>OY776113.1:133572290-135972290 GCA_963675035.1 Allygus modestus | reverse complement strand
ATCTGGGTAATGTTGAGGCTCATAACATTGTGTTTACACCAATCAGCGACTGAATCCAAACTAGATTGTAATGCCACGTAATCTTCAACCGTTCTGATACAGTTATAGAACTTTATATCATCAGAAAACAATAAGCACTGAACAGTCGGTAATGTCATTGATGAATACATTAAAAAGTAATAGTCCAAGATGCGAGCCCTGAGGTACACCAGAGGTCGCCAGGAATTCAGGCGAGAGGGGTATCCTTCAAACTTGACAATCAGTTTTCTATCATTGAGGTAGCTGTGGAACCATTTGATGAGTGAACCAATAATGCCCAGTGATTCTAATTTGGCTAAAAGATGACGATGACTCTCTCTGTCGAAGTCCAGGTATATGACATCGAGCTGCTTGCGTTCACTGAAGGCTGACACAATTTTGCTCTGAAGTGTGACTAAGTTTGTGGTTGTAGACTTATTAGGAGTGAAACCATGTTGATTCGGGCAGATCACGTTTTTGAAGAATGGAAACACTCTGTTTAAGACAAGTTTTTCAAATACTTTGGCCAATGTAGGCTGGACATCTATTGGTCGGGACTTGATAGATATATTAAAAAGTGATGTCAAGGGGGGATCAACCAAATGTCGGCAATGTTGTATCCACTTACCTCTTATATTCTGTTTCAGACGTAACCAAACTTAAACTATAAAGTAAAATACTCGTACAAACTTAAAAACAGACTACAAAACTATCAACTTGCTCCACTAGGCACTCTCCACGAAATCATCACACTTAAATAATTAGGCCTAACTAGGCTGATGCTTAGGTAGTGACCTAATTTGCCGCATTAGGTGGTAAACATACGGGCCGGAACCCTTGGATACATCAAGTAGAGCTAAGTTTCTTAAAACCTCCTCCTCAGTAAAGTATCAGGTAGAATGGGTGTCTTCTCTCTACTTTGGATCTCCACAGAGATATCTGCAGATGGAGGAGAAAAGACAGAAGCAAAAAAGGTGGAAAAGAGTTCAAAAATTTGAGCGGTGTCAGATGAGGAGGCTCCATCTGAATAAATCCGAGAGGGAGACAGATTCTGTTTTTTTTATGTTCTTTCATAGCTCCAAAATATTTTGGGAGTAACCTGAATTGCATCTTGCACATGATGTATGTATTCATTGTGACACTGCTTGGATAACATGTGACACTCCTCTCTTATTCTTGAAAATTGAAGATATTTAATTTGGCATAATGTTTGTTTGAACTCTTTGTTAAGAATCTTCTTCAATATCACTAGTTTTTTAATTCACTTGAAAACCAATTGGGGTAGTCAGATGTATTAGTTCTTTCCACTAGAGTATAGTGGAGCGTAGAACAAAACTGATTGAATAAATCATTTATGCCAGGTAAACAATTGGATGGATGAAGGTCAGCCGCTTGAAGTTCATTCAATATCAAGTCCAGAGTGTATCTTCTGAAGTCCGGAACGTAGTTGGTAGGAGGATCCCTGGTGCACATGATAGATGGAAAGATAGCATTTAACGCTGGATGATGTACATCAGCTGGGATTAAGGGTACCAGGTCCTGCTGAACATGTAAGTTAATGGATGAGAATAGTAGGTCCAAAAGTACACCTCGGTGATTTAGTATACTGCTGAATTGGTAGAGGTTGAAAAAGCAAGAAAGTTGGTGGAGAATACGTGCTGGCACCAGTGGAGGATGAGAATCGCAAGAGTTCCAATCCAAATTTGGTAGATTGAAGTCCCCAGTGAGCAATAACTCAACCTCTGACCCAAATATATAATGCTCGCATTTGAAATATCCAAGAGTATTGTATAAAATTAATACATAACTGCTTTAGTTAAAAAAAGTTGTCTATAAGCCCTACCACTTAAAGCCCCAAAGATCTAATTGAAAATTTCAATGACAAATTTAAATCTGTTGAATCCTCCTCCCTACTCCCCTTCTCAGTAATCGGGACGGATATAATTTTCCTTGATGTTCACAACATTTAAGAGAGTGCCAAACAAAGTCTTTGTACAATTTTTCATTAGGTCCAAGTAATCCGAAGCACATCTGTAGTTTTACTGAGACAATTTCTCAGTCAAATTTACGAAACAATATCTCAGTCCCTTCCACAAAACACAATTGAGGTAGGAATAAACCACGCCAAAGAATTTAAGAGCACCAAAATGATCCTTGTTTCATTGTCTTGCAGTCTTATTGAAGGTGGTAGTTTTAAAAATGAATCTAGCAGAGACTGTTACCTAAAGGTTCAATTTTTGTAATATCATAAACAGAACAACATGACAATACAAATTTTCTGTTATCAATTAAAACAATGAATTCAGAGCCTGAAAAGGTTAGTTTTTTACCCGGTTTGACTTTACTTGTAAAAAGGTTTCACGAAGTTTCGGGATCTAGAGCCTGATTCCATCCTCAGGTGTGAAGAAAATCTTGAACGTAACAAGGTATGTAACAACAATCCTGGCCAAGGGACAATCCAACATAAATCACAACAGCCAACTCTAAAAGCAGTAAAATACTTATAAACAATTAATTACTAATAAATAATTGCGATTCCACTCAATATATTTTGCTGTTTATTAGGGTAAGAAAAATGTCATTTAAAACCTGAACAAACGGGCCGGGGGGACGAGGGGGGACTACGGTTAACTATGTTTAAAAATAACAGCTTATTTCCCTCCCACTTTTATAATCGTTTGAACGTACAAAAAAATTTCCAAAACGTCATATGTCCAAGTTTTTAATTTCATCTCGGGCATATGCTATTGTTATTTGTTTACAAGGAGTGGCGGGGGAAACAATGGGGCATGGGGAGGCCAGCAATTAAACTCCTCGGAGAAAGACGGGACGACCAACGGGGCACACTCGCCAGCAATATGGTGGAGGACTGCCGCAATTGGATCGCTTCTCTGGATCGTCTATTTAACGCGTTTCACGAACATTATGGGCGAGCAGTGGAAGAGAAAATAAAATCATCTCGGCTTGATTCCCGCTGTAGGCGATAAATTTCATCTTAACTATGAAACCGACCAGTTCTCCTTGTTTTTAATTTCTGTCCCCGTCTCCGATGATCTTCTCCTCGCCACCAATTCTCGACAATCAACTATAAAGGGATATTTTTCATCCCCCCGCCCCCAGCGCTCGAGATCGTCCCGTTCTTTATATTTCCCAGAAAAACATAGTTAACCGTAGTCCCCCCTCGTACCTCCCCCCCAGCCTTTTTAAACAGCGCGACCGGAGAGCAATAAAATTACACACAAAATTAATATCCCGTCGTCAGTACGCGGCCCGAGTTCCCCCCTATCTATAAGACGTTTATTTTTCATTTGCAGTTTGATATGACCGTTCCCCCGGCCCGACCCCCTCTCCTGTCTTTCGGATGTAAAACACGATTAAAATAACTATAAATAATTGAAACCAAGATTACTTTCCGATAAGAACTGGCAATTAAGCCCACTCAACTCGTGGCTCGCGCGGGTTCTCTTAGCTTGTTGTTATGCTTCACGACTAACTTTTGCTCTTACCTTTTTAATTTATAATTCCATTATATACAACCGTTGTTTAAACATGGGTAAATAATTGTGCACCTGTATCGAGTGTACCGAGTGTTATGATTTAGTAAGGTACATGAATTAAATTTGATGCATTTTAATAAGAAGAAGGGTATATGAAGATGTACTGTTACAGAGCTAACCCAATTTGTCATAAAGTTATGCCTTAAACAAGGAAAAATACAATTTCAAATTATTACCAGAATGACGGTACGAATAATATATCATCAAGGGTATGCCAGTAAACAAGTATTTTAACTATTCTCTCCAACAAGAAACAAAAATAGATTAAAACAGTTTGGGACAGTAAAACACAGAAGCTCATGTGGATTAAGAGTCCAACTCGGTATATACACTAAGTTTCCGCGCAAAGAGTCCAGAGTTGCGAGTCCACCTAAGTATTCTTCAAAAGCGACGCATTTACAATTGAAAAGAGGCTACTAGCCCAGAACCCTTTCTTTGGCCATGCTTTGTGCATACCCGAATGTTGGTGCCTTCACCCGAGTTTTATCGGTCCTTGTCTGTTTTAAACCTCATTTTCATCTTTAATAGCATTCTCTTTTGGCCCTCCTCACATTCGGACAAAGCCAACGTTTGGGAAATGTTTCTTTGTTTCGTTCTTACTGGACCCTTTATGGCCGTTTCCGAAACACATACTGCCCTTACATGAGAACCGGTTATGAGATAAAATGCAGTGTTCCCGATACCGCTGCAGTAATGCAGTTCAATTCTCGATTCCCTTTCAGTTTACAAATAACACATACGTACTAAGGGTGGGACTCTTAACATTTTAGTTTATACTTTTACTAAAATATAAAGAGCATAGTGGTTACTATAATATTAAAACAACTTAAATGTGAAGTAAAAATAATTACTAGCCTATTCTATAATAAATGTACCAGGCGGTTTTTATAATAAATACATTACAACAACTGTGTTAGTTCTATGAGGGTTCCATCTTTTTTTGAGAATATGAGTTAGAGCTTATTTAGTTGTACTTTTACATATATAATCTTAAACATAATAGTACCTCTCACAGACTACGTCATTTCTAGAGATATGTTTACATGTTTGTGTTATGGGGACATATATTACTTCGCATCTCATAGGAGTTTGAGTAATGAGACGTAAGTAATATGTGTTCCCATAACACAAACATATAAACATATCACTAGAAATGACGTAGTCTGTGAGAGGTACTATTATGTTTAGGATCGGTTCTAAATAATAAGAAATTAGGTACTTAATAAGGCATATATTTTACTCAACAGTTCCAACGTGGCCAGTAGTGTGAAAAAAATTAAATCTCACTGTTAAGAAAACTACATAAAGTGAATTTTTTACGGTTACAACATATTATTCATCAGAGGTAATATAAATAGCTAAAACAGATATAAGTAGATTTTAGACTTGTAAATTGTTGCTGCTTTTTAGACTTGTAAATTGTTGCTGCTTAATATAGCTAAAAATGTTTAGAGTAAGTGGGTTTTTAATTGCAACTAGTAACATGTTACTGCTACTTCTAAAATGAATCTCTTAAAATGTGAATGAAACTAGTTCATTACTGAAACATGGTGAGCAACCATTTAATGAGAACCCAAACAGATTGTTCCGTTTAATGCATTTTTATTAAAAAAAACATACATTCCTACGCTACACTGGTTGCTTCATATTCAAGTATTAGTCTAGCCTATTATCAAAAATGATTGTGTTCAGTGAAAGTGATATTTTTTTATAATACCCCCCTTGTAGCAAAAAAAATGCTATCAGGGAAATATGTTATTATTTTTTTAAGTAAGGGTTACAGAGAATAAATATACTTTATGGCCATGATCATCTTAGCTTTGCTTGAATCATCGGCCTCGTTTCAGATTTGTATACCTAGCTTTGCTTGTATTGGCAACAGCCATCAGCCTCTTTCAGGTATTTATACCTAGCATTACTTGTTTTGGTAACAGCCAACATCCTCTTCCAGGTATTTAAATCTAGCTTTGCTTGTATCGGGAACTAAATCATCGGCCTCTTTCCGGTTTTGTATACATTGTCTTTGCTTGTGTGGCAGCAGCCAACTGTTTCTTCCATGTATTTATATCTAGCTTTGCTTGTATCGGGAACTAAATCATCGGCCTCTTTCCAGTTTTGTATACATTGTCTTTGCTTGTGTGGCAGTAGCCAACTGTTTCTTCCAGGTATTTATATCTAGCTTTGCTTGTATCGGGAACTAAATCATCGGCCTCTTTCCAGTTTTGTATACATTGTCTTTGCTTGTGTGGCAGTAGCCAACTGTTTCTTCCAGGTATTTATATCTAGCTTTGCTTGTATCGGGAACTAAATCATCGGCCTCGTTCCAGATTTGTATACATTGTCTTTGCTTCTATTGGCAACAACCAACTGCCTCTTCCAGGTAAGCCTATTTATATTTAGTTTCTTTATATCGTAATAGTGGGTCTATGTTATTTTGAATCCAGCCCCGGCTACTACGACTAATTCGTCAAGTGTTTAAAATGCCTACAATTTATGACAAATTAAACATATACAAATTATTTGTCTTGTGACAGTTTTTCCAGTGATGCTCATAAATGTATGAAAGGGCCTATTAACAACATCATGTTTTTAATTTCAGAGAAGTTTGGCCACATTTGAACTGTACATATATATTAATTTTTAATTTTGTTTATTTAACTTCCATTATTAATTTAGTTGCAATCTATCATCTGTGTTTCTCCATAAATTAACATTTTCTCTCTTTGTAGTTCCCAAAGTTCCCGAACCCCTTATCATCCCCAAAAATAAAATGTTTGAGCTATTGAGGGATTTTGTAATCAAGCATTCCTGCACTTGGTGCTAACTACAATTTTAGGATTTTTTTAAAAGAGAGATTTATTTGTAAAAGTAAACTGTAAACTAACCATATGAGTAAATTAAAAAAAATTAGCAAATCGCATAAACTCTATCATAAGCGAGATAGAGTTATACATGACCATGTTGTTACAAAACATCGGATTTGTTATATTTAAGGTGACTCTCATATACAACACAAACAGCCGATGTCTCCTATGGTCAGTATTAACTTTAGAATAAGTTAAATTTGAGAATATGTGGAGGGGGCCGTATTAAATGGCCAAAGCCGGTGTATGCTTTGTACAAAATAAAACTTTTCCATGCATGTTATGATATGGGTTCTAACACTTATATTCCTTTCAAATTCGCACCACTAACCTACTTCGAAAATATCTCGTTTATTATGTCCATTAACCTATTTAGCTCCGAAAGGCTTACAATTTACTTTCATATTCTAAAAAGGGGCAAACCATCTGATATATATATATATATATATATAACAGGTGATTGTAAATGTTGACGAAGTGTTAATTAAAATTTCCACAATTATAAGAGCCCGGATCAATCGAACTGTTGAAATATTAATAAATGATTGTGATTGAAGTAGATTTTATTTATTCACAGCAGAGCCGGTGAAGTAATGGGTTTGGCCGGCCTCCTCTATATTTATCTTCAGGACCAGGGAGATATATGTTTTTTATTGTACGGCCAAAAAATAAAACAACGTTCTTCTATCCACTGTTCCAATTTTGTTTCAACTAAACTGCACTTCCTCAAATAAAGTGAATCACAGGTCTCAATAAGGTATTTTTAAGATACAAGAATCAACTATCCGTATGGCTTAGAAATATTTTATACTGTATGTATTATCAAGAAATTTAAATTATTTCCACGCTTTCAACACCATTTGGGTAAAGCTATAACAAAATATTAGATAATGAAAACGAGTTTAAGTTACATTTTGAATCTATTCGCCCGTTTACATTTTATCTGCAGTATACAAATCACTTAATATGAAATACTTGTTATACTTTTTAGATTCTAAAGTTGTCAATCGGATATGAAAAATCGAGCTTATTCAAAACGTTACTAACGAAGTAGCATTATTTATCGCCGCTCGGATAAGGCGTTGCGCATTACAGATTCACTGTTGATGAGTGTGCCTTAGGTGAATAATTTTCCCTTTCGAGTCAAATGAAGTCAGCGAGATTATTCAATAAGGGGGCTAAAGTGAACTTCATTGATGCTCTTATGAATAAATTATGTATTCCATTACATGAAGGGCGTAAAAAGTATCAATGTCATTAGATAATGATGTGCTCCTTAACGAGAGGAAGTGACGGTGGTGAAAGGAGGGGAGGGGGTAGGTTTGGGTGGGGAGGCGTGGGAGACAATAAAATCCGACTGTCTTTGCAGTTCATTACCGATACCGAGTAATGAATTGTTATGGGATACTATGAATATGTATGGGGAGGGCAGATGTACACGGGGATCGGTCCGGTCCACGCGAGCGACGCCAACGTGCGACCTGTCGCGTGATCCCAACGCTGACACCAGATTAGATACCATCTTACACCTTACACGACACGGGACTTGGCTCCTCGTAAACTGGCCACGTACCGCACTACAGTACTACAGTCATGGTTATTATGGTTATTTACGTTTCCTGGATATTAGTAAAACAATTGCCTTTTGCGATGAACTACTCTGATAAGTTTCAATTTAAACAATTAGATACAAATCATGACGAATCACCCTATGGTTGATGGATAAAAGTTATGATGCATTTTTTAAAGATAATTCCGTAACACCTTGATAAAGTTTTGAACATTCCCCTAGTCATAGTATGCTCTGTAACCTGTAACTGATTCAGGAAATAGTAAGTTCCAGTACTCCAGAACGTGTATATTGTGCGAGAACGTTTTGCTACTTTATGGTGCTCTATGAAGTGTACCAGTCAATTATGCCGGCCTTTTCTATCACACTGTCTTGCCCTGCATTTACTACTGTTGAGTCATGCTGCGGAGTAAGTTCAACTCCAGAGTGTGTGCAGTGTGTGAGTGTATGTATCGCGCCATTACTCCGCCCAATGACCAGGTCAATCATGCACACGCCGTTGGACCCCAATGGCCCGGAACCGCGCCTAATGTCTATCGACATGAATATTCCTGTCTGACAATTAACATCCAAATGGCCCCCACCTTCTGTTCCGACCATTGATTCTGAACGACCGCAGTTTTGAAATTAGGTCAGATGTAGAATTTATATTATATTAGAGATATTTGATGGCTTGTAAAAATCTTGAGAAAATAGAAACATGTAACAATAACCAACCAAAGAATGCAATATAACATTTTTTAAATTGAATATTACAGCCTGTTAATTAATTAATTCATCACATCGTTAATAACAGTTTATCAGTTAATAACAGTTTATGCATTCGATGCATTAGAGTAGTTAGGCATTGGTAACATATCCATCGGATTATTAGATACGTTTAAAATATAAACTGAAAGAAAGACTTAAATATTAATAACTCAAACTGATTTAAGGAGCAGCAGATTAGTTGAGAAAATACGAAAGGGTTTCAAAAACAATCTTTAAAAAACGTACGACATATATATAATTAAGCGTATCTCAGTTAAATGAAGATATATTTATTTAATAAATCTATTTACGGAATTTTAACTCCGAGGCTGTCGTTGCATTATTAAATGGAGGGGGTCAAACAATTTGGATTTGGTTGGTATAAATAGTACTTTTACCTTTGGGTGGATGTAAACTTGCAAAAATGGATTGTTCAATCATAAAAGTGTCAAAACAGGTGCCCCTGAGCGATGAGAGACAGCCTTATTAATACTCAACACTCACCGTTGATCAAGTATTGTCAGTGTAGTAGTGAAAACATGAATTAACTAATTTACTATGTAACAAAGAGAAGCCATACTGGATTATCTCTATGTGACAATGAGAATCCCTACTGGATTATATCTATGTGACAAAGAGAAGCCATACTGGATTATCTCTATGTGACAAAGAGAAGCCATACTGGATTATCTCTATGTGACAAAGAGAAACCCTACTGGATTATCTCTATGTGACAAAGAGAAGCCCTACTGGATTATCTCTATGTGACAAAAAGAAGCCCTACTGGATTATTTCTATGTGACAAAGAGAAGCCCTACTGGATTATCTCTTCACAATTTATCTAATAATAACAGGGGTTTAATCAACCTGCTTGTCTAATTTATGATTTAGTCTATTAATACATCTGAGACATTTGTTCAAAATATTTCTTAGTGATTGTTGTTTTAATGTTTTCCTTTTACGGTGTTCATCATTTTACAAAAGAAATTACAGACAGTCAATACCATTCTTAAAAAGTGATCAGACCATTCTGTAGAGTAGGCTTCTAGCTAAAGGTAATTGTAACCTAATGAAATTGTTACATAACAGTTATTCTTATAACAGTTAATGTAATTGTTCAAATAACATTAATAGGCAACATTTAACCGTATCGTAAACTTTAAAATATAGCGTTTAAAATATAAAATGTATATTTCGATGCCCTAAACATTTGATTTTAAATACAACAATTTTAATTTTGGATAAAATTAAAACGGTTGTGTTATATCAATAACAGAAAAAGAAACATAAAAGCCGATTATAAAGTACAACCTGAGCAATACCAACAAACCTATTGGACAGTGATATGTTTTGTTTGCCGCGGATTCACAAGACTGTACTGAAGATAACATGGCTGGAAACATCTTTAGATTGTTGTTAATTTGTTAACAAAGTAAGCGTAGGAAAGATGTTGTCCAAAAGATTTTACAAATGTCCAAGTGACATAAACCTCTGAGTTTTATTCTATACAGCAGGTCTGTCAATAAATGATCATAACACATGTCCGTTCAAGGATATAAAATTTAATTTCACATACATTTATATACACACACTAAATGTATAATGTGCAAAACAATGCCAAGTCACTCTATACAATTCCTAAAATTGACATATAAAATATACGTTATTTCATTATTTTCATAGGCATTCAATAGGTATTCAGAATCCATTAGCTTTCAATAAAGATCCTAGGAAATATTACTTGTTTTAATTCCGGGAAATAGAGACATTTTCGTTTTATTTTCGTGTAATTTCTAACCTAACATAACCAAACCTAACCGCCACAGTGGTCTGTATCGCAGTTGTTCATTCTTAAAATTCTCTTTACACAACTCGCTGAAGCGGTTAGGCTAGGTTAGAATAGTCGTATCTATCAACCGTAACAATACATTGGTTTACGAATATATTTAGTTTAACAACAAATTGTTTTATTCATTGCGTAACAAACATTCTGCATTTCATATATACTTATATTTGCCTAGGGCAGTATATACAGTGCCTAGGCAAAGTATGTATAACTAAAGACAATTATTACTGTACTTGATTTTATACTTTGCCTATAACATATATAAATGCAATAACTTTATTCATTGTTCCATAATAAAAAAAACACGTAATTTAGAAGGAATCTTGATCTTGCAGCATGATGTACCATAGTGTTCTTACAGAATTATTGTGATTTGTGTATTACGAAATCTTTAATTTTGTTGAGGATTTTTAAATGCAATTAAAATTGTTGTAATAAATCTTTGGTATAAATAATGACATTTTGTTAAAAACAGGCTTAAAAATACTTGTTTGAAGCTATCAGTAAAATTTACAAAACAACTAACTATCGCTCGTCCTGTTAACTGCTGAAGATGGCCTACGTTTAAATAGTTTTAAACCTATTTTTCTTATTTAGACAAATACATTTCTCACCAAAAGATTAAATTTGGAAATGGGCATTGAAAATGGATATCTCCAAATGAAGTCTTAATGAATAAAGTTACGGGTCTTATTTATTTAAATGGAAAGTATGTGTGATTTTTCATACTGTGTAAAGAAGCTAAGTTATTGGAAGTAAAATTAAATTTAAAATTTAAAATTATTACATTACATTTCAAATTTGTTATTTTGAAATTTGTTAAAATTTGTTGTCCTTATTTCACAGTTTAAAATGATGTGAGGTTTGCTTACCCTGCCCCATTCGAAAATTAAACTATCAACCCTTCCAGGAGTAAATTTAACCGTGACGTAGGGCATAATATTTTTAAGGTTAACTTTGCAATATGAACTTTTTGTTTTAAATATTTATCCGTTTTTAAATAGGTCATAGGTTATGTAGAGACAGTTTTTTCTGATAATAATTATGAATAATTTTGTTGTATGTTTTATAGCAAAAAAAGGGGGGGGGAATATATCTGTCTTTCGCCAGCAAATATACACGCTAGTACTGTTGCCAACCCCTAGCGCTAAAATACTCACATTTAAAACAATCTGTCATGTTTTAAACAAATAATTATAGGTTAACTAATTTACATGCTCATACAAATAACAACGATTGTTTTTCTGTTGGGTAATCTTGACGGATACATACGTCTATATCCCGGAAAATTCTAATTAATAAACGGATGTATCCGTTTTTGGCCCAGAACGACAAGAAAACGAGACGGGAAAAGCCCGTCAAAAGTCCGGGAAGGTTAAATTAACAAACTAAACCACCTTCATAAACATACATCTGATTTACGTGACGAAACAGAATTTGCCTTACATGCAACAGTGCATTTAAGTAAGACTAGGAGAGTACATTGATCATAAATAACTAATAAATAATAATAAACAATAAATAATAATAATTGGGGTTAAATAACAACAACAACAACAATGACAATGAGGACTCATTTTGATTCTAAATGTTTTTTTAGTAATATTTGAAATAATTGTCCTTCAGAAAGCAAGTTTACATGGTACAATCCAAACCCCCCCAATAAGTTCTTTAGCGCCATTCATACTAAAAAACTTAATAATATTTCCCTTTTATTTATTGCACTGCGATATACCACCAAGTATATAGTAATAACTGATTACATAGTATGTGGTACTGTTTATACTGTACTATACAATAGCACTTAACTGGGGGAAATATTTAGCTCATATAATACATTTCAAACGGTCATAAATGTTTAATGAAAATAAATACTTCATTGGTTTAATAATTCCTCAGCGAAATGGAGTATCTGTACAGCATATCAATGAAAATAAGTAATAGTGTTTCATTCAGATGTAGTGTTTATAGCTATAACACCAGCACTGCACTCAAAATTGACTTACCACATAGATGGCTAACCAAAGTTAAAAATTGCCTCCGTTCAGTTTTTTATTATTATTTTATAGACGACTTTGTGACGGAAAATTGAAGGACTACGACATTTCGTTACTTCGTGAAAATTGAAGGACTAAGACACTTCGTTACTTAGTGAAAATTGAAGGACTGAGACATTTCGTTACTTAGTGAAAATTGAAGGACTAAGACACTTCGTTACTTAGTGAATATTGAAGGACTGAGACATTTCGTTACTTAGTGAAAATTGAAGGACTAAGACATTTCGTTACTTATTGAAAATTGAAGGACTAAGACATTTCGTTACTTAGTGAAAATTGAAGGACTAAGACATTTCGTTACTTAGTATCTACTTTTTTATTACATTTAGAAATGTAGACAAAAGTGTTTCATTAAAGTGAATGTAATTTTATGTGCGAAGTACTGTATTGACGCGTTTACTTATTTTATGAAATACTTCCCACCAAACAATAAATTACGATTATGATTCTGATTTTTAATTTCGACAAGTCTTCGCGCTGTTACTGACGACGTTAAAAAACTACTTGTTGAGTGTCTTAATGCCCCTATCCCAAACGTTTGATTTTTTAGTTCATACAGATATTGGGGGTTTAATAAACGTTCTGGGTAGTTATTGCTGAGATGCAATTGTATAATATTTTTACTATATTTATTTTGCTTAAAACAATGTCATTGGGGACCAAAAAGGCGAATTCGAATTAAATTAAATCAATCCTTATGATAAAATTGTATTTTATATACAATGGCGTGTGGTAAATCGTTTCATTAGTCAAATACACATTACCTAAAACTAATAACAACCCTAAAACTAACAAAAAAGTTCGTTAAAACAAATATGTTTTGTGCATTTCCTTTCAAATAATCACAGTAAAACAACATTGACTTCCATTCACTAATTACTACTTTACAATGCTGTAAATACACCAGGTACAGAATCAAATTTGACTATTAAAAACCTAATTTATATTTTCTACGAAACCAGCCCCTAAATGCATAATGTTTAGGCAAATGTGATGTTTAGACAGAGCCTGATTTCCAGGGAACGCAGCAACAGGACTGTTGAGAATTGCGGGGTGCAGCATCGAACTGCAGGCGCACCACAAATGACTAAGATCATACAATACTAATATCTGATGCTCAACGTGTGTGATACATGATGATAGAAATTTATAGGAAAAAAAGAGTAATTACGATTTTATTTATTTAAAATATATACAACTGCATAAGCATAGGCTTACATGTATTTATGAACATGATTATCAATTGTAAAAAAGGTTTTACGAACAATTCACTATTTTTATCAAAATAACAGACTTTTATAGAGATAATTCCTACTTGTAATATTGCTTGCTCGTTTACAAGTCTTTTTAATAAAGGAATTCTTGTAATATAATAAGAATGCTTGCATTCCTGCGTGTAATTGCTTGCATATGCTTGATTTCATATTTGATAATATTCTTGTTTTTATATCTTATTCTTTTTATTTTTGAAGAAGCTTATTATAAAAAGTTTGTAATGCTATTGTATCAATGTTTGTTTATTCACTGAGTTTAATTGAAATTGTGAGTCAATGAAGTTGTTTTGTTTTAAGAAAATTATGTAATGGTATTTACGTTCCTCGTGATGGTGTGCTTATGTTCATATTATTTGAATAACTAAAAAATAGTTGATAATTATTATTTACGTAATTTAAATAATAATTGTGTGTTTTGTAAATGGTTGTAATTAAAGATAGTTCATTAACAATAATTTACACATTTACAGTGGCTTGAAGGGGCCATAGCCCCTAACCTTGCTCTAATACTCTGCCTCATTTGAAATGTTTATTCTTTACATGCTGAGGAAAAATAAAACAATACAACTGGGATCACATGTCAGTTTTTAAACAAAGTAGACGCGTAATCACATGTTATAATTTAAACAAAGCAGACGTTTTTAACTCCCCATGCATTTCTAATGGGAGATGTTTTACGTTATTTCTCGTTTGCTGTTAACATTTTGGGAATACTACTATTTTTCCCGAGTCCCTGGGATCAAGACCTTTAATTTGAACCCTCTCCCATCATCTTGCAATTTGCCAAACCTCCACAATTTTGATTTAACATTCCGATTACAGAATTATATATAAAGATATTTCAAATATTTTCAGTATCATGAGAACGACATGTGATATTTAAATACGGAATGCCGCATTGGTTTGGCGTGGAAAATAGTTGAAAATTATGGGTCACAACTCCACCTTTACATAAAAAAACTATCTCAATCCAAAATAATGGATCCAAGATGGTAGTCGAATATTTCAAATCTTTCAAAATAAAGCAAAACCACTCCGCAATGATCGGTGGTAGTTCATAGTCATTTTTTGATGTAATGATGAGTATAGGGACATGTTTTTTGTTGCGTCATTAAAATTTACTTCACAATTATTAATTAAAAAAAAAATACTTATATCTTGAGAAGGAATAAGGATTTCCCAAAAACAGATTGCAGCATTGTATTCAACGCAAAAAAGTAATTCGAAATGGTAGGTCACAACCCCACCTTTACATTTGGAAAAATATTTTGAATCCAATATGGTGAACCCAAGTTGGCGGCCGAAATCTTCAACAAAGTAAAAAAATTATCGGCATTAGGCAGAGTTTGATGTTTAAATAAAAGCAGAAAAAAATGTAGAGGGGAAGGGACTTTATAACCAACCTGTATTACTTACCTTGGTATAGAAACAGCGAATGTAAATTATATTTTCTATGGTCCAAAGAAAACCGCCTACAAATAATAATACCCCCGTCGCAGCAAACCTGCGTACTCAGCGAATTTCAAATGCATATATATGTGTCTCACTACTACATAGAGCTACTTACCAAGTTTCACAAAAATCCATTTATATATAAGTGATATATAGCATTTTATTTATTCTCCATAAGAATAAACGAGGTTTGCTGTAACGAGGAAGATAAAAAATGTGTATTTTTTGCAATTATCAATATAACTCAACCGGGTGAAGCTACATACCAAGTTTTATTAATTCAGGTTCACAACTAAGGGATATATAAAACTTGACTTATTCTCCATATGAATAATATGGGGGCCAAGTATGCAGGTTTGCTGCAACGGAGATAATCAACAAAAAATCTATTTAGTGTGCAAATATCAATATACCAGTACTACGCAAAGCCACATACCAAGTTTCATCAATATACATTCATAAATAATCGAGATATAACATTTTATTTATTCCCCATAAGGATAACATTGGACAACGTACTGTGTTTAGCACTTTGAATATCTCTGCAACGGTGGGACGTAGAACAACACTTAAAACACCAAAATGATTGTTTTGTACAGCTGAACTGATTGGTATCAGCAAATGTCAAGTTTTCAGTAAAATTATCTGAGGAAAATCCAAAAACCTTTTTCCCATAAGATTAACATGGACAATTTTATGGACGTGTTTTTTACTTTTCTCTACAACCACTAAACCTAGGTTAATGATTCAAAATACTAAATTATTTGTTTTTTAAGCTCTTTAAAATGGCTATAACCAAAATTGAGTGTTTCTAAAATTTTAGGGGGAAAAATCAAAAAACTGATTTTTGGAAGATTTAAAACCCCCATAAAACCTCCTTCCCATAGTCCGATCAATCTGGATTTCGAACTTAAAGTCATAAATGTTACTCTACACATTTGTGCCAAATTTCATCAAAATCGGGCGTTTCTTTCAAAAGTTATCGCGGTAACGGACACACACACACACATATATATACATATATATAAATTTGAACAAATAGTACGAATAGTGTTTTTGGCATCTGGGGACCTCAAAACAAAAAGTTATCATGGTCTCGGGCTTAAGTCTTATCGTGCCACCTACGTTAATAGCTTCTTCCCTATAGGGGAAATTCGCTAAAAGGAGCCAAAAGGGGTTAATTTAAAGGGGTCAGTTTGGAAAAAGAGCCATAATTTACCACTTGATAAAAAATCAAATGAAATATACTGTGAGGATTGTGTTTGTCCTTCATAAATATAACAGTTTATACGACGTAAAATTAAAAAAATCATAATTCATACATAACTGAAAGGATACTTAGTAACTACTTATAAAATATGTAGTCTGTTTTATTTAGTACCTTGCACATTACATCATTCTACGTAACGAATTCACTAGGCACACACATTATTGAATTTCATATATAATGCTGGTTGTTAGTGGAACTGCCTTATTCCAAGATAGCGCCTGGTCAAATCTCATTGACTACATGCAGTACAGCGACGAAAGATATTGCGAACCGAGTTTTGAAGGGGCAGACAAAACCCCGGCTAATGCTGGCCGAAAAGAACACAACTTTATCAGATTTTGGAATCACCAAATTTAGGCACTAACGAACTATGGGAGGGGATCGTATCATCACACCAAGAATCATTTCATATCCATCCTGCTTTGATCACAGCAAATTAATTGTCAATTCTAATGAAGAAAATATATTATTTATTTGGTTGCGCGGAACCCCAAATTGAAATCAAGTTATATTGAAATTTATGTCTTAAATAAAGGTATACAGTAGTATGTTTTTTCATACTGAAAAGAAAAATTAAACATACCACCAGCAAGACCTGAAATAAAAAAATAAAAAATGAGTTTCGGATTCGTTAAGTACCTATCTTGTAGGAATAAATACTGTTTATTTTATTGTAACTTTTCTATATGTTAATCCTTTTTTTATATTTTAGAATATTTAGATTTAAGAAAAAACATTTTTTGAATCTTCCTGTCTGTGGATTTAATAGATAATATAACAATAAACACCTCCCTGAAAAGCAGAAAAACTTATGATTATCGGAATGCAAACATTCAAAACTTAAAAAATCATGGTGCCAAGGTTCTCAAACATTTTATACCCCTTGCATGTTTGAAAATTTCTCATTCTCCATATTTTAAGACCCAAAATGTGTTTGAATTATTCCAGTGCTATTCTCCTTTCATAAAGTTCTTCTATCTGCGTGATTGTAAAGTGAAAAAATAAACAAATAAATTAGTGTTTTAGATGTTCCATTCATCAGAGGTTAAGTAAGGTAAGGAAATTATACTTTTGCCTTCAATCCAGAACGTCATGCGGTGATTAGAATAGTTACAACATATTTTTTGTCATACCTTGTCTATTTGTAAGTAGGAAAATCGCATGAGTAATTACTGTTGCATTGATAAAGTATGAAAAATATTGACACTTTGTAGTAGGGCTGGTTTGTAGGGGGAGGTAATTTAGACTCCCAACAAATAAAACTGTTATACAAATTCTTGCAGGTGAATTACACATTACAGGTTGGGCGGATTTTAATTAATTTTGGCGAAGGAAACAGTCTACGGTTTGCGGTAGCGACAGGCAAGGTTATCTAGGAAATTAATAGTAAGATGATGAGTGAAGAGAATCTAGAATCAAGTAATGAAACGAGAATGGGCTATGGGAATTCGTCATTGGAATGGGAAATGGACAGTAAATATAATAAGTCACATATTCCGGCTAACTTGAATGACTGGCATCATTTTACATATTTTTTTTAGCATTTGTGGTATATCTTGAAATGCATAAATGCATATTAGGCAGAGATTTGTCACATACGAGACATACATTTTTAATACAATTGCAAACAAACTATATCCAATAATAATATAAGTGAGGGAAAAGTTGGAATAAATATGACCAATTCATTATTTTTAGGTAGAAATCATTATATTTCCTAGTAGAAATCACTTTTATTTATTCGAGAAATCGCTTTTATATATTACTTTTTAAAACAGACTTGAATGGGCCTGATTTAAATGCGCTTAAAGTTATAGTTGTTTTTAGATTAAGGAAACCATAACTTGGAATAATCAACGACTTTAACATTGCGATTTTCTTCATATATACCTCTAAACGCCAAAGTATGATTCAGGTACAGTTAGTTCAAAATGCAATTCCTCCTGTTAGAGAAATGTACTTCAAGTTAACTATGAATATTAGCATAAATTATTATTCATCGTTATGCCCGAAATTACGATGTTACAACCCTACTTTGGATTTGAACAAATAAAATCCTCTTTTTTAGCTTTCACTTTTTTATCGTAGATGATTTTGTTTATATAATTACGGTATCTCTTTCAGTAGTTTTTCAACCACTCTCTCCCCACAGGAAAAGGCAAAAGGCAGGACCATTAACAGGAAAGCCATAGTGGTGATACTACTCGTGTCTGGGGATAGAGGGTTTGAATAGAATAATTTTAGGTATATAAGATTGCGTTTCTAAATTATTTTTAAATCTAGAAAACTTGAGTGAATTATAATGAAAAAACTTACTACACAAATTAAAAATTACATGGTTTTATGAATTGTAAAACCATATTTACGTCTGGTGCTGTTCGTACTTCACACTGCGTGTAGATAAAAAATTATAAATATTTTAAAACTGTTTCGAACACATGCAAGTATACAAATTTGGAAGCTCATATAAACCAAACTACCTTAGGTACAACTGAAGGATACCATTACTCGATTATTCAAACCTCTTTAAAAAAACCTAAGTAAGGTGGCATTCACAGTTTTAGCCATTTTAATATAGTTAAATGTCACCAAAAATTTTAAAATATTCTATATTACTGTATTTGCACTTATTTCATTTAAAAAAAAGGATAAAAAAGAAATCCTTTTGTTGTTTTATTTCATTTTAAAAAAGGAAGGTTTTTTTTTTAAAAAGGATTTCATTTTAAAAAAGGATTTAAAAAAGGATCCCACATTTAAAGGTTATTTTAAGTTCTTTTACTAGAAGTCATGTAAATTCGCCTTTTCAAAGTGGTATAAGTGGTGTAATTACTAGAGAATTTTTTGCAGCGGCGATGGTAAAAAATACATAACAATCTATTTAAAATCGATTTTAAATATTTATTTTGTACATGTGTCTTCCTGAAGGGGCACAGCCATTTATGTGGAGCTGGATTACACATGTAGGAGTAATTTTAGTTTAAGTTAGTTAAAAGTTTACTCTCTTGAATTATTTCGTGTTCGTAGTTTTTTAAGACATGATCCCTAACGCATATGAATCAAAGGGGTCAGAATTTATGTGCATCAATGAAGGTCACAAAAGAGAAGAAGTTCCGTATGTCAACTATCGGTGCGTACCCTGCTTACGCAGCCAGACTATGGCAAAATTTAAAGATAGATGAAAGAAGTAGTGAAATTGTATATTAAAATACTCCCGTAGCAGCAAACCTACTTACTCAGCGAATTTGCAATGCAGATATATGTATCTTAATACCACATAAAGCCACATACCAAGTTTCATCAGGATAAGTTGATAAATAAGCGAGATATACAATTTGTATTATTCTCCATAAGAATAATATTGGACAACGTACTGTAATTTAAATATCTCTGTAACCATTTGACGTAGAGCAATGATCAAAACACCAAATTGTGCGTATTTTTAAGCTGATTCCAATGAAAAAATAAAAAATAAAATTTGATTATTTTTTTTTTTCAAAAATTATGTGTAAAAAACCCATTTTTGAGGTACAAAACCCCCCCCCAAAATACCCCTTTGGATGGGTCGATCTGTCTGGTTTTCAAGTCATAAATGCTGCTTTACACGTTTATACTAAATTTCGTTAAAATCGGATTATTTTTACGAGAGTTATCGTGCTCACGGACACATATATATACAGTTTTGAACGAATGGTGTTTTTGGCATCTGGGGACCTCAAAACGAAAAGTTATCATGGTCCCAGGCCTAGGTCTTACCATGCCGACTACGGTAATAGCTTCTTTCCTATAGGGGAAATTCGTTGAAACAGTACTTTATTTTTCTACAGTTCAAACTTGTTTGTTATTTCAAAGCAAACGGTATTTTTAAAAGAGTATTTAAACACTTTCATGGGAAATCGGTTCAAACTCCTCATTTAGTTTGTTTATAGTTTTTATGGGTGTTTTCTCAACAGCGGGCTGGCAAAAAACATATTAATCATGTTATGTAAATGTAAATTCCTTTGGAACAAACTAGTGTTTTACAAATATTTAAATCATATGAGCCACTTATCGAATTACATCATAAAAAATACATTTATGTAAAGTCAATTTTAATCCCTTTCATAATTTTAACACTGGGCAGAGGATCGTATTTTATAATCAAACCGCAGTAGATTGAGATCAGATTAAGCCACTTACCAATATTTAAATGCAACAATAAATTTGCAGTATTAAATAATTGTATTTACCCTTCAACCCCAACAACACTGGGCAACTTACTGTGTTCATGGCTTTGCACCCGCTTGATGTAGAGCAACGGTTCAAATACCAAACATTTTATTTTCTTGGGCTGATTACATAGGTTATGTGAACAGTTAAGTCTTCCATCATTTCATAAAAGTATCTTACATAAAAGTAACGGGGAAATGTTCGGAAATATTGATAATGCTAAAGTTTTTTCTCCGAATATTACCCTATGTAAATTATTACAAATATTGTTTTGATATTTTACACCCTCAATACCACTATCTTCCCTTATTATTGTTTTTTTTCAACTCAGGAAAGTTACATTTGATACTAAATTCACTAATTTTTAACATATTAAAGTGCAATGTTTTATTGCCAAACTGTCTTTGCAATATGAGGCGACGAAATTTAGATATGGCGCTCATTTAGAAGATAAACCGTAGCAAAAAAGTGATGTGTGAAAAAGATAAAATCTTATTTATGATAAAATAAAACAATTGTCCCGTTGAATAAAAATTCGTCATATTTCATATATCTATATACATAAAGAATATTTTGTTGGAGATTTTAGAGTGATAAATAGTAATATGTTTGAGTATATGTTTATGTTTTTTTAAATATGTTTGTAATATGTTTGAGTGTTGTGAATTCTTTCCCCTACCAGTTTTTAAGTGTTTATTTTTTTATTTGTATTATTATTATTTACGTGATGTACACTTCCTTTCTTTAATTCATATTTTAAACTAGAGGGTTAGCATTTTATAACTCCATTCTTATTAATCTTATTAATTTACAGTAAAAATTACCCATTAAAGAAAGCAAAAGCAAATTTAGTACGATCAAATTGAAGTTCTTATGATGGTGGTTTCTACTCTCACTTCTATGTTTCAAGAATGTAGTTTTAAATATACTGTAAGTTAGGGTATAATATTTTCAGTTCATGTATAATGGTCTCGTATGCTCTGAGTTTATGTTGCTCACCTTAAAGGCTACTTAATGTCCAATTACACTATTCCTCGTACATAACTCTCAACTCGTCGCAGAGTTAAATTGTCTGTGACCCTTATACTTGACGGTGCAATCAAGTCTTTAATGAAGCAGTTACGAACGACTAGCTGTAAAATCATGCTACGGTATAATATCATATATGTACATTGATTGACCGGCACAGCGACTAAGTTTGGTTGCGAATGTACTGAATTGCCGCTGTCACTTTTCAACAGTTATTTAATTTTATGCAGTTACAATTTTTACATATACAAATTATGTATAGTTTAGGAGTTTTATTGGTTTAATTTACAGAGTGAAATTAAAAGTGAATATTAACCGGTAGTTTGTACAGGATTGTTTTAGTTGTATTAAATTTAATAAATTTGTTATATAACTTCAAATATATTAGCGAAATGTCTTTTTATAGATAGTTCTCTTGCCAACTTTTATATTCTTAAATAACACGCTATTCCGTTACAACACTCGGTATATGCCCAACATGCACGTACATGGTTAAAAATATAGTTAAAGCGAGACATACTGAAAGGAAAATATCGACTAAAAGTATTAACATTAAATTGATTTAACTTCTATTAATTCAAGAATTCGCTAATACTAGCAATGCCTTAAAGTTGATAAGACGTCTCACATTTGATACGTTATCTAGCATTTCATGAAGTAAAACATTTATTGTAAAATTGAATATAATAGTCAAAACAAAATTGTATGAAGTTTGGATATAAATCACTCAGAGAAGTTCATTTAAAGAAACCTATGGATAACATAATGAAAAGCTACTAATGATATGTTTTGTTTACCTTATTTCTTTAATCAAAACAATAGACACGATCGAGTGAAATTTTAGCAGTCGATTGACAAAATTAAACTAAAACTACTACTTATAAAAGAAACAACAAGGAAATAGGAAATTTAATAAAATCCTTAAAAATTGATAGGGAGGGGTCGGACTTAACTGCTGCCCGTTCGGCGTCTGTGTAGCCTCTGAGAGTTTGAGGTTAGGTCGGGGGGCGCGCGTGGAAGGTGGCGCTGCGCTGCGGCCGCGGCGGGAGACACGAGCGCCGGGGGGCGGGCCCAGGCGGGGCGGCGCTGCGCGGGGCACACCCACTACAAGCAATCTCATCTATATATTGCCTTTAACACGAAATAAAACAATACCTGGCTCGCCGGGCGGGGGGGACACTCTTTGCAATTCTTCTCTCTCATTTATTGATTTCTAATATTAAACTTGTCACGGGTTCTTTATTCGAGGGCCGCGGTATTACCGTGCTGCGACATCGGTGCAATAAACGCCACCTCGCATCACTACGGATTAACGGTGAAAAATAAGACCGAGTGATGCGATACAAACATTCCCGACTGGCGCGATTGCCTGCGCTCCATCGCGGGGAGGCGGATACCGGACACCGTGCACCATACGCCGGACACCGTGCACCATACGCCGGACACCGTGCACCATACGCCGGCCACCATATACCATACGCCGTAAACAATACACCATACACCGTGTGCCGTCTCAGCTGGCACCTAAACGATTGTGCACCTGGCACCTGTCTTGTGCACACCTTTGAATTCTTTCATGTGCATTTGTTTACCGATCATTAGGTAAACTAAGTTGTTAGCTTTATCGCAATAAAATCTTATTTGTTAATATAGATTCGTTTCGACTGAAACATAATTTATAAAATACGACACTATTTTAAACTATGTGAACTGAATGGATTATATTTTAGACTTCACACTGAAACTTTAATTTATTTTAATTGCTTACAATAACTGTTTTAATTACTTAACTAAAAATATTTTCAAGTCAAAAACCACTTTCTACCTGTGTCTCCGAATTGTAGAATTGGTAAATGTTCGAGCACAATCCTAGTGCTTAATAGCACAATCCTAGGTTATACAGTGCATAATTCTGCCTCACTGTCTCGTCCCTAAACCGCATCACGTTAAGTGAGAAAGTAAGAGTAGGCCTACCTCAGAAGCTTATGCCTTGTATAACCAACTTCAGTAACTTTACTACCGGTAATGTGACGTAAAAATATGTTATCGCACCATTATTTTCCACACAGTTATAAACATTAATGAATTCATCACTAGAAGTTACAACCGTGATGGATTATTGAACAAAATGTAAGTTCGACAGTCTTTATACTCGAACATGTTAAAAAAAGTCTACAATATGTTTGCTTTTATGTATCTTATAGAAGATTAACAGACAAGAAAACTTACTTATCATAACTTGCATTGCTTCAATAACGATTTTTGAATTTCAGCAAATGTTAAAGATAATAATTTGCTGGTCGTCGGTTGACTATTGACAAGAGAGTAAATTTACGGGCCTCTTTTCAGCCTGAAACAAACAATAATGGTATAAAATAAAATTAGAATGAATACTTTTATTATTTCAACTATCGAAACTTGTAAACATAATCAAGCGGCTAAGCATAAAAGTGTTGATATAGGAGAAGTCAGTTATCTTAAAAGCCTATGACGTATTTGTCATAGAACCAATTTTTAATAAACATAAACTAATACAATATTATAATATCAAAAGTTCTTTATATTTAGTATACGTGGACGAACCTATGCATGTATTAGATTTATCTTTCCTTATATTGAGGTTCAATTATGTTTCACTATGCTCTAAAAATGGTTTATTATAATGTAATTGAATTTTCTCTAGTGGTTTGTTTTAATATTTTTAAAGATTTTTGGGCTGTATTAATATAATATATGATATGATGGATAAAAAACCTAAAGATTGTATATTAAAGTTGTCAATATTATATATGGTCCACTTTCATATAGCAAAACACGTGATATATGTCACATTATTTTTACATATATCTGTTAGGAGATAAAATAAAAATGTTTTATCCCGTTACTACATGTATTGAACGCTGATATCTTTAACATTGTAATGTAGTTATTTACAATTTTGTTGCTGTGTTTATAGTACAGTACTTTATTATATAGTATATGAAAATGATTTAATTTTCCCACAACCTAAATTTAGAATGATGCATTTTCTAATTGTTTAAGGCTTCTCTAATAATCAAATTTACAACACTAGTTTGAAGGTACTATTAGTTTGAATGTATACAATTGATTTGATTATTTACAATGACTCAAATGTAAATAATGAATAGGAATACTTGCTATTGAGAACTGAGCTTTAGTGACTGCTAAAAAACCGCAACACTTAATATAACACGACACATCACTAGACTACTGAGTAGCTGTTTGAATATTCTGGTTAAAAGTAAATATTCTGTGATGCGTTGGGACTCATTTGCCGAATTATTCCAAATTATACGCTATGGTAAATCTCCAACCTTAACCAACGTAGTATAAATTCTAATGTTAAATCAAACTACTTAAACTAAATCACGTTTTAAAGATATCCTCTTATTAACTAGATACAGTAACTATACTTTATTCTTAAAAAAAGAAACACCTTCATCGTTATAACTGTTAAAGTCGGATTTGTATTAACAATTAATACCCGTTTTGATTGCATAATATCATACATACCCGATTTTGTATTTTTGTTGGTTGTCAAATACAACTGATTAACTATTTAAAACAAAGAGTAAAAGAAATACAGCTTTTCGGCAGGAATATGAAAAGTATAGGTTTGTCATTTGTATTGCATTATGTGCACAACAGGTTAAACCTGAGTATTATTTTTCTTATATTGTTCTTACCAGAGATTAGAATCCTTTTTATGCATAGTTAACTAACCATAAGTAAATTGTCAATTGTAACTATTTTTACGTTTGCGAAGAAGACTGGATGGATATGTTTTTCAGTATGTTTTTAATTATAAGACACGTAAAATATTGGAATTTCATGACTCGAAACTTGGTTGAATTATAGATTTTACAGTGTAAAAGGAAAACTACTAAAATGCCTTCTTCTACTAAATAGCTTTTTATGAAGAATCGATGTTAACAAAAATCTACCTTAGATATTTTTCCCTTAGTGGTTCTTAGAGCCAAGTTGCTATAATGGGTTCTTTGTGAATGTTTAGTTAGTAAATGTTTAATTTTATAATACAAATGAATGTGATATCAGCCTTTAGCCGAAATATATTAAATTTATACTTTTGAATTATCAAAATAGTGCAACAAAAATAACACAGAAATAAGCACTTTTGTTTAGATCTATGTAAGTACTGTACTTGCTTACTTAACTACATACAAACTATTTCTCGAACTCAATCACGTGATATTATTTATGTTAGCTTATTTTTATATGTATAGGTATGGACAATCACATACATTTTGATATAGACAAGATAGAACAGCCTGAAAGAATATTTGGCAATGGTTCTAACCACTTTTGCATGACTCACACATTATTTATTTACACAATTTGGAGAAACACATATACGAAGCTGAAAAAAAATTAAAAACTACTCTCCTTAAATTCAAATAATTACAACCATATGATTCTGCGAAAAAATAATTATTAAACATAGACTATATATTAAACAAAATAAAACAGATTTCGTTTCAGAGGAAATATTTCCATAGCCTACACGCAGAATAGGAAGCCCCAACCCAGCCAACACTCCCGGCAGGGTTAATCATAATTAACAATGAATTAGCAACCCCGCTATTAAATAGTTCCGAAGAGTGACCTTTGTCCTGGGAACGTCCGTGGGAGCTGGCCAACGGATCTCGCGGTTATTTTCACTTAACTCTGTCAAATCCTCGAGTAGTCACATGCCTACCGCTTTTTCCCCGCGCGTGATTAATTTATTTACAGCGTTTTAATTATAGCGCCGAGACACACGGGACCAGGTAGTTTAATGCTGGAACCGAACTATGAGGTGTGAACTTGTTGGAATGTAGTCCCTATTTAAGTTTTATTTAGAAGTTATATTTCCAAATGTAAAACCGAGGTAAAAAAGCAACCCAGAACTGACTGGTATAGTAAATTTCTCTTAATCTAATTACAGTATTTATACAGTATTATTACAAAACTACAGAGAGGGGACCGCTTTCAGCTTTGACTTGTCGCTTCCTTTCTGCGGCGATGAAATAATATAGCTGCAACACTGCAACATTGCTTAAGAGGGTTTCGTTTATAACAATTGTCGCAGGCAAGGTTCTGTTTTAGCCCTCTACTATTTACTTGTCTGCCTTAAATCTGTCCCTTTCCTCTACTTAGACAAACGATGGGTTGCCAAGTAAAGATGCGAGTTTGAAATGACGCTCACGATGACTTTGAAGTCGTTCTGAGATTTGGAGAGATTAACTGCCTTAATTACTGCAGAACGTGCAGACACAATCAGTCTCGATGTGCAATCAGGTATCAGGCAATATAAACATAACTCTGACAATATATAACACGATGCAAGTGTTTCAAACCTATAAACAAATAAAAACAAATGAGAATAAAACTGTATTACTTTACGAATTTCTAGAAAATATTATGTTCATTTATTATAATCTTTTGAACCTTCTTGCTTCTGTATTGACAGGTGGTAGTAACAATAAATTAGTCAACAGTTAAAAACATACTCATGTGTTTATTTAAGTATAATAACAGCTAAATAGTTAATATGTCCTATTTCCTAACTTTCTTAAACAGGGAAATCGATTTAACTTGTTTAATGGAATGCTAATTTTGGAAAATGAGGGCAGTTATTGTGTTTTCTAAAATACAACTTACACAATTCTGTCTGACCATGAATTTAAATGTTTTTTGTTGGTAAGACATCTATGTAAACAAAATATAAAGGTTATAAATTTAAATGGGTTTAGGAACTTTTGATTGGTAAGTATAATTTTAGTTATTTATACTAAACTGTCGTATTTAACGATAAATTGAATCATTAATTAGAAATTATGAACAAATACTAGTAAAAATAAAATCAAGGAAACATAACATTATCTGTGCTTGTATAATGTTATTGTATCTAAACGAATATATATATTTAGAATCCAGTTATATGAATTATGTGTTAAAGTTAATTGCAAAGGTACGCCTGATTTAACACCTCATTTATACATTTATACCTCATTTACATGGAAAATAACACTATGTGCTACACGTATTTTCATTTTATAATCATATATCGAATTCAGCTAACTTACGTTTTCCAGGAAGTAATTCCAGCACCATTAACAAACACAGTTCAAGTTAAGTTTTCCGTTTGAAGCTTCAACTTTGACAGTTTCCCATGTGCCTTGATTTTTGTGTTTAAACATCTGATAGACCTTCCTGAAAAATAATTTTAAAAAACGTAATGTTACTTTCTGCAGCTCGGTGAAATTATTTCTTTCGAGAACGTACCTCAAAGACCTATGCCTAATCACGATTAAAAAAAGGAAAAAGGCAACGATCCACAGGCGCATTACAGATGACAAAAAATGGATGATGGAGGAAAGACAAGGGGACATTAACACCGGGACGTCGTCAGTGCCGGCGGTGTACTGTAGTAGTCATACTGCAGCAGCAGAGGCAGTAGAGGCAGCGGTAGACGATAGCCGGTGTCGGCGCTGCCTGATGCGAGCGGTTTGTATCACCGGCTGAAATTGTCCGTGAATAATAGTTCGAAACACTCGCGACATTAGGGTAATGGTGATGACCTTCGAAAAAACCAACAGAGTCGTGGATCCGATGGAAACCCCGACTGCTTCGCTGTGGGTGTCACGGGCCTGGGGCACGGTCCGAGAAAACTTGCCGATGGAAATAGTAGGATGAAATCCTACTCATGTAATAAAGAATGTATGTTTGTCGGTTGATGCGTGACTGGACTAATTGAGCTGAATATGTTGGGAAGCAAACAAAAATACATAGACGTATTCCCGTTTCAAAAATAATTTAGGGCCCCCATCCCATTGACTTTAAAGTTCCAATGTTCATTTTATGGACTTTTTGGTCAGATGCCTTATTAAATCAGATGATTACTTAACCAGGTGTTTTTATTCTAAATAGCTCAAAAGGATCGTCACGTAAATCAGCTACTGATAATTTACACGGGGCAAGCCGAATACTTCAGCTTCGACAATCGAACAATATAATAATAATCAGCTATAACTAAAACTCTCTGACGATAGTATGCAAATCATGTGATCTCAATTTAAATTTGTTACGGTACCTTTTCAATCAGAATAAAAGAATCCCTATCTTGTAAAGATTTATAGATTGTATAATTTAAATCCAATAAATCTCTAAAATTAAAGGTAAATAAAATAAAGGTCCTGTCTGTAAGTGATTTGCTAGATTTAATGATAGTTAATAAAATATTTATACACTATAACATCATTTTCAAACATTTTCGTTGAAAAATAATTTAAGGAGATCGTATAGATGAATAAAATAATTTATGTTTCTGGGGACAAAAAAATAAAATGTAGACACCTAACTGTTAAAAAAAAAAACAAGTTTAAAATATAAACAATAGTATACTATGTAAAACATTATTAAGACACCAAATATCTAAAAATGTGCAAACACTGTAGAAACATGGTTGATACACAATAAAATACAAATAAATGAAGTTATAGAATTCTATCATAGAAAATTAGAGTATTTATAAAAATCAATGCAAGGGCAGATGTAAGAAACAATACGCCCAAAACACATCCTTAGTAAACTCCAGCCTAAATATTATATACAGGTTTATAAAAAACTAGCTGCCATCGTACCCGGTTTCACCCCGGGAATAAAACCTGTGGTATGTGCTAAATTCTGTGGTTTAAAACCCCGTGGAACTACTACGAATGATGAACAGCTGTTTGAATTTTCGTTAGCTCGTACCAAAGTGAATGCCCATAAGAATAACATTGGATTGGAAATCTGACTCCCCATGGGGCAGAGCCCTATGGGAATTTTATAAAATCCTTTCATAGTGGTTGCCTACGTTTTGGAAAGAGTATTCGTGCCAAATGTCGTGGTTGTAGGTGTAGAAGTTTGGCCTGGGGGGTGATCGGGTTTTATAGACATAGATAAATCTACAGTTATAATACCCTTTAATTTTAAAATTAATTATCTAATTTTCGAATTTTATTTGGCCAAAATGTTATACCTTACCTGATTTTTAAAGAAAAATGTTTAAAAACTAGAAGTTTAGACGATTAAACCTAAACAAAAATGACAATTAAACCTGTAAAAAACCAAAGATTACGTTAACGTTAATAGGCCAGCATGCATTACACAGGTATCAAGAGTAGCTTAGCTTCCAAATGCCAAATATATGCAATTCCTAAAGATTACGTTAACGTTAATAGGCCAGCATGCATTACACAGGTATCAAGAGTAGCTTAGCTTCCAAATGCCAAATATATGCAATTCCTAAAGATTACGTTAACGTTAATAGGCCAGCATGCATTACACAGGTATCAAGAGTAGCTTAGCTTCCAAATGCCAAATATATGCAATTCCTAAAGATTACGTTAACGTTAATAGGCCAGCATGCATTACACAGGTATCAAGAGTAGCTTAGCTTCCAAATGCCAAATATATGCAATTCCTATTCTTAGGAAATAAACATTTAATACACTCGTCGACAGAAATACATTCGGACAGGTAGATGAAGCACAAAGTGATATAATATTAGGTTATATATGGTTATTGCAATTTGTTTCATAATGTGACTTCAAATACAACTCAGTTGTTAAGGGCATTTATATATGCATTTGAGACGTGTATGATTGAATTCATAATTTATGAATTCACTTTTAATATTTTAACTTTCAATTTATTCATTCGCATTAACGTATCCTTGTATTTGATAAAAGGATAGTTTTCGCTCGTAAGTCAGAATAGGTGCAATACCAGAGCTCAATCTTCTAAGTTGTGCGGTTGTTAAGTTAAGAAACGAATGTAATAATGTGACAACATTTTAACAAATTCCTAAGCTCAATATTTTGCTTAATCTTGCTTTAAAGGTCCTGATTAAATCTTAATAATGGGATGAAACGAACACTTTCTCCTCTTTAAAATACAATCTGATGCACGCGTTTGTTTATTAGCGAATTTCCCCTATAGGGAAGAAGCTATTACCGTAGGTGGCATGGTAAGACTTAAGCCCGAGAGCATGATAACTTTTCGTTTTGAGGTCCCCAGATGCCAAAAAATACATAAAAATAAAAATAAATAAAAATAAATATATATATATGTGTGTGTCCGTTACCGCGATAACTTTTGAAAGAAACACCCGATTTTGATGAAATTTGGCACAAATGTGGAGAGTAGCATTTATGACTTTAAGTTCGAAAACCAGATCGATCGCACCATGGGAAGGGGGTTTTATGGGGGTTTACAATTTTCCAAAAATCGGTTTTTTGCAAATTTGACCCCAAAATGTTGAAAACACTCAATTTTGGTTACAGCCATTTTATAGAGCTTAAAAAGCAAATAATTTAGTATTTTGAGTCATTAACCTAGGTTAAGTGGTTGCGGATAAAATCCAAAAAAAACGTGTCCCATGTTAATCTTATGGGAAAAAGGTTTTTAGATTTTTCTCAGATAGTTTTACTAAAAACTTCACATTTCTGTTTATTAATGTGTTTAGCTCAACAAAACAAACATTTTGGTGTTTTAATCGTTGTTCTACGTCCAACCGTTGCAGAGATATTCAAAGTGCTAAACACAGTACGTTGTCCAATGTTATCCTTATGGAGAATAAATCAAATTCTATATCTCGATTGTTTATGAATGTATATTGATGAAACTTGGTATGTGGCTTCAACTAGTTGTGGTATATTGATATTAGCACAAAAAACAAGTTTTTTGTTGATAGTCCCAGTAGCAGCAAACCTGCATACTCGGCCCCATGTTATTCTTATGGAGAATAAGTAAAGTTGTATATCTCCCTTAATTATGAACCTACATTAAGATAACTTGGTATGTAGCTTCACCTGGTTCAGTTGTATTGATAATTACAAAAAAAAACACATTACTTATCTTCCTCGTTGCAGCAAACCTGCGTCCTCAACCCTAATGTTAATCTTATGGAGAATAAATAAAATGCTATATATCACTTATTTATGGATGTATTTTTGTGAAACTTGGTACATAGCCCTATGTAGTAGTGAGTCATATATATATATATATATATATATATATATATGCATTGGAAATTCGCTGAGTACGCAGGTTTGCTGCGACGGGGGTATTTTTATTCTCTTATCTTTACCATTGGGCTATATTAAATATAACTGTAAACGTAACCAGTGTATTTTCTATAATATTATTTTAATGAGGTCCATCTACTGCTATTCAGGGGAGACTGTCTGAGTATCGCATAACTTATTTTCCAAGTGTTTTTATTGTTAATGAGTAAATATTAGAAAATTGTATTTTATTGATTTCTACGAGCATAGAGCATATTGGACGATGAATTATGTTTATCAGTAGATATTTTCATTACAAATTTGTCGTAGAATAATAATTCAAAACAGTTTTTTCTTGTTTTATGTTTTTAATTTGAGTTATAACATTGTATGATTACACAACTTTTTTAGGATGGGGAAGTTGTTTTTCAAATACTAAGCCTCTTTAATATGACCATGTATGTTCCAGACATGCCGATAGTATACTATCGTCAGGAAGAGGAAGTACTACAATGCCCAAACGTTAGATCAGATTTTTATAGCTAATGTTTTAGAAAACCATGACATTCTTGTTTTTTTTTCTTTTTTAGCATCAGTCGTAAACAAATAATGACCCTTTAACCAATCTGGGGACATTCTATAGGGTTTCCTCTGAATACAGTTATATCATAAGCGGAGAATTGGTGTTGTCTGTTGGTCAGCACTAAGACAGGCGGATAGGAACACGACTTTTTTAGCTCAGGGAGCATCAAAACGTATACATTTCGAAATTGGTGCAGAAATGTCTAACAAATATTTACGAAACTATGATCTAGTATATATGGGGAATCACTCTTTTCGATTTTGTTGGTTTCAAGTTTTCAAAAATAATTTAATTTAAAATAAATTACTGTAAGTTAAAATCTCGATACGCGAGTTGATATTTACAGCAAGACATAAACGTATCATACGAATACGAGAAGCAATTTCTTTGGTCTGTGTACATTCGGTAAAATAAAAAGTCAAATAAAATGACAGTTTTAGAATAACTTTTACAAATAATCGTCAATTTTTGATTTTTATTTCGAGTCCTCTGCGGAGGATATATTCGGCAATAGATATCGGCCCGTGACAGCTGGTATCGAATGTGCGAGTGCGAGAGTTGATGCAGAAGCGTGCAACTGATGCGCGAGGGCGAGGGTGGTCTGCGGTATCGGGCCAAGTTGTTGAACCGTGTCCGCCACTGGCCTCAACAACATCCGATTGTAGCATCGCAAACACTCGTTCTCAATCCCAATCCGCTGCGGCTTCGTCAACTTCTTAAAACTTCACTCTCCCTCTTCGGGTGTTCGGATGTGACATTTTCTCACCCTGTTTACGTATATGTGCGTGTACGTTTGTCAAATGTTAAAATTTTGAAAGGTTTGCAAATTTCGTTTTCTCTAGGACCCAAAAGAAGCGCTAAAGTAATGGACAATATTTGTGTTTAAAGTAAAAAGTATGGTCGCTTTGCATCTTGTTAATGTAAGTAATTAGGAAGGATCTCTAACTCGCCCTAGCACTTGGCTAGCCCTTCCGCTACCTAATAGCGGTACAAAATACACAATAGGGGTAGGGTACAAAAGCAGCAGTGTTGAACACTAGTATAGTAACGTTACTGTTTATGTACTAGAAGTAGTGTGTTTGGTAACAGTAGTTTATAGGTTTTAACTACAATTTTATTGGCAACTACTCACATTTACGTTTTGCCATATCATCCACTTGGCCAGCACAACCTGAAATCATTAGAGTTAGTGGAACTTCACTGAGTAGAGGTTTCCGCCGTACACGTTGAAGGTGTAAAAGTTAATCCTCAGGGCCAGGATATTAGAACAATTGTTTTATCGAGGAGTCAGTAAAATGTATGTTTGACAGATAAATCACCCTTCAGTCTTATCAGGGTACTAACCGGGTTATAGTACAAAATAAAAATCCATATCTAAAAAAAATTAATATTTCATGAAAAAAAACAGTTTTTATCTTGCAACTTGATCTTCATCCTAAAAATATATAACTACACATGGAAGCCACGACGGCGTATATCGCGTCGACTCGAGGAAACAAAATAACGATTGTTATTTATTAAAGAAGTCTTTAATGGAGAAAAACACAAGGGAGAGCGAGGACAATAAATTAATGGTTAGAGCGGAGGAGGTGGGGTTCACGGCTCAACGGGTCCACAGGAAGCTCTGTGATAGTAGAGACATTATGTTGCCTGTTACGCGCTTGTGATTTTTTTAATCGTGAGAAGAAATATCGACATCAAACTGTGGAGGAGAAGAGATAATGAAAAATGGCACGCATTTCGAGCGTTCCGGTGAGCGGCGTTTCGTCGCAGGGCTTTGTCTCGAATCAGTGGCGAGTCCACTGTAATTTCATCCCTGTCAAAGACGCTCACCCGGTGGAACAGAAAACTGAGATTTACGAATATTAATTTCAATGAGGGATACGGCGCATGACGTGGCCACGGTCCACCACGTGCGTGTGCTCACTTCCGGCGGCACAGGAAGTCGACGCCGAGGCTGAGCGATCGACAGCTAGGTGAGGGTCAACAATGGCTGCACAGTCTACCGCTGCGCTAGTTTCGGAATACTGAGTGTCCAAGCAGGAATAGAGAGCTAGAAATCCAACGAATGATTACCACCTCATGCCCTTAGGTTTGCTATTGTAAGCGAAGAAAAACCCCAAATACCAGGCCCCTTATCTAGGAAAGACAAATAAAAAGAAAACAATTTTAATATTTGTCCAGAAGGTTTAAATTACCTGGATGTCTGCCAAGTGATCCTGTTGTTTGGTTAAACTACCAATAGTTTCGAACCACAAAAGGGCTCATTATCAAGTTGAACCCCAAGCTTGTGATCCTGTTCACGGAAGTGTGAAGCAGTCGTCATAGTTCGATAAAAAAAACACTGACACGAAAAACACATACACGAAAAACACATACACGAAAACATTAATTAAAAAAACTGGCCAGTTAGACTAGATCGACTATTTTAGATAATAGTAAGTGATCCAGTGGCTATGCCACAATGAAATTTAATATTTGGGAAAATAAAAAGGTAGCGATAAAATCTTCCTGTAAAATTGTTGAATTCAAAAATTACCATGCGAATAAGGAATTAAAAGGCTGTCAGTCAAATACAACAACTTAAAAGCGTGTCATTCCTTTAGAAAGACAAACAGAAAAATGCGTACAATCCTGGACCGATCTTGATGTTAAGCCACAATTCAATTTGGCATTCTCACTAAGACCAGAGATTGCAAATGTACAAGTCCCCTTCCTTATTTTTTATATTAGGCTTATTATTCTGCCATTAAAAATGTTTAACCATGCGACAAGCTCGGCGGAAACAAAGGCGGTTCTCTGCGCCGAGCTCCGTTTCTCCTCTCGATTCTCCCGTTTTCCATTTTTTATTAATGAAAAGTATTTTCGATATAATGTTTTGCTGCTCGAGTCCCCCGGGGAGTGGCATTATTCAAGCCCGCTGCCTCGATTTTGTCCCGATGGATGACAATTACTGACAAATTGAACTCGTTTTACTCTACCTTCCGAAGCAACGCAACGGTACTCAGCATCAGGATTACTGTCTTGTACCAGGAATAAAATAAGAGATGTTTTAACAACAGAGTGATCCAGTCGCTGGACGTGGACCGTTGAGGATGCAGCGAGTATGTTGGACTCAGCAAATCTTCAGTTACATGTAATGACAGTTAAGGTAGTGGACGACTATTATACACTTTTTATTGTAAATAATAGCTACAATTTTAATAAGATGAAACCTACAAGCTATCATATATTTGAAATTTATTGTGAAAAGGAATATTTGCAAATAAATACTTTCTTTGGGAACATTTTATAGAAGCAGTTTGGTTTTAACACCAAGTTTTCTACACTGTGCGGGTTGAGCTGTTGACACTATCCAACATACACAATAACCATACAATATTAGGTAACAACATTTGAATCATGGTTGGGATTTGGAATGAATCTATAAGTGTTCAGTAGCATAATAAGCTAATCGTTCGTCCAACATTACCAAAGCTTACAACGAAGATAGAAAACTGAAATATTTTGGACCATATAACGCTTTAACAATAGTCATACTACATATAAACTCGCATTTTTCTTCTTTATATTTCTCCAAAATGTTGTTGCATATTTTCTTAAAAACGTGTTGCAAAATTTTTATCAAGCTTAAAAAACAAATATAAATTTTTAATCAAGGTGCTTTTACAATCTTATGTGGTTAAAACTCGGTTTATATAATTTAAATAATCTGCAAAATGCTTCAGAATGATCTTTTATAATCTGATCTGTAATCGATTTTTAAAGTGAAATAAGGTTTTCGACTTTAATTTCCACTTAATGATGTGGGGTTAAAGCTGTCTCTGGTATATTTTGTCTTTATTATAAGTTTCGACTAAATTCTCTGTACATTTTAATTTCACTTTAAATGTCTTAGAAGTAGCCTCTAAAATTAAAACGTAGCATATGGCAGTTCAAAGTAAAGATGAAAAATAAACATTCACCAAAGGTCAACCAAGGTTTGTCTTGATATTTAGTGTTATCAAAACAACGGAAACCGGAATAATCTTCGTAACCGTCGTGGCAGCCGTGATAATCGCTATGACCCACATAAATATCTAACATCTATCTTTAGCCAAACAACAAAAAGTTTACTATTAATTCTCACAATTCGGAACTACGACAGCATTAGACACGTATCCAGGACATCTCACTGTCTTGTCCCTCTTGTCCCATCGCTATGCAGTTCAATCACTCTTGTACCCCGATTCGACTTGTCCGTTGCTACAAGGAGCGAGTCGCGTGAGAGACAGGTTCTACAACAGTTCAGGTAACCATTAAGGCATTGCTTTTTACCACAAACTATATTACAATCGGAGTCCGCCTCCAATACTCTTGTCCCAGCCCGGTTTGTCACGACGTCCCGGCTATCTCTATTGATATGTTAATCTGCTCCCTTCACCGATCCCGCTCTGATTCATCATTTGTTCATCCCACCTGACGTATCTATCTTTGCTCTTTTCTTATTCCTATCTTCCTCGTGTTATTCTGCTCGGTTGTACTGATACCTGTCACTGCCTCATGCTCGTCATTGTGGCTGTTTCTACAAGTAATGATGAGAGTTTCATAAATACTACCATGTTCTTTTTTGTTCATTGTTTAATAGTTACCCGTTGTATGCGAATGGTTTAGTTTTTTCTAAACTAAGGGACCTTTAGCTGTTCTTGTTTTTAACATCGCAAGTCTGTGCGATAATTTACAATGACCAATAATTTACCAATATACTTTACATTTATAATTTCTTATTACATTGAAATACTTTACTAAGGATTGATATATGTTCTTAAACTTGATTTCACTCATTTAATGGTCTTAAATCAATCCTTCAGTTCAGTTTCACATGCAAACCACTTCAAGAAAGTCAACAAATGACAATATACCGTCAGGAAAAATAAATATATAAAGAAAAATGTAGAGTGATCTCGGTCTGCTTATGTCGTACGGTGGTTCGACAACTTAAAGTCTACTTGCAGCGAATCTTACACTACGTAATACTTATCAGCTATTGTCCTATATCAGTGAGTTTTGAAATTATATCTTACTTTTGCTTTTATATCTTACTAAACTTATTAAATTTATTTTTCCGTAATTATTGAACATGATTTAAGTTGCACAAAACGCTGATAAAATGTTGATTTTTTAAGGAATTATTTTAAGGTTCAGCAACAAACTAAGTTTATTTTCACATAAGGAAACACATAATTCACATCCTTATCCAAACAGGACAGTGAAAAACGTCAAATAAGATCAATAGAGTCCCAAACATCAGGACAGACAAAGACGACGTAAAGTGAAGGGGCTTTCAACAGAGCCATAAAAGAGCTATAAAAGTCAAGCAATGGCAAGCAGAGTACGTGCTGCCTCCGAAGAACAACTGAAAATTATCCCCCCGTCGAAGTGACGGTGACGTCGGATTAGAAGGGTAATTATTAGTGGCAACAGGGGCGGCCCGGGTCGGGATCGCCGACCAGGTATAATGAGCGAATGGGTAACTGGCAGGTTCCATCTCATCTGGGACAGCCTTCTTTGGCCAACTGTTGGAAAACTCGGGTTATCACGAGAATAAGAGGGTCTGGGAGATCGACCGGCTAATTATTCGGTAATTGATTTGGTGTTTCATAGCACGAGTTTGTGGAACCAGAACCAGCAACCAAACTCGGAGAAGAAAGTATTATGATTTGCTATCCAACTATTTTCACAGAACAGAATTATATATAAAAGCTTACAATTTTTAAGTTTGGCCAATAACCTATTTTTCCTGTGGATGATAGATGGGACAGAGACGGTATGGAAAGTGGTTAGACTCAATTATACATTTTAAGATGTTGGTTGCAGCAAGTCTTAATCAAACCGTATACTGGAAAAAATGGTGATTCTAAAAAATATAATCAATCTCAGACATATATACATTTAGTTCTCAGTAACTACGTATAAAACAAAAACTCATATGCTCGTTTCGGAAAATTGTACTTTAACCTCTGCCTTAGTTAAAGATTCTTTCTTCAGCCTTGGTCTGGAAATATAATACGAGTATATACATAAATCCCGGCTTTTGAAAAATACATTGTTCTTCCTACTCCATTTTGTTTATAAGGATAAGTGTGATTACCTCGCCAATATTCTTTTACGTGGTGAGCTTTCAAATTCCAACTTTATATGCGTTTCAAATGACCATTTGAAATTTGTAATTACGTTTAAAACATTTAAGTTGTTTAAATGTTTGCTATGACTGCGTAACGTAACACCAGGGGGTGGGTGTTATTAAGAGTTACGAGGAGGAGGGGTTTTTAAATTAGAAAGATTGTGGATGACGTTTCTTTCGCGTGTTTATTTATATGTATTAAAACAATTAATTATTATGTAGGATATGCCAATTTTGTTAAAATTAGACCTATGTAAATATCAGTTTCTTTATTCTATCCAATGACAAAAGCAAAAATCTAGTATACACATTTTCAAAGGATTGTAAACAAAACAATACATTTTGCCTTTAGCAACTGGAGGGAGACCTATTCAAAACATGCTTGAACACATTACTGAGAAATCAATATTTAATAGAATATACCATGGCTTTCATCAGAGCCATCATCAGCATTTTGGGGGAATAAATGGTTAAAATTCTTTCCTTAATACACCTTAATAACCACTACAAATATTAATGAGGTATCGGAAATAAAATTGTATCGCTTAGTATTCACATCGAAACGATAAAAAAGATCTGAAATCGGAATGCGGAGAGCACTCAACAAATTAGCATCACCGAAGAGCGTGCTAAAGTCATTAATACATCGGCTTTGATGGATTTGTGAAAAAAGCCAACGCTTAAGTTGATTGTAGAGGTAGTGTGAGGCCGATTGACAATCAGGTGCGTACACACACACGCACACCAACACACATGAGCGCCCGTCGACTCACCCCTCTCAGCAAATCATCTGTTCCCTACTTTTAATTACCCAGTACCGCCTGATCCACTCTATTTGTTGATTCCGATTCCCTCGTCATTCGCTTTTATTTCCTCACCGCGCTTTTAAAGCCTGATTTGATTTGTATAAAACTGCAAATGAAAACAGTGAAACAAGCTTTATTGTTGTGATACAGTTCGGAATGCCATTGTAAAGAGGTGTGTGGATCACGCTTAATAGCTACGAGTGTCGTTTGTATTTACTGTTAAATGTTTTCTTTTATACAATTTTCTATTCTCAACATTTTATTTAATAGAGAAAGGATTACTATCTGTTTGGATGAAAATAATTTTTATAAATTAAACTTAATTTAATTTTAATTTAGAGATTAAAGTTGGAGATACACTGAAAATTGATTGTAACACAGTATTGTGAAACAAACTTGGACCTTTCGATTAGTACTCTTGGGTAAGCACACTATAGTAATACAAAACCGAATTATAGGACCTGCTTTCAAGAATGGGAAATTAACAAATTATGTCAGTAACACATTTTTTAGGTGTAGGTATTTAAAAATATTGTGTTTTTTATATAAATCAAAAACACCTTTGTACTGGACTTGGTTGGTAGAATACATTATTTGTCTGAGTTAAATTATTAGTTTAATTATTATTATGAATTTTTATTAGAAAATAAAATCTCAAAACCGGAGTACCTCAACAGCAATGGAGTTAAGTTTCCTCCCTTGAATTCTGGGTAATGTTTATTGATCATGACGTTGTACCGGCTCCTCTCAGCTCCATGCAGCTACTACAAACGGGCTGTTGGTCGTAGGGACCTTGCAAAAGTCAAAAGGTGGTCAGTCATAATGTAATATAGAATTTACAGCTCTTTCAGTTTTAAGTTACATAGACCATTGGAAGTACAGAAACCTCCACGGACTGTATCACTTTCAGATTAGTTGTTTTAGTTCCATCGGTCGGGGGTTCAGCCTCGCAGCGGGTCAGGTATATGCCCGCGCGTCGGACATGAAATGCGCATATTATAGACAGGCACGAGCACGGCGCGGTGCGGCAGGCGCGCGATACTGTGAGTGACATGCGCCGAGGGGAAGGCCTAGCCGGCACGCTCCGTCCGACCGATACCCGATCTCGAAATCCAATTTGCTTTCGGTCAGGAATCGGACACAAACATCACCGTAGGATTGTTAATCGAGCGAAAACAGAAAAAAACCGGCCCTATTTTGATACATAGACGTCCGCCCACCTTTCAAAAGAACAGACGGTTTCCGATCCGCGGCAATTACACCGCTGTCTATCACGCGGCCGCCACCCCGGGCCCGATCAACTCTTTAATATGGAAATTAAGTTTAGTACCGTTCTTAGGAGATTAGCTCGATCGAGCACGAGCTTCGAGCTTCTCACGGCAGTTTCCTCGGCTGGATTCGATACCGCCCCTGTCAATCACTGACCGGATCCCCCGCAGTGATGTTGGGCCAGGGCTCTGCCGGTGACAGGTTCGTGCGGCGGGGCCCGCCCATCGACCCTCGATACTGCGTCAATAATACGTTCAGGTTCGGTTGTTATCGAGTGCCTCACTAAACAATTATTTGAGAATTTCCTATTAAATACAAGGAAATACCGTCCAATACATTATAACGGGGAGAAACTAAATTTTCGTCATACAGCTTCGAAAACGGCTGTTTTCAATACATACGTTGCGGGGCTAACGTAGTTCTTTTTAGCCCTAGGGCGAAAAAGAATCAGCTGGTGTCGAGGTCATCAGCTGTTCGTTTTTTAGCGAATTTCCCCTATAGGGAAGAAGCTATTACCGTAGTTGGCATGGTAAGACCTAGGCCCGGGACCATGATAGCTTTGTCCCCAGACCCCAAAAACACCATTCGTTCGAAACTGTGTATATATATATATATATATATATATATGCCCGTGGGTGCGATAACTCTCGAAAAATTGGTCCGATTTTGATAAAATTTGTTAAAAATGCGTAAAGCATTATTTATGACTTTAAATTCGAAAACCAGACAGATTGACCCATTCGAAGTGGTATTTGGGGGGGGGGGGGGTTTGTACCCCAAAAACTTGTTTTGAAGTTTTTACATGTAACATTTTAAAAAGTCAAATTTTAGTTTTCACCATTGGATTCAGTTTAAAAAAACAAACAATTTGGTTTTTTCATTTCTCTACGTCAATTGGTTACAGAGATATTGAAAGTGCTAAACACAGTACGTTGTCCAATGCTATTCTTATGGAGAATAATAAAAAAATTAGAGCTTGCTTATTTATGGACGTATACTAACGAAACTTGGTATACAGCTTCATCTGGTTGTGGTCTATTGTTATTTGCACAAAAAACACAATTTTTACCGATAATTCCCGTAGCAGCAAACCTGCGTCCTCAGCCCCATGTTATTCTTATGGAGAATAACCAAAATGATATATATCGCTTATTTATGAATTTATATTGATGAAACTTGGTGTCTGGCTTCACCTAGTTGAGTAATATTGATATTTACATGAAACCCCATATTTGTTGTTCCTTGTTGCAGCAAACCTGCGTACCCATCCCCAATGTTATTCTTATGGAAAATAATTCAAATTTGATATATTGCTTACTTGTTAATATATTTTTATGAAACTTGGCATGCAGCTTTATGTGGTATTAAGACATAAATTTTGCATTGGAAATTCGCTGAGTACGCAGGTTTGCTGCGACGGGGGTATTTTTCGTTTGTATCGTTTGTAGTAAAACCACAAAACTTGTGTATGTCGATTGAATCAAAGTAGTAACCGATTATTTTATCGATTGTAATTCATTGTTAAATTGTTGTCAGTTTAATGATAGCCCACAGCTTTCGATATATCAGTCGTTATAGTTAGCCTGACCTAACACCAACACAAACGAAACAGACAATGGTTTATTACATCTGTAACAGCTGTTTGTTTTGCATAGCAAGAACAAGATGGAAGCCGTTTTGGGATTCAAATTTTAAAGGTAAACAAGTTGAACAATTTTTGTTTTGTGAAGTATTTAGCTTTATATATTTTACAGTATGACCAAAAAATATAGTTCATCACACGGGCCAAAAGTTGCTTTCCGATCCTCGTTCATTTTCCGACCTCGACTTTGCCTCGGTCCTTAAACTTGATCTCGTATCGAAAAGCGTCACGTTTGGCTCTAGTGATGAAATATACTAATAATATGCATAATTAACGGATGACAATGATTTAACGGTTTATCAAGACCGTGTAAAAACCATTTACATGTTTTTTTTACTACGTTTGGCCTTTAAAACTAACTTTTGGGTTGTATATTAAAATATCATTACATTTTAATGCGTAACAATGACATATAACTTTTGAGAGTGTATTTACGATGTATTTACCGATGTATTTACGGCATCGGTGACCGTAAACCGTGAATAATTTACGGTATAACGTAGTGACTGATAATTTAGATCTATAAAAAAACAGGTAAAGTTTATACTTTATTTCAACTATCATTTATTTCATAAGAGTTTTTGAGATTTGTATTTTAAGTAAATATACCTTAAACGAATTACCTATAAACAAGAATAGTACCCGAATCGGAATTCAGGGATTGATTCCGAATAAATTCTGAGGTTTAGTGGGTGAGGGCTTAGCGGACCTGTAACATAAATTTAAACAGATTTTAACTCAACCGTCAATGGATTTTTTTACTGAGTTTCCAATTAGTTGTTGGTGACATTGAACTTGAGCTCAGCACTATGATATTTGTCAGTGCCTATAGATAACAAACACAGCCCATGGTTGTATATATAACAATTATTTTAGGGACCCTCACCCCAAAAATTCATTGCATTGACACTTAAACCAGGCAGGAAAAACGTAGGCATGTGTTTAAAAACAGGCAAAATACTGATGCTTCTGTTTATAATCTAGCTTGCTTTTGAGGACTTATCTGGCCATGAAACCAGGTGACATATATAGTTGACGAAGGTTTTCTCGTTTGTTTTTTGCCTCGTTTTTACCTTGATTAACCTTGAAAATTCACCTAACTATATAAACAGAGGCCACATAAACACACCTTTCAACCGGTTACACAGCTTAAATTATATTTAAAATCCAGCAATATTTGAAACTTTACTGTAAAATATGAAATTGTTAAGAAAAAAGCTTCATTGGAATTCACTGACTACGTAGATGCGCTGAGGGCTGAGGACAATCAACTGATGTTAAATTGATAAACCTAGTAGTCATAAAATAACAAAAAAAATAAACCTTGGAACAGTTTTTAAACGTATTCTAATTCGATATTTAAAAATGAAAATATTAAAAAAATAATCACCAAAATTAGCGTGAAAGTAATAAATGTTATTGTTCATAATGTTTATAAAAAATAAAACCATTATAAAGATGATAAAATAAATCAGAACTGAATTTAGAGCTCAGGTTTTTTGCTTAATGCGTAAATTTAAAACATTTATAACACATCTTTTATTTATTATTCGGTCCAAACAAAATGAATAGATTTTTACTCCCCTTAGCTTCGCGGGTAAATTACCATATAAGTATACAAAACCATTGCATATCAATACGAAAAGTTATCCACCACAATCAGAAACAGGGACAAATCCTAACCAATCGATTGACGTGGTGTTATCAAAACAATCGGAGGACCGTGATGGGACGACACACGGACGGCGTGTGATGGGCGCCAGGAGACCAATTGATTGGAAGATTGTACCGGGGGTGAAAGGGGTAAATGGACATATCTGTACAGGCATTAGCTTCGGAAGGTCCCCCGGTCAGGCCAATAACGCCCCAGTGAAATTGGTTTTGCTTTTCTATTAGCCACTTCCCCCGCGACTAATACCTGTCCTCCAGTGTAATATCGTTGCAAAAATGTTCCGGCGCTAATGAATATATCGCTATCACACTGGTTTGTTTCTTCTGATTAAAGACCCGCTGTTGAAATGGGACGAGCGAATTTTACTGCTACTCGTGTTTGGTAGTAATTTCGTTCCCGGAATAAAGTGGATGTAATGCTTTGAAAAGTAGAATAATGTATTTTATTTATTATTAAACTTATCATTTTAAAATAATGCAGACTATTAGTTTCGTTTTAATATGTAAAATAAATAATTTGTACTGTTTAATTGCTCTTAACGAGTTTACATTGCATGTTTGCTGACAATGATAGCATTGCTTTTAGCGACTTAAAAACAGAAAAAATCCCTGGTAGTTTTGGGATAATGTGAACCCATGACATGTTGTAGATAATTTAAAATCCATATAACAGATGCACATTTAAGTGAAAAAAAGAACATACAATATATATTTCGAAAACATAGTTTTTGGAAAATGCATATATGCCTGAAATACCAAAAAAGTAAAAAATTAACGTATGCCAAAAAGCTGAACATTTGAAAGTTCTTGTAAATCCTAGCAACTTTTTTTTACATAAAACTCTTATCTCATTTAATTGGTTTACAATTATCAAAAGGCATTGTTTTCCTATTAAATGCGTGTTAGATCAGTAGACATGAATGAGACCACAGAATTCAAGGAAGTATTATGCAAAAATAACATGCATTTAGTATGGTAAAATTATGTTTTTTGCTGATAGCAAATTAGAGATACAAGGTGAATATGTGAACTAAAACGTTGTTATGATACCTTTCAAGTGGCAAGTGGCTATTTAACAAATGTTACTATTTGAACCTTTTTAATTTTGGGATTGAAATGTTTTCTAAAAACATTTTGAAAATCATTGTTGTTGTTTTTAAATACTGTCATATAGGCTAGCATATCAGAGTAAAACTGACTTTATTACGAGTAAGAAACTTGAATCGGAAAAATATACGTCTAATGTTTTAGAATATACAGAGTATTCTATTATATAGATATATTTAGAAAAATGGCCGCCATTTGAAAACGAAAAAAGATAAGTGGGTTCTGTTACCGAAATGTTGTACAACTTGAAATATGTTGTACGCGCAAACGCACTGTTGAATAATGTGAGTAGTTGAAATAGTATGAGCTTATAGAACAATGTTGTACAACTTGACATATGTTGTACGCGCAAACGCACTGTTGAATAATGAGAGTAGTTGAAATAGTATGAGCTTATAGAACAATGTTGTACAACTTGACATATGTTGTACGCGCAAACGCACTGTTGAATAATGAGAGTAGTTGAAATAGTATGAGCTTATAGAACAATGTTGTACAACTTGACATATGTTGTACGCGCAAACGCACTGTTGAGTAATGAGAGTAGTTGAAATAGTATGAGCTTATAGAACAATGAAATTGGTGAACTGAATAATAAATCACTTGAGAGGAAATACGGTTTATTGATACTGTGCAAATGTAAATTGATGTGAAAGTTAAAATGAAATTATGAAATATGAGAGTATGAAAAATTGCAAATGTGAAATATGTCAAATTTGTGACTGATACTTCCGAGTCAGTCGGCTGTTGGGACGCAACTGGTTTTGTCCCTTACACCCCCCACATTTGTCGTTTAGGCGCCAACATCCCGCCCGCCTTGAAAGGCTTCCTTTCAATGAATTGCATGGTATTATAATGAAACAACTTTACATGTTAATGACTATAATACAACAATAATTTAATGACTATACACAACTTTAATAATATTGACGGCAGTATTAATTGGTATGAAATATGTGTAAACTCTTGAATAGTACAATATTACAATTGTAATTTTGACAATTAAAAATCATTACGAAAATTGATAATCTACATAATTACTCAAATAAAACTGTACACGTATGATGAACAAAGAAATGGAATTTACTGGAAATATCACTTAAATAAAATTACAGTCAACCACATGAACTGTACTTTAAAATATGAAAACAATTAAAAAAATTAATGAATATTGATGCACGATTTGATTACAACTTAACGCAACAAATAAAAATGAATTATATACACAAAGTGGAAAATACGTAATACTTAACTTATTATAAAACATGATGAGAAATGCCAAGTAAAAATTAATTTATGAATTACTATGAACTGTACATTCCACGTGAAATTTGTTTGAACTATGTACACTGAACTTGCACTAAGCTGAAATGCACTGAATGGAAGAAACGAACACGAATGAAATACTCACTTTATATTGGGAGTACACACAGGCGTCTGACTGCTCTCTTTAGCAGTCTAAACGTTGTCTTCACCGTGGCCACTCGCACCCTACCATCCGCCCCTGGGTGAACCTCAGTCACGATGGCGGTGATCCACATTAAGGGTGGCAGGTGATCGTCCTTGACAACCACAACCTACCCGGGTTTTATGTCAGCATCTCCTGAAGTCCATTTCAGCCTCTGTTGAAGTTGAGAAAGGTACTCCATCGACCAGCGCCGCCAGAAGTGCTGCTGTTGAGCTCTTTGCCAACGTGACAACCGGTTCTCAGGGACTGCTGAGACATCTGGCTCTGGTAGAGACGAGAGTGCATCACCTGTAATGAAGTGGCCGGGTGTCAAGGGTAAAGGATCACTGGGGCAACTAGTTAAAGGAGTCAAAGGACGGGAGTTTAGAGAAGCCTCTATGGTTAAAGTTGTGTAAATTTCTTCATATGCAAGATTTTCCTTGCCTACAATTCTTCTCAGATGGTACTTTACTGACTTGACTCCGGCTTCCCAGAGTCCTCCAAAATGTGGAAATTTGGGGGTTATGAAATGCCCTTGTTCTACTCGTAATAATGTATGTAATGCTGAAGACAGCTCATGAGGTGTTAAAGGACTAGTTAATTTACTATGAGGGTGTCTAAAATTGTGTGCAACTCTGAACAATCGGATACAAGCCTTTGAACTTTCTGGAGGCTAGAAAATTAATTCTCTATATCCACTACTGCTGCAGCGGAACATTCCTTTTTTCCCTTTTTCCTCCTGAATAGGCTTTTTCCTTCTTGATTAGGCTTGCCGAAGGTGGAGGTCCCTTTTGACTCATCCTTTGCTTGATGATTTGGAGGCATAGTAATTGGATAGCGATCATTCTCTGTTTTGTAAACAGAATCAGTGTAGTGTCACATGAGTTCTCTTCTTTAGTCATTTGAGTCTTGTTTAAACTTAATTCTTCCATCTTCCTGAATTCTTGTAGCTGTTGATCGGTGCGTTCCACGTCATTTACATGGCATGCTGTGGATACTCTGCTGCTGTTGGGTGACTTGCCTCCTACCACCCATCCTAATTTAGTGTTTTGTAAGGTAGACAAGTTTTTAATTTGAAACCTGCCATGTTCTAGGAGGTCAAACAAATGTTCTTGTTCCAAAAAAATGTCGATCTTTCCGGGTTTTGAGAATGATGGACCTGCTAAGGTCCTGCTAAGGTTTTGTGACATTGGCCAAGATGAAGTGTCAATTGGTGATGCAGGAAGTAGACCTGTAATCTTAGGCAAAACTAAAAATTCTGTTTCTATGGCATGATTTGAAGTTATTGATTTTACTGTTGCATTGACTTTAGATGAAACACGAGTTGCTCCTTCTCTTATTCCACTGACTGCAAGAGATGACCTTTCGTTTTGTAACTGTCGAGTCTGACATACTTCCTCACTGATGAAGTTTGATTGACGTCCGCTATCGAGAAATGCTCGGCAAGTCAAATGTGTGCCTAGAGGACTGACAATTTCCACTGAAGTGGTTGAAAGTAAGACCTCAGCCTTGTTATCTGCACTAGGAACTGCACAGGTACCCAGCGACATTGTGACTTGGTTTTTGGGCTCTGATGTATGTCGTGAGCCGGTGGAATGAGAATCGATGTGTAACAATGTGTTATGCTTTTTGCCACATTTTTGCATCTTGATGATCTGCAGTGGTCAACTCTGTGACCTTAGAGAAGGCAGTTAAAACAAATTCTTGCTGTAGAAAGCATCTTTATTTTATGGTCATGTATGGCATTCAAAAGGTCACCACACTGAAATACTGCATGATTTCTATTGCAAAGTTTGCAACTTTGTTCTTCAACTGACGTTAAATAGGCCTTGGTTTTGTAGCTTTGATTGCTAGTCGGTTTTAATGGAACATTAGAAACCTTGTTATGTTGATGTGATTGAAATTGTCCGTTTTCATAAATGTTTTCAAAGATTTTAGTCTCTTCTGAAGAAAATCTGTTAAATCATTGAGTGTGGGAAGTTCTGTTGGTTTGGTTGATAACTCCCAATCTCGAAGCGTCGCAGTGTCGAGTTTAGTTGTTATCAAATGAACAATTAACGAGTCCCATGACTCAGTTGGTTGCTTGAGACACTTTAGAGCCCTCATGTGTGTGAATATACTATTGAAGAATTGCTTAAGGACTAATGGTGAATCCCTTTGTAATTGCGGAAGATTGAAAAGAGCTTTGATATGGTTATGGACAATGAGCCTTTCATTTTGGTACTGGTTTTTCAACAAAGAAATAGCTATGGAGTAATTAGGTGAGGTCAGGTCTAAGTTGTCTAGCATCTTAGCGGCTTCGCCTGTTAATGACGCGTTCAAGTAGTACAACTTTTGAACATTTGTCAAGCTGTCATTTTTGTCAATTAATGCATTGAAAGTATCCAGCTATGGCATCCATTCTTCGTACTTTTTGGATAAGGATGGCAGATTTATTGTCGGTAATTTGATTGGAATTGCATTGTGGTTTGTTGGTAATGATTGAGAATGTGTATTAGACTGACTATGTTTCGATTTGAGTAGCATTTTCTTTAATGTGTTTTTTAACCTTTGAAAATAAATTGAAATATTGAGTTTCGAATTCTTCCCATTCGGTGGAATGATCTGTTGATTCATCTAGCACTTCAGTTTGTTCCTGTAGGTTCTTGAATGTTGTGAGGATGTCATCTAATTTTGCAAATCTAACTTCTAATTCTTCAATGTTCTGTTGATTGTTTGGGTTTTCAAAGAATGTGTAAAACCTTGTTAATTTTACTTTGACTTGTCCCCTTTTGTTTGTTAGAACTTTCAATTCCCTTTCTGAACCTGTCATTGTGAATTGGATACTTAATCAGAGGCACTGCTAATTAATTGAAGATAGGCTAATGATGATATTAAAGGATGACTCCTGACAGGTGATACATATAGGTTGAAGTATCATGAATACGGGAAATGGAAATCAGGAAGTTGAGGTTATGTATGACTGACACCGGCCACTCACCCTCGATCAGCTGTGTGATGTCTGCCTGATGGCTTTGGGTTGGGTCGGCTTGGATAGGGTTGCTCGGGACGTCTTGGCTCCGCTCGGGGTGACTCGGATTCGACTTCTCTTGGGGTGGACTGCTTGGATCGGGACGTCTTGGCTCCGCTCGGGGTGACTCGGCTTCACTCAGGGTGGACTGCTTGGCTCCGCTCGGGGTGACTCGGCTTCGACTTCTCTCGGGGTGGACTGCTTGGCTCGGGACATCTTGGCTCCGCTCGGGGTGACTCGGCTTCACTCAGGGTGGACTGCTTGGCTCGGGTCGACTCGGCTCCGATCGGCTTCTCTCGGGTGTGACTGCGCGGCGCGGCCCGTGGTGGTGACGACCGTGCGTTTTCTTTGAGGGGTTGATGGCAGATGACAACAGAGCAATACAACGAGGCGAAGCAGCTTTCTCCTGCCCGTCGAGCCCTGAGTTGACGATTTCAGCTCAAAAATTTGCTCTGAGTTCACTACACAACACACTGTAATAGACTGTTAACCACACGATTTGCGGGATCCAATGCGAGAGGACCAAAAAACTGTACGCGCAAACGCACTGTTGAATAATGAGAGTAGTTGAAATAGTATGAGCTTATATAACAATGAAATTGGTGAACTGAATAATAAATCACTTGAGAGGAAATACGGTTTATTGATACTGTGCAAATGTAAATTGATGTGAAAGTTAAAATGAAATTATGAAATATGAGAGTATGAAAAATTGCAAATGTGAAATATGTCAAATATGTGACTGATACTTCCGAGTCAGTCGGCTGTTGGGACGCAACTGGTTTGTGTCCCTTCCACCCCCGACAATCCCAGGGGTGGGGGTTGACATTTGTCGTTTAGGCGCCAAAATATGTTTATATTTGAAATTTCAGTGAATCGCAATAGTGACCCTGCGTTTGTGGAACACTTTGTATATTCAAAAGTGAAAAATATTTTACGTTAATCGTTGGGGTCAATTTAGAGTAAAATAATTTCGTTTCATTCTTCTAGGCCAAGTAGTTCGTCTCTAATATGTTTAAGACACTTAACGTGAGTCACTTTGTATATAGGCTCGATCAGTTTCGTAAAAAATTGGTACAATCATGTAAATAAGTACCTGTTTCCATGAGTTCGAAAACCAGACAGATCGCACCATTCAAAGGGGGGTTGTGTAAAAGGTTTTTATAATTTTGCGTTTATTTTGAATTTGTTTTATAAAACGTTTGTTTGCACCAGTAGATTTAGCTTAAAAAAAAACAACATATTCGGTATTATGATTCTTTGCTCTATGTAAATTAATTACTAAGATATTGATAGTGCTAAACACAGTACGTTGTACAATGTTATTGTTATGGAAAATGAGTAGAACTTTATATCTGGTTTGTATTGATAACACTTGGTTATGGCTTACATATAAAACTCATTTTTAGTCGTCTCCATCGCAGCAAACCTGCGTAATTCGTTCAATGTTATTCTTATCGTGGATAGATACAATATTATGTATAGCATTTTATGAAAATATTTCGATGAAACTTTGATGCTCATGTGGTAATGATGTTTATATCACTCGGAATCATGGCGAATTATCGGAAATTTGTTGAGTACGCAGAATCTCTGCGATGGGATAAATTCGTTTTGTGGTTGTTTTCGCATACAAACATTCTTAAAATTTGTTGTGTTACATTACATAGAGTAGTAAAACATAAGTTTATAAAGCAAACGTTTTGTTGTTGTCATTTTGCAGTTTTATTACCTGCATGATTAAAACTGGTTTATTCGTAAATAGGTAAATCAAATGGGAACTGTTTCACTATGATAACATTAACAGTTTCTTTATAGGTTTCTCAAACATAATACTAAGTTAAAAACTGTAAACGAATAAATATACAGCATGATCTTCAAACTCGCCTAAATGCATACTCACTCACCCACGCACACGTGCACACTCTCACCCACAAACACACAGACACTCTCACTAGACCGGCTCTCGGTGTTTTTGCGGTAAGACGGTATCCTGTGTGAGTGACAGGCCTGATTGTCCACCTTTGTAGTACAACCGCACCACCTAATTGCTCCTCTATCGTTTAATAAAATATGAAGTTAATTTCGCGTATTTGTGACCTTAGTCCCCGATTAGACCGGATTGGAGGGACTCCTGGCCCGATACCCGTGGTCATCCGGCGATCCGATCACAGCAGCGAATTATTACTCTATCCGGTATTATTAGCCGGACTCCCTGCGTTTGACATTCATCCTGTCGCCTCTAATTCACAAGTGATTTACGGCCAGTATAGTTCCGATAATACCGTTTTAGCGACAGTGTCACACTATGTCATCTCCTGATATGAGTTTAGGGCGGGTGTGTTCGATGGCTAATTCGATATAGGGTTGGTGAAATAGCTTAACTATGAAATTGTGCAGCTATTTTTATGAACCTTACAAAAATTGCTTTTAGCATTAGGTTATTTGTTAATCACACTATGCTATCTCCTGAGATGAGGTTATGTTAGGAATGTTCGATGGATAATTCATAACGTAGAGTGAGTGAAATAGCTTAAACAAATAATAAAGCATTATTGAGTGTCTTCAAATTACGCTTAGCGTCAGGATTTTTTACTTACACTTTCACTACTGAAACCCAGATTCGGATGCCTTTGTATTCTTACGTTGTGAAGGTAAATTGGCACAAATTATAAACTAAAAAGACTAACAAAAATAATTGTATGATAAGTACCAAGTACAATGGTACGAGACGAGTAGATAGCTTAAACAAATAATAAAGCATTATTGAGTGTCTTCAAATTACGCTTAGCGTCAGGACAGGAATCACTTACACTTTCACTACTGAAATCCAGATTTGGACGCCTTTGTATTCTTACGTTGTGAAGGTAAATTGGCACAAATTATAAACTAAAAAGACTAACAAAAATAATTGTATGTTAAGTACCAAGTACAATGGTACGAGACGAGTAGATAGCTTAAACAAATAATAAAGCATTATTGAGTGTCTTCAAATTACGCTTAGCGTCAGGACAGGAATCACTTACACTTTCACTACTGAAATCCAGATTTGGACGCCTTTGTATTCTTACGTTGTGAAGGTAAATTGGCACAAATTATAAACTAAAAAGACTAACAAAAATAATTGTATGTTAAGTACCAAGTACAATGGTACGAGACGAGTAGATAGCTTAAACAAATAATAAAGCATTATTGAGTGTCTTCAAATTACGCTTAGCGTCAGGACAGGAATCACTTACACTTTCACTACTGAAATCCAGATTTGGACGCCTTTGTATTCTTACGTTGTGAAGGTAAATTGGCACAAATTATAAACTAAAAAGACTAACAAAAATAATTGTATGTTAAGTACCAAGTACAATGGTACGAGACGAGTAGATAGCTTAAACAAATAATAAAGCATTATTGAGTGTCTTCAAATTACGCTTAGCGTCAGGACAGGAATCACTTACACTTTCACTACTGAAATCCAGATTTGGACGCCTTTGTATTCTTACGTTGTGAAGGTAAATTGGCACAAATTATAAACTAAAAAGACTAACAAAAATAATTGTATGTTAAGTACCAAGTACAATGGTACGAGACGAGTAGAACAACTTCGTTGACCCAGTTTATTAAGCATACCCCAAATAACACCAAAGTTAACTTTAGTTTTTGTGGTTCAAAACACGCAACAGACATTATATAAGTATATAAAATACGGGTATTCCTGTCCAGACAGTAGAGGGCGTTACAGAAATACTAACATGCAAGGCGTTTCACCTGATTCAATCCCCGCAGTTTCCTTGTGTTCACTAAAGATTCCCACATTTCAACAATATGAGATTTAGTTAAGGTAAGAAAATACTTTTGAGTCTCTAACAAAAGAATGGCAGATACTTGAGAGGTAATAGTATTTAAAGTTATGTTTCCAACTTTAAAGTGTGTTATGTAATCTAATATGACAAAGCATTTTCATAATACTCCCTAAATACCGTATTCCGACTTATAAGAGTTAGTTGGTTACAGTACTTATCAAAATTTAATATGTTACTGGCAACCAATATTTAAAATCCACCAAAAGACTCATAAAAGGGTGTGATTTTGGATACCAATGAGCATTGATATAGTTAAATTTTACTATTATATTGCTGGTTTGAAGAGGCATTATGATATTTATAAACTGTGGAAGAGCTGCAACCTGCTCATGTAGGATGAACGTTAGGATATAATAAAATGTATATGACCAAGTAAAACTTGATCCTTTACTCTTTTAATACGTACAAAAGAGTCCAACTCCTTGAATTTGAGAAAATCTGTTACTTACGAGATTACCAAGGTTGACTAAGGTTATAGCAATTTTTGGGTTTTTATTCGAGTATTTACTGTATATAGGTCTACATTATTATTAAAGCATCTGTTCTTGATTTTGTGTTTTTTTTTCTTAATTTATAATTAGTTACTTAATATTCAATTCAACAGATTGATTTCTTCCATAAGATAAACATTGGTACTTTAAAAGTCTACTGTGTGGAGCCCTGAAGGAAGCATTTCTCAAAACCCAAAAAGGCACAAGCAGAGGAAGAGAGCTTTTCACTGATACTAAACATTCTAACACATTTTTAAAGTTAACAAATCTCTGAAAAAAATCAAGAATTTAAAAAATAATAATAGATAAATAATAATAATATAAATATATAGATAGTTAATCAGAAAGTGTATTAGTATACAATGAGCAAGTAGCACGTGCGCTCTATGTCAGAAACACGAAGGCGGTTGAGGTGGGCGTCTAGGTGTGAGTTGAGGGTGCAGTAGCACATAAGCACATAGGTGAGCAGCCCAAGACGATAATCGGTCAGGAAGGACGATTTAGTACAAGGGGACCACATTGATTATGGCTCAATCGAAATCAATTTGGCAGGGAGGACCATATATCAGACTGCAGCGCATGACGAGTGGGTGGCTGCCTCTGCAATTGAATCATTAACAATGTCGGGTAGAGACTGATTGATTGGCCAGTTGAGTTATAGAGGGCCGCCATTGGTCTAGTGCGCCGGACTACCGTATACATTACATACCGACTGTGGTTCCCAGTTCGCAGTTCACTATTGCATTTACATCCCCCGCTCCGATACCATATCCTGACTGTTTTGAATTATAACCTGATTTTTTAGAAAGGAAAACTATTAAACGTGAGCAAACTTCTCAAACAAAATTATTGTAATATAGATTTTCATAAGGGAGAAATTGTCAATCCGTTTCTTTGCACAGGTTCATAAGTTTGAACATTCGTGGACAAGTAGATGGGGAAGAAGCTAACGGAGCCCGATCTTTTGTTTTTACTCTTATTTTACTTTAAGACTGGCAATTTATTAAATAAAAAAAAACAGTGTCAAAGCTTTAAAATTAACTAATGATTAGAGGAAACTAATTATAATATACTTATAATTTTGTAATATAATCAGTTGTAAAGTGTAAACATTAGCATAGACTTATTTTCAAGTAAACAATATATACAATAAAACTTAAACGGAAGGTTAGAGGCGATAGCCTCTAAAAGCCGCTTGTGATGATTTAAAATGAAAAAGCGCTAAAAGGTTCTACATTTTTTGCTTCAAAAGAAAAACTAAAATGTAAAATACTATTTTTCACCCAAGTTAGCACACGTTATATTTATAATTTTATTTACAGTTTTAAAGTTTATCTTTAAATTAGACAGATAAACAACGACAAAAACATTAAACACAAAAATAATAACACGAAGGAGTGTCGTGGCAGTATTTAACTCCAAGGTAATTGATTTTGCCGTTAATGAAAGCTTAGCTTTTGCTGAGCGTTATTTAATAAATCACATTGAAGCCAACAAATCCGTTAGGGGTAAAAAAACACGCGGTCGGAAAAAACAAAATAAGCCGAAGTTAAGCATCCGTCGGTGGGAAATCAAATAAACCCCTCCAGTGAGGTGTGCCGAACCGTTCGATCAGACCAGCAGCCGCCCCCGTGAAAAATTCAACACAGTTCTCTCCCCTGGGGAGACACACTGACCCCGTTATTCCCCCTGCTCTCTAATAGAAACATCGCCAATCACGCAACTTGTGCCCCTTCCTCTACTTTTGTCACTACTTTTTTTATGAATATGTAACTTGTATACTCTAAATCTATCCAAAATTAAATTAACCCTGGTGATAGTTATACGATTGTTTTTCTCGTATGATCTAAGTTATTGAATTTTTAAACAATTTATATTATGTTTAAGCAGCAAGTAAAATATTTTGATTTATATGTAAAAAGTCGGTCTTTAAAATCATTAATTAATGATTTCGCTATAACAATTTATTTTTCATTACATTTTATAATAATAAATGTAATTAAAAATCATTTTACTGTTAATAATTATTCATAGTGGTGGATAATAAAAGCCACTTAATACAACTTTGTGCCACCCACTTTTCTAGTTTACCTTGATGATATTCAATTATAAGTAGTAAAATAAAAACAGTAAAATACGTCATGTCTATAAATATTAGAAGTATATATTTTTCTCAGATACTAAAATTTTAGTAATGATAAAAGAGTTTTACACACAGACTAACCCAATGTGGATTACAGAACAAAACATAATTAAATAACCCAACAAAGATAAAGTTGATGCTGACAAGCTTGCCTTTTATTTTTGGTATAAAAATGAAAGATCATAACGTTGAAAGAAAAATACGACATACACACCATACTATAAACATATTATCACTACCACCACTAGCCTCATACTTGGGTCCACAGTTCGCGCATGGCAACCCCTACGTCGTTCCAGTGTGAGCGTAATTTTCTACAGATAACTTATCCTAATATCACTTCTGCTGGTCTCACCCCTTCTCAGGGGGGTGAGATATTCAATTTCAGAAAACATTCGGAGTGCCGCGCCATTTGGAAATAGCCAGATGGCAGTCCACGAAACAGACCTGCGGCAAAAGTCATAATTAAAAACTAACCTCTTTAAATGTCTAATTCCGAGCGAGCATCGTGGATGCGACTCCCAGTTCAGTCTTGATGATGCTAATTAAATATTGACGAAGAAGTCCTCACTCTATCCTCCATTACCATTACGTCTTAGCTACGCTTCCAGACAATTCGATGTGATGATTGCCAAATTTGAGGGGTTTCGGAAAATATAACCTCGGGAAGTAAAAACATTGGCCAAGCTTATGTGGGTGAATGACAATAAATATTATTCAAATATCTCAATTATTGCTCAAATTACTCAAATATTATTCTAGGGTTGTTTGATATATCATCTCTAGACTCACGAGTATTAATAACTTCATAAAGAAAAGAAAATAGGTAATTGATCGAAGTTCACAAAAATAAAACACTTACCGAAATGCTGATTAGACTAGTTTGATAACATACTGGATAATAGTATAGGCAAGATAAGGAAAAATCTTCTTCGTGGCATAAATATATCAGTGCAAGTAATATAGTAAATACAATTAATATACAGAAGCCATAATCAATTTCAAAACAAATAACTATTTTGATTTTCCGAGACTTGCTAGGCTACACATTGTTTAGAGAATTTGAACATTAAAATATCAGTATTATTGAATAAAATACCAGTAGTATTGAATAATATTATATTACATGCAGTATTTATTTATAGTATGAATATATGTTTGATTATAGTATTGTAGTAATTATGTATAGTACTATTTTACAGTGTAGTAATATATTATAGTACAGTATTATGTAGTAGCATTACATTAAATAAGAAAATAATGTCTTCAGAGAAAGATAAATTCTTAATCAGTAAACAATTACCAATGAGTAACTGTGCACAATATTCCCAACGCTCAATGTAACAAAAACATATATATGCCTATCTATGCATTTCTTTTTGAGTTTAGTGCTGTTGCTGTTTATTATGATTCCAAAAGTAAATAATATGTTTTGTTTGATTTTTATAAAGATACTGCCCCGATGAATAAACGTATTAAAATAAAAGAAACACGTTAGCAAACAATGTTAATCTGGCGGGTGTGGTTTTGGAACGAGGACAGTTTGATACGGTGAGTCGGATAGCGATGAGCAGTGGGCGAACACTATCACTATAACGGCACTAACACTATCGCCGATGTGTTAACGCGCTCTATGAATATTTCGACAATTATGTTGTCACGAGCGATGGATTTATCGGATGTATTACAGGATGTTTGGAATCCGAAATTGAAACAAACGCGCGTTAATGTGTCTAGTTTAATGCCCATTTAATTCTCTGCTTAAATATTCATGATTTGTTGGCCACAACTGAACTATTCGCGAGCCACTGGGTTTGGCAGCCGCTGATCTTTGACAGTGTCGGATAGTTTTACAGTTGATGGGATGGGAGGGGACCGAGTAGGAAATGCGAGTTGAATAAAAACGAATACGACTAATAATTAAATCGGTTCGATCGATAGTATCAAAATCAGATGTTAGTCTTCTCACTAAAAATGTCACTGTTCCACTGTAACTAACTAGAAATAATTACTCGAAGGTTTAGAGTTATAAAGTCGAACTGAGTATGCGTGTGTAAAGAATGCTGGTGCACGAAATACAGACTCGTTTTAATTAGTGAGCGTTTAGTAGGCATTTTATTTGTAGCAGTAATATCAGGCGTTTTGATGTGAGCATCGCACTATTCGGTATGTGGTGTAATCGCCCGGCGATGTTAGAATTTCTTAATATTCGTAACAAAGTCGAATTCCAAAGTTTTGCTCTCACAAATGCTTTTGACATTTTAATGTACTTTATAACTAAATAGTAATTTATAATTTTAAAGCAACCCGAAAATTAATACTGGTTTAGGAAAAAACACATCCGTTTTGATCTGGTTAAGGACAATGGCTAAAGTATTCTGTGATATGTTAGATGACAATCCTGAAATAGTACAGGCAAAGAAAATATTATTCGTGACATTGAAAAAGTACCTCCGCATTGAACCGTTGAACTTCCTATAGGAATTAACAAACCATATTTAAAGTCATAAGGCATTACAAATTAAATATTACAAGAAACTATAGTCCAACTGATCCAAATTTTAACTGGAATTAGTGTGTTTTTTGTGCTAAAGTTTTTTTTTCGGGGAAAATCCCATACATTATAGTAAACAGGATAAGTGAAATAGGATGCCAGCGTTTTATATATTTATACTAAAATATCTGCATGTATTGTTCTCTGGTCGATATTGTTAAGCTATTTACTATGTTAGTAGAAGTTAGTAGTCAAAGTTATAATTGAAAATTTAATTATATTTAGTTTTTTATTAAATTTGTAATACTTTATCTTCATGGTTATATTGCATATATAACAGCTTAGGGAGTGTATATACTAAATATCTGTCGCATACAATACATAGATGTTTATTTTTTGGGATCGAAAACAATGGTTTCTGAGTTGGTTATATTTGGTTGACAGACTATTTTTGTATTGCATTGTTACGCATAAATACCATTAAAACCAAAACACTTCACTGTTGCTCACCATTACTTGCTGTTCGTACTCGAGTTTCAACCCTAGACGGAACTACGTCCCTTTGCTAGGGGGGCGGCTAGTTTAAAGTCTGCTTATGATAACAGTGATAACGTATCCTGGGAACCTTCGGTCAGGCGAGGGCGGCAAGGCACCCCAAAGCCCTTACAGAACACCCTTTCTTCTCTTCGGGTGATAAACTTATCGCAGATCGGGTTTATTGCTCATTTCCTCTCAGACAAGTCTCGATAGTGTTTAATCTCACTTCCGTGTCTTACAAATTGTGATTTCCATATCGTGATAGAGACGGTGTGAACACAAATAATATCACTTGGAATGAGAACTTGATACGGTTCAGCTGTTTTAATATACACGATTTTACAGATCATTTTAAAAAATCAGCCGCTGTATTCTTTTAAATAAAACTTTGATAATCTGGAAATTTCACTTTGCTGCATTACTATTTTCTGCGAATGTATCCTAAGTGCTGTACAATGATATATTTATAAAATAAAACATACTCATGGACCTCTGTAAACACAATGGTCACATACTTAAAAAATTGCCTTGCTGAGAAACCCTCCGAAAATGTCAAAATGCCCCTTGCAAGTGCAGTTCTTCTAAAAAGTAAAAACTATATAATATCATAGTTGTAATCACGTTTGAAAGTAGTCATAACAAATTTGGTGAAAATACTATTCTAAAACAAAACAATGAGTTAGCATCAATAATACTACAGTAATTGTTTTGTTGGAGCTCCCACCAAAACTTGATGTTACAAGTGCAACGTTTCAGCGGGACGAGCGTAATGAGAGATAATGCTGGAAGAAGTACTCCTTGCCTCAGAGCAATTGCCTTAGAGGTCAATTAAAATTTGGTGTAATATGTCAACAGGCAGTGTAAAAATTGTTTTTTAGTTCAATTGCTGACTGATTGTTTGAAAACGAATGTATGACTAGCGCCATCCCCACCAAGGTTAGTATAAAAGTAAATTACGGAGCATAAATAGTTTAATACATGCTTAAACTATTTGTACAGTCGTGGAGACAGTTCTTTGGTGACATGATACATGAATGAATTAGTAATCATGATTTGTTTGCTCCTTTTAATGGATACCAATTAATAAATGTTTAACCTCGTTTGAAGGTTAGAAAGATACAGTTTCGAATGGACAATGTACATATCCTCGTTTCAAATCTAATATGTATTTATCTATAAACTGAGAAATTCTGTAAACATTCAATTTAGCCTTTGAGAAATCGGGGTTTTGCTCACGAATCGTCTGAAAGAGAAAAGAAGCCGCCTGCTTGAGTATTTTCTCAGTTTATGACTACGAAGGAGACGAAGGAATGCGGGGGACCAGTCGATGTCGAATGTCGTGGCTTTTGAATGGTATCGAACAATTTAACTGAGACATAAAGAGCGGTATTCACCGATAAAGGCGCCCCGGTCCGCTTAATAAAGAGGTTACGTTATGTGTCGGACGTGGTGCGCTTGGTAAGCGCTACTATTAAACATCGCATCGCATTCGTCTTTCGCGGGAGCGTATTCTAATTTGAATTGTCTTCGGTAACCTCCTTTCAATTTTATGGGGTCATAACTCGGCGCTTACGGCCTCTGAGAAATATGTAAAGTCTTCTTATTATAGGCGGCAAACAGGAGTTTATAGTAGGGTCCAAAACGATGCTATCAAAGGAACGACGCTCGACAGGTATAATCTTTATCGATCTGTCCGTTATGAGTCGCAAACCCTATATCGTGTTGTGCAAACGATGGAATAAAAATTCCAGCGGCCTTGACCTCGGATGACGATAAAGGTGATTGCTATCGACTGACTGTGTGTTGTCGGTGGCTTAGGGTGGTTTGGAACACGTTGTATGCTGTGTGCAGGTTATTTTTAAACCAGACTACATATTGTCACATTTATTGAGTTATTGACTGTTAGTGTTAGAAGAGATGCATTGTTTAGTAATAAAATCGTAAAATTGTTGAACACATAATTTATACCCTAATTTTAGATGCATGCACAACAAAATTGCCTAATTGTAATAGACGTTTTTTAGGAAACCCTTAAACATATATTTCTTAAGATAGCTTAAACAATTATAAAGTACTAATACTACTTTAAAAGTTAAGTAAATCAGTGATTACAACAAACCAACACAGGTTTTAAGGAATTAAAGAGTATATTCCTTACAAATAGTAAAATCCAAGGTAAAACTTCATGCAGATTATTATGATTCCAATTTCCATAACAATCTGCATATGTAGTTTATTATTACTAGAACACATATTATAGACATATTTGCTATTACAAATTATAAATTGCAAACACATGTGATAATTAATGTGCAGATCCTTCACACAATTTAAAACAAATTTAACACTGAAATGAACTAAAATACCAAATAGTTTTTAATTTAAATTGTTAACATCTTGACGAATATGCCAACCTTACGTGATACTCAGACTACGCTCACCATCGAATAGCTGAGTCTTTTATATGATAAGCTATTGGCAAACTCATTTTAATCATTCGTCCAGGAAAAAACAATTTATTTCTCACCAAATGTTTTTCTCCGGAAAAAATATAAAAGAAAAATGAAAAAGAGGATACGAGTTCGTAGGATAATATAAAACTAATAAAAAATCATAAGTTTTACCTCGCAATAATTACAAATAAATGTTTACTTTGCAAAGCATTCGACGAGAAATGTGATACAACATTGATAGTGGGGAAGCAGGCGCCCAAGACGTCCGACTTTATCAAGCCCTCTTCGATCAACAAGTATTTGCGCCTTTTGTCGGCATCCGTTCTTTATAAAGTAGATTTCCCGAACCACCTACCCCAATTGGGCCCCTCAACAAGTTCCCTTTCGATTCGCTTCGATAGCTATCGATTCCCTCGCCCTTCTTCATGGCTTCATCAACCGTTCTTTTCCGACTCCCGATCGGAATTATTTTTGTTTTTTCACCCTCTCCCATCCCAAAGGAGTTTACCGCCTATAAAAAACGTTGAGGGCGGGGAACATGTTTAACTAATCTGTTTCTGATCAAAAATTCCCTCAGCCGATTTCCTTTTGTTTGCATGATCGGGGGCGTCGAGACACCTTGTTTTGCTTATCACTTCGACGTCTTATTCTTCCATTTGTTTATTCAGCCCATCTTGTCACTTGTCAGTTTGTCAGTCGGCATCCATTGCGACTTTGCGGATGATCCACCCACTTCGTCGAATATTTCATATGAATTCATATTTGAATTTGTTTTCGTGTTCTTATTATTTCTTTAATTAAATTACAATATATTTTTAGTTTCATACGAATTTTTGGGGAAACATTAGTTGCCATGAAAAATAATACTAATATTGGGAACATCAAGTTGCCACTTTAAAAAAATACCATTCTTATTAAAAAAATCGCTAGGTAGATTTATGTCTCGATAGATTTATTTATCATCGAAAACTGTAATTACGAGTTAACTTATAGATGTTACAATGTATTATAGAAAAGGTGGTTTAGAGATTCAGCCCTTAACCGTGTCTAGTATTCCGGGCCGACTAGTATTACTGGCAAGGGGATATATGCCCTTGCAAGGTTAGGTCCCCCGGACAACCATACCAAGAGGAGTAGACGCTGATGAGCTGAACGCTGGCTGGTCACACAGAGTAGTATAGTTACTCAATCAAACGGAAAAAATAATTTCTTATCAGTGTTGTGGATTGTGTAGGAGAAGGAACTAATGATAGATTCAAAACATAGGAATAACAAATACACAGCAATGTACATGAGAAAATATGAACACAGAATAATAAAAAAAAGAGAACCAAGAGTATGGTTTGTTGGCTCTGATACCAGACAAATAAGGTTGCATGACAATCTTACAATTTATCTTAGCCGTTTAAAATTCATCTCTAATGTAAGGTTTCCAGCCTTCCAACATTGACAATTAAACATCTTGACAAAGTTTTTTAGAACTCCTATTTTTCCAAATTTTAACTTGGCAAACACATTCTACTGATCCTCGGACCATGACTGCGTATGAGGTGAAAATGAAAGTTCTTTAACCCTATAGTATATATTTGAAAATGTCTTAATACGCATGGTTTTAAAGATTCTACAGACGGCAAAGTTAAACAAGCCACATCTCGAATGCTAGTATTTCGGAGTGTTGTAAACAATGTATGTAGGGTCGATACCGAGGAGATATATATATTTTCGGCTTCAACGCAAGAGGCTGAAAACAAAGTACACCGGGGATGTAGATACTTTATTAGCACCATTAGAATAGTCGTAGACGGAACTCACTACCGGCAAGCCACGATCGGTGACGACGATCACAATATCAGGCTATATCGTCTTTGACGACAACATAAACTACGGTCGCTCACTGCCAACATTTATTTCAGCAAATAAAACCGTACTCGAGAACGTTTAGCTTTAACGGCAATTTTCATTTATGGATCGAGCGGAATACAAAGTTGTAAACCGGTCTCGAAGCATAAATCGAGGCAGTCGTTTACCGACAACGAGCACAATAAAATATTAAAGAGCGGCGATTAATTAAGTATCTATTTTTGCTTTTAGTGCCGTCGAAGATGTAAATCTTATGACAGAGCGAATGCCTCCGAAGCGACATTCTCGGTTCATAATGCGCGCAATAAAACGAAAACGGGAAAGCGCGCACAAATTACACACGGATGGCGACCGACTGAAAGAATTAAGTATCTATAACTAATAATTTAGTGGCGGGTGTCGGTCGGTTTACGCGGCCCCATACATCAGCAGCTCGGTGGTCCCGGTCCGCCGCGGTCCTATACATTGTTTATAGCACTCACCTGCCCGCGCACTTTTATCGTCACCACTTTATACCGCGGACTCAGTCGCAGGTGACCGCTATTAAGCTGGTCCGCACTTCACTCGCTCCCGCAATTATCTCATGCCACATTAAAGGTTATCTATCACTACTCTTATGGTATTTTGACCCCGGGTTTTGTAATTCCAACTCGTACCGTGGGGTTTTGTTAAAGGTGTTTTCGCTAGATGATAGAATTTCAACTGCCTCGATCTTGATACTTAAGACAAAAAGAGTTATTTCGATCCAGTTCTATGGTCAGTACACAATGTTGAAAAAATACAATTTAAGCTGCTATTATAAAGTACTGAACGATATATTTACCAAAGCACTATAGTAAAGACATAGCGCATTAAACATACCGCAATGCGCACACACTACATAGTTGTGCAAACTATACATATACAGTAATTAAATAGACGTTTAAATCTCAAATAATGTTTGAAGAGTGAGTATTAATCAGCAGTTCCATTCCATGTTCTTCTTTTTGTTGTATGAATTGCATTTTAAAATATGTTTATAACTATGATATATGACATGTGTTAATTCACTGAAACAGAGGTATGCAACTTGAAACGAATAAAAAAGAACCATAAATTTTGGCTGAAGAACCTAACAACGTTTGACATCTGCGGAAAGGTTTAAGGCGGGCAATGATTTAGATGTTTTAATTTGATTTCATGGTCGTTAAATATAAATATTATTAGATAGCAGATAAGTATTTTCCTTTTGCGAGCTATTTCGTAAGGAAGTATTATTTTTGAATGTTGGAAATTATAATCTACATTTAATTAAACTATATTATACCTTCTATTTGTTGTGTATTTGTATACTTATATAGGAACGTTAATTGCTTATATACAAATACATATACTTTAACATGTTAACGTAGCTAGGTTAAATATACGAATGTATTAATATATTTGAACAGAAGCTGTAAATGTTCATTAAAACTGAGGTAGTTTAAAAACAATAGCAGTTAAAGTACAACTATACTCTAAATTAAATAATAAAATTTATATGGGAATCTTTAGAGTTCCAGTTTAAAACACTACATGCTTTGTGTAATATTCTGTTAAAGTGTATATAACGCAAATAAAAATAATACGGTGTTAAATTTTTCCAGGAAGACGGGATGGTCTCTCAAAGGCCCTAATTATCACCGGTCGAAACGTGCTGATTGCACATGTTTTATGTAACGGTCCGCCATCCGTCCTTAGGTACAACTGAATTATTCAGGGTCCCATCGAGCTGATAAATGAACTAATTTCCAGATTGGTGGGCGCAAAGACACAGTTCACCCTGCACGGTTACATTTACATTTCATACGGAGCCCTCTCCCACTGTAATGTGTGAGATAATGGTCCATCTCCGAGCCATCCTTTCCCGGAAAACAGACCATTTTATTCATCCTAAATCCTTCTTAAGATCCTAGTCGAGATATAGACGTGATTTGCGAGTAAATCTCTGTTGGCTGTTCGTTTAGGGAAGTTACTCTAGCTAGTTGGGTCATCGCTGGCATGAAGCTGAAAAAGAGGACCAGTTTATGTTTTACATGTAATATGTTTTGGTAATTTTTACAAAAAACGTATTTTCTATTTTATTAAATGCAAACAAATGAACTACTTTAATTGTTTGTGATATAAAAAATATACAAAAATGGCCCACCAAATATTAATTAAAAAAACTATTACTAAAAATAGTAATACTAAATCGAATAAAATATAGTAGATCTACAATAGCAAGATTAAAAACTGTAAAAACATGGTACATATTTTAAAACACTTACTTACAAATATTATAAAAAATTAAAATAAGCTATTGAGTTAAAAGCTAAAAATGTGAAATGTATAACACACGAAAACGAATAAACGTGATGGCATATTCGCTGTTAATTTGGAATTATAAAAATTGGATATTTAGTCAGTTTTTAATTCGTATTAGATTTTTCACCCAATAGTAAAAATCTTAACAACATACAGTGTGTTCATTTTTTACTTTCTCCCCCTATACATAGTATATGGAGAAAGTATTGTTTTCGTAAAAATTTTCGAATTTGAGTTGTTAGTGGAAATATTCGTTTTGGTGCTCCCTGAACCCAAAAAAGTGGTTTTTACGTGATGTCTGTCTGTGTGTGTGTGTGTGTGTGTCCGTGTGTGTGTGTGTGTGTGTGTCTGTGTGGATGTGTACAGAGCTAGAGCCCTAACCTATGGGCCGATTTTTATGAAATTTGGTATGTAGGTACTAATCCACGATATCTCCAGGTGTTTTTTTAATTTTTTTGAATTTTTGATTTTTAAGGGTAATTATCCCCCAAAAACCGCTAAAAAACATGAAAAATCCAAATTTCTCAAAAACGGCTCTAACGATTTTGATTAAACTTTCGTGGTTTGTGGGGAGAGTGCATTTGGTGTGGAAACTTTAGGTTTCCAACAAAATGACACCACCCGCATTTCTGGAAAAATTCGGGTTCAGAAATTACAGGACTTAAAACATCCAAAATTCAGTTTTTTGGATTTTTCATAAAAAATCATAAATGTTAAAAAAGATTACTATTCACCATTAAAAAGAGCTCAAAAAACTAAATAAATTAGTATTTTAAATTACTGTTCTACGATTGCTAGTTGCGGAGAAAATTGAAATTTTCATTTAGCGGTAAACACAGTACGTTGTCCAATGTTATTCTTATGGGGAATACAAAAATAACAATTTTTCTCTTATTTACTGATCAATTTCATTAAAATTTGATATGCAGGTCAAGTTAGCATTGACCAACAGATGATGTTCGAAATGTGTTGCTATTTAACCCTGGGGGGGGGCAAGGGGGCATTTCCCCTCTCAAAACCACTGTGTGTAGCAACGGACTCTGTAGTGCCTCCCAAAAAGGGATTTGGGTGAATATTTCTGAAATCAACTATTTTAGACAATTTTCTGTACATTTATCTATACTTCATATTCTATATTTAGTAAATAACAAATATTTTTGTCATTAAAGTTTGGCTAAAAGGGAGAAAGTATGTGTCAGTTTCCTGATACCGTTTATTTATGCTCGCCATTGGGATCTCGTAAACTGTAATAGTTACAAGGAAGTTTAAATGAGCAGAGTAGTGCGTAACTCTAAACTAAATAAAATGGCGCAAATAAATCGAAAATAATCCACCAAACTCGTTAGCTACGCTCAAAAAATATTTTTTTACCAAAAATAAAAATTGCTTATAACTTTCTTGGTTTTCAAGATACAAAAAACATGTAGGATCAAAGTTGCGTCAAATTTTACGTATAATTTGAATATGTAGTAACTTAAAATTAAACAGAGTACTCGGTTACTGATATAAAATGATCAAGTCCAAAATCTTTAATGCAAGTATAGTATTTCTATATTTTATTTTGAAAGAAATCTTTTTCTTGATTACAAAAATACCACAAATGTGGTATTTTGTTCAAAAAATAAGTCCATAATTGAACAAAAACGGTTTTTTTAGGAACCATTTGTTGGATGTATTGTATTGGCTCCAACATAAAAGTATTAAATTTATGTTTCACAGCTGATTTAAATAAAGCAGCTCATTCAGGGAGTAATAAGTTGTTTTAAAATGTAAGAAAATCTAATTTTCTACTTTTTTTATAAACATTTTATTTTCTTACATTGTTAAACAGCTGATTTCTTCCTGAAGCAGCTGTTTTATGTAAATATTATTTTTTCTACTTTTTCCTTCGAGACAAAAGATGTTGTTTGTTTGTTTATTAAATGTTAATCTCGTGTTAGTATATTTTTACAAAAACCCTTAACTTTATTACTTATGAAAATTACCGTTCGTATAGTTATCCGAAATATGTTAAACAAATTTAACTCAAAAGTAATGATGCCTTTACCCCTAAAAAAATATCCCTTTAGAAGGTAGATTTATTGACGATTATTTCTCAACTAGGGATTAAACATCGGGCAGGGAGTTTTAACTCGGTAGGGTGACCGAACCACTGTTCAATGAAAGTGCACTTGTTATTCCCACGCCTATATATTAATAAGTGACAAATTAAACGGCCTACAGGAAGGGTCCTGGTGGCATTTATCTTGTGACTACCAGAATTGTGGCTCTTTTATTTTAAGGTTCTAACCCTTAGTGGTATCCATCGGAGCGTGAAACTCCCTCATTCAATAAAAAACGTCTGATCAGAGGGGAAGCATCCCTCCGAGAGCCCCCTTAAGATAAGCAAGTAAACAGGTTATTTGGAGCTTAACAATAGCCAGAAAACCGCAGCTCAGTGCCTATTTTTCTAGATTGTACATAACAACTAACAGCATATAACAGACATATTTAATCTCATATTTTTTTAGAGTCATAAATAAACAAGTTCTTTTAACTTTCCCCTCCAAGATGTAACACATCAGGGAATAGAATCCCAAAAAACTTCAGGACATTATAGGGTAGTAGTTTTATTAATAAAACTCCTTATATTTTTTAGTTTGATCAATAAAATGTGTCCAATAATAGAATGAGATTTACTGAACTGTGTTTGAATCTTTACACTTAATATTTCTCAAACGATAAACAATGTATTTATCATCCTTATATAGCATATAGTAGTAATATTTACCATTATTATTATTACAAAAAATGATGTGACATGCTATATAAACCGTAGCTTATTAAAATACAAAGTACAGGATCAGTTGTTTATATCAATTAATAATTTAATCATCATTTAAACAAATCAAAATACAACCAAAGTAAATTTCACAATTAAATAATGCCCTTGTGAGCTTTAGAGATGTTGCTAAGACGTTCAAAAAATAAAAATAATACAATACGTGCATTCTTAAAACTAGCTATATTGGGCGTCTCCAAAGAGAAAAAGGTCGTGGTCGGATATATTTTAGAGAAAAATCCTGAAAAAGAAGGCCATTGTCAGTTTTGACGTTGTTGGACGGGCTTCATTTGTCAAGAGCGGCGGAGAACTTATATCGGAGTGTGATTAATTCCTTGAAAACGAAAAACGGTCAAAGACACTCGTCGATTTAAATGTCATCGATCATTCGATCTGTGCTGAGCTAACTGGGCTGGCACTCCCCCTTGCCACTAGTCACTGTACTTCCCCGATCTATGAACTTTATTAAACAAGTATAGAATTTACCCTTATAAGGTAATGCTCACATTTTCTTTCAATTACATTTGGGACTTGTCATAGGTCGAATACGCTATATATGTATTTTGTGGTAATTTTGTTCATATATGTTTCTTCTGTAAACATTTTTTACCGTTTAAATTCCCGAAAGATGTTTGTAAATAAGGGATTTTGTCGCTCAATGTAGAAGGAAACAATCGATTGACCTACCTAAACTCGTGTCATTTAAGAATACGTAAAAAGTTTATTTTCGTATTTTCATTTTTTGAAACTACACTCCCTCAGCGTTCCCATCTGTTGTAGTTGTCAATTTAACAACGTATAACTAAAATACCCCTGTCACAGCAAACCTGCAAACTCAGCGAATTTCCAATGGAGATATACATTTTTAATACTACTTACTTATAAATCTACTTACCAAGTTTCATAAAAATATATTCACAAATAAGCGATATATACAATTTTAATTATTCCCCATAAGAATAACATTGGGGCTGAGTACGCAGGTTTGCTGCAACAAGGAACACAAAAAATGGATTTTTATGCTATTTTCAATATAACTCAACCAGGTGAAGTTGTATACCAGTTTTTATTCATTTATGTTCATAATTAAGGGAGACATAGCATTTAATTATTCTCCATAAGAATAACATTGGGGCTGAGTACGCAGGTTCGCTGCTACGGGAGCCTTTTGAAAAAATTGTTTTTTTGAGCAACTATCAATAGACCACAACCAGATGAAGCCGTATACCAAGTTTCGTCATTATACGTTCATAAATAAGCGAGATATATTTTTTTTCTTTTCCTCCATAAGAATAACATTAGACGTACTGTGTTTAGCTCTTTCAATATCTCGGTAACCAATTGACATAGAGGAATGATCAAATCACCAAATTGTGTGTTTTTAAGCTGAATCCAATGGTAAAAACTAAAATTTGACTATTTACAATATTATATTTAAAAATTCCAAAAAACTGATTTTTGGGGTACAAACCCCCCCCCCCCAAAATACCCCTTCAGATGGAGCTATCTGGCTGCTTTTCGAACTTATAGTCATAAATGTTGTTTTGCATGTTTATACCAAATTTCGTTAAAATCGGATAATTTTTCCGAGAGTTTTGTGCTCACGGACACACATATATATACAGTTTCGAACGAATGGTGTTTTTGGGGTCTCGGGACCTTAAAACGAAAAGTTATCATGGTCCCGGGCCTGGGTCTTACCATGCCGACTACGGTAATATCTTCTTCCCTATAGGGGAAATTCGCTAACAGGCTTTTTGTATGAAATTCCAATTCAAAAATAAGGAAGGAAGATGATGTTGTATGGCTCACACTTAAAGATAAAAGAAATGCATATAAATCCCAGAAATCAAAACATTATGTTATCACAATATTGATTAAAATATTAATTCATAACTTTTCGGAATAAGTCATAAAAATACAAGTTCGTATAGTCCATCTACGAGCTTCAACAATTAACATAGATGTTATAGAAGCTTAGACACGAACTCTCATGTGGATATTTACTTATCCTAGGCCTGGTTACCCTCTTTTGGGAATGTTCAAATCATTAATAAAGGCCTTCCATCTGAATTCTATGAAACCTTACAGAATGTATGTAATTGTTATTGAAGTACTACACATCTAAAATATGTATTCTCATGTTTGATTTTAACACCGCTAATAGTTGCCAGTTAAACGAGTCATCCCTCCATCGCTCCACTGGAGGCTTATTTGCTGCTCCCTACAAGAGCGTCTCTCGTGGTCATTTTTAAAGAGGATTTCTTATTTTTAAATTAACTAAAGGGACGTTTTACTTTTCCCCGCAACCGGCCGTCACTTTGAACTCGGGCGACTTAAAGAAGGTTGTAAACAGATTATGTACTTCATTTAACATTTGCGTCGTATTAAAAAGACGAAAAGAGTTTCATTATTAACCGATGGTAAATAAAGTCGAAAAGTTTTCTTCAAATAAAAAAATATATTCTTCTTTCTGGAATTGCCAACTTTTTTGGTTTCTTCCGCTGTTTAGTATTTTACCGTGGTCTTACTTACCGATTGGATCCAAGGTGGATGAAATCATATCACGGCTTAACAATAAGTGTGCGGTTCAGTTCTGAACAGGCGATGAGGTCACCGGCCGCCAAAAGAATCAGCGCCTCGAACTCGAGATGGGTTGACACGGAGAAAAGATACCTCGTTATTGTACCCATAAATAAAGGACAATTGGAGAAATAATCGTGAGGCGACATAGTGGGCCCATTAATAACTGTCCATAGTGGGTCCGATAACTGTCACGGCGCCAGCCGGCCGTCATACTCCGGTAATGCGCGTTATTTGTAAATGATCACTCACCGGCCCACGGATATTTTATCACTTCCAATAGCCTATAAATAAACGTGGCTGAACATTAGGTGCAACGACACTCGTATATCTCCACCAACACGTAGATTTATATAAGTAGATTACGATAAAATATAGATCCTGATACGTTCGGACAGCGGAGTCGATTGCTTATTGACCGCATTTACACCTACTAGGCGTAGTGTGAGGCCTTGACACTGTATTTATAGTGGGAGAGTGCGCCAGGAATCCGGTGCCAATAAAACACCGGCTCGTAAATGGCTGCGTTACATGGGAAACATTGAAATGCCGCCGATTACAGCGCGGTTAACCGGCTATGGCGAATAAACCGATGGCGAAGCGGAGAAATCGGTTTACTGAAACAAACTTCTTTTATTGTAGACGATTCAACGGCCACGTCAGTTTCTGCAATGCCGTTTATGGCCGATTGACGAGATCGGTACAACGATCCCATTAAAAGGTCGAGACTATAAAGATGAACCGTTCTCGGAGTCGTGTTACTAGTTTGTGATTATTGGGCTCTTGCCATTTCCCATTTTGTGACACTTTGAAACTTGTAATTCCAAGATGAAGTATATAAAATCGGTATTTTATAGTTTGGGCCCTGGAAGATTTAAATTCCAGGCCAAAGTAAAAACAAATGTTTTCATCGATTACAAATTCCAAGTTCTTACTTCTTTTGCTTAAAGATGAAGGTGCTCCATTCCTTTAAAAGGGCGACTACAAATTTTGCTGGGCCATGCACATTTGGGTCGGGCAAAGCCCTTTTCGAAAATAAGTTACCTATACGTCTTGAATACTCTATCGTCTTAAACCTATGCGGCAGTTAAAACGATACAATCTACTCGTATACCGATCGGGGAAAGGGAATCAGAAAGTGCATTATATTAGATTCGCCAGAATAATCCGGCAGTTAATTTTATATTCGGAAGAAAGTTAAGATTCGACAGGACGAAACGAAGATGACACAAGAGGCATCAGAACAAGGTTGAATAACCTCGTCTAAAGGGATTTGATTATGAAAAGAAGTCTGGCGGTACTCGGCTAAGTCGAAATCCGACTCAATCAGAAGTCTTATTCTTAACAAGCCGACCTCGGCCAAATTATCGACGGCTGGGGGGACACAGAATCTTGTAATCAGCGACGGTGCGCGGTGCCGGCGCCTCAGCCCACGCGCCCCGCGCCCCACGTCAAACATTGTTCTTACTCGCCCGCGCCGCGCCCCTACGTGTGGGCTTACCCACACTTCTCACCGGCTGCCAATTCTGCTGCCAGCGACAAACATCGTATAAATAAATTTATATTGATTCAGTAGGTAATAATAAACACCCTCGCATCGTAAACACAGAGCGATAGATAAAGCGATTGGTACGGTCATTCACACAATTTCTTTTGACACACACGTCCTTATATAACGCTACTTGAAAGAATATAAATAATTATCTAATTGTTGTGGATTCCTAAGTAGTCATTAATGATTCTTGCAATATCATTTTCCAGTATTGATTTTGGAATTATCAAAATGGGTAGTTAACATTATAATCCTTCGTGGAACTTTAAATTCGATTTTATGATATCGGAAGCTTGCACGCACGTTAATACCGGTCTTTTAAAGGGCAGATAAACGCGTTAACGGGAGTGGACTGTCAGTTTATAAATTCTTATTCACAGTTTACTCAGATATTTCTCTATATATGTTTTCAATAATACGCGAATAATTACTGGTAAGATTGACTGATTTTGATTTATTTGAAAGATAATTGCAGCGTTCATTTTTATGATAACGATATACTAATCAATAAATACTGATAAATTGCAACCTCTAATCCAAAAACTTGTTTAAAATCGCTTGGATATTTTTTTTTAGATGTGCTTGTACTTGTACTACTATAGCAGGCCTACTGCTGGTTTGATGAAATATTAATTCCGAAAGTTAAGCTGTTCAATAAGTACTCATATTTTTTCTAGTCATTTAACTTACACATATTTTTCAGATTTATAAATAAAATCCAACAAGCTATTTAATTTAAAAATGATTCAACGTGTGGATTCTTTACACAGTTCAAATTAGAAAAGGAAAAACAAAATTTAGTATTTTTTAGAATGCATTGATTTTTATACCTGAACAAAGTTGAAAACGCAAACAAATCAAACTTAAAATATAACCCCATAAGAATTTGTAACCTTCAATTTACAAAACTTGCGATACGTAACACTCGCCAAGACTCCCGCTTCTCCAAGTAACGCAGCTTTCCATGGCATCCCCCCTCCCTACTTGAGAATTGTACGTAGTATGTATATGGCCCGTTAGTGCGACGAAGGCGCGGAAATGTGTAAATCTGGTGGATTAAATTAATTAGTCGCAGTGTAGAGGTAGTGCCGTACTTAGGTGCGGAATGTCCGCAGGGATATACATGCATCATACACCACTTCGCATCGATAATGGGCCAGTAATCAAAGTCATGTTGGGAGTACATTACGTTACGTCTGGTACAACAGCCGGGTACTACTGGGGCGGGCATCCTGCCCACAAAGGACTTGGTAATTGCACTCTTAAACGAGTATCTTTAATATGTTTTGAAAGAACTGAGGTATTGTAAAGTTGAAACATCTGAAGAAGAAGTAGAGAAAGGAAAGTAGAAAAGAGGTAGGAAAGGATAGAAGGAAAGTAGAGGCAATATCACATAATAACGCCGCTTTCGGCACTTTTCTCCCATGTTATTCTTATGGAGATCAGTTTTTAAACACTTGCCCGATCCTACCTCTTAAAAGATTTCTACCTCTAAAAAATTTCCTCTTAGGCCTACACTAGTGTCCAACCCTTGCCTATACTAAATAAATTTTTCCAAACCCAATCCCTCCCCTATATCTTTTAAAATTAATTGTCAAAATCAGGCTAAAAAACTAAATTTAGTGTTTATAGTCCGATTTGTTTAAAATTTAGATATGTTATTGTTGTAGACTAGTGTGTATGTACACACCACATACATTTCCCAAATTCAATATAATGGTCAAATAAAAAAAATTGAAAAATACTGCCAATTGCCAACTTCTTTATTAACTGTCCGATTTGACTGATTTTCGGATATGTTATAGCTCTCACACATGAAACAAAATCACACTACTATACTTCCCACTACCCCCTAATACGGTCGATATTTTGTTTGTTTATTTTGCCGCACACAAAATCCAACTTTGGTGTTTATGGTCCAATTTGTCTGCAATTTGGCTATGTTATTGTTCTAAGTAAATACTGCCTACAACTTCAAAATTCAATATTACTGTCAAATTAAACAATATTTTGTAAATTACTGCCAGTTGCCAACTTCTTTATTTACTATCCAATTTGATTTATTTTTGGATATGTTATAGCCCCTAACTATTATATCTAAAATTACCATATGATATTTCCAATAACCCTTTAATGCAGTCGATATTTTGATTGTTTATTTTGCCGTAATCAAAAACTAACTTTGGTGTTTATGCATGAGATGCATGTTTGGTGATTTGTCTGAGATTTGGAAATGTTATTGTCCTAAGCAAATGCATTAGTAAATTAAACCAATCACTTCCAAATTCGTTTCAAACAATATTTTATAAATTACTATAATGACAATTGCCAACCGCTTTATTTACTGTCCGATTTGTTTGTAACTTATATTTACTGATATTTTACTGTCCTAGGCTACTGCATAAGACAATAAACCTAAAATCTCAAAATTTAAACAATATTTTTTAAATTTTTATACTGCCAATTACCAACTTCTCTATTTACTGTCAGATTTGATTCATTTTCGGATAAGTTATAGCCCCTAACCATTATACTGTATATGTAAAATTACCATATATTATTTCCAAATTCGATACTCTGTATAATTTATATTACTATACTAACCATAACAATTTACTTCAGTATTAGCGGTCCGATTTGTCTGAAATTTGAATATGATACTGTCCTAGGCTAATGCATAAGTAAACACAACCGATAATTTTCAAATATAATTTAAACAATATTTTTTAATTACTATAGTGCCAATTACCAACTTCTTTATTTACCATTCGATTTTTGAATATGTTATAGTCACCACAATTCTTACATGTAAAGTTATCGTGTATTATTTCCAAATACGTTACTTTGTATAGTTTATATATAATATATCCACAAAAAACTAACTTTGGTGTTTATGGTCCAATTTGGCTGCAATTTGGATGTGTTATTGTCCTAAGCTAATGCATTAGTAATCTCTACACACAACCCCCAAATTTAATTTAAACTAACTTGGAGTTTATGGTCCGAATTAACAAATATTTGGATATGTTACTTGCTTAGGCCCACGCATAGGTAAATTTCACCTATAATTTCTAAATTCAATTTAAACAATATTTTGTAAATTACTATAATGCCATATGCCAATTATTTACCGTAAAATTTGATTGGTTTTCGGATCTGTAATAGCATTTAAACATGTTTTATCCCCATTTCGATACCATGTAACTGTATATTTGCAAACTAATACTAATCTTAGACGATTTAATTGATTATTGCATATGTTGTTGTCCTAGGCTAGAATGCATATAATGATCTCCCAATTCGTTATCTTAAATTTAAATTACAATAGGACCAGCTTCTTTATTTTGACATTTGATTTTATCGTTTGTCTGGTATGTTATAGCCCACAACTATTGTGTGTATAATTAGCATATATTAATCCCAAAATACCGACTTTGGTGTTTATTGGTTGATCTCACTACCTCTTGGATATGTTGTTGGACTATTCTATTTTATGTATAAATACTACAAACAACGAATTATCATAGTGCAGATTACCAGATCCTGGTTATGTTGTAGATGACGACTTTTAGGATAATATACTAACAACCCACACTGTTATTATATGCTTTTCACAGTTGAAACATATTATACTATTACTTTAGTTTTTAGCTGTCAACTTCTTAATGTCAGATATATTACCCAAAGACATGTACTATCCCTATCATCAAAACTTGTTGTTATTGCCTATGAAAATATGTAAACACCATAATTGTGATATTTGGTAACTTTTTTATTTACAAGTAAAAACTGATGTTACTGGAAAAAATTTCATCTTACTTTAATTGTGAAAATCTGTTGATGGTTATGGCCCACTATTAGTATATTAAAAAACACTAAATTGATAAGAGGTTTATTTTATTTCCAATGTTATCTCCAATTTATAATTCTACGACCTCTTACAATACCTTGGAAATTGTATAGTTTGATTTTTGATTTTTGTATATGTTATAGAACTTGGATAATATAAAACACATGATTTATTTATTATCCAACTAATTTTGTTTATAGAGTGATTTTGTCTAATGTTAATATTTGGTCTTGACCGAGTCTAGTGCATAATAGGAGGTTGCTCTGTAATCAATTCCAATTATTTGCTATTTTTAATCCAATGCGACGTCTCTTATTTACAATCCTAATGTTGTTGATATTGTCCGAAGTTAAACATTGTGGTATATTTATTAATTATGAATCTATAACATGTATGAATAAACTGTATTGGATATATTATTTTGACAGATTATTAGTCATGGTGTATATTGTTTATTAAGTTCTCTGGCCCATATGTGTGCAAATCTGTTATACAATGATGGAATGTCCCTCTAAACTATTACTTTAATTCCAAATTTGACGACATGACTAAATAAGACTACTGCTATAGTGTCAATATAATTAACAATTGATATTATAGACCAACAGTACCATCAATCCCGCATCAACACACTATCTAAATTGTATAATATTTTAGTGTCAAAACTATTCTTCCTTAGTCCATGTAGTTTCAGGTTTGTACTGTCTAATAAGTAAGCACTACATTCTTATATGTATCCTGTGCAATAGAATAATTTATACATGTTTGACCCTATAGTATAAACTGTTATAAATAGTCCTAATATAGAAATCTTATAATTAAATGTATTGCGTAACTTCTAATTATATTGTTCTACAGATACGTTCATGCTATTATATAACACAATACACTTAAATCTTATAAGTACCAGAGTTGGCAGAATATGTAATTGGTCTGTTAAATGTGTTATAAAGTAATGACTAATTAAACTCCTACATCTTATAACACACTTACACGACCTTTGTGTTATTAAATACAGTTAAGTCGAGACATATTCTACATGACTCTAACCTTGACAAAAATTACATCATATTTGTTGTATAAACACTAGAATAGGCGTCTCACCTGTTGTTTGTTAAAAATTTGCTGCAAAGTCAAACAAAATGACAGTTGTCCAATTGTGCCAGGACTGTATTATTGGAATATAGCTGTTACATAATGTAAATATAAATGGCAGAAAATAAAGAGATGGCCAGATATTATGTAATCAGATTTCAGTAAGAAATATGTTGGAAGTGTAGTGTAAACCAAATGTTAAGACTGGAAGATTGGTCTTTAACACCACATAATACAGCACGTAAGCAGTTAAGAAGTCTAGATAATATCAATTACCTTGTAAAATATATGTTCTCTTTCTAAAATGATTTAAAGAATAGTGTTAATAATTAATAAAGTTAAAATAATAGTATGGTTAAAATATCACAATTATGGTGTTTACATATTGTCATAGGCAATAACAACCAGTTTTGATGATAGTGATAGTATATGTCTTTGGGTAATATATCTGACATTAAGAAGTTGACAGCTAAAAGCTAAAGTCATAGTATAATATGTTTCAACTGTGAAAAGCATATAATAACAGTGTGGGTTGTTAGTATATTATCCTAAAAGTCGTCATCTACAACATAACCAGGATCTGGTAATCTGCACTATGATAATTCGTTGTTTGTAGTATTTATACATAAAATAGTATAGTACAACAACGTATCCAAGAGGTAGTGATCAACCAATAAACACCAAAGTCGGTATTTTGGGATTAATATATGCTAATTATACACACAATAGTTGTGGGCTATAACATACCAGACAAACGATAAAATCAAATGGCAAAATAAAGAAGCTGGTCCTATTGTAATTTAAATTTAAGATAACGAATTGGGAGATCATTATATGCATTTTAGCCTAGGACAACAACATATGCAATAATCAATTAAATCGTCTAAGATTAGTATTAGTTTGCAAATATACAGTTACATGGTATCGAAATGGGGATAAAACATGTTTAAATGCTATCTTAGATCCGAAAACCAATCAAATCGGACGGTGAATAGTTGGCATATGGCATTATAGTAATTTAAAAAATATTGTTTAAATTTAATTTAGAAATTATAGGTGGAATTTACTAATGCATTAGCTTAGGACAATAACATATCCAAATTGCAGATAAATCCATAATTGCAAAACTTAGAATTTTCTGGATGTATTATATATAGATTGTATAAAGAATTGAATTCGGAAAAATATATGGTAATTTTACATATAATAGTAGGGTAATATAACATATCTGAAAATAAGTTAAATCGAGTGGTTAATAAACAAGTTGGCATTTAGCACTAAAGTAATTTACAAAATATAGAGTTTACTTATGCATTAGTTTGGGGCAATAACACAAATTTTAGACAATTCGGACGATAAAAAATAAACATTAGTATTTTTGAATATATTACATAAATTATACAAAGTATCGACTTTAGAAATAATATAATTCTACATATTATATGTATGTTTGGGGCTATAACATATCCGAAAATAAGTTAAATCAAATGTTAAATAAAGAACCCTGCAATTGGCACTATGGTAATTTACGAAATATTGTTTAAATTAAATTTGGGAGTTGTGTGTAGAGTTTACCAATGCATTAGCGTAGGACAATAACAAATCCAAAATTGCAGACAAATTGGGCCATAAACACCAAAATTAGTTTTTTGTGGATATATTATATACAAACTATACAAAGTATCGTATTTGGAAATAATATAAGATAACTTTACATATAATAATTGGGGACTATAACATATTAAAAAATCGAATGGTAAATAAAGAAGTTGGCAATTGGCACTATATAGTAATTAAAATATATTGTTTAAATTATATTTGGAAATTATAGGTTGTATTTTCTTATTCATTAACCTAGGACAGTAACATATCCAAGTTACAAACAAATCGCACAGTAAGTAAAGCGGTTGGCAATTGGCATTATAGTAATTAAATAAACGGTATCAGGAAACTGACACATACTTTCTCCCTTTTAGCCCAACTTTAATGAATAAATTACTTTTTATTTACTAAATATAGAATACAAAACATGGTCGAATGTACAGAAACTCTTGTAAACAAGTTGTTTTAAAAAACATCCACCCAAATCCCTGCTTTGGAGGCACTACAGAATCCATTGCTACACTCGTGGTTTTAAGAGGGGAAATGCCCCCTATTCCCCCCCCCCGGGTTATTAAGGGGCAACATATTTCGAATTAACTCTGTTGGTCAATGCTAAATTGACAAGCATATCAAGTTCGAATGAAATTGATCAGTAAATAAGACAGAAATAGTAATTTTTGTATTCCCCATAAGAATAACATTGGACAACGTACTGCGTTTACCGCTAAATGAAAATTTCAATTTTCTCCGAAACTAGCAATCGTAGAACAGTAATTTGAAATACTAAATTATTTAGTTTTTAGAGCTCTTTTTAATGGTGAATAGTAATATTTTTTAATATTTATGTTTTTTTATGAAAAATCAAAAAATCTGAATTTTGGATGTTTTAAGTCCTGTAATTTCTGAACCCGAATTTTTACAGAAATGCGGGTGGTGTCATTTTATTGGAGAACTAAAGTTCTACGAACGACTAAAGTTTAATCAAAATCGTTAGAGCCGTTTTTGAGAAATTTGGATTTTTCATGTTTTTTGGCGGTTTTTGGGGGATAATTACCCTTAAAAATCAAAAATTCAAAAAAATGAAAAAAACGCCTGGAGATATCGTGGATTAGTACCTACATACCAAATTTCATCAAAATCGGTCTATAGGTTAGGGCTCTAGCTCTGTACACATCCACACATCCACACAGACACACACACACACACACACACACACACGGACACACACACACACACACACACAGACAGACATCACGTAAAAACCACTTTTTTGGGTTCAGGGAGCACCAAAACGAATATTTCCACTAACAACTCAAATTCGAAAATTCTGACGAAAACAATACTTTCTCCATATACTACGTATAAGGGGGAGAAAGTAAAAAAATATTGTTTGAATCGAATTTGGAAGTGATTGGTGTAATTTACTAATGCATTAGCTTAGGACAGTAAAATTTATAAATTGCAGACAAATCGGACCATAAACACCAAAGTTGGATTTTGTGTGCGGCAAAATAAACGAAAAAAATTATCGACCGTATTAGGGGGTAGTGGGAAGTATAGTAGTGTGATTTTGTTACCTGTGTGAGAGCTATAACATATCCGAAAATCAGTCAAATCGGACACTTAATAAAGAAGTTGGCAATTGGCTGTATTTTTCAAAATAATATTTTATTAGACCATTATATTGAATTTGGGAAATGTATGTGGTGTGTACATATACACTAGCCTACAACAATAACATATATAAATTTTAAACAAATCGGACTATAGACACCAAAGTTAGTTTTTTAGCCTGATTTTGACAATTAATTTTGAAAAATATAGGGGACGGATTGGGTTTGGAAAAATTTATTTAATATAGGCCAGGGTTGGACACTAGTATAGGCCAAAGAGGAAATTTGTATAGGGTAGGATCGGGCAAGTGTTCAAAAACTGATCCCCATAATAATAACATGGGAACAAGTGCTGAAAGTGGCGTCATCATGTGGTGTGGCCTCTACTGTTATTTATTTCAGTAACGTTATTATTTTTAATTTGTGCCCTCGTATAAACTACTTTATATGTATGAACGTCTTCCTCCAATCCTTTGCCTAATCCGTTTCAATAAGATAAAAATCGGCAAAAATCAACAATAACAAAAAAATTATCTTCTTTAATTATGTCTCATACACTGAATTATTGATATGTGTTTTGGTGTTTACCTTCTCACTGTTTGTTATATAGAATTGAGTCTCTTCTGGCGAGGGAAGTAAATAATACAATGACATCCTGAGTAAGAACAATTATTTCAAATAAAATATATATGATGAAAACGTCTACTTTACCCACTGGTACGTTAGACAAAGATATTCACTCCAGGATATATAAAAAAAACTATATTTCAAATATTATTTGTAAATTATATTTAAACTTGGTTTATGGCTCCATCTGGATGTAATGCGTTTGTAGTATTTAAAAAAATCGTTTTTAGATAAACAACTCTATACTTACCAGACGCATTGTCAGAGATAAGGGAAATATTTGTTATTAAATAAACTAGGATCCAAATAAATATTTTTAAATGCTATATATTATATTATGTTTGATGCGAATTAAAAGATTCGTAATGTTTTGGTTGGTAGGATACCTGATCTTCGAAATGGATATTGAAGGGATACAATAATATTGTATTATTGTAATAATAATTATCGATTGTTTGCATCGTTTTCATGCCAAAACCACACAAACATCTAAGGGTCCGATCTCAGGTTAGACATTTTATTGTAACACATAATAGAGATCAATTGCGTTTACAGATATTCTTTGTGAACTTAGCATGTCGGAGAGTTTAGAGTTTATTTAAAAGCTGTCGAATGAAAAATCCTCCATATGAGACTTTTCCGACTATTGAGCCTTTGCAGAATACAGCGTTGATGAGGCGTTTAAAATTAGATTGACTTCGCCCTCCTTGCATTATTTGGTAAAAGTCCAACTGCTTTTCGCTTTTTTGCAAAATATGTATTACAAAATGTTTCTTTCTGTAATAGTAGTTCCAGTTATAACGGTTTTATTAAAATTACACAGTTATGAACATTTTAATATTATAATAAGAAATCGAAACATGTTTTACAAGCCAACAGAATGTTTAGTAAAGGTTTCCCCTACTTTAAATCAGCTTGTCAAATATATAGGTGACAACAATGTATTTGAACCCTGGCTCGCAACTAACCTTTTTGAAATAGTTATTACAGTTGTAACCAAAATTAGGTGCTCTTTAGACCTTAATCTATTAGCCTCTAGATAGTTTATATTATATATGTGCAACGTTCAATTGAACAACGCAACAATTATTTATACCAAACATTGTACTAGTAATTCCACCTATTGACCTTTATTTCCACATGTGCTGGAATTACTATAACTGTTCCCCTTTCTTTAAAACGGGGATGAATTCGTTTCGGTCTTCACATTTCTGAATGCGAGAGTTATGTAATCGATTTATTTATTTCTTAACCATAACAAATATTAGTTAATATTGAAGTATGATAGAAGAGAGCTGTTACTTGTAATCATAGATGTATGTTAAACTTTTGTTTTTAGAAAACGATCAAACGAGTTATTAAAAAGTAATATTTAACAGCTGAAATATATTTTATAATTTATTGATAATTTTACAGAGGAAAAGGAAACTCACTGCGCTTGATTACCACTTCGGCTTTGTCTTCTGTGTCTTGAACTCGAAAGTTGGCGTTGAAATTAATAATCTTGACCTCCGGCGTCGGATATCTCATGGTTTATATTGCCCTTAGTAGTTACAAAATAGATTTACTGCCTTGAAGTTGTTGTAAAAAGTGTATAACGCTTTAGTTTTGTCGTTTTCTCCCTCAATATCGTGGCCGTCGAAATCCCCAGAGTTTGGATTTCTACCACTAAAAGAGCAAAATAGTTTTATGTTCGGTAATCTGTGTTTGACGATACACTTATCTTACTATAAGGTAAAATAATAATAACAATAATAATTTGTTATTCACCATTGAGATCTTCAAAACTGTTATAGATACATAGATTATGTTAAATTAGCAAAGAAATCATTGATTCAAAAATATACACGCACATTCGTTTGCTGACCTCAAAAAAAACGATTTTTGCCCAAACCAAGCATGGTCTATAGCTCCGTTACTTTTTAAGGCAAACAAACTTGGGACGATTATTTTTTAAAGAGTAAAATTTCCAAATTTGTATTTTAACTAATACAAAATAACAATAAACAAATACTAGTTCACAATTTTAATATATCAATGCTCATTTGATACTTTGTTTTGAAAGAAAACCTTTTCCGTTCACAAAAATACCACACTCTCATATGTTTACAGCGTAAATGTGATAGTAGATTTATTTTGCTTAAAAAGGCATTTTTCATAATACCACATAAGATATTTGTTTTAGCTAAAATATTAAATAACAAATAGACAATATAACATTTTTAATTTATTAAATACGTCAAATGGTTACAGAATTAAAAATTTTCTGTAAACAAAGTACGTTTTCCAACGCACTTTTTTAGTGCACTAATGCTCTGGATGATTCAGAATGCTATGTAACTTGTAAAGCTCTTTACAATGATGAAGGAATATGTAACGTAAAATGAATGTGCGATGGATGTAAAATAACTATTAAGCAACAAAACCTAAAAACTCTATTTCTCATCTAGTGATTAGAAATATTTTGTATTAAGACATTATGTATATAATTGCCAATGCCATTATGTACTAATAATTTTGAAATTTTAAATCTCCGAAAATAGGGATGGGACATTATTGTAAAGGAATAGTATGAACCATACCCTATTTTAAAGGATTTTTTAGCTCAAAAAGTTGTTCCCATCTAAAAAAGCAAAAATAATTATGTAAAACAAAGCTAATGAATAACCTTTGTATTTGGCCAAAATATTTATTTTTAGTGTAGCAAATGAATGTGAGTGATTATTTATCACCTTCATTTTGTTTGCCCCACAATTCCGCACTACTTTACTAGTTTAACCTACTCTAACAATTTTCAATATCCCAATGGTGAACATACCAAATGAACACAATGTACATTTTGTTGCCATTTCAGATTTTTTTTACATTCCCTTAAGCTTGTAACATGTTCTTGCGGTTGCGCTTCGTTATGACACTGTATCAGTTTCTGTCACTTTTATTTTTCAAAGGAGTTTATATTAAAGTTTTTAAGGTAAGTGAGTCGCAGTCCTAGTGACGTATACAATTAGTTACGTAACTTGTTTCAGCAAACGCAATCTTCGATTTCTGTTTCTGACATAACAAGCATTAACAACGGATCCATAGCGCCTTATTATTCCTCAAGGTTCTAAACTTGAGTTATCAGTAAACTGTATAATCAGTAAACTGCATAGTGAGGTAAACTGCGTAATCAGTATTAAGATTCCATCAACAAATAAACCTGTTTTACCTTTGGATTTAATTGTTGTAAATCCACAAAACAAATAGGTTTGCTGTATTATTGAGGCTTATCAGGCCCATCAAGTTACAAGGGTTATCAAGGGGGGGTGAGTGAGCGAAACTGATTTACAAACAAGAGAATGGTGACACAGAGTACAAGAAGAAAATAAGTAAATTCAAATGTTCACTAAGAACTGTATTAGAATCATCAGCAATTATTGCTGATTTTTAAACTCAGTCTTTTTGATCCCTGTTGAAATTAGTGGAATCATTTTAGTTGTAAACCCAACAAAATTACAACACAAGCGATTTATATTTTAAATGATAGCTAATAGTACCCTTAATCATCCCTCAAAAATCGCCATCAATCGTACTTTGGCAACATGTCCAAAAATTCAAAATGGCCGCCAATATGGCGGCCAAAATATAAATTTAGGTTTATATCTCGAGAACAGTTAGTTTCATCGGAAAACGTTATTTTAGAAAAATGTAGCGCTTTTAATGCTGATTAATTTTTATACATACATTTCTTCTTCAAGTCGTACGGTATGGCGGTAATTTGCCGAGCCGTATTTGGTTAAAATCTGCATTTAAAAAAAAACTATAAATTTTCAATTTTGGATGACTATGTTTGAAAATACCAATTTTACGTTAAAACATCATATATTTAAGTTGTTTGAAATGTGGTTTCCTACATGATTTTAGTTTTACTTGGGCTTTTTATGATCATGTACAATGTTTTTGGCATGATTTAAGTAATCTCCCATTTTAAAGGATAAGTATGAGGCCACAATATGGAAATGTAATTAAAAAATGTAGGCATGTTATTATATCATAAAGTTTTACTTAATACTCGATAATAAAAATACCACTACACACAATATGTACAAAATGTGGATTACCATAGTTTTATGTAAATGTGTAGGGAAAGGATTTCAAAGTTTAGTCAACATTTTCAAAAGTAGTTTTCTCATCGTCATCTTCTTTGTAAAATGAAAATTGGAGACTGTTTTCACAATCATTTTCTAAACAATGACCACAGAAAATAGTGCAGTCTAATCCATTTTTTTACACACAAATCCCATTAAATTACAAGGAGTTTTGCAAATTGCATCTCATCATTTTTAACAATGTCTCTGGTGCTGCCGGCAAATCTATCGTTTGGGGCACATACATGCTGTCCTGCAAAGTCCATCCCCAGTCTGTAGTTATCATTCTACCTTCTGCCCTTATCCATATTTGAGTTTGTAAATAGGCTGTGAAACTTGACTGCTGAGGTTTTACAGCTTTTTTAAATTTTGACAAAATACTTTTGTATTTACATTTGTTAATTAATTCGTTCCTACTCCCATTGAACAGACCACCCATTAGTTTCAGACCAATTTCTTCAACTTGTTTTTGACTCAAATTTGGTGAGCTGAAAGATGTCAGTAGACCCCAAAAGTAGTTATGTCCCAATGCTCGGTTGAATACAGATAGTTTTCCAACGTGAAAAATCCTCGAAGATGTGTTGCACCCTGTATAGGTGTGCAGACCTAATAGAGATTTAGATAAATCTTCTCCAAGTGAGGATCTATTTTTGGGAATGTTACAAACATTATCTGATAATCATTTGTCACTTCTGAAGAGCAAGATGTAATTTGTTGTCATGTTAGTCCCACACCAATAGATCTGTGTCCTCGTCAATCACTGTTGTATCACTTTGCTCTAAATTAAGTCAAAACAATCAAAGTCAAATCACTTCTTAATTGAAGTCAAAACAATAGATCATGCCTGTTATTCTATAACTATTTTAAAACAAATGCAACTGTTGGCCAACTATAGTATGTTATAGTGAGCTTTTTTTAAACAAATACGTAACACGATTGAATTTTCAAAATTACGAGGTTAAAACTCGTGACATGATACAGAAAATTTCAAATTCAATATTAAAATTATCACAATTAGTAATAATCCTTAAGCTAATTTAGGGTAAACAATATTATCGCAATTTAAACAATATTTATTTAGGCCTAATTAGTGAAACTTTTTTTGGAATCTATTTGAGACGTCTAACCTATACTTACCACACCTTACATTTTCCTGTCATTAGTATAACTATACCTCCCTGTCTCCACAAATATACAGTAGTATAAATTGTAATATAGCTGATGCATTATAAACTGAAAATAAATGCTGTAAAAATTAAAAAGTATAAAATTTAAAGAAATTTGTTATGCTTATTTACGGGTACGAATGAAAATCAACAGTAAATGATCAATTAAGTATTTTGTAGATTTTAGGCTTTCGTAGCGGGTTTTATCTATTATCAACGTCAGCATCATCTAATGCATGTACAACTGAGCATCCATTTTCTTCCATTTCTTTTGAGAAGAGATCAATTAGGCTCTATTCGTTTTCTTTATTAGAAAGACAAACCTCTTTCTTCCCAGTAAACTTCATTTCTGGCGAGAAGTTGACAGATGGTGCAGATTGCATTATGGATGCTCCAATGGATGCTACTTTTAGTTCTGTATTATTTTCAGCAGAAATCATTGAAAGGAACAAATTTAATGACTCAGGCAGATAATTTAAAGCAATTTAGCAATTTGAGGATTAAGATCATCAGGGACTTACATTGAGCTTTTGATTTGATCTAGATTTTTATTAGTTTTGCAGCCGCTTCTATGAGAATAGTTTCTTGTTTCCTAATGTTTATATATCCGGGGTTGTATGCAATAGGAATTTGTTTTCCTGTGCAAACATTCACACTGCATGATTGGTGGTACACACAGTCGGCAGCATGTAGATCAGAAACAAATGCTAAGTGACCTTTAACAGCAACAGACAACTCATCTTTTCTTTCAGAACAGACGCTTTGTCATTTTTCATTCATAACGCTTTGTCCAAATTCATGTGTCATAAACTTTTGCACTCGCTTTTTGAGCCATGCTTTATATTAAATTCTAGGTCTACGGGAGTGCAACAAAAGATACAGTAAAAATACCACAAACAAGAGAAAATACCAAACAAAGATGGACAAACCTTGAACCTTGAATTACTATTGTCAGCGCCGTCCATCTTGTTCATGGGCTTCTTGTTGATTGTGTGGTTGTAGTGTTTTTGGACTTTGAGTCGTAGTTTACGCTGATTGAGCGACTACTTCTCTTGCCTTTAGGAACATTTGTCTTATCATTGTTTAATGGTTTACCAAACATTATTTTGTTTGTAAATGTTTTATGATATGCTATATGTACTTTACATCCTGGTGCAACTACAATATCACTTCCTCTGCTTTTACTGAAAGTATTAATGGAAGACGATCCTTTGGTTGTGAGGGTAACGCTTTCTTGGATGTAATTTTCTTTATTACAAATTTGACATACCCTCGAGATTCCATTCTTCAATTACAGACAAAATACTCACAAAATTAGTACATATTTCTCAGTGTGATAGGAATAACAAAAAATGTCAACCAAACTCTTACATGATTTGTAAAAAGGTCAATTGGCAAACTAAACGTTTTATATAAGAAAACAGATGAAAGGTACTGTAGAAATATATTTGTAACGATGCCCATAAAACATACAATCACCCAAAATAGAAAATTTTGAAACAATTTTTTGAAAAAAAAATGCAAATTTAAACCAAATACATCTCGGCAAATTGCAGCCATACCGTACGACCTACAGAAGAAATGTAGGTATAACAATTAATCAGCATTAAAAGAGCTAAAAATTTGTTAAAATCAAGTTTTTCGATAAAACTAACCGTTATCAAGATATAAGCCAAAATATAAATTTTAGCCGCCATATTGGCGGCCATTTTGAATTTTTCGGCATGTTGCCAAAGTACGATTGATGGCTATTTTTGAGGGGTGATTAAGGGAAATCTTAGCAATATATTTTGTTTTTTAATTGCTTGTGTTGCAATTTTTGGGGGTTAGGCCATTTTCTCATAAAATTATTCCACTAAATACCCATTTTAATAGACTATGTGAAGATTACCCTAATATATGATCCGAATTCACCTTTTCCGAAGGCTCATCGTGGGTAATGAGCATCCACATAGCATCCGTTCCCGAATCTCAGTAAATAGTTGGTGTTTGCCAAATTGATTAGAGATAAACCGGTCGGGTAGGGTTTTGTTTACGGAATCAGTAAACCGGAGGCAAAAAGGACACAAATCCTGGCGGTGAGCCTCTTAGGCCACCGCAGCGGCCTTTCTTTGGCCGGCAGCCACAGGCCGGCCGATAAAGCCTATTACGAAGTATTAGCCTTTGCTGAAAGGCAGTCCTGTTTTATGCACGATAATACACTTTTATTAATAAATGAAATCTCCTTCGCCTCTTCTTTCTATCATGTAAATGAACGATGTCTAATTGAAAGATTTAGTTTTGATTGAATTTCCAGGATGTAAAATTATTTTCCATCATGTAGAGGATGAACATATTTGTTGCAGGAAGTGTGTACACAAAACCCACATTATTGTGAAGTATGGCACACCTGAATTTGTCCCTTTCAAACAGTTACAGAACATGTTTTTTATGTGAATGATAAAATGGAATAACGTGCTTCAGAAGGAATACAATACTTCTGTTGGTACTGAACATGAACAGCTTTACTAGGCTAAGTGAGGGACGAAACTGCGACCTAACGGAACACTAAACCTTAGTTGGAGGGTTATGTAAAACAGACTTAGATTTCATATTTAAACTTTGGTTCTCATATCATACAACACACCTATGTAAAATGTGGAGTGTAAAAAAATAGCTCATGCCTGTTATTCTATAACTATTTTAAAACAAATGCAACTGTTGGCCAACTATAGTATGTTATAGTGAGCTTTTTTTAAACAAATACGTAACACGATTGAATTTTCAAAATTACGAGGTTAAAACTCGTGACATGATACAGAAAATTTCAAATTCAATATTAAAATTATCACAATTAGTAATAATCCTTAAGCTAATTTAGGGTAAACAATATTATCGCAATTTAAACAATATTTATTTAGGCCTAATTAGTGAAACATTTTTTTTGAATCTATTTGAGACGTCTAACCTATACTTACCACACCTTACATTTTCCTGTCATTAGTATAACTATACCTCCCTGTCTCCACAAATATACAGTAGTATAAATTGTAATATAGCTGATGCATTATAAACTGAAAATAAATGCTGTAAAAATTAAAAAGTATAAAATTTAAAGAAATTTGTTATGCTTATTTACGGGTACGAATGAAAATCAACAGTAAATGATCAATTAAGTATTTTGTAGATTTTAGGCTTTCGTAGCGGGTTTTATCTATTATCAATGGAACTCTCGGCATAAACGTTAATGCACTAAATTTGTAGTATTGTATGGCAATGATAAAACTGATATAATACCATGAGGATGGTATAAAAAATTAACTATTTTCTTAACTCTAAATCAATTTTTCCTAAATTAGCCCAAGTATAAGTTGTTTCACTCGAATAGTCCAATTAACTCCTACGAAAAACTGCGTAATAGGAAATATACATCCTACCTGTATATTTATAAAAGTGCATTATAATGTTAAAAACTGCCTGACATTTTTCTCTTATCTGCTCCTTTACAAAGTGGAGTCAAAAATCTGCCGGTAACTTGGATTTTTTTTATTGCAACGCCAGAGACATTTTGATAAGATCAAATACACGATTTCAGAGGAAGCTGTGTAAATCCCTTAATTTTCGTAGACATTCTAGGAATCGGACCCGTACCCCCTTGAACCGAATTCAAAGTTGCTAACCGGCAGGCCAGCAAGATGCCCAAATGCTTCCATAATTCTTCGTAGTGCGAATTATGTGATTTGTAAATCACCCCCCCCCCCCGTATTATTAAAATTGCGTATTACAGATTAAACCCGATATATTTATATTTAAAGTTATAAAAAATACTTCGAAGAAATTCCAATACTCCCGAGGGCGCGAGGAAGAAAACGATGAAAATTAATTCACACCTTATCCGATCATGACAAATTTGAAAGCACTTAGCCAAATAAGTCGCGCCAAGCAGCCGGCTATATTTGTTTGCCGAGCCGATCCGAGCGACGATTCGAATAAATCACACGACAGAGAAGCTTAAGCATATATCAGGATCATTTTGAATACGTCACATTAATTTTGGCGACGTTTAAAACGAATAGCGTGTTGCGAGCGAAATAGAAGACTCCCAATAAGTCCGGATGAATGGGATGAAGGAATAAATCATCGGGGTGCAGACGGAGGCCCGATAAACAGAGGCTTTGGCGTCACGGGCTCCGCATATTTTTGAAATTGTATAAAAGACAGTCTATTAGACTAAGCTCGATCCGCCTCTGTACGAGACTTTGGGAACCCGAAAAATGCTCTTTGGGAGTCTCGCTCTCACCACAGGCGTGACTTCATAAACCAAAATTACACGTGCTACTTTACAAAAAGACATACCCAGTTATTGTTTAGAGAAGTGGTTGTAATGTTTTAAAAATCACTCCATGCCTCCGAGTAGACAGTTGTATCGAAATACTTTAATTATATAAATAATTATTACATTTATCTAATGACTCTCAAACAAATATAATAAAAATGTGGTATTTTCCATTGATGAAGGTTACACATTTATAGTTAAAGGAATAGTTATTAAAACACGACACAAAGCGTCTCTTTCTTAGTGCCACTCAGTACTATAAATGTTAGCTACGATTACATCACATGCTTACCTAGTTTGTTCCTGAAAAATATCACACCTTTGGCCTCCTCCAAATCTGCAAACAGGTTATAGTATCGGTTAGAATTATTTGCTAACTTTAGAAAATCCTTTCTGGCCTAAATTTTTCCCATTATTGAAATGGTCAGAAAAATCGATTACATAAAAAACAAGGTATAAATTATCATTTGTTTGTAGTGGCTTAGTATTTTATAGTGTGGTAAGTCCACGCATCACCGTGAATCCCTTCACTGGGGTGGATCAACGCGTTCACTGCATATGTAGCAACCTGGAGAAGTTAAATGTACCCCAGCTTTTATTGTAACAAACTAACTATAACATTATGTGAATATAAAGGTTTGCAAACATATTAATATTTATTTTAGTTCATGTAAAAATAAAATGGTTTGTGTTACCTAAATACTATCATAATATCACTACCTAAAATCACTTAAGCAGTGGAGGAATTTTCCCTAATAGTTTCCCTAATCACTAATTCCCTAATAATTCCTTAACAAATTTCCCTAATCTATTCTTCTTATGAAGAAGTTTGAATACAACTCTCCATACATTTTTAAACTTATGTCTACAAGTGCGATCGTAGTAATGGGAAATCACCCTCCAGTTATGTAAGAGGGGTCCGGGCAGAGAAGAGAGTGTGGTATTCACAGTTGAGATTATGACAATGGAGATATCAGTCAAGAGCGTAAGCGCACACGGCACGATACTCCCAATAATATATGGGGGCTGGGATGAGAAATGTCGGTGATACCAAGGCCGATCCACAACCTAGTCAGGTCCTCACATAAATTTGAAGATTTCCGACTGAGACGAGTTCTCTATTTGTCACTGGGCGGCCGACTCAATGGAACGCCGACATCAAATCCAGATAAATTACTATTGTCAGCGCCGTCCTTCTTGTTCATGAGTTTTCCGTCTGTTTTACACGGACGATGTCAGTTCAGCACATACTGCGGACCCTGCTGGCTAATTTAGTGGCTTGCACCTCCCGAGTATTGCTGATATTAGAAAAAAACGCTGTTGATAGTGAAAACTGTTGCAATACTCAAGACTGTTTGTTTGAGAACTTTGAAAGATTATCCCTATATTCATTATTTATTGGTTGAAACGAAAGGTCTTATGACCAAATTTACTTAAATGAGTCATTTGCAAGACATATTTGATTCCAGTTGTAGTAATCCATGGTTGCTGCTTCAATAAAAAAAAACGTAATAAGCTAATTTAAAAGATTAAACAAAAGTTGTTCTAGATTATTATGATGGTTTTGCAGACTTGATACGCGACTTATGCCCTTTAACACGGCGAGGAGGTAGGCCTAGTACCACCTCTCAAACATGGTTCGCTAAAATGATCATACAATCCAGCTGACTGAGATGCAAGTACAGTATTGTCAATAAAACAGAGTTACCAATGCATTTAAAAAATTTATTAAAGCTCTGATAGAAGAAATTAACATTATTAACACTAGTGAAATCCCACCTTAAGTTTAATCTTTACAAAACATTTGATTTCTATGAATGCTTTTCCTTTATTAGGTCAATATTTTAACTCCTTAAAACGTAAGCATTTCATCAACCCTATTAAAATATGTCTAACTACTGTGAAAGCACTTGGACTGATTATTTGGCTGACAGGCACACTGATTTAAAATCACATTGTTCTCAAAGTTATATGCATTACCTACAGTGAAAAGCTTTAACTGTATTTTTAGTCTTGAAGTTAAACTAATCTCAAAACTAATTGGAGAAACAACAAATCTCTTCGGTCCTATGGGTTATCATTCCGGCAACAAAATATCAATAAAACATAAACAAGAAGTATACATAACTGCATACTTTTAACAGCTAATCAGTTCATGTTTTGTTTCAATATATAGAATACCTAAATGTCTTATGATATATTCTTAAATAAACATGTTTGTATAAATTTTAACAACATTTTCTAACTTCAATAACAGTGGGGCTTGCAGTGTGTAGCCAAACGACTAGACTATTTAAAACATCAAAATTAAATTTAACATGTTCAATTTGGCATTATTCATATAACAAAGGTTAGTAATACTGTTATACGATGTCGGCAATTACATCTTTTAGATTCACTTCTGAACATGTTTAAAACTCTGGGTTTAACCCCTGATCAATTTGGCCAGCCGATACTCAAATTCGTTTCTTCGTCGAGGAGCCAGGACAATGGAGGCGGCTCCGTCGCATCCAGCGAGGTCCTAGACCATGATGAAGCAGTTAGTATGCGGTTTTGGCCGGGAACTTTATCTGCGGGTAATCTGAACCCGCGACTAACATATAAAGGGAAGCATATTGGGCGGCTACGAGTATTTTTATTGAAATTATTTATTTACGACCTGGAAGAGTCCGGTGGGTGCCAATGCGTCCCCGATTCGAGCCCCGAGATAGCCCAAAGACATATTGTTATGAGCGGCGAACACTCGCCTCTATAAATACTTCGCTTTTTTATTCACACTGTATCATAATTATATCAGTAAAATACGGCCGTACTTTCACACATCTGGCCCCACATCCTGCGCCTTATCGCGGGGTGACAAAACTTCCGTCCCTGCTACCCTGCCCCCCCCCTTCCCACCACGGGGCCTCACATCCGGATTTTAAATAATCTTAAAGCTATCCATTTAAATGTTTGGGGAGTTTACATATTCTGAAACAAAGCCATATGAAAATTAAATCAAAACTAAATCGTAAAGATTATGTACCGTACTTGATTGAAGTAGTGTGGGATTAGAAAACATGAATAAAAATACACGGTAGGAATGGGTATTAGTTCAATTTGTAATTTATCAATGGTATAAATATAACCAACTGAAGTAGTAGTTTTTAAATACCGAGCAATCTTTAACAAAAATTAAAGTAAACGTATTTTTGATTAAGAAATTGATATATTTAATATTTGCATGAGTTACAATAGTAATTTAATGTTGTAAGATAGTCTGAAATGTGTGGAGAAACTACCTTTGTACGTTATTCTCAACGACCCACCGAAACATTTAAGTATTGGTCCAGGAAACGCTGAATTGAAATGAGGCCAGGGTTGATGTGTAAGTGTAAAGTGTGTAAGTGCCAAGGGTGTAATTGCTCTATGATTAAGCCGGCTGTAGGGTGACCCTACTTACACCCTCGGCCATCAAAGCTTCTCAAGAGAGGTTCGGTGCTCGGTGCTCGGAACTCGGAGCTTCAAACGCCCAACACCTATATAATTAATGGGCAGGCCATTAAAAACGTAAAATGGCCAAGCGAAAAATTCTTAGCAAGAAATTAAGACCTAGCATTTCTCGTAACTCTGTTGAGAGGTGACTCGCATTAATAAGACTTTTTTTTAAATTATTATGGATACCGTACGCAGTAGTTTGGACAGAGACCAACTGCCTTTAAAAAGGGTTGACAAGAGCAGAGTGCTATATATATCATTTTATAAATAAGAAATTGATTATTTATTATTATTTATTTATTATTGATAATTACTAATTATTTATTTTAATGATAAATACCCAATACATCAAAAGCATATTCAGTTTGACTTACAACTAAATCAAAGGTTATAACTAAATATTAAACTGTGATTAAATTTTGCTCTCCAATCTATCCCACTTTTTTACATTTTTGTAATTATTTGTATACAGGCTACAGGTATATTTTCTTTTTTATTTCTTCTTCTTCTTCTTCTTCTAAGTGTATTATTATTATTCCCTCTTTTTTCCTTACCTTCATTATATTTTTTTATATTTAAAAATCTTAATCCTTTAACAAATTAGAAGATACATATTAATTACTAATAAATCTCAAACGATTGGTTTTGTGATTTATTTGTCTTTTAAAAACATCTGAAATGTTTTAGGACGAATAGTGGATATTGGTTGAATACTCAAGTTAAATTGAGAGATTTTCTTTAGGATCGCGTTGATATAAATGCCTGATGTCATGTTCCAGTTGAACAAGTATAAATTATTAGGGGCTACAATATCAGGTATTCCTGTGACGATCAAATCGCTTTAGGCCAGTTTAAACCTCTTCGGTCTTGCCAGCAGAGGCAAAAATTTAGTTTCTTCTGTACTTTCTAATTCACTTCAAAAGTGATAAAGGTAGGCTGGATCGCAACCTGTGACGGTTATTGGACTATGTGCCCCCGTCCCTATTCTTTAAGAACCTCCCCACATTTGGTTTGATGATTTTTTCATATTGACTCTCGTTAACAAACTACTAATTACCGTTGTCTCCTGCAGAGATGTGTATTAATTTGTGTGTCATACGTATTTTATTTCGAAGTGCCAACAAGCTTAGACGAGAACTACTACTGTAACATGCATTTCTAACAAATGTTTTTCTTCAAGTGAATATTTGTTGTGTTACTGTTGTGACTACTGAATTACAAAAGATTCAGCCATTAGGTTATTAAGGCCCAGGTCATGAATAAAAATGAAAATATTGTTTGCTTTTTGTTGTTCTTAGACAACACTCGTTATGATCAGTACGTTCTAGCAAGTAACAAGACATTTCAGTAGCTAGTAATTAGTAATATTTTTCAACTCAATAACAAAATAATAAATAAAAACACTAGTGCATCAACAAGAACTATAGCTGCTACGATTTTCAAAGCTATCATTCTACAGTGCTATACCTAATATTCTAAAACTAACATCCAAATTTATCGACAACATTGAATGGAAACAAAATTATTAATACAATTTTTATAAAATTGATATCAAATTAAATCATAACGTTCCTTCGATTAATTTAGGATCGGTTAAACCATAACTTATAATTTAGCAATGACATCACTATATCACTAGTTATTTAAATTTCCATAAGGGTTGTTTTTGACCAAACTTTTACTGTGTGTTGTGGTTTTGTTTTGAATCATTAGTTCTCTTACCACCCTTAATACAGTGGTATTTTTAAGCCTAGTTAAATATTCTGACTTACATTACGAATAACACCTCATCCGATTTACTAGCCCGAGTTGACAACTGTAGAAGCCATCGAGTCTGCAAGGTAGGGACGGATGGGGCCGGGTGCAGAGTCTCGTTTTGGTGCATGATCCCACATTCCGGTCCGGGAGAATGTAAAGAGCGCAGTCGGCTGATTCAAATTCTATGTTGGCTATTTTATCGTGACAAATAACTTTATAAAACATTCGGTACGGTATTGTTGTAGTGGTAATGGTGTTGCGTGTACCCCCGGTCCAAGGCTACCATCCATCTCTTCGCCGGCCATTATTCACCTCAAGCGACCATTGCGATACCTCCTTTGCATCGGCACTATTTGTTCCATGCCTTATTCTGAGGCTGTGAGGCACCGCTGGCTACAAGCCCGCTGTCTGATATGATTACGGTTTCGATTCACAGACTCGGACCTCCCTCAGGCTACCTGTATCGTGTTTGTATTCTTCAGTTTAGTGATTTTGAATTTCTTACCATAACTACTGTTCAGCTTTTTTTGTTTCAAATATTTCTTAATTCGTATAACTAACGCTTAGCGAGGTCGTTAGAAATAATACTGCACGTGTGTGGGGCTGCCAGACGTCCGGAGTTAGCCGGACATATCCTGATTGTTGTTTGTTCAGCTGTAATTTTAAAATTTAGAGTACGTCCATATTTTGTCTTTAGGCAAGTAAATTTGTGTACCATTTGGTACAAATGTAAAAATAAAAATTTAAAAACAATTTCCACTAATTTATATGATTAAGTTTCAGCAATATGTATAAAAAATGCCCAATTGATAATACTGTTTAATGAAGAGTCCAACCCCACTTACCTTCAAACGGTTTTTGTGGCTTCCGGTTTTTGTGGCTTTTGTCCGGTTTAAAACTTCACCGACTAGCAATTCTACGTTGATTATTGTTGATATTTCAAATATTCTTATATTTGGAATCAGAGTTTATAAATACTTTTCCATATTTAAGAAGAGAATGTTTGTCGAGACCCTGTGAGTCAACTGTCGTCCCAAGCAGCAGGCACCAATACATGGTCTGACAAAATTTGGGGACTTGTTGAAGAGCGATCATTCAGCATAATTTGAATTTTGCGCGTTTAAAAATGTTTTTAAACTTGAGATTTTTATTTTTATTAAATTTACAGAATATTTTGTAATGACTACAACAAACTCTTAACAAATAAATATATTTATAGCAAATATTGTATTGTCTATTTTGTAGGTAGGGTTGTGACCCATAATTTCTACTGTTTTTGCACGCTGTAATCAATGCCGCAACCCGTTTTCAAATATTAATTTTCGTTCTCACGATATTGAAAGATTTATATTTAACATTTCAAAAAGTGACAATATCGTGAGAACGAAAGGTAATATTTGAAAACGGATTGCGGCATTGATTTCAGCGTGGAAAAACAGTTGGAAATGATGTGTCATAATTCTACCTTTACTTAAAAAAGAATTATCTTACTCCAAAATGGAGAATCCAAGATGGCGGCCAACAATATTAACTAAGTCAAATAAAGTAAAAGTTGGTCAACAATTGTCGGTGGTGGTCCGGAGTCGATATCTTAAGAAATGTAGAAAAAAGTTGTGGGAGGAGGGACTTATTTAAAACTCACCCTGTATAGGCATCCTTAAAATATTAGTACAGTTTAGCTCACAGCAAAGATAATTATATCGGGATTTTCCAATAATTTGGTTAATCATTTTTAACAAACTACACCCATTTTCAACTCCTAAATGAGATAAAAAATAATAATCATTAATTTTTGTATGAATAAAAAATATACGTTCTTAAAATAATTATATGTGTCACTGTGTAAATCATAAACTCTACAGCGAATATCAGGAGCTACTTTGGAGTTGTTAATAACCGCTATTCTAAAAGACTCAGCCCGCTTAGAATATTTTACAGTATAAACGATTCATTATTGCCATGTTATTCCTTGCCAGTTATTTTTATAAAATACTTCATAGGTTGAGGAAAGTCGTATTACCGATTGGCCATTATTTTTTTATATCTACAGGGAAAACCCCTATTAAAAGTCTAATTTTAATCTCTTGCTGCAAAAAAACAGTAAATAAACAGAGAAGAAATAAGATAAGCAAGGTTATAATTTTAGTAAAGCTACTGTAATCTGATCGTTAAGAATATCAAGTTCAAACCATTTTAAACACTTAGGGTCATGTTTAAACTGTGAACGAAGGAATATTGACATTAAATTTGTCAATAAATAGTAAGTATAATTTAATTATGAATTATATCAAAAGGAATAACACAAAATACCGAATGTTAAAGGTCATAATTGACCTATTAAAAAATATAAAATAAAAATATTTGGCCGAATCAACCATTACATGGAGAGGAAAAACTCATCGGTGTGAATCCCAAAGCCCCATAAATCCACTGGGAACCAAACTTATTTTTGTTAAACCTGACGTGCAAAACTGTCACACAATAAAATGTACTTTCTGTCGAGGAAACGATGAAAAATAAATAGGCCCCTAGGGATTCCGAATGGACAGTTACCTCCGATAGGCATACATTAACCTGGGCATCCGACGCCGGCGGACACCGCTTCCGCATCGCATCCGGAAACTCCGGTTTCCACTCTCAAGACGGAGGCTTCGCGTCGTTTGTCAGAGTCTCGTTGCTAAATGTTCCTTTCTTTTTAAATAGGAACCGTATAAATTGTTGTACGCTGTTTCCCGCACTCTCACTCCCGCATAGATCACTCCGACTGCTGCGCTTCGAACCTTTTACTATAAATCGCGACTCCAATAAGTTTCTGCTTAATGACCTCGGAGTTCCGAGAGCCTTCCTCCCTCTTTAAGTTTACAAGTTAGCTGTGACAGTTCAACTTACCCACTGATAACTGTAATTATTTAATGATACCTGTTTCACGAGAATGTGATTTAACAAATGATTCTGTTTTTTTTTATTCTAAGAACACTTACATTGCCGCTAGTTTTAAATAAATGTATATAACTATACATATATTTTATACATGAGCAAATATTACTGAGACGATATACTTATTTTCACCCTGACAATTCAAACAGGAATTAATGTAATGTATTCGGTTCTAGGAGTTCAAAACTAGTACTTTAATTTGGTCATGGTAACAAACGCACAAATGTTTTTATGCGTAACAACAACGCAAAGATAGTAAGAACATGAGACACGTTCTTGAATGTGGGATGTGAGTTTTTACTCTTCAAATTTGTCTGCAATAACCAAATGATAGTACGACTTTTAATTTTAAAGAGATACAAAGTCGTAATATGGTATTAGTAATACAATGTGTACCGAGGCAAGTTAGGCATGGATTTTTCAACATGTGCTTGCCATACAACGCGCGTGCGCGCATTAGAGGATCATAACATACGAACGAGTTAATTGTAAACGTCCGCAAACAAAGGGTAAAGATGTTAAATGGAGACATTAAAGGGGAATGTCCTCTGTTGTGGAGTGGCGAGATCAAGGGGCGGCCGTAACTCGACCGGGACTGACGGGACGGTGCCCCGTGAATGAAGCAGTAGCCGTCCCGGGCCGTCCCGGGCACTCACGTCCGAGATAGAGATCGGGCCCAACTACCGTGCCCTATGCCCCCTCCCTAACAAAGATAATAAACTTTAAAATCTAATTAAAGTTTCCGACCGCAACGCTGACGAAATACCGGTGTAACGCGAGTCGTAGAAAGTAGCTTATTTGTATGCCCGGTGTAAATTCCCTAATGTCTAATCAAAAGCGACTCGGTCCAGCCGAATATATGCGAGTACGGCGGAAGTCGGCCCGCGAGAAGTTACTGCGCCCTCGGACCGTATGTCAAACCGCCATAACGACCCGGCCGCATTATACGTTCGCCATTGTTGAAAATACCGGCTAAGTTATGGATTCTTATGTTTCATAGAGCGGACCGGTCGACCCGACGTCCATCAGACGTACGTGTTGGTCCCGACAGCTTCCAATCTGGCACAGATGTCTTCAGCGATGTGACCGGCCGCGACGAGCCGGCGACTTCACAAGCGCCGCCGCCGATCACCGCAGATACCAGCGGCGTGCTGAGCTGAATGAACGAGTCAGAACATGAATCGGGGGAGATATTTCACGCGAGTTGAAAATTAAATCTTCGTCGAATCAGCTAATATTTAGTTGTATCTGTCTGATGATAACCACGTTCTCCAAAGTTGATAGTTTTAGTGTCAGCATAAATCTAATTTTCTTTAACATAAACCTTTTTTGGGTCTGAAAAACATCAACTCTTATGCCTTTAACCCGAAGATCCAATGCATTTCGCATGGAATATTAAATTTAATCGGCTAATTGATACTTATTAGAAACTTATTTACAAATGTGTTGACCACATTTATAATAAGAGGTATCTTTTATAACTGTCCATATTTAGTACTACATTTTTCTAATTTGTTCGTGAATACAATGCAGGTTATGCTTCGTAAACTAACCCAGAGTGGTTAAAGGGGGATTTTGGTTATTAACTAGGGCAAAACATATTTAAAGTCATTTCAATACGACAAGGTTCTTCGCAAACGACGAATGATTGATAGCTGATGTATATCCTTTTATGTGGCATTATAACGGAACATAATAATGGTGTTATCCTGTTTATCCTGTTACATAATAATTGACCTGACTCAGACGAAATCATTAAATGGGTTTGAATCAATTGTATGTAGAAGTCAGATTTCATTAGTTCGTTAGCCATGTCCTACACTTAGAACTATGTGTAGCCAGAAGTCTGCTGCCCCCCAGCAACTCATTCAGGAATCGCTCTCCAACCCACCCGACATTAGATTGGCCTCAGACTCTATTATTTAACTGAATATAATGTCGAGTTAGCGAGTTATACTCTTTCCTTCTTCGACAACCTTTGGCCCTTTGGGACATAGAACAGGAGGGAACAGCTACACCATTCCCCCGGAGGGCATCTAACATGACTGGGTATACAACTTAGGAAGGTCTGAGGGTAACTTGCCTACGGGGAAGCACACACCGTCAAAAAATGAGTTGAGCTCAAAATTGCTTTTTTTCAAATAGTTATCAAGTTTGTTTGTATAATGATTACATAAACTGTATAAAACATGCCAAATTTGTATACGATTAAACGGAAATACGTAGTGTCCGCATGGGTATCTGTGTGCAAGCAAAGTCTAGTCGATGCCTAGTCCTGTTTATTATTACTACTTAAATAAAATTGGCAAAGAAATATTTAACAATCGGAAATAATTATTCCTATATAAAAAATATATATTGCCAAACCGTTGAACGGGCTGTAGAGGATAAAATCGAAACAATACTGTGTATATATTCCATTTTTATAGTATGTGTCTTAATCAAGCTGATATAGATCAGAAAGGTGATGATCATCGAATGGTAAGTATATATTTACGACCTTCATGGTGGGAATAATATTTGTTATATTTGTACCTTTAGTCAAAGTCATTTCTTATCAGAGAAAATCTTCAAACACACATAGAAAGTAAATGAGGTAAATTTATTCAACAGCAACCTCAACATTATTTATTGTACTGTTCATAGTGTAATGTTCAAATTAGGGATGAAAATATTACTTGCAATAGATTTAAAAACCTTACGTACCTACACAAACAATCAATCTATACTTCCTTAGTCATCTCTTTGGGCTCTTGGCTCAACCGTTGGTGACTACGAGACCGTGGGTTATCTAGTTACCGAATTGAAACTCTTAAGAACCAAATTGTATGTTTGTATGTTTGAACCAAACCATGTTTGTCTTACAAAATCTTAAATTACAGTACTAAGATTTTGCGAATATTTACCTTTTACCAAATGATACACCTTAAAGGTCTTTACAATATCCCCCCCCCCCAATTGAAGTGCAACTACTACAGCAACATGACTTTTTCTACTAAAACGATAAATTAAGGCAGGTTACTCTTTTGAAACCTAATGACCAATATAAATGCCAGAAACGGGCAGCTAGAGTACTATAATATTAGGTTAGTATCGATTCCAGATGACAGTGGATGATTAGGTATCTCGGACCGTAAAGGGATTAATTGCCGTCACGCATTACTATCTGGTCAAACATTAAGGGGTCATGTTATAGGGCAACATTAGCCAGTACATAATGTTCGATGTGTTCGTACTATCTGGGATCTCCATACTCTGTAGTTACGGCCACCACATTATGACACTCAGCATATATGGACGTATACGTCAAACATACGACGGCGGTCATACATATTATTATCAGTCAATCTTGAAATTGAGCTTTCCACTATTATGCTGCGTCCATTTACTATTAGAGGGTGGGCAAATCATGTTCCGCTTTAATGAACTTTCTGTTACTGAATTACACCTGAAGTTTTATCTGAGGTTGAAGATAAATATTTTGTACAATATTGACACAATATTCTTAAAAACTAAATCAACTATTTTACATCTACTAGTAGCCTGTTGCGGCTTCGCTCGCGATCACAGCGTAATATTATATTATATTTATGTAGCTCTTCTGTTATCATGTGTTTTAGTATGCACAACAGATGTTTTTGTATGCAATTAATAAAAATTATTCGTCTGTTTAAGTAAACAAAATATTTTCTTCATAAGGAATACACTATATCTTTGAAGGCCTGTGGCCTTGAATTGGTGAAAGGGGGCATCTACATAAAGAAACACTTATTTTTGACACATCGTTTGTAAAAATCCGTCCATTATTAACGGAGGAGTTGTGTTTCGTAGAAATCGCCTTTACGTATTATATATAAGGATTGCATATTTTGTCAAGACCATGAGTTGTTATTAATTTAAAGATAATTTTAAATTCTGGAAGAAATAATAGAATTTTCACATAATCTGCAAGTATTGAAAGTGAAAATAATTGTATTCTTATTTCTTAACTGTATTTATTGCAACTAAATAGGAACTGTTATATAAATCTTGTCATATAATTAGTAGGTTTGAGAGTTTTAAGAGGGTACTCAATTTTCTACTTAAACTGAATTTATTTTATTTCTAAAATTAAATTTAACGTCCGAATAAGCTGAGTTCGTTGAATCTAGGACGTTTAATACGATATAAAGTCTCTATTACGGCTACGATGTTACGGCTTGATCTTGTAGTCTCAGACATCGTAGTTTATCATTGAACTCATTTTAATAATTTTGATCGATACAAATTATTTCAATATCAATTAAAATGCCGGAAACGAAATGCAATCGGGAGTGAGAGATGCGGTGGCGGGGGACAGCGCGTGAAACGGGGACGTAACCGATTCTGTGAGCAAGTTAGAAAACAAAGGCACCTCGGAGGGAAAAAACAAATTGTAAATTAGTGGTCGGCAGAGTCGAGATAATGGCATTACGCAATTAGTCCGAGAGCACTTGAGGGACCGAGATTGACCGATATTAAACACACATAGCAAAAACGAGGTTCGGGCCGCGGCAGAATACCGATGAGACCGGAAATATTACCAATTAGGCCCCTTAATTCAATAACGATGCGCGACCCGCCACCTTGCGGACAAAATATACAAACGAATGATTAAATCAGCGGCCAGGCGACGGGGACGTGCGCTCCGAGACCTTTTAGTCCTGTTTTCCCGGTTTAATTGCTCATTAGCCCGATGGGGGCACTTTTTCGAGTTCGCTTCTACGGCCTTTGTATTCGTATCTGTGCGTGTATGTCTTGTACGGTGATTACTTTACATTATTATTGTACACACCCTCACCCGCTCTCGCGCTAGACGTTAATTAATTTTGACGAATTAACCCTTTTCGCGGGATGAAAGCATTTTTGGGTTGTCCGGCGTCGTCCACTTAGGTTTGGAACAAGCACGGTAGCTGAACAAGGGTCTCCTGTTAGCTCCTAATAAATAAACGGCTAGACAGTGCATTTCTATTAAGGGCTGACTCTTTTTATGCATTACGAAGTACTGAAAGTGTTGTGTATTTAGATTTGATGGAAAGCATTCTTTAAATAAATCATTTTTACCTTTTACCATTACTAAATTTACAGGATACAGTATTAACAACATTAGAATTAATTGGTTATTACTTATTACTTTTCCATTCCCCTTTATCGCAGTAAAGCAAGAAGTACGGTTTGTAGATTAGTCTGAGCTTACTAAATTTTTAAATATTTTACCGTGTAAACCAATTTGCTGATGATAGTATTGATAAAAAATAGAATTTACAATAAAGTAGGAGGATATAATAAATCATTAGGAAAAACAAACATTAATAGTAAGTGGATATTTTTACCAAGCACAGATAACAGAAACTTAAAAATAAAATATTCCTTAAAAATAATTTAACTATATCTCAATATCTGTATAAAACAATAACTGATTTTAGCAACCCCCCAGAGTTCCACAAAAGAATAAATCAAATCACAAATTGGTCAGTGAATAGCAACAAAATAACATAAGCTTAAAACAATAAGCACATTTATTGGGTATAGCAGACACGATGTCATATGGATTACTCACAATAAAACATTGAACGACTACAATGTACATTTAAAACTACGTTAAAGGACAGATCGTTTAAAGTGTAGAATTTCAAAACAAACTAGTTTCATCGTCCCAATGTTTAAAATATATACTTTAATTCGAAAGCTGAAAAAAGCATTAAAATTACTTGCATCAGCAATATGTGAAGTCTTTAGTTTTTCGGAGGAAATGTCGTAAATAAACACGTTTTAGTTAATTTGTTAATCATGTATTTTGTTTTTATAAAATTAGTAAAGAAACTATGAGTGCTTATTATACAAGGTTCCAAGATTAACGGTTTTTCAAACACACAGAAAGCGGCCCAAAAAGGGCTGTGCATTTATAGGAAAAACAAGTGAGTTCAGTATTCAAAACTAGATTATTTCTAACAATATTCTTTTGAACTATAAACCTGTACACTTCTTTATGATTTAGTTTTGAAACATCATTATTATGAGATATACGTTGGATCTTTGATATTTAATATTGTGCTCTGTCGACATTAATCAAAATGTACCTGTTCATCATAATCAGTTTTACTAATGGAACAAATGTCACTTCACAATACTACCAGGAGAATCGGTGTCCCGACAATCGGGTACGCTGACATTCGGGTACAAGACCGGTTGAAAGGGGGGATATGTGAGGGTCATTTCAACTTTCCTACTGACAATCGGATACGCAAATATTTGGGTACAAGACCGGTTGACAAGTACGAGATGTGGGGTCCATAACAACTTACCTACTGACAATCGGTTACGCTGATATTCGGGTACAAGACCGGTCGACAATTGTGAGATGTGGGGGCCATAACAACTTACCTATTGACAATCGGGTACGCTGACATTTGGGTACGAGACCGGTTGACAAGTGTGAGATGTGGGGGCCATAACAACTTACCTATTGACAATCGGGTACGCTGACATTCGGGTACAAGACCGGTTGACAAAGGTGAGATGTGGGGGCCATAACAACTTACCTATTGACAATCGGGTACGCTGACATACGGGGACAAGACTGGTTGACAAGGGTGAGATGTGGGGGCCATAAAAAATTACCTATTGAATATTGGGTACGCTGACATTCGGGGACAAGACTGGTTGACAAGTGTGAGATGTGGGGGCCATAAAAAAATACTTATTGAAAAACAGGTACGCTGACATTCGGGTACAAGACCGGTTGACAAGTGTGAGATGTGGGGTCCATAACAACCTACCTATTGACAATCGGGTACGCTGGCATTCGGGTACAAGACCGGTTGACAAAGGTGAGATGTGGGGGCATAACAACTTACCTATTGACAATCGGGTACGCTGACATTCGGGTACAAGACCGGTTGACACGTGTGAGATGTGGGGGCCATAACAACTTACCTATTGACAATCGGGTACGCTGACATTCGGGTACAAGACCGGTTGACAAACGTGAGATTTGGGGGCCATAACAACTTACCTATTGACAATCGGGTACACTGACATTTGGGCACGAGACCGGTTGACAAGTGTGAGATGTGGGGGCCATAACAACTTACCTATTGACAATCGGGTACGCTGACATTCGGGTACAAGACCGGTTGACAAAGGTGAGATGTGGGGGCCATAAGAACTTACCTATTGACAATCGGGTACGCTGACATTCGGGTACAAGACCGGTTGACAAGTACGAGATGTGGGGGCAATAACAATTTACCTACTGAGAATCGGGTACGCTGACATTCGAGTACAAGACCGGTTGACAAAGGTGAGATGTGGGGGCATAACAACTTACCTATTGACAATCGGGTACGCTGACATTCGGGTACAAGACCGGTTGACACGTGTGAGATGTGGGGGCCATAACAACTTACCTATTGACAATCGGGTACGCTGACATTCGGGTACAAGACCGGTTGACAAACGTGAGATTTGGGGGCCATAACAACTTACCTATTGACAATCGGGTACACTGACATTTGGGCACGAGACCGGTTGACAAGTGTGAGATGTGGGGGCCATAACAACTTACCTATTGACAATCGGGTACGCTGACATACGGGGACAAGACTGGTTGACAAGGGTGAGATGTGGGGGCCATAAAAACTTTACGAGACCGGTTGACAAATGTGACTTGTGGGGGCCATAACAAATTACCTATTGAAAATCAGGTACGCTGACATACGGGGACAAGACTGGTTGACAAGGGTGAGATGTGGGGGCCATAACAACTTACCTATTAAATATCGGGTACGCTGACATTCGGGGACAAGACTGGTTGACAAGTGTGAGATGTGGGGGCCATAAAAATTACCTATTGAAAATCAGGTACGCTGACATTCGGGTACAAGACCGGTTGACAAGTGTGAGATGTGGGGCCATAACAACCTACCTATTGACAATCGGGTATGCTGACATACGGGTTCAAGACCGGTTGAGAAGGGTGAGATGTGGGGGCCATAACAATTTATCTATTGACAATCGGGTACGCTGACATTCGGGTACAAGACCGGTAGACACGTGTGAGATGTGGGGGCCATAACAACTTACCTATTGACAATCGGGTACGCTGACATTCGGGTACAAGACCGGTTGACACGTGTGAGATGTGGGGGCCATAAGAACTTACCTACTGACAATCGGGTTCGCTGACATTCGGGTACAAGACCGGTAGACACGTGTGAGATGTGGGGGCCATAACAACTTACCTATTGACAATCGGGTACGCTGACATTCGGGTACAAGCCCGGTTGACACGTGTGAGATGTGGGGGCCATAAAAACTTACCTATTGACAATCGGGTTCGCTGACATTCGGGTACAAGACCGGTTGACAAGGGTGAGATGTGGGGGCCATAACAACTTTACGAAACCGGTTGACAAGTGTGACTTGTGGGGGCCATAACAACTTACCTATTGAAAATCAGGTACGCTGACATACGGGGAAAAGACTGGTTGACAAGGGTGAGATGTGGAGGCCATAACAACTTACCTATTAAATATAAGGTACGCTGACATTCGGGTTCAAGACCGGTTGACAAGTGTGAGATGTGGGGGCCATAACAACCTACCTATTGACAATCGGGTATGCTGACATACGGGTTCAAGGCCGGTTGAGAAGGGTGAGATGTGGGGGCCATAACAACTTATCTATTGACAATCGGGTAAGCTGACATTCGGGTACAAGACCGGTTGACAAAGGTGAGATGTGGGGACATAACAACTTTCCTATTGACAATCGGGTACGCTGACATTCGGGTACAAGACCGGTTGACAAAGGTGAGATGTGGGGACATAACAACTTTCCTATTGACAATCGGGTACGCTGACATTCGGGTACAAGACCGGTAGACACGTGTGAGATGTGGGGGCCATAACAACTTACCTATTGACAATCGGGTACGCTGACATTCGGGTACAAGACCGGTTGACACGTGTGAGATGTGGGGGCCATAACAACTTACCTACTGACAATCGGGTTCGCTGACATTCGGGTACAAGACCGGTAGACACGTGTGAGATGTGGGGGCCATAACAACTTACCTATTGACAATCGGGTACGCTGACATTCGGGTACAAGACCGGTTGACAAGTACGAGATGTGGGGGCAATAACAATTTACCTACTGAGAATCGGGTACGCTGACATTCGAGTACAAGACCGGTTGACAAAGGTGAGATGTGGGGGCATAACAACTTACCTATTGACAATCGGGTACGCTGACATTCGGGTACAAGACCGGTTGACAAGTGTGAGATGTGGGGCCATAACAACCTACCTATTGACAATCGGGTATGCTGACATACGGGTTCAAGACCGGTTGAGAAGGGTGAGATGTGGGGGCCATAACAACTTATCTATTGACAATCGGGTACGCTGACATTCGGGTACAAGACCGGTAGACACGTGTGAGATGTGGGAGCCATAACAACTTACCTATTGACAATCGGGTACGCTGACATTCGGGTACAAGACCGGTTGACACGTGTGAGATGTGGGGGCCATAAGAACTTACCTACTGACAATCGGGTTCGCTGACATTCGGGTACAAGACCGGTAGACACGTGTGAGATGTGGGGGCCATAACAACTTACCTATTGACAATCGGGTACGCTGACATTCGGGTACAAGCCCGGTTGACACGTGTGAGATGTGGGGGCCATAAAAACTTACCTATTGACAATCGGGTTCGCTGACATTCGGGTACAAGACCGGTTGACAAGGGTGAGATGTGGGGGCCATAACAACTTTACGAAACCGGTTGACAAGTGTGACTTGTGGGGGCCATAACAACTTACCTATTGAAAATCAGGTACGCTGACATACGGGGAAAAGACTGGTTGACAAGGGTGAGATGTGGAGGCCATAACAACTTACCTATTAAATATAAGGTACGCTGACATTCGGGTTCAAGACCGGTTGACAAGTGTGAGATGTGGGGGCCATAACAACCTACCTATTGACAATCGGGTATGCTGACATACGGGTTCAAGGCCGGTTGAGAAGGGTGAGATGTGGGGGCCATAACAACTTATCTATTGACAATCGGGTAAGCTGACATTCGGGTACAAGACCGGTTGACAAAGGTGAGATGTGGGGACATAACAACTTTCCTATTGACAATCGGGTACGCTGACATTCGGGTACAAGACCGGTTGACAAAGGTGAGATGTGGGGACATAACAACTTTCCTATTGACAATCGGGTACGCTGACATTCGGGTACAAGACCGGTAGACACGTGTGAGATGTGGGGGCCATAACAACTTACCTATTGACAATCGGGTACGCTGACATTCGGGTACAAGACCGGTTGACACGTGTGAGATGTGGGGGCCATAACAACTTACCTACTGACAATCGGGTTCGCTGACATTCGGGTACAAGACCGGTAGACACGTGTGAGATGTGGGGGCCATAACAACTTACCTATTGACAATCGGGTACGCTGACATTCGGGTACAAGACCGGTAGACACGTGTGAGATGTGGGGGCCATAACAACTTACCTACTGACAATCGGGTTCGCTGACATTCGGGTAAAAGACCGGTTGACAACGGTGAGATGTGGGGGCCATAACAACCTACCTATTGACAATCGGGTTCGCTGACATTCGGGTACAAGACCGGTAGACACGTGTGAGATGTGGGGGCCATAACAACTTACCTATTGACAATCGGGTACGCTGACATAAGGGGACAAGACTGCTTGACAAGTGTTAGATGGGGGACAATAACAACTTACCTTTTGACAATCGGGTACGCTGACATTCGGATACAAGACCGTTTGACAAGGGTGAGATGTGGGGCCATAACAACTTACCTATTGAAAATCGGTTACGCTGACATTCGAGTACAAGACCGGTTGACAAGTGTGAGATGTGGGGGCATAACAACTTACCTATTGAAAATCGGTTACGCTGACATTCGGGTACAAGACCGGTTGACAAGTGTGAGATGTGGGGACCATAACAACTTACCTATTGACAATCGGGTCCAAGATCTGCTAGGGCCGCCGCGCCGTCGGTCGGCCGGTTCCACACGGACCGGTAGGTAGCTAGGTAATATTTAATTATTTGTATATATATATATATATTTATTATATATGTATATAGATATATTAGATATAGATAGCACCGTACTTTTAAGATATCCTTGTAGTCACTTGCCCCGGGAAAATAATTCGTTTCAAAGCATTGGGAACCTAAATGTAGAAGTTTTAAAATTCATGATGACGAACACGAAATCTTTTTATTTAATTTATAAATGGTAAATTTAGGTGGATTCATGACATTCGCATGGCACTTAGCACTTTCTTTATCCCGAAAAAATTTGGTTGGATATAAGGAATAACAAAATGACTATATTTTTCTAATTTTAACTGATAGTACCAATTAACTTACATTATTTTAAAAAGATTGATGTGTCAGTGCAAACAGTACATGTCCCACTAATCGCGTCAGTAGGTACACGCCTTAGCGTAATGGTGTCCTTTTAGCGAATTTCCCCTATATGGAAGAAGCTATTACCGTAGGTCTCATGGTAAGACTTAAGCCCGAGACCATGATAACTTTTCATTTTGAGGTCCCCAAATGCCAAAAACACCATTCGTTCAAATTTTTATATATGTATATATATATATATTTATATATATATATATAAATATATATATATATAAATATATATATATATATATGTGTGTGTGTGTGTGTGTCCGTAAGCACGATAACTCTCGTAAAAAAGGTCCGATCTTAATGAAATTTGGTACAAACGTGTAAAGTAACATTTATTTGAACGAGTTCGAAAACCAGACAAATCGCACCATCCAAAGGGGGGTTTTGGGGGGGTTTTGTACCCCAAAAATGGTTTTTTTGGGGTTTTCACATGTAAATTTTATTAAAATCAAATTTTAATTTTCACCATTAAATTCAGCATAAAAAAAAACAATTTGGTATCTTGATCATTGCTCTACGTCAATTGGTTACTGAGATATTGAAAGTGCTAAACACAGTACGTTGTCTAATGTTATTCTTATGGAGAAAAAGAAAAATTGTATATCTCGCTTATTTATGAACATAAACTGACGAAATTTGGTATATGGTTTCATCTGGTTGTGGTTTATTGTTGTTTGCACAAAAAAACAATTTTTCGCCTATGGTTCCCGGTCCTAGCTGCAAACCTAGGTACTCGGTCCCCATGTTATTCTTATGGAAAATAATTAAAATGTTATACATCGCTTATTTATGAATGTATACGGTGAAACTTGGTATATGACTTCACTTAGCTGAGTTCTATTGATAGTTGCATAAATACCCATTATTTTGTGTTCCTTGTTGCAGCAAACCTGCGTACTCATCCTCAATGTTATTCTTATGGAGAATAATTAATATTTTAAATATCGAATGTTTGTGAATATATTTCCTATGAATCTTGTTAAGTGGCTTAATGTGTCATGTTATAATTCATTGGGAATTCGCTGAGTTTGCAGGTTTGCTGCAACGGGGGTATTTAAACATCTGGATGTTTGTCTCCATATCTGCTTTCGACTTTTACACAAAACGTTAACCTTACTAAATCTAAAATTAACCATACTATCCATACTTGAAGGCGCTAAAACACAAGGTTTTAGCTGATGGTTGAACTCAACATTGTTTGTATTGGATTCAAGTTTACGGTGAAAAGGAATTAGCATGAGATTTTGTGCTAAGAATAAATTTACTTCACGTTAAAAACTGTCGTCAATGATGTACTATTTATAGTTTGTAATTATTAATGGAAAACCTGATCATTTAACTACTTTAGAATTACAATTTTAATTGGAAATCATATACCAAAAATATAACAAAATCCCCTTATACATTAAGAGATTTTGATAGGCGGTGAATGTGACGTCAAAAAGTAACAATTGGCGGGATTTCCAATAGACTATTTACAGCATATTCCTAAAGCGAACTCACATAATACGGACAACAAGAGCAGTGAACCTTTGACCTTTGCCCCCCCTTGGACACGCCACACCCCGCGACACTTCTCGTCTGTGACACTTTTGCCTAGGGGCCCGCACCACACTTTCGACCTTTTTACGTTTTCCCGCAAAACTAGCAGCAAAGTTGGGGTGGATCAATCCACATGACCTTTAACTTGACCTGCCCCCCGACACTTCTCGTCTGTAACATTTTTGACTAGGGGCCCGCACCACACTTTCGACCTTTTTACGTTTTCCCGCAAAACTAGCAGCAAAGTTGGGGTGGATCGATCCGCATGACCTTTTGACCTGCCCCCCATTATTTTTTATTTTCGCCGCCTTTTCGTTCCGCCTTTTTATCCCTTTTCTTTCCGACTTTTCTTTTTTGGACGCCTTAGCCTACGCTGAGTCTCGATCCTTCATCGTGACTTTGACCCCTTACGTAACAGTGATCCCTAGTGATATGTACAGCCTGTTTGAATCTTGAGTTAGCCATGGAAGCACGCAGCCCACTGTCACTAGCTCAGCTGTCTACCATTGAAATAAGGAAACGGAAATACCTTCTGCATGAGGGGATTGCGCGATTACCAGAGTCTGTGCAATGGTACGTCACTTCCTGCCTCGATGGACATGTGTTTGAATGTTTGTTAGTACTTTTCAATCCCGAACCGGACCACCGGGTTCGCCATACAGTTTACCAGTGTCGCTGGTGTGGATACATTAAACATAGTGAGGCTGATAGACTTGTGTATCCAGGAAAAAATGTGAAAGTGTATCGTTTTTTAGACAGTAGTTAACAATACACTTGTTACTTCTGTAGTAAGCGTGCTTGGGAAATAGATTGGTCTAGCAATAATGAATATCTATCGACCCTAGTGATTTTAAAGGCAATGGAAATCCAAACAGTTCGGGAGGGATTGATGCACTCCAATTATATGTTTGTTCAGTAAGAGTGGTTTTTAATTTTAATCCCTTTCTTTCCAAAATAAAAATAATTAAATCATCGAGAAACAGTCATAATATACCCCATGATGTCATCCTCAAGGTTTTCCCTCAAGGTCGAACGTCCAAAAGCCTCTAGAATGTTCTAGAACGTCGTAAGCACTCAACCTACTCATTAGCAACCCGGAAAACGTATGGAAAATCCCCAAGGTCATCCTAAAAAGAACCGCAAGAATTGTCTACCGCGTTAATCACCTTTGGCTTCCCCAAGCTTCTAGAACGTTTTAGAATGTTCTAGAACGTGCCGGCTGCGGTATATAAACCTGGGGCCAGCCGAGGGACCTCAGTCCGAGACGTCATCATGAGTAGCACCGAGGTGGACCGAACGCTTCGCTGTCTGATGGAGGAGATTAATGCGATGGATGAGAACACTATGCCGCCCGATTGGAAGAGGAAAAAGCCCGTTGGATGGACGGTGAAGAAGGAAATGCCTAGCGTTTCTCCAGCATCCAGTTGGAGCGATACTGAATGCCAATATACAGTAAAGAACCCCGCCAACTTTGAGAACATTTTGTTAAAGATGTCGGTGTTTAACGGTGGCCGCCCATCACACAGTTGCGGCCTGTACCTGGACGAAGAGAGAGACGATTAAATTTGAATGTGACTCACGGACCTGCTAACGAGTTTGGAAAACATGTGGGTGAATAGCGATATCGGAGTGCCAAAAACTGACGGAGTAACCAGGACCATAACTCCACTGCCCGCTTGGTGCAAGCTCCCCGTTGGCCAGTAAGGCCAACCCTCGTTGGCCGTTGGAAAACGTAAGGCCAGAGGCGATTGCGTCATCCCAAAGTGCAAGAAGTAACCAACTTAACAACCTGGAATCACCTAATGACGTCAACAACCTGTTGATGCAGCGAGCCTATATAAAACGACATGGTGGCGAGGATCAACCATTCCACTTCTGAACACACCATGAACAGCATGGACAAAAAGGCAGACCTGAAGTCAGCCCTCAACAACTGCTAGGTTTCGGGTTACACTCGGATCACCGAACTACGTGAAAACTTAGTCTACCCTATCAGGTCATTTGAGTGAGTGAACACGCCCTATGGAGAATCAATAATGGCCACTTTGGAGGGTCTGGCTGGTGACGACCCGATGAGGGTCTACGTGCCTCGGAGATACCTGGCCGTCCTGGGGGATCAGGTCATTGCCCAATACAACGTGGGTGTGGGGTCGAGGATGCATCTGGTGAAGAAGAGCGGTCCTCCCGATAGGAAAGGCGCTCTTTTAGAATTTTTTTGAATAAAAAGAAAACCCTTATTCCTTTATCATTTAAAAAAAAAATATAAATATAAACAAATAAAATAAAAACAACTCGATTTAGTTATAAGAGCCGAGGTGGTGCACGGTGGTCAGTAGGCATCATGGACTTGAGGTGGAAACACCCGTTCACCGCCATTGTGGCTGGGCGCTCGGGCAGTGGCAAGTCGCACTTTGTGGCTCAGTTCATCAAACTCGCTGACCGCATGTACGATACGTGGTTCGCCCGTACCAACTGGCACTACGGTAGCGGCGGTGGAGGAACTGGTGACACTGCTGTGCGCTACGTAGCTGGCCTACCCGACCTTGATGACTATGATGGTAGCGAGCCCGCCCTGGTTATCGTTGACGATATGATGCGTGAGGCCGACTCGCACGTGGCGGAACTGTTCTCCAAGGGCTTCCATCACCGCAATATGAGCGTGTTCTTCATCACACTCAACCTGTTTCATCAGGGCAGGGGCCAGTGTGACATATCGCTGAACGCCCACTACATCGTGTGTTTTAAGAATCCCAGGGACCGCGCTCAGATAAAACACTTGGCCCACTAAGTATACCCGGAAAACCCAAAATTCGTGGCAGAGGCCTATGCGGACGCCACGCTCGATACCCACGCCTATCTGCTTATAGACCCGAAACAGTCCACACCCGAAGAGATGTAAAAAAGTTCAGCCATTTTCCCCTATGACTCGGCCATCTACGTGTATCAGCCCAAGAAACGATAAATAGGCTGAGCGTGCGCTAGCATCAGTCATCATGTCGCAAAGCGTGAAGAAAGACGCAGCAATTCTGACAGCCCTGGTGCACGCTACACCCAAGGAACGCAAAGCCCTGTTAAAAGTGTGTGAGAACAATCGCATCAGATCAGTGTGCGAGTGCGCATACAACGTGTTACGTGGGAACGTGCCGCTAACAGCCTGCTGCAAACTAAAGTTGAGAAAACACAAAGAGGCGCTCAGACGGTAGGTGAAACGCGGTGAGGGTTGGGCCAAGAAGTGGCGCTACCTTGTACATCGAGGTGGTGGTTTCCTTCTGCCCATACTGTTGAGTGCCGTTCTGCCTGCGTTAGTGCAGAAAGTAATTGGAAATGGAGCACGCTAAGAAAATAGTGGTCGTACCACAGGAGCTCATCGAGCGGATGCGAGAAGGGACAATAATCCATCTAGTCTGGAAGCTGAGATGCATCGGATACTGAGCGACAAGCGGCTGAATGACACGGAGAAATGGAAACAATATCAACAGGTGTTGCAGCGGTTAATGCACTTCTCCACAGCCAAACGACAACCGACAGGCCTGCCTATTATCAAAGAAGAAGCGGGTGAGGGCAACGCACAACGCGAGTCTACCACCCTGGTGGAGGAGGTCGTGGAAACGTTCCCAAAGATCTACAAGACGGAGGCACGCAGCTTGTTGTGGTTCATAAACCTCCAAGGTAGCCTCATCACCTGGGACACCGATGGGGCTGTGTATGTGAACAACGAGAACTACCCCGATTCCAATATAGTGGACATTTTACACAGCATAGTGAGAGTACGAAGAGTTGATCGATTACCTACCGGTTGGCGTCAAGTGATGACGGCTTTGAAAAACATGAATATACCCAAGGAATACATAGGCAATTCCACAGCGTTGTATTTTCTAGGTGTGGGGTTGGACGCCGCATCAAGCCCCTGGGGAGACAACAATCACATCAACACCCATGTCACCGAGGTTAACACCGATGCGAGATCACCTGACGCTGCGAATTCTATCACTGGCAGCCAGGCGAAAGTTAATAACTGAAGAACCTGCCAAAGAATGGTCATTAGACAATTGGGAGCCGCACTCACCTTAAAAGTTGTATTATGATCCCAGTCAGCCAGGTTCGTTTGGTGGTGTTGCCGCTCTAGCACGAGCCGCGCGCCTGCCATAGCGGCGAGTGGTGGAATGGTTGCGCGCTCAAGACACTTACACGCTGCACAAGCCGGTGCGTAAGCGGTTTACCCGCAACCGCTACGCCGTGTTTGGGCCTCAATAGTTGTGACAGGTTTGTGATGCTGGTTTTGCGGGAAAACGTAAAAAGGTCGAAATTGTGGTGCGGCCTCCTAGGCAAAAGTGTCACAGACGAGAAGTGTCGGGGGGGCAGGTCAAGATCAAGATCATGTGGATTGATCCACTCCAACTTTGCTGCTGGTTTTGCGGGAAAACGTAGAAAGGTCGAACAAGTAGTGCGGGCCTTTAGGCAAAAGTGTCACAGACGAGAAGTGTTGGGGGGTGGGGGCAGGTCAATTTAAAGGTCATGTGGATCCATCCACCCCAACTTTGCTGCTGGTTTATCGGGAAAACGTAAAAACGTCGAAAGTGTGGTGCGGCCCCTAGGCAAAAGTGTCACAGACGAGAAGTGTCGGGGGGAGGGAGGGAGGTCAAGTTGAAGGTCATGTGGATTGATCCACCCCAACTTTGCTGCTGGTTATGCGGAAAAACGTAAAAGGTCGAAATTATGGTGCGGGCCCCTAGGCAAAAGTTTCACAGACGAGAAGTGTCGGTAGGGAGGGGGCAGGTCAAGTTCAAGGTCATGTGTCAAAAGTGCTGCAGACGAAAACTGCCAGGGGGGTAGGTCAAGTTCAAGGTAATGTGGATTGATCCACTCCAACAACTTTGCTGCTGGTTTTGCGGGAAAACGTAAAAAGGTTGAAAGTGTGGTGCGGGCCCCTAGGCAAAAGTGTCACAGACGAGAAGTGTCGGGGAAGGGGGGTAGGTTAAGTTAAAGGTCATGTGGATTGATCCACCCCAACTTTGCTACTGGTTTTGCGGGAAAACGTAATAAGGTCGAAATTGTGGTGCGGGCCCCTAGGCAAAAGTGTCACAGACGAGAAGTGTCGGGGGGAGGCAGGTCATGTTAAAGGTCATGTGGATTTCTCAACCCCAACTTTGCTGCAGGTTTTGCGGGGAAACGTAAAAAGGTCGAAAGTGTGGTGCGGATCCTAGGCAAAAGTGTCACAGACGAGAAGTGTCGGGGGGGGGCAGGTCAAGTTAAAGATCATGAGGATTTATCCACCCCAACTTTGCTGCTGGTTTTGCGGGGAAACGTAAAAAGGTCGAAAGTGTGGTGCAGGCCCCTAGGCAAAAGTGTCACAGACGAGAAGTGTCGGGGAGGCGGTGTTTACGATTATAAATATAAGAAAAATATTTGATCCGTGCATATAGTAAGTAATAAGGTAATATACGTATGCAAAAGACAAAAGTTATAAGACAATAACAAATACTTAATCCAATGCGTGTAATTGAGGAGACAGAAAATTGACACATAACAGTTAGGTAAGTTGCCTGTCGCGCCTTTGCTGTGTAACACAGTATAATGTTTTTAGAATTTGAGATGGAAGAATATGTTTTAAAGTGACTGGTTGTATAACGATAACTTTAAATGTTCTAACACAGTGTAAACCTTCATACTACCAAATAATGGTCCAGTAACTAATTACTGTCAATAGGATTTGTATGGTAATTGATTTGGCCAGTGGGACAGAGCCTCGAATTTTTTGCAGTATGAGAAGAAATGTGATGCTTGGGTAGAGTGTATTTTATCTTCTTACTAAATATAAGATAAAAAATAAACTTTGAGAACATTGGAGCAGTGCATTGAAGTATTTTCTGATCAGGAGTAGGCATATGCTTGATTCAGATAAATGGATGCTCAAATTAATGGATTTTCAATATATTTATGCTCAATCGGTCCAATATTTGGTACCGATTTGTTATTTAACAGTGATCGTTAAAAAACTATACATTTGAAGGCAAACTCAACGGAGGCTCTTTTTAATTATTTTATTCACGGGTTTGCCATTGTATAATATGGTACATTTAGGAAAAAATCAATAAGAAGGTATTTAACTTAAATAACGGTGACAGATAAATATAAATACATTAATTTTAATTCAATTTTTAATTTTAGTTCAATTTAAAATTCTTGTAAATCATAATAGCAATATGATGACAAGATACCATACCTTTGAATAGTTTCGACTAAAATTATGGACATTTGATTAAATGCGAATGAAATCAAAAGCTTACAATTAAGTAGTGAAGAAAAACCTCGGAGCTAGGTGTAAACAAGTTATTTTATGTTTGATCAAACGTTTTGATGGACGGACTGACTTGTTATTCTTTGTCATTGTTCAGCTCGTAGTGGCGCAAACAGTGTTTAGAGTCCAAAGTTGTCTGCAATACAGTATACCCAGATTCGGTCACAACTGACTTTATCTACATGAAAATTACGTGGCTCGGTGGTTCGGAATCTATCCTAACCTGAGCTCCACCACGATTTCGACAAAACTATTATCTAAAAAACCAAAATGGATGTTCGTGGGGGGAAAAGAGAACAAGCTATATATCTTATAGCAAAATCTATAAGTTGTTAAAACAAATTTAGGTTGTATGTTATAAATTGTATATTACGTTTTACTTAATCAGCCAGGCACTAATTTAAATTGTATAATTTTAGTGTTTTACTATAGTTACAAATTAGTTAAATGTAAATTCCTATAGTTTTTTCTTATTGAATGAATTGGAAAGACAAATTTTAACTTCCATAAGTAGAGAACTGATTGTTTTGGAATCTCTGCCACTATAATACTAGAGGCTTGACGAAAAGTCTAAAAGGGATATATGCAACAGGATAACTGAATAATCAGTAAAACCGTCGAATTACGCTACTAAAATAATGTATATATTTGTAGCTTTAAGAAACAGTGCAGTGTCATAAAATACAAATGTACGGTTTAATACGCTGCACGTATCAAAATTTGCAAGGCGCATAACATCCTTTTACTTGTATCCGCCATAACCATTTGCACTTATGTCTTTGTTTACATCAAGAATAAATAATGCCGAGAGCCAGTAGTTACCGCGTCCGAGCGGGACGGGGCGAGGGGGAGTGGGGAGTGGGCAGGTAAAGTAGCACATAAACAGGACATCTCCGCTCTCTACTTTACGATACCATTTCCATACTCCAGGGCCGCACACCGCAGAAAACTTCCATTTTGTAAATTTTATATTTTACGCACGTACAATGAATAAAACATACTTACCGGGTTTACGATTCGTGTTTCGGTTGTGACGGCGGCGGAGCTGGCGGCTTGGTCGGCCGCTACCGAGAGTTATAAAACATCGGCTATCACTGCATCACATCGGCTACACGACGCGGACGGGTCGACGGGGACGCGCGTCCGCCTACGCGACTCGTTGCGATATAATGAAGTTATCCAGAAATATGCTGAATGCGCGGGCTCAAAGATGCCGCAGGTTACGGATCTCCGATATTTATGCTCGGTGGTGTGGAGTTCGAGGGCGTCGTTAGGCCCGCCGTATTCTAAGCTTATTAGGATATTTCACATTAAACCGTTTCGTCTCGGCTGTAAATTCGAAGATGAGTTTCTAAGATCGAAAACATAATCAGTAATCGTATCTGAGTGACAAACTTGACTTTTTACGTCGTCACGTATTGATTATATTATGCTTCCTTGAAGTAACTTCGAATTACCTCCCTGTTATGTCTGCCAGTTATTACTACCTGTTATGCCTTCGTGTATGTTGTTAAGCGCATCGAACCTCGTGCTTCAATGCTTCACCAAACTTATTCTTCTATCGTTCTCCCCGGGACCGGCAAGAGTAGCTATTCTCGCTGGCCCTGGTTCTCCCCACCGACTATGCGATGCACGGTTCTCTTCCTCGGCTGCATCGGCTAGTAGACCGACTTTGTCAGCAGTTCGATTTCTTTGCATACAGTTAAGGCTTCTTACTCTTCCTGCAATATATGTCTTATACTGCATAGATCATGTTAAAAAAATATTAACAATTTCTTGCTTTGTTATAGGTAACTTGTCATTAGGCAGGAAAACAACGTATTCATTAAGTAAAACAAAATTCTAAAGAGTTTTAAGGACATTTATTTTAAACTGAGCAATTAAATTCTTATTGAAGTCAATAATCTATCCGAAAACAAGTTTAAACAAAAACTGAAAGACTTCCTGATTGCTAACCCTATTTATAGTACTAGGTAATTTTTTGACCCAACCTTTATGCCTGTGTGACTACTGCTAGTCTATGCATGCTTCTGCATGATTGTTACATTTTAATGTTTATTAATTATTTACATTTTGACAAATTTGTTGTAATTTGTATATATTGCATCATTATGTTGAACTATATAAAAAGACGATCTAATGTTATGTATTTATTAATATGGCCAATAACATTCTTGATTCTTGATTCTTTGGAGACAGCTAATCTCCCTTCGAGAGAATATTCCTGCGTTGAATTTTAGTGTCTCGACATTTTATTTTTATATATTATTAGACTATTATGATACAACTTCACTATAATCTCATATTTATATTTTTAAATACGAGTATATTATGTTATTATGTCTCGACTTTTATATGAAGGTATTTTGTCAATTTTTACAACACTTTTCCTCAGATAGTTTTTGTTGCGTAACTACAGAATCCAAATTTTGATTAACTACGGTTGAACTGTTAGGTACCATTGTTAATTTTTGCCATATTTTTATCAATTGGGTATTACTGTTGTTTGGGTAAATCAGGTTCACTTGCCGTTTTGTTATTCATTTATTGTTTTTATGAGACTCTGTAGTTACTTGTTTTTACGTATGATTGCTATATTATGTATATAGGTTAAACTAACAAACATGTAACATTTTATTTACAAGATACAATGGAGGACAGACAACAGTTCTTTGTGGGAAATATAAAGTTGAATAAAATGACCCCTAATTCCTAGTTTCCCGGACTAATACGAAAAAATGTAATTTATTTGGTTTTATATATACATATATATGTATATATATAAAATTTACTATTAGAAAACACGTAGAATAATTAGAAAACACTACCAGGTACATGTTACCTGTTACCTTCCTCATTTATCCCGCAGACCAGTAGTATGGGACCCGTCCATTCTAATATATCTTCTACAGGGCCGTCGTCTTACGTTGTAAATCAGGTGAAAAGGAAGGGTGGGTGATGGTAGTGGTAAAAGGTGGAAGTGATAGGTCAAGGATGCTCTGGAAAATCGTAGTAGCATTTATCAACGAAATATGGTCTTAAATTGTTCTTAAAACTATTGAAATTAACTATATCTTTAATATGTAATGGAAGTTGAGAAAAATGTTGTATACCAGCATGACAAGGTTCGGTTTAAAAACGATTTTAATTATGTTGAGATGATGGATTAATTTTACGATTTCCAGTAAAATATTAAAATACAAAAAACCGCTCAAATACAAAAATTCTGAACTAATAATTAAATAAATTATTCCAAAAGTTCCAAGTTATTTTACTTTAAAACCTAGTACAATCTAACTGTTGAATTTTCACCAAGCAGTTTACACACAAGACCGTGTTTTTTAAGTAAACTAAATTGAACCTAAAATAAAATGTTGACTTTAAAAAATCCATATGTATTTATTTTAAATTATTGCTATATGTTTTGTTTGAAATTCAAAGTATGTAGTAAATTATTGTAATATTCCTAAATAAAATTATAATTAAAATTAATACCATGCGAGTAAAATTTATCAAACAAAATTGTAAATTAGAAAGTTTTAAGGCACCATGTGGCTGTCCCAAGATGTTCGTTGAAGGTATCAATTGATATGCCAGAAAAATCACTTAACTTGCTAAATTAAACGTCGTATACTCTAATACTTGGTGAAAGAGAGCGTTTTTAAAGTAAAGAAAAGAGGAAGTCCAAGGGCTCGAATTCAAAAGTTTATTATGTTTTTAACTTAAAGTTATTGCTGTGTTCAAATATGTTCCGAGAATCACCCCCTCCCCCCCACCAAATAGAAGTGAATTATACGGTTACAATATACAGTAGGAGTTAATATTCTTCACAAATCTGCCTCCAGAAAATGTATTTCAAGCAAATAATATACTGTCATTGCCTTAGCAAGATTAACGATGGTATCCCAAAGGTTGATTTAAGAAAATTCTGTAAGAAATCATAATCTTATGTAAAATATACATATATTTGTTTATTTGTTGTAACAATTCGATTCAAGATAGCAAAAGGTCCATTGACCATAGTGATTTTAGTACATTTTAGAATGTAACATACGATTTCAAATTTACCCCCTGAATTAGACCCGTGTGTTCTTATCCTATTTATTGGTATTTACACCGAAAACAAAAACAAACAAAAAAGAAATCCGGTGCATTGTTTATCCGTTCTTAAAAATAACTAGACAGTAAGTGGTCAACGGAAATTCAATACTTAAAACAAACATCACATTCGAACATTCTATGAAACATAAACATAATTTAAACATTGTTTTGTTTTACGTGGAAATAGCCAGTAATGTAGCCAGTTTTATCTTCTCACGTAATGTGTTCTACAAACATTTCTTCAGCAGAATAGTTTTATAAAACTAAATAAAAACATCATAAACTCATAACACGCAGTTTGAGATAAATACAAATACTAATACCGTCAAGTGAGGAAATATCCACTTATTAGCACATTATACATGCATTTGTTAAACCAAGAAAACATGTCAGACTACTGATTCAAAATTATTTATAAATTTACTATAATTACTAGTGATGAAACATAATAATAAAATGTACTTAAATTAGTATGTATTAAAATGACGCAATTCGAAATTGTTGTTTTAATATTATGCAGCTAATAATGACCATGTACTGCTTAACCTAGTTTAATAAACTGTATCAACATTACAATTATATTTAATACTCTTTGTTTTCATTAAATTAATTTTGAGGTGTATTTATCAACAGTAAGTTGTATATGTTCAGTAGAATAAATCATTTGACATAACCCTTTAAAATAGGCACTCGAATGTTAACAGTGCAAAACTCACCTTTTCGATTTAAAATGCTGTTGATAATATATTTGTTTCAAATGGTATTTTCCATGTTGTTTTAAATCAGGCTATTCAGTCCCGATATTTAAATCTGGTGATTTGCCTCTCATTGCCTTATGCAAACTTTTTGAGAGCTTAGTGCTGGATGGTCTGGAATTTGAGTTCAAACATTTGGTTTCACCCCGGCAACATGGCTTCCGTCCTGAGTTCCACAGCTACCAACCTTACCTTTATCCAGCACTATATTATATCAGCATTTGCCAGGGACCCTGGAGTACAACACCCTTGTCGAGACCCAATATCAAGTAGTCGTTGGTTGTAGAACGAGCTATCCCACAGAGAAGGAAGAATTCTTTCTTCTCTGTGGCTACCCACAGTATCTACAATAATTATACGGTAGGTATCATACATAAACGAGATCGCACGCAGCACGCTGACGTGAGGGAAGTGAATTTCCATATACAAAACTTTTAAAACTCAAACCCAGTGTAAAAACATACATTTATGCCAATTTTATTGAAATCTGAAAACATTGGTTTTTTGGCTGTTCTGATGCTCCTGGTTTAATTTACCTGCAATGGAAGGAATACAATTTTGCGCATTATAAGGTTAGGAGAAGGTCCATACAGGCTTAAAAGTAGGCGCGAGGTTGCTGGGAATGAAACAAATACACCAAATAATGAATAACATGCTTTTCTAATGTAAAAACCCCATAAGACAACGTACTGTGTTTAGCCGATATACATTTTCTTGAATAACTCGGTAAATATTTATGCTAGAATGACAAGAGAGGGCTTAAAACTTTCGCTTCACTAATTCCCATCTTCATACATGCATTAATTGTACGTCCGGGGCTTTTCTGACCCTTTTTGGGCCCAAAAACTCAAAATTTGAAAGAATAACCCCCAAAAAAGGGGTTTAGAGTTTTCCGATTGTTTTTCCCAACGAATTTGTCCAACTGATTATAGAAAGGAACGTCCCTACCAAATTTGAAGTAAATCGGACAACAAATGCGCCGCTAGAGTGCATACACACACATAAATATATATAATTTTGAACGACACCCCAAAACGTGTTCAGGGGGTCAAGTTAGGAACTTCTATGGTGGTCCCGGGCTTAAGTTTCACCGTGCGGGTCATGCTAATAGTTCACTTTTCCATAGGAAATTCACTAACAAGATGCGCAGTAGATCAGTGATGTCAGTGGTTCCCAACAGCTGTTTATAACACAGCAAAGCTCCCATCTGTCAAAATTAGACTGGATGCTGTTGTTTTGACTTTGACGCGTCCATTATAATTCTGAGTTGATCTTGAATCTCAACAAATAATTAATTTGACGTCACTGGTGCCATATCAACAGCAGACGGGTATAAATGCTGCGTGTGATGCCTACCGTTTATTCTAGACACTGAGGAGCTACCGGTACCTGGATGTCCCAATACCACTTCTTCGAAGCCAGTTCCACCTTCCAAGCATTTAAATCCGCAGGAGGATATCGGATATCGGATATCACGGCATTGTAACTTGTCCTGAGCTGTTAAAGTAGATTCTCCGACACATTCCGGACTATACAACATCCAAGGACACAACCTATCGTTGCACTGTTGCACTACTCCACCACGAATCAGAACCGTAGCTTTCTGGCCTGCTGTGAGTTGACAACCAAGCCAGGGTAGCTGTAGACCTGTTTTCACTCAACGTGGCCAGATTCACATCCCGTATCGTATCCAGCATCTGTTATCTGCAAATTAACTTTTGATTTTCATTATGTAAGTTATACGAATTTCTTGTTTTATGTAGATTCTCTAATTAGTGTGATTGGAAAATTTGTGTATAGTAACTGTTAATATATTGTAACGAAAATATTTATCATTGTTATAGCTGAATTATCATTGTTATATATTGTTCAAATTGTTTACTGCTTTTCTTTCATAGCTAAGATTGAATTCGCATTGTTTTTTTTTTGTAGCCATCTTGTATATTTTCAATACATTGTTACATTTTACACGTTTTATTAATATTATTGTACCTGATTTGTTCCAATTCATGATTTATTAAATTTGTATATTGGTATTTATTAAAGCTTTTCGTCATCTTTACCTATTAGTACGTAATTAATTTTTATGTGAACTAAATTTTCTGTAATTTTCTTGTAAAAATGGTGTTACTATGGGTAAAGTTTTAGGCACAGTTTAGTTAGGATTGCAATATTATTTATCTGGACAGCAAATATATGTTACACTATACTCAAAACTATAGGCTCTAGGAAGAGTTTGCTTTGTTATATTATAGTTATTTCAATAATTATAATCCTTTATACTATGTGACGAATTTAATTGAACAATAATAATGTGTTTTAATAATATTGTAAAAGTAATTACTAACAATCAACAACAATTCTTAAAAATGTCAAAAATATAATCCATGGAATGGTAATACTTTGCTGTGTACTGGGAGATATTTTTATTTTACAACCACATGCAAAAGAATCGGCTCTAGACCAATGACACAGGTTAAATATGTATTTGGGGATGGTTATAATTTAAGAACTAAGTATGTTATAGTCATTGTCAACTAGATATACGGTAGAAGACATTCAGATGTTCTGACCCAAACTTTACCAGGTTATATAGGCATAGGTCAAAACGAACATTTTTTATTGCATTCAAATAATGTTGTCTATATGTACATCGGTCTGTATGTGTTTAAAAAGCCGTCGTAGCTTAGAAAAGTGTTTTAAAAACAACAAACCAACAAAAAAAGTAGCCTATTTATCCCGCTTGAAGCAGTGGTACATCAGTCCCAATACACGCACGCACACACACATCCGAACACATATACTGTACAATATTATCTTCCATTTAGTTAAATCAACCTATTTTTATTGTTGGTATTATTATTGCGCAATTTGTATTAGGCCTATTATTATTATTATTGTTATATATTATTTTGGGTGTCGTTGTTACCATTATTAGCATGTCAATTACGAGTAAACTGTCTGTCATTGTCGTTTTTCCTCAGCTTTGTATTCTATTGCGAATGTTAGTTATATCCATTTTCATTGCTGTAATGTATTTTTATGTAAACTTTTTAAATTATATTTCATTTAAACCATTAATTTGGTTTGATTAGCATTTAATTTATTATGTTTGTTACTGTTATCTTTCTTGTTTTTTTATTTCTCATGAGCATAGAATTTAACCAAAGTTTTGTAGCGCTGTTACAAATTGGCGTTTTGCCGTTGGAAATAAAATATATAGCTAAAGGAATTTTGAGGTATGGAGCTTAAGAGTTCCTTTATAATTTAGGTTTCTTAAAACAATCCATGGATCCTATCTGAGGTATGAAGGTAAATTTTAGGAGACAAAGGTCAGTAATTTTTGAACACCCTGTGTACTGCAGTTGTTGTGTGCAAGTGACAGAATCATTAGAATGGTTCAACGTTGTATACATACACAAGTTAGTTTTTTAAAATTAGTCTCTTTAGGTTCAAAGAGAATAATACTGTTTGTTACTTACAGACTTTTATGCAAAACAACGCATAAACAGCCGCACCTGAAAGTTCACATATCGAAGTGACAAACGTTTATGGATGCTTAAAAACACATTTAATTTAACGTATTGGATTACACGACATTTATAAATTAATTAATTACTTACTTAGAGATCGCATTTGAATACTTTTTAGAGATCACAAATAAAGTAATCACTACATAAATATACATATAAATGCATTCCTGCTTGGTAGAAATGTCTCTTGTCAATAAAGATTATCTTATTAATTGCTTATTTTGTAATCATACACCTAACTGATGATATTAATTTATAAAACACTGAGAATTAAATTACTAGAAACCACTGTCACTAACCAATGTCTTACTCAATGGATATGTTGTGCAGGCCACCGAAAGAAAAGGAACTTGCAGCTGTGAAAAAAGTAAGACATGGCTGGTCAATGCACCCGTTAAGTAGGCATCCCAATCTAATGTTTTATGTTCTGCGCACCACGTCTGAACAGTATGGAGGAACCAAGCCTAAAGTAAGAATGAAGAATGCCTTTGTGGATAATCAATAGACGATCTAATTTCTGTGACATCTATTTTGTACCCAATGTTGACCTCCAAACTGGCGTAGGCCATTCCATGATCACTGGCTGCATATTATGATATAATTTATATTCTATCATAAGTAGGAGTAGGCTGGGGTTGTGAGAGCGTTCGGGCAAGGTTTGTGCTCTGTCCCCAGAAAACAGTGCTGGGTGCTGTTTAAAAAAAATCGTCTTGCAAGTTACTCTTCACAGAAAAAAAATCGAACCCTTCCATATATATGCATTCTCATTTGTTTAGTTGATGTTCACAGTAATACTCATCTTTTCCATCACCATACATTTAAACTAAGTATGGTCCAACAATATAAAACCACCAAAATATAGGATCAGATTCATCGAAAGGCATATAGTGAACAACGGCATCAATCTATACTATACAATACACTACCATAACATATCAAGACGGAGCATGACGCTGGACGATCTGGGGTGAAAATCAAGGCCGCCATAAGAGGAGGCAGCTGGTGCACTTTGCTCCAAGCCCCCGACTTTCAGACGCCCTAAGGGGTCTCCGGAAAAAATTCAAAGATAATAAAAAAGGAGGGGTCTCTGGGCCCCCACAGAACCTTTGCCCCAGGCCCCCAATTGTCTGGAGGCAGCCCTGGGGAAAATTCAAAAAGTTGTTGGCGGAGCGTGCCTACTACAGCATTAACGACTATTTGGTTTGCCAGACTAGCTAAGTAAAAATCAAGAAATAAATGCTTTAGTTACAAAGTCGTTATAATTTATGTTGCTAGTTTTGGCTAGTATTATTCATCACAAATATTGTAATTTTGACACTACTGTACAGGTACTCTGTGTTTCAATTTCGATATATTTGATTTGAGCCATCTCGGAACAACAAAAGGAATTCCGTGTTTCAATAGTTAATTTAAACTTTATTGTATAAAGACAGAGAGTTAAAAAGTAACTCTTACTTAACTTTCATATTCTTCATTTAGGCTATTTTATGTAAATACAATACTTTTACCTCAAAAATCTGTGTAAATCCCGTAATCGACGATGGCTTTAAATCTAGGCCTACAAACTTTGAACTCTTTCACAAAAGTGTGTACATATAAAGCCATCGTTTAGTGAATACTGTATTTATAAAAGTATAATGTATAAATAATCATGTTGCATGTAAAAATTTTAAATTTGTATACCTTTTGTGAGAGATAACAAATTCATTAATTCCTTTATTTTATTTTATTTTTTAGGAACATAAGTGATCAATATCAATACTTGTTATAAATAACTAATAAATCCTCAAGAATAAATCAATTTGATGTAATGAATCTTTTCATCAACTTTGTGAGTTAAAAAAATGTGCGTTTAGACTCTGCGATTAAATTTAATAATTTTATACTGGCACACTGGAACCTTGGTATATGAAGCAGGGCCTCGAAGGTTTATATTTATAAATTTCAACGAAGACACCAAAACATTAAGGATTTGAATAATGTGAAACATTAAAAAAATATTTTTTGTGGGCAGGAAATTCGAGCGGTCCAAAAATGAAAATTGTTTAGTCAAACAAGGTTTACAATGCCAAATGTTAAATTTCATCATCCATTTCTCTTATCTATTATCAGATATTTTTGAGGGATTTGCAAAGGGCGAAGGTTCAGAGAAGGTGGTTGGGATTAGCAGGCTGTTTATTTCAAAAAGTCATTATCGCAAAGGATATATGATCGGGCCCGGGACAGCATTGATTGTGAGTTAGACCTGCTGCTTGGCGAAGAAAGGAGCCCCCCACTGCGTAATACCCGTCTATACTGCCTACCCGAAAATACGGCCTAATTGATGTCATATTTACTCATTATTATTCCCCTTTCAGCCTCGAAAGGTGGATATTTTTCCTACTAAAGTATTGTTGTTTTAGCATAATGCAAGTGTTGAATTTCAACCCTTAAACACGATGTATATAAACTGTTATACATATTTGTTTATGTTAATAGTTTGAACAGTCTTGTACCAGAAGAGTTGGTAGTGGAATGCACTTTCAAGTACTCGCTGTTTTAAGATCGGTATACGCTGGTTATGTGACTGGCTGAAGGTTTAATCGACATACTTTTAAACTTGAAGAATTTCAGGTTTAAGTATGAAGAACTTATACTTTTATGTAAGATTTGTTATTTCTCATGTTAAGTAATTCATATTCAACTGGACCTAGTTTTAATGTCAGGGTGTGCGGAAAAGAATGCAAGGATTTTGATTGATCGCGGTTTAAGAATTACAGGTAATTTTTGTGTTTTTTGTAATCTGCAGAACGTTTTTATTTGTTTTATGTTAGTAAGTTTCAGTGTGAACTCCGCCTCGGAAATTCCACATTACACGACACTCCCAACACACGATTTCCAAACTTTCGGATTAGAAGAGTAAATCCCATTTTGTTGCGTCCGATAATTACAGATTTCGCCCATCCAAAAATGTTACGGAGATTCATACAAATAAATACATAAAATGCTAGATTTGGTGCACATTCGGGTGCGCATTTGTATCGTCATATCTCCTGAAACTCCAGGTGCACACTTTGAAAGAAGTTGTCTGCAGACTAAAAAACTGAGCTCACATTGAAACGTTCCAAGGGATGAAGAAAAAACTTTAAAGTTTTCTACACATTCCAAAGTAAACCCATTAAATTATATTAAATAATTAGTATTAGTGATCAATCAAAATCCTGGATATATTTTTCTGTGACACTGTATAGTAAGGTACAAAATACGTGTTAAAATTGGTACAGGATGTTAGATATTTAAAACTTTTTTTCTTAAGGGTATAGAAACCATTTTTAAATAATATGTCTAGTTTTTAAATTTTGCTTTTATTTTTTTAACTCGTAGGGGCAGAAATAATCTGCTTAAACTTTTTTTAACACTGGGAGTTCCATATATTCTAAACCACTCGTCATATATTAAAGATTGACATCTTTGTTTAATCAATAAAAATCCTTAGTTTATGAACTGATTCTATACTAAAAAAGATACTAAAATGATATAAAGATACTCACTATTTTTGACCGTTATCAATATATCCGTAGAAATATACTATATAATTTCTTTAGAACTGTATGTTGTGGTTGTGTGTAATTTACAGTGATATTCCGTCATTTAGTAACATAGGTATGATTATATCAAGAGGTTAATTACCTTAAAACTGTCATGTGATTCACACGTTGCTGTATTTGGGCGACCGGTTTTGACTCGACTACGGGGCCATTTTCAAGCTAAGAAGGCGTAAAATTTCATTCCGACGAGGTCATCAAAAAGGAGGCTGATAGGCCCTAAACTTAGGACTCAATAATCTTTCAACGATAAACTATAACAATTTGTATTTAAGATTTATTACATCTATTACGAGTATTACAAGTCTTATGTTCTGTGAAGTTAAACTGGAACAGGTTTCCAACCCGAATAAAAATGGTGGTCACAACATAAAGTACAACATTGTTTTTTTAGTATTTATTTGTGTCCATTATCAGTTTGACCATGTAACAAATGTGTAAGTTGTATCACCCGTTTGCCTCTAAAATAATATCAAATAAAAGTTACATATACTCACTGAACCCTTCTCGGAGAAACTTGCGTCTACATCTCACCAAAGTATTGTTCCATTTGCACTCGATTGCACTCGGTCGAGCGACTCGATCGTATTTGGAGCGTATAACAGCAGCTGAGTTTGTCTAACAGTGTTATTATAAAGTTGAGTGCCAAGATTGGCCGAGTGCAGCATAGGCAGCGTTTTCCGTTCCCCTCGGCCTGATGTTATTGTTTGTGTTGGAGGATCTTGGTAATTACCTCTGCTGAGTTGGCCAAACAAAACCTGCCAAGATTTGGTTCGTTTCTTCCGGTAACTTGGCAAAAAAAATGAACCAAGCCGGCAAACCTGGGAACTCCGTTTCCACCCGGTTGGTAGACCGCCCTGCGGACTTCTGCCAGTTCTCTGCTTCTCCTTAGTTGATGTTTAATTGCTTCTGCCTACTTGGATTATTGTTTATCATTCAAGCTTAGTATGCTGTTATATTCGTGTAATTTGTTTGAAAGTTTTTAGAAAGTTACGTTTTTAAATAATTGTTTTAAAACACTCAAATACACTTTTACTGAAAGTTGAAATAAACTTATAAGCCTGTATAACAGAGTTGGTGAGTTGATAAGTTTCATTTTCAGTATTTTATAGGGCCAAACATGGTATTCATTAGTAACTGAGTATTTATCAGGGCCAAACATGGTATTCATTAGTAACTGAGTATTTATCAAGGCCAAACATGGTATTCATTAGTAACTGAGTATTTATCTAATTAATATTATTTAAAATGTTGACTTCGCTATTTTCACACTTATATATCAAAGTCAAGTGTTGTTGTTCCTTGTATTTTATTGAATAATTTTAACTGCTGTACATGATAATAGTTTGATGATTTTTATGGTTACTCTTAGTAATAAAAGAAGAAAAAAAGTATAAAACTTATGAAACACGTTTAGGTATCTTTTAGTTTTATTTACTTGTCCACTGAACCTTTCCAGATAACAACATGTATTTAAGATGTTTTACTAAACAATACGCAGGTTACTATTAGATCCAACTAGAATGTAACTATTGTAATTAATTACTGAGATATTCATAACATAACAGCATAAGCTATTGCTGGCCATTAACTTAATAATAATATATGAATTCAATAATTTGAAGGTGTAACATTTAATGAATTATAAATTAAACTATATTTATAATGGTGGCAAAGCCTAAAATATCTGTTTGATTAGAAACACATAATTCAATAAATATTGATTACCATAAACATTAACCTATTAATATATAAAAGTAAACATTTCTCAAAGGTCTTCCTAATAGGGCGACATATAACTAGAATGCATTTCTGTTATTGAACCGAAATGTATCCATCTTTGTCTAGAAATAGTAGGCGGGGGGAGAAGGGGTTAATAAAATTTTTATCCTGTTACAAAACGTGTCAGTGTTTTATAAATCAATTTATTTGTCATAAATGTGATAATTATTTTTGTAAATTTTGGAGACTAGAATTTCTAAATAGAGGTCTAAAACAGCATATTTACAAGCTTTTTCTTATGATATAATTCACATATTTTAGTAGCTTTGAAGATAACCTGAAATGTAGATAATTATATAAGTATTTTTCTCTTAGACGAATTATGCTTGATGTAAGCAAAACGACTTAAAAAATACCTGGGGATTTATCTGAATTAACGAAGAGCAAAGTTCAACTATCAGTGAGACGGGCACCTGTACATCGACTGGAAACTTGAAGCTCGTAGTAAACAATTAGTTTTGAGAGTTGGGGTGGTTTGGGGTGGCAAGGTATAATAGATGGCGTCAATCGGTCCTTGTGAGTAATCCCTGTCAATTAGGGGCGCTGGTGTTTGCGGTGGGGCCTCCGACATCACTCATGTTGCAGCCTACAACTTGGACAAGACTCAAGACATTGTTCGTGTTCGCGACTAATTAGAATACTTTATCCTCAGTCAACAGACTCCAGTCGGCCCAGATTGTGTGTATACACCTGGTCCGTAACCGCGGTTCGCGATACACTTCCGCCGAACGTTTCCACTTGGATTTCGACATAGAAGCCAATTAGTACCAAACGGTTAATCGCAGCCTCCCTGTGTTTCCTAAGTCTTACAGTCATTGATTTCTCCCTCCGTTGCAGTTTGCTTTGCGTATTAATTGTCTCCGACTGACTGGTTCGGCTCTCTCACCGCTCTTAACTCCTTTCTTCTGTGTCTTTCTCGATTAAGCAGATTGTCAATGATTACATTGACTTCTACCTTGGTACATTTAATCCGGTGCGATTTTGAACTTTCGCGACTTATAATTAAATATTTTATTTAAACGGTACTCCCGCTTGCCCCTCCAACTGACCTACATTCACACCCAACAGTGAAAGATAAACGGAGCCAGTGCAAAAAACCTTAAGCTCAAGCGTTATAATTTTTGAGTCACGGCCGCAATTATTGTAAAAGTAGAAAGAAAAAACCCTTCCGCACTTGAAACCAACGGAATATTTCTGGTGTACTGCCTGGAGGTGTATTGCCAGGTGTATTGCCTGGAAAATCCTCATTGGTTCGCTGATATAATAGGGAATGACGGTATAACTAATAAAGCTCTTCATCTTTTCAAATGTTGAGAGTCTTGAAGCTCACCTATAAAAATATTTGCTACGTAGACCCGATTGCACATTACGTACAGCCAGTAGCACGTAGTAGTCTGATAGATTCAATAAATTGCTAGCCTGCTTAAGAAGACTTAGAGGACTTATGATCTATATCATGTATGGTCACGTAAGCAACCATAGTTAGTTCATACTGCCAATCAGTCATACAAAACTCAGTCCGTATACCAAGACCCAAAAATCCCTGTTGGCTTTCCCTTATATTGGGAAATAGGCAGTTTAGGGTCATCGAGAACCTGATGCATTCTTGGATTTTTTAAGTCTTCAACAAATAAATTAGCAATACGAATTATTATCCTTACTTGAGAAATTACTATTAAAGTATTCTGCAGGATCAAAGTCATATGCCCTCTGACTGATTTAAAAATGAGTCAACTCGTACATTTAGAACTTAGTAATCTTCAGCTTACGTTGATTGATAGAGTTTACACTGTCGTTAGCGAGAAGAAAAAGCTGATGGCTGTACTTCAGCTTCCGAGGTGTATCACTAATGACCTACTTCTTATTATTATTCATATATTGTGTAACCTTTACGTAAACATAAATTCTTGCTAATTCGAACAGTAATTTTTATCTTTTTTATTTATAATATAAACATACAGCTTGGAAAGTAGAGTTCTTTTTGTACTTATCAGTTCACAGTTTTGTATTCCACCGGTTAAGGTAAAATAATATAAACTTTACCTTACCTCCTACTTGTATGCCCTCCTGCATATTCTTCTTCTTGAAATACATATACTTTACAGGTGGTTAAATTACAAAAAGCTGGACACTAAATTGTACCGATACTCAGAACGCCAATTAGGATAAAATCAAATCAGGATACACCCGCGGTTTCGTTAGTTCGTACTTATCGCATTATCAACAAACTCATCTTTCATACAAATAGCAATTCATATCACGTAAGTGCAGAGCACATAAATTAGTCTCCTTACGCGGCAAGGGACAAAATTAAATTACACATATGAATAATTGGTTTGTTACCTGACCATTTGGTAAGCTATCAAATTTCGTGTGGAAGTCGTGTCGGCAGTAAAATATCCTGAATACTCTATTGCTCAAGATGTAAGGGTGTCGTATTTTAGAGTCGCCCGGCGCACGAAGTGAGAGAATGTTAAAGAGGGAGAGGGAAAGGCACAAGCGAGCCGCTAGGCTAACAAGATATCTGTCAGAAGAATCATATCCATCATAGCTTGATGGAGCTGGAAATGCAGAAGAGATGACAACGACTGCTCGTGAATCATTCATACGTGATCCACATAGATGAACAAACCACTACCACTAACACTAACACTACCACGTACCTGGGCGAACGGAAGTGGAGGATCATCTACATACTGTTGGATCCTCGCTGATACGCTCGCTTTTTTCAATATTAGTGCAATCAGCAAAGCCATAATAATAAAGGGCCAGTACTTTTATTTAAGCTAATCTCGTTTATATCTCACAAACCCTTAGTGAAACTTAATATATCAATGAGTTTAAAGTTACTGCCTACAACTATCACTTTGGTCGAAATTATTTGAATAAATAACTACTGAAAAGTAAGTTTGTATTTAATAATTGTTAAAGGTTAATGTAATATTATAAAATAGTAACTGTTACTAGTGATTAGGTGATTAAAAGGTTTAATATAATTTAAGATGACAAATTATGCTTTTCCATAACAAGTTCAATCAACTTCTTAACTTAGTGACCCTTTAAAATAATTGATTTGGCTAGACTTACCAGTGACTGGATATTTACGACTTGACTGTGGGATTCAAGAAATTATGGTAGAGATATTTATGTCCTTAAATATTGATTTATCTACGTCCAATAGAATATTATTTATTGTTTTCACTTAACAAACAATCCCTCGACCCATACTTTTACACGAACTCCAAATCGCCGCTTTTGCTTCTCGCGTATAACATCAAATAGATGACTTTAAAAAATTGCCGGTTATTTATTCAATTCATTATTCCCAGAGGAACACCTGGTAGACAAATAGCGCTTGTATTTCACAAGAAAACAAAACATTTACAAGCATCGATCGAGGATGTAGGTAAAGAAGGAAGCGGGCGAGAAGACAGTGGGTGGTATGTTTATTATAATATTTATCGATCGGTAAGCCGGAGTTGGGGTAAGCTATAAATCGTCACAGGCTCCTGTGAGCTTGGCGGGGGGGGGGGGGGGGGCGACTAATTGAAAACCAACACAAAACACAACATCTTGGCCAAGTCGTGAATTTGTCATCGGCCAACTCCTGGAAACGCCTTTACCACCGAGCGGCACGGCATAACTCACGGCGATTGCTGGGCCCAACTAACTTCTTACGGCCGTGGACTGCGGTTCGATTGTGTTAAACTGCGTGTCCGCTCTTCAAGATAAAACAATTAAGGTAAGCACAACGAATTGTCCTTCAAAATACCATGTTTATAACAATGTTCCACTCTGGCTCCCTCTTTGGCTTCTGAACATATGTTAAGAAATATAACAACTGCGTAGTCGTGTGTAACTATCGTTACTTATTTCCAGGTAAATATTTAGCAATTTTACCTCTAAAATTCCTTTAATTATTACTTAAATTTGCATACTTATTCGAAACTGCAATCATCTGACCAAATGTTTGTTAAAATGCTTTTATACTGATGACACCCAAACATTTTAATTATGTATAGTATATTTTTGTAGGAGACGTATGTTTAGTTTTTGTATTTTCCAGTATAAATTATGTTGATTTTCATCGAAATTTGGAATTTTCTATGGTTTCATGAACGATTTTTAAAACATTCCTGATTATAACACTAGTCCAAAATCGCATTCCGCAATCTAGGCAATCTAACACTGCACTTATTTTACTGAAGGGTATAAATAAAATGATACAACAAATTTCTACAATGTCATAGTATGTAAAACTGTGTGGCTGCACACAAAATATTACAAATGTATATGAATGATAACAGTGACAGCTAATTTTCTACAAAAGTTATACGAAATGGAACACGATTCCGTTATTTTATATTACGTTAATTTGCTACTATCATTCACCTTGTGGCTGCAAAGGACGACATTTTACACTGCCCAATCACTTTCATATGCCAAGCAAAGTCGATTCGTTTAGTTATTTTTTAAATTTGATTTTCTAAAGTTGTGTGATTTCTTATTTCATTTTACAAATTTGTTATTTCATTTACAACAAAATAAGCCCCCTCCATACTTCTAACACAGGGCCGTTGGGCTAATTTGGTAATTTTTAGAGCAACTATGCTATGACCGCGTAACGATATAACCGCATCTCTATACCGCATGACAACGATATATTGAATGCAATAAAAACTAGATGCAAACATTTTCTGTCATCAGAACGCCAGGTTACCCTATTTATGAATTTAAATAAAAAATGCGTTCGATAAACTCTATAGCCTCTCAGTCTGTATAGTTACATAAATTAAATGTTGCGATTATGAATATCATAACTAATTTATCACTCATAAATATTCCAGAGAATACAAAAGGACGTCAGTACAAATACTGGAAAATTAACATACATTCAGATTTATACAACATTTTATAAACATTTGCACATGTAATGAAAACTATATATTTATCATTAAGAGGGGGCTCCAGTCAGCTGCTTCTACCTGCTCCTCCCAAGAGATAACTGTTAACTTGCAAAGCTCGTCCCAGAGGGGGCTCCAGTCAGCTGTTTCTACCTGCTCCTCCCAAGAGATAACTGTTAACTTGCAAAGCTCGTCCCAGAGGGGGCTCCAGTCAGCTGCTTCTACATGCTCCTCCCAAGAGATAACTGTTAACTTGCAAAGCTCGTCCCAGAGGGGGCTCCAGTCAGCTGATTCTACCTGCTCCTCCCAAGAGATAACTGTTAACTTGCAAAGCTCGTCCCAGAGGGGGCTCCAGTCAGCTGCTTCTACCTGCTCCTCCCAAGAGATAACTGTTAACTTCCAAAGCTCGTCCCAGAGGGGGCTCCAGTCAGCTGCTTCTACCTGCTCCTCCCAAGAGGTAACTGTTAACTTGCAAAGCTCGTCCCAGAGGGGGCTCCAGTCAGCTGCTTCTACCTGCTCCTCCCAAGAGATAACTGTTAACTTGCAAAGCTCGTCCCAGAGGGGGCTCCAGTCAGCTGCTTCTACCTGCTCCTCCCAAGAGATAACTGTTAACTTCCAAAGCTCGTCCGTTTTCAAAGAATTATCCGAAATCGTTGATTTTCGGTTTATTTTATGGTTTAAAAAATTATCTAGCGATATAAGTGAGCTAAATTTCTATAGCAAACATAATTAACCCATGAAAATCTTAAATATTGAATATTCTTTAATTCTTTTGAACACTTATTATTTGTGATATAGGTATTCTTTTTCTCTTTAAATAAGCCATAAACCAACGATATTGAAAATCCGTTGAGGAGGGACGGGCTTTGAAATGTGGCAGTGACCATATTATGGGGGAGGTAGGTAGAACGCGAAAGTTTACCCGTGTGCATTTGAACCTCATTCTTTAGAAGTCCCGAGTAGGAACCAAAACCTATTTCGTTAAAACTCAACAATACTGGGCCTTTACCTAGTAGTTTTATAATAAAAATACAGTGTTGTGAACTTTGAATGTTTTGTTTTAGGTAATTTTGTAATATCTATTACAAAATTATGTAATGCCTATAAAAGACAAAGCCCTCACTCACTGAGTCACTCACTAACTCATCACGAATTCCCCTACCTCCAATTTACCTAGAGAATTGAAATTTTGTTCACTTCTTTAGGCATAAAACAGGAAAACTAAATGGTTTTAATCCTGTCCTGAGCTTAGGGCTCCGCCAGAGACCCCCACAAATTTACCATGCATTTCTTATGGACATTAATTTTTGTTAGAGCTGAGGAAAATACAAACAGCTGATATTGATTCGTAGTAGTTCCACGGGATAACCACAGAATGCAGCACACACAACTGTCATAGTTTACGCGGGCAAAGCCGCAACGGGTCAGGTAGTAGGCTTATAAACTATTTAAATCTATTTATTTAGTTTAAAAAAATAGCGCAATTAAGTGCAGTGTAAGTATTTTCAGTTTACTCAACCGTATATTTTGTCTTAATAAGAATCTTATACTTCTTAAATATATCATATATTAGTTAATACTGTACTCATATACGAATTTACAGCCGTGATTTAGTGGCATTTGATGGATATCGGTTCAACTGACCAAATCGTTATCCGACCTGGGCCCCGGTCCTGAGGTGGCCGGTTAAAAGAGAGGCTACTGTATTATAAAAAGCTCAAACAGTAGACAAATTAGCTAATTTGTATTAAAGACATTAAGATACAATTTTCTTACGTTTGTGGGAATGTTTTTCATAACATTACAGGTGAAGAGCTCAGGTGAATCTTACTTTTCGCTTATGGTCAATGAGGTATGTTAAGTTAGTAGTTAGTAGTAGTTAGTAGTACTGGTATTGTGGTCATGGACACTACCCCTGAATTGAACATTATTTACGTAATAATCAATAGTGTAGTGTAGTGTAGTGTTTTGTGTAGTATTTAATCAATAGTTTGCAGAATATTAAGTTTTGGTAAATAAACATTGAATATTAGGTAATTATTATATGCTTTTGGTAAAAATGCTTACAATGAATGAATTCATCAGTCTTAGCAGTTACACTTGTTGAAACTGCTTACAATGAGTGAATTCATCAGTCTTAGCAATTACACTTGTTAATACTGCTTACAATGAGTGAATTCATCAGTCTTAGCAGTGACACTTACTGAAACTGCTTACAATGAGTGAATTTATAAGTCTTAGCAGTTACATATGTTGAAACTGGTTACAATGAGTGAATTCATCAGTCTTAGCAATTACACTTGTTAAAATTGCTTACAATGAGTGAATTCATCAGTCTTAGCAATTAAACTTGTTGAAACTGCTTACAATGAGTGAATTCATCAGTCTTAGCAATTAAACTTGTTAATACTGCTTACAATGAGTGAATTCATCAGTCTTAGCAGTGACACTTACTGAAACTGCTTACAATGAGTGAATTCATCAGTCTTAGCAGTTACACTTGTTGAAACTGCTTACAATGAGTGAATTCATCAGTCTTTGCAGTTACACTTGTTGCAAGTTTTGTAATATTAAAAACATTTTCAGCATTAATTCATCGGTCCCAAATAAGAGGGTCACATTCCAGAACCAAATAAAAAGTCCCTAAATGTGCAGAAAAATGTACCCCTTCATTCTTCTGAATATAATATGTTAAGTGTGAAATCATTCCTACTCAATTTCCTACACAAAATGCCTCAATAGGTTCTACGCATCAGTTTAAAATCTAAGGTAATACCTAAAAATTCTGAACTTTGATTGAAGGAGGACATTTCTAGTAGCCTATGCTATTTAATGTATTATTTACATGTTGTTACCACCTTTATTCCATGAAATAAATCCGTTGCAGATACTTAGTTAAAAAATGTACTAAGCCATGTCTTCGAGTCTTTAACTTTCCCCAAGGCCCTTCCCCATCGTGTCTTATACCATTTAAAAGATTTAATGTGTGTTTTGTAAGTATGTACATGATACGTTCATAGTGCACAATGAAACAGACACTCAGTATTTAAAAATACTAAAAACCTTTATATTCTGAATATATATGCATGATACATTGTGCATTCTCTGTACAGCACACTAAGTTTTTACGTCAGTGTTTATACATCCACTCTGTTTTTGTGGAGACTCAAAGTATGTATTGTACGTATCTGCGTGCATTATACACGGTCACCGCGACGTTTAAACATTTGATAGATGTAGTCGTGGAACGGGGTCTACTAAGCTTTACTGGAATATCCAGGCTCGTACAGTTTTTATTGACACTATAAAAGTAGAACAGACGTCATTCGTAGGCCATTCGCATACTTGGTATTCTTGTCCATCATTATTATCCCGTTTATACCACGACGGCATGGATATTATCTGCCAACTCAGTAGGCTCCTACGCAACAGACAGCTTCCTAGTTATTGCTCGCTGTTTAATTGTTCGCCCCAAAGTACTTTGAAATATCAGACAAACCACTGTTAAAAATACATTTTACAGTTCGTGACGCTTTTTGAATTATGTAAATACCGATTTCTAGCGTTTTTATACATTTTGTTTGGTAAAACATGTCTATTTTCCTAGAGCTTGTATTTGCTATTTCAAGATGGAGCTTTAACTTGTTAAATTGAAATGTTTAACTGTTGAATATTTGTAATGTCATATTTAAATATGTAAAAAGGTAAGGATATACATTTATTTTTTCGTTCCATGATGTTTTCAAAGCGTCATAAAGATTATCAGTTATGTTTGCAAAAGAATCCCTAAGTTATTTGACTTTGAAATATATTTAATTAAAAAGCCTAAAAGATTTAAGCACAATATTCCTCCAAGTACAACATAATTAATTTTTGATCTAATATACATTTAAAAAAGTAGAGCTTTTCTCTTTAACTGAAAAAATCATTGAAGGTTGTTTTATAATTAAGAAACTAAAACATGAATTTATCTGAATGTTTAAATTTTGTTGAAATAATTTATTTTTCAAGTAACAAATTCATTTGTACTGTTTGTATTTTACTCTATTGAATAAACTGCCATCATCTAAATTCTCTGGAACTGGGAATAAAACATATTTTTTATCTTTTTTATATATATAGTATATTTTCAAAAATAGGTTTTCAATGGAATACTCATGCCTTATTGATTTAATTATTGAAAACCTGCTGCTGAGAAGAGAGTCTAACAGGTATTTTCATATACTATTTTCGTTATTTTGTTTGTTTATGACATGAAGTGGCTGCATAAATGATCTGTACTGTATTGAACTATTGATCGTTTTAAATAAATATGGTGGACATCTTACTGATTAACGTGCTGATTAAACACGTTTTGTATAAATATCATTGAAGAACGTTATTAATTTGCAGTTTTCTACAGTTCATGAAATTTCCGTGAAATCCCCAAGAAATCCGATGGCTAAGCCTCATAAGAACGGTTTACAAAAAGTGACCGCCCCGTTATAAGATGAATGTTTCCAAGCAATCTCGAGTTCTTTGTCGTTGAACGCGCAATTTAATACAACGCCGCGGGGAAAAGGGCTGATCTAACAAAAAATCCTCGAAAATAAGTCATTAAAAGCCAATAAGAAATGATGAGTTTTTGATGCGAATTTTCCATCACCTGTCGTCTCGACGCGATCGGGGTTTAATTCTCGTGGCGAAGCGGCTCAAAATTATCGCGATTGCCAATTCCCTTTAAACCACGTCATCATCTGGGTCGATACCGGTGTAATAAGTTCCGACCTTACACTAATTGTGGCTTTTAGTGTCTGTGTCGGAAAAGTTTACTCAGGTCTTCAAGATCTATTGAAAAGTTGTTTTTAATTTAAAGTACACTAGCTTTATTGTTATCCGTTCTTTCGACACTATTGGTTGATTAACGAATTTCCTTTATATAAAAAATAAAAATAGTTTAAGAAAATATCATGACTTTTTATTTCTAAGACATTATAGCTTAGTAACTGTTACTGTTTCATTAACCTGCGTTAAACACAAACAACACTTTTCCTTGCTATAGTGGATCAAAAACTAGTAGGTTTTATTGCTAATTGCTTTAAATATTTTATTTCTTTAACAGGTTTGTGCCCTTTTTCTTATTTTTGGCCGTCCACTTGGGCTTGGGACTGTGCGTGGAATGTACCAAGCAAAACGAGGAGTGAGGGGTGAGCAGCTACAGTACAAGCTGGACTGTACTGATAACATTTACCTACCAAGATTAGGTTCGAAACCATGACAGGGCTGCTGCCATAAAAGTTAGTCGTTGGCGTAGAGGTAAACTTTGGTCACAGACTCTGGAACCACAGCAGCGGCCTGTCGTGGGTGTGAATCCCAGCCCTGGCATGTAAATGTTATCATTACTGTACAACTCTTACTGTAACGGCTCACCACTTGCTTTGCTGCATACGTTTCACAATGTATAGTCTATGTGGACGGGATGGATATGGATATGGATAACCATATTGCGAACTGATGATAATATTATACCATTTAAATTACATTCTAAGAAATGGAAAAAGACATAACAAACTCGGAGTATACACATGACTACTTTTGCTAGTTTCCTTCCCGATACGTAGTAGAAAAAGTATAGTTTTCACAAATATTTCTTATTCACAGGAAAATTTTAGTTTCTTCCAATATTTAGTTATTTTGTCCCTTTATGAAAAAAACCGAAGAGACCGCCAATCGCACTTCAATTCAAATTTGGTTGAAAGTACAATTCCACAATAACTCCAAATATGATTTCATTTGTCGTAGTTTTGATTATTATACCATCAAAACCAATAAAATCGCTAAATTATTAGATTAACCCTGCCGGTTCTTTTATTCCGATTATACCCTAGATAATTTAAGATAAAACGATCGATCATTAGTAAAACATGTTTTACTTTGGTTCATGAGGTTCTGGGTTCGATCTTCAGAGATGTATTTAAGCTGTTCAATAATGCCCCTGCTCGGTGATTCAGAACCGAACTTCAGTTGTAGGTCCACCTACCTAGAAAATAAAAATTGATAGACCTCTGATGCGAGGATGTGTTTTGCAGGCTCTGTTTTAGGATTCCCCCTCCACGGAAATCTAAAAGAAATTTATTGTTATTAATTATACTACATGATATTATATTGTATTATATTATATTGTTATTAATATTTATTGTTATTGTTTATTGAAGCTTACTTTAGCCAAAGTGTAATTTAGGTCAAAAGGTTTATTTTTTAAATCAGGGGAAAACGTTGAAATGTCCTTTATTACAACAATATAAATAAATAAATGTACAAGAATCGCCGAAGAACTGTCAAAGTTATACCATGATGTGGGTAAATAACATCATGGCATTTTACAAGGAATCTTAACAGTGTAAGATAAATATTTTTCAATCCATAAGTAAAGTATATATAAATCTGTCAAAATAAATCATCTTTAATGCTATAAATAAAATGCTCTTAATTATACCAGCCATTCAAAAGCAGGCAATGAGTTGCCTACAGTAGGAACACCAACAAATCGTAATAGAATCTGTAGAGTTATAGTGGCTGAGAAGAAACAGTCTGAGGATCGACTATCGGTAGAACGAGAGAACGAAGTAGCGTGATCGATAATAGGACTAGACACTGGCATCCAAGAAGGCTCTGTTTGACAGGTTTTACTCCGAAGCCGTGTTATTATTCTGCCACAAGCTTAGCTATCTAATATTTAGAACTGACTGACATTATTCAATTTGGTTCGCGGCGTAATCATGATCATCGATAAAGCCGGTGGTGTGGGCGGGGTGACTCGAGTCCAATACTGCAGCGGACTGAGCGGAGCGGAGTGACAGTTGACGGACTGCACGCTGATTACGGGTACTGCACCGATGATGGTAGGCGGCCTCGGACTGACTGGACTGCCCACTCTTCTATCTGCGAGCTGCGAGCTGCGAGCTGCTGCCTCGTCTCGTGTGGACCCTAGTGGATTGCGTTATACCCTCCTCGTAATGCTGCTCACTCAGTCCGCCTTAGCGTAACGAGGCCAGCCTTGCCCCACTACGGCAAGCTGCTTTCCCTGGACCAAAAATGGGAATTGGACCGATACATTAGGGATGAGTTTAGCTGATAAGTTTCATTTTTAGAATACGGGGTTTGTATATAATAAAATTAATCTATACAAAGATTTATCCTTGAAAAGTGTGAAGTGTAAAAAGCTCGAGGAATACTAACTTGTAATTTCAGTTCATGTTGTGACAGTTATTTTCACGATCTTTTCATAGACATTATTCAAGAAGATATATTATTATACATCTGTAATTACATGGTTTCATTCAAACTATATGTCATTCTAAACGTCGCAGATATATTTGTTCAGAGGGTGTAGTACTTAAGAGAACTCCAACTGAAAATACAGTATAACTACGTGGGATGACAAACGGACCCACATCATACATAGACTTTCTTACTTATAATTGAATCATAGAAATTTTTTAAGGGTAAACTAAAAATAAAAACAACTACTAGATATGTAATACGTTAAATTTCAAACTCCAGAATTTGAATTCCGAACTCTAGAGAAGAATATTCAAGAGGGGATTACGAGACTGTAAAAGCTCGACATTGTGAACATGATTTCCAGTCTCGTCCGATGGAAGGGACTGTTCAATGACATGAAGCATTTTAATCAAATGCCTTGTTTATTTAGAGATCGTGGGCTTGAGGGAGGGGGCGGGGATTCTACGGCAATAAATTTAAGACAAGATATATTCTGGTCCGTCTTAGGCCTACCTATCTATTCGGAAATCTGCCCCCCGTCGTTCACTTCACCTACTCTTCTGCTTTATTTTCAAAATCCACCTATCAGATTTCACTCCTGGATTTTACTAATTTACGAGTAATTCCTCGTAGGATTATTTAAAGGCTCGGAGTGAGAAGTAATTTGTGGTTCTGAACGCATGTGCCGCGGCGTGTGCGATTTGGAAACTCAATCCCGTCTACATTTGTCCGTTAATGCTTTGGCAATTTCGTGTGAACTTTAGAATACCATTGTGCTGCAAATTAGTTTTGTGGAATTTTCATGTAGGTTATATAAAAACGTATTGATACAAATCAATAATTGTTATTCACACATCTGTACATACAAATCTTAAGCAGTTTAACAACATTTATATTTAAACAATTTGAAATGAAAATTACTTGTCGCTCTTTTACCATTATAGAAATAATAAAGGTTAGTTTACTTCATTTATTGTTTATAATTTTGTGTGTATAAACAATCCTGGAATGACTTCGTATTAACAATAGTATCATAGATATGAATTAAAAATCATTTTACTACAAACTTACACATATTTATGTTATTTTTGGTACAGATTTGCTATTTCAGACATTTGTTATGTAACACGTCCCACAGAGGATGGTAAAGTTATGATTGATTTAAACGTATTTTTTGCAGATGGATGTTCTCGTAAAACTGACCTCCAATGGGCTACTGATTAGGAAATGTCATCCAGCCTAAGTGTACTTAAACAACAATTATCCAAATTTTAAAATGGTCTAATTTCTAACATAAACGTCCTTTAGAGGTATGCGTTGTAGAAATTAACTCTACTAACAACATTTTAACACGGAGAAAGACTTAAATGTTTAGTTGATATTTCATGCATCATTTTAAAGCCCAAAAATCAGAATTTGCACATAGCTGCAAAACGACCTCAAAAGGTTATTTGTAATTAAATTTTTTTAGTACAAAGTCAATTAATTAATCATTTTGTTAGGTAATGCTGTAAGTAAGCTTTTCAATTTAAATTAAGACCGGCCGTTATTTTCGACACAGTTGTACGTTTAAGGTTAGGTTCATAACAGTATTTTAAAGCAATATAGACATTTAAAATCAACCGTAATTGAACCACCGCTTCCTTTAAAACTTTCTGACTTATTCTGTGAGACGTCCCCCAATGATACGGCCTAAACAATGGCTAAAGCAATAATCTTAATGACAGTTCGAAAACTACAATAAATGAAATGTAAATAATAATACCCCCGTCGCAGCAAATCTGCGTACTCAGCGAATTTCCAATGCATATATATGGGTATCACTACTACCTAGAGCCACTTACCAAGTTTCACAAAAAATACATTCATTAATAATTGATATATAGAATTTTATTTATTCTCCATAAGAATAGCATTATTATTGAGTACGCAGGTTTGCTGCAACAAGGAAGATAAGAAATGTGTTTTTTTGCAATTATCAATATAACTCAACCAGGTGAAGCTACAAACCAAGTTTTATTAATTTAGGTTCATAACTAAGGGAGATATAAAACTCTACTCCACGTATAAAACTATTCTCCATATGAATAACATGGGGGCCGAGTATGCAGATTTGCTGCTACCGGGAAATATCAACAAAACCCATTTTTGGTGTGCTAATATCAATATACCACAACTATTTGAAGCCACATACCAAGTTTCATCAATATACATACATAAATAATAGATATATAACATTTTATTTATTCTCCATAAGGATAACATTGGACAACGTACTGTGTTTAGCACTTTGAATATCTCTGCAACGGTTGGACGTAAAACTACAATTAAAACGCCAAAATGATTGTTTTGTAGAGCTAAACTGATTGGTAGAAATAAATATGGAGTTTTTAGTGAAATTATCTGAGGAAAATCTAAAAAGCGTATTCCCATAAGATTAACATGGGAAATTTTATGGACGCATTTTTTGACTTTTCTCCACAACCACTAAACCTAGCTTAATGATTCAAAATACTAAATTGTTTGTTTTTTAAGCTCTATAAAATGGTTATAACCAAAATCTATTGTTTTTAAAATTTTAGGGTAAAAAGTTCAAAAAACTGATTTTTTGAAATTTTTAAACCCCCTTCCCATAGACCGACCGATCTGGTTTTCCTACTGAAAGTCATAAATGTCCACTATCCACATTTGTGCCAAATTTCATCGAAATCGGGCGCTTCTTTCAAAAGTTATCGCGGTAACGGACGCACACACATATATATATATATATATATATATATATATATATATATATATATATATATATTTCAACGAATAGTGTTTTTGGCATCTGGGGACCTCAAAACAAAAAGTTATCATGGTCTCGGGCTTAAGTCTTACCATGGTAATAGCTACGGTAATAGCTTCTTCCCTATAGCGGAAATTCGCTAAAAATTTAACCAAATCAATAAAATGTAATTGATCTATTGTAATCAAATGTACTTAGTCAGAGACGTTCTGCGTTCCTATATAATCTATAACTCAAACTTCACAAAACTCTATAGTTCAATCTCCATCAATGCATGTGTTAGTTCAAACGAATATTTCCTTTGGGATATCACGTATATTCCAAGTCAAAACCCGAGGTTGATATTAAATGCTAACAATGATTGAATGACTTTATATTTACATTGGGAGCACTTTTAGTTTAACAAGACCATTTACTGTACTAGCAAAATTAAAGAATTAGGTTGCTGTTAAATGGTTTACAAGAAGTCAGACGTCAAAGCGGCGCGGCGCCTTCATGGTACATGGGTTGAAAAAAGGATTTTATTAAATTTGATTGTGTAACTATCTGAGAAAAATTCTAACCAAAATCATGCAAAAACCTGCTTAGTTGCTGCGCTTTCATTGCGGAATAGTTTTTACCTGTTTGATCGATTCTGAAGACATACTAATTTAAGAGTTAAAACAGAGTAAATGCATGTTAATATATTGGATTACTGGAATGCATGCCTCTATGAGTCTGATAATCAAAGCTGTCTTGAGTTGTTATCAACACACTACAAACGAAGTTTAAAAGAAGAGGAGTCGACCCAACTCCTTTTACCCAACTCCCTTTTTCAGAACTTCAAAATAAAGTTATTGTTGTCTGAAAAACTGCTTTTCTTAGATTAAAAGGGCTTGCAAATATTGCTCAATTCAAACAATTAACGGCATCAAATTAACTAAATGAGTGGGTAATCAATTTTTCTTTAATATTATACCTTAACTTTAATTATAGTGTTTGGTTAGCCGCTGTAAAGTGTAATCATTATCCACGCGGTGCAGCAGGGGTAGACAGAGCAACTCAATCCTCTGATTACCTAACAAGCCAAATGCTTTAAGGCAATGGTTAAACAAGGGAAAATTGAGTAATTTATTGATTAATATTATAAATAGGATCGGATATCTTACGCAGTAAATCAAATTTTAATTCCCTCGTTATGCTCTTTAAACAAAATTTAAGTCCCATATTATAAAATTGTTGTTGTTGTTCTTATTTGCCTTTTTCAATAGTTAAATACATCTAGGTGAAATAAACAATATTGGTATAAATATAAAATTTCTTTGAAGCGTAGAATACCGAATTTCATTACATATTCATTACATTTCATTACATGTTCTGTACACATACGGACAGGCTGACAGTGATCGCCACAAGATTTTGTTTTGTTTGAGCATCATAACAAAATTAGGGGGTTCCTCTAAAACTCAAGACTGGAATCCTGACGAAAGTAAAGTTCTCAGATATAGGAGGTTAGGAGATTAATTTCCTCAGAATTTTGCCAGATTTTATCTTTTCATGTTTTCCTACATTTTTTAAATTTACATCAGAAAAAACATTTATATTGAGTGTACTCCTTTAAAATAGGTTTTATCCATGTGTACTGGAACACCTAATGCCCGAGCCAGCCTAGATTAAATATAAGGTCATATCTCAGAAATAAAATAAGGTAAGCAATGGTTAGACAACGGCTCGGTTTAAAAACAAACTGAAGTAATTACAATGGCTGCAACTTCTACGTCAGAATAAGTTTAAACCTATAACCGGCACAAAAGCAAACTGTCAAGGTTTCTACCTTTCCACAAATCTAGGGGTCGCTTGTTGAATTCCATAATATAAATGTTAATATGTACGACTGCGATGAAGCTAAGGGCCGAGTGCCGAGCCAAATCAGGGTTTCTCCGTTCATCAGGAACCTGTAAATAAGATCTATACTGGGGATCGCCTGCTGCCCCCCGCTGGCCGTCTGATTATGAATTCCCGTCAAACGTCTCGAAGCCTTGACAAAAACACTCGGAAACTATCGTAAAACGCGTTTCAAACATTTCCATACATTTCGTACATTATTGCTTCTCCCCAGACCGTACTGAGCCTATCCTATCCGAATCATAATTTAAGAAGTTTTAAGGCCGTACTGCGCGTCTGGAATGCCTACACATGTTTTTCCAGTCCAATAAAATATAATATTATTGCTAAACGGGTGCATATATCAGGCCAGTCGATCTGTCCGGCATTGTTTTTCTTGAGATTGCGGGCTGGTGTTCGATGTCATACCATTTGTCGACCCAGCATGCTCTGGCGCCCTCTGGTGTCGGAGACGAGTTACCTCCACCATTGCCCCCCTCTTATTTATTGCGTCCTTTTATTCCATTCCAGGATTATTTCTCAAAATTTAATTGTTTATTTTACAATTAAGGTCGACAAGTAATCGGAGTGATCCTGTTGCGAAGGTAAACTTATTTATAATTACATTTAGCTTATATATTAATGTTTTATCGTTTATTGGCCGGAGGTATAATTACGAGGGATACTATTTATGGAAGTGCAATTATATAGTCTAAACAACCATAATTTTAGGGTGAATAATTTAATTAATAAATATTGGTTATTATTGGGAGAATAAAGTATTTGAGGCTACTCTATTTTAATATACTATCTTCGCACCTTACTAATTATAATGTATAGCTATTATGAATATACTAGTTATTTTAACATAATAACTACCAAAGCAATAATTAGTTCATGTGCCAAATTACTATGGTTAATATTCAAAATTTCAGTGGAGTTTGAGCGTACCTTTCGAAATCTAAAAATCTTTATGATATTTCAACCCGCAACGTACAGAATAACTCGTTAATAGAAATACTGTAATATTTAACAGGTCCTTCTATTTTAGCGTAACTTATACCATACCTTACTAACCATAAACGATCAAAGGTAGAAGCTTAGAAGTAAAGTAAAAGTGTATTTTATTTGGTAATGATACATCTTTACTTATTTAAACTAGATTAATTTGGCGTAATACAACATTGTTTTTAGAATACAAATTATCACTGTCCCTTTCACACCACCATTCAGGCTTTAATAAAGTAGCCCCAATGAAAAGTTTGTCTTTGAAAGCCGAGTAGGAATATGTGAATAGCCAGCCACTCCGGATCTAAGACAACTTCGTGTTCTCACAAATAAAATACGGATTATATCGATATAATGGAGCGATAGGCTGAGAGATTAGACGACCGGAGTATGAACTGTCATCGACCAGGATCGTGCACATGGCCGCGACGAGGGTATCGCTCGATCTTCGACCCGATGCTCGCGATCATAAGAAAGTTATGAATTGAAGAAAGGAAACATTTTTTCCATGTACGAGACGGGCGTATCTCGTACCACCTGGGCAGAAACTGGAATTAGAAGTGATTTTTTGTGAGAAGGGTCCGCTGCCTCCAGTTGCACATATCATTGTTATACCGTAGCTGTCAAAATCTGGCCTCGCATTGACTGGATAATCACCCACTCCTATACTTTCCGCTACCCCATCCCACATTCCCATTGTTTTTGTGTTTGATGCCTCGGGGCTTTTGTATTTTAAATTATTCTAGCTGAACCTTAACGCTGAATTTGTTCGATAGAACTATTTCTTAGAAAAAAGCTTATAGTTACTGAATTTCACGGTTTCCGTGCCCTTGGTTTTAAAAGTAGGTGTATTAATTACGTCACCCGTGAACGTGACATACTGGCTGGCCTCAAACTGCTCATCTCGGCACCTCAGTGCAGGGGAAGTTTTGGCTTGGCTCAAAACTGCTCATCTCGGCACCTCAGTGCAGGGGAGATTTTGGCTTGCCTCAAACTGCTCATCTCGGCACCTCAGTGCAGGGGAGATTTTGGCTTGCCTCAAACTGCTCATCTCGGCACCTCAGTGCAGGGGAGATTTTGGCTTGCCTCAAACTGCTCATCTCGGCACCTCAGTGCAGGGGAAGTTTTGGCTTGCCTCAAACTGCTCATCTCGGCACCTCAGTGCAGGGGAAGTTTCAGCCTTCATCCTAGAATTAATATTATAACTGTTCACTCTTAAACTAAACTTTAATTTGGTTTGAGAATTATCACTTACTAAACGAAAAAGTATTTTAGGGTTAGATTTAACCCGATCCACAATTTTATGTTTGGGTGAACTTTTGCAATAGGATTTTGTTGTTTCAATAAAATACTCAAAATATATTCAGTAAGTTTCAATTTACTCTCCATAAACGGTAAATAATTACCAAACTATTTAGTTTTGGACCTTTTCCATTAAATAAGGTCATCATTAAACAAAAATTAATACTGATTTATAAAGCCAAACTTCCCTACGCCCTTCTTCAGAGAAGATGTATTATTTTCCATCCATTACGGTTCTTCATCTTTTTATTAACTTTACAGAACATTTTCATTTTTGTATATTTTGGAAATCACCTTCATTTTAAGGGCCTTTATTTTTTTTATTTGTTTGAACCTAAATCAAGTAATAAGGAACATGAATGTCAAATTACAATGTAAACGCAATTCCCGTTTGAACAAAATACTATACAGATAGACCTATGAAATTGGTATGCTAATTAGTTTCTTGTTTATTATTGACTCTTTTACGATATATTTTACCTTGTAACACAGTATTTCTATAAGTCTCCTTATCAAGAAAATATAATGGTTAACATATTATATCTATCTGCACCCATATAACTCTTCTGTTTAAAACTACTTGGTATAAGCAAACAACCAAATTTCACGGGACACTCTGTTTACCGGTATCAAGTCATATTTGCTTGACTGCACGACTGGACTAAAGGAAAACTATTTTGATTCAAAAATATAACAAACAGTTACAATTAAACGCAACAAGTAAGAAAAATTAAGGTTTAAGACAAGATGAAGGAAATAATGATTTAGATTGTTTTTATGATCAACGATTGATTGAAACAATTGCTTTTTTAGCAAAAAAAGTCGTTCTGCTAATTCTGAAAATGAAATTGTATTAATAATGTTCAGATTGCAAAAATAGTTAATATATGTAACCAAACAGAGAGCATCTTAAAATCTTATTGTTTTTATTTTTATTTTTGTTTTAGCGAATTTTCCCGATAGGGAAGAAACTATTACCGTATTACTATTACCGTACCGTGGCATGGTAAGACCTAGGCCCGGGACCATGATAACTTTTCGTTTTGAGGCCCCCAGATGCCAAAAACACCATTCGTTCAAATTCATATACTATATGTATATTTGTATATACATATATATTTATTATTATTATTATTATTTTTAAAAGAAAATTACCAGAGTACCCTTCAAAATTAATTTTTGATTCACTGACACGTGTTTCGAGGTTTACCTCATGATCACAGTGCAGCTAATAACCTTAAACTTAAAATTAAATAATCTGTAAATAAATAAATAAATCTGAATTAAAAATGAATTTTGAAGGGGACTCTGGTAATTTTCATTTAAAAATAATAATAATAATAATGGTAGCCCTATACAGTGAACTAAATAATATAATATATTTATATATATATATATATATATGTGTGTGTGTGTGTGTGTGTGTGTGTGTGTGTGTGTCCGTAGGCACGATAACTTTCGTAAAAATGGTCTGATCTTTATGAAATTTGGTGTAAATGTGTAAATTAGCATCCATTTTCATGAGTTCGAAAACCAGACAGATCTCACCATTATAATGGTTTTTTTTCAACTTTTTACATGTCATTATTTTTAAACTCAGATGTTGGTTCACACATTGAATTCAGCTTTAAAAAACAAACAATTTGGTATTTTCATCATCGCTCTACGTCAATTTGTTACCGAGATATTGAAAGTGCTAAACACAGTACGTTGTCCAATGTAAATCTTATGGAGAATAAGTAAAATTTTATATCTCGCTTTTTAATGAACATATATTAATTAAACTTGGTATGTGGCTTCATATGGTTGGGGTTTACTGATATTTGCATACAAAACCAATTTCGTGTGGTCCCCATAGGAGCAAACCTGCATACTCAGCAGCTATAATGTTATTCTTATGGAGAATAATAAACATATGATATATTGCTTGTTTATGAACATAAATTGGTAAAACTTGGTATTTTACTTGATCTAGTGGTGATCCATTGCTATTTTCATAACAACTATATTGTTATGGTCCTTGATGCAGCAAACCTGCATACTCAGTCTTAACGGTTTTCTTATGGAGAATAAATAAAATGTCATATCTCGCTTATTTATGAATATGGTTTGATGAAAGTTGGTAAATGGCTTCATGACTTAGTGAAGTACTATTTTAAATTCGCTGAGAATGCAAGTTTGCTGAAACGTGGGTATTTGTTTTTTATTCCTTATTTTATCTTTTGCTTATGGTAGATTTTTGTGATTACACTAAAAAGCAACAAAATTGCACATTCCTTAGACATAAAAATAGCATAGTTTCCTTAAACAATATTTGTTTTAATACTCTTGAACAAATCACATTGAAAACAATAACTAGAACTTTAAAACTAATTTGCAGGAATTGCACAGTTATCCGTTTCAAGTTAAATGAATAGTTAACGGACAAAGTTAACAAAACAAGTTAATAACTAATATTTAGGTTTCTTTTTAATATTTCCTGCAAAACATTTAAAATTGAAAGTGGATTTTTGTTTGACAATTAAGTTTTATTTATTAAAGTGATGGTGAAAGCGGCATAAAACATAATGGGAGAGGTGGGTCAGCCATCAGTATTTATGAAATAATAAAGAAAGGGCGAGATTGTGCCGGGTTATGAGGCGATGGCCGCATTGTGGCGAGTTTCATAAGCGTTGATACAATACGATACGTCTCCTGTCATCGGACCAAATATTGCGCTGTCTTTTGCCCACCACATTGACATTTATGGCTCTAGATTAAACGATTACTTTTTATATAGCCTTTTCTTTATTGGTATTGCAAATTCTATTATGGTATGACATTTTACCGGATTTCCTACAGGAAATACTATTAATGTGTGTCAAGACCTACGCCCAGCATTTTGATAACCGACACAGTTTATAAGTGAAGTGTTCAGGTTTTTTTCATAAAACCCATATTGTTGTGGTCCTTGATGCAGTAAACCTGCATACTCAGTCTTAACGTTTTTCTTATGGAGAATAAATAAAATGTCATATCTCACTTATTTATGAATATGGTTGATGAATGTTGGTAAATGGCTCCATGACTTAGTGAAGTACCATTTGAAATTCGCTGAGTATGCAGGCCCATTTTTTAGTTTTGAAGAAACAAAACCTAATAAAGTGTCTGCGCCTGGCTGAGATATTTTGACGTCAAAATAAAACAATTTGCCTTTCTCGGTGTCTATAATTATACATTTGTTTTAAAAAATTTTAACATATCACTTGCCTGACCGCAGATAGGACATATGGACATATTTAGTGGAAAGTATGGCATTGATCTGGCATGGAATATAACCTATGAAATATAACATTTAGCCTAAGGAATATATAAACGTGGATACAATTTTTCCTAGAACACTGTTTTTATGTATGTAGATGTTTATTGCTAATCTAAACGAATCTTAAAACCAGCATTGAAATTGACTTGTAAGTGAAAATGTATAAGTACCATTTAGTATTAGGTGCATTAAGTTCATATATTTTAGCTTTTAGCGAATTTCCCCTATAGGGAATAAGCTATTACCGTAGGTCTCATGGTAAGACTTAAGCCCGAGACCATGATAACTTTTCATTTTGATGTCCCCAGATGAAAAAAACACCATTCGTTCAAATTTTTATATATGTATATATATATATATATATATTTATATATATATATATTAATTTTACTATCATTATGAGAACAAATAATATATATATATATATATATATATATATATATATATATATATATATATATATATGTGTCCGTAAGCACGATAACTCTCGTAAAAAAGGTCCGATCTTAATGAAATTTGGTACAAATGTGTAAAGTACCATTTATTTGAACGAGTTCGAAAACCAGATGAATCGCACCATCCGAAGGGGGGTTTTTGGGGGGTTTTGTACCCCAAAAATGTGTTTTTTGGGGTTTTCACATGTAGTTTTAATATAAATCAAATTTTAATTTATACCATTGAATTCAGCTTTAAAAACAAACAATTTGGTATTTTGATCATTGCTCTACGTCAATTGGTTACCGAGATATTGAAAGTGCTAAACACAGTACGTTGTCTAATGTTATTCTTATGGAGAAAAAGAAAAATTGTATATCTCGCTTATTTATGAACATAAACTGGCGAAATTTGGTATATGGCTTGATCTGGTTGTGGTTTATTGTTGTTTGCACAAAAAAACAATTTTTCACCTATGGTTCCTGTAGCAGCAAACCTAGGTACTTGGTCCCCATGTTATTCTTATGGAAAATACTTAAAATGTTATATACCGCTTATTTATGAATGTATATGGATGAAACTTGGTATGTGACTTCACTAAGATGAGTTATATTGATATTTGCATAAAAACCCATTATTTTGTGTGCCTTGTTGCAGCAAACCTGCGTACTCATGCCCAATGTTATTCTTATGGAGAATAATTAATATTTTAAATATCGCTTGTTTGTGAATACATTTCTTATGAATCCTGTTAAGTGTTTTAATGTGTTATGTTATATATTCATTGGAAATTCGCTGAGTATGCAGGTTTGCTGCGACGGGGGTATTTACAAACAATGGTAGTTTATCTTTAGTAAATATCTTCAACTCTGTATACTTTAGGAAAACAGACAAAAGAACCAAGAGATTATAGCATTAAAATATATAGTATACAAATCTTTAAAATCAAATAATTAGCAAGTTACCGAACAACACACCATCGCTATAAAAGTTAAACGATAATATATAAGCTTGGAATCCCAACTAGTAATTAGTTTGAGTCACATGTACAAATCTTAGGTAATTCCCTCAAGTGTTATGTACAAAATGAATTATTTAGTAAATCAGACGCAGACTGAAAACTAAGCAATTTAAACAAATTGCTCCTTAAACATATTTTCTCCTTTTAATCTTATACATGGTTTTTGTGTACTCTCGAAGTAAACACCATATACTTCGACTCACCTAATACTGTAATTATACGAATCATTAGGTTATTTTTGTCTAGTACAATTACTCCTCCTTTGTGCCTGGTACTCAAGGCAATTGTATACAGTTTGGGTAGGAAGTAGGATAACTTTACCATACAATAGTAGAGTTATAGCCGATAACGGAGGCAGCAGTTATCGATGTCAGCAGAATACCTTGCTGTGACAATCACTCCGAACACAGCACTGCGATGTGAGAGGTAATTGCTCGACCATTCGATACAGTTCAGCAGTTAATAGCCTAATGGGAATCTGAATGATGCCACTAAATCATCCATTAGTCCGGCAAGTTTCATAACAGTTCAAATACAGAACTTACTTTGTACTGCATTTAAGCCAAGCAGTAGATGTTAGTTGTCTTTAGTATATCTTACTTGGTCTACTTTTACTTGGCCCTGCTTGGGTTCTATTCATAAAATCATTATGTATGTTAACAGTCATAGTAAAATGTGTTAGGAAAAAATGAAAACAACGTAAAATGTTGTGAGGTTAATTTTACAGATCATTGATATACATAAAAATAAAGTATATAAGTCAACCAGGGCTATTGTTTGCTAAATATAACAAATGTGTACACAATTTCTGCAAAAAAAGCATGAAAACTAAACGCTAAGAATGAAATAGAAGTTTATAAACTATATTCTAAGGTGGCGTAGGTCATTGCAACTTATTCATTATTATCTATTAAAATGGCCAGAGATGAAAGCAGATAAAAGAGTTCTACCAGTCAGGTGAAGCTGAGTTTATCACGAGCAAGAAATTTGAATTGGAAAAAAGTTATGAGTAGTGGTTTAGAAAATACAGGGTATTCTGTAAATGTCAATACTTGACACAAAAATAACCGCCTTTTGAAACGGATAAAGGTAAATGATTTCTGTTTTCACCAAAATATTTATTTTAACAAGACCTATGAAATTATGTATGATTTGCCCTATGTTCAAAAATGTACCCTGATAAATAAATGTAATTCGAACCTTCAGTTTTGGAACACTTTGTATATAGATTTTGATGGAAATATTTGTAATAGATTATCCATATGCGTTTTAGTTGGGAAGAATTTTGTTTGATGACTTTAGACCGAATCGTTCTCCCGTTAAACATGCTGGACGGGTACGGTCTGACTAACCCTGTATATTTCAAAATGGACGTAGGTGGTAGGATTGAATTAATTTTACTCAAAATTCGATGTTTATGATAGATCTAGCATGTAAACCAAAATTGGTGCTTTTGCCCGGCGCGGCGTGCCCACATCCAATCAACTATTTGCATTAATCCGCCTAACTATACTACTACTTTTAGAGTACTTTGGCGTACCTTCGCATACAACCTATACACAACAGGGTTAATAATGAAATGCAAAACTAGACTTGCTTGATATAAAAAAAGTTATACTTGAATCATGCTTGAATTAGTATGTCTTCTAATACTTTACTATTCAGTTTTGTTTCGGTCATGTTATGTCAATTTAATATAAGTTTTTGTAATGTAGTATCCTTTGTAGACTCTATCTTCAATATGTTAGGATGTAAAGGTTACGCTGTTATAGATAATCCTTTCGGTGTTTAAAAAACTATAAACATTAATTTAAAATATAATATGAAAGTTAAGAGAGTCCCCAATTATATTATTCTTTAATTTGTGATTGTGTGTGCCAAAATTTAGTCCCAACTGAATTAACACTATAAATTGTTTTAGTTAAACCAATATTTTTCCATTGAGTGTAATGTAAAATAAGATTAAAACTTAAACAATTCATCTTAATACCCTTTGGTTTGTTTTAACCGTTAAAGGATATCTTTATTATACAGGTAAGATGGAATTAACGTGGAGAAAATCACTTTTAACAATTGCTAAAGTTGTATAGAATGAAAACTATCTCGGACTATAATCCTCATGTGTCCGAGGATTACCCTAATCCGGAAGCACTTTAACTGAATAATAGCTAGGATTTTTTGCTATATGCATATAGCAGAAGCAATGTTTACATGTGAAATTTAAAAACAATTCTCGCTACGCCACTGTGAATCACGTCCTTAATGATGAACTTGAGAATGATTACGGAAACAATTCTCACTTCACCACTGTGAATCACGTCCTTAATGATGAACTTGAGAATGATTACGGAAACAGTTCTCGCTACGCCACTGTGGATCACGTCCTTAATGATGAACTTGAGAATGATTACGGAAACAATTCTCGCTACGCCACTGTGAATCACGTCCTTAATGATGAACTTGAGAATGATTACTGAAACAGTTCTCGCTACGCCACTGTGGATCACGTCCTTAATGATGAACTTGAGAATGATTACGGAAAAGGTTCTCGCTATGCCACTGTGGATCACGTCCTTAATAATGAAATTGGGAATGATTACGGAAACAATTCTCGCTACGCCACTGTGAATGACGTCCTTAATGATAAACTTGAGAATGATTACGGAAACAATACTCTTTACGCCACTGTGGATCACGTCCTTAATGATGAACTTGAGAATGATTACGGAAACAATTGTTTATCCTGCAAGTATGCAATCGCTTTTAAAGGTTAACTCTTATAAATTAGGTTACTACTATTCACCTAGAAGTTTATACTTTCTTTTAAATAAACTGTTGATAAAGGTATTTATAAGAAATACCTTATTTACTCAGCAGTCTATGACCGATTATACATAACACAGTTCTATAGATCTAACACGCAATACGTACTTACAGTCAGCACAAAAGTGGCCGTTAGATCCCTCATTCTTGCTTTTTTCTTTCTTTTTTTATAAAACCAAAAAACTCCAAAACACCTAATTCAAGTAAGTATTTTTTTTCAGGTAAGTTGTGTTTATACGCATTCAAATTTATTTGATTGCCAAAGAACAGCCCTAATATTAGATAATACGAACTTCATATTTTAAAATAAAACAGCAATACGATAGCAGATGTGGGAGGACAGCTGTGTGCGTGGGTGCGCGTCCGCATGTCAGTAGACCAAAGGATTACGCAAAGACACACACAATGCACGCGTCACACTCGACTAACCAATCGAAGATCAAAGCTGCTTCCAAATCAATTCAGAAACCCTCCTCGAGACGTCTTTCAAACGCTGCTTTAAAAAGAACATTCGGTTTTTTGGGTCGATGTCACCCGCCGGGAGCGTGGGATCCCGGACGAGGCGCTCTCGACCGGAACGTTTTGATTAGATGATGTTAGAAAAAATCTTTTGCCAAACTGCGATTTTTCTTATTGTCAACAACTTCTGACCCGGGGATGGAAGTATCGGGCAATCCGGAGCCCCGGCTGCACACTTGTGTCGCCAAATCATCCTTTCCCTCTGCAGACGTTCGTTTCCAGTGAGGGCACTTACAAATATTCGTTTGGATACCTCGGGTACTATAAAGTACATCTAATGAGCCAGTTAGGCATTGTTTTAACTGCGGTTTTCATAGCACTATTCTTTTTTTTTGTTTTGCTTGTTTTTAAGTGCAATTTAGACAGGTTTTGAATAATTCCCGGTTGGGAATTGCTTTCCTACATTCTACAACACATCTCGTTTTTAATTATATCCCGCCAACCTGACAACATTCGGAGATGAATCTTTTATGAGTTTATCGTATATTTCATACGAATAAACAAATGGTCGAGAACATGGAAAACACTTTCACTTGAGTTTTGAACGATATTTTTCACTACACTACTTTTGATTAGCTGTTTTCGTTATGTGTTTATCGTATGAGTTGACGCTAATGGAAAATTTTCCACAGTAAACATTACTTTCCTCTGTAAACATTAGACATATGAATGTAAATATGAAGTTTCGCAGGTGATAAACACATAACGAAAACAGCTGATCTGAAAGTAGTGTAGTGAAAAATAATTAGGTGTATTTACCAGAATTTGTACTGCATCACTTCAGAATTTCCCTTACAATCTATAAACGATATAATACAGTATATATAGCAGTTTCCCCTTATGTCCTGTATAGAAATCTTGAACAACTGTTACATTCAATTTTCAGATTTAGCGATGTGGTAAATTGAGAAAGATATATATATCATCCTTAGTGACACGCACCCAAAATGAGCACTGTATTAGTTTACTAATATTCGTGTAAATCAGTAAATAGTATTATTATCTCTTTAACGAAGTTTTTATACCGATAGTACACACAAAGTCTCTGTTAAATGACCATTGCATTGAAAACCATAAAAACCATAACTTTAATATAAAATCAATATTATTTGTAAGAAAATACCATTATCATGCAATTAATTTTACATTATATTCATAGTTTGTTTTGAAAATATAAAGGTTTTTGCTAAAATTTTCGTTTTTCTTTTAATAATTTAATTTGTTTTCATATATATGGTTATTATGGTTTTAAACTTAATGGTTATTTAAAGAGAGTTTATATTGATCTACCTTCGGTGTCCAAAATATGGGCGATCCAGCGATTTCCTAGGTCAAACATTCCTCAATCGGTGGATCGGTCGCGGCGGGCCTCCTCGCTCACCAGATATTACCCCAGTTGGTTTTTATTTTGGGTCTATGTTACAGACATTGTATATGCTACACCTATCTTTGATATGGGCGATCCACCGATTTCCTAGGTCAAACATTCCTCAATCGGTGGATCGGTCGCAGCGGGCCTCCTCGCTCACCAGATATTACCCCAGTTGGTTTTTATTTTGGGGCTATGTTACAGACATTGTATATGCTACACCTATCTTTGATATGGGCGATCCACGGATTTCCTAGGTCAAACATTCCTCAATCGGTGGATCGGTCGCAGCGGGCCTCCTCGCTCACCAGATATTACCCCAGTTGGTTTTTATTTTGGGGCTATGTTACAGACATTGTATATGCTACACCTATCTTTGATATGGGCGATCCACCGATTTCCTAGGTCAAACATTCCTCAATCGGTGGATTGGTCGCGGCGGGCCTCCTCGCTCACCAGATATTACCCCAGTTGGTTTTTATTTTGGGGCTATGTTACAGACATTGTATATGCTACACCTATCTTTGATATGGGCGATCCACCGATTTCCTAGGTCAAACATTCCTCAATCGGTGGATCGGTCGCGGCGGGCCTCCTCGCTCACCAGATATTACCCCAGTTGGTTTTTATTTTGGGGCTATGTTACAGACATTGTATATGCTACACCTATCTTTGATATGGGCGATCCACCGATTTCCTAGGTCAAACATTCCTCAATCGGTGGATCGGTCGCGGCGGGCCTCCTCGCTCACCAGATATTACCCCAGTTGGTTTTTATTTTGGGGCTATGTTACAGACATTGTATATGCTACACCTATCTTTGATATGGGCGATCCACCGATTTCCTAGGTCAAACATTCCTCAATCGGTGGATCGGTCGCGGCGGGCCTCCTCGCTCACCAGATATTACCCCAGTTGGTTTTTATTTTGGGGCTATGTTACAGACATTGTATATGCTACACCTATCTTTGATATGGACGATCTGAAGACCAGAATCAGATGAGAAATCTTAACAATCGCTGAGGAGATGTTGATTAATACTTGGGCGGAAATTGAATTTCGGCTAGATATTCTACGGGACACTAATGAGTCACACCATTGGTTCACGTGGTAGTGTACTGATGTTATATATATTAAAAATAAACTCTATTTGCTGCTCTTTATGAAAGATATTATTAATATAATTATATAAATTCGTTATTAAGCTTATACTTGTAGCTCTAGTGTTTTCATTTTATTACAACATAAATAAGCCCAGGACTTTATGTTTTCCTGGCATTTCCGTACCAATGTGTAATGCGTTAAAACATCTGTATTTCATGAATTCATCATAGTTTATATCACGTATACACTAGTATACAAGTACGAATATAAAAAGGCTGCTATACATCACTGAGCATAAGTCTGGAAAGCACTTGATACAGTCCAGAACTATTCAACGTATACAAATTAAACATTCCAGTCATATTTTGGCCACTACATATCATACTTTAACTATACTACTTGTTTTGACATCAAGGGAGCGCACATAGAGTCTTGCTAATTTCAAATGTAAGCCTAGGCCAAGTTATGCCTCATTTTAAAGGTGTTTATCATCAAAGCACACTGTCACAAACCACTCAGTATCAAACGGGAAAATGGATGCCGATGGAACCTTTAATCGGAGCACTGTTGGATGCCGATGGAACCTTTAATTTAAGCACTGTTGGATGCCGATGGAACCTTTAGTTTAAGCACTGTCGGATGCCGATGGAACCTTTAATTTAAGCACTGTTAGCAAATTTTAATATGCGACTATTTTCGATACAATTTTTCTTCGGATGCTTTGTAAGCTCATTCTAATTATTGATGGGCGACCAGGATCGTCATTTAGAGGAAGTAATAATCATCTTATGGTAAAAATAGGTTATATTATAAATAATTGGAAAGTATTTACCTATTTTATACAATGTCGCAAATCGAACCTCCAAATGAAAATTCAATCGGGAATAATCACGTGTTACATTCATTAATTGTAATTAATATGAGAAAAGTTGTAACAGCTATCAAAATTAACTTCGTCGTCCGGATGAGGTCGGGCTTTTAGGAAGTGCTCTTCTAAACAAAGAAAAATGAGTTATTAGCTAGGCTTGTATTTTAAATGTTAAAGAATTCATACTTGGACCGCCCCATCATGACACCATAACAAAAATAGAAATACGCAAAATCATTTGTTTTAGTGACCTGTACATGGCTGCATAGTTTCATTATGCCATATTATATAGTTTTATATTAATCGATAAACGTATTTACAATAGTAAAAACTTATATACCTGTTAGAATATATAACAGGTTTGTTTGATCTGATCAATACTTCGATCTAAGACGTTGCCAATGCTAGTTCCTGCAGTTAATCCAGAAAAACTAGTGTATTTTTCCGAACCTAAGTCGAACAAATTGTAAGAAAGGGTTGTGGCGTGTAGGGGGGGGAATACGTGGGTAGCGTGCAGATTCGCCCCGACGCGGCTGCGGCGCCGCGCTGCTCCTGATAAAATAGTAACTAACTCACGAGCAGGCACTGTTTGCTAATCAAGCTGTGCCAAAGATTCTGGGTTCGCTAATTCGCGTCGTCTTGTTTTGCCATATTTGCGTTTTCCATACGACTCCTTCAACGTATCGGTTGGTGAATTTTAAACCTTAAACCTAAGATTTGTTCGTTTCTGATCGGTGGAAAGATTTCTAACTACATTAATTTTATTCCTCAGAATATAGTTACTTGCAACTTAGTTTTACGAGCAAGCATAATGGCTTAATTTATAATTTGTTTTCTAATTTAAGTTTGTTTAAATTAAATACATTTGTTTTAATTGTCCAAGAAATAACAACTCTACATGAACAATAAGATCCTGTATGGGAAAGAGTTGTATAAATGTAAATATTTATTAAATATATTTTAAAATGGGTCTTGAGTTTTCGGCCACACAAGTAACTTGTCTTAGTATCCGACGCCTTCAAAATATTGTATCACACTTGTATACATCTTGTGAGTAATGACTTAATCTACAATGATGATAGGAACATTATTTTAGTGAAACATTTATGTCCGCCTAAGTAATAGTAGTCAATTATTAAATATTATATAAAATATTTTATTAACATTTTATTAAATAATTTAGAAGTACAGACATTTGTATCGAAATACAAATGTTGTGTTTGATTAAACTGTTCCAGGTCACTTTTTATTTCCAGGTGATTCCAGGTATGTTTTATATTTCCAGACGGTTCATTCAGCATAATGCTGCGAATTAATACAAAACTAGAACGGCATACAGTTAAGAGTTCATACCAACGGTCAAATAGAAATCCTGAATTTTCGTATTTAAATGTTTGTTCCCTCAAATGCACACTACATGACAATGTTAAGAAAATGTTGAAGAAATGTATTATAAATCTAACAATTTAAACATAACAATTAATCTATACTACACAACGAACTAACCACGAAACACTAAAGACGGCGTTTAAAATAAACAATGAACCTGGACGGACTCATCAGTACTGTCAACTTAAAAAACAAATATGGCGAACCCGCGCGAGTCAAACTTCCTTCTTATGAATATTCAATAGTAAACAGAGTTTAGCCCCCTTCCCCCTCGCCGTGGCCATCATTCACTAAGAAATGGCAGTCGGAAGCCAAAAACAAGAAGGTGCTACGCCGCAATCAGCGCTCACTCTGATCCGGTAATCCGGACTCACAAGCAAACATTATTGTGCGCCTAACAACTGCGCTTCGCATAGCGCCTCGCCTCGCGCTCTATATTGATAAAACAACATTTGCATTTCCTCTTCTTCTCTGCGCACTGTCGCCGTTATTCCGATACGTGGTGTCGCAGCGATGCGGATTTTACAACTAAGTTTCTCGAGTCTTGCGGGCTTGACGGTTTAACCTGCGAGGGTCTGTTTACACTAAACTCCGATTATCGACTAGCTCTAACCTGCTAGTCTTCGTTTTAGAATAATTGTAAATTTCTGGTTAACTAAATGGTTTTCTTGATTAATAATTCACAAGAATCGGTTAGGCTCCTTTCAGAATAAGTTGATAGCTATATAAAACAATTAAATATCAATTCAATTCAATTGAAAGTATTCAATACTACACAGTAGTATTTATACATGAACGGAGCCACAGGTTTGATAAATAAATATAACATAAATAAAAAGTAATTACAAAAATAAAAAGTTTAAAAATAATTCATAAAGGTACATTTAGGGATTAGCATAATATTTCCAGCCTAAATATATATTAAAGATAAATATAAATTGTAATTTATGTTTTCATACGTTTTAACATGATTTTTAACGATTCAAAATTTACAATTATTGTGAAAGCTTATTTAGTAAGAAAATACCCCCGTAGCAGCAAACCTGCGTACTTAGCGAATTTACAGTGCATGTATATGTTTCTCACTACCACATAAAGCAACTCACCAAGTTTCATTAAAATACACGGATAAATAAGTGAAATATAGTATTTTATTTATTCTCCATAAGATAACATTGAAAGCTGAGTACGCAGGTTTGTTGCAACAAGGATATGCGTTTTTATGCAATTATCAATATAACTTAACCAGTTGAAGCTGCATACCATGTTTTATTCATTTATGTTCATAATTAAGTGAGACATTACATTTGACTTATTCTCTATAAGGATAACATAGAAGCTGAGTATGCAGGTTTGATGCTGCGGGGAAAATCGGCAAAACATTATTTTTTGTGAAAATATCAACATACCAGTACTAGGTGAAGCCACATGCCAAGTTTCATAACCATACATTCATAAATAATCGAGATATAAAATTTTAATTATTCTCCATAAGGATAACATTGGACAACGTACTGTGTTTAGCACTTTGAATATCTCTGCAACGGTTGGACGTAGAATCACAATTTAAACACCAAAATGATCGTTTTGTAGAGCTGAACTAATTGGTAAAAGCAAATATGAGGTTTACAATAAAATGAACTGAGGAAAAGCTAAAAACCTTTTTCCCATAGGATTAACATGGGAGATTTTATGAGCTGGTTTTTTGGGTTTTCTCCGCAACCACTTAACCTAGGTTAATGATTCAAAATACAATATTGTTTGTTTTTAAGCTCTATAAAATGGTCGAAACCAAAATTAAGTGTTTTAAAAATGTTAGGGTGAAAAAAGCAAAACACTGATTTATGGAAAATTGTAAACCCCCATAAAACCCCCTTCTCATCGTCCGATTTTTCTGGTTTTCGAAATTAAAGTCATGAATGTCACTTTACACATTTGAGCCAAATTTCATCAAAATCAGACGTTTTTTACTCAAGTTATCGTGTTAACGGACACACACATACACACATATAATTTTTTATTTATACAGTATATATCTATATGTCTATATAGATATATACAGGGTGAGTCAGACCACCCGTCCAGCATGTATAACGAGAGAACGGTTTGGTCTAAAGTCGTCAAACAAAAATCATCCCAACTAAAACGCATATGGGCTATCTATTAAAAATATTTTCATCAAAATATATGTACAGGATGTTCCAAAACTGAAGGTCACGGGTTCGAATCTCAAAATTTTCTAATGTAAACATAGGGAATATACACATCATTTATAATACTCATCATCATCATTTGTAATAATCTTTATTCGTTTTAAAATGGCCATTTTAATGTAAAATATTGACATTTACGGAATACCCTGTATTTTCTAAACCACTATGCCTACCTTTTTCCCGACTTAAATTTCTTACTCTTGATATACTCAGCTTTACTCTGGTATGCTACATGACAGGCGTTTTTGAGAAAATCTATATTTCAAAATAATATTTATTTTGAAAATACCCATATGCCCAAAATTCAAAAAAGTCAAATGGTAGCGTATATCAAAAAGCATACCATTGAAAAGGTCTTGTAAATCCTAGCAACTTACTAATTTACACCAACCTTGTATCTCTTTTCGTTTTTCTGCAATCAGCAAAAAACATTATTTTCCCCTATGAAATGCATGTTAATTTGCATAACACTTGCATGTATTCTCTGTCCACATTTGTTTTATGTGTTATGTACAATTAACATGCATTTCATATGGAAAAATAATGTTTTTTGCTGATTGCAGAAAAACAAAAAAAAGATACAAGGTTAGTGTAAATTAGAATGTTGCTACGATTTACAAGACCTTTTCAATGGTATGCTTTTTGATATACGCTACCATTTGACTTTTTTGAATTTTGGGCATATGGGTATTTTCAAAATAAATATTATTTTGAAATATAGATTTTCTCAAAAAGGCCTGTCATGTAGCATACCAGAGTAAAGCTGAGTTTATCAAGAGTAAGAAATTTAAGTCGGGAAAAAGGTACGCGTAGTGGTTTAGAAAATACAGGGTATTCCGTAAATGTCAATATTTTACATTAAAATCGCCGCCATTTTGAAACGAATAAAGATAAGTGAATTCTGTTTCCGCCAAAGTGTTTCTTTTAACAAGACCTTTAAAATGATGTATAATATTCCCTATGTTTACATTAGAAAACTTTCAGATTCGAACCCGTGACCTTCAGTTTTGGAACATTCTGTACATAGATTTTGATGAAAATATTTTTAATAGATAGCCCATATGCGTTTTAGTCGGGATGATTATTGTTTGACGACTTTAGATCAAACCGTTGTCTCGTTATACATGCTGGACGGGTGGTCTGACTCACCCTGTATAAATTAAATAAAAACAATAACCAGAGTACTCTCTTTTTTTAAACATTTGTTATTGCTGACACGCGTTTCGACACTTAGGTCATAATCACAGTGTACAAGTAAAATAACCTAACAATTATTAGCCAAAGTAAATAATTAAATATAAACATATGAAAACAAACAGATGTAGAAACTTTTCATTTAAGCTTATTGGGTTGAGTTGGTTCTATTTTATATCTGTTGTCTATTGTTTCTAAATTCTCTTATTTTTTCATATATAGGATTTAGTTTTTGTATTTGCATTTTATTAAGGATGTCGTTATCGGCTTTAGAGTTCAGATAAATGTGCAGCTCGTCTTTCGTGTTCATTTTTTCTCCTTTCATTTCATATTCGAAATCATCCATACATTCTTCTAATCTGCCGTATTGATGGTCAGAATCAAGAATGTGTTCGGCAAACATCGATCTTTGAGTCGTACGGTTATATGATTCAATTGCTTGGATGTGTTCTTTAAAGCGGCCAAAATTTCCACACCAAAGTAACATCTCATACTAGTATAGATATGTGAATGATATCGTTTGCCTTTATAAAGGAAATGAAAACGCATGTGCAACATTCTTAGAATATCCAAATCAAATATCTGAAAATGTAAAGTTTACCATGGAATCTCAAAAATAAGAAATATATTTCCTTGACCCAACCATTGGTAAGAATGATTCAAAGCATACATTCAAAATCTATAGGAAAGCAACGCAAACGGATCTCATCATACCAGCCAACTCTAACCATCCTTGGCAACACAAGATGGCAAGTTTCCATTCAATGGTAAACAGATTAGTAAAAATCCCAATGAGTAAAAAGGATTTTGACAACTAAAGAAATACCATAAAATGTTTGGCAATTAGAAACGGGTACAAACACAATTTAATAAATAAACTAATCAACAGGGCACAACTCAAGAAGAACAAAATTGTTATACCTGACAATGACCAAAACAAGGAATATTTATGTGTACCATATAGCTCCATACTCAATAAACCCATAAGAAATTCTTTTGAAGGGTCAAACTATAAAATGAGTTACAAAACTATAAATAGCTCATTTAAACTTATCCAAAAATTCTCTAATAATCGCCAAAACCAACAAGAAAATAAATATTATAAAACTGGAATTTACAAGATTAAATGCAAGGAATGTCCAAAATATTATATAGGGCAAACAGGAAGAAGTTTTCATTCCGCTTCAAAGAACACATTCAAGCAATAAAATCATATAACCGTACGACTCAAAGATCGATGTTTGCCGAACACATTCTTGATTCTGACCATCAATACGGCAAATTAGAAGAATGTATGGATGTTCTCGAATATGAAATGAAAAGAGAAAAAATGAACACGAAAGACAAGCTCCATATTTATCTGAACTCTAAAGCCATCCTTAATACTTAAACTTAAACGACATCCTTAATAAAATGCAAATACAAAAACTAAATCCTATTTATGAACAAATAAGAGAATTTAGAAACAATCGACAACAGATATAAAATAGAACCAACTCAACCCAATAAGCTTAAATGAAAAGTTTCTACATCTGTTTGTTTTCATATGTTTATATTTAATTATTTATTCTGGCTAATAATTTTTAGGTTATTTTACTTGTACACTGTGATCATGACCCAAGTGTCGAAACACGTGTCAGTAATAAAAAATGTTTCTAAAAAGAGGGTACTCTGGTTATTGTTTTTATTTAATTTTTATAATAAAAGTAGCCCTAATTTGTGAACTTCAATTTCAATTATATATATATATATATATATATATATATATATATATATATATATATATATATATGTATATATAAATTTGAACGAATGGTGTTTTTGGCATCTGGGGATCTCAAAACAAAAAGTTAACATGGTCTCGGGCTTAACTCTTACCATGCCAGCTACGGTAATAGCTTCTTCCCTATAGAGGAAATTCGATAAAACTTGGTTCAAATTAAGTGTTCGAAAGAATTTTATTGGAAAATATTGATTTGGCATAGGCCTAAACATATATACATTTTTTCTAACAAATTGTAATCCTGTAGAGGTTCATTGGAAATTTCCTTCGACTTCTAGTGTTGTAAGTGTAACTACCTCCAGATATCTAATGATATCTATTAGTTAATCCAATGTATTTTTAATAATACACGTTTCTTCAATAAAACTTAATGAGTTGGATGGTTTAAATGAAAGATTTACCTGACCAGTTTGAAAATTAATAAATTTGGAACTTTTAGGATTCAAAAGCAAGTTATTAGAACAGAAGAAATTCTTTAGTATAAATAAATTTGGTGACGATTGTAATGCTATTATTTTCAAATTTACGTCGTCATGGTTCAAACGCAACTTAGATCTGCTAAGTTTGGGGAACTATCTCAGTTAACAAATAAATATAGAGGACCTAGGATGGATCCATGCTACTCCATGTTTTATTTTTCTAGTGATAGACAGTATGAAATTGAGTATGCATTTGTGATAGACAGTAGGAAAGTGATTATGCAGGTATACTTTATTTCTTTTCGAAACTCACTGACATAGCGCATATAACTGCGTGTAAGACCTATATAATTTACAAATACTGATATACCATGTAACTAGCACCTATTATTTGCAAATCTTGACATTTTAATGTACAACACGACGTCGACGGAGTAAAACGAAGATACCTAACTAATGATGATAAGCAGCAATAATTTACGTTTCTCATAGTTACAGTTTTAAAGGTAATCACCTAATGATAGGCCTAACGTTTATCTTACTTGTTAGAGAAAAGGGTGAATAATGTAGGTCCAATGACAAATCATATACATGCGCTTCGCACTTATCTATGTGATAGTTATTAAGCAGCTTACACTTTATGCTGTTAAGATTACAAAGTCACTACCAACTTGGTTCAGCTAAGTTAAAAATATTCCTCAGAGTAAATTCCTAGAAGCTTTAGATGTCACTATTTAAATCGGGTATAGGTTCATAGCTGACCTATCCTGTCTATCCTGTCAACAGCTAGACTAGGAAAGAGGTCACAATTATCTGTAACTATAAATACTTTAACTATTTAAGGGTTTAAAGATATCTCTTCTGTTAACATGTCAACAACCAGCATTATGGTTAGTTACCCATTACCGATATCCTGGCAGTTTGGCTATATATGTTTTTAATCTGCCTTTGCATGGACGAACAATTTCCTCTTTTACCAGAAAAGGGAACATTTGTACCATAATAATTGAATTTATATTGAATTTACTTTCTGACGTTCCTGTTGTGGTCAATGTGCCGCGTTTCGTCAACAAAGTGACGTCATCCGCGCACTAGCGGATTTTTGTAGTAAAATTGGGAAAAACAAAAAAAAACACATAGAAACAGTTACACAAATACAGTGCACAACACATAAATCGCGTCAACGACGTCGTGGCCACATTTGTTCATGCATGTTCGAGCGGTTAATGACACATATTAAGTTAACTGTTTTTAAATCGGGATAGGTTGTTCTTATTATGAAGAAAAGCAATACACCTTTATTTTTAATTATAGCTCACCAGAAAGAAAACTAAAAAACACGTTTTTTACACTTTTTACATATCCCCCACAATTTCATTTTTCGTAATACACTGGTAGAGGGATCATAGTTTGATTCCACCATTAACAGTTCGACTAGAAGCAAGTTCATAGTAAGCCCTGCTATATAACAGGACCTCTAACTCAACTCCGCTTCCATAATACATGCTTACGAACTCTACTTAACAGAAGTCTCTTCATCCAGTCGACAAGTCGTGGTTTTTGCAGCTTTTAACAGTTTTTGTTTCAGCTAAAGGTTATAGCGAATTTCCCCTATAGGGAAGAAGCTACTACCGTAGTCGGCATGATAAGACCTAGACCCGGGACCATGATAACTTTTCGTTCTGAGGTCCCCAGATGCCAAAAAAACCATTCGTTCACCATTCGTTCGTGTGTGTGTGCGTGCGTGTGTGTGTGTGTGTGTGTGTGTGTGTGTGTGTGTGTGTGTGTGTGTGTGTGTGTGTCCGAGGGTGCGATAACTCTCGTAAAAATGATCCGATTTTGATTAAATTTGGTACAGACATGTAAAGCAACATTTATGACTTTCAGTTCGAAAACCAGATCTAAAGTATTAAGTATTAAAGTATTATCTAAAGTATTAAGTATTAAGTATTAAAGTATTAAGTAGGGTATTTTTGGAGGTTTTGTACCCCAAAAATGTGTATTTTGAGTTTTTTACATATAATATTTTAGTAAATCCAATTTTAGTTTTCACCATTAACTTTATCTTAAAAAAAAAAACAATTTGGTGTTTTGATCATTGCTCTACGTCAATTGGTTACAGATATATTGAAAGTGCTAAACACAGAACGTTGTCCAATGTTATCCTTATGGAGAATAAGAACAATTGTATAACTTGCTTATTTATCTACTTATCCTGACGAAACTTAGTATATTGCTTCATACAGTTGTATTGATATTTGCACGAAAAATGATTTCCCCCCCGAAAGTTCGTAGCAGCAAACCTGCGTACTCAGCCCCCATGTTATTCTTATGGAGAATAAGTCAAATGTTATCTCCCTTAATTATGAACATAAATTAGTAAAATTTGGTATGTGGCTTCACCTAGTTGAGTTATAACAAAATTTGCATAAAAACCCATTTTGTGTGTACCTTGTGTCAGCAAACCTGCATCCTCAGTCGCCATGTTATTCTTATAGACTTTAATTAAAATTTCATAAATCATTTATTTATGAATGTATCTTGATGAAAATGTATGTGGCTTTAAGTAGTATTAAGATACATACATATACATTGGAAATTCGCTAAGTACGCAGGTTTGCTGCTACGGGGGTATTTACACCACTAGATGTCTCAGAGTCTTAAAACCATAGACTAGGAAGAAGGTTGTGGTTAGTTATAAGAGAACAACCTATGACGTCAATTCAGAACCCGGTTTACCACTGATAACGGTTTGACTAGGAGCTAGGAGCTAAGTCATCTAGTAAGCTAGTCATCTCCTAGTTAAGGCGGTCCCACACTTCTCGAGAACAGGCCTAAACATTCGGCCGAATATTCTCCCGAATGTTAACTGAACATTCCGACCCGTATGTTCCCGTATGTATTCAAAAGTTCGTACAGCTCCCAAACCTCTCGCGAATACTCTGAACATTCGGAGTTCGGCCGAATGTTCGGGCGTGTTCGCGAGAAATGTGGGACCGCCTTTACCAGTTAGACAAGTGCATCCTAGGAGATTCAGCTTAAACCTGCAGGAAAGTTTAAAGTATGAGGTAGTTTTATATCGTATCAATGACAGATACAAGATTACAATTTTTTTTCTTAAATACATATTGTAAATGTGCCAACTGTAATTAATTTTATAATATTTCATTTTATTAATATTAATTAATTGTGCGTAAGCTGTGTAATTTTAGTTATTTAGTCATAGTAATATTAATGTTGTTTTATGATCAGTTTAATTTAATAGTTATACAAATGTAACATAACGTACATTTTTAAAGTTATTATAAAATAAACTATTAATCAATCGGATTTGAAAAATGAACCCATTCTCTGTTAAAGTGTGTAGTGTAGTTTACATATTTTCAATCAATGAGTTTTTTTTTAATTAAGGTGATATTTAATATTAATACATTAATAATTAAGTAGCTATTTCTGCTATATGAATAGTTCCGTTTAAATAAAAATGAAAACGAGTTCGCACGCAGCACGCTGACGTGAGGGAAGTGAATTTCCACATAAAAACGTTTAAAACTTAAAATTAGTCTAAAAACATACTTGTATTCCAACTTTTATTGAAATCTGAAAACATTGATTTTTTGGCTGTACTGATGCTCCTGGTTTCATTTACCTACAAAGCTGGGAATACAATTTTGCGCATTATAATGTTAGAAGAAGGTCCAGTCAGGCTTGAAAGTAGGCGTGAGGTTGCTGGGGATGATAAAAGTACTCTATCAAAGGAGTAGCAGGCTTTTCTAGTCTAAAACCCTCATAAGACAACGTACTGTGTTTAGTCTAAACACATTTTCTTTAATAACTCGGTAAATATTTATGCTAGAATGACGAAAGAGGGCTTAAAACTTTCGTCTTACTAATTCCCATCTTTTTACATGCATTAATTTTACATTTGGGGCTTTTTAGACCCTTTTTGGGACCAAAAACTCGAAATTTGGAAAATTAATCCCCAAAAAAGGGGTTTGGAGTTTTACGATTCTTTTGCCCAACGAACTTGTCCAACTGATTTCAGAAAGGAACGTCCCTACCAAATTTGAAGTTAATCGGACAAAAAATGCGACCGCTAGAGTGCAAACACACACACATATATATATATATATATATATATATATATATATATATATATATATATATATATATACATATATATATATATATATATATATATAAAATCTTGAACGACCCCCAAAACTTGTTCAGGGGGTCACGTTAGGAACTTCTATGGTGGTCCCGGGCTTAAGTTTCACCGTGCGGGTCATGCTAATAGTTCACTTTCCAAAGGAAATTCACTAATGAAAACACTGAAAGATAAATAGCGAACCAAATGAGGTTCTCTGTGATGAATCAGATTTTTAGAAAATGTTACCGTATTATAGCCGGACAAAAATTGAGCATATATAGTATGTTTAGTTTATGTTAGTTAAAATTCATAAAATTCATTCGTGACATCTCTGCCGGAAAATCATACAAAACCGTTTGTTAAATACAGTTATGTTTATAAGTTAACACTGGTTTAGTTTAGTTTCACCAGGATAAATGGAGAGACCTAAGGTGATTTTTCACCACTCCCATTTGAATAACAACATGACCATCGTAGGCATTTAATATTGTCGAGGCCGGATGAGACGATAGCCTCCGCCCTAAATTATACTTAGCCAGTGGTATCTCGCCCGTCGTGACAGGACGGTACAAAAACTCCATGTCGGAAATAAGTCCGATACTTCGGATTAAAATGTTTCCAGATGACGTAAAAAATGTTCTTAAAAAGACTGATTTATGTCTTGATAAACACTGGCTATGGGGGTAATTTTTCTGAGGGAGGGGGCACCATTGTTCGACAACAAAACCTATCAAATGCGAGCCATCCGTTATTCCTATTGGTGACAGGAGTCGTTAGCGCGGGAAACCTTCAATCGCCAACAGGTGTGCACCCCTCGACGCCCTTGCCACCTCCACCCCCTCCCTCGATAATTGTTCCTTCTTCACATTGCTGCTACTGCAGATAATATTCCCTACAATGATTCTATCGATTTTCGTGTTTTGCCCTCAAATGATCCTATGTCCGAGGCTGGTTAACGATGCGTTCAATTCCGTTTGCAAGACGATTGTAGTTGTTTTCATAGAGGGGTTCCAAAAACAAACTGTGCGTGTATGTTAAATAACTGTATTATTTAATTCTCGCATTCTTGTTTGGGTTCCATGGGTTTTAATTTCAAAAGATCAGAAAGTTTAATCTTCATATTGGGTCGTGTTTTGATCAAGAAGACATTTTAGGTTCTAAGTGAAATTTAAGATAGCTACCCGGTAAATTATTTGAAACTGCCAATACCTTTTACAATGTTTTAGAACCGATTTGGTGTAGTTGTCAAAAGGTAATAAAGATGAGGGACAAATGTGGCAGAGATTGAACAAAGATATAACCTACCATTACCATTTTACGACAGGTAAACTAATTAGTTAAATAGTTACCGTTACTGACATGTATGGCCAGATCTTATGTAGAATTTCCATACCAAACATATATTTTATGCAGAAAGAATTGCACATGACGGATATATTGAGTGAAATACTGAAGGACCGCATTGCCCAGATGGATACACAATTATACAATGAATATGTACAAAATTATATTAATTACTCCTCTGACACCTAAGGTGCAATGTTTAACTGGATCAACTCTAATGCCATGTAACTATTATGACGTGTTGCTCGAATAAATTATCATTCAAAATTCATAATGGACGTTTGATAGTATGCTAGGTTATGTACGTATGATACGTAGGATGATAATTTCAGTGTAGTTAGCTCTGAAACATAATCTGAATCTGACATACAGAATACGTTATACATTTATATGGTTGAATAACATTATAGGATAATGAGAAATAAATATCTCCTGGGAATTCTGGAAAAAGATACTCATGAATTATATATGTCGTACTTAAGTGATTAAACCGTTATGTGATAATTAATAAATAGTAGCCTTCATCACTTATAATATTACCGTTGTACCACGAACATAAGAATACTTGATTTAAGAAAATCGAATGCATCGAGTTTTTTTTACAACTGTAAACATTAGATAATTGCTTTATACTATTCTACATAACCAAATGAAAATCCATTTAGACTGGGAAGAACTATAAAAAAAGAAAATATGCTTTATTCACTGTACGAAAAAGGAGATAGAAACTGTTAGTGAACTGGGTTTTATTTCATTCTTGCTGCAAGTATAAATGTTATTTTAATGGGCTAGTGTAATTTGTCTTTGTACCAAATAAAATAACAATAAAGGACGAATACAAGCAAATATAGTTGTCTCCTGTTTTAATTAAACTTTCATAGTAATGACCAACATGAAGAGCGTTGTACATGTGATGGATTGGAATACATTTTAAACTAGCTTTTAACTACAAAAGTGTCTTCGAGTCACACATTTTTCTATTTATGACTGTGAAAATTTATACAATCAACAAAGCTAACTATAAATCAACTTTTATTATGACTTCATAATAGGTTGATTATGAAGTTTTTTTATGACTTCAAGGTTAAAGGTTAATTATGACTTCATGTATGACTTCTCCTTACCTAATTGTAAGGGGTTTCCTGTTAAACCGTTTGATGCAGTATTATGTTTTTAAAAAGACTAATAGTTAACCTAAAAACAATGTCAGGTGGTGCAATACCTAGAACGGGCAATCATGGCATTTTCTGTGTCTGTGTGTACTATATTTATTTTGAATTAATTTGCCTTTAAGCATTTACTTATATTTATACAAACGAACGAGAAGTGCAATTTAGTATAAAATATGGTAACAAATTGAGTTTACATCATTTCCAATTATTAACAAGGAAGACATTCTATGTTAATCATTGTTAACAAATATACAAACAAACAACTGTAACTATTGTGATTAAAACTAGTTCTAACTAGTTTTAATCTAGTTAAAACTTACCAATTCTAACCTCTCAAAACATCAAACCTGCAGGCCCTGACATGGCCAGGAACAGTTTCTGTTTTCTCCCACTGAAACCGATTTTAACAACGAAAATAGTTCAACACTGTGATGCAGAGTAGCCGAACAATCACATATAGAAGAACAATGATAAAAAATTAAAATAATTGGCCAGAGTTGCATTTGCAGTATTGTCCTGAGCAAATTGTTGATGAGATTGTTAATGACTGCTCACCAATTAATTAGAATAAAACAGCAACGCAGTTGTATAAACACGCGAGAGCGTCCCTGTTCCTCGCAACAAAAATGTCCATTTGTTTATTCCGACTAGTTTATTAGTAAGTTGTAATTTAAAATGGTAAAACAATATTTAGTTTAATTTGTTGACAAGTAAATTCGCCCGGAGCCTCGCGATGGCCCGTGATTTGTTTGTTTTTGTTCAATTTATCCATTAATTTGAAAACCACCCGAAGCCTCACAGAGTGTCTATTCACACGTTATATGCATTATTATTTCGCATGTTTGCAAATGTTTGAATTAACTTTGGAAAACAGTTTTTGTAGTACTAAAACCCTGTTAATAATTGATTTTAATCGTCAAATTAAATATTAATTATTTTAATGTTCTTTTTACTGATTCGATTTTAAGAAGACGTAAATCATAATTTCAGAAGACTTCCAGAACATTTAAGAACTACGTATTTGTTCTCTACATACATAGTAGAATTTTACTTGTTTTATATTTTAAATTGTGACATATTCTTTATTTCTTGATAGTTAAATATGGTACAATAATTCATAATCACCACCGTCAATTTTGCATTGCAAAAATTATTGATCACGCTGAATGTTATTTAACGCCAAAGTGGGGTTTCCTTGGGAGAGGCCAGGATCAAGAGCAGTGATTGTCGTGAGCCTGAATGTCTAAAATCACCTTATACTTGTGAATTACGTGTTAATGCTTATGCGGCAAACACAAGTTTGCATGCTTATACTTATGTAATCGAGGGCACACAAGACTATCCTCTGACTTGGGGATAAGATCAAACTTATTGAAAGGAACCAAAACCTTCACTTAAAACTTGAATCAGTTTACTTCTCGTCTGTCTGTTTTTAAGAATTGTCTACTAAAGAATTACATCTTAGGACACAACGTTGAAATTGACTGCAAACTCAAGTGTGCAAGTTTGCAACTTATACCTCATACTATTTGGGTATTATGTTTTAACTTTTAATTTTATTCGGGTTAAGAATTTTATGTTTCAAAGCTCAATGTCCAAAATAAACATTGAAACAAATTCACACTACTCAAAACATGTAAAATTTGGCCCGACATAAACATTTTGAGGATCTGAAGACGGAAACTAATTTTAGAAATTAAATTGTAAATAATAACCTTGGTTTTGTTGAAAAATACCATCACTGAGTGTTTGTAACTCATTATAGTCTATATACCATCTTTAGTGGATAAAAGATAACAATTTGGTTCTTAATATATATATATCTTAAAACACGTAAAAGGTTGCCTATAAAAATATTAAAATTACCTATTTGAAATCAGGTATCCTGTTAATTATTTGGCATAAGTCATGACTCTGTACAGTTTTAATTTGATACCTTAAGTTATTCCTATGATAAGATGTATTTTTTTAAACAACATTCAGACTGGGAAATAAAAACACCCCCGTCGCAGCAAACCTGCATACTCAGCGAATTTCCAATGGAGATATAAATGTCTTAATACTACATAAAGCCATTTACCAAGTTTCATAAATATATATACAGAAATAAGCGATATATACAATTTTAATTATTCTCCTTAAGAATAATATTGGGGCTGAGTACGCAGGTTTGCTGCAACAAGGAACACAAAAAATGGGTTGTTATGCTAATAACAATATAACTCAACTAGGGGAAGTCATATACCAGTTTGTATTAATTTATGTTCATAATTAAGGGAGACATAGCATTTAATTATTATCCATAAGAAAAACATGGGGGCTGAGTACGCAGGTTGGCTGCTATGGGAGTCTTTGGCAAAAAATTTTTTTTTTTTTAGCAAATATTAATAGACCACAACGAGATGAAGCCGTATACCAAGTTTCGTCAGTGTACTTTCATAAATAAGTGAGATATAAAATTTTTCTTTTTCTCCTTAAGAATAACATTAGTCAACGTACTGTGCTTAGCACTTTCAATATCTCGGTAACCAATTGACGTAGAGGAATGATCAAAATACCAAATTGTGTGTTTTTTTAAGCTGAATCCAATGGCAAAATCTAAAATTTGACTATTTCAAAACTTATGTGTAAAACATTTAAAAAAATCATTTTTGGGGTACAAAACCCCCCCAAAATACCCCTTCGGGTGGAGCGATCTGGCTGGTTTTCGAACCTAAAGTCATAAATATTGCTTTACACGTTTATACCAAGTTTCATCAAAATCGGATCATTTTTACGAGATTTATCGTGCTCACGGACACACACGCACACACGCACACACACACACACACACACACACACACACACACACACACACACACACACACACACACACAAACAGTTTCGAACGAATGGTGTTTTTGGGGTCTGGGGACCTCAAAACGAAAAGTTATATGGTCCCTGGCCTAGGTCTTACCATGCTGACTACGGTAATAGCTTCTTCCCTATAGGGGAAATTCGCTAAAAACTGCAATTTAGAAAAACATTATTTTTTTCTTTCAATAGATTCTAATAGATATCGAAGTTTTACCATACTCTTGCTTTACAACTATTAAATATTTACATCTTTAATAGTTGAGTAAATCAACCAATAAAAAGATTGGGCAGTTTCGTTAAAGACGTCATATTGAACTCATAATATTATATTTGATTATAGGTCAAAAATATAAAAAATACCATACAAAACAAGGGAACAAAGTAAATCAAAGTAAGAAAAAATAAAAACACAAGGCCAAAGATAGTTTGGATCTTATGTAGAATTAGCATGGCAAACTTTTACTTAATGAATAATTATTGTATGTCAAATATGACGGTTACAACTCAACTACTGGTGAATTATGCAGCATTAATAACCGTTGTGGGAAAGAAACAACTTTATATAATATAAATTATTGGTTGTGTATTAGCTTCAAGCTCTAGAAAGCCAAAGACATTTTCTGTTTAAAGAACTCAGTACAGCTCCTGATCCAGGCAGTTGTATGTAAACTTAGTTAAAGTAAGAATAAAAGGTGATCGAAAGAACTTATGGCTTTAAGATTTCAACAGGTTTCCTCCAAACCTGTAAACTATAATAATAAAGTTGACATATAACTGGGATAAATACAGAACAGTGTTCACTAACTGATACGCGATCTCTATGATCAATTAAGAAATAAGGTAGCCAAAGTTCGAGTCTTAACCTATTTGCACGTTGAGATCATTTGGTGGGCAGTTCACCACGCATACTACGAGTTTACAAAGAATGCAAGCTAGTAGCCAGATCTTGTAGCCATGATGATCGGAGCGAGACGAGCAGTGAAAGATCGGAGCCAAGGATGATGTTGATCAATGAGATGATTGTCACATCCGCTCAGGTAGGCCCAAGATTGATCTTTGCTCGGGGCACTCACACTCCCAGTAATGCTTTTCTGATGATATAACTCATTTCAGCCGTCTATGTGCCTTGCATCAATTTTATATCCGGTACCTTTGTAATGAAATAATTGCTACATATTGTTTTTGTCTCTCGGACGGGCTCGATGGATTGATGGTAATTTGCAGGTCTACGGGCCGGGATTAATTAGCTATTAGGGCAGACGTTTGATGGGCCCATTGTCTGTCCGTCCGTCTGCCCACGGGCCTCGCATAATGTCCTTGTTCTTTGGGGGTCCACTCGTCAATAGGTCGGACTGGTCCGTCCCTGATGGGTGATGACGTATTTGCTTCTCATTATATTTTTTGCGTCTCAAATAAAAGCTTAGTAGAAATCTCCTCAGCACAGCACTAAAAGAAAATTTATACATTTACAATACTTTCCTTCTTCTAACTACCCATCATCGAGTTCTTAACTGTAGTTATTAATCGTCATGCTTAAAACACGTCATCATTGATTTGAACTGAAGTGAAACAAAACTAGACATAAGGTCCGCAACGTTAAAGGTGAGCACCGATGAAGATATTCAGAAATGTTTGAAAAGTTACTAGGACCGTGTTATTAGGGTAAATTTCGTACACACTAACTAAACTGCTACATAAATAAACCCCTATTTATGATGGCGACAGAGGAATGATGCCAAACATTTGTATCTGCTTATTAGTTTTAATATTGCTTGTGTGATTCTTAAAAGAAAGAATTCTCGTACCAACAGATCCGTACCATATACCATGTCCAATTTGTAAATTATAATTACACACTGATAGTTAATATTTGATGGATTATGAATTATAATAATGTTACATCATTTGCAAGCTATGCCCGCTCACGAGCCTGGCGCATGCTGGTCTCATACTGCGACCCGCTTCCCTTGTTAAACAAGGGCACTTTATGAACCCACAGTTACTGACCTCCGAGGCGATTACAATAAGATACCGCGATATGAACCAAATATATAATACGCAATTATCTGCCGGCAATGCTCAATAAAGAATCGTGGTTACACGGCGCCGTCGTACTTATTGTTTCTAATGGCTAGAACTATTCACAATCATATAGGCTCATTAAAATCCCGTGTTCAGGACTCTCGGCCTTACATCGCCTTTTCTGTTTTTATTCGTTTTTATTTATATCGAGTCGTACACAGCATTAGGCCAACTCGGACTGGTTTTGTTTTATGTTAATTTCGTTTATAATGTTCGGGTCGCGACGGACAGCCGTACGTTGCGCTTCTTATGGGGCCTAACGCGATTCGCCGCCTCCCCGCGCCAGGGCCCCTCGTTCCCTTCGAGTATTTGGTCATCGATTCCGTTTTATTTCCTTCCCCACTGGTCACGAACGAGCGTATTTCATACCTAAAATGTCTTTTTGCAACTGGCTAAGAATGGACTCTTCATTTGCATAATACGTATAATACCCCGCTATCGTCGAAGGACGGGATTATTTTGAACTACACGCTCGAGTTATCTGAAATGTACACCGTTTTGTAGACTCGAAAACTGTAACCACTAAATCCGCATCTGATCCTTTATAAAATTTAATATTTTTTGGGCCGGGAAGTTTCCACTTACATTACAGTCCACCTATTCACCCGTCCCGCGGCTAATGCTAATCAGCATTATTACCTGTTATTACGTAATAAGCGGAGCTGAGGGTATTAGAATGCTCAAGTCTTATGGTAATTCAAGTTCCTATGGTATGGTTCCTATGGGGCTCTCTTAAACTCTTGACCAAGAAAAAATAGAAGGAACACCTGAGTTACACGGAATGGGTGTCTAGGTAGGCTGTAAGATGGGAAGGAAGGCAGGGCAGTATTATATAAAATCTGCCTACTGTTCTACATCCGTGATGAATATCTCTTTTGTACAACGTTTTTCTACAAGAAAACAACCTCTTCCCCGTAAAACGACAACATAGCTTATGCCAAACAAATTAGTAAACAATAGCAAACTTTAATGTTTGGGTCATTGACTAAAATGTTCACCCAGTACCTCTCGAAACTAAGTTCAATGAGTAAAGGTTTTTGGCTGAGAATGGTTCTGCAAAAGAACATAAATTATATACTCCAACGCCTTCCTCAATCCTCCCAATTTTTAAATAATTTGAACATAAACAGAAAAAAAAACTTTTTTGTAAAGCAAATCAATTTTGAAACAGCAGTTTCAAAAGCTCTGGTGATAGTCGACAAAAAAGCATACCTCAAATATTAATGGTCAATCTGTAGACAAATCAATTTAAAACCATGTTAAAAAATGTACGAACAACACAAATGTACTAATATGAAATATAATTTGAACCAAATCAATCTTGAATACTACGTTACTTAAATTCATTGAATATATTTTAATACATTGTTGTTGTAATATTTATTTAATTTTAGAATAAAAAACTAGCTGTGTTTTTTTTATATTTTCCAGTAATAATAATTAGTCATTCCCGTAAACAACTCATGGGAGGTATTTAAAATTCGATATATTACATGGATATATGGATATATTATTTCTTCTTCTTCATTATGTTAAGATTAAGAAACTGGTTCTGTATTTCTCCATATTGAGAGTTATTAATGAGGCTACACACATTATAGATTAAAAGCTGTTCACAGATAATAACGCATTGAGAAGTACTGGATGACTTAAACAACTGATGTAGATGTACAAAATGCCCCCATAGACTTTCACAAACCATAACCTTTCCCCTAGTTCCGTTGCAGGAGTTAATTTTACTATATATAAACATAGTTTATGAACTAAATATGACGTTCCTATTCAGTTTACTGTTTTAAAAGAATTCATTTTTATCTAAAGCATAAGAACCGTCGTACAATTCGTTTAAACCGTAGTAGATTTAATCAGACGTTGTTGTTTCAGAAATTAAGTTAAGAAAACTTAAGTAAATAAAATAGAAAATATTGGAGACAATCTTTGAAGGAGGTTCGAAGAGAACATTCCTTAAGGCAGCAATTAAAACTTGTTGTCCTTAATAATTGAAAGAGTTCTTTTAGAGCTTGTATTTTTTGTCAAAGCGTTAATAAAAAAGGGCAATTCATTCAATTAATGCAAGCAGGAGACCAGTACAGTTGAAAACTGGAATTGTTTTCCTTAAACTGATGAAGGGGTTATTTTGGAATCGGGAACCTGATTTGAATAAAATACTATTAGGGTCGTCATTTGTTTTTCCAAACAAGTTTTGCTTAGGATCATTTGATTGCTCTATCTAACTCAAATACACAACCTACTTCCAACCATTATTACTATTAGCCTTTAACTATCCAACCAAAAAAGGAATTATTATAATACAAAGCCCTAGAATAACACATCTGAAGCCTTCCATCTAGTTATATGAACAACTCGATACATGATTTAACTGGTCATATATAAGCTATTAACTCCTTATTGACATATTTTATAAAGCTCAGTTTGTTGGCAAATCAACTGAAGTCATTCCTTTTACTTTTACAATTCGCAATGAAATACTTATCACCCAGTTAGTCCAAAGAATCTCCCGGTAAAAATAAATATAGGAAATACTAGTTCCTAAAAACAATTGAAATATCGTTTTACACACCTTCATTCAACAGTTCTAATATCAATGGAATTAACTTCGTTTGGACTTAAAGTATATAGACCTATATTTCAATTGTCATATAACAGTTTTGGAGGCACCCAACAAGAATGAATTAAAAACAAAGTTAGTGTGACTTACAGAGTTATGCTTTACCTTTCACTCAGCTAACAATAATAAACGTTTACGTTATTTAGATTATGTTATTTCAGATTATTTCAAAATATAATCTCAAAACAAAAATTACTAATGCATGAAACGTCAGAAAATCCTTGATTAGTACTTTAACAACAACAATAGCAAAATAGGTTTGCAATCCACACTTATGTTTTATGATAAAAACAAAAAACTATAAGCATAATTCTGCATAATGCGTATGTAGATTACTACTAGGCTGTCAATTGCTTTAAACCAGGGAGCCGAGGCGAGTGGGCCAACTTGGACAGTGATCGATGCTCAATCATCACGAAATATTAGATATTTTAATATAACCAGTACCAACACCAACTGGCACGGGCTGGCGCAATTACAAGTTCGACACGCGCCGACCGGGGGAAAATTAAAATCACTGGCATTCGGATGGATTATTACCGGAGTTAAAGAAACTTTGACAATTGACTGGTGTAGAAGATGGGGCGGCATCACTGACTCACATGCCATCCTCGGTGTAAGCAATTATCAACTCGTTATCGACTTACTACACGGACAGTAAAGGGGATTATAGTTACCAGTGGTTCGGTGAGTTTTGGGGTGATATTCTCCATAGTTTTATCTGCTTACTTGGAATTTTTATGTTTCTCAAAGATAACACTTTAGGTGCAATTAGTAACTAATATTTAACTACGTGCCTATGATTTATTTTGCTCTCATGATGTTTTCCAATTTGAGTTAAAAATTGAAATGTTGGTAAAAAGTAATGGTACTACTGAAATAATATTTCGTTTACTACAACTATCTCACGTGAGTAGACAGTAAATTTACTGCCTAAACATTTTATTATGTTATGAGTATTTAGATGAACAAGATTATATTATTTTGTAACATTGTACACCAACATCAGCCTAGCTGTTGTATCAGAAAGCTTTGAAATAAAAATACATAATTACGGTGCTATAAAATAATACCCCCGTAGCAGCAAACCTGCATACTCAGCGAATTTCCAATGCATATTAATTTATCTTAATACCACATAAAGCCACATACCAAGTTTCATCAATATACATTAATAAATAAACGATTTATGACATTTTAATTATTCTCCATAAGAATAACATGGTGGCTGAGTATGCAGGTTTGCTGAAATAAGGAACTCTAAAAATGGGCTTTTATACAAATATCAATATAACTCAACTAGGTAAAGCCACGTACCAAGTTCTATTAATTAATGTTCATAATTAAAGGAAATAACACGTTAATTATTCTCCATAAGAATAACATGGGGCTGAGTATGCAGGTTTGCTGCTACGGGAACTATCGGGCAAAAAATGGGGTTTTGTGCAAATATCAATATACCACAATGAAATGAAGCAATATACCAAGTTTCGTCAGGATAAGTTGATAAATAAGCGAGATATACAATTTTTATCATCCTCCATAAGAATAACATTGGACAACGTACTGTGTTTAGCACTTTCAATATCTCAGTAACCAATTGACGTAGAGCAATGATTAAAACATCACATTGTGCGTCTTTTAAAGCCGATTCAAATGGGAAAAAATAAAGTTTTACTTTTTCAAAAATTGTACGTAATAAACTCAAAAAACCCATTTTTGGGGTACAAAACCCCCCCAAAATACCCTTTCGGATAGGTCGATCCGTCTGGTTTTCGAACTTAAAGTCATAAATGCTGCATTACACGTTTGTACCAAATTTCATCAAAATCGGACCTTTTTTACAAGAGTTATCGCACCCACGGACACACACATATATATATATATATATATATATATATATATATATATATGTATATATACAGTTTCGAACGAATGGTGTTTTTGGGGTCTGGGTACCTCAAAACGAAAAGTTATCATGGTCCCGGGCCTAGGTCTTACCATGCCGACTACGGTAATAGCTTCTCCCCTATAGGGGAAATTCGCTAAAAATAAGGTTTTATAAACCGATGGTTATTGTAACCTAATTAGTTTACCTAAGAGAAGGTTCGTGTCTTGTAGGAACAGTTTTGTGTTTTTAAATTGTTACCATACTAAACAGATATGACTAAGTGATTTTTCTTGCTGATGTTTACGAACATAGATCTATTATTTATATGGCACAAATATGTTAGTGCGCAAAGGAAATAAGTTAGTGCATTATGGTGTTTTAGGAGAAAACCCAATAATGCCATATAAAACCTTTCGAAGACATGGACATCGTTTTTGACAAACTTCTCTTAAGTTTTAGTTGTGTTTACATCTTGTTCTGTATAAAATTGCATTTTTACTTCATTTGTTATAGACACATTGAATATTATAATATTTTCATCAATGGTTTTCGAAACATATATTTTATTTTTCAATATATTTTTCAACAAACAGTTACGGTAACTTAAATATTCCGTACTTACACGGTATCTAAAACCCGAAAAACTTTTAGTTGTCAAGATCTTGTGATCAGCTTTGTAAAACGAATTTACGAATTGCAGGACAACCAATATTTGTACGTAAGCATTAAATTAAACTGCCCTAACGTAAATATTTTACAAATACAAAAAAACATTGCTTCGCCTCCTATTAATGATTTTTTCAATAATATATTTTATTCCTTGTAACTTATGGGTTTTACGTTTATTTTGTTTAAGCGATATTATGAACAATAATAAGCACTGTTACTATTATTCCCCGTCATTAATTTAGTAAGTTAAATTAGTCAGCGATAAATATAAATAACTATAATCACAAATAAGTAATCTAATATTACACCTGTGGAAAATAAACGTCCTATATGTTGGCAAGAATTCCTTATTTCAAGTGAAATAGAGTGGTCGGGAATAGGACAAATCAGGGAAAATGAACCGGTGGCAGTGAGCGTGCCTTTATTTGACAGAAACGGATTGCCCGAAGACGGATAGGGCCTGCACCCAAATATATCATGGTAAAGACACCTATTGGGTTATCTCTATTTCAGCTGATGTATTTCTTCTAATTCTCTGAGAGAGAAGCTCAAATTGTCGGGCGGCACGAACCCGAGATCGTGTCCGCACTCAGTCCTATGTAAGCCCACCTGGACGTCTTCATTTTCAGAGTACATATGTATCTTTCCGTGCATAAGGTGTAATTATTTTATTAAATGAACATTATCCGAAATAATATATTAGCTTTAACATCAGAAAATAATTATGTTTTATGCTTTCAGGAATTTATTATTGGAAGCTCATCCCCGGGGATTTGTTTCAGTAAGTATGTTATAGATAACATTCTAGCTGACATTTTGTGAAGGTATGTCTAGAGATATGTATGTTTTTAGGAGTGGTACTGAATATGTTTATTGGTAATGGCAAGTTTGTAAACTGTTTCATTTTTGGTTGGGGTGGGATTAAAATTTACTTTATACGCACTTTTGATAAATATGTAAATATGTCTTGGGCAGTAAGTGTAATTGGTCATTTAATGAAGTGACCAAGCCACGTTGGACACGTAATGTAGAATAATGGTATCTAGCAGAAGTCCTTTAATAAAAACAAAGTGGAAGTGAAAGGATCTTGCCACTATATTTGTATATGTGGATAGTATATTTTGTGACAACCTCTGTTATGATATACATAACATTCAAAATTACAACTTTCAGGTGTTTTAATAAGCATAACTGTGTGCAATGTTGGAATAATGTTCCCAGTTGCAGATCTCTACTGACTACAACCTTTGCAAGGGAAGTTTAAGTTATCGATGATCTAGTGAGTGATTGAAATGGGGAGACAGACATATTACGAGAAATCAATCACCTCAGTGGCCATTGAAAGGTTCCGTTAAAATATTATGAAACTCAATAAAACAAACACTTTTTTGATTCTATTAGCTTTGAACTAAAACAGCACGTATGTATGCCTACTTCCTCATTTAATTCTGCGTTTGTGTTGAGGACATTAAGTAAATAACAGTCATATTACGAAAGAGACAAACTAATCGGGAGGATATATAGACGGGATTTTCAAAATGATTTGCATCGTTAATCCCTCGGATTGCACGACATTGGGAATCGGTCATAATTAGTTTAAGCAGCGACTGTTCTTCTATCCACGCCCCCAGGCGTTCCCCTGCCCTGTGGCTCGGGTCTGATGCACGGGGAAGGATTGCGTGGGGTGGCGTGATCCAGCAATGACTTCGAAACAGTAACACGGATCAATACTGCCGGGACCGAACTATTGCGAAATGCCTATTAAAATCTGTCATATGAAGGAGGGATGGGCCTATAGTCAATCAGGAAGTTCTTGAAACCAGGCAGTCATGCGATGCCTTCAACCCGTCAATCCATAACCCTTCCGTCGATAAGCCGACATTATTCCACTGTAGGGGCTTTCAAATTTGAGGCTTTCGCCTGGATTGCGTATTTAAGGTAATTTAAATAAACTTATACGTGCCTGTTGTTAGTATACTGTTAGGGTTTATAATATTGTCAACTAATATTAATGTCTGTTTTTGGTCATTTTAAGAAACAGAATACCTACTTACGCGGTTTAAGGTAGGACGAGTGTTACGCACAGAATTTTTATATATATACTTTTTGAAGACTACTTTGAAGAATTTGTTTAATTTTTAGACATAAAACATAAAACTATTTGAACGCAACCATCCAAAATTTACGGCAGTGAGGACACTGCATGAAAACTTCCCATTAATAAGCAATAACTTGCAGCTTTTGTTCCGTGATAGGTTTATAAAATATAAATGTTTTTTCACTTTGACATCGCCATATTTTATGTAGTGATATTTGAAGCTTATGTTTTAGATTGCTTGAAAAAAATGAATTATTTTAATATTCTAATTATAAGATAACGTATGGTTGTTAGCTACCCACCTTTCACAGTGCTTTATTAGTGAATTTCCTATGGAAAGTGAACTATTAGCATGACCCGCACGGTTAAACTTAAGCCCAGGACCACTATAGAAGTTCCTAACGTGACCCCCTGAACACGTTTTTGGGGTTCGTTCAAAATGTTATATATATATATGTGTGTGTGTGTGTGTGTGTGTGTGTGTGTGTGTGTGTGTGTGTGTGTGTGTGTGTGTGTGTGTGTGCAGGCACTCTAGCGGTCGCATTTTTTGTTCGATTTACTTCAAATTTGGTAGGGACGTTCCTTTCCATAATCAGTTGGACAAGTTCGTTGGGCAAAATAATCGGAAAACTCTAAACCAATTTTTTGGGGATTAATCTTTCAAATTTCGAGTTTTTGGGCCCAAAAAGGGTCAAAAAAGCCCCTAATGTGAAATTAACGAATGTAAAAAGATGGGAATTTGTGTGGTGAAACTTTTAAGCCCTCTTTCGTCATTCTAGCATATATATTTACCGAGTTATTAAAGGAAATGTGTATTGACCAAACACAGTACGTTGTCTTATGGGGGTTTTACATTAGAAAAGCCTGTTAATCATTTTTTGGTGTACTTTTATCATCCCCAACAACCTCACGCCTACTTTAAAGCCTGACTGGACCTTCTCCTAACCTTATAATGCGCAAAATTGTATTCCCAGCATTGCAGGTAAATAGAACCAGGAGTATCAGAACAGCCAAAAATTCAATATTTTCAGATTTGAATAAAAATTGGAATAATTGTATGTTTTAACTGATTTTGAGTTTTATAGTTTTTCATGTGGAAATTCACTTCACTCACGTCAGCGTGCTGCGTGCGAACTCGTTTTAAAATTAAATTAGAGTATTGATACTAATAGTACGTTAACAAATATTATTTTTCATAAGTAATCTTGGACTAATATATGTAGTAATTGTAAAACATGTCACATACTTTTAAATTTAAACTATGAATTGCTTAAACATCTTTAATAAACCATTTAACAATAGGTCATAATTATTTAGTCAGAGTTATTGCATTGGTAAACGCACATAACTGATGTCAGATCGCTTAACTTAATGCTCGTATGTTGTGCCTTTGAACACAAGCAATTATATTAAGTCCACTGGCTAAATGTACTCGGTTCAGTCAGTGCATGTGTAGCTATAGGACTCTATGTGAAATCCGGCATAAGCTTCAATTCCTCCAGTGCTATGGGTTATTTAAGAGACTGAGAATACAAATAGGATGAGTATATATTGAATAAATAAACTCTGATGCAGTAAACCGAGTTAAGTACACAGATAAAATCCTCAATAAATTGTCGGTTAAAAGATATTAAGCTTTAACAAATTGAAATGGCCGCCATTTGAAATAGTTAAGGACAGAAAAGGAAAATTTAATACAAAAATATTCCTCAAAGCAGTACCTCAAGTGGTGCCTATGATATATGTTGCATTGATTAAAAATCACATACAGGTAGAGAGATGAAAAACGAAGAGATTTAAAAAAAAATTACACGAGGTATTTTGCTCTTTTTGATGAGTTCTATCAAATACTGCATTTGTGCCATACTCTCGTGGGACACCTTATATTTGGAGCGTAATTTCAACCAAACATATCGAATTAAATATACATGCCAAGATTTTATTAATTTATCTCGTAAACTAAATGAAAAAAAACGATCAGTATAAAGGTTTACTACAACACAGTATTTACATCGATGACCAATGGTATTAAAACGTAGTATTACAACAGAGCTAACGGTATTTTTTTGCAATTTTCGTTAATTTAGTAAACAGCGAATTTCCCCTATAGGGAAGAAGCTATTACCGTAGTCGGCATGGTAAGACCTAGGCCCGAGACCATGATAAATTTTCGTTTTGAGGTCCCCAGACCCCAAAAACACCCTTAGTTCGAAACTGTATATATATATATGCGTCCGTGAGCACGATAACTCTCGTAAAAATAATCCGATTTTGATGAAATTTGGTATAAACGTGTAAAGCAACATTTATGACTTTAAATTCGAAAACCAGCCAGATCGCTCCATCCGAAGGGGTATTTTTGGGGGGGTTTCTACTGTTGTTTTGTTGAATTGTTTACATATAATTTTTGAAATAGTCAAATTTTAGTATTTACTATTGGATTTAGCTTAAAAAACACACAATTAAGTATTTTAATCATTTCTCTACGTCAATTGGTTACCGAGATATTGAAAGTGCCAAACACAGTACGTTGTCTAATGTTATTCTTATGGAGGAAAAGACAAATTTTATATCTTGCTTATTTATGAACGTATACTGACGAAACTTATGGCTTCATCTGGTTGTGGTCTATTGATATTTGCTCAAAAAAAGTTTTTTTGCCAAAGGCTCCCGTAGCAGCAAACCTGAGTACTCAGCCCAATATTTTTCTTATGGATAATAATTAAATGCTGTCTCCCTTAATTATGAACGTAAATTAATACAAACTGGTATATGGCTTCACCTAGTTCAGTTATATTGATATTACCATAAAAACCAATTTTTTGTGTTCGTTGATGCAGCAAACCTGCGCACTCAGCCCCAATTTTATTCTTATGGAGAATAATTGAAATTGTAAATATCGCTTATTTGTGAATATATTTTATGAAACTTGGTAAGTGGCTTTATGTAGTATCAACACATTTATATATCCATTGGAAATTCGCTGAGTATGCAGGTTTGCTGCGACGGTGGTATTTTATCTAAAACAACTGTTTCATACATAAGTCCAACATTAAAATAGACGAAGCTAGCTTAGAATCAACTTTATCTATTCTCTATTCTCTGTTGCCTTTGGCACATGCAGTCTATAGATAACAAGTTTCATCTAAAGTATAAAATTCGTAATTCTCTTTGCTCAAGCTTTGTTTTCCAAAACTAACATTTTCACAAACGAATGTGAGAAAAATTACTCAGTACAATTTTTTTTGGTAAAAAATAGGATTATAAATTTGAAATCAAACAAATTATAAGTTATGTCTTCATGCACATGCACTTGAGTAGAATCATGTTGGTTGTCATCTAAATCAGAACCACGAATGTAACATTTTGTGGCATAAACTATTTCATTTTATATTCCACTATCAAGGATTTCATAGGGGTTCCTTTCAATTTACTAAATAACAATGTAGATCCCCCTTTTTGTTCCTGATACAAGAATGTATTATTTAACTGTATAAATAAAATTGATTTTGTAGCTTTTCAACAACATTGACATCCGATCTTGCCATCGTTCCTAACGTTGAACGCATATTTTGATGTGTTGAGCGAGTTGTGCATCGAACAACGGATCTGAATATTTTGTATACGTGCGGGATTATATTTAACCTTGTCTATTGGGAGTTAAGACTGGAATCAACTGTTGATTGATTGTACAAGCACCGGCTTGATTTAAGGATACAATTTTGCATGTCTCAAATTGAATAGAGTAGCCAACATACATAGCATTATACATTTAATACACTTTCAAGGTCTCAGTGATTTAAAATCAGCCATATCCAATCATAAATCCGTTATAATTTAATCCTTAATTTAGCAACTAAGATGTGAATACAACCAATTGGCTAAGAATTAAAACCTTTCCCCAGCAATATGAGAAAAACGAGTTATTTCTCTATCTCCTATCTCAAAGATAAAATATTAATTAACAAACACTCAGTTAATTGTGTGGTATTTGTAGCAGGTAAAGACCCCTAGTGTATATATTGAGGTGATAAAATCACACAATATTTATTTTTTACCTTTGTTTCCGTTTTATTTATCATCTTGAAAGTGGTGTTTTTAAAATTGAACCAGCATTCTATTTAGAGTGGAAAATATGTTATACATTATTTACGCAATTGTGGGCCTTCGAACTTTGTGAAGGTCAAAGGTCTTAGAGACTGGGTTAATCCAGTATGGAGGCCTTGTTATACTTAACGGAAGACCTAAACAGCCTTTGAAGTGAAAGCATGACAACACTTTAGGAGTTATTTCTCCTGTTGAGTATGAATGAAAGATCATAGTTCATAATTGTTCAGCTGTTTTGCGGATAACTCGATTGGTACTGCGGTCAGTGTTCACCCATGCGAAACGGTCGAAATAAGGCATAAGTAGAGTCTCGTTCAGAACCACCCGAAAACGTAATGGGACGATTGGTACGGTGTCGCGGCTCCATGAAAAAACCGAGAGAACCTAATGAATAGTAGCAAAATGCTTAAGTCTGTAGAAGGTTTCCAACCTGATTTTCACCCTTGTTTACATATTTTTGGAACATCCTGAATTCACCCCCCTCCCCGTGACAGCCCCATATTTGAGGATAACAATGTTGCGGAAGTTATTACTAAGGTTACGAAAAAAGGGACAAAATAAAATAATTAAGATAAGGTGGACCGACAGTGGTAGACGTAACAGACCTAGCCATACCAATTGAGATGTCCTCAGTTCTGAATCTGACTGTACCCCCTTTCGCTTGATTGCACTTTGACTTGACCACCCTACCAATAGAGTTAAGCACGCGGTTTTAAGGCTTGCTCGTACTTCAGTCACTTCCAATGAACAATTATCTAACGCTTAGTTGTTTATTAATCCACCCATTGTCAATTCGCTTTGAGTTGTTGTAAGCAGAACCCCTTTACTATAATTACAATGCAAAATCAGTGACGTCGAACAAAAATTCCATAATATAAATAACTATACGTTGAACATCTTATTAGCCGTTCGATACTGCCTAAGAATCCGCATCTGATTTATGTAACGTTATTATCGAGCCTTCTGTGTAGAAACAGATGTTAAGAAACATAAAGCAGTCACACGTTTATAAACACACGTTACGTAACCCAGTGACGAAGAAATCGGACAAACAATAGACCTGTAGCTAAACCGAAGGCAACTCAGTCAATGTAAATTCTAGTCTAATTGCTATATAATTAACAATTCCAAATCCAATCTACTTTGAATGTGCAGAGAATATAACTTGTGCTCGCACGCCTGGGTACACATCGTCTGAGCCCCCGCCCCCACCACCCTCCCCCTGAACCCCCATCACATTCCTATTCTACTTCGAAACCGGAATAATTGTATTTCAGGCGGCCTCCGCCGTAATGGCAAAACAAAATTACAAATAATTAAGATTCATTCAATGACTTAAAGGTTGTAATTAAGGAAAGTCAACAGTCGCGGTAGGGTTGTATGGATTGTTGGCATTGTCTCGCGACAATTCTCGCCTCTTCAGCAACTGGTACACTAATTCAAAGATATTGTAGATATGTAGTTATTGTTTTAAGTTTCAATTCAGGTTTATAATTATCATATATGTTGCACATCTCCCGAGTAAGCCCACAGGGTTGACTTCCCAACTGATGCCATTTCCGGCCTTGGGGAAATTTAGTTTATAAAACGCAGTAATTTATTACAATTGTACTAATAATTAATATAATTTATTTCTCCACAGAGTCACTATCTAACTAGATGATATAAGGTATTTATTCTGAAAAAAATCATTAAATAATTAATATTTATCAAATTGTTTAATGAATAATATGTAATTTGTTGATATTAAAATAGTATGTTTATATTTATTACAGCTCATATATATATATATATATATATAGTGATTCGAAGTTAAATTTGTATCTTAATTGACAATAAAAAAATATTCAAAAATATTAAATTTCTGATAATTTGTACAGTGAATATTTACCTTAACAAATTAGGAAGAGCGTGTGTAAGTATATGCGTGTTCCTATTATGTTCCTATATGTGTGTATGTGTCATCTTCTGCTTGTCTGAGGGGTCCGTCCGTCTGTCTAGCAAGTATCACCACAAGAATAAGTAAAAACGAATTATGGCTATACTGAAATAAAACCGACCAAAATTGTTAAAACATTTAAAATTTTTATTTGCATTAATTAATTCAATTCTTTCCTGTTTTTGTTACAATAATTTAATTTTTTTTAACAGCTCACGTAATTAATAAATTGTTATTGTTACACTGTCACACCCGTGAGTCTATGTGAGAATTATTTCCTAGTTCCTAAGTCAGTATTATATACACTCAGTGTAATTAATAAGGAATAGTATTCTGACTGTATCTCTTTTGTAATTATATTTATCATAGAAACAAAGCTGTTTTTAATTTTTCCATTTATGTTTGGTTTGGAAGATTTATTCATTCATCAGTTTCTATTAATTCATCAATTTCTGTTAATTCATCAATTTCTGTTATATATTTAATTAATAAATCAAGTGTTTATTTCAGCCATAGTGTAGGTATATTTTATTTCAGGAAAAATACAGATGAGAATGTCAATTTTCATCGAAATGAATCGCGATTCAGCTTCATATAAGAGGCAAGCGAAAAGCAAATGAGTAAAAGAGTTTTTTGTCTCTAAAGTAAAGATTAACTATGTGATATTTCTCACCATGGTAAGTCAAGTATGGAAATTTCCCCTTTATTTAAAGAAAAAAAAAACAATCATTAACTAATCAGAATATCACAAAATAAGTATTGACCATTACCCAAACCCAAACAACAGTAACTTACCCAACAGTAAAATGATTCAATAATAAATAAATAAATCACGTAAAACTAATACTACCTTTGGATTGACTTATTTATTGATTTTCATGAATTTCACGATTTTATCTCAAATTTTAAATGGAAAACAACTAAACAAAAGTCACAAACTGTTGGGGTATGATATATTTCCTTCCTGAGACGAATAAACGCATAATTAAGGAAATAGTTACTAGTAGTCCTCAGAGGAAACAATATTATCAGTAAAACAAAATATATTTAAATAAAATCAAAATTAGTTAGGAGGATGATAAAACACAACACAAGTCCAAGTAGGTAGCGAGAGAAAAATTAGAAAACATATTTTTCTTTTAGTTATAGTGTTTGTTTTTAGTCAGACTTACATGTGTAGTTCTTTCATCACATTAAAAACAACAAACAATGACTAGGAATAGAAATACAATATTTTATAAAACGTAGTGCAAATTTCTTTAATTAAATCTGACGAAAATATTTTTGTGGTCCATTCCATACGGTTAGAAAACAACATCATTTTAGCGAATTTTCCTTATAGGGAAGAAGCTATTACCGTAGTCAGCATGGTAAGACCTAGGCCCGGGACTATGATAACTTTTCCTTTCGAGGTCCCCAGATTCTGTAAGTATATATATACTTATTATTTTTAACATTTTAAACACAGTACCCTGTTTTAAATTATTTCATTTTAAGACCGACATGTTTCGGACCTTAAGGCCATAGTCATGGTCATAAACAAAACTTAACCTCACAATTAATACAAGGAAATCTAAATGTAAACAGTAAATTGCTGATAATATAATCATATGACTTTTTCCCAAATTTTCTTTTGTATGCTTCTCAACTATTGCGGCTTTTGGGTTTTAATTTCAATATTTCTTCATATATTGGGTTTTGTATATGAATTTGCATGGTGTTAATAATATTTTGGGAATATTTTTTGTACCTGGAGTAAATGTTGAATTCTTCTTTAATGTCAAGTTTGTCTCCTTTTGACCCATATTCTATTATTTAAAAATCATCTTCTATGCTTTTAAATTTATGATTGTACTTCATAATGTGCTCTTCAGCATTTGACTTCATGCTGGTCTTTTTTTATTTAAATGCTTGCACATGTTCTTTATATATGCAGTTGAACGTCCTGCCGGTTTGTCCGATGTAATATTTTTGGCACTGTGCACAATTGATTATATAGATACCTGATCTATTGTAGTCGTTTTTACTTTTATTGTTTTCTTTAGTAAGTTTGTTGCTGATAATTTTCATATCATTGTTTTTGGTTCTGTAGCTTATTTTGAATTCTGAATTTCGAAACGTTTTTCTTATTGCTCTATTGAATTTAGTGCTGTATGGCAAACATATATAATCTTCTTTTGTCTTTTCTGTTACCTTCTCATCATAATCTATTTTATTTATAACAACGGTCGTGTTGCTCTTGTCAGCTTTTGTAACTATTGCTTGGTTCTCTTTTAACTTAGCTGTTATGGAATTAATTAATTTTAAATCTTCTTTTGTTTTCTGTGTTATTTCACTTTATTTTTATTTTTTTATCATATTTCTCCAACTCATGGATAAAATTGAATATAATCTGATATTGAATTTCCTTTTCGTTGTGTCTTATCGCTACTTCTACATCAAATAGATCATTCTCAATAACATTTAGCTCATCATCTAGATTTAAGTTATACTTCATGGACTTGCCAAGAAGAGTTTTTTCATTTTCAGTAAACTGAATATCAGTTAGGTTGTTAACTCCAGGATTAAACTCCGTATATTGTATGATTTCATTAGTTGATTCTTTTGGGTCTCAACCAAATGTTTGATTCTCCTAGTGTGAGTTTCTTTCTTTTGATCCATAATAGGTTTGGTCCAATTTGATATGTATTCTAGTATTTCTTCAATACTCTCACTGTGGTATTGTGCACATATGTCATCATAAACCATTTCTATATTGTTTTTGTGGTATTTAGTTTTCCATAAAGATATTTTATTTCTTCCTTGATCCAAATTTTCTTTGTTGTTTCGATAGTTTTGATCGCAGCTGGTGTTTTGGCTTTGGTACATCATTTGGCGTTACATGTTCGTATTGGCATAACTTATAAAAATTGTTATGTCTTATTGGAATCGTTCAGGTTTTAATATGAGGTATTTGTATTCATGAACCTTCTAATTGTTACTCATTATTATGTTATTTTAAGTAAAAAGGTCTACTAATATAGTTATTATTTTAAACATTTTAAACACAGTACCCTGTTTTAAATTATTTTATTTTAAGACCGACATGTTTCGGACATTAAGGCCATAGTCATGGTCATAAACAAAACTTTTATGTATTTAAATATCTTTATGGAAAACTAAATACCACAAAAAAAACAAGATGAAAATGGTTTATGATGACATATGTGCACAATACCACAGTGAGAGTATTGAAGAAATACTAGAATACATATCAAATTGGATCAAACCTATTATGGATCAAAAGAAAGAAACCCACACTAGGAAAATCAAACATGTGGTTGAAACCCAAATAAAACAACTAATGAAATCATACAATATAAAAGATACGGAGTTTAATCCTGGAGTTAAAAACCTAACTGATATTCAGTTTACTGAAAATGAAAAATTTCTACTTGGTAAGTCCACAAAGTATAACTTAAATCTAGATGATGAGCTAAACGTTATTGAGAATGATCTATTTGATGTAGAAATAGCGATAAGACACAACGAAATGGAAATTCAATATCAGATTATATTGAATTTTATTCATGAGTTGGAGAAATATGATTCAACAACAAAAAATAAAAGTTAAATAACAGAGAAAACAAAAGAAGATTTAAAAGTAATTAATTCTATAACAGCTAAGTTAAAAGAGAACCAAGCAATAGTTACAAAAGCTGACAAGAGCAACACGACCGTTGTTATAAATGAAATAGATTATGATGAGAAGGTAAAAGATTTATTAAATTGTGATTAATTTGAACAACTGAATTCTGATCCAACTGCTGAGTTTGCTAAAAGTACTAACTTAGCTATCACTAAATGCAAGAGAAGTCCTAGAAATATAAAGAACCATCTCAAGATAATTAAACCACAATCACCAACATTACGTGGACAACCCAAGATCCACAAGGAAGACATCCCCATACGACCTGTGGTAAACTACATAAATACATATAAACTGTGTGGCTACTTACAACGAAAGATAAAGATAAATATCAGTGGTAATAACAGGTATAATGTAATTAACACGTTAATAAACAAGGTAAAATATATAAAGATCGCTCAAAATTCCTTATTTCTGTCATTTGATGCTAAAAACATGTATTCCAACATCCCGGTTGTGTCATCTTTAAACATTCTTCAAGAAGAATTGAATAGAAATAATACCTTACCTAAGAAAGAAATAGAAGATGTAATGAAACTTACAAAAATTGCTTTGCATCAAAACTACTTCAATAAAAAAGTCATACTTCTACATCCAAAAAGACGGGCTAGCAATGGGGTCCCCCCTTACTGGTCTCTTAGCTGACATTTATATGCATAGTTTAGAATCCAAGGAAATTTTAAATGACACAAATCCTTTCCGAAATAAAATCAAATATTGTTTTAGGTATGTCGACGACATAATTTGTCTTTTTGAAGGATCGGAAGAAAAAGCAACAAACCTATTAGATTATGTAAATTCCTTATCAGTTTCGATTAAGTTTTTCTTTAAGTCCAAAAATCAAAAATCAACTTTTTAGATGTTTCAATATCAAATGAAGATGGAAAACATATTTTTGAAATTCTCAGAAAACCATATACTAGTGATTGTATAATTCCAATTGATTCAAACCATTGGAATAAAAAATGTCAACCTTCCATTCTATGCTCAGTCGTTTGATTAACATCCCCATGAAAATTTCAAGTTTTATAAAAGAAAAAAATGTCATTAAATACTCAGCTTTCAAAAATGGATACAATCCAAAAATAATCGAAAATATGATCAAAAAGAAACAAAGAACGAAGAATAAAAACGTAGCGCAAACTGAAAAAAACAAAAGAAGATTATATATGTTTGTCATACAGCCTTAAATTCAATAGAGCAATAAGAAAAACGTTTCGAAATTCAAAATAAGCTACGGAACCAAAAACAATGATATGAAAATTATCAACAACAAACTTACTAAAGAAAACAATAAAAGTAAAAATGACTACAATAGATCAAGTATCTATAAGATCAATTGTGCAGAGGGCGAAAACAATTACATCGGACAAACCGGCAGGACGTTCAACTGCAGATATAAAGAACATGTGCAAGCATTTGAATCAAAAAAACAAAACCAGCATGAAGTAAAATGTTGCAGAGCACATGATGAAGTACAATCATAAATTTAAAAGCATAGAAGATGATTTGCAAATAATAGAATATGGGTCAAAAGGAGACAAACTTGACATTAAAGAAGAATTCAACATTTACTCCAGCTACAAAAAATATTCCCAAAATATTATTAACACCATGCAAATTCATATACAAAACCCAATATATGAAAAATATTGAAATTAAAACCCAAAAGCCGCAATAGTTGAGAAGCATACAAAAGAAAATTTGTTAAAATGTCATATGATTATATTATCAGCAATTTACTGTTTACATTTAGATTTCTATATATTAATTGTGAGGTTAAGTTTTGTTTATGACCATTACTATTGCCTTAAGGTCCGAAACATGTCGGTCTTACAATAAAATAATTTAAAACAGGGTACTGTATTTAAAATGTTTAAAATAATAACTATTTTAGTAGCCCTTTTTACTGAAAGTAATATATATTATATATAGTATATAAATAAATATATATTGATTTGTATTTATATATATATATATATTTTTGTGTCCGTAAGCACGATAAATCTCGTAAACAGGCTCCGATCTTAATGAAATTTGGTACAAATGTGTAAACTACTATTTATTTGAGTTCGAAAACCAGACGAATTGCACCATCCGAAGGGGAGTTTTGGGGGGGTTTTATTCCCCCAAAATTTTTTTGGGTTTCCACATGTAATTTTTATTTTAATCAAATTTTAATTCCTACGATTTAATTCAGCTTAGAAGAACAAACAATTTGGTGTTTTGATCATTGCTCTAGGTCAATTGGTTACTGAGATTTTGAAAGTGCTAAACACAGTACGTTGTCTAATGTTATTCTTATGGAGAAAAAGACGTATTATATATCTCGCTTATTTATTAACATAAACTGACGAAACTTGGTATATGGCTTCATCTTGTTGTGGTTTATTGTTGTATGACGAAAAATCCAATTTTTACTATATGGTTCCCGTAGCAGCAAACCTAGGAACCGCACTCGGTCCCTATGTTTTTCTTATGGAGAGCAGTTAAAATGTTATACAGGGTGACTCACGTAAGGTGTCTCAAAGAGATTGCAGACGAACCAGTTGACCTAGAAGGATTAAATAAAATTATTTCCCACTAAATCGATGCAAGTAATAACGTAAAAATGTTTTTAGTTTGTTACAAATACCGAGTGTTCCGAAAACGGAGGATCACTATTTCGAATCTCGGAATTTAAAATTTAAACATATATCAAGTGATATATCATTTTAAAGCTCTACACTCAACTAACATTTTGGCAAAAACAGAACTCACTTACAATGAATACAGAGTCTTATAGGAAGAACAGGTCCCGTGTTAAAGATTCTGTCGCTTATTTGAAGTTGGCGCGCTGGAAATCCGTAGTTTTGCGCCCCGCCGCTGTGAAGCGCCTCTAGCACTGCAGACCGGTACTGAAAACACGAGGTGTTGCCGTTGCCTAGGTCCCTTCGCTCTTATAGTTGGGCGGGGTTGGCTGTAGCAGCGGTCGGGGGGAGGAGTGACTGGGTAGACAGCGCGCGCTGCCTCGTGGCTGAGTGCAAAACTAGCACGGCAAGTTTCAAATACTGACAGACTCTGGCCCATAAGACGTATTCTTCTTATAAGACTCTGTATTCATTGCATTTGCGGAATACCCTGTATCTGCTAAACCACCAATTTTTTGTCTTCCTTGTTGCAGCAAACCTGCATACTCATCCCCAATGTTATTCTTATGGAGAATAATTAATATTTTAAATATCGCTTATTTGTGAATCCTGGTAAATGGCTGGCTAATATGTTATTAAGACATATATATTTATTGTAAATTCGCTGAGTATGCAGGTTTGCTGCGACTGGGGTATTTAATTTGTTCTTTGTTACTCACAATATAAACCGATTGTTTTTAACTAACAGTCAGTGTATTAAAAGTTGTATTGGTTATTAAAAAGAACAAAATTAAAAAAGTAGCTATTTATCACCCATTAAAAATATTAAATATTATACTTATATCTGATATTTACTACATCTAAACGTATCATAAAAATATATTGACCTTTCTACTTTCTAATCTTTGAAAAATAAACTAAGTAAAACCAAAGTCGATGAAGTAAAGTTATAAAAGAAAGACGTATGAATTTGACTTATATATGCTAAATACCTATCGATTTACGTATACAATAAAGTGTTCAAAGAATATAATATATTAACTTAAAAAATTGTGTAATCTTACATATTCCGTTGCTTATGTTATATAGAACAAATTTATGCATATATGATTATGACCAGTTTGTATTCAACTGGGTTTCCAATTCCAACCAATTTTAAACTTATAAATTCAACAATCTCACCACGAACGTACTTGAAATAATCAATAAGATGTTATTACTGAAGAGCAAGAGGAAAATGTAACAGCTAAGTGTGGGGTTACGGTAAAACTATCTATGGAATAACTAATTTACCAAGTGCAAACTAGGTCAATTAAAAAAATCACATTACATGAAAAACGTTCAATATAACTTATTTACTTACGTCATCAATCCTTTTTTCTATTCTGGTGTACACCAGAACTAAACTAATAATACACCAGTTCAAATGACAAGTAATGATTAAACATACATAGTGTTATGTTGCAGCAAATGTAATTTTTTGACTTAGATATTTGTTCTCAACTCTCTCCCCCGGATATAGTTTATGGAAAAAGTATTGATTGACTACCTTAGATTTTAATAGTCTTACTTCCTGCGTTCTAAGCAGTTTCTGCTTTAATTAAATAGCATCTAAGTGCAAAGTTAATACACGAAAAATGCGACTTTTAAATTGAGGATTTTCAGTAACTAGCCTTTTTGCCTACTCCTTTACTGCCTAAAAAATCCCTTTTTAATTTTTTACCAAATACCTTTAATTGCAGAATCCTGAATTGCACCGTAAAAACTAGCCACATAACATGAATGGTTTGGTAAGGTTAATCATCATTCTATATAATATTAAGTAAGAACTAGTAAAACTTAGGCCCAGAACAATTTTATGATGTCTAATGAGACCTCAATTATTTTTTTTACTAATTGTTAAAATATACTTAGTATTTATAATGTAATTTTATAGTTTAGTTTTTACCTTAAGGATACACTTAGACTTTCGAAGTGGTTAACTTTCGTAAGTGGTTGTTTTCCCTTCTTATCAGGGTCAAATACTTGTAATACGTCGAGAAAAACACCGTGCACAAGTCAGTGAAAGATGACTGCTCTTACATAGTAAAGTTCACTAATGGTACCGCTGGTGCGCAGGTCCGCTGCAACGGGGAACAGTAGCAAGTTGCATTCGTATTGTCGAAGAGTCGGGCCCGGAGCCAGGAAATGGTATTAGGCCTGGAGTTTGTTCTGGTGCCTGTGAATTAGTAACTGTTCAAAGGAACAACGGAGGTAAGCGAGTTGAGTTTATTTGACGGTAGTAATGCAATAAAGAGGGAGTTAAGAGGGGTTTATCTATGCTCCGATAGGTTAAGTAGCATTTCATGCGAACAGCATTTCGTTAAGCTGCAGACAGATGCAATTGTAGTGTGGTCTAGTGAGCGTCTCTCCCCTTCGCTCGGTTTTATAATTACAATTCCCATAATAACGTTCACACTGCCTAGGGAACGTTTTCCAAATTGTTTTCTGAAGAAATATTTAATTGAATTGCAGTTTCCCTCTTTGGCTCGAAACACAAATCTTTGATCACTAATTTACCTTATGGCCCGTTATCCGTCCTTCCCCTCCTCGTGTCTCTTCATTTATTGTTTCTCATGTGATATCAATTACTTCTACAGTCACAACTTAAAATCAGGTACTACGAGTTCAGGAAGTTGATCGGAAAAACTCAGATGACGAAATTAAATCAAACCGACAAGGAAAGAGCACAAGTTAAATAACAGACAATAAATATTAAAAATAAAAAAAAAATGTAAAAATATACTTGTACAATGAAAGGTATAGTTTTTTGGAACACTGTTTGGATGTTAAACACTTTATTTATTAATTATTATTGATTAATTGATTCATTATTTTTGATTAATATAGTTTGATAGTATAGATTGATTATTAATAATTTACTTACTATAGTAATTCTTTTATTATAACAGCTTTCAATTTACGTCACATTAGATTTAGGAACATTTTCACGGCTTAGAGTTTAAAATTATTTAATTATCTTACCTATTTGGATACCCAAGTATTTAAAACTATTTAGTAAGGTAATTTGTTCAAAACATATTCAATAATAAAGAAACATAATGATTTTTGATAAGACAAATATTATATATTACTAAACATTTAAATATATCAGTGTGAATAAGCGTTAGTGTTACAAATAATCATACTTGAATATTTTGGGAATCTCCAATTTTGACTCGAGGATTGTAATTAATTTTGTTGTTTCTAAGTTTTCCCACATAAATGTAAGTGTTGTACATAAAATTTCAATGTACACAATGAAATCGATCACTAAATTGTTCTTAAATTAAAATATAAACTATGTACAACTCTTCATTGAATATAGACAAAAATATAATTGTACAACATGCTGCATTAACCCCCTTCCGGTTTCCCAGCATATACCATCGTTGGACGAGTACCCTTTATACCAAGCTATTTTTTAGCCCTCTGAGGGTATTCCAAACTGGAAATTATTTAAAAAATCTATTAATCGATGATCCTATAAGGTTTCTTAATTTCAATGAATACAAAATAGCTCTGTTGATAATATATTTTGCATGATATTATTTCTTTGCTCAAGAAGAATCCCCTTACCGATTTAAACTTTTGGGGTTTCACAGTTTTCTTAAATATTTTTTATTTGGAAGATAAAAATGGTAATTAAATATTCCTTACAAATCAAATTAAACTCTGTATTGTAATAAAAGTGTGCACTCATTAGCAAGTCATGCAAGATATGTTTAACATAAAACTATCAAGTACTCTATGTAATATACAAAAAGACAGGACAACAGAAAATACAGATATTTTCAGTGCTAATTTATAAAAAACACCATTTTTATTTTTTATTTTGGTAGCCAACAAGGTTTGAATTCATTATAGTGGAGAATAATCATCCGTTAACACTACACTACATAAGTAAATGTGGGTTATAATATGTTCTAAAATGCAGGCTGTCACTCACTGTGAATCGCAGCTATCCTAAAAGAAAAGAAGACTATTATAGTAAAACTTTGTGCATTGACTTTATTCTCAGGGCGAAGTGAACAGATCCTAAATTGCGATTTATATAATTTAAAATATTATAATAACCCAACGAAATATAAATCAAAAAGTAAATTAGATGTGGAAAATAACGTCAAATAACCACTTTAATCTTAATATATTATACTAAGAATTTTTAACCGATCGTACTTTTATAATGACAGTATTTTCAGTGTCGAGGTTATTGCAAGCCACAAAACCACTTAAGGGGCTGCTCTACGTCAAAGAAAAACTGTAAATTGAGGTTCGCTCACGCAAGCGTTGTTTACTCATATGACAACGTTTAAGTACTTGCCATAAAGCTAAGCAAACAGTCTAAAGGTAGGCGTTATAGACATATCTTTTGAACATTCCAGTTGGAAGCAAATGATAAATATATTGCAATGTAAGGTATACAAAACAAATATTTGAATATAATTACTTAAAGAGGACTTTGCCTACAAATCTAAGTTATTTTGGCTAGCAAATAGTTTACATTTTAAAACAAAGCATATGTATGTCATATTGCCAGGTGAAAACGGAAGCAAAACACAACAATCAAAATTGAATAGATTTTAAATTAAAGTTTTGCTAGGACTAGATAAAAGAAAAAATATAATTTCTTCATTCTGGAAGTTATAGTTTTAAATTACAATTGTGAAGACAAGCAGAAAAAATTCAAAAAGTATGGTCTGTTGACAGTTATTAAATATGATAGACAATCTTCCTTATAAAATACGTAAATATTCAAACGAAAATCAAACAGAAAAATCCTAAAGTTATTTTCTAGCTTCAGTCGGCCAATCAACTCAGAAACCCAATTTATAAACACCTAAAACAACTTTGCCCTATATAAGATTGCAGTGTAATAAACTCAGTACAGAAAGGATACTCGTGAAAATTTCACCAGTTTACAAAGAATTTCAAGTTGGTGTTCAAAATGTGTACGGGATCTGTTCCGTAGTTTCTCGGGGTCGGTTGATGAATTTCGGAGCCCCTCCCTCGCCATTGGCTCCAGAACAGATTGCTCGAGATCCCACTTCCCTACTAGGAGTGATTGTGATTTTATCGCTTCTCTTAAATACGAGCACAATTCACACCACCACCTTCCGCCGCGTTCCCGGGAGGGGGCCGAATCAATGGCGTTTACCTTGCAAGACATTCCTGTTATTCTGGCGAGCATTCCCTCTGTTCTGGTTAGTTGCTCATCCGAACTTCCCCTGTTCAATGATTATCCGACTGTACACGTTTTGCCTTTCTCAATATTAGAATAATATTTTAAAAGATTTATTTTAATTTCTTTATTTCAGTTTATGATGCCAGATCAATATGTGGTTGATTCCTAATCAATATTAATTGTATTATCTTCTAAATATACTGAATGTTCATCCAGCATTTCCATGGCCCTTGGTAAATAGTATTTTAATTTATGGAGTTTTTAAATGTAAACTATATACCAATTTGTTGTCTCCTAACAATTAAGGTTTAAAATAAACAATTGGAAATTGGGAAAAAATATTGTTTTGTAATTCAGAATAACGCGAAACTACGGGTTATAGAAATGTTATTAAACGCAGTTTTAATTGATTAAAAAATTAGTTCCCAATTGTCTACAACCTATTCCAACTATTTTAGTGTTTCCAACATATATATATATATATATAAATTAAATTAAAATTAATTAAGGTTATTGAATATTTAGTATAACAACCTATAAGAAAATATTTTTGAACTTTTCTTACTTTTCTCTTGTACTTATTCGTCGTTTCTTGCATGCTAAGAATTTTCATAAATCGTCAAGAGATTGAAGCGAATTGCATCAAATATTAAATTCAGATCAAAGGTTTACGCAAATGTTTATATAGTACTTTACTAAAGTAACTTTGACGTTTACGTAAAAAACGGTCATTCATTAAATTCGTTAACTACTATTGCAATAAAAGGAGTTATATAATTGTTTACCAATCATTAATACACGGGCTTTTAATTCTGACTTGTAGGCTTATATCAATTTGTTTTACATATTATTTTAAACCATAACATTAATGCCCTATTATTTATTTCGGGTTTCCATTATCATTTATTATTTAAAAGGAAACATTTTTTGGACGTATGTTTATAATTACAAATCAAGGGTGTGTCTACAGAGAACCGGACCGTGTAGCAGTTTAGATGAAATATCAAGGGTTGACACCAAATGATTTTAATTAATAGTGAAGTGGGAGACACTGCGAGTCAAATCTGCTAGTGTTTGACTGTTTGCTGTAGCACTCGCAGTCGCGTCGCAGGGCCAGACTACTACGGTGTGTGATTGATGTCGGAGGATCTGACAGCAGTATTGAATTCTCACATTGTGATGTCTCGGTATTACGCAATATAAGTCTTCGCTCTAACGAACATAAATTGGTTACGTCTTTGATTAATCGAATAAGAGCGCGCTCCTCGCAAGCTCTGTTGTTTTACCGTCAACGCGTTAATATGTTACTGTCAGCGCGGCCGACGACGCCGCGACTCCGCCGCGATTGAGCTGACGACTCGATTTTCGCAATCATTCCTGACTCTGACAATTTCTCGTTTTTCAGTTGCTATTACATCAAATCGTTATATTTTCTAAGTTTAAAGGCCGACATCTTACGGAAGACTCGTTAAGTTTCATAAAATCAACACAGTCGTTCAGAAAAACTCATATACTGCAAAAAAGCAGAAAACAGTAGTTCGTTGAAGCCTAAATGCGAGATCTCTAAGTGGAGGCTCATTTGGACCAGAAAGCCACCTCTATTTCGCCTCTTCCTCAATCGAAGAAAACATTTTGCTCTAAACAGCCTAGACTAATCTTAAGGACGGTTTGTTGGGCAGTTCTATTTTGGTCCCAACCAAACTGCTCCCGTAAGTGGTATAGCCCTTGATGAAAAAGTGGACCGTAATTTATAGATTTTATCTGAAGTGGGCAGATTTAAATTTTGTCAATCTATTTGGGAAATGGAAATGCGAGTCTTTTAGTAATGTGTGATTGCAGAGTTGATTACCAAGCAAAGAATCAAGGGGACAAAATATGTTTTATCAATGGGAATACGAGTTAAAAAATTAATTGATGGGACTTTAAATAACACCCTATTGAAGTGGGAATTTAATTGCTAACGCTAGTGAAATAAAAGACAGCTGAGAAAAAACGAACAACGCGGACCAAGTCGATAAAGGATACAGGACGGATCTCATAAATAATCAAGAGGTGAGAGAAAAGAGAGCGGAGTGGTCCTCGAGGACATGAAATGACGGAGTCGAGGCAACGAGGTGACAAGGGTGATGTAATTATCGATACACGTCTGAATGACACGAACCAACCGCTCTTAATTAAAACTTATCAATGACTAATAGGTATTGAGAAAGTACGAGCTCGGTGGTGTGCCGTAAGGGGGGGGGGGGGTAGAAAGGCTCATCTTGCAGTAACAAGCTCGATACATGCGCCCCGGCCCATCGATGTGACTCGACGATCTCGTTGAATAGTAAGAAAACGGAGACACCGCAGCCGCTTGAAAAGGTACCTCTTATTGAAAATAACGAAGGTGAATAAAATACTGAAATACGGGTTTGTGATTCCTTTTCCCTTCATTATTTTCTATTACGATTCTTCCTTCGCGAATAATATTACATTTTAATACAATACTCGCGACTTTCTCCGTCGTATTCGGGTTTACTAGAGCGAACGATTAAAAATATATACCTTTTAATATTAACAGCGTTCACTCCCTTGTCGTCGTGTTGAATTGATATTAGATTCGGCGGTTCTTTCTGCCGATTTTCGACAACTGCTCTTTGTCAAACAATTTAAATAAAAGTCTAAATTTAACACGAGCGTTTTATTACTTTTCCTTCGGCGATACTTTAATTTTCCCGTTATTTTGTTTATTTATTTCAGTAAAATTAGTTTGAAATATAAGGCGTTATTTAGGAAAATATAAAATACGTAATTTACACATAAAATTTCTAACATTGTTTTGCTTGTATTTTATTTAAGAACCACATTTAAATTAAAATTGCCGTTAAATATTTTCATTGTTAATTTTTTTGTTGAGTTTGTGAATTAAGCTTATGACAAAATTATAAAACCAGTTGATATAGATGACAAAAGTTATGATTTTCGAAACTGGACTTTAGTAGTTACAGTTGTTAATCGTTAATGCAAATCGTAACCTTGGATAATCACGAACAACTATATTTTCTTTAGGTTTCTGCTCTCATTCTATGAATTTTGAGCAAAAACATAAAATTTTAACATTTTAAGGCAGGTATATACATGATAGTTTTTTCCTCTCAGACAGTCTGGTACTCTCAGACGAGCAGAAGTGTTTACACTGTGGGTGATTTGTTTCGATGCACCAGCTGATCCCACATACACGACAAGAGTCAACTCGCAAGGCGACTCTCGGAGAGCTCTTGCCACTCTTGGACACTGTCGGAGAGCTGACTCTCGTGCTGTTTACAATTCGCATTTTACTAGCACAAACTCTCTGAGAGTAAAAAACTCTCATGTGTATACCGCTCCCTACGAATGAATTTTCCTTAATGATTTTGTTTTCTATTTATATGTTTCCAATTCATTGACATACAAACGTGGCCAGGCTGTAGCCTGTGACTCCTATCAATTTAAAATTCAGAGAATGCCCGCCGAAAACCCCCTTTACTCTTACTAACCTGGGATAGTTTGAGCAAGGAGTACCTGGGGGTACGTCATAAAAGCAAGGACAATATTTGTCCCAAGGGCAAGCATTTTTTCCACACTTAGGACCTAGTCCCCATCCCAGTCTAGATGTCACCATTCCTTCTATTCCTTCTTAGTGCACTCACCATTGCCTAGCCGTGACACGCATTGCCAGTTGCCCTTACATCGTCTTAACACAGACCATGTCCACCGAAAGCACTACAAGTTGTCTTGTGGCTTCCAGGTAGGGAATTTTACAACGTCGGCAGCGGAAAGAGGGTTGTTCCACGTTCTCAAGAACGAATGAACCATACTTTAAACAATACAAATTTATTTTTGTAAAAAAGAGAAGTTGTACGGATTCAAAATGGAAAATTTTAAATCTAAGTTTTAGTAAACAAAGAAAATAAAGATTTTTAACAATGCTATAACCAGAACAATTTGATATCTTTGATATTTATTTATTTATATATATCAACATATATCAACGGTACAGATACATTTGCAATAAATTAAGAGACACTACAAACATAATAAATAACAAAAATTGTGAACAAATCGATGATGACTTATAGTAAACTAACGTGCAAGCATATAGTAAAATAATTAACTACATAGAACATTAATGTAGTACCAGGATAGTAATAATAATAACAATTACATTACATTAGAACCACGAACATCAAATAAATGCTGTCAAAATCGTTACTATTTAAAATATGCCAAACTGAAAGTTAAAACACCATAGAAAAACAACCCTAAGCTGGACACACTCCAAAGGCTCGAAATATGAATTATTCAACCTCTCAACAAAAAAATAACATTCAATAAAGTGCTAGGAAAATATTTTCCTATTCGACATCAAAACAAAGAAAGAAATAAACGTTCCGAAATGGTATTGTTACCATCAAAAAACTAATCAGGAGCCAAAAGTGTCACATAAAACTGGGGACAAATCTTGGTATAATTTGAATCTATAGAATGGAAGGGGAATGGTAGTCAGTCAGGGTCGGGAATTGAATATTTCATTCCGTGTTGGTGATAATGGTAAGAAGAGGAGAAGGAGGCGGAGGTGTGGGGATATGATGACGGAGAGGCACGAGGCGGATGCAAACTCCCCTCCGATGTGTTAACGGTTCCCCGAAAGAAAAGGCAATCCGGAAAATTAAAACCATGAATTATTTAATTCCTGATCTCGTCCTTTGACGAATACACACACCGCCTCGTTCGGAGTGATCCGCGGTATTTCGAACTTTTAAGGCTACTAAAATTGTGAAAGGAATATAACATGGGATAAGGAATACATTTGTTGTCTGGACCTGTTAAAGCTTATAAAACACCTTAGAACTATTATTTACAAAAAATTACACGTGTAAACGATTTTTGAACTACTCCAACGCAGAATCCGTTGTACTCATAGAATTTTCATTTCATTTTAATATCAACAAATTGGGAAGAAAAATCGATGATAAATAAAACATTGTCTTTCGTTCACGCAGCTTTGATACTTTGAGATTGACAAACAGAGGAGCAGGCAGGAAATATGAACATAGAATGTTTAGAAGGAAATATAAACTATTTGGTATATTATTGTTCATGGAAAAAAGTAGAACCAAGTTTCTATAAAGGTATGTCCTGAAGTTTCCTTTCCGTCGGTCTGTATAAAATTTTAAATTGTCTGATCACTCCAGAACTACATAAAATAAAAATATGAACTTTGGCACACATTTTTTCTTTAGTAAATCGGTATTTGGATACAAAAATGGTAAAATATTTTTGCTTGTTTCAAATTGGCGGACATTAAATATCTTGAAATTTAAATTATATAAAAGCCACTAATTTCACGAAACATTTCACGGAATAATTTTCTAATACAGCGCCGTTCAAAATAAAGACACATTTGATACCAGTACTGAAACAGTCAGATTTTATCATAGACAATAGTGCCGCTCCGTTATTTTTCATCCGAATATTTTATCTCAAACACCGTTGGATGCGTAGTAAAAAAGCCAATAAAATGTTAATCCTTTTTCATCTTTTGTGGAATAAGTGGTTTTTATGAAATTCAATTTTTCAGACTTGAACGAACGCCATTTTTAAACAAGATAATATTTGTTTTTCAATCTCTTACCCGAATGCCGTAATAATATAAAAAATGTGTGCCAATTTTCATATTTGTAATTTAAGTGGTTCTGATTAATACCTTTTTATTTTAAAATTATATTGAGACTGACAGAAGGAAAACTAAACTTTTTAGACATACCTTAATGAATTTTATTTAAAGAATAACCATATTCCAAATTATTGAAGTTTTTTTCTGAACACTCTGTACAAGTTTGATTACAGTATATTTTAGTAACATAACACACATACATTAATACTCGATATCTTGTCTGGTTTTGAATAGTACACACATATATACAGGTTTACTTGTTATACAATTACAAGCGTTGTTATGTTCCTTTTAAGAGAGGTAATCGTCGCATTATTTTTGTATACAGTAAGAAGCGTCTGCATCGCCAGTAGTAACTGGATGGATTGATTTATTATGCAGGCAGCCATGGACATCGTTAAGGGTGAAGGAATATCGTTTCCCTACCATTCAAACATTTGAATAGATCTGTTTCAGTACATGCTCAATATATTTTGATTGGATACAAATGCTTCCTGGAATAATAACTTAAAATAAAAACGATAAAAGCATTGAATACATTTTATTAATCCTATGGATTTTAGCATATATGTTTATTAAACTTACGTTTTGCATATCTAGTTTAAATTTATTATACATTAAGTATTGAATTATATTTTGCTTTTATTACTATTTTAACCGTATCATGTTAAGTTAGAGAGTTTATTGTCAAAATTATAGTAACTTTGAAAAATGTAAGGATATTCTCGCCACACATATGATCAAAATAGTTTACGTTAATTACTTTGCGAAAATATAAGTTTGAATTCTGTGATTTTATAAATCAGGAGGTTAGAAATTGTATATTATTGGGAGATTATTAAAAAATAACTGTCAGAAGAGTGAAAGACACAGATTAGAAGATTAGGTGTCAGGATAAAAGCTTTTAATAGTGTGAAACAGATAACCGCTTTGCAAAGAAAGTTGCTATCAGTTGTGTGGCATATGAAGGTTTGTAATATAATTTTTAGAAGAAAAAAGGCTTTCAGGAGTAAGGCTTGCAGAAATATTAATAATAGTAAGAGGTATTAGAAGAGTGGAGAACCTTTACTCCGGGAGCGACACGGTGCTAGGAGAGGAGTCGGAATGAAATGTATGAAGCACTACAAGAAAAATACTAGAGAAAGGATTAGGACGTAGAGGACTAGACCAACAACAAAACATAACAATTGTAAAATCCAGGTTAGAGATTAATGTTACGAGAAAACTGCTTGAAAAAATCCAGATTATTTACCTGAGGACGTTTGTGCAAAAAGAGGAATATTAAAAGGACTGGACAACGGTGAGAAATCTGTTTAAAAGGTAAGAAGGATTGTGGCAAGAATTGAGACAGCAACAGTTAAGAAGGTCCAAGCTTAGGCCGGCCAATGGCGAAAAAAGAGTCATCAGAAATAAGGAAGGACATAGCGAGAAATAAGGTATCAAAAGTAAGGAAGATCTAAGCTAAGGAGGGAGTGTGGCGAGAAAAAAGTATAAAAGATAGAGGTTACGGATAGGCCGTCGTAAAAATAAGGTATCAGAAGCGTAACGCGACGGTGATAGAGAGGGGCTGTGGCGAGGCAAGAGGGATCAGAAGGAGATTCATAGTTGATTATTCATTTCTGGTAATGGGTGGAGCGAGAGCGGGAGCGGGTGCGAGAGCCGGACGGATAATGCATCATATTGGTACCGCTGTTTTTGTGGCGCGTACTGTTTCCCCATTAGCCGGATTAATCAATACATTCAGACAGACCGACTGCGCGACTTGGACTTGAGATTACGACTGACAAATGCATTCTTTCGGCAAATGCTCCCCTGCGCCTCGTCGGCTAAGCTTTCAATGTCGTACTCCAATGTCTCCACCGCTCAATGCGATGCTTTAGATCGCCTCCTCCCACCTCCAACTCATTCTCCCTACTACAGAGCTGAATACTCTTTGCCGTTGTTATTTTAGTAAATAACATCATTCTCAAATAGAGTTTTTCATGTTAGTTTAAAACTTTCCAAGTCGTTGTTGGTATAACTTTTGGAAATAATATTTTTAAATGTTTATATTACTATTGAGGTTTGGTAGGATACGTAGTATAATCGTAAGAATGGTATTTAGATTTCAGACCTCGTTGGTAAATATTACAGCCTACGCGTGTTGTACAACGAATAATTTCAACTAAAAATGCATGTGAACGCATGTAAGGTATAGAAATGGCATGACTATGTTCTGTGAGACTTATTAAAAATAGTCAATCTTTACGACATGGTAAGGATAAATCGGTTAGGAAGAAGGATGAGCTTGATAAATTAAGTGGAAATATTAAGGTAGGTTTTACATTTTAAAATATTTCTTAAAAACGACTATTGTGCTTAGTTGTTTATGGAACTAGCGGTTTACTACATATCTTTAAAAATCAAAGGCCTAGCGTGAAAATCTTTAAAATTTCTTTAAAGTTCTTTAAATTCTTTAATATTATCTTTAAAATTGGCCTAGCGTGTAATTACCGACTTCACCCGGGAGTGCAACAGTTGTGAGTTGCATAAAAAGTCACTGTACATAGCATATAAATCTGTAATCCCTCCAATGAAGGGATATTAGTGAACCTTTCTGGAAGCAAAAGGTTTAATAAAATACTTTATACATAGGCTACCTTAATTTATACTATATAAACAGTAAAAAGAAAGGAATTTAATTATTAAAAAGGGATTAAAGAGAGAAACCAGTTTTATGATACAGTTTACAAGATACAAGATCATTATAATCAGATAAGATACAATTCAATTTACAATTCTTTAAACAACTTTTTGATTAGCATATTACGTGTTGTTATTTCTTACGAGATGTAATGAAAGACGTCTTACAATACTTAAAACATCGTTTATATATGTTTACTGTCCTTATGTGAATCAGTGTAAGTGTAGATATATTAAAAGTGTTGTAAGACTCCTTTATTACATCCCATAAACAATTCTTTATTAAATATATCAATATTATAACACTCTATAGCTGTTTATGTTAAACTTCATCATTTACTTTTAAATGCTTATTGATATTTAAGAAAAAAATCTTTGTTATACAGACTAAAATATATTTTGGTATTCTGTAAACATACTATGATATAAAATACCCCTGTTGCAGCAAACCTGCGTTTTTACTCAGCGATTTTCTGTGAGTACAAGAAAAATAAGTGTTTTATAGTATTTTATTTATTCTCCATAACAATAACATTGAAAGATGAGTACGCAGGTTTGCTGCAACAAGGAACACAAAATATGTGCTTTTATGAAATTACCGATATAACTTAAATAGCCGAAGCTGCATACCAAGTTTTATTAATTTATGTTCATAATTAAGGGAGATGTAAAACTTTACTTATTCTCCATAAGAATACATGATGGCTGAGTATGCAGGTTTTCTGCTACGAGGATAATCGACAAAAAATAAATTTGGTGTACAAATATCAATATACCAGTACTAGGTGAAGACATAAACCAAGTTTCATCAATATACGTTCATAAATAATCGAGATATCAAATTTTAAATATTCTACATAAGAATTTCTCCATTGGACAACGTACTCTGTTTAGCACTTTGAATATCTCGGCAACGGTTGGACGTAGAATCACAATTTAAACACCAAAATGATTGTTTTGTAGAGCTTAACTGATTGGCAAAAGCAAATGTGAAGTTTACAGTAAAATGTAGGAAAACTACAAGCTATTTTCCTATAAGATTAACATGGGAGATTTTATGAACCCGTTTTTTGGATTTTATCCGCAACCACTTAACGTAGGTAAATGATTCAAAATACTATATATTGTTTTTTTAAGCTCTATAAAATGGTCGAAACAAAAATTGTGTGTTTTAAAAATGTCGGGGTGAAAAGTGAAAAAAACAGATTTTTGAAACCCCATAAACACCCTTCTCATGATCCGATTTTTCTGGTTTTCGAAATTAAAGTCATGAATATCACTTAACACATTTGAGCCAAATTTTATCGAAATCGGACGTTTTTTTCTCATGTGTTTTATATATATATATATATATATATATATATATATATATATATATATATATATATACATATATTTGAACGAATGGTTTTTTGGCATCTGGGGACCTCAAAACAAAAAGTCATCATGGTCTCGGGCTTAACTCTTACTATGCCACCTACGGTAATAGCTTCTTCCCTATAGGGGAAATTCACTAAAAAAAGAAGTTAACCACTTCTACAGCAACAATTTAAATGAAAGAAGAGAAATATCAAAATTATTGGATTATAAGAAATAAAACAGTAAAATAAACGAATAAAATTTAATAAGAGGGAAATTCAGAAAAACTGCCCCTTTGGGAGATGCCCTTTTAAACACCCCTACAAAAGTCAAAACAAACTCGAAGTTTAGGGGAGTCTGATACATATAAGAGCCATCTTACAAGGGGCTCCGATAGACGTGATTTGCTGTTTGACCCCAAATTGAATTCCAAACCAAACTGACCATGTTATCAAGAAGGGCTGGGGTGAGATTTCAAACTGTCCGTTTCCACCCCATCGCTCCTTACCCTTCCCAGACTTCAACTTGTCTTTTAGAATTCTCCTCACGGCTTTCCCCTTGTTGAGAAAGTGGGGCGAGTTGAAAAAGAACGAGGAACCCCACTTCGAGGTTAGTAGGACTTGGAAGTTGCTGACCTTACATACGAGGGTATGTTTGAAAATATGAAATTTATATTTAAACATTTAATCCACTCTGAAATAATAGTCGTACAAGGTTCAGGATGGAGCATATTTACTATATCAATTATAATATAATGTATTATGATATACATGTAGGTTAACCTTCAGAGATTGAATGTAGAATGTATAAAATATTTAGGAGATCGTATTGACCAGTACTTAAAATGGGATCACCAAGTAAATCACTTGTGTAAAAAGTTAGGAAATTTAATCTATTTCTGTCCGTGTCATGGTTTGAAATCACTCTACGGTATGTTATCATACACCTTGGTGGTAGTTACCCCACAATTTTAAAACCACTTTTAATGTGACGGAAACATGATTTTCGCACAATAAGTAATATCAAAAATAAATCAAGTAACTTATGTGTTTCGGGAACAACAAATATTAAACAGAAGCCAATTTTATGGGTAAAGTTGCACGTTGCATGTTCATTATTAGTCAAGGCAAGTAAACAGGATAACACGTTCGACTCAAAATGTTACTCTTTTAGTACTGAATTATCCGTTTGTATAGATGGGCACTAAACTGATGGAAAATTAATTAGAATGTATTTGGTCAAGAACCTTGTTATGAAAATAAGTCAAAGTTCAAAATGAAAGCATAGGCATTTTTGGAAAAATATAATGGAATTCCTTAATTGCATGTATAAAGCTATGATAAGTGGATTTTATAAGTTATCTATTTATTTTTAATATTCAGTGAGGAGTCATAATATCACGACTACTAATTTTAAATTAAACATTAACCAATATTTAATAATTTTAATACTTTGTGAGACCTATCTCCAGCAATGCTGTAATTGTTTGTTATGCTTGTTAACACATGTTACTACATGACTTTTGTGATTTTAAAGTTATAAATATTTCACAAATTGTTAAATTAATTGTTTCAACAATATTTTCTTGTAGCATATCAGAGTAAAACAAATTTTACTACAATAATAAATCTAAATTTGAAAAGTATATATATCTAGTGGTTTACAACATTTTGGGTGTTGTATGAATGTCAATGTATTTTACGAAAATGGCCGCCATTTAGAAACAGATTAAGCTAATTGAATTCTATTCTCACCAAAATAGGATTTTAAAATCATAAACAACATGACTATGTTTATGTTGGAAAATGCGGAGTTGCACACTAGTGACCTTGTTTGTTTTTGGGGGATCAGGAGGCCCCGGCATAGCCGACTAGGCACGTCTCCCTTGGGATATTGTACAGCCACCGGAAAGAGTGAAAAGAGGGATGGGAAAGGTGGTAGGACGGGATCAGCCTGCCTCACTCCAGAAAAGGAGAGAGAACCCTACCTAGCTCCCGGGCTCTGTGAGTGACATAACCCCAGGAAGATTCACCCTTTAACCCGACATCACCCTAAGTCCACCAGACAGAAACCGCCATCGCACAGATTCTCCAACCTCTCAGGGGTCGGGTGGCCTCAAGACGGTTCGTCCCCACAGCCCGGCAGACCGGAGACTGTCGGGTAAGGGCCCTTCTTCCCAGGCACCCGTCCCAGGCTGCAAGGAAGATCCACTACTCCCTCCAAGGACTTGGACTAGACTGGGTATCCAGGCTCAACTGGGAGTCAATCCCCCAGAAGACATAAGGAGGAACCAAGAAAGGGAAGTTGGTCACACTGGATAGCCAAAAGACTTACCAGTGACCTTACTTTTTTGGTACACTCTGTACTTAAAAGTTGTTTAAAATATTAATATGGTATTCCTTGGGGCCAATTTAGTGATGAATAATGTTGTTACATCTTTCTAGGTCAAGCAGATCTGATAATCTGGTTAATCTGATATTTGAGATATCCTGAAGAAACTGTAAATTACTCAAAGCTTTTTTTTAGAATAACTGATCTTCATTCTGTGCGGATGTTAGGAGGCACATATCTAATAAGATAAGAAAGTCACTATCAATAAGATGTAAAAGAATATGTAGCATAGTTTTGAGAATAGTTTTTGTATGTCAATCAAGGCGGTTCGTATAGCTAATCCATTTAAAAGGACGGATCGGAAGAGTGTCTACTTGAGACTGCTTAAGGAAGTCTTGACTTAAACATTTTATATTCAGCGAAAATCTATACTCACCGAAGTTATCACAGTGGCAACGCTTGGTCCTCACAATTGAGAGATCTTGGGATCAAATGGAGTTGACTTTGTTTGGTTTCTCATCTCACCTCGGCAAACTCCGGAATGATCCCAAACGTTCCGTACCCCGCTGTGGGAGAGAGTAACCTACAGTTGTAACCTCCCCTGGGCAAATTCCGGAATGGATCCCCAAAGCTCCGTACCCCGCTATGGGAGAGAGTAACCTACAGTTGTAACCTCACCTAAGAAAATTCCGGAATAGATCCCCAAAGTTCCGTACTCCGCTGTAATAGAGAGTAACCTACAGTTGTAACCTCACCTAGGGAAATTCCGGAATGGATCCCCAAAGTTCCGTACTCCGCTGTGGTAGAGAGTAACCTACAGTTGTAACCTCCCCTGGGCAAATTCCGGAATAGATCCCCAAAGCTCCGCACCCCGCTATGGGAGAGAGTAACCTACAGTTGTAACCTCACCTAGGGAAATTCCGGAATAGATCCCCAAAGCTCCGTACCCCGCTATGGGAGAGAGTAACCTACAGTTGTAACCTCACCTAGGGAAATTCCGGAATAGATCCCCAAAGCTCCGTACCCCGCTGTGGGAGAGAGTAACCTACCCCAGGGCAAATTCCGGACTGGATCCCCAAAGGTCCGTACCCCGCTGTGGGAGAGAGTAACCTACAGTTGTAACATCCCCTGGTATAATAATAATAAATTAGTACAACTTGCTTCACTGTTCGATACCTAAAACTTCGCAGCTGTTCCCAAACACTCTACAAACGTAGATTTTACTATACTATCTGATCTCACGATACAACGAATAAAAGCCGCAACTTAAAAAAATAAAGTAGGCCCCTATGTAAATTACTAATAAAAAATACCTTTGTACATGTTTACTGATTTAATGATCGAGCACATAAAGTTAAGGGATAAAGTGAAAACTCATAGCTAAATGCAAGCATCCATTCTATATCCCAAGAGTGTAATAAGAACATCGCCGATGGCAGGTGGGAAGCGACCCCTCCAATCAATATGCACCGTGTGACTTATTTTTAATTATCATTGCTGTGAGTCTAAGAAATTTTAATTAAATGTGGATAGAGGCACGATGGGGTGTTGGAAGTGAAGGAGGGGGTTACACTGTGACAATGTGCCACCGATAAGCACTTGCCAAACGGGTAAACTCCAGTGAACACCCTCTTCCGATTGTCATCGGCCGATTTTGAAACAACACCCGTTTCCTATGTCTATGTGTAAACTGTGAGGACTTCAGGTTCAATTTCCTTTGTGCACGTAGCGAATAATATTCTCAGCATCCTGATGTATTGTAGGATTCATCATAGTTTTATTGTAAACCTTTTTGGAAATATTTACAATTAGTAAATCTGCAATTATAAGAGAAATGTTAGTTAAAAACATACATATATACTCGCACGATTAGACATATTCAGTTTTTATAAACCCAAAGAGTTATTTTTAATCGAGTGGCAACTCGACGTCTCTTTGATTTTATAAAGGCAAAATAATTACTGAGAAGTTAATTATTCCAGAGGGAAGACTAAGAAAACTAAACAGGATCAAAAGGTCTTATTCTGGGGGAAGGTAAGAAAGGCTTAAAGTGACCAGAAAACAATCGCGCACCTCACAATAAAGTCTACTCGATAGAGTTTCATCACCGGTCTGAAAAAACAGGGGGAGAAAACAGAGCGTTAATTCAAAAGAAAAATTACTCAATTAAAGATAGCAGTCGCAATCGGGAAAAGGGACAACGGATGTCGAGGGAGGGGGTGTTTGGAAAAATGAAGACGAATACTCGACAGAAGTAATTAACATTTTCTTTTTGTCCCACCGTCGACCCAGTATAGGAAATAATTAACACTCGGAATAAATAAAAAAGGGTTGTTTTCTGAAGAGCTGGTTGAGGAGACATCGTTTTTTCACCCTCTCCGAAGAGGTCCTCAAAGGTTGTAGCATCCTTTTCTTTAACAGGGTCTACAACAATAAGAGTACACTCCCACCTGCCACCTCTAGCACGCTCTCTGCTGCAACCAGCTCTCTTCAATGGCGGAAGAAACAATTAACTAGACAATATTGTGAATTGTTGAATATGTAAACACGAGAACTGATTTAAAATAATAAATTAGAAACTAAAGACGTCCCACGACCTAATTAACAGATTTTGAGTAAATTAGATCAACATATTGTTAATTAGCAAACTTATATTAATTTGATTAATTTTATGACTTGGAGAATTTTCACACAAATTAAGTTTTAAATGCAAAATGTACTATTAAACAAATAAACTTGAAACAGGACATTATAATTCAAATTTTTAAGAGGCAATAAACTAAGGGTAGGAATGAGATAGACTTCATGTGATTATAAATACCCAAAATTATTATTTTAAAAATAAAGGTAAGTTCTTTAAAATAATTGCCCATTAACGTTTTTATTTTTCAAGTGAATTAATTAAATCGTGTTAAAGCCTAATTAAAAAGTAAGACTAGAAGAAAGCGTTCAATTATAAATATATTGTTGATGTACAAATTAATTTGAACAAATATGAGTAATTACTTTTTAAAATTCAGATTTAATTTTAACTACCTCCTTACTTATCAAACAAAACAGTAGTAATACTTAACTTCGAGGGAAGAAATTGAATACTAAATACATTTACACTTCCAGTGATGAGAGGGTGCTTGTAAACCAAGACGCTCATCGTTTTTATAATTGAGGTATATTTTTCATTGCTTCAATTCAAGGTAAATATGAAAAAATAATATTTAAGGTTTAACTATAAATCCTTAAATTAAAAATATTTAAATCCAATCTTGTTGGTTGTTTTAAACTTACACACAGCAAATAATTACTTGTTTATTTTTTTTTACTTTAAGCTGCAACCGACTTCACGAGTACAATATCACATAAGAGTATGTCGAATCTTAAACTCATGAACCTATTTATTCTTATTTTATCTTAACTAAACCCTTAACTATTTCATGTACTACCCATATTGCTTAAATAAAGTACACGATATTATTAACTGACACATACTTTCTCATTTTTAGGCCAATTTTGATTAATAATTTAATTAATATTTTTACTAAATATAGAATATAATATACGGTAGCATGTATAAACACATCGTCTATACACTACAGATACTCTGCAGATCATTTGCTGCGAGGGGAACTTCCCTTCCCCCTCAGGTTTAGGTGGCAACATATTACGAATATCCTCTATTTGTTAATTAATAAAACTTGACCAACATGCAAAGTTTAAATGAAGTTGAATTGTAAATAATAAAGAAATAGTATTTTCTTTAATCTCCAAGAGATAAAAAATTGGACAATGTGCTAAGTTTACTGCGAAATGAACATTTCAATTTTCTCCACAACCATTGGTCGTAGAATAGTAATTCAAAATACTAATTTATTTAGTTTTTTCTGCTATGAAAAAATAAAACTCCAGGAGATACCGTAGAAAACCTACATAATCAATATAATCAAACAGAAAGACAGACGTCACCTCAAAAATATGTTTTTTGCGATCAGGGAATATCAAAAAGAATATTTCACCGATAACTCAAATTCGAAGATTTTGACGAAAACAATAGTTTCTCAATATACTACATATGTATTGGGGGAGAAATTCAAAATGAGATTGAAATATTTGACTGTGATAGCGAGGTACCAAATCTCCTGACGATGGTTAAAAATGCCCTACGAAGATTAGGGCTCGAGTATAAAAGTTATATAATATTTGATTAACCGATATGCTAACATTCCTTTTTAGCAAATTTCTGCTATAGGGAAGAAACTATTACCGTAGTCGGCATGGTAGAACTAGGCCCGGGACCATGATAACTTTTCGTTTTGGGGTCCCCAGATGCCAAAAAGAACATTCGTTCAAAACTGTATATGTATATATATATATGTGTATATATATATATATATATATATATATATATATATATATATATATATATATCCGTGAGCACGATAACTCTCGTTAAAATGGTCCGAATTTGATGAAATGTGTTAAAAATGTGTAAAGCAACATTTATGACTTTAAGTTCTAAAACCAGACAGATCGATTTATGAGAAGGGGTATTTTTTGGGGGGGGGGTGTTGTACCCCAAAAATCGGTTTTTTGAAATGTTTACATGCAATGTTTGAAAAAGTCAAATTTTAATAACACCATTGGATTTAGCTTAAAAACAAACAACTTGATGTTTTGAACATTGCTCTACATCAATTGGTTACAGGGATATTTAATTTAAAGTGCTAAACACAGTACGTTGTCCAATGTTATTCTAAAGCAGAATAAGTAAAATTCTATATCTCGATTATTTATGAACGAATACTGACAAACTTGGTATATGGCTTCATCTTGTTATGATCTCTTGATATTAACACAAAAAACGATTATCTTGCCTATAGTTCCCATCGCAGCAAACCTGCGTACTCAGCCCCCATGTTATTCTTATGGAGAGTAAGTAAAATATGATGTCTCCCTTAATTATTAACATAAATTAATAAAACTTGATATGTGGCTTCACTTAGTGGAGGTATAAATAAATTTCCATAAAAGCCCATTTTTTGTTGTTCCTCGTTACTGCAAACCTGCGTAGGTACTCAGCTCCCATGTTATTCTTATGGAGAATAATTAAAATGGCATATATCGCTTACTTATGAATGTATATTGATGAAACTTGGTTGTGGCTTTACCTAGTTGAGTTATATTTACATTTGCATAAAAACCCATATTTTGTGTTCCTTGTTGCAGCAAACCTGCGAACTCAGTCCCCATGTTATTCTTATGGAGAATAATTAAAATGTTATATATTGCTTATTTATGAATATATATTAAAGAAACTTGGTAAGCGGATTTATGAGGTATTAACTCATATATATGCATTGGAAATTCTCTGAGTACGCAGGTTTGCTGCGACGGGGGTATATCAGATATGCCATTGTAAGTTGGCTTAACATTTTATAAAATACAAAATTGGGATTGCACAGTTGGGACAATTCTCTGTACAAACGAGGAAGTAAGACCAAATTTGGAGCGTACCATTCCCTTTTTCCGGACGATTCTAGAGTGACAAATTTTCCGAAAAAATTTTATAATGAGGGGTTACAGAAATGTTAAGGATGACTTTATGTATCACAATGTACTTAGTATTTTTACAGTTTAGTGAATATCACAAGTAAATTTGCTTTAATTAAAAGTAGTCCCACTTTGCCATTTAAATATATGATATTATTTGAAAATTGTTAAGGTACATACCAAGTAAACTACACGGATTCTTCTTTGATACTATGAGTTTATTGTTTGTATAAATCTAATTTGACCACGATGGCCGTTGTACCGTACATTTAGATACAACAGAGAGCAAGGCAAAATTATACTGTAAGAATATTTATTTTTACGTTGTTCCTGTGAAAGTGTTGTTTTTGTTAATTATGATCCATGCTGTACAGTTAAGACAGTTTTCTGACTTTTGTCCAAGCTGTAAAGTTTACGACAATAAATATTCTTGATTCTTGAGCCGTTCGGTATGACGCTGCAGTCAAAAACAATACTAGAATGTCCATTAAGTCTGCACTAATTAACCCTACATTTATATAAACTATTATAAATGTAGTCTGCAAAGTATAAAATGATTGTAAAATCTTTCTACTTGTCATTAACTGATATCTAAATTTCACGATGAGAGGAAGACAAGAAAGAAAAGGTCAAATTCAGAAGAAGAGCCGCAGTAAGTCACCCCAAACCAATAGTCTTGGGCTCTCTTTATTAGCAATCGCCGACAACCAGTAGAATTCTTTGTTTCGCCTTTTTTAATTGTCATGTCAAAACGGTTTTCATCAGAGGAATAAAGGAAGCCATTTTTAATTAATGGCATCGGGTAAAGAAATTGAAAGCAAAGTATATTTTTTAAACCTTAGTTTTTTGTCCAAGGGAGGAAATTACTTTTTCAATGAGATGTCGAGATTGGTTTTACAAGAGTGCAATTTCGCCGGCATTATTATGAGCAAATGACTGTCAACATGGTGGATTGTCCGCTCGGCCGTCGATTCTCCCACCTCCACTATGGATTGTCAACTTACCTTGTTCTCACGCCTTGTTGGCGAATAATTGCATTTACCTTGTTTTCCACCTCGAAATAAATTTATTTATTGTTTTAGAAAATTAAAGGTGTCTACATTGCAATATCCTTTACAACTGTACAATCAGTTAGTTGTATTGTTTATTGTACAATTACGTCGCAACGTATGAATGAGATCATTGCAATTTATAGTGGCGACGTTTAAAATTACTTAGTTTTTGTTTTTAAACTAAAATAAGGTTAAAAAAACAACAAATTTAATTAATAAAACAAACAATTTACCTTTTTAAATGATTATTCGATGTTATTGTTTGTGGTTAAGGAAAAGGCAAGTTTATATACGAAGTGATATTCTTCCGTTTATCCAATTAAAAAATAAGACTTAAATTTATAATTTTGTAGGGTAATCCTCTAAAAAATTAGTTAAAAAATATTACTTATATAATATAAAAACTACATGAAGATTATTCATTCATATTTTTGCTCTATTTATGGATTACAAATTTTAAATTAAAAACATATCCATCAGTAATTAAATTTTATTTCTGCACGAGGCCTTTCGAATACTTTGTGAAGTAAGGTTCTCAAACAACCAAATCTTAGGTTACAAATCGTACCAAACACAAACATTATTTCTTAATTATATAAAAAACATGTCAAATAAATACAAGTGGTAGTTTTATAATGAATAGGTTTATAACGGTTACATATAGACAACGGTGTACCTATAGAAGCTTATTCACACATATTTATTGTAGACATTTGTTTATGGACTCAATAAATAAGTTGAACATTTGTGTATTGTGTATTGTATTGTGTATTGTGTATTGTGTATCAATTTAGTGTAGTGGTGCCCTTGTATAGATGTATGTTTGTAACTATGTGTATGTCTGTTCAGCGTTCTACGGGGTACATCGCTAAACATACACATGCCATGTATGTAGTGTGTATGTTTATCTGCACTTGTAGGGTATGTCTGTTTTCACTAGACACTCATCCCACACGCCGGCACTCCTCACCACGCTACGCGATTCGCGATACGCGGCTTCCGATCTCAAGGATTCTGTCTTATCCTCGGATCAATACACGACCGAATTAAAAGTTCATTAATATATAATCCGTTGCCGTTCCGTACCAGGGACTCCGTCCTGAATATTTCAATATCAAATCAAGACAAGACGACGGACCTCTTGCTCGGATACAAACTCAATCTTGGGAAGTTTTCCGTTACTGTAGCGCCCATTATTTCTCCCCTCGAACAACCCAATCAGCATCTGCCGGGCCTTAAAAACTGTTAAAAGTTACGGAAACAGCTATTTATTCGCACTCCTTAGGGATACGCTCCGATATTGTATCCCTAATTTCGACTTCAAGGGTAGAAGATTAACTGATGAATCAACTTCTCGGAGAATTTTTTATATCATAACACTTATTATTTATGAATGATATTTCACAATCCACCGACTTACTAAATTCTATAAATGAGTTAAATAGTGGATACACACATTGCTGTGGTTGCTAATCGCTTATTTATATAATAAGTTAATTTGTGTATTATATATGATTTATCTTCGACTTGATATAAGCTAATTGTTTTTGAGACATACTGAACAAATGACAAAATATTCCAAAGTAAGACCGAATAATAAAGAAAATTAACTAAAAAGATATACATCATTCGATATGTGGTTTGTTACTCTTGTTAGGTGATAAAACTATGATGATTGCACACCCCTAGTTTCCCTATACACGAGAATTATAACCACTTTGACTCGACAAATAAGAAGGCAACAGTTCGCGGTCGATAACAAAGTCGATAACCAAGAACAAAGATGCGAGAGGTGGGTAAGTGGTCAGCTGGATATTAAATAACTCGAGATTGGAGCTATGTTTGCACAGGACCGCGGTTCCGTTTGAGGGTAATGGTGCCACGTGAGTGCTACCGCACCGCAGAACCTAATCATGGAAAAATAAGCCCCGTAATGGTTCTCTAAGCTGAGCAATGTACTCCGCCATAATAACTCTGACGTTACATTATCAACACTCTGGCGCCTCGGCTCGCCATGCCCCATCGTAGCAGTCTCCGCACCACCTCCGTCGTGACGCCGCCGATGCCACCGTCACCACCGCCGACGCCTCCTATACGTCCGTCGCCTTCGCCGATACCGTCGACGCCGCCGATGCTACTATCATCTTCGCCGATACCGCCATTGCCACCGTTACCACCGCCGACGCCGCCGATGCTACTATCATCTTCGCCGATACCGCCATTGCCACCGTTACCACCGCCGACGCCGCCGATGCTACTATCATCTTTGCCGATACTGCCATTGCCACCGTTACCACCGCCGACGCCACCGATGCTACTATCATCTTCGCCGATACCGCTATTGCCACCGTCACCACCGTCGACGCTGCCAATCCTACTATCATCTTCACCGATACTGTTGTTGCCACAGTCTACCACTGCCGATGCCATCGATACTACTGTTATCATTGGCGACGCCACCGATAACATATTATCTCTGCCAACGTCATCAACTCAACCATATGAGAATGGTGTTACTCGTATCTATTGGCATTTGCCATTTTGTGTCTTGATGTTTTCCGGGTAACGCTACACGATCCAAGGGAATGCAGCTGGTCTAGCACGTATTATAATCTCCTTAGCTATGGCGGTTAATAGCCAATCAGTTAGCGGCCACCACACTAAAAATACCCCCGTCGCATCAAACCTGCGTACTCAGTGAATTTCCAATGCATAATATATATCTTAATACCACATAAAGCCGCATTTCAAGTTTCATAAAAATATATTCACATATAAGCGATTTTAATTATTCTCCATAAGAATAACATTGGTGATTAGTACGTAGGTTTGCTGAAACAAGGAATACAAACAATTGGGTTTTATGCAAATATAAATAGAATTTAACTATGCGAAGCCACAGACCAAAAGTTTCATCAATATTCAATCATAAATAAGCGCTATTTAAAATTTTCATTATTCTCCATAAGAATAACATGGGGGCTGAGTAAGCAGGTTTTGCTGCAACAAGGAACACAAAAAATGGGTTTTTATGAAAATATCAATATAAATCAACAAGGTGAAGCCACATACCAAGTTTTATTAATTTATGTTCATAATTAAGGGAGTCATTACATTTTACTTATTCTCCATAAGAATAACATGGGGCTGAGTACGCAGGTTTGCTGCTCCGGGGATAATCAACAAAAAATCAATTTTCTGTGCAAATATCAATATACCAGTACTACGTGAAGCCACATACCTAGTTTCATCAATATACATTCATAAATAATGGCGATATCAAATTTGATTTATTCTCCATAAGGATAACATTGGACAATGTACTGTGTTTAGCACTTTGAATACCTCTGCAACGGTTGGACGCAGAACCACAATTTAAACACAAAAATTATTGTTTTTTGGAGCTGAGTTGATTGGTAAAAGCAAATATGAAATTTACATTAAAATTAACTGAGGAAAAGCCAAAAACCTTTTTTTCATAAGATTAACAACGGAGATTTTATGACCAGGTTTTTTTGGATTTTCTCCGCAGCCACTTAACTTAGGTTAATAATTAAAGGTATTATATTATTTGTTATTTAAGCTCTATAACATGTTCCAAACCTAAATTAAGTGTTTTAAAAAATTTTAGGGTGAAAAATGCAAAAAACTAATTTTTGGGAAATTTTAAACCCCCATAAACCCCCTTCCCACGGTCAGATTTTTCTGGTTTTCGAACTTTAAGTCATAAATGTCACTTTACACATTTGAGCCAAATTTCGTCGAAATCGGACGTTTTTTACTCAAGTTATCGCATTCACGGACACACATGTATATAAATTTGATCGAATAGTGTTTTTGTCATCTGCGAACCTAAAAAAAAGTTATCATAGTCTCGGGCTTAAGTCTTACCATGAGACCTACGGTAATAGCTTCTTCCCTATAGAGGAAATTCGCTAAAAAAACATTAAAACATTTATTCGTTTTTTTATCAATTGATAAAAGAACTGCCAAAGACGCAAACTTCACTCGAACTAGTCGACATTTTGGTCCTTACAAAAGAGCCCTCTTCTGACCTCCTGTTAAATCCCAGATTTTTTTGGGGCCAAACAGTTAGTCTAGGTCAACATGTCTTTATTGTAATAAAATGTATGTACAAAGTTTAATAAATATTAAGAGTAGACATGTAAGAACATTTTTGTGAATTTTATGTTAATATTCATCTATACCAACGGGATAAGCAGCCGGATTGTACCAAATCTTTCCTGACTTCCTCAAACCAAGACCCCAAGACACTATGTCGTATAGTAGAGTCTTGCTCAAATACACTCACTTCAGTTTTGGTCAATGGATTTTTATAGACTTTAACTACCCGATTTTAAGTCGTTGTATTATTGACACCTGGAAAGAAGCCGAAACGAATGGAAAATTAACTCCGATAGTTATTCTGTTTACTATTAATTCCTGGAGAGGCTATTCTACAATAGGACATCCCTTATTAAATTTCACCAACCCCTTAGAACGACCTGATCTGCTTCCTTGCCGTTCCGTTAAACCTCTTTTGGACAGTATTCTTCGTAATAAGCTGATAAAAGTCTTCCTGGAACGCAATGACGGTTTAAGAATCACTCAAATGACAGCATTCCCCAGTGGTCTACACTGGCTCCAGCCTTGTTTTAAATTATTACAGCTTATTATATATATATTACAACTGGAAAGCTTACGTTGTGTAATACAACAATATACCCTTGTACGTACTCACAACAATATAATCGACTCGTACAAATGACCCTTCCATCCTCAGAGACTATTTTGAACCTAGAATGTGAGACCAAACCCTAAATACCCCCGTAGCAGCAAATCTGCGTACTCAGCGAATTTCTAATGCAAGTATATGTTTCTCACTACCACATAAAGCCACTCACCAAGTTTCATAAAAATACACCAATAAATAAGTGATATAAAGCATTTTATTTATTCTCCATAAGAATAACATTGAAAGCTGAGTACGCAGGTTTGCTGCAACAAGGAACACAAAATGTATGTTTTTATGCAATTATCAATATAACTTAACAAGTCGAAGTTGCATACCAAGTTTTATTAATTTATGTTCTTAATTAAGGGAGTCATTACATTTTACTTATTCTCCATAAGAATAACATGGGGCTGAGTATGTAGTTTTGCTGCTACGGGGAAAATCAACAAAACATTATTTTGTTGTGAAAATATCAACATACTAGTACTAGGTGAAGCCACATGCCAAGTTTCATCAACATACATTCATAAATAATCGAGATATCAAATTTTAATTATTCTCCTTAAGGATAACATTGGACAACGTACTGTGTTTAGCACTTTGAATATCTCTGCAACGGTTGGGCGTAGAATCACAATTTAAACACCAAAATGATTGTTTTGTTGAGCTGAACTGATTGGTAAAAGCAAATGAGAGGTTTACATTAAAATTAACTGAGGAAAAGCCTAAAACCTTTTTCCCTTAAGATTAACATGGGAGATTTTATGAGCACGTGTTTTGGATTTTCTCCGCAACCACTTAATCTAGGTTAATGATTCAAAATACTATATTAATTGTTTTTTTAAACTCTATAACATGTTTGAAACCGAAATTAAGTCTTTTAAAAATTGTATGGTGAAAAATGCAAAAAACCGATTTATGGAAAATTGTAAACCCCCATAAAACCCCCTTCCCATGGTCCTATTTTTCTAGTTTTCAAACTTAAAGTCATGAATGTCACTTTACACATTTGAGCCAAATTTTATCGAAATCAGACGAGTTTTACTCTAGTTATCGTGTTAATGGACACACACATATATAAAAATTGAACTAATATTGTTTTTGACATCTGGGGACCTCAAAATAAAAAGTTAACATGTTTTCGGGCTTAACTCTTACCACCTACGGTAATAGCTTCATCCCTATAGGGGAAATTCGCTAAAACATAAATGTTGACTATTTCTCCTGAGTTACTAACTCCTGACTCACTAACTTCAAGGACAATGGTCTAACGAACAACTACATCTTAAAATTACTTTCAGATATCTGACAATCTTTTGACAGCACGAAGGTGACGACCCTGAAGGTTGGAACCAGGGCAGAAATGGTACAGCATTTAACTAGTATATCACGAAAAGACAACGCAAAAGGTCTTCAAACTGCAACTTTGACATTGGGTGTTCAGACTTTTTCCTTTAAAATCCCCGACGCTGACACCAAACCACCAACAACACCGCTACTGGACATTGGTATCGCGGCCGTGGTTATAACTGTAATATCCAATTTGACATTCATCTCAAACCACAAAATGATATTAAATTTAAACAAATTTTTAACTGGATATTTCCTACATAACAACGAAGGAAATCGGGTTTCAACTGTTCAATACTTTTTTTGAGGGGTAAACGGTTGACATCAGACAGGTCCTAATAAATTCCCCTTAGCCGCTGAACTATACTAAACTTATACTATTTTAGGTATACAACTATATTTATCTGATTGTATGTTGCACATTGCACCGTGTCTTTCATGTTAAAAAAACAGTATAGCACAGGGCATTCTACTGCGAACAACATTAAATGATGGCAGAATATGGTTGCAATCGATTGAATTTTTCAATATTTTATGTTTATTTGTCTCCATTTATATAGGCAAGATAAAGTTGTTAATACTAAATTGCTATAATTTTTGAACATAATCTTAGAAATTTCGTGATACCTCACGTAGTAATAACAGCATGGAAATTCGACTTTTATTGAATGGATAACACATTTATCTTCATAAATAACTCTAACTGGCTAGAACTAGCTTATAATATCACAACAAATTGTTTAAATACCATCCATTTCTGTCATTATTCACTGTCGGGTCATTACAAAATTCAAGAGATTTTGTATATTTTTTAAAAATTCTTTGAACATATGGAAAATATAAATTAGGTCAATCAAAATATATCATATATACCACAGACGAATAAAAACATATTATTGTGTTACATAGATGGTTGTAGCACTCCAAGCACAGCAGGCGGAAGCTACGTAATAAGTTGTACAATAGTGTTAGACGAGCGATTGTCTTGATAGCAACTTGTAGTTGGCAAGTATCTACGCGGTAGCATACGGATAGGCGAATTGTGGTACGATTTCACGCTCAACTTAACTAGCATAAACCGATGTAGGGTGTTAATCTGTGAGGGTGTGTGCGTGTGTTTGTGTGTATGTAGTCTCTGTGTGTGTTCGTCGTGCTCTGTTCCTTCAAATTTCCTTGTTCTTGGGTTGTCTTCGTCATTAATTCTGCTTGCGACTGACATCCACATAATGCTCGGCGTGATCGGCTGAATTATCGTCCCCGTATCTGATTCACAATGGTTTAGAGCGTCGTTTCTTCTGTCAATTGCTTCTGCATTTGCCACTGCTCTCGCTTATTCCGTTCTTATTATTTATGTGTGCAGTTTCTAACGAACCTCCAACACCCTATACAACACAACGTATTCTACGTTTCAGGCTTCATAACGTTTCAGAGGTTGTCAAAATCCCGATGTTTCATTTTTTTCCTGAGATGTTCATGTTTGTTTTTCCAAGACGAAAAATCAAAATGTAAAATAAAGATACTACAAGTTGGGCCACAACTATATTTAACATTTGTAACAAGTTATGTAAATTTTAATTATGCCACATTTTCTTTCTAATTCACTTTATGTCTGGGGGCTTAACATTCACTCCCCACTGGAAGTCCAACTGTAAGACTACTTGAAATAAATGGTGTGTTGATATATCTTCTTGAACTCTAAGTTAGTAGATGCTTACATCATATCAAGACTTATGTTGTATGATTTTGTTGCGCACCTGAGTATTTTAATGTATAACCTTTTATTTCAAGTTAGGATGTGTGCAAGGAGATTAACTATGACAGCAATTAATTTAAATCTAATATTCTTTACACATACATTTCCAATATATATTATTAAAATTGTAAAAATATTTGTTACGAGTTAAAATATGTCTAATAAGTTTTTATAAAATGCCTTATTGTGTATATACCTTGACTTTAATTTATTTAACTGGTTAACCATCTTTTTCCGTTTACGATTTAAATCGACAGATTGCAGTCTCAGTTTCCTCAGGATATACTTGTATCTTTTTAAAAATTCCACATTTCGATCAACTTCAAATTAAATCTAATTATTTTGTTGTTTTCTCTAAAAATTGTTACATTTCTTGAGGAAAGGTGAAATATTGGATACCGGGAAGAACAAGAAAAAGAGAGGGATTCCTGTTTATCCGCGTTAGTCCAGTTTTTTGTGACAAAAGCTGGTGGAAGTGCAATAAATGTCAGTTGGGTAAATTGTTTTCATTTGAATGGTCAAGTAGAGGCCCGCCAAGAATGCGCCCCGGAGCGTTGGTGGCTTCGCATTCTTCTAAAGATCCTCTGCCCCTCACACCCCTCCCGGACATCGCCCTGCCACCAAGACAGTGCGTATAAAATTAAAATAGTATATTTAATTACAGACCTATTATAACCACCATGGTTCAACTCTCTCTAATATCAATTTTTCCCAGGTTAATCAAATACTATACCGAGCCCTGTATCATACGCTGATAAGTGGACACTCATCTCGTAGTTTCTATGACGCTTTATTAGGTTGCCTAAGGAATGAAAATCTTTTTAAATATCCTAAATAATGTTCATATTTCAGCCAGATAACGGACAGTTTAGTTTGAAGCGCCTATATTTTGTTTTTACCATATTATTTAGGTAGAACGTAAAATATACCACATAACCTGATCACTCATGAGGCACAATACTATTCAACGATTATGATTTTGATAAGATCATTTCTGTACGAATATTAGGGTGATAACATTTTCATGACAAGTGGCAACCATACCTTTCCCGCGAAATATTGTTTTAGGAAAGCGTAAGAAACAAAAACGATGTGTTACTTCAATATCGAGAAGTATAACAAATCTTTAGTTTTCTCAACATCGATGTTCATTAATTTAATTATTACGTGGAAAACATATTACAATACATACTTCATTTCTATACTCTATTATCGGCCAATGTTAATAACGGGCTATGTTGGAAACTTATTAACTACGCAATGGATATAATATTTGTTTGCGATAGGTAAGGGGTTCAGAAATTATTTGAATCACATAATTATGTAAACTTTTGTTGAAACATCTGTAAACAAAAATTTTTAGATTATAAATTTGATAACGTTATCATATTTACTATATTTTATATATGTTTACCGTCTGTATGTGAATCAGTATAAGAGTAAATATATTCTTAAGTGTTGTAAGACCATTTTATTACATCCCGTAGATAATGATATCTAACATTCAATTTACTTATAAAGTGAAGGGATATTAGAAATGATATGAGTGCGAAGGAAGCGATTAGAAGAGTTAGGACAAAGACGCTTGCCCAATGAAGAATTTACTTGATTGCTGGTAGTATTGTAAAATTCTGCTCGACGAAATTAGAATCGTGACACAGCGGGTTCACTAGACTACATCGTATAATTGCCGGACTGTACTGTAATCCTGCTGGGTCTTTTGACACCGATAGTCAGGCTGACAGTAAACGGAAAATGGCTAATTAAAAACCAAAAATAATTTTACTATGATTATCTTGTCCTCTGATATATTCAATACATTTTCAAGAATTAACAAGGATGTGTACAAGTTTTTCCTTTTTTTAACTAACAGGTTGTATAATTATCACTATAAAGAAATTACAGAAACATTTTGAGACTTATAAATACAACTTACTTAAGTGAAATTATTGTTATAACAATGCATGTGGAGTGCAATCCGCGTGGCACTCTGGCGTAAACCACCGCCGCCGCCGGTTCATATTTATTCATACTCCTCAGTTACTGAAAATCAGTTGAATACAACCAATTGCTTGTTAGTTTAACGGACCTGCAACTGGCCATCAATTGCAGTACCTGAAACTAACAACCAATCGATTGCATACAACTAGTTGTACGTCCAACTGGAGAGACTAGGATCAAATATGCTGCAACTGATATACAACTGATATCTAGTTGCGCAGTAAATCAGTTGCACGAAATCGATCACCTAGCGTAATGGGCCTAAAGGTCAAAAGGACAATTTAAATTATTTACAAACATTGGAATGCTGATCCTGCGCAGAATTGAAAGTAACTAATAATTATGAAAGAAAAAGTTCAAAGACAAGTGAAGACAACAACATTATTTTCCCTAAAAATTTTATAATAGATTTTTCCTGTAACAAAATAGTAATTTAGAGCATACGATTATTTTGCTAATTGCTGTCAACTTTTGGTTGCATAATTTCAGATATAAAATTCACTCCCAGTACAAAACACCTTATAGAAGTCTTCTATCTTTGGTCAAGCAAAGCAAAGGTAGCGCCGTGTGTTCACCATCCCAAGCAAGGCGAATAAGTGTGACGAATTCACCAGAGGTGAGAAGAACAGCGTACAAGTTCTGGGAAATAATTCTGAATGCAGAGAGGGCAGAATAAGAGAGGCAAATTCGAACATGTAGAAAAAAGTGAACGGGGATTTCTCCCTCACGAATAGACATGAGAAGTGAATTCGCTCGACTTGTTAACATCGGCGAATTGACACTTAAAAGAATTTGACTTTAAAAAAGCATTGACTTATAAGAACACTTAAAAGAAGAACAATTAACGAACTGAATCCCCCAAGGATAGCAAACATTTTTGTTCAGGTCTATTTGACTAACATTTTCTGAGCCTGAACCTCAGGTACTTTCCGACAAGCATGTAATACCATACTATTTTTATAGAGACATTTTGCAAGTATACATTGTTATAATTATAGTATACTGATATAATAGTAATGTAATAATAATTTATTTGTTTATTATTTATAAGTTATAATTTATATTTGAAACATTTATCAGCTGTAAATGTTTTAAACATATTAATTTTTAATTTATCTTTTGTAGTTTGTCATTTGTCTAGTCATTAAAATAATGATGGGCTACATATATTTTTCATGACCATATTTTTATAAAATGTGTTTACAATTTTTTTAAACTTGTTTATTATGTATAAAATGAATGAAACCCCCTTCAATATCTGCAAATGCTAATTTTATTCGCATAACAATTTCATTTGTTTTTAATAGAATCATATAAAGTTAGAAATGTAAAAGAAGCAAAAAATGAACAAATGCATTTGGGTTTTATTTTTTCAAAACGCGCTACTAACGTAACTCAAATTTTCAAGCGGTATGTCTTAGCCTCAGCTTTTGTTGATTCTATTAAATATATATTATTAATACTTATATTTAAGCACCATTTTCAGCACGATTCAAGTTCAATTTGATCAAACTTTCGACAAATATTCATTCTGCACCACATGTACATAATTTATTTTAAACTGTGGAGGGATTCGAATTATATGGATCGTTCAGAAAAGCAGAATAAACTTGCAGTTATTTTCATAATTACAACCCAAATAATCGTTATCACGTTTTTTTAAATAGCATTATTTTCGGAAACTCAACTAATCATAAGTAATCAACTGTAAATCACAGCACACGATACAGCACGTTTCCCTAATAAACAGAGATGATTAATATGCCCTGCTCGTCCGCAATCTGTTCGCCGCGGTAAAGGTGATCTGATAAAACGTGTGAGAGAAAAAACGGGGCAATATAATTGGATGATGAATAATTTGTGGGGAGGGGGAGTGGATGTGTTTGTATCAATACGCCGTTCCCCCGAGACCTTAATATCTGTAAGTTTTCAATACCCCTCCCCCGCCGCTCTCAGGAAACCACTTATACCAGTTATAAATATTTATTAAACCTGGAGGTAAGCTGGGCCACCCGCTCATACTTGGCTATCGATTCGGTCCCGGTATCCTTTTTGTAAGGCTTATCTTGAATTTGCATGTAGAAATATATTAATGACTCCGCTGGAATATTTAGCCCGTTCGGCTTGATTATACATGCATTAGGGTCTAAAATTACAATGAGAATGAGTTACTTTCAAGTACATCCACGATACTGGAGAGTTTTTATTTATTTGAATTAATTAATTCTGGTTTTATCACTGACTTTTTAACTCTGGATTTGTTTTCTTGTTTTGACCGAGTTATTATTAAACACGTTGCGTGTTTCGGTTGCTTTAAAAATATCTTAGAGTTAAAATATTATTTTCATAAGTTAGGAAGAAAACAACGTGATAATCTTATAACAAACATAAAAGTGTACTTTGTTTTAAGAATCATTTTGTTAATATCCGGTTTATACACGCTCATCGACAGTTAATTATTTAACTATACTTAATTGGTTTGTACTTTTAAAAGTACCTTAGTATTTAAAATAAACAAACTAATCTAACTAAAAATAACATCGCAGCACGCTTTTGATTTGTTAAAATTCAGTCGATTAAGGATTCAGACCAATCGACTGAGAAGGGTAAACCAATTAGGAATGAAACCAATGCAGCTGATATTTCACAATGTCATGTTTTACCATATTCGCTAAGCATAAAACTGGACTACTATTCATACAAATTTGTTATTCTAAAGTGCGTAGAAATATTAGTAACGTTTTTGTGATGAAATCCACATGTACCAGTTAGCACAAAAAAGATGTATATAATTCTCTTAAATCTGTTAAGCCTTTAATGCCGTAAAAAGGTTTACCATAATACAACTTTTTTTACAATAGAATAAAAATGCATTTGATCTTTAAAATTCCCCCTTTAGCATTTGACTTTGCAGTATATGCTTCATAGAGTGAGTTTCTGCTGACATCAACAACTTTGACATCGTGTTTCACTTTAGACCAAAACAGGCAGAAAGTTCCTATATGCATAATTTTTAACCGTTAGGCTGTAAACATAAAATTTTAATTTTTAAACACTGACTGTTTTTTTTCTTCAGTGAATCGCTTATAAAAAAACTCGATAAGCTAGAAATATGCAGCTGTCCAACACTGGAAAGAAGGTAGAGTTTGCTTAAAGGTAATGTGTTCATGTAAAGGAAAATATAGGCAATTACATCTGCTTCATCCGTTGTAAAAGAAAAGAATACCCCCGTTGCAGCAAACCTGCGTACTCAATGAATTTCCAATGCGTATATATGGGTATCACTACTACCTAGAGCCACTTATCAAGTTTCACAAAAATACATTCATTAATAAATGATACATAGCATTTTATTTATCCTCCTTAAGAATAACATTATAATTGAGTACGCGGGTTTGCTGCAACAAGGAAGATAAGATATGTGTTTTTTTGTAATTATCAATATAACTCAACCAGGTGAAGCTACATACCAAGTTTTATTAATTTAGGTTTATAACTAAGGGAGATATAAAACTTTACTTATTCTCCTTATGAATAACATGGGGCCGAGTATGCAGGTTTGCTGCTACCGGGAAAATCAACAAAACCCATTTTTGTGTGCTAATATCAATAAACCACAACTATTTGAAGCCACATACCAAGTTTAATCAATATACATAGATAAATAATCAAAATATAACATTTTATTCATTCTCCATAAGGATAACATTGGACAACGTACTGTGTTTAGCACTTTGAATATCACTGCAACGGTTGGACGTAAAACAACAATTAAAATGCCAAAATGATTGTTTTGTAGAGCTAAACTGATTGGTAGAAAGAAATGTGTAGTTTTTAGTGGAATTATCTGAGGAAAATCTAAACTCCGTATTCCCATAAGATTAACAAGGGAAATCTTATGGACACATTTTTTGACTTTTCTCCACAACCACTAAACCTAGCTTAATGATTCAAAATATTAAATTGTTTGTTTTTTAAGCTCTATAAAATGGTTATAACCAAAATCTAGTGTTTTTAAAATTTTAGGGTAAAAAGTTCAAAAAACTGTAAACACAATTCTTTGTCGTTTGGCTGTAATTGTTCAGTTTGTATACTTTCAACGATATTTGATTTTACTTTACTAATCTTTCGAAAAATAAATACTTGCCTATAAAATCTCCTTGTAATAATTTGTGGAACTCGACAAATATACCTACATAATTTGTGTATATATTTTTTAAAGTAGAATCAATCAAACTGTTCTTGAGTTGTTGAGAAATAAATTTCACTACCTGACTTAGGTAGATTTTTTCACATTTTCTTGTGATTTACAAACCCATTCAACACAGTTGATATTATATCATAGATCAAGTATATTTCATTATATTTATGAGCACGCATTTGTATTTGTATATAAGTAACTTTAAATAAATAAAGTAAATAATTAATTAATTAATTAAAATTTGTATCTGAACTAATATTCATACGAATTTGTTATTCTAAAGTGCCTAGAAACATTAGTAACGTAGTTATTATTTGCGTATAGTTATTATATACAGGGTGAGTCAGACCAACCGCCCAGCATGTATAACGAGAGAACGGTTTGGTCTAAAGTTGTCAAACGCAAACTAAAACGCATATGGGCTATCTATTAAAAATATTTTAATCAAAATCTATGTACAGGATGATACGAAACAGAAGGTCAAAATTTTCTAATGTAAACTTTGGGAATATTATACATCATTTTAAAGGTCTCAATAAAATAAACATTTTGGCGAAAACAGAATTCACTTATCTTTATTCGTTTCAAAATGGCGACAATTTTTATGTAAAATATTGACATTTACGGAATACCCTGTATTTTCTAAACCACAACTCGAACCTTTTTTCCGACTTAAATTTCTTAATCGTGATAAATTCAGCTTTACTCTGGTATGCTACTTGACAGGGTTTTTTGAGAAAATCTATATTTCAAAAATATATTTATTTTGAAAATACCCATATGCCCAAAATTCAAAAAAAAAGTCAAGTGGTAGCGTATGTCAAAAAGCATACCATTGAAAATGTCTTGTAAATCCTAGCAACTTTCCATTTTACACCAACCTTGTATCTTTTTCGTTTTTCTGCAATCAGCTAAAAAAAATTATTGTTTCATATGAAATGCATGCTAATTTGCATAAAACTTGCATATGTATTCTCTGTCCACATTCGTTTTATGTGTTATGTATCAATTTTCTTATTAACAGTTGTGGTGCGCCCACTCCTACGACCAGCCGATGACTGCCGCTCCGGGGCCGCTCCCTCTCCCTCGTACGAGGCATGCCTTTTCAAAGGTATGATATTTGAAAGAAATACGATACCTTTGACTTTTTCGAATTCTGGGCATATAGGTATTTTCAAAATAAATATTTGTTTGAAATATAGATTTTCCCAAAAAAGCCTGTCATGTAGCATACCAGAGTAAAGCTGAGTTTATCACGAGTAAAAAATTTAAGTCGGAAAAAAGATACGAGTAGTGGTTTAAAAAATGCATGGTATTCCGTAAATGCCAATATTTTAAACAAAAATAACCGCCATTTTGAAACGGATTAGGATAAGTGAATTCTGTTTTCGGCAAAATGTTTATTTTAATGAGACCAAAATGCTGTATGTTTTCTATGTGTCTATGTTTTCATAAGAACATTTTGAGATTCGAACCCGTGACCTTCAGTTTTGGAACATCCTGTACATAGGTTTTGATGAAAATATTTTTAATAGATAGCCCATATGCGTTTTAGTAGGGAAGAATTTTGTTTGATGACTATAGACCAAACCGTTGTAATATATATATATATATATATATATATATATATATATATATAATTATTATTTTATATATATATATATATATATATATACAGGTTTGAACGAATGGAGTTTTTGGCATCTGGGGACCTCAAAACATAAAGTTATCATAGTCCCGGGCCTAGGTCATACCATGCCGACTACGGTAATAGCTTCTTCCCTATAGGGGAAATTCGCTAAAATAAAATATTCTTTAAAATATAATAATACGAAATTATTAGGAGAGTACAAAAAGTAGGGAAAAATGTTTTCCAATGTCCAATCCCGATATGACAACGTTCAGTGTTTAGTTATTTTACATTTTCTTTAATAACTTGGTCAATATTTGAGCTAAAATGATGAGAAAGAACTTTATTGAATATATATTTGCCTTGTTACGTTCTATTATTTGTATTTATTAGTATTACATTCAGGATATTTTTGACATACTTTGGGCTCAAAATAAAAAGTTAATTTGTATAAACCCAAAAACAGGAGTTTATGATTTTTAGAATGATTGCCCAACAATATGGTCCAACTGCTAATAGAAAGGGAGGTGCTTACCAAATGTGAAGTAAATCAGAAAAATGTGACCCCTAGAGTGCGAACAAACGCATATATAACGTTCTTAACCCTTAAGTGCAAGCCGTCTAATTAGTTAAATATTTCCGGGTTAAAGACGGATATATCCGTCTAAAATAACAAACACAAAAACAATACTGATTTGTTGTTTGTATAACCGTGTCAATTATTTGACCTGTAAATCGTTGTTTAAAGCTCTCCGCTAAACAACAATTAATATATAACGTAGTTATTATTTGCGTATAGTTATTATATACAGGGTGAGTCAGACCACCCGTCCAGCGTGTATAACGAAAGAACGGTTTGGTCTAAAGTCGTCAAACAAAAATCTTCACTACTAAAACGCATATGGGCTATCTATTTAAAATATTTTCATCAAAATCTATGTACAGGATGATACAAACCGAATAAATAAAAAAATATTATAAAAACAATATTTTGAATTTCTTATTTTTATTTATTTTTTGTAAACAAAATATTTCGGCAAAAAATGTGTATATCTATATTTTTTATCCTAATTAAAAACAGAAAAATATATCAAATAAAAAAAATTTGTTGACCCTATACAATAAAATAATTAAGCTCAAAGCCACATAATAATTCAGCCCTTTAAGGGTTAAGGCAGTCACACTTCTCGCGAACAGGCCTGACCATTCGGCCGAACATTCTTCCGAATGCTCACTGAAAATTCCGTCTCTTATGTTCCCGAATGTATTCAAAAGTTCGCGCAGCTCCCACACTTCTCGCGAATAATCCGAACATTCGGAGTTCGGCCGAATGTTCGGGCGTGTTCGCAATAAAGGCGGTCCCAAACTTCTCGCGAACACTCCCGAACATTACGTTAGGAACTTCTATCATGGGCCCGGGCTTAAATGTTACCGTGTGTATCATGCTGTGGCTCTCATTTCCATGGAAACACTTTAATCATCAGTATCAATGAGACGTAATCCCGCTTATGCTAAGGTCAGAAATTAATCATCCCACTGGTTTACTATTAAAAATATCACTTAAAATCTGTATGAAAACGTTTGAAGCTATCAACAACTATGGCACTTTTCATGTTGTACAGTTTACAGCTGATATGTTTACAGTGTGTATATCCAGTAAACATATACAACGTAAATACTAATAGGCTTTTAAAATAACCTAAACAATCATCAAAGCTTACACCTCAAAACAACTTACATAGCATTAGCGGTAAGAATAAAGTACTCTTTTGTTTAGTCATTACAATTTCTATATTTACCAGTGCTTCTAAATGGATCCGTAACTTACAACATAATTATGTTTTATAAACATATTAAAACACGTTATTTCTACAATCACCGAGTGTACCCAGCTCACGAAACTGCACACGGCGCACGCTGTGTTAAGACTTAAAACACTCGTTACAACTGATAACGCGTTGTCCCGCGCCGTGCGTGTCTAGGCGCGACAGTACTTAGTACTTGCACAATGCACAGCAGGTTACGTGAGCAGGAACAATACTGCCAGGGAGGAGAATGCAATCTACCCATACACTGGCCGAATTAGTCATCACTTGCATTGCAAAATCAGCGATGTTGAAAGGTTGATAATATTTATAAATAAAAATGTTTTTGGTGAAGGAATTGTTATAATTTAACATTATATTTTATTCATTCATAAGAAGAAGGAGTAGGGTTAGAATTTGATAGGGAATATGCAGATATGGTCCGCATAATGGTATAGGCGAACGCGGAACCTGTCGTAGGTTCGAATCCTAGTTTTAGCTAGGAAATTTTATTATGATAGCTTAGGCAGCGTTGTAACGACTAGCCGCCTTGTTTTAGCGAATTTTCCCTATAGGGAAGAAGCTATTACCATAGGTCTCATGGTAAGATTTAAGCCCGAGACCATGATAACTTTTCGTTTTGAGGTCCCCAAATGCCAAAAACACTATTCGTTAAAATTTATATATATATATATTTGTATATATATATATGTGTGTGTGTGTGTGTGTGTGTGTGTGTGTGTGTGTGTGTGTGTGTGTGTGTGTGTGTGTGTGTGTTCGTACCTCGATAACTTTTGAAAAAAATGCCCGACTTTTATGAAATTTGCCACAAATGTGGATAGTAGCATTTATGAAAGTTCGAAAACCAGATCGATCGAACCATAGGAAGGGGGTTTAAATTTTCCAAAAATCATTTTTTGAATTTTTGAGCCTAACATTTTAAAAACACTAAATTTTGGTTATAGCCATTTTATAGAGCTCAAAAAAACAAATAATTTAGAATTTTGAATCATTAACATAAGGTTAACTTAAGGTTAAGTGGTTGTGGAGAAACGTCAAAAGATTTGTCCATACAATTTTCCATGTTAATCTTATGAGAAAATTGTTGTTTCCCTCAGATAATTTTACTGAAAAACTCACTTTTCTTTTTACCAATAAATTTATCTCTACAAAACAATCATTTTGGTGTTTTAATTGTTGTTTTACGTCCAACCGTTTCAGAGATATTTAAAGTGCTAAACACAGTACGTTGTCCAATGTTATCCTTAAGGAGAATAAATAAAATTTGATTTATCGATTATTTATGAATGTACTCGTATATTGTTGAAATTTGGTGTGTGGCTTCAACTAGTACTGGTATATTGATATTTGGACAAAAAAAATATTTTGTTGATTTTCCCGGAGCAGCAAACCTGCATACTCAGCCCTAATGTTATTCTTATAGACAATAAGTAATGTTTTATATCTCCCTTAATTATGAACATAAATTATTAAAACTTGGTATGTAGCCTCACCTGGTTGAGTTATATTGATAATTGCATAAAAACAAAATTCTGATTTTTCTTGTTGCAGCAAACCTGCGTACTCTCCCCTAATGTTATTCTTATGGAGAATAAATAAATTATGCTATATATATGTATACATATATATGATTTATTTATTAATGTATTTTTTTGAAAATTGGCAAGTGACTTTATGTGGTAGTAAGAAAATATACATGCATTGGAAATTCGCTGAGTATGCAGGTTTGCTGCGACGAGGGTATTGATAAATGTGTTCCAATCACAGGCCTAAGAACTATGTAGACTTTGGGGTGATAGTCAGGTTACAAAGAGGGCCTCTTAAAAAAGAATAACTGTGTTTCTTGAACTCTAGGTTAAATTATATCATCACTAGCTGCTATCGTACCCGGGAATAAAACAGTTGTGTGTAACCGGTATGCATTCTGTGGTTAACCCGTGGAACTACTAAGAAACATGATCAGCTGTTTGAATTATCATCAGCTCAAACTAATGTGAATGTCCATAAGAATAACGCAGGGTTGGAACTTTGACTCCCCATGGGGCGGAGACCTAAAGAAATTTCTTAAATTCCATTCTTAGTGGTTGCTTTCGTTATGGAAAGAGTGTACATACAAAATTTTGTGGTTGTAGGTGTAGAGGTTTGGCCTGGGGGATGATCGGTTTTTCGGAATTATAAGTTGTCCATCAGAATAACACAGGATTTGAACTTTGACCCCCCGTGGGGCGGGGCCCTAAGGAAATTTCTTAAAATCCTTTCTTAGTGGTTACCTACGTTATGGTAAGAGTGTACGTGCCAAATTTTGTGGTTGTAGGTGTAGTGGTTTGGCCTGGGGGATGATCGGTTTTTTGTATGTATAAATTGTCCTTAAAGATAACATAGGGTTGGAACTTTGAAGCCCCATAAGGTAGAGCCCTATGAGAATTTCTTAAAACCCTTTATTAGTGGTTACCTACGTTGTGAACAGAGTATACGTGAGGAATTTTGTCTTTGTAGGTGTAGTGGTTTGGCCTAGGGGATGATCGGTTTTTCGTAATTATAAGTTGTCTATAAGACTGCTCAGGATTGGAACTTTGAAGCCCCGTGGGGTGGAGCTCTATGGGAAATTCTCAAAATCCTTTGTTATTTGTTATTTACGTTATGGAAAGAGTACACGTGCGAATTTCGTAGTTGTACGTGTAGAGGTTTGGCCTGGGGGATGATCGGTTTTTCGTATTTACAGATATAGATTAGCAACGGGTGTGTGATTGTGTTTTGTTCTCCTTTGATATGCCCAAGGCTTCCCGTTAGTCCTATTAATTTTAACACCGAAATAATTTAAATTTTAACTCTTTAATATTGAAACTACTTACATCTTTTATCATGTAAAATTTAATCTTGTGTAGTGACAGAAAGCAACGCTCGTAGCAATCAGCACATGCGGCGTCTCGAATGTCACGATTCTTTCGTGTTGCCACTGCGGGCGGTTTAATTCACGATAGTATCGAGAGGAAGCCGCGAAACAATTACAAGGAATGCGCAACTAGACCGTCAAGTTGTAATGATAAACGCAATGCAGTCGTGACTATTCCAATTGGCATATTGTGAAATCGTGCAGTTTAGCACAAAACAACGCCGCTCCCTGCACCGTTGCTACTACAACAGTGTCAATGCCGTAACACCGTCGCCGTCGTTTCTAATCTTCCACAATGTGAGTTTAAGTTTTTTCGAAGAAATGGGTTCTACTTCGAAGCACGGAGCTGTTTTAACACAGGCTTTATGGGAGAGTAGAAGCACATAGAGGACGTTTGTACGAAGGCGGTTTACTCCATACTCTAATGTGGTAGGACGTTTGTACGGAGGCGGTTTACTCCATACTCTAATGTGGTAGGACGTTTGTACGAAGTTGTAAATGAAGATCTTTACAAATAAACATCCGACTTATCATCTAATCTTTGTACGAAGGCGGTTTACTCCATACTCTAATGTGGTAGGAAGTTTGTACGAAGGTGGTTTACTCCATACTCTAATGTGGTAGGAAGTTTGTACGAAGGCGGTTTACTCCATACTCTAATGTGGTAGGAAGTTTGTACGAAGGCGGTTTACTCCATACTCTAATGTGGTAGGACGTTTGTACGAAGTTGTAAATGAAGTTCTTTACAAATAAACATCCGACTTATCATCTAATCTTTGTACGAAGGCGGTTTACTCTATACTCTAATGTGGTAGGAAGTTTGTACGAAGGCGGTTTACTCCATACTCTAATGTGGTAGGACGTTTGTACGAAGGCGGTTTACTCCATACTCTAATGTGGTAGGACGTTTGTACGAAGTTGTAAATGAAGTTCTTTACAAATAAACATCCGACTTATCATCTAATCTTTGTACGAAGGCGGTTTACTCTATACTCTAATGTGGTAGGAAGTTTGTACGAAGGCGGTTTACTCCATACTCTAATGTGGTAGGACGTTTGTACGAAGGCGGTTTACTCCATACTCTAATGTGGTAGGACGTTTGTACGAAGTTGTAAATGAAGATCTTTACAAATAAACATCTGACATATCATCTAATCTTTTTTTTCATTGTGTTTTGTCATGAAAAATTATTTGCCTCAATAACTAAAGCATTGTTGTTTTATAGTATACCAAAATGTATACACCTCATTTATTCTCCTACCGGCCAATATTCAACCTTTGTAGGACAACCGGTTCCAGTTTCGTTGAGTTGTGTTATTCAGTGCGGAAAGCTTAATACACTGAACCGATATTCTCGGGGAAATCTTCGTTGTCAGACGTAATTGTAGATAGTAGCTCATAAGAACATAGCAACTTTAAAACCCTTTTCAATTTATTTTATAGTAAAAAGGTCTTATGTGAAACAATGCTACAGTTCAAGCAGTCCCCACTAAGTATACATACACAAAATTGTTTGTTTTAAGTCTCTAACGTCTCTTGCGAAGCAAGAATAAAAATAAATCTCTCATTTGCATGTTACACTCATTTGTTTTGTATGTTTTAAAATATGTATTTTTTGAATCGGGTTTCTATTTTTATTACAATAATTAACATTTTACTACATAGGGTAATATGTAACTCTAGTAAGTTTCTAATAAATTTCAACTAAAAATCTTATTCTAAAATGATTTAACAAACATCCTTCCCGCAGATAACAAGGCCCGAGTAAACGATTTCACACATTTCCAACGGCTTTAAACAACGTTTTCCGCCAGTTATTCATATATTTATTGCCAAATTCCTAAAGACATTTATTAGGTTAAAAATAATCCCTTAAGTGGGTAAAGTAGACTCGGCGTTCGCTCCGTATAGTTGCAACTACAACAACTCTGGGAAGTAATAGCGACTGGTATTTATAGCTCAATCCAGGTTTCGCAGTGGCAGAGTCGTGTCGGTGGATGTGCAACATGAAGTATAGGCACATTGCAAGTTATGTTTCCGATAGCAGATTGCAGTTGGGGTGGTACGCACCAGCACGGCGCCTATGACACATGCAACCTCGGTGCATCCTGTGCCAGTCATGTGTGTATGTATTGTTTGCATTATGGTCTGCGTGGCGCTACCCCGTCGCCACCCGTCATCCCGACTCATGGCTTTTCAATAATGGGCTCTCCAGGAAATAACGCTACACTAGCTTTATTGCAACGCTCGCCCTCCCTGGCGCTTGTTACCCACACGGTATTCGATGATTCACCTGGCTGATGATCAATCGACAGTGATATTTTAGACTAGTATCTGCAAACATTTTAATTTTACCTCGGATAAAATATGTTTATAAAAAGTATTATATCTGTGTGTTTGACATTTTTTCGAAATTCTCTTTTATGGTTTGTATCGTGGAAGTAATGTTTGTGGAAGTATTAATAACAAACTTAATTAAAAATCTTCAACTTTGATTTGTTTACTGAAGAAGTCAAGAGGTATATTAAAAGTGAAGATGTATAAAAAATAACTTAGTCTGTAAGAACAACTATTTCATATATTCGTCTTAAATTAAAATATTGTTTTTATCTGTATCTTACATCTTTTGTCGTAAGCATAATAGTGAGCTTGAGCGTACCATTTCATATTAAAACGATGAATTGCTCTAACGAAAGCTATTTTTTTTTTAAATTTATTGTTATTTAAAAGAATAAACAATGTATTTGATAAATTCTGTGTAGAATAAAATATGTGGAAAACAAATTCAAATTAAGACTTTAAATAATTTAAGTAGTTTAGGTTGCATAAAATAGCTCTTTCAGAATAACACTGGGACTTTGAAAGCCCATTGGGTTAAATCAAATGAGTGGATATTTTCCCAACCCCAAAAAGGTCTAAATAAGATCTATCAGCTAATGCAAAACTTATATACAGGGTGTTTCACAGGAACCCTGAAAAACTTTAGGAAATAGATCCTTGGGTCAAAAGAAGCAAAAAATGTGCCTTGAACATAGGACCTAATCTCAATCGTTTTCTATTTATAAGTGAAAATAGGTTTTTCTGTTTTCAGTGAACCTATTGACAATTTTTACCTACGGGATGTAATAAAATACGTCTTACAACACTTAAGATATATTTACACTTATACTGATTCACATACAGACGGTAAACATATATAAAAGATGGTACTAGGCTATCGATTTCGACCAGTCACACCAGTCATCATCAGGCCAATGAGAGAACTGACCAATGAGAGAGGTCAGTTCTCTCATTGGCCTGATGATGACTGGTGTGACTGGTCGAAATCGATAGCCTAGTACCATCTTTTATATATGTTTACCGTCTGTATGTGAATCAGTATAAGTGTAAATATATCTTAAGTGTTGTAAGACGTATTTTATTACATCCCGTAAGTAATAACAACACGTAATATGCTAATAAAAAAGTTGTTTAATTTTTACCTCTAAATTGATAAATTGTTAAACAATTTTGATAACATTTTCATAGATAGATAAAATATTAAAATTAAAAGAGATTTAATTACTATTTTGTGCAAAAATGTTGAGTGTTGATAAGAAAAACGAGTTTAAAAATAAAGTTGTTCCGAAAAAATCAATATCCAAAAAATATTTATTTTTTACAGCCTTTTATAATACAACCGTTCAAGCATTTAGGTTGCAACTTTACCAAAAGTTGTATAATTCTATGGAAAATAAGAAAATATCAATTTATGTACTTTTTGTATGGGATTATCTTACTTAAAACCTAAAATATTGCAAGGTAACACAAATTTTAAAGGAAAATCCAGGGGTTGTGCTGAATGACATCATCGTCCTGATAAAACACATTAATTAATTAATTTACATTTTTTCCACATTAACAATACATACTGCAACATCAAGAGTGTTTCATTTTAATAAAAGGACTAATGAAATGTCCTCCATTTCGAGACCGACACAGTCCAGCTCGTCTTAGCAGGGTGATGTAGCTGCTCTCATGACTATCTTAAGGTTTTTTATTGTTGAGTTACGCTGAGGATCTTCTCTACCAACTCCTCTCTTGTTTGCGGCTTGATTCTGCACACTTCTGTCTTCATATACCCCTATAGAAAGTAATCCATCGGAGTGAGTCCGGTGACCTAGAGGGCCAATTTACTAGTCCTCGATGAGCAATCACTTTTCGCTTTAAACGGTTTTTTAGCGATTTAACCACATTGTGTGTCCTGTGCGGCGGAGCTCCATCATTTCGAAAAACATCCTTTCTAATGGATGGGAACATCTTCGAGAAGTTCTGGCAGAAATTTTTCTAAGAACTGTAGATAACTGACACCATTTTGAGGTCCGTTAAAAATATAAGGCCCTATATTATTATATTATTTAAAGACCGCACCAAACATTCACTAAAACCTTTGTTGAAAGTTTGTCTCCACTGTGGCATGTGGATTTTCTTCAGCCCAAATGTGAACATTTTTCTTTTTTCGAGTCGTTTATACCATTTCGAGTAAATTGATCCTCGTCGGTGAAAAGTATATACTTGATCTGGGGACGATTCGCCACTACATAGCGACAAAACTGAGACTTCTTTCGTCATCGCCAGTGTGAAGAGCCTGAACTTTCTTTAAATGATAAGGATGTAATCCTTCATTATTTAAAATTCTCCACTTTTTAGAGATGAATACCAGATGCTTTCTTGAAAGCTTTCTCACGCTTGTTCCAGGGCCTTGCTGTACAGAGTTTAAAATGACATTTTCTACATCAACAGGAGCCATGTTCAGTAGCCCAGCTGGTTATCTCAGTCACTTCGGCAGTGGAGTAAGCCACTGCCCAAGTGGTATTCCGCGTGAAGTGTAGTTGCTCACTTTAAAATTTAACTAATTACAAATTTACAAACGAACCACGATAGTCCGAACACCCGGTAAACTGAACGCCCCTGAGGTCCGACCGCCCTGTCATCCGAACTCCCCTGTAATCCGACGACCTTCAGTGGGTATATTTTTAGATTTTTCAAGTTTCAACAAAGAATCCAAGTTAGTGTAATTCCTGATTTAATTGTCTTTAGTTGTAATATTATCTCTTATATCTTACGTACAGATTGTTTCCTACCATAATATTTGTTACTATAATGTAATTTTGTTGTAATTACAATCGCTTCTACTAAGTTTGTGGTCTTTGTTTAAAACACTGTCAGTAACCGGAACATTTTCATAATCCGAAGGACTTGAACAAACAAATATTCGGATTAACGAGGTTTGCCTGTCACTTGATTTCAAGGTTTTACTTACCGGTATTGAAAGGTAAATGGACGTTCACATTTACTTTAAGTCAAAATAAAAATGTTTATTCTGCTCAACCCCTGGATTTTCCTTTAAAATTTGTGTTACCTTAAAATATTTTATGTTTTAAGTAAAATAATCACCATACAAAATGTACATAAATTGATATTGTCCTATTCTCCATAGAATTATTCAACATTTGGTAAAGGTGCAACCTAAATGCTTGAACGGTTGTATTATAAAAGGCTGTAAAAAAATAAATATCTTTTGGATCGTGATTTTTTCGGAACAATTTTATTTTTAAACTCGTTTTCTTAGCCAAACTCAACATTTTTGCACAAAATAGCAATGTAATCTCTTTTAAATTTAATATTCTATCTATCTATGGAAATTCAAAATATTATATCTATTTATCAATGTAGAGGTCACAATGTTCAAATGATATACTAAAAACTGAAAAAACCTAATTTCACTTATAAATAGAAAACGATTGAGATTAGGTCAATTGTGTTCATTGGACATTATTTGCTTCTATTGACCCAAGGATCCATTTCCATAAGTTTGCCAGGGTTCCCGTGAAACACCCTGTATAACATTTTAGTTCTAAATGGCAAAAGTCACCGTACAAAAATTAAGGGGTTTTTTGAATAATGAGGCTGATATCGTAGTTCCAAATTTACCTTTTTCTGGCGAAACATGTATTTCTCATTCCGTGAAACTTTGTATATTGAAGAGCGAATATATGAAATGAAGAAAGTGTAGTTTTATGTAATGCGGGCCGGTTGTCAGAACGAAGAGTGAAGATTGAAGACTGAAGAGATCAAGAGTGAAGAACAGAAGTGCTGTGACAAGATTGTGGGCCAATTAGTTGTCTACTGACAATGCACCCGCAGGTCCGATGCCAAATCACAATCCGACGTGCACGATGCAGGTATTCATTTTTCTAAACAAATGTCACTTTGATGTTATGATGGAATATCAAACTTCAACCGTCAACTTTCCCCCTTTCCTCTCAATCCTCACACTCCCGCATTCCATCTCTTTCTCTGATTCTCCAGCATACCTTGTATTCTACATCATGTGGAACTTGGCTCTGCGTCTTTCACCAAGACAATTTTTTAAATACCCCCTCTCAGCAAACCTGCGTACTCAGTGAATTTTCATTACATATATACGTATTAATACTGTATAAAGCCACTTACCAAGTTCACAAATAAGCGATATATAATATAACATTTTAATTATTCTCCATAAGAATAACATAGGAGCTGAGTACGCAGGTTTTCTGCAACAAGGGACACAAAATATGGGTTGTTATTAAAAATATGATTATAACTTAACTAGGTGAAGCAACATACCAAGTTTTATCAATATACATTCATAAATAAGCGATATATGGCATTTTAATTATTCTCCATTAGAATAACATGGGAGCTGAGTACGCAGGTTTGCTGCTACAAGAGACTCAAAATGTGTTTTTTATGCAAATATGAATATAACTTAACTAGATGAAGCCACATACCGTTCGGTTGGTAAACGTTCATAAATAAGCGAGATATAATTTGTTTCTTATTCATATTGGACAACGTATTGTATTTAGCACTTTCAATATCTCTGGAATCAATTGACGTAGAGCAATGATCAAAATACCAAATTGTGTATTATTTTAAGCTGAATTCAATGTTTGAAACTAAAATTGAATTTACTAAAATATTATACGTAAAAAACTCAAAAAACCCATTTTTGGGGTACAAACCCTCCCTTTGGATGGAGCGATCTGGCTGGTTTTCGAACTTAAAGTCATAAATGTTGCTTTACATGTTTGTACCAAATTTAATCAAAATCGGACTATTTTTACGATAGTTATCGTGCTCACGGACACATATATATACAGTTTTTAACGAATTGTGTTTTTGGCATCTGGGGATGTTTTTGGGCATTCATTCGCTAAAACATGAATAGTGTTTACAGATTGTGTTTAAATTAAGGAGCTAACTTGTTATCTAACAAGTTAGCTCCTTAATTAACTAAATCATCTGATTTAGTTATATGAACGACACATCTATTTTTAGAATAGACAATTCGATGGGAAAAATGAAAATTAATAGAAAACACTTACATATATACACTTAGTAAGTAATGGGTCGTTTTGATTTCCATAAACATCAAACAATTTCCTTGCAACAGTCCTACTGAAGAGTAAAATAACTCAAGCCTTTACTGTAGTGCAGATGCCAACAGTGTAGCACTCCACCTCAGTGAAGAAAATGTCAAAGACAAGTTTACCCAAACCAAGAAAACTAACTTCGTTGGTGTTGTATTAGTTAAGGACTTTCATTAAAAACATTTGTATTTGTTTTTATTTTAAGAACAAATTAAAAACTGCATATGCCTACCATTTAACTAGATTTAAAATTGGTTTATATTCTATAATTGCTTTATATTATACACAACACCCATAATCTTGGCTAGACTGGACTTTTGCATGCTTCAACTCTCAATAGATCTTTTGTTCAGTCTCTTGAAAACATCTTGGGTGTATTAAAAAGGCTGATCCCAACCCGACGCAGAGTAGAATGTTTTGTTCGTCATATACTGGTGGTATCTTACGATGCTGAATGTATTTGTTCAATGAATTAAGCTTAGTTTTAGAGCTAGAAATCGTGTTAGAAATCTTAAGTGGAATAAACTTTGAACTTTGAACTGAACTTTGAATTTGTGTATGAACTTTAAAGACAAACATAATCATTGTACAGGAACACTTAGGAGACCATATAATAAAAGGATTTACGAAGTATCATCCAATTTTATTATCAAAGACCAGCTGTTGTTTGTTTAAAACTCAGGACTACAAACGTAGCTTTTTTTACTTACAATAAAACAAGCACTATAAACGCACCCGGTCCGATTCGCTTGCCCCCACGTTCCCCAAAACTAAACATGGCGTTATTTTTTCAGCTGGGGTTAGTTAAAGGAAAGATTTACAGGAATAAAGGCTCTAATATCAATAGCTAAGGTTAAGAATCAACACAACTTTCACAACGATAGTGACAAAATGCAACATAGAGTGTGGAAAGTCAGAGTTGGGAATCAATAAATCAGAGTTTTGAGTTTCAGAGTTGAAAATCTGAACTGGCAATATTTTAGCCTTGTATGGGAACCATATTTAAAGTTACTATAACAAGTTGTATACAATCAATTAAATAGACATGTCTCAGGTGTAACTAAAGACATTGCATGTTCACATGCATTAAAAAACATTTATTCATAGTAGATATTTTAAATTATAGAACATTAGTAAATGTCTAATACACACCAACAAAGCTATTACGTCAGCTGAGATTTTTTTTATTTTTGTTTATTAATTATTAGTATTCAGTGTTATGATTGTGTTTGTCGGAAGTTAATGTTCCAGTTAGATGTTACATATTCAAAACTTTTTAAGTACCATTTTAAATACCCCCGTCGTAGCAAACCTGCGTACTCAGCGAATTTCTAATGCATAATATATGTCTTAATATCATATAAAGCCGCATACCAAGTTTCATAAAAATATATTCACAAATAAGCGATAGCCAATATACAATTTTAATTATACTCCATAAGAATAACATTGGGGATTAGAACATAGGTTTGCTGAAACAAGGAACATAAACAATTGGTTTCAATGCAAGTATCAATATAACTCATCAAAGTGAAGCCACATACCTAGTTTCATCAATATACATTCATAAATAAGTGATATATCCCATTTTCATTAAACTCCATAAGAATAACGTGGGGGATGAGTACGCAGGTTTGCTGCAACAAGGAACGAAGCAAATGGGTGTTTAGGCAAATATCAATATAAATCAACTAGGTGAAGTCATATACAAGGTTTTATTAATTTATGTTCATAATTAAGGGAGACAGCATTTTAATGTTTCTCCATAAGAATAACATGGGGGCTGAGTACGCAGGTTTGCTGCTACGGGAACATTTAGCAAAAAAATTGTTTTTTTAGCAAATATCAATATACCACAACCAGATAGAGCTGTAAGTTTCGTCAGTATACGTTCATAAAGAAGCGAGATACAATTTTTTCTTATCCTCCATAAGAATAACATTAGACAACGTACTGTGTTTAGCACTTTCAATATCTCGGTAATCGATTGATGTAGAGGAATGATAAAAATACCAAATCGTGTGTTTTTTTAACCTGAATCAAATGGTAAAAACTTAAATTTGACTATTTCAAAAATTATATGTAAAAAGTTAAAAAAAAACTTTTTGGGGTACAAAACTCCCCCAAAACATCACTTTCGATAGAGCGATATGGCTGGTTTTCGAACTTAAAGTAAAAAATGTTGCTTTACACGTTTATGCAAAATGTCATCAAAATTTGATCTTTTTACGAGAGTTATCGCACCCACGGACACACACACACACACACACACACACACACACACACACACACACACACACACACACACACACACACACACACACACACACAAGTGTATACAGTTTTGAACAAATGGTGTTTTTGGGGTCTGGGGACCTCAAAACGAAAAGTTATCATGGTCCCGGGCCTAGGTCTTACCATGCCGACTACAGTAATAGCTTCTTCCCTATAGGGGAAATTCGCTAAAATCAGAAGTAAGTTACGCGGCCACGTTAATAGTTGGTTTTTCAATAAAGAAAAACATACTTTCAGTAAATAAATCAACCCCCCCCCCAAAAAAAAAACAACTGAAAATAACATTGTCCTTAAAATATATAACGTTTGATTGGTATGAAATATATAACTTTCCTCATCACGTTTGATACTAATATAACGTACTTATCTGCAATAATAAGGCATGTGAAAATCCACAACATCGGGTTAAAATTTAATCGAATCCCCGAGGGGCGAAACAAACGAGGGTCCCTTTGCCGACGGCGGTTGCGATTATAAATAAATACGTCATCCGGAAAATTAGCAGCCGGACATAGTAGAAACAAAACTGTAAGCATAAATCGTGGTATTTGTAAATAAGATATAGGTGGTGAGGTGGTGAGAGCCAGGGGAAGTGGCGACCGCCCGGCCACAGAACATTTCATCATAGCCGCTCGAAGCCACCGCACACACTTAAAATGATATATTCATGGCCCCGCGATCGCACACCACTCAATTATTCACCTGGCTACCTACTGCAGTTCCTTGGTCCGATTATTAAAATATCACTCCCGCCCTATAGGAATCATGGCCTCTTCTGCAATATGGATCGGGTGGCTGCTCATTCGTTGGAGGAGTTAAGGGAGTGTTCAGAAGGGGTTGGAAAAAATACACACATGTATTATTAGACAGGAAATATTTATTATTTTTATTTATTTATAATACGACAATACCCCATTTTTACAATCGTTATAATGTGGTATTAGGGTCATGATCAGTAATTTAAATTGAACTAATACAAAATATGGAGAACTAACTTTCCTACAATTAACCACAATAACAATGGGTGATGTGAACAAAAAATAGCGTTTTCTTTTCCCATTTAGTTGTTATTGAATATTTGTCTATGCTTCAATCAAATCACCTAATAACAATGAAACAATACAATAATACAAATATACAGTAGCATAGCATATACCAATAACAACAATTTGATGGACTTGAAAAAACATAATAAATTCGAATAACATTAATTATACTCATGAAGAAAATTAATAACAAATTGCAATAGCTAAATAATTTACATCTACAGTTCACACTCCTGTTATTTTCAGGTACAGGGTAGTACAGGGCAGTACGGGACTAACTTAGCCGTTCAGCTCAGTTCTGCCAACACATATAGATAAATAATATTAATAACACATATAAATATTATAACGTATATTTTTCAATAATAATAAAATTGTAAATATGGTGTTGTTTTACTCCTCCGCCCTCATACAGGCATTATGCATGTGCGTGTAGTGTTCAGCAACCTATAATTGAATAACTCATACTTCATGCTCGGTGAGCCAGTATGGTTTGTTGTCGTGTCAGGCACCAAGTATAATAAATTCAACTCTAGGAAATCGGTTCCTGTACTAATGTAAGGCCCCGTCCAGCTGGACGACTAAAATCGCGCGAGTGATGCGACCGACATCGCTCCTGTCGGCGACGGAGACGGTGTCCACAGTGATCACGTGACATCAGCGACGCGGCGGCTGAGACTGTAAAATTAATCGTAAATAGAAATTTTAGGCACGTTTTAACATTTGAGAGTTCTTAAGTGAAATCATTATAAACAGTATCACAATAATCAAAGAAGGGAGACTGACATCAAAGAAGGGATTGTTGGATGTCTACAGTATGGGTTTTAAATATATTATGGATGTACTTTATTATAAATAAAGAACGCTTCGTTAAGCTATAAATCCTTCTGCAAATACCCTTTAGCAAATATGGTTGACGTGATTTGTCCACCCTTTATTGTTCATGAATACTCCAAGAATTTTAATATTAACACATTATTCAGGTGGTGCGTTATTTAATTTTTGTTTTTTATTTTTTGGAATAGTGATCAATATTACCTTAATATAAAATATAACTTTAATCTATAGATCCAATAATTACAGTTTATTTTTGTCAACATTAAGTTTGAGCTCGCACCAAGTTTGCCAAAATGTAATTCAACTAAAACATCGTTCATATATATAACAATGCCAACTGGTGATAATTTGTAGAAGTGAGAGTAGATTTATGGGTCGACAGGATAGGCAACGAATTTTGAGTGAATAATTTATAAAGATAAACTATTAATGTAGATAATGAACATTTGAGGGCAAAGGACCGATTATTGGGGAACTCCTCTAGTTATTGATTCACAAGCCGATATTTGATTTTTGAATTGAACGTATTGTAATCCGTCACAAAGGTAAAATTAAAAACAGTTGATAGTGTTATTTGTAATTCCTAAATATTTGAGTTTTGTAAGAAGTAAGCGGTGATAAACACAGTCAAAATGCTTTAGAAAAATCAAATAATTTAATTAAAGTTTGTTAACGGCTGTCTGATTTCGTCTTTAGTATAAAGTAAAACAGTATCAGTACTATTAATAATTTAAAATCAGATTTTAAAGTAATAATTGAAGTCATCTTCAGACTTAAAGTGTTCTTTCTACTCAAATCTCACCCTTTTCTGTGCAATATGTGACTAAGGCTAACTAACTTAATGATAACCGAAATTATAAACTTCTGAATAAGTTATAAAATCTTCAATTTAGGTTTATGCTAAAATACAGAATACAATATTGGTTTGTAAACCTATAGTTATTAACTTATAGTTCAGAAAAGGTTGTCCTATTTTGTAATGCATTATAACACATGCTCATTCTACGCCAAAATGTCATGTATGAAAAACTTAAATTATCATTGTTTTTTTATGTTCATGTTTCAGTATTGGTACATTTTTGGGGTCAAATCCTTGGTTACTAAACAAATGCTGTATTATTATGCTTGAGTTGTTTTGAGCCAATATTATAGTAATTTTAGAATCACATTTATACTTGTGCAAGCTAGCTATGTAATCCCTATTATATTTCGTTTGTACACTGTGAAAAATTATAAACATACATTATTTTATGTAAAATATTGAGACGTTCAAGCCAATATACAGGGTGTTAATTTTAACAGTGCATTGGTAAATCAGAAATCATATGACTTACGGACAATTTTAAATGGGTGACCTTCCGTGCTTTTTAGTGCACAACACTCCGAGTTACTAAAACTAGCGGCTTGAAATTATCAAATATAAACCCGCACTTCTTACGGTGGTTTGTTCGTAGCTTTAAAAACTTTTATACTTTTGTTATTTCTCTTGAACTTAGCTAGTAATAAGATAAAGTTGCTAGTATGACAAAATAAGTTAATTTGTTTACCAAAATAAATACTTAAAGAAACTATGGCATTATTTATTTTGAAACCCGCAGGGTGAAATACAAAATAAATAATAATTAAAATGCCTCTAAATCATGTTTATGGGAATACCAAAGATCACTAATGGAAGGTGAAACAGACAGAAACTTTACTCAAATGCGAATGACAAGTTCGCATTTACGTAACCATTATTTTTTATAATTTATCTGTGATTATATTTTATCTTATAATATCTTTATATTTTTATGTTTATATATACAATGATTTTTCCTTTTTCTACTTTCTGTAGTAAACTTTGGCAATGTTGTTTTCAAGAGAACAAATAAAATGCTACATCTCATTTACTTACATTTGGAAAAATATGATGTCGCTATATCAGTTACTAAATCGTAATGACTAATTCAGGACATTTACAGAGAAATTGGTAGAGGTAAATACAGAATGTTGCCACATGTAAATATACCAAAACGTATCCGTAGAATTCCTTCCGCCTTCTGTCAAATCTATTTAATACGAGGTTAGCCTGCATTACTGATCCCATAGTATTATTTAAATAGAATATACAAGCCTGTATAATGATCTCAGATGCACTAAATACAGAAAATGTCAATCCAACAAACGATCTATTAAATAACAAGCCATTCTAATAATACAATCTGGCATATCAGAATATATGATTCCCCTCGCTCACACGAACAAATGTTATTCACAATAATACAAATATTGTTTAAAAAAATGTAAGTTGATGTGAATGCGTGTTAGCACATTGTAAAAGTTACCAAAACTAGATGTAGTTTTTGAATGGGATTATTATATTTAGATAACTAACAACTATGTGGTCATCTATACCCATTCAATTATATATCATATTACCTAAAATTCACAAATTGAATAACAAGCAGTAAGTTGCAGCGAATGATATTCGTCATGTCACGTCGCTCGTGCAATAACAGACGTATCACGACCTGATTGGTGGCAGCGGCAAACGAGAAGTGTATTAGACGAGCTCACACACTCATATAAACGTCAAAAGTTGGCGCGACTGAATATTTCGAAGATAGATATTTTCTTGCGCTCCAACGAGAACAATATCAAACTGATAGCTGGTATATTGCGCTGTTGTCGGATAATATCAAAGTTTTCGAGTTCTGAACCTCGCAGATACTGATAAGACGGTTTGTCAGGAGGCTGAAACGAAATGTCAAAGGCGGGGAGGATCATATTCTCTGGTTTCTGTTGACAAGTTCACCCGAGTTAATATCAAGTTGAGTATTATTTGAAGAAAGTCCGACAGTGATTCCTCTAATGAAATCCTTGTAATTAAACACGATCCCCTATATCTCTACTCCCTCACTACTTTTGTTTGACAGCCATACACGGCGCGTCTCATATTTTACTCGATCAAAGTATACGATTGTTTATTAATCACGATATTACCGTTCCTACAGTTCTAAGGGTCTGCCGGCAAATACAAGACAGTCTGCGGAAAGTATGAGACCGATACTCTCTCTGCTAGAGAGTATTTAAACTATTCTGTGTTTATTTTTAAATGTCTTTATTTGTTTATAGTTAAGTTTAATTTGATCAACTAAGATTATCGTAGCATTGCGATCCCATTTACCGTAGTAGGTTTCTCTGATCATTTTCCAAAGATCAGTTCACGAGGTATTTCAGCAGACAGTAAAAATAATTACTCCGAGTATGTTACTGAAAATGACCGAAACTATAATTTAATAAGTAATTCACCAAGTTTAATTTTTAACACATTTGAAGTCTTTAAATAATCAATCGTTCACACCGTGCGTTCATTCCTACCTTATTCACACCGAATTATTTAAATTAATGTTATAAAAATATAAAAAGTACACAGTGTGAGTGCATTTATTCTCATGCATTAAACAGAGAATAGCTTTGATTTATTTAGTAATTTTTTTTAATAAATAAAGCAAACTGCAGATAAATACTGAACTAATTCAACTAGTAGAAGACCCACTGACTGTTTAAGAATTATAAATTAGAATTTTAAAATATATGTAATAAATGTGTCAGCTTTAGTTCTGTAACGGATTTCTTATTTTCGCTTTACTTTCATATTAAACCATCAGACATAAAAAAACAGTTTTTGTTTACTGTTATATTATCATAAAATATAACTTTAATTGTTCTATTATTTTGTAGAGTATTTATAAATTGATTACCATATAAATTAAACATTTCTTCTGCTATGTTTGGCATTTTATTCTCACTATTGCGTGTTAGCTTAAAAATAACAGATTACTGCATTATTTTAAGTTTAAAAGTCGTTATAAGAAAATAAATTCCAATACTTTTACTTTCCCCGTTCGTAAGAAAGGAGTGAAAATTAACTCTGAGTTAAGCTTCAAGTCGGTGGAAATATTTGTTTTGATGCTCTCTAATACAAAAAGTGGTTTTCACAGAGATATTTTCTGTTTATCTGTTTGTCTGGATGTGTACCTTGAGACAATACCAACAAAATCTGGTAAATTCGGTGTATCTTGCCCATTGAAGGCCATTTTTTAATATCTTAGGGCATATAATTTGTATTATTAACTTCATTTCTGTATGTCTTGTGAAGTTAAGACAGAACCTTAACGCTTTACCCCTTAGAAATGTGGTCCACGCCCACTCAACAAGAAGTTGCATTAGATAGACCCTACACACGCCTGACTAAAGTCCAGTCTAGGTATCGTTTTGTTGGATTTAAACTCTTTAATAAGCTGCCAATTCATTAATTAATTCATTCTCGTTGTTGGATTAGGAACCCCCAGCATAGCTGCTAGGCAAGTCTTCCACAAGCGGGAATTTTTCGCAGGTTACCGAAAGGATAGGATAAAGCAGGAAAGGAAAGGGTGGGATGGGCAAGCAGCCAAATTGACCTTTCAGAGGGCCAACTCCCGTGCTCCTGTGACAGCTGTGATCAGGCCCAAACAGGCAGACTTGCTCTGCCCTCCAACTGGTCAACTCAACTGACAGGGTATTCATGTACAACAGCCAGGAACCACAGATTCTAAGGTTGTTTACCAAACCCGGAGTTTGCGTCCCCAGATACTGCACATGGAGGGACCAAAGGTGAAAGGGAAGTTTGTCATAATGGACAGACAAAAGACTAACCATATGTAATGACAACTTCATTTGCTGCACCCAACGTCAGCCTTCCTTATTTTATGAGAGCTCTACATAACCGTCTTACATAGGCCCTTTTATAGCCTGGATATATTTATTTAATATATTTACGAGTCTGGCTAACGTTTTATTTGAGTAGATAGATAATGCATGGAATGGGATGTTACTACTGTCTACCTTGTGTGTTACTTGAGTACATAGCTTTGTTTATGTTCATACAGTTTATTGTATCCTATGACTTAAGCTCGAAGAAAGCGTGTCGAAGGTGGACCATTTATACTAACCCTTGACTTAGACTATTGCATGCATTTTTGCAAAATGCCAATAAAGCTATGATTGGTACGACTCTGCGTTTTATCCAGATATATTTATTATTTTTTTAATTTTAATCTTCAAGTGTCTTTATATTATAACAAACTCTTTTGAAAACTTAAAAAACAAAACTTGTTAAAATCCCTAATTTATAACACTACATATTGTCATATTGTAGGTAGAATCCATTTGGGTGTAAAATTTACCAGTTATTCTATTTATTATGTTCAATTATTTGTGGGGAAAATAGGAATTGTGATTAAGTGATAAAAACAGTGTGTTGTTAATTGTCATTCTTATGGAGAAAACAATCTATTATAGTTTTTCTTATGTGTAACCTTTATCTACATTCACTGTTGGTGATGGATTGTTGTCGATGTTTATATAAAGACCCCTACACTCTATACGTTTCCCGGTTCGAGGTCGCATAGGATCGTACGTACTAGAACGGACGGTGCCTCCACTCCACACTGATCCGGCCAGTCGTCCGGCCTCGTGTTTTCTCCCGCCAGCTCTGAATTTATTTGTTATACCTCTATCTCCAGTGTTAGTCTAGCTTCAACAGTGTTGAAGATAATAGATAATAATTATGATTAATTTGTCAGTGTCAATTTATGTGGTTTGTTTTCTGTACTTTCTGCATAGCCTGCCGTTGTTGGTATAAACTGTATTTTGCATTATAGCGGTGGTATTTGTAAAAGTAAAGAATTAGTTATCTAAAAAAACAAAAAAAAACACACACACTAATGGAATTACAAATAATTTACCAATCGCCGTTAACTCTGTGGGAAAATGTAGCAGGGTGTAGAAGGGAGTTCACGGTATTATAAATAACATTATACAAAGATCTGTTTTTAACTTTTCACAATTTTTAAAATCCTATTTAAACAACGATTCTAGAGGTTCAATGCTTTGAATTATTACTCAATAGGACTTTTACAGTATTAAGTGTAAAACTTTCCTGTTTGCCAAAGATTGTATACAACTTTGACCAAAAGTTCAGTCGGTAGACATCGATAGTTAAATTGTAAAATGTTAAATCTGCTTATAATAAACTAGTTAATCTTACATAATTTTCTGGGATTATTATCTTAAAATAGATACATGCTGATAGGTAATGATTTGGATCACTATGCTTTAATATTTAAATAATTTTTGATTGAATAATAAAAATTGAGATATAATTATAAAAGAAATCATGTAGTATTGGAACTCTTTCGGTCATCGTATGACATTCACTATTAACATTTTGTTAACACAACAAATGCTACATCACATATGACTGGAAACACGATTACATGCATGGTAATGCTCTGAAGAAAAGGGAAAAGTGGTGAAGAGGGTAGGGAGATAAACCACCAGAAATCCCGAGGCCAGACGAGCTATCGAAATTACTGATGAAGTTTGAATCAATGATTAGAGATATCAAGTTTCAAAATATTTTAAGATCTGCATCTATTCAAGTACTATTAAAAGCTGGGGCACCATTTGTCAATTTTCATTATAATTGAATACACTGCCTTGTAAAATCCATGGGGGTAGGGGTGAAAAATGGGGAGACAAACACAAACTTTAAAAGCTCTATATCATTTAAATAATTTAGGGAAAAAGTTGTTTAAACATAGTCTACCACAAGAGTTTTACTACAAATGCTTTATACTCCAAAATGTTACATACAGGTGGATAAGCAAAGCGATTCATCCCTTTATAAAGAGAAAATCGCATGAGCTAAGCGAATTCGCTGAATAACAATAGACAGTCGCCTTAGCGAAGCGAATTTGTCATCCTTGAAGAAAAAAGAGCAGTGAAGAAAGGGCCCATAGAAAGGTGTCAGCCAGGGGTTTTCAATTTGAAAGAATAAGCATACGGGCGTAGGAAGGTGTCAACCAGGGGTTGTTAATGTCAATGTGAGAGATGAGTAAACATACAGCCATAGGAAGGTGTCAGCCAGGGGTTGTCAGTGTGAGAGATTAAACATACTGCCATAGGAAGGTGTCAACCAGGCGTTGCAAATGTGAGAGATGAGTAAACTTACGGCCATAGGAAGGCGTCAGCCAGGGGTTGTCAGTGTGAGAGAATAAGCATACGGCCAAAGGAACCTTTCAGCCAAGGGTTGTCTATGTGAGAGAATAAGCATACGTCTGTAGGAAGGTAACAGCCAGGGGTTGTCAATGTGAGAGATGAGAAAACATACGGCCATAGGATGGTTTCAGCCAGCGGTTGTCAGTCTGAGAGAGTAAGCATACGGCCATAGGAAGGTGTCAACCAGCGGTTGTCAATGTGAGAGAGTAAGCATACGGGTGTAGAAAGGTGTCAACCAGGTATTTCCAATGTGAGAGATGAGTAAACTTACGGCCATAGGAAGATCAGCCAGGGATTGTCAATGTGAGAGAGTAAGCATACGGGCGTAGGAAGGTGTCAACCAGGTGTTGCCAATGTGAGAGATAGGTAAACATACGGCCATAGGAGGGTGTCAGCCAGGGGTGGTCAGTGAGAGAGAGTAAGCATACGGTCATAGAAAGGTGTCAACCAGGGGTTGTCAATGTGAGAGATGAGTAAACATACTGCCATAGGAGGGTGTCAGCCAGGAGTTGTCAATGTGAGAGATGAGTAAATATACGGCCATAGGAAGGTGTCAGCCAGGGGTTGTCAATGTGAGAGATAGGTAAACATACGGCCATAGGAAAGTGTCAGCCAGGGGTGGTCAATGAGAGAGAGTAAGCATACGGTCATAGAAAGGTGTCAACCAGGGGTTGTCAATGTGAGAGATGAGTAAATATACGGCCATAGGAAGGTGTCAGCCAGGGGTTGTCAATGTGAGAGAGTAAGCATACGGGCGTAGGAAGGTGTCAACCAGGTGTTGCCAATGTGAGAGATAGGTAAGCATACGGCCATAGGAAGGTGTCAGCCAGGGGTGGTCAGTGAGAGAGAGTAAGCATACGGCCATAGAAAGGTGTCAACCAGGGGTTGTCAAAGTGAGAGATGAGTAAACTTACGGCCATATGAAGGTGTCAGCCAGGGGTTGTCAATGTGAGAGAGTAAGCATACGGGCGTAGGAAGGTGTCAGCCAGGGGTGGTCAGTGAGAGAGAGTAAGCATACGGCCATAGAAAGGTGTCAACCAGGTGTTGCCAATGTGAGAGATAGGTTAACATACGGCCATAGGAAGGTGTCAGCCAGGCGTTGTCAATGTGAGAGAGTAAGCATACGGGCGTAGGAAGGTGTCAACCAGGTGTTGCCAATGTGAGAGATAGGTAAGCATACGGCCATAGGAAGGTGTCAGCCAGGGGTGGTCAGTGTGGTAGAGTAAGCATACGGCCATAGAAAGGTGTCAACCAGGGGTTGTCAAAGTGAGAGATGAGTAAACTTACGGCCATATGAAGGTGTCAGCCAGGGGTTGTCAATGTGAGAGAGTAAGCATACGGGCGTAGGAAGGTGTCAACCAGGTGTTGCCAATGTGAGAGATAGGTAAACATACAGCCATAGGAAGGTTTCAGCCAGGGGTGGTCAATGTGAGAGATGAGTAAACTTACGGCCATATGAAGGTGTCAACCAGGTGTTGCCAATGTGAGAGATGAGTAAACATACGGCCATAGGAGGGTGTCAGCCAGGGGTTGCCAATGTAAGAGATGAGTAAATATACCGCCATAGCAAGGTGTCAGCCAGGGGTTGCCAATGTAAGAGATGAGTAAATATACCGCCATAGCAAGGTGTCAGCCAGGGGTTGTCAATGTGAGAGGGTAAGCATACGGGCGTAGTAAGGTGTCAACCAGGTGTTGCCAATGTGAGAGATTGGTAAACATACGGCCATAGGAAGGTGTCAGCCAGGCGTTGTCAATGTGAGAGAGTAAGCATACGGGCGTAGGAAGGTGTCAACCAGGTGTTGCCAATGTGAGAGATAGGTAAGCATACGGCCATAGGAAGGTGTCAGCCAGGGGTGGTCAGTGTGATAGAGTAAGCATACGGCCATAGAAAGGTGTCAACCAGGGGTTGTCAAAGTGAGAGATGAGTAAACTTACGGCCATATGAAGGTGTCAGTCAGGGGTTGTCAATGTGAGAGAGTAAGCATACGGGCGTAGGAAGGTGTCAACCAGGTGTTGCCAATGTGAGAGATAGGTAAACATACAGCCATAGGAAGGTGTCAGCCAGGGGTGGTCAATGTGAGAGATGAGTAAACTTACGGCCATATGAAGGTGTCAACCAGGTGTTGCCAATGTGAGAGATAGGTAAACATACGGCCATAGGGGGTGTCAGCCAGGGGTGGTAGGTGTGAGAGAGTAAGCATACGGCCATAGAAAGGTGTCAACCAGGGGTTGTCAAAGTGAGAGATGAGTAAACTAACGGCCAAATGAAGGTGTCAGCCAGGGGTTGTCAATCTGAGAGAGTAAGCATACTGGCGTAGGAAGGTGTGAACCAGGTGTTGCCAATGTGAGAGATGAGTAAACATACGACCATAGGAAGGTGTCAGCCAGGGGTGGTCAGTGTGAGAGAGTAAGCATACGGGCATAGGAAGGTGTCAACCAGGGGTTGTCAATGTGAGAGAGTAAGCATACGGGTGTAGAAAGGTGTCAACCAGGTATTGCCAATGTGAGAGATAGGTAAAAATACGGCCATAGGAAGGTGTCAACCAGGTGTTGCCAGTGTGAGAGGTAGGTAAACATACACGGCCATAGGAAGGTGTCAGCCAGGGGTGGTCAGTGTGAGAGAGTAAGCATACGGCCATAGGAAAGTGTCAACCAAGGGTTGTCAATGTGAGAGAGTAAGCATACAGGCGTAGGAAGGTGTCAACTAGGTGTTGCCAATGTGAGAGGTAGGTAAACATACGGTCATAGGAAGGTGTCAGCCAGGGGTGGTCAGTGTGAGAGATGAGTAAACGTACGGCCATATGAAGGTGTCATCCAGAGGGTGCCAATGTGAGTGATGAGTAAGCATACGGCCATAGGAAGGTGTCAGCCAGGGGTGGTCAGTGTGAGAGAGTAAGCATACGGTCATAGAAAGGTGTCAACCAGGGGTTGTCAATGTGAGAGATGAGTAAACATACTGCCATAGGAGGGTGTCAGCCAGGAGTTGTCAATGTGAGAGATGAGTAAATATACGGCCATAGGAAGGTGTCAGCCAGGGGTTGTCAATGTGAGAGATAGGTAAACATACGGCCATAGGAAAGTGTTAGCCAGGGGTGGTCAGTGAGAGAGAGTAAGCATACGGTCATAGAAAGGTGTCAACCAGGGGTTGTGAATGTGAGAGATGAGTAAATATACGGCCATAGGAAGGTGTCAGCCAGGGGTTGTCAATGTGAGAGAGTAAGCATACGGGCGTAGGAAGGTGTCAACCAGGTGTTGCCAATGTGAGAGATAGGTAAGCATACGGCCATAGGAAGGTGTCAGCCAGGGGTGGTCAGTGAGAGAGAGTAAGCATACGGCCATAGAAAGGTGTCAACCAGGGGTTGTCAAAGTGAGAGATGAGTAAACTTACGGCCATATGAAGGTGTCAGCCAGGGGTTGTCAATGTGAGAGAGTAAGCATACAGGCGTAGGAAGGTGTCAACTAGGTGTTGCCAATGTGAGAGGTAGGTAAACATACACGGCCATAGGAAGGTGTCAGCCAGGGGTGGTCAGTGTGAGAGAGTAAGCATACGGCCATAGGAAAGTGTCAACCAAGGGTTGTCAATGTGAGAGAGTAAGCATACAGGCGTAGGAAGGTGTCAACTAGGTGTTGCCAATGTGAGAGGTAGGTAAACATACGGTCATAGGAAGGTGTCAGCCAGGGGTGGTCAGTGTGAGAGATGAGTAAACGTACGGCCATATGAAGGTGTCATCCAGAGGGTGCCAATGTGAGTGATGAGTAAGCATACGGCCATAGGAAGGTGTCAGCCAGGGGTGGTCAGTGTGAGAGAGTAAGCATACGGTCATAGAAAGGTGTCAACCAGGGGTTGTCAATGTGAGAGATGAGTAAACATACTGCCATAGGAGGGTGTCAGCCAGGAGTTGTCAATGTGAGAGATGAGTAAATATACGGCCATAGGAAGGTGTCAGCCAGGGGTTGTCAATGTGAGAGATAGGTAAACATACGGCCATAGGAAAGTGTCAGCCAGGGGTGGTCAGTGAGAGAGAGTAAGCATACGGTCATAGAAAGGTGTCAACCAGGGGTTGTCAATGTGAGAGATGAGTAAATATACGGCCATAGGAAGGTGTCAGCCAGGGGTTGTCAATGTGAGAGAGTAAGCATACGGGCGTAGGAAGGTGTCAACCAGGTGTTGCCAATGTGAGAGATAGGTAAGCATACGGCCATAGGAAGGTGTCAGCCAGGGGTGGTCAGTGAGAGAGAGTAAGCATACGGCCATAGAAAGGTGTCAACCAGGGGTTGTCAAAGTGAGAGATAAGTAAACTTACGGCCATATGAAGGTGTCAGCCAGGGGTTGTCAATGTGAGAGAGTAAGCATACGGGCGTAGGAAGGTGTCAGCCAGGGGTGGTCAGTGAGAGAGAGTAAGCATACGGCCATAGAAAGGTGTCAACCAGGTGTTACCAATGTGAGAGATAGGTAAACATACAGCCATAGGAAGGTTTCAGCCAGGGGTGGTCAATGTGAGAGATGAGTAAACTTACGGCCATATGAAGGTGTCAACCAGGTGTTGCCAATGTGAGAGATAGGTAAACATACGGACATAGGAGGTGTCAGCCAGGGGTGGTAGGTGTGAGAGAGTAAGCATACGGCCATAGAAAGGTGTCAACCAGGGGTTGTCAATGTGAGAGATGAGTAAACTTACGGCCATAGAAAGGTGTCAACCAGGGGTTGTCAATGTGAGAGATGAGTAAACATACGGCCATAGGAGGGTGTCAGCCAGGGGTTGCCAATGTAAGAGATGAGTAAATATACCGCCATAGCAAGGTGTCAGCCAGGGGTTGTCAATGTGAGAGGGTAAGCATACGGGCGTAGTAAGGTGTCAACCAGGTGTTGCCAATGTGAGAGATTGGTAAACATACGGCCATAGGAAGGTGTCAGCCAGGCGTTGTCAATGTGAGAGAGTAAGCATACGGGCGTAGGAAGGTGTCAACCAGGTGTTGCCAATGTGAGAGATAGGTAAGCATACGGCCATAGGAAGGTGTCAGCCAGGGGTGGTCAGTGTGATAGAGTAAGCATACGGCCATAGAAAGGTGTCAACCAGGGGTTGTCAAAGTGAGAGATCAGTAAACTTACGGCCATATGAAGGTGTCAGTCAGGGGTTGTCAATGTGAGAGAGTAAGCATACGGGCGTAGGAAGGTGTCAACCAGGTGTTGCCAATGTGAGAGATAGGTAAACATACAGCCATAGGAAGGTGTCAGCCAGGGGTGGTCAATGTGAGAGATGAGTAAACTTACGGCCATATGAAGGTGTCAACCAGGTGTTGCCAATGTGAGAGATAGGTAAACATACGGCCATAGGAGGTGTCAGCCAGGGGTGGTAGGTGTGAGAGAGTAAGCATACGGCCATAGAAAGGTGTCAACCAGGGGTTGTCAATGTGAGAGAGTAAGCATACAGGCGTAGGAAGGTGTCAACTAGGTGTTGCCAATGTGAGAGGTAGGTAAACATACGGTCATAGGAAGGTGTCAGCCAGGGGTGGTCAGTGTGAGAGATGATTAAACGTACGGCCATATGAAGGTGTCATCCAGAGGGTGCCAATGTGAGTGATGAGTAAGCATATGGCCATAGGAAGGTGTCAGCCAGGGGTGGTCAGTGTGAGAGATGATTAAACGTACGGCCAAATGAAGGTGTCAGCCAGGGGTTGTCAATCTGAGAGAGTAAGCATACTGGCGTAGGAAGGTGTGAACCAGGTGTTGCCAATGTGAGAGATGAGTAAACATACGACCATAGGAAGGTGTCAGCCAGGGGTGGTCAGTGTGAGAGAGTAAGCATACGGCCATAGGAAAGTGTCAACCAAGGGTTGTCAATGTGAGAGAGTAAGCATACAGGCGTAGGAAGGTGTCAACTAGGTGTTGCCAATGTGAGAGGTAGGTAAACATACGGTCATAGGAAGGTGTCAGCCAGGGGTGGTCAGTGTGAGAGATGATTAAACGTACGGCCATATGAAGGTGTCATCCAGAGGGTGCCAATGTGAGTGATGAGTAAGCATATGGCCATAGGAAGGTGTCAGCCAGGGGTGGTCAGTGTGAGAGATGAGTAAAATTACGGCCATAGGAAGGTGTCAACCAGGGGTTGCCAATGTGAGAGATGAGTTAACATACGGCCATAGGAAGGTGTCAACCAGGGGTGGTCAGTGTGATAGATGAGTAAACTTACGGCCATAGGAAGGTGTCAGCCAGGGGTGGTCAGTGTGAGAGATGAGTAAACATACGGCCATAGGAAGGTGTCAGCCAGGGGTGGTCAGTGTGAGAGATGAGTAAACTTACGGCCATAGGAAGGTGTCAACCAGGGGTTGCCAATGTGAGAGATGAGTAAACATACGGCCATAGGAAGGTGTCATCCAGAGGGTGCCAATGTGAGTGATGAGTAAGCATACGGCCATAGGAAGGTGTCAGCCAGGGGTTGCCAATGTGAGAGATGAGTAAACATACGGCCATAGGAAGGTGTCAACCAGGGGTTGCCAATGTGAGAGATGAGTAAACATACGGCCATAGGAAGGTGTCAACCAGGGGTGGTCAGTGTGAGAGATGAGTAAACTTACGGCCATAGGAAGGTGTCAGCCAGGGGTGGTCAGTGTGAGAGATGAGTAAACATACGGCCATAGGAAGGTGTCAGCCAGGGGTGGTCAGTGTGAGAGATGAGTAAACTTACGGCCATAGGAAGGTGTCAACCAGGGGTTGCCAATGTGAGAGATGAGTAAACATACGGCCATAGGAAGGTGTCAGCCAGGGGTTGTCAATGTGAGAGATGAGTAAACATACGGCTATAGGAAGATTTTAGCAAGGAGTTTGCAATGAGAGAGATGAGTAAACATACGGCCATAGGAAGATGTTAGCAAGGGGTGGTCAGTGTGAGAGATGAGTAAAATTACGGCCATAGGAAGGTGTCAACCAGGGGTTGCCAATGTGAGAGATGAGTTAACATACGGCCATAGGAAGGTGTCAACCAGGGGTGGTCAGTGTGAGAGATGAGTAAACATACGGCCATAGGAAGGTGTCAACCAGGGGTTGCCAATGTGAGAGATGAGTAAACATACGGCCATAGGAAGGTGTCAGCCAGGGGTGGTCAGTGTGAGAGATGAGTAAACTTACGGCCATAGGAAGGTGTCAACCAGGGGTTGCCAATGTGAGAGATGAGTAAACATACGGCCATAGGAAGGTGTCAACCAGGGGTTGCCAATGTGAGAGATGAGTAAACATACGGCCATAGGAAGGTGTCAACCAGGGGTGGTCAGTGTGAGAGATGAGTAAACATACGGCCATAGGAAGGTGTCAACCAGGGGTTGCCAATGTGAGAGATGAGTAAACATACGGCCATAGGAAGGTGTCAACCAGGGGTTGCCAATGTGAGAGATGAGTAAACATACGGCCATAGGAAGGTGTCAACCAGGGGTTGCCAATGTGAGAGATGAGTAAACATACGGCCATAGGAAGGTGTCAACCAGGGGTGGTCAGTGTGAGAGATGAGTAAACTTACGGCCATAGGAAGGTGTCAGCCAGGGGTGGTCAGTGTGAGAGATGAGTAAACATACGGCCATAGGAAGGTGTCAGCCAGGGGTGGTCAGTGTGAGAGATGAGTAAACTTACGGCCATAGGAAGGTGTCAACCAGGGGTTGCCAATGTGAGAGATGAGTAAACTAATGGCCAAATGAAGGTGTCAGCCAGGGGTTGTCAATCTGAGAGAGTAAGCATACTGGCGTAGGAAGGTGTGAACCAGGTGTTGCCAATGTGAGAGATGAGTAAACATACGACCATAGGAAGGTGTCAGCCAGGGGTGGTCAGTGTGAGAGAGTAAGCATACGGCCATAGGAAAGTGTCAACCAAGGGTTGTCAATGTGAGAGAGTAAGCATACAGGCGTAGGAAGGTGTCAACTAGGTGTTGCCAATGTGAGAGGTAGGTAAACATACGGTCATAGGAAGGTGTCAGCCAGGGGTGGTCAGTGTGAGAGATGAGTAAACGTACGGCCATATGAAGGTGTCATCCAGAGGGTGCCAATGTGAGTGATGAGTAAGCATACGGCCATAGGAAGGTGTCAGCCAGGGGTGGTCAGTGTGAGAGATGAGTAAAATTACGGCCATAGGAAGGTGTCAACCAGGGGTTGCCAATGTGAGAGATGAGTTAACATACGGCCATAGGAAGGTGTCAACCAGGGGTGGTCAGTGTGAGAGATGAGTAAACATACGGCCATAGGAAGGTGTCAACCAGGGGTTGCCAATGTGAGAGATGAGTAAACATACGGCCATAGGAAGGTGTCAGCCAGGGGTGGTCAGTGTGAGAGATGAGTAAACTTACGGCCATAGGAAGGTGTCAACCAGGGGTTGCCAATGTGAGAGATGAGTAAACATACGGCCATAGGAAGGTGTCAACCAGGGGTTGCCAATGTGAGAGATGAGTAAACATACGGCCATAGGAAGGTGTCAACCAGGGGTGGTCAGTGTGAGAGATGAGTAAACATACGGCCATAGGAAGGTGTCAACCAGGGGTTGCCAATGTGAGAGATGAGTAAACATACGGCCATAGGAAGGTGTCAACCAGGGGTTGCCAATGTGAGAGATGAGTAAACATACGGCCATAGGAAGGTGTCAACCAGGGGTTGCCAATGTGAGAGATGAGTAAACATACGGCCATAGGAAGGTGTCAACCAGGGGTGGTCAGTGTGAGAGATGAGTAAACTTACGGCCATAGGAAGGTGTCAGCCAGGGGTGGTCAGTGTGAGAGATGAGTAAACATACGGCCATAGGAAGGTGTCAGCCAGGGGTGGTCAGTGTGAGAGATGAGTAAACTTACGGCCATAGGAAGGTGTCAACCAGGGGTTGCCAATGTGAGAGATGAGTAAACATACGGCCATAGGAAGGTGTCAGCCAGGGGTTGTCAATGTGAGAGATGAGTAAACATACGGCTATAGGAAGATGTTAGCAAGGAGTTTGCAATGAGAGAGATGAGTAAACATACGGCCATAGGAAGATGTTAGCAAGGGGTGGTCAGTGTGAGAGATGAGTAAAATTACGGCCATAGGAAGGTGTCAACCAGGGGTTGCCAATGTGAGAGATGAGTTAACATACGGCCATAGGAAGGTGTCAACCAGGGGTGGTCAGTGTGAGAGATGAGTAAACATACGGCCATAGGAAGGTGTCAACCAGGGGTTGCCAATGTGAGAGATGAGTAAACATACGGCCATAGGAAGGTGTCAGCCAGGGGTGGTCAGTGTGAGAGATGAGTAAACTTACGGCCATAGAAAGGTGTCAACCAGGGGTTGCCAATGTGAGAGATGAGTAAACATACGGCCATAGGAAGGTGTCAACCAGGGGTGGTCAGTGTGAGAGATGAGTAAACTTACGGCCATAGGAGGGTGTCAGCCAGGGGTGGTCAGTGTGAGAGATGAGTAAACATACGGCCATAGGAAGGTGTCAACCAGGGGTTGCCAATGTGAGAGATGAGTAAACATACGGCCATAGGAAGGTGTCAACCAGGGGTTGCCAATGTGAGAGATGAGTAAACATACGGCCATAGGAAGGTGTCAACCAGGGGTTGCCAATGTGAGAGATGAGTAAACATACGGCCATAGGAAGGTGTCAACCAGGGGTGGTCAGTGTGAGAGATGAGTAAACTTACGGCCATAGGAAGGTGTCAGCCAGGGGTGGTCAGTGTGAGAGATGAGTAAACATACGGCCATAGGAAGGTGTCAGCCAGGGGTGGTCAGTGTGAGAGATGAGTAAACTTACGGCCATAGGAAGGTGTCAACCAGGGGTTGCCAATGTGAGAGATGAGTAAACATACGGCCATAGGAAGGTGTCAGCCAGGGGTTGTCAATGTGAGAGATGAGTAAACATACGGCTATAGGAAGATGTTAGCAAGGAGTTTGCAATGAGAGAGATGAGTAAACATACGGCCATAGGAAGATGTTAGCAAGGGGTGGTCAGTGTGAGAGATGAGTAAAATTACGGCCATAGGAAGGTGTCAACCAGGGGTTGCCAATGTGAGAGATGAGTTAACATACGGCCATAGGAAGGTGTCAACCAGGGGTGGTCAGTGTGAGAGATGAGTAAACATACGGCCATAGGAAGGTGTCAACCAGGGATTGCCAATGTGAGAGATGAGTAAACATACGGCCATAGGAAGGTGTCAGCCAGGGTTGGTCAGTGTGAGAGATGAGTAAACTTACGGCCATAGGAAGGTGTCAACCAGGGGTTGCCAATGTGAGAGATGAGTAAACATACGGCCATAGGAAGGTGTCAACCAGGGGTGGTCAGTGTGAGAGATGAGTAAACTTACGGCCATAGGAAGGTGTCAGCCAGGGGTGGTCAGTGTGAGAGATGAGTAAACATACGGCCATAGGAAGGTGTCAGCCAGGGGTGGTCAGTGTGAGAGATGAGTAAAATTACGGCCATAGGAAGGTGTCAACCAGGGGTTGCCAATGTGAGAGATGAGTTAACATAGGAAGGTGTCAGCCAGGGGTGGTTAGTGTGAGAGATGAGTAAACATACGGCCATAGGAAGGTGTCAGCCAGGGGTGGTCAGTGTGAGAGATGAGTAAACTTACGGCCATAGGAAGGTGTCAACCAGGGGTTGCCAATGTGAGAGATGAGTAAACATACGGCCATAGGAAGGTGTCAGCCAGGGGTTGTCAATGTGAGAGATGAGTAAACATACGGCTATAGGAAGATGTTAGCAAGGAGTTTGCAATGAGAGAGATGAGTAAACATACGGCCATCGGAAGATGTTAGCAAGGGGTGGTCAGTGTGAGAGATGAGTAAAATTACGGCCATAGGAAGGTGTCAACCAGGGGTTGCCAATGTGAGAGATGAGTTAACATACGGCCATAGGAAGGTGTCAACCAGGGGTGGTCAGTGTGAGAGATGAGTAAACATACGGCCATAGGAAGGTGTCAACCAGGGGTTGCCAATGTGAGAGATGAGTAAACATACGGCCATAGGAAGGTGTCAGCCAGGGGTGGTCAGTGTGAGAGATGAGTAAACTTACGGCCATAGGAAGGTGTCAACCAGGGGTTGCCAATGTGAGAGATGAGTAAACATACGGCCATAGGAAGGTGTCAACCAGGGGTGGTCAGTGTGAGAGATGAGTAAACTTACGGCCATAGGAAGGTGTCAGCCAGGGGTGGTCAGTGTGAGAGATGAGTAAACTTACGGCCATAGGAAGGTGTCAACCAGGGGTTGCCAATGTGAGAGATGAGTAAACATACGGCCATAGGAAGGTGTCAGCCAGGGGTTGTCAATGTGAGAGATGAGTAAACATACGGCTATAGGAAGATGTTAGCAAGGAGTTTGCAATGAGAGAGATGAGTAAACATACGGCCATAGGAAGATGTTAGCAAGGAGTTTGCAATGAGAGAGATGAGTAAACATACGGTCATAGGAAGATGTTAGCAAGGAGTTTGCAATGAGAGAGATGAGTAAACATACGGCCATAGGAAGATGTTAGCAAGGAGTTTGCAATGAGAGAGAGTGGTTAGGTCGTTCTCGTAACAGTTAACAGTCAAAGTCATTAGGTTACAGTTGTAACGCGACCGACTCCCAGATACGTTTGCAGTACGACGATACGCGGCGAGGTGGAGGCCACGAGACGCGACGGATGGCGGGGTCACGAGCCGAGAATTAATACCTTTAGGTAATAACATTCGGCTGCCGATTGCGCGGGGCGGGAGCGACAAAAGTAATATGCGGGAGGAGCGGGAACGGCAAAACGAACAAAACCGATAAACAAGAGGCACGGACGGGAGGAAAATGATCCCGCATCGCTATCCGCTACTCGCTACCGGATAGTAGCGGAGAAATGACTTATTATTAAAATGACGAACGCTTGTAAAGAGTGAGTGGTTGATTAAAGGACTGGCTCTATAATCAGCATCAGACGCAATCCCGCGGCGGCGCCACCACCGACACCGGCCCGAATCCTAGCAAAAAATTCCCTTCAAATAACATTTTTCCGACGAACTCGAAGAAAATGAAAACGTGTCGGAATTTCATTATCGCCGGGATGCGAGCTGTCACTTAGATCGATAAAGATTCAAATTTCATTCGTGCTGTCGCGACCCCCCGAACTCGGCCCATCGCCGATGCTAATGCAATATCCCTCCGTTATTATTGTTAAATATATCGCAAAAATGTTTAAGCTGCCGCAACGACGACGACGCGGCGCCCAACGGTTTCCTTGTCTTCGGATACTCAGTATTATGACGTCATAATGCGGTTAATACTTTACTAACTCCATTTAGTGTTCGTTGATAAGGAGAGTAACTATAAGTTTTATTTTAAAAAAGTTTGTTGCATAAATTGTTGAATTAATGTAACTACATACTTTGCTTCAACTACTTATAAGCAAAACTTTTGTTAGCTTTTATGTTAGGTATTCACATAGCCATACGTAAAGCTTAATCAGGATTTTAGGTTTTTAAGAAATGTTCATTATAACTATGTCGATTTCTCATACGTCTGTTGACACGAAAATGTTATTGGAGACTAATATATATATATATTGCTTGTTTATGTATTTTTACTTCATAATTGACTTCATCTGGTTGTATGAACCAATATGTTCATGAATAATATGAACTAACGAAGTCAAACTTATTTCTAATTTGTGTAAATGTTTTTCAGGATAAAATAAACTACGCCTCACAACACTATAAAATATATTGCTAATTGTAACAACACGTATTATGCTACTCAACAAAACTATTTTTCTGGAGGGGATATAATATATATATTTTGTTGAATGTAAGTACAACAATGCTCAGAATGAAGTAACTGTAAACAAAACCTATCTACCTAACGATAAATAAGTTAAGAAGGGAATCAATTATTTTAGAAACTGTACTTAATTTAACCGTCTTTCAAACGCATCACTAATGTACAGGAAATTCAAGGATTTTAATATAATACAGTTATGAATAATTGGATTCCGCCTTATTTTGGCCTAATTATATATATATATATATATATATATATATATATATATATATATATATATGCGGTGGTTTCTTCTACGTATTTGTCAATTTCGTTACTTCTTGTAGCACAATGTTTATTTTACCTCTGTATAATTTATTTTAAAAGTTGTAAAAACGTGTAGGGAAATATTATTCAGTTTTACTTTTAAATCTAATTCCTGAGTATAAAAATAAGTAAAAATTGTTTTAAATTATTACAGCTTATTATATATATATTACAACTGGAAAGCTTACGTTGTGTAATACAACAATATACCCTTGTACGTACTCACAACAATATAATCGACTCGTACAAATGATCCTTCCATCCTCAGAGACTATTTTGAACCTAGAATGTGAGACCAAACCCTAAATACCCCCGTAGCAGCAAATCTGCGTACTCAGCGAATTTCTAATGCAAGTATATGTTTCTCACTACCACATAAAGCCACTCACCAAGTTTCATAAAAATACACAAATAAACAAGTGATATATAGCATTTTATTTATTATCCATAAGAGTAACATTGAAAGCTGAGTACGCAGATTTGCTACAACAAGGAACACAAAATATGTATTTTTATGCAATTATCAATATAACTTAACAATTCGAAGATGCATACCAAGTTTTATTAATTTATGTTCATAATTAAGGGAGGCATTGTATTTTACTTATTCTCCATAAACATGGGGGCTGAGTATGCAGGTTTGCTGCTGCGGGTAAAATCGGAAACAAAATTTTTTGTTGTGCAAATATCAATAGACCAGTACTTAGTAAAGCCACATGCCAAGTTTCATCATCATACATTCATAAATAATCGAGATATCAAATTTTAATTATCCTCCATAAAGATAACATTGGACAACGTAGTGTGTTTAGGACTTTGAATATCTCTGCAACAGTTGGACGTAGAATCACAATTTAAACACCAAAATGATTGTTCTGTAGAGCTGAACTGATTGGTAAAAGTAAATGTGAGGCTTACATTACAATGAACTGAGGAAAAGCTAAAAACCTTTTTCCCATAAGATTATCATGGGAGATTTTATGAACACGCTTTTTGGATTTTCTCCGCAACCACTTAACCTAGGTTAATGATACAAAATACTGTTGATATATTTTTTTAAGCTAAATAAAATGGTCGAAACCAAAATTAAGATTTCAAAAATTGTCGGGTGAAAAATACAAAAAACTTACTTATGGAAAAATTAACCCCCATAAACCCCCCTTCCCAAGGTCCGATTTTTCTGGTTTTCGACCTTAAGTCACGAATGTCACTGTAAACATTTGAGTCAAATTTGTATCAAAATCAGACGTTTGTTGCTCAAGTTATCGTGTTAACCGACACATATGTAAATACATATATATAAGTTTGAACGAATAGTGTTTTTGGCATCTGGGGACCTCAAAACAAAAAGTTATCATGGTCTCGGTCTTAACTCTTACCATGCCACCTACGGTAATAGCTTCTTCTCTATATTGGAAATTCGCTAAAAGGAACCACGTTAGTTTGAATTAACAATACATAGGACTTGTTACAACGATAACAGATTATCCATACGTTTAAAGCAGGAGTTGGGTTCTTCAGTTATCGAAAACTTTTGAATTCAAATCTAAACTGAATAACGTATGATGTTTTAGTGATTCAATAGTAATTAACATCGAGAGCAAATGAGCTGTAAATTCTAAAGGAAGCCAAATACTTTTACAATCTAGTGTTTACATAAATAATATTAATTATATCTTTATTTGTCTTTCAATACATATTAAAATGTATAATAGACATCGTAAATGTCATAATTTAATAAATAATATACAATACATTAAAACAAACTTTAGATTTTTACTGAAAACAAGTTGTATGTTATTATACAACAAATTTATATTTAAAACAATAATCCAAGAAATAAAAAGGATTATCAGTTTTTTTAATTATAAAAAACCTAATTCTAAATTACGAACATGTTCAGGCATATTATTAAAATGTTTATTCTGTACGTACTCATAACTATTCCAGCGTTGGTCGAGAAATGTTAAGATTGTCTGGTTCCATCACCATGGGCACTTCTGTACAAATATGCATTATGATTTTCTTTAACATATACAAGGCTTTAAAATTGAATATGCTTTGCACTGTTAAAATACCAATTGATTGATTCGAAGTTTTCATTTGTGCCTCATAAATGTGCTTTACATCGCTAGAAGAACCGAAGGTGGAGCTCGTGACTGCTGCAACAGTCACTGCTCGCCCACGACTACACTGTACTGCGTTTTGCTTTTCACTGTTGCAAGGCACTAAGAAATTGCTGCCTTTCTGTTTTCCCGCCGGATCGTGAAGTGTATATTGAATAAAATTTATATTATAATCCACTCTTGTCGTTTTTTCAGTTTAAATACATTTGTATATGATTTTATTTATTTATCTAAAGTAAGTTAATCCCATAAATTGAACAGGTAATACATACAACATTACCAATCAATAAATCGCAATAAGGCCATTACCAAGTAATCAGGGGCGAGATGTTGTTTAACACTAATTTTGGCTCAGTACTGAGATGAACCCTGACATATAAACTTATGTTTTTAATTAAAAGTAGTTTGTCCATAAATTAACGGAGTCTGTTTCACCCCAGTTTGAAAATGTTAATTAATTTTAATTAATCATCTTTACTTTAATAAAATAAACAAAAATTTAAAAGCGGTTTTCGTCATTCAGTATCGTTTATCAGAACTCAAGTCGACCCGCAAATTGCTATTTCTTTAGTTATTTATTATATTCTTTGGTCTAAGTAACAGCCAAAATTCAAATATGGAGTATTAAACACTGTATTAGAGTTTAAACGCGTTTGACAGTATGAGCTTCTTAAAAATATCAGCAACATAGTATAGTGCGTTGCACGAGTGAAAAACCAGGCTGTCCATAAGCCCAATGTTAAAATTAACAATTGTCTTATGGACGGCCTGGTCTTTCACTCGTGCAACGCACTGTAGTACACTATAACAACCGAGAATGGCGTCATTCTCTAACTGAGCCTGATGATCGTTGAGAGCCTTCATCATGACTATTTACCACCTTGTATGTGAGTTCTGTATAAGTTTAAGTATATTTTAAAATGTTGTATGAGATTTTAAATTTCATCCCGTAAAAGAAGAGCCACTGTAAGATTAAAGTTTTACTTCTCCACCTTTTTGTTATTACTACAATCTTTGTCAATAAATATTGACCATTTATTCGTTTTAAATAATACTTATACAACAGTGTATTAATATCCTTAAATTTAACAGGCACGTTATCAGTTTTAAAAGCTGTTCTATATTTTTAACTCCAGGCACCGAATAAATAATGCAAATCATTAACAAAAACTGATGAGTTAGTAAAAGTCGCACACTCTGTTAAAAAATTACTGCACCTGAATTTGCTAATAATTAGCCAAAAGAGATATTCCAACTTGTTCGCAAATGAGTTAATTCTAATATTAATATGCTAGGGGTTTTTTCTTCACAGTCATAACTCGATAACGGCTGGACGGATTTTAACGTTTGGGGTGTCAAATTAAAGGTATGTTTACGTAGATTTGCCAATACGTCTCAGAATTTCAAGAAAGGGCATCGCTTATATACAGTAAAGGGGTGAATTTTCGGAACATAGGCGTTATCCGACGGCGGAAGTCTAAACTACATGTTAATGGTTACAGTATATGCATCATTCTGATATTTTATCGTCCGTTTTAATATCAGATTTTTTTATGTTCTGAAGTAACCTTTCGTTGGGTACAAACTTGCTTGGATTCGAGCTCCAGGACAACTAGTAATCAATTATTTAGCTTTGTTAGAGAGATGACATTCAACGCACCACAATCCTTGTAGGGTTTACAGGTGGATACAAATAGCGCACACCGATATGGAACTCAGCTAGAATAATAGTCACAGTCTATTAGTGAAAGTTAATTTTCTAACAGTTACGTCAAACAGTTTGAATGCATACGGAGCCTGGTTTGATCAGGCAGTGGAGACACTTACACGGGTATATTAAGGGCCGGGCAGTTTATTGGGCTAATATCAATGCCGCTGCCGAGGCACCAAGGTAGATACAAATCTTTACGATACATTGCTGTAAGCGATCCGATATTTAATGGGTATCGTTACTCCGTAATGCGAGGCGCGGGTAACGACCCCTTCTGATCCGAGTTCTTAGGTTCCTTAATGTTCTTGTCACTTTTATGCGCCTCCTTTACTACAAATTACTATTGGTGAAACAAAACTTGTAATCTTTTGTATCACTTTAATGTTGTTATCACTTAGTTAAGTTTCACGACGTTTCGGGATCTGGGATCTGATACCGTATTCAGGTGAGAATACCTGAAACCTAATGAAATTAGTAGCACAACCCAGGCAAAGCTGGAACAAATCACAGAAAAGGTAAAATAGAGAACTGGAAAATTAGTAAAAAGTAAAACTCAAATAAACAAGAGTCAAACACACGAACGAGAGAACACTAGAACGCGGATGCTCAGGCGAGATTTTTAAACAAAGGACTTTAGTGTTGTTTTGAGTTTAAATAATCCTGCTCGGTGTAGTGTAGGGTGTCCGCGAGGGATTGACTAAATATGTGCTAAAGCCGCCACCGAGTTGTTCGGTACCCATCGTAAGCTTCACCTATCCACCTATCAAGAAATAAACATAAATTTTTGGGACATTTGTGTACATAAAGAAAAAAATAGCCAGAGTTGAACTGAGAACCTCCTCCTTTCTGGTAGATGGGGTCTGATAAGTAGGTTAAAAATTAATGCTTTTCTGAGGCAAGGAAAACTTTCTCTTGATCGGTGAATCCACTCCAGCATGTGTTGTTAATACTACAAACTACAATGATGGAGTGAAACGAAACTTTGTTTATACCGTGTTAAAACGCCTAAATGTAAGTTTTATTCAGAAGCGTTCGTGCAAAATCTATCATAATGTTAGAGCGCAATTTTAGTGCTACACAAGAGACTTTTAAACATACATTTTATTAGTTTTGCATATGAATTAGTTTTGTATGATTGCATAGGCAATCGACATCAGGGCCTTCAAAAAATGTCCGATTTTTAAATATACAGTTTTTGAATTTTATTGTTTTATTTGTAAATTAAGGAGTTAAAAAACATGCATTTAAAAGACCACCTATTGCTTTCAATCATTTTTAAGCTTAAACAATTGGTTAGTACATTTATTGTCAACGGTAGTCAGTATATTGAGTTCCATCAGGCTTTTTGAATAGTATTAGTAGGCCCCACGTCCAGACATTTTGCCCAAGGGTGTCTATCAGAGAGTCTATACGCGTGTTCAGATGAACACGAGAACTATAACATGACGGGGTTGCTATGACAATTATAAAATAGTTTTAAATCTTTCTTATTTTGAATATAACACCAATGCTGAAGCAGATTTGTTGAATTTCAAATTTCAGTTTGGCTGAGAAATGGAGAATTTATAAAAGTAATTCTTATTCATTTTATATTCTTTCCTTAACTTTAAACCCTATACAGTAACTGCTATAGTACGCCATGTGAGCATAACGTTGTGGATGAGTTGTTAATATTTTCCCTCAAGGTAGAGCGCCATCTTAAATATGATTTTTTCTACCAATCACAACATTCATCTCACTCCCTGCTACCACCTAATCAAGTTTTAAAAGTCAAAGTAAAGGGCTATTCATTTATAAATAAGTATATAAATATTATGCACTCACAATATGATGCGCATCATAACTTCATTAGTGGTGGTTAAACCAATGTTATCTGCATATATTTTTGTGTAAAGAATTTGTTTGATTTAAAGTTACTACAAGAACTGCCATTGAAAATGTAAAAACAGGTAATTTTTTAAGAGTTCATACATTTGGTTAAACGTCACTATATTATAAAAACTATAACAGCCTAAGCCTACAATTCAATATCTAGAACCCATTCATCAACCATCACCTAAATATTTAAAATTAGCTGAACCTCTTTAAACATTACATCAAAAGTTCAAAAATTTAAATATTTATTGTATAAAAAGTAACCAATAGAATTACGGAAAATAAATCCCAAATAATTGAATAACAAAAAAATAACTTAACAACAGCAACAAAATATACTCTTACGACTTAAATTATTGGCTTTCGACGATTCAGACTTCTTGTGAATTTTTCAAAACGCCTACAAACGCAATAAAGCTTCTACCTCTTTTAAATAGACCCCCGAATTACCCGTAATATTGATCAGATTGGGGGAAGGCAGTGGGTAAGAGCAACCAGTGAAGGTGCCTATAAAACCTCCCTCGTCCAGGGCATCGACGAAATGACCCAATTACTGGCAATATAGTGTCCGTCGGCTATCAGCCGACGCGACGCCCGGGCTATATTGGATACACGGTGCACAATATTTGCGCCTCCTCCTCGGCATTACTTCTGACTCTTTAGGGAAGGGGGAGGGGGTAAGGGGGCATATACGCACTTCGGTCTGATAGTTGTTTGTTAGTTTTACAACAATTGTACAGCCTATTTAAGCTAATTTTTCTCATATTTATTCACTTACAGCGCCAATAACACTATTAGTAATAGCTAAAGCATTGTCGGTAAAATATCTTTATATATAATTATGTAAGCAAAATTTTCAAATGAAAAGTGTGGGAGTTTGGCAGATCGCAAATGGGAGTCGGCTCAAATTAAGAGGTCTTGATCCCATGGACTCGGGAAAAATAGCAGTATTTCTAAAAAGTTACCAGCAAACGTTAAATATAGTAAAACATCCCCCATAAGAAAAGCATGGGGATTTAAAAACGTCTGCTTTGTTTATATTACAAAATTGAATTAAGTACATTAATAAGGCCCCTTCAAGCTACTAGTAATAGTATATTTCACCACTAGGACCAAAAGTGACGCTTTTCGATACGAGCTAAAGGAAAATGAGCGAGAATCGAAAAGCCACTTTTTGCCCTAGCGATGAACTATATTTTTCCTCATACTGTAAATAACATTAAGATAACAATTTCACAAAATCTAAATGTTGTTTACTTAGTTACCTTTAAACGGTTTCTTCCATCTTGATCTTGGTACTGTAAACTAGTCCAAACAATCAGCTGTTACACAAGTTTCTATTGTTTAACAGTTTAATAATTCGTTCAGTTCTTATTTAACAGCTGATGACCTCGACCGATTCCTAGGACAAAAAATATCATCGAAATAATACTTTTACCCTAGGGGTAACAAGAACAACTTCACCTCAATGCATGTGTTGAAAACAGCTGTTTTTTAAACAGTATAACGAAAAATATATTAATTACATACTTCAATTTTGATCACGGCTTATTACAATTTATAGTTCTTTATTTACGTTGAAGTTGGTAATTTTGGTTTAAATTGACATATTTTCAGTTTAAAAGGGATTTAATTTTATTTGTGTGTAATTCACATTTAACTTACTATTTGGTGGGAATAATGCTAAAAATTAGAAAATATACTCAACATATTTTAAGTGACAATTCTTGTAACTTCTTAAATAAACAGGCATGGAGTTAAAACTGCATCCTTCCCTCTTATCATAAATAATCTACCTTGTTATCCTATCCACGCACTAATTTTCCTTTTACTATAGCTTGTTTGTTACGTTGCATATAATTGTATACTGTAATTTTCGATGTAATATAAAAGTGAATTAAATAATAATTTAATAATGAGCAATGGTTTTATCTATGCATCCTAAATGAATCCTGGAATCCTGCGGGCAGATTTTGCTTAAACATTGAAATTAGGATTTTTAGCGCCTCAAAAATTGATTGGACGCTGATAAAAAAGTATCAGTGAACTGTAAGTAACACTTCCAAGGTAAATTATAATATGTGGTTTTCTCCTAGCAAAGCTCTGCCCCCAGGCACTGCATTGGTTAGTAAAATGTAATCGACCACGTCTCACAGGACTACGAAATAGTTTTACAAATTCACTATATTTACATATAGCATGGTTAACGTACATAACAAATGGGCACAACACAATCAATTTTACCGTCATATCGGTTATCGTTAGACCTGTTTCTTGTGCCATTCCTTATGAATAATTATCGTATTGTATGTGTACATTGTAAGTGCAAATATATTTTGTTGTTGAAATGCGTTGTTCACTTTTTTTGTAACAACACTTATCATGTTAGTAAAGAAATTATTTAATGTGCTTAACAATTATTCTTGACAATGTTTGTAATTCTGAATATTACTCCGGGGTGCTGGTCCGATCCCAGCTGTACGCTCAGATACTTGACAGTAATGGGTAACCACTGGCTTGAACTAGCAGGCCTTTGGCACATGGTGCCGGACAAATTATAAAGGTACTGTTTGAATAGATCCGCTATAAAAACTCTGCTTCAAAAATGTCTTAAACATTTCATTTTTTTGCCAATGTCAGAACCTAACACTCAATTATCAATACATCACACGTACAAGAGTCACAATTAATTTATTATGTTTTGACTACAGGACTTGATATAGTGTGTTACATAAAAGTTTGATCCTTCATTAGGCGATCCATTAGATGAGAACCCTATAAAAGTAAGTCACTGTAATAGGAGGAGGTTTATAGGCCCGATCACCTACTCCGATTCGGTGGTGAAACGTCCACACCCAGTGGCTTCACATGTCACGGCGAACTGCCATTGATGTCTCGGCAATATTGAAAGTTATGTCCGATACTCGGCCTGAGCCAAAGTCTTTTTTATTATAAATCTTCAAAGTAGAGAGTGGGTGCGCCGACATCGTTATGGGCCTAATGAGAAATAATGCGGTCCTCGTGAGATTGCGGCCCCAATAAAGCGTTATGGCCTATTCTCCGGCCCCCTCCCTTACGTGGCCACTGGCCTCCGGCCGCCGGCTAATACCCCACTGCCTATCAACAATCGGACACCAAATTATTGTTTATTACAAGCCAATTGGGACGTTGGGACGGTGTTCGCGTCTCTTAACTGAGACGTCGCCTCTGCGAGCAGTTTGGAGAGTCTGGTACATTACCTTTTGCTGGGAACTGTGCAGCGCTGATGTTTACTACAATTAAGAAAATTGTGTCGATGATTGGAATACTGCTCTCGTCAATGTAATTGTAGAAGAAGGAAGTACATTAAAATCAGACATGTTTAACTATCATATATTTCGCACACCTTCAAAGGTTCAGTGCCATTGCACAACAACCTTTTTCTGCATTTTTGTGTTGTTTTAGTCACGAAATCGGTTGTTGTTTTTAATCATCTAATTTAATTACATCGTAGATGTAAAATTTAATTTTGCGTCCTTTTATTTTAATGAATTTTGAACATAAACTCAATTGTGTAGCATTCACTTGCCACTGACCTAATTGTCAAACTGATTTTAACCGAAATCGAAAGGAGAGTACTTTATTGGGGCGCCTTTTGTGACCTAAGTGAGGCATTAGATTACATACTGGTCAATAAGATTAAATATTTTGGGATTACCGTTTTGTTTCCATTACAACAAGTTTGTATGAGAGGTGAGTGGTCTCTGGTCATCTATAAGGATCACCTGGTGATATTTCCCAAGAATCAATACTTATTGCTATACTTTTTATTATCTTCATTAATAGTCCAGTCAAAATAAACACCCATGCGTGCAAAATATCATGTAGTTCTAATTCGATAGTATGTTGTTAGGACCTATACCACAAGTAAGAAACCAAGTTTACAGCTTCGAAACACCTGTGCTACTGGCTGGCGTAATAGCAAAAAAAAAAAAAAACAGTCAAATTTTGGCACTTTTTTAGTTTTTGCTAAATATCTCCGAAAGTATGCCCCTGACAGGATATGTTGTTCCATCATTTTTTAAACTTGATAAAACTTTCTAAAGTTTGAGATGATAACGACTTCAATACGTCCATTATTTACTAAAATATAATACTTTAAAAAAATAAACCCCCATTAATTATTGTCCGTAAGAATAACATCGGGGCTGAATACGCAGGTTTGCGGCAACCAGGAATACAATAAATGGAGTTTTATGCAAATATCAATAGAACTCAACTACGTGAAGTAACATACCAAGTTTTATGAATTTTTCTTCATAATTAAGGGAGACATAACATTGTTAATATTATTCATAAGAATAACATGGGGGCTGAGTGCCCAGGTTTGCTGCAACGAGAACCATCGACATAAAATCAGTCTTTTGAGCAAAATACTATAAACTACAATCAGATGAAGCCATATCCCAAGTTTCGTCAGTATATGTCTATAAATAAGCGAGATATACAATTTTTATATTTTTGTTGACAATAGGGGCCTACGTCACAAAAGAATAGACCATAACGAAAATGATTTATTTTAATTTCTTCAGGGTTTTTAAATATTGTATCTTCGTAAATAATGGACATACTGAAGTCGTATTGGTCTCAAACTTTAGCATATTTTATCAAGTTTAAGAAAAGATCGGACAACATGTTCTGTCAGAGGCATACTTTCGGAGATATTTAGCAAAAACTGAAAAAGTGCAAAGATTTGTCTCCTTTTTAGCGAATTTCCCCTATAGGGAAGAAGCTATTACCGTAGTCGGCATTGTAAGACCTAGGCCCGGGACCATGATAACTTTTCGTTTTGAGGTCCCCAGACCCCAAAAACATCATTCGTTCGAAACTATATATATATATATATATATATGTGTGTCCGTGGGTGCGATAGCTCTTGTAAAAATGGTCCGATTTTGATAAAATTTCGTAAAAACGTGTAAAGCAGCATTTATGACTTTAAGTTCAAATACCCCCGTCGCAGCAAACCTGCGTACTCAGCGAATTTACAATGCAAAATATATGTCTCAATACCACATAAGGCCGCATACCAAGATTCATAAAAATATATTCTCAAATAAGCGATACATCAAATTTTAATTATTCTCCATAAGAATAAGATTGGGAATGAGTACGCATGTTTGCTGCAACAAGGAACACAAAAAATGGGTTTTTATGCTAATATCAATATAACTCAACTAGGTAAAGTCGTATACCAGTTTTTATTCATTTATGTTAATAATTAAGGGAGACAGAGCATTTAATTATTCTCCATAAGAATAACATGGGGGCTCAGTACGCAGGTTTGCTGCTACGGAAGCCTTTGGCAAAATTTTTTTAGGAAATATCAATAGACCACAACGAGATGAAGCTGTATACCAAGTTTCGTCAGTATACGTTCACAATTAAGCGAGATATAAAAATTTTCTTTTCCTCCATAACAATAACATTAGACAACGTACTGTGTTTAGCACTTTCAATATCTCGGTAACCAACTGACGTAGAGGAATTATCAAAATACCAAATTGTGTGTTTTTTTAAGCTGAATCCAATGGTGAAAACTAAAATTTGACTATTTCAAAAATTATATGTAAAAAATTAAAAAAAAAACATTTTTGGGGTACAAAACACCCAAAAAATTCCCCTTAAGGTAGAGCGATATGGCTGGTTTTCGAACTTAAAGTCATAAATGTTCCTTTACACGTTTATACCAAATTTCATCAAAATCGGACCTTTTTTACGAGAGTTATCGCACCCACGGACACATATATATATATAGTTTCGAACGAATGGTGTTTTTGGGGTCTGGGGACCTCAAAACGAAAAGTTATCAACCCGGGCCTAGGTCTTACCATGCCGACTACGGTAATAGCTTCTTCCCTATAGGGGAAATTCGCTAAAACCAGACAGATCGCCCCATCCGAAGTAGTATTTTGGGGGGGGGGTTCTGTACCCCAAAAATGGGTTTTTGAAGTATTTGCATGTAATATTTAAAAAATTCTAATTTTAGTTTTCACCATTAGAAACAACTTAAAAAAAACACACAATTTGGTGTTTTGAACATTTCTCTACGACAAATGGTTACTGAGATATTGAAAGTGCTAAACACAGTACGTTGTTCAATATTATTCTTATGGAGAATAAGAAAATGTTTATATCTCGCTTATTTATGAACGGGGACTAATGAAACTTGGTATACGGCTTAATCTGGTTGTGGTCTATTGTTATTTGCACAAAAACAAATTTTTACCGATTATTCCCGTAGCATCAAACCTGCGTACTCAGCCCCCATTTTATTCTTATGGAGAATAAGTACAATTATTAAAATGTAATGTATCCCTCAATTATGAACATAATTTAATAAAACACTGATATTTGCATAAAAAACTATTTGTTGTGTTCCTTGTTGCAGCAAACCTACGTAATCAATGTTATTCTTATGAGGAATAATTAAAATTGTATATATCGATTTTTTGTGAATATTTGTTTATGAAACTTGCTATGTGGCTTAATGGTGTGGTATTAAGATATATATTTTTAGTTGGAAATTCGCTGAGTACGCAGGTTTGCTGTGACGGGGGTATTTATTACTACGCCAGTAGTACAGGTCTTTCGAAGCCGCAAACTTGGTTTCTTACTTGTGCTATATGTCCTAACAACATATTAAAAATTAGAACTACATGACCTTTTGCATGCAAGGACCCTTTTTAGCGAATTTCCCCTATAGGGAAGAAGCTATTACCGTAGTCGGCATGGAAAGACCTAGGCCCGGGACCATGATAACTTTTCGTTTTGAGGTCCCCAGATGCCAAAAACACCATTCGTTAAAAACTGTATATATATATATATATATATATATATATATATATATATATATATATATATATGTCCGTGAGCACGAAAACTCTCGTATAAATAGTCCGATATTGACGTAATTTGGTATAAACGCGTAAAGTAGCATTTATGACTTTTAGTTCGAAAACCAGACAGATCGACCTATCCGAAGGGGTTTGGGGGGGTTTCGTACCCCAAAAATGAGTTTTTTACATATCATTTTTGAAAAAGTCTAATTTTAGTTTTTTCATTGGCATTAGCTTAAAAATACGCTCAATTTGGTGTTTTGATTATTGCTCTACGTCAAACGGTTACAGAGATATTGGTATATTGCTTCATATCGTTGTGGTCTATTGATATTTGCAATAAAACACATTTTTTGGCCAATATTTCTCGTAGCAGCAAACCTGCGTACTCAGCTCCCATGTTATTCTTATGGAGAATAAATAACGTATTATCTCCCTTTAATTATGAACATAAATTAATAATATTTGGTATGTGGCTTTTCCTTCTTGAGTTATATTGATATTTGTATTAAACCCCATGTTTTGTTATTATATTTTAGTAAATCAAATTTTAGTAAATTAATTTCCCCATTGGATTCTGCTTTAAAAAAAGAACAATTTGGTGTTTTTTCATATCTCTACGTCAGTTGGTTACTGAGATATTGAAAGTGCTAAACACTGTACGTTGTCCAGTGTTATTCTTATGGAGGATAAGAAAAAATGAATATCTCGCTTATTCATCAACCAATCCAGACAAAACTTGGTATATTGCTTTATATCGTTGTGGTCTATTGATATTTGCGCAAAAAAACATTTTTTTACCGATAGATCCCGTAGTAGCAAACCTGCGTACTCAGCCCCCATGTTATTCTTAAGGAGAATAAGAAAAATGTTATCTCCCTTAATTATGAACATAAATTAATAAAACTTGGCATGTGACTTTACCTAGTTGAGTTAAATTGATATTTGTATAAAACCCCATTTTTGTGTTCCTTGTTTCAGCGAACCTGCATACTCAGCCGCCTTGTTATTCTTATGGATAAAAAATAAAAATGTGATAAATAGTTTATTTATAAATGTATAGTGATGAAACTTGGTATGTGGCTTGATGTGGCATTAAGATGTGTATATACATGTTTATATGCATTGGAAATTCTTTGAGTACGCAGGTTTGCTGCTACCGGGGTATTATATAGTACTGTACTATATCCTACACCTGTTAAATAATATCTAGGAATAATGTTTCATAATAGCAGTCAAAAGTCACAAAATATTGTTATGATGACGAAAAAGATAACAACAGTTGCATTTGTATTGCAGAGACAGATTGTGTTCCTCGGAAGTATGTTATTTTCTCATACATTGAATTTTTGTTCAGTCAGTTATAAGATGTCTTAAAAGTCTGTTATGACTGTTTAAATCCATAATCATAACAATTTGTAGTAAATAGGTTTACTAATAAACAAATATATGTAAACATTTTACTGTCGGTTAAATTTTTTACATTACATTTTACATTTTTGAAATGTTTCAGCCTACAGATAATACACAAAAAGTTCCACACAAAGTGTGTTTTATCCCACACGAAGTATAAAAAAATACAATGGACTTCTATGTCAACTAACAACACGCCAAACGTTCACATAAAATAGGCATAAAGCTTTACCATATTTTTCCCACCTTCATTTAAATACATTTAAAACCAAGTTTCGTAACTGTCAAAGATATGTTAATATTGAGCTAAATTTTAATGAGATTATTATGAAGCATTGCTTGCTTGTAAATTATATTAATACTGATGTGAATGGCCTCATTATTTATAATTTTTATCTTTTACAATAATAGACATATCTGGTTTTTATCTTTTTTTAATAATAGTCTTTTTGTTCTTGACTCATTATTCCTAAACAAAACTATAACCTGTTTGATTTAATTCCTATAAATGCACAATGCTAATTACTATTCACTCATCATTGATCAATCCAAAGAATATTTGCACACATTTTCAACAATGGTCTATATTTTCAATTTTGGCTTATATTTTTTTGAATGACGTTACCTCGACCACCAGAAGCGTTATTCTTCATTATTATTGAAATAACTAAACTCTTTGCATATATGTACGTTTTATCAAACATCATCCAAAATAACATTTCCCACAATTCGGAATACTAGCAGATTTGTTAAACGTGACATAAGACCCTTACGATGGAAAGGGCACCGCCTGGACACAATCAACGTCGTTAAGTATTTGAGAGGGTTCGAATTTGACTCGAGTGTACATTTGTCATTGGGCTATTAATTAACGACACATTTCTAAGGGCCAAGCGGGCCCGGTGACAAGTTTCGAGGACGGGCCATTCTAACTACAACATGTATTTACATTTTACTTCATTGAAACATCTGAGTTATTTTGGATATTGTATAGTTTATTGAAAAAAATAAAAAAGTTGTATACAGAACTTTTATTATTATTTTACTTTTTTATAAGCCGAAATCGGGGTCTGTTCAATTTATTACCAACGATTGTTTTTTATACAGTTCTGTGAAAACTGTAAGTCAAAATTGTGGGAGTTTGGAAAATTGCAGAATAATGTGAGGGGGCTAAAATTAAAGGTCTCAGGGACTCAGTAAAAATAGCAGTTTTTCCGAAATATTACCATAAAACAAGAAATAATGTAAAACATCCCCGTAATAAAAGCAAGGAGTTTTAAAATAGCCTGCTTTTATTACATTAAAACATGTGATTAAGTGTCTACTATGTTTACCTACTGACAAGTGTTCCTACTAAATATATTGTTTTATTTTCCTCAGCATTTAAAGAGTAAAAATATCAGAATTGGAGTAAGGTTAGGGGCTGACGGTCATTATACAATCCTAAAAATGTATACAATCCAACTAACAATTTCGATAATAATATATTGTTAGTGGATATTGTATTCGTAATATTGTAAAGATCAACCACATGATGAATTTCAAGTTAGGAATTTTCTTTTTAAATCATGGATTTTTAATCAACAAAGGACTCTAAAAATTGCGATATGTGTTAAACTACAGAATAAGGCGTGTTAACATTTTATTATTAATCTCATAATCCAAAATTGTTCGATACATATATTTTCTATAGCTATTTTTTTTCAATAATGTGAACATCAACCCAGTGGTGCAACATGTGAACCTAGCAAGATATTACTTTTGACCAATCATTTTAATAATAAATGTAATGAAATAATTCCGTCAATTTACTTTCCAAAAATGAGTTTAAAATGAATACCCCCGTCACAGCAAACCTGCATACTCAGCCAATTTCTAATGTCTTAATACTACATAAAGCCGCATACCAAGTTTCATAAAAATATATTCACAAATAAGTGATGAATACAATTTGAATTTTCCTCCATAAGAATAACATTAGGGATGAGTACGCAGGTTTGATGCAACAAGGAACACAAAATAATGGGTTTTAATGCAAATATCAATAGAACTCATCTAATTAAAGTCACATACCAAGTTTCATTCATACACGATAAATAAGCGAGTTTCATTTATAAATAAGCGATACATAACATTTTAATTATTCTCTATAACAATAACATGGGGACCGAGTAGCTAGGTTTACTGCTACGGAAACCATAAGTGAACATTTTGTTTTTTGTGCAAACAACAACAAACCACAACCAGATGAAGCCATATACCAAGTTTCGTCAGTTTATATTCATAAATAAGCGAGATATAATTTATTTTTCTCCATAAGAATAGCATTAGACAACGTACTGTGTTAGCACTTGCAATATCTCAGTCAGTAATCAATTGACGTAGAGCAATGATCAAAATACCAAATTGTTTGTTTTTAACGAGTTTCCTCTATAGGGAAGAAGCTATTACCGTAGGTGGCATCGTAAGACTTAAGCACGAGACCATGATAACTTTTTGTTTTGAGGTCCCCAGATGCCAAAAACACTATTCGTTAAAATATATATATATATATATATATATATGTATATATATTTTATGAAATTTGGCACAAATATGTAGAGGAACATTTATGACTTTAAGTTCGAAAACCAGATTGATCGGACTATGAGAAGGTGGTTTTATGGGGATTTTAAATTTTCCAAAAATCAGTTTTTTGAATTTTTCCCCCTTAAATTTTAAAAACACTTAATTTTGGTTACAGCCATTTTATCGAGCTTAAAACACAAATAATTTGGTATTTTGAATCATTAACCCAGGTTAAGTGGTTTTAGAGAAAAGTCAAAAAAGGCGACCATAAAATTTCCTATGTTAATCTTATGGGAAAAAGGTGTTTGGATTTTCCTCAGATAATTTTACTAAAAACTTCACATTTCTTTTTACCGATCAGTTTAGCTCTACAAACAATCATTTTGGTGTTGTAATTGTTGTTCTACGTCCAGCCGTTGCAGAGATATTGAAAGTGTTTACACAGTACGTTGTCCAATGTCATCCTTATGGAGGATAAATACAATTTGATATCTCGATTATATTGATGAAACTTGGTATGTGGCTTCAACTAGTTGTGGTATATTGATATTTGCACAGAAAAGGTTTTTTGTTCATTTTCTCCGTAGCATCAAACCTGCATACTCGGCCCCCATGTTATTCATGTGGAGAATAAGTAAAGTTTTGTATCTCCCTTAGTTTTGAAACTAAATTAATAATACTTGGAATATAGCTTCACCTGGTTGAGTTATATTGATAATTGCAAAAATACACATTTCGCATCTTCCTCGTTGCAGCAAACCTGCGTATTCAGCCCTAATGTTATTCTTATGGAGAATAAATAAAATGCTATATATCACTTATTTATGAATGTATTTTTGTGAAACTTAGTAAGAGCCTCTATGTAGTAGTGAGACTCATATATATGCATTATAAATTCGCTGATTACGCAGGTTTACTGGGACGGGGTATTTTAAGATGAATTCAATGGTATAACTAAATATTTGATTTAAATAAAAACTACGTGTAAAAACCCCCCTTTGAATGGTGCGATTCGTCTGGTTTTCGAACTCGTTCAAATAAATGCTACTTTACACGTCTGTACCAAATTTCATCAAGATCGGACCTTTTTTTACGAGAGTTATCGTGCTTACGGACACATAAATAAATATATAAATATGTATAAATATTAATATATAAATTTGTATAAATATTAATATATAAATTTGTATAAATATTAATATATAAATATGTATAAATATTAACATATATATACATGTATACAAAATTTGAGCGAATGGTGTTTTTTGCATCTGGGGGGCTCAAAATGAAAAGTTGTCATGGTCTCGGGCTTAAGTGTTACCATGCCACGGTATTAGCTTCTTCCCTATAGGGGAAATTCGCTAAAATTATAAAGTTAACTGGAAATGATGAAATATATTTTTTAAATTTAAATGATTTAATAATAACTATATTGATATGATTATTCAATAATGAATTATCAGTTATATATATTTGTTAAACCGTAATAGAAAGGATGTGTTACTTATTATTAACATTTGATTGGACTTTACATATCGCTTCTAGTGTTTAACCCACTACGTTTCGGGAGAAAATAAAACTCCTCCCGCTGTCAAGTGGCCCTACTTAAATGATTTTAAATGCAATTAAGTAGAGTAAACTGATAACGTTAGTTCCTTCACGCTCCAAATCGTCGTGAAATTTTAACCATTAGAAGCGATAGAGAAAGTACAAACTATAATTGTAATAATTAACAAATGTTAGTGTCACCAGTTCACCATATTTATTACCAATATGCTGTTAATATTTTTGTATTTATATTTCGACTCTAATGGTGCCCATCGAGGACTGGGGCTGACGCCGACGTCACGAGAGGCCACGTGATAACGAGGTCCGACCCGAGATCTCCTTCCGAGATTAATTAAAAGCCCCTTCTCACTCTTGTCTTTGATATAAAGTATAATACACTTTTAATACGAGTGTGTTTACACGGGAAATTAAAACGAGGTTATGACTCCGAAAAGAAATCCGTTCACGGTCGACCGTGCTCACGGCTCGGAGATACCGCGACGGGACATAATCTTCCGTCAAAGTCGTTCACGGTCGACCGTGCTCACGGCTCGGAGATACCGCGACGGGACATAATCTTCCGTCAAAGTCGGTGCAGTAATTAAGCGGCGAATGCGCTGCAGCGCTGAATGGCTGGAAAAAAGGAGCGCGCTTAAAAAGGTAAAAGAAATCGATTCGGTAAACGCCATACATGTTATACGAAGAGGAAGAAATTAATTGAGGTGTTCGCGATCGCAAACGCCACCGCCACCGTCGCTCCAATTTCGAGGGATCCGGCATATTTCACCGCGATGGTGCCGCCGCCGCGCGGGAGAGTCCTGCACACGTCGCTTTTGTGCCCCCGCGCGGCTCACGCGTCACGGCGTCTCCCGAATGCTCTTCTTTTTGCTCGTTCGAATCGGATTGTAATTATTTCTGGAATCAACGATCAAAGCGCAGCTCGAGTGCCCGATGCTATGATCGTTTATACGTTCCCGCCGCCGATTTTTAACTCTCACTTTTGCTAATCTGCGGTCGCTTTGTGTTTGCGATTGGGGAATATTAGTGTTAGGCATCAGAGTCGGTGGTTGACACGCAGTCGCGGACGTGTTTGACTAGCTGCCTTGACTCCAGTTACACGTTAGTGCATCCACTCAATTAAACTAATTATAAACCCAATTTGAGTGCATTATCAGGGTTAATAATGTACTGCAAAATATTTTTCGCACAGTTAGTACTGCCGTACAGGATCTCAAAAATAACAATACCTGACACCTTAGTTTTTTCTGATTTCACAAAAAGGCTTTGTGATTCACTTAACTTGTAACAAAACTGAGGTAACATAGTTATACTTCTATTGCATAATCAGCCTCTTTCGTTTACTTTTCATTGAAACCTTGTAGAATTAAAAACGAAGAAAACCTAGATAACAATTATTAACACTAATGACTATCAATACACTTGATCCAGACAAAAAACTGTTATTAATTAGAACACCTTTAAAATTAAGGAAAATAAAATGTTATATATACTAAGACATATTGAAAATACATATGTAAAAAATCATATATAACGAATACTCTATTTTTTTATATAAGTTAAATTTAAAAACAAATGTTCATCGCATGGGCATTGTTAACATATCATCAGTGGGATTTCTTTCTTTGTTTAAAAAAAACTCAACTTCCCGTCGCCATGGGCCAACAAGCCTGTGTGACGATCTAAAATCAGCTAGGTACCGATAACGGAAGTATTCACATTGGCAAGTGGTAACCGCTAGTGAAAAAGTAACATAGCAGCCAACCGGGATCGAACCTCCGCCTGACCACGACTGACTTGCGAGGCCAGCGCTCTACCTCTGAGCTACCTCTTCATAGCTTTGTAGCGATTTAAGAGTAACATAAATGTAATGCTTGCATATTATACATTCAGTGGTCTGCAAATTTTTCTCAGACTCTCACATATTCTTATTGTTTTTATGAAACTCTAATTTTTATGATTTGTATTTTTTTTAGAAAATGCCCCTTTTATTTTTACTCCAGCTTAAACAATTCAAGTATAGAAAATCCTTGTCAGTATCAGTGCATTAAACATAACTTATTTATTTAGATTAATTCGTAGAACTGAAAAACAAACTGCTTTTCTTTAATACTAAAGGAATAATAACCGTTACCAATTGCTCTACATTTTCCTAATTCATAGTATAACTGATGTTACATTAGGATCAGTTTTACTCGGTAATTAACTGACTTATTGTGAAACATTCGGAATGCCATATCATTTAATTGAGAGTCATTTCTTGAATTCGGTAAATACAAGAGAGCGGTCAACCGGTCGATAAGGGCCGGATAATTAAAGGCGAACTAGGGGCATTAAGTGGATCTGAATCAAAGTGGTGGTTTTGGTGGGGATTATCAAAATAAGGTTAGTCCCTGGCCTTACCCTTATCGGCTGCCTATAGGGATTAGGTGGTCAGCCTCCCTCTAATAGACTGTCCTTCCGACGTCACTGGACGGACCTCTTATTAAAACACACAACATAAAGTAAGATAAGTTACTTGAGAAGTTTATACAATAATGTAAATGTAGGATTAACAATTATTTTATCAAATACATATTTATTTAAACAATGATGATAATCTATAAACCTAAACGTTGAATGCTAATTGCCCAGGAACATGTTAATTTAGTTAATCTTAATATATGCATATTTAAAATGAATACCCCGTCGCTGCAAACCTGCATGCACAGCGAATTTCCAATGGAGATATACATTTCTAAAGACACTTACCAATTTTCATAAAAATATATTCACGAATAAGCGATACATACAATTTTAATTATTCTCCATAAGAATAACATTGGAGCTGAGTACGCAGGTTTGCTACAACAAGGCACACAAAAAATGGGTTTTTATGCTAATATCAATATAACTAAACTAGGTGAAGTCATTAACCAGTTTTTATTAATTTATGTTCATAATTAAGGGAGACATAGAATTTAATTATTCTCCATAAGAATAACATAGAGGCTGAGTACGCAGGTTTGCTGCTATGGGAGCCTTTGGCAAAAAAGTTTTTTTTAGCAAATATCAATAGACCACAACCAGATGAAGCCGTATACCAAGTTTTGTCAGTATACGTTCATAAATAAGCGAGATATAAAAATGTTCTTATCCTCCATAAGAGTAAAATTAGGCAACGTACTGTGTTTAGTTAGCACTTTCAATATCTTGGTAACCAATTGATGTGGAGGAATAATCAAAATATCAAATTGTGTGTTTTTTTAAGCTGAATGGTTAGCTTGAATTTAGCTGAATGGTTCAAACTAAAATTTGACTATTTCAAAAATTATATGTATAAAATTCAAAAAACCCATTTTTGGGTTACGAAACCCCCCAAAATACCCCTTCGGATGAAGCAATCTGGCTGGTTTTCGAACTTAAGTCATAAATGTTGCTTTTCATGTTTATACCAAATTTCATCAAAATCGGATAATATTTACGAGAGTTATCGTGTTCACGGACACACACACACACACACACACACACACACATATACAGTTTCGAACGAAAGTAGTGGGCATTTGGGGCTTCTGGGCCAAGTGATTTATGGCTTCCGGTCACGTGACCGGAAGTGCTGAGTCATGAAAGACGTCATCTGAGGCTGAGCCAGTGACGTAGGCGGTTTTGTGACGTAATGAGTGAAAGTTCAAAGTTCAAGGTCACTGGGAGGTAATTTTAAAAAAGTACTACCTCGCACTCGTAAAATCCGATTGTGATTCGATAGTTGTCATTCGATAAAATATCGAATGAAAACAATCGAATGAAGCAATCGAATGAAACTAGTGCGAGGTAGTACTAATACAAATATTACTTTATTTTATTTACAATAATTCATATTACAAATATTACTTTATTTACAATAATTCATGTTTACAATAGTTCCCCGTTGTTCGTTGTCATCGATGTTGTTGATCCGGACGAGTTGCGGCCATCAATTTGCTTTCTGAAGAAAGACGGTAGATACTTCGATCCCTGCGCAGAGTCCATGTTGTTTTTTGATGCGTAAAGTTCCAAAGATAAATCGTAACCGGACGCAATAAGAAGTCTTAACTCTTCACTAAACACCTCGAGGTCTTGGTAAGTCGCAAGATGAATAGAGTCATAATGAATACACCTAATTTTAATGGACATTTTAATATAATGTTTTACGTTTGTGAAAAGCACTTGATGTTCACCAGTCGAGAGCCGGAGGTGTACTGACTATTCGCTAGCTAGCGTTTTGGTATCAAACAAAATGGTGGGGGTAAAAGTGTGGTGGGGCGGAGCAGATGGCGGGCGGCAGGTGGCAGCTAGTGCGAGGCAGATGGTTGCTACTACATTCGCCGCCACAGTAATGCAATCCTTCGGCGTAATTCTTGTATTTTATCTTGTCGGTTCATTTGATACGTTTTACATCTACATATGCAATAGCTAAAACACTTGCACTTACGACAAGCTTTCCCGTCAACTTGATCGCCTGGTATTTTAAAACATTGTGACTCGCAACAATATGTCTTCAAATTGTTATCGAAAAATAAATTGTTCATAGGTGGCACCGACATGTTAGCTGCAGCGTGTGTTAGACAAGACTGAGACTAACTTCACTGCTCCCTCTCTTTTATACCTCTTCATAAGTTAACCCTGAATGAAAGTTCAAGGTCACCCATTCGAATTTTAAAAAAAGCAACACAGCAGTATATAAAATAATATACTGCTGTGTTGCTGTTTTCTTTATTTTTTTCATATTTTTTTTTCTATTTTTCTTTTCTTTATTAAACAAACATTTTACAATACAATAAACTTAAGTTTAACATTGATGACTAGAAATACAAACAATAAAATACAAACAGAGAAATACAAACAGAGACATTATGTACAAGGATGCATGATGTGCAGAGTGAGTTCCGTTGAGTTGTTGCCGCTTACACCGTGTGATACCAAATACAACGTCCCCGGTTGAATATCTCGCAAATCTTCATTCTGTAGCAGTTGAACAAATCGTTTTGGAAGAAATACTTGAAACTTCGGCTCATCTCCTGAAGTTAAAGGTGCTTCGCTCAATGAAACTAGAATTGCTTCTCCATGTGTGGTTTCCACTTTCTTGATGTTATGAATAATGTAGTGTTTTTGTTCTTTTAATTCTGAACACTTTTTAGTTAGCAGAAGGTCGGATTTTGAATGAGTGTTGAATTGATCAACCAGTGTTTGTAGAAACTGTTGTGATGCCATCTTCGTCAGTGGTGGTTGCGATGTCTTCTGTGATGTTGCCTCTTCGGAGTCTCGAATAATACTCGTGCCGGAGCGGTGTTGGCTCCTCGTATTTATAGGCCCCGCTACCCCCACCACATTCCGGTTCTTTGCTACCCCCACCACATTTCTGCGTTTGTTCCAAGTAAGCAGCCAAACGATATGCGTTGTGCAATGCGCAGTTTAATTGTCCGTGTTTAGGATCTTTTGCAGCAACACAAATATTACCGAGATTAATGTTAAAGTCCTTACCGATGGTTATATCGAAAACATCACCGTGCGTGTACTTTTGTATCCAGTTCCTTTTTTCTAATCCTCTTGTGTATATACGTGAATATTGTTTGCAAAAGTTAAACATAATACTGTGCAGATTACTGTAGCTTATAAATCCTTCATACCAATGTATGTGATGAAAGTAGTTTGTTATCCATTTGTTTGTACTTTTTGCTTTGGCGTTAAGGTTGTTAAAAGAAAAAGGAGCTTCAAACGTGAATGGGTAAACTACAAATGTAAGCAAGTCTAAAATTACTAATTCCTTGATAATAAACCTATCATTATTATTTCGAAATGCTTGAAATTCTATTACACAAGGCTTTACACTCACTTCTTCATCCCCTCCGCTCATCATGGCACCTAGCGATCAACTAAACTGTTTTCCACACCACGGTAGGTTAAATACCAGGCCGTACAGTTGCAGGCGCGTTGGTGTATATTTAACGTGGGCACCGTCCCCAATAGGCCTACCCCACGTGTGTTCTTCTTTACTTAGTCAAACTTTAGTCTTTTTTAACTTCTTCTTCTTGTGTTTCGTTTTCTTCTTCTTCTTGTTTCTCCGTTTCTTCTTCCTGTGTTGTTTCTTCTGTAGCTTCTGTAGCGATTTCTACAAGTGGTTCAAAATCCTTTAACTTTCTCCACATGCAAACTTCATGAGGTATTCTATTAAAAATAGATGTATCCACAGGTCCGTACACGATGGTGCTATCAGGTTGTTTTTCCAAAGTATCGACCAAATATTCTTTAATAATAGCGCTTGCAAATACCAACTGTCTCATGTACCTTGTAATAGGTTCTGTTGCGTAGTTTAAAACGTAGAATTCTTCACGTGACAGTAGAATCTTATTTTCATGTTGAGTCAAGTCTCTAATTCGCACTTGTAGTTGTCCACGATGTTTAACAATATCGATTTCATTGTCACAATCCAAAAGTCGAATATGTGTTTTCCTTCCACACAAACTGTTAGTTAAATAACATTCTATTAAATGTACATGTTTCAAAAATGACTCCCAAGCATTTTGCGAAAATAAAACCTTTTTTGTTCCATGGTGTAGTATTACTGTAGGGGAATAATCCAATGACTTCATCAATCCAACTGATACACTTTTACTGATGCATGCTGAGATGGGGTAAAAGATTCGCAAAAAAACTTCAGTTAAAATGTGAGGAGGAATATTTTCTTCAACTTTCTTCTTCCTCTTTGGTACTACCTTTGATGGGTCTGCATTACTTTCCTCCTCTCTATCTCTTTTACCAAACTTTAAAAATGCAGTTATTTCCTTGATGATTTCTTCTTCACTAGTATTATCACGTTCCAATAACGGTGCTACCTCTGCATCACCTTGTACAACAGATGGAGAACTCATTTTGTAGAAGATGTTGCCCATGCGACGATAGACGATCAACTGAAGACCTGCATTGTTGCTCCGCTATTTATAGGTTAGCGACAGTGGCGGTGCCGGTGGTGGTACAACGTTTTACAATACCGTCTTTACGATACCAGTCAACGGTGTGTATGTAACAATTTTATCGTGCAAAATTAAACAATACGCAGATGTATTTGCAGGTACGTTTTCTTGAAATTCCATTTCTATTTTTATATCAACACTAGACGATTTTACAGATTCGTTTTGTTTGGAGCAATCAATTACAACAATCGGAGCTTTCGATTCAAACTGTACGGGAGATAGTAGAGGTGTGTTTGTTTTGCCATAATATGAATTTTGGAACCTAGCGTACATATCGTATAAAACAATGTACCTTTTTTTATCAAAAGAGATATTAAAGTTGTCGTAGGGAAAGAATTGTGAATTCAGGAACACTTTACAGTTTGTTAATTTACAATGGTCAAATTCACCAGCATTTTCAGTTAATATACTTTTTTTCTTTGTTTGTAATCCAAAGATTACATATCTCGCTTTTTCCAAATGAGTAGAAGTTTTTACAGTCCATGTATGCCGTTGTGTTGAAGGTAAAACGGGGTATTCATGAAACTCCCAGCTTCTGAATGGCATTACAATGTCTCGATCTGATTTTAACTTTCTTAATAATGTAATCCTGTGTTCATCATTTAGTCGCACATGTGGTACTCTCCAAACAATCTTGTCTAATGTTAGTTTCCAGTCTAAATTGGCTTCAGTTGTTCCAGCAGATGCTTTAATAATATCATTATCGTTTGATGACCTTAATAAAACTATTTCTTGTTTTACATTTATTATTATTCTTCTGTAATCTTCAGCAAATCCTAAAAGTAATCTTAAAGGTACGTAAAAATCAAAGTTTCCCGAGGCGTCAGGAGTAATTATACTTTTGTCTGGTGCAACCCATCCTGCAACAGCTAACAGATTCTTCTCATTTGGTGTTAAAGACGCTAATCCTTTTAATGTACTGGAAATTCCAACCTTTTTTGTTGAATCGACTGTAACTCCTGAAATTTCATATCTAATCTCATCAAACAAAAATGCCATAGGATTATTTATGAACGGAACAGTGGTTCCAACAGTACCGTCAGCTTTTGTTACTTTTCCTTCAATATATAAATAACTTTCGCATGGAAGAGTATAAATGTCTTGTTGTTGTATAGGAATCCTAATTTCATCGTTATTGTTTAATTTGGACGAAGCGTAAGGGTTGTGCGTGTGATATTCCTTTTCCCATAAGGTCTCGTCGAATGTTGGGCCCTGCGCTATATCCAGTATATCCATTGTTAATGACCTTTAATCCAATTTCTTCTAGAAAACGAATGTTGTCACTTGTTAATCCTTCTACAGCTGATGAGCTACTGACCTCTTTGCTGGTTGGCTCTCTCTTTTTAAATGATAACCCCATTATCTAAGCGGATGATTTTATATGTATTCTTACAGTAATAGCTTCTCCTCGAAAGTCAATAAGGTTTCCGTCTTGATCCACTATGTTCAGCACGATGTCTGAAATGAAACTGGTGTTTAACGGTAGGTACACAAGGTTTTGAGGCTTTTCTACTATCTTGAAACCCGGTGCGACTGATGGGTAAAATGTGTGTAATATATGCCGATTTTCTCCATCTCTGTAGGATCCTTGTATAATGTTACATGTAATGTCTATGCTGTTTACTTTGATGATCGTCACAGTTCTATTCCCAGAATGAGTTGTATTAGGTTCTAATACCTTTGTTTCCTTAGAAAACCCCAATAAACTACCAATTGAACGTTCTTGGCCAAAATCAATATAATACTTAGAAGTAATTTCGGCTTTCATTGTATTGTTATTGCCTTTTATCGTTATATTTTCTTTTCCCATATGTTTTTGTATAACTTCATTTATATTATCAATTTCATAAGCTCCTGTTGGTAAACTGAATTCTTCCAAAGCTGAATATTTTCCTTTATTATCTTTTGTCTTGTAATAATGTATTTTGTTATTAATTCCTTCACTAACGTTTGGAATAGAGTTATATGTTGTTAAATCCAATAATGCGGCTTCCCATAGTCTTCCTTTTTGCAAACGTAGCGCTGGAAACAGAATACTGCGCAAAGTACATGAGTTACCGGTTAATGACACTGTATACGAAGACATCTTAAAGTTGACTAACACTTTTAGCTAAAAAGTCTAAACATAAATGACCGCAAATGGATGTATCATCAGGTTGTTTTCTTGTATAATTGTAAAAAACATTTTCTGCCGCACGAAAGTATTGTTGAAGTTCTTTCGGTGGTGGAAGGTTTCCAAAACTGTCGAAATAATAAATCGTTTCACCAAGTTTCTTGTAACACACCCAATGAGTGCCTAATCCTTCACTATTATCCAAATTTACTATACCAGTCTCATTTTTCCACATTTTAACCGGTAATTCATCTTTCATAAATACTCCTCTAAAAAATGGGATTTTCAAACAAGAAGCATATGTAATCAGTTCTTCATTGGTTAATTCTTTGTTTTTAATTATTAATTGCTCTTTCTTATTTAATACACACGATACGGTCTTAGGTATAGTCCTCCTCCCTTTTTTATCATTGACCATATTGTTGGTTTCTTTTTATTTTTACCACTAGTAGATCGACGTTTTCTTCTGATATTACCTCCTTGTTTCTTAGCGGGTCTTTTCCCACGCCTTCTTCTCTTTCCTCCTCCAAACGTAGTTTTTGCTTTCATTGCTGCTGTTACTGCTAAAGACGCTGCTTTTTCACCAATACTCGCGTCACTAGATTTTACTCTTTGCCAAGCTTTCTCAGAAAGTGCTCTATCTGCTATTGATCTATTTTTTGTATCACCAAATTTGGAATACGCTATATCGTGCTGTTTACAGGCCTGATCAAGCTTATTTATTCCAGGATCTCCTCTAGCAAGCCGTTTCTCTAATTTGGTTCCAGGACCACAATATTGATATCCTCCAGGTAAATGTAATTCCACAGGTAATAAATCAATCGCCTTATTAACTATAGCTCCAACCGGTTTACTTAATAGAGAAAATGCTGTTGATGCTATTCCCCTTCCTCTCTGTAATCTCTCTCGATTATGACTGATGCGTTTAGCCCTCGGCATGACTATTTATAGCCAAACTTACAATCAGTAGGTGCACTCTATAAATGTTTTACAATGAATGTAATATTAGTCTTGGCTTCTTGTATTATATATACTGTTTAAAATCCATTTATTATATAGAAATGGATTAATTAATTAAATGTAGACATAATAAATAAAAGTAGTAAAAATAGAAATAAGGTGTAATTGAAGATGTTTCAAATGTTTCTCCGCTGGTGATGGTATCGTTGTTTTCGGTAAAATGAATAAAATCTAAATAGTTGTCATGTTCCCTTAGAAACTTGCCACTTAATCGTTGGTAATTAAATAACACATTCCAGTTTAGTTTATCTTTAAAATTGTCAATGTAATTTTCAGAGAGATTTTGATATTTACTTATTACTTCCCAACAGTTATTAAAATTTGATGTCATCTCTACAAGGAAGTCTTCTGAAAACTGTTGTCTTTGTAAAATATGAATGCAGTTAACTCTGTGAAAATAAATTCTTAACATAGTCATTGTGAAGAGGTAGTGTATGGAAAGTTGTTCCCAATCCATATATCTATCAAACCGTTGAACAAAACCATCTGTCAGCACTCCTTGGGGAAATCTCGGCTCTTGAGATATTAAACTCCACGCAGTAATATTGGATTCCATCATCCTCTCTGTATTATCTCTCGAATATGACTGATGCTTTATCCCTTATCATGGGTATTTAAATTCTTTTTTCTCTTATATAATCTTCATCGTTTTCTGTTGGTTCATTAATCACATTCACTTTATCCCCCTTTCCTAATGTCTTGACTTTAGAAGGCTCAGACGGTTTATCTAATTGATTAGGTTTTTCTGGATTGTGTATCTTTTTCCAGTCTAAATAATTGTGGCTTTCAACATCTGAAGCTACAGCTCTTCCTGAAGCCCGATGGATATAATTAAATAAAGCTGCACCAAACCTTTCCATATGTTTTTCATATTCTGTAGTCCATTTCTTGTGTACTATATCAAATATTTTCTTATTTACAGCGTCTCCATCCTGCTCACAATCACCTACATTTGACAATTTTAATTTTTTTACATCATAGCTTGTATCAGTTTCATTCTTTTTGTAAATCGTTAACAATTTTAAAGTCGCTAAATTTACTGCTTCACCATCATAAATGGGATGTTTTATATTGCTTAACCTTTTACCGGAAAATCCCCAATGGTCTTCGTGTACAATCGGGGTTCTTTTATCCATATATTGTACCGTAACCGCATCAGAAGACAAAAGCGGATCACCAACATTTTGAATTACTTTTCCTTCAAAATTATAATTACCATCAGGTGTTAACGGAAACCCAGCTCTTTTTTCACTATATCCAGATTTTACTCCAAACTCGGAATACCGTCCAAACTTGTCCACACTCATGATGTAACTGAATCGCTATCGTTTAGGTTCTTACTATATATATACGTCTACTGAACAATTATTTCTCGTTTTCGCAGTTCATCAACCAAAGCTACCCATTCATTTTCTAAACCAGTGTGCCCGGCTTCCATAGCTTCATGTAATAACCTCATTCGATCAACTAACTTATTTATATCGTTGTAATATATTATATTGGTTTTATACAAATTTTTCAATAATCCCCTTCCAGATGTAGTAAGATCAGTTGTTTTTCTTTTTTTATGCAAAACATTTAATTCAGCAGAAGATAAAGCTCTTCTTTTAATTGGAGCTTTATTTGATTTCGAGGGGAAAAGACTAGATATAATGTTTGTGTATTTTATTGACCTGTTTCTATGAATAGGTAGGTCTTTAGAATATTTTTTTCTATGTGCATTTGTATACTCTAGTATATTTTTAAACAATTGTAAATCCTTTTTAGTATATTTACCAGGATTATTTTTAAAGATGAGTTCAAACAAACCTGTTGTACCTTTATATTTCTTATCACCAATAACTATATCATCATTTTCGTTTATATCTAACTTTCTATCTCCAATCATTAATCCTTTATCCTCTATTCTAGCTCCATATGTATGATAATTTCGATTAGCATGTGTGCCATGTAACATTTTTAATGTATATTTTCTTCCAAGTGTTCCTTTAAACATAATATCTGTGCCTAATTTGCTTAAGTTGGATGGGTTGATATCCTCTTCTTCTGCTCTTGTATCTTCCGCACTTGTATCTTCTGTACTTGTATCTCCTGCAATGTTCTTTTCCCTTAAATCTCCTATATCTCCGCTTTCTTCATACTCGTCGCTTTCTTCAGATGTTTGTAACTGGTCAAAACTTTCATCATTCTGAAATTCTTCTTCATATTTGGAAATTGGTAGCATTTTGTCTCCTTCGAAGCGAATTGAAGGTTTTTCCATATTTTGTGCTAATCGCTTTAAAGGTTCAGTAACAGGTTTGAATGTTGTTTCTAAAAATTGCTCTCTTTCATTTATACCTGATTTTAAAGCTCGGTTTTTTTGTCTAATAGAATCACTAAGTGATTTTATTTCCTTTAATAGCTTTTCCTGGTTAACCATCTTCACACCTTGACGACTTGTACAGTAATACCGCTAATCAGTGTATTAAAACAAATTTATCAAAACCTATTCTATAACGACCATCTTTTATAGCTTGATCTTTCATAATAACCAAAAATCCATACTTTTCCGCCCATGCTTTTCCGCAAAGCTCTTTAAACTTTTCAAATGACATATCCGCATTCACATGGTCGTTATATATATGTTTTAGGTTAGTATCATCTTGTTTGAATACAATTAGAATATTTGCATTATCTCTGATAAGTTGTTTTGGAATTTTGCTATAAGTTTGTCCTATATATATGCTGTCGATGTTATTATGTCTTCCCATGGTAAAGTAGTTTCTAATAGTATCCTGATTTTCACAAGATACATCGTCAAATATAAATACAGAATACGGTTTCGCTTCGTTTGGTTGCATAATGCTATCACTAGCGTTAAATTTGTAAAAATTAACATCAGACACATCAGATAGGATTTTATCCAGCAATTGATACTTTGGTTGATGTAGAGACTTTGAAAAAATATATAGGTTATTAAACCTTAATCCCTGCGGATTAGTGATCAAATTAAAGACAACATTGGTCTTTCCGCAGTTTGAGGGGCCACTTACTATACATCGAACAGTGTTTGGAAGTAAACTACCGTGTTTACCATTGTTGATTTTAACGTTATCCACAGTTAAATCATCTATGTTATTAATATTGAATCGATCTTTATGGTGAATAATCTCCATCCTGCTCAAAGGTTAACGATGAAATGAGTTGCTTGCATTAAACCAAGTCCTTTATAGGTATCCATGAATCCTCAGTTTTGTTAAACCCTAACCACCGCACTTTAACTGCGTCCTTTTTTCTTTGTAACACTTTTTCAACAAGATATACATCACCTACTGTTGACTTTAACATTTCATGTCCATAAAATGCACCTTGCAACAAATCTCCTTTGTTATCTTTTAAGATATACGTTTCAGGTACAGTCGGTTGCACTTTATACACTGTAAAAACTTCATTTGTCCAATTGGGAAGGTATTTCTTGGTAAACACTCCCTTATATTTACTAATCCGTACTTTATCACTTACATTAAATTTTCTTGGCTGCATTTTTTCTACTTTAGGCTTTGTATTTTTCTTTATGCGTTTTAATACATCTTTTGCATTTCTTCTATTTACTTTGTTAGGTTTCATACCAATAGTTCTATGAAACCTGTTGTTATAATCATTTATTAATTGTGGTAAAACATCATACCATACGTAAGAACCTCTTTTTGAAAATTGTTTATACAGTGCTCCTTTTAAGGTTCTATTGAATCTTTCTACAATAGCTGCTTTTTTCTCTGAATTTGTAGAATAATGATTTATTTTATATTTATTCATTAACTGTGCAAAGTTTGTATTAAAGTATTCTGTTCCATCATCAGTTTGTAAATGTTTAATTTTGTTTTTATCTCTTTTTATGGCTATTTCCATGGCTTCTGTTACGCTTTTACCAGTCTTGTCCTTTAGAGGCAAAGCGTCTGCAACTTTTGTAAAACAATTAATAATTGTGAGTATATATTTAAATCCTTTGTTTATTCTGCTATGCGGTCGCATTTCAATTAAATCCGCTTGATATAGATCATTTATCCCTTTTATAACAGTATTTCTTCTTGGAAACTTTATTCTTGCAGGTTTGTGTAGTTCATTAATAATCTTCTCCTTTAGGTCTGACATGATGGTTTCACGAAGACAGCTGATATGGTATTAAATATTCTTTTGTATAAATCTGCTTATATAGGTCAAGGTCATTCTAAACTAATGTATAAAAGGGGGAACACAGCAAAATACTGCTGTGTTCCCCCTTTTATACGGAAAGGAAAAGGAAAAGGGATGTAGGACGATGAAAGGGTTACTCGTCAATAGGGTTGAGGGAGTAGTGACCGAATGGTAGAGTGTGGATGTTGTCTGCAAGGATGTGGCGTTTGTCATCATTTGAAGAAAGAGCTTTTTTTACCTCCGTCACACTGTACAGCTGATGGTTGAAACTTCTGATCGTGTTGAATTTTGCTGTTATATCTTGATCTTCAAATAAACATTTCTTATAGTGATTAAAATGCACATTCTTCTTTAAATACAAACTTTTTACTCCTTTAGCTTTCTTAATGACTTGGTTTTCATTTAGTTGTAAAGAATATAATTTTGACATTAGTGCAACAATTTCTTGAAGTATAACACCATTGGCTTCATCTTTAAATTTGCCAAGCACTTTTTTGTTTCTGTCATTGTCGTAGTTTGGATGATCTTTTGGATAGTCGGAAAAGTCAAAGTCGTTTTTGTAATCAAATGTCCGAAGATCTTCATACATATCGTTAGTAATTATCCAATATATAAAAGCGTCTGTATCCATGTAGGAGATGCCGATGTTTTCCCGTCCATAAAAGGTGACCATCTTTTTGTAATGAAAATCGTACATATGAGTCTTGGAGATATCCAGGATTGACATTCCTATATACAAAGGACGATCCATCTTCACACTTGTTTTCTTCATAGATACAGCTACAAGATTTTCGTTAATAATTATAGATGTTCCAAAATTTGGCTGTTGTACGAGTTTCTGTAGTTTGTTCGGATCTGTAACAAGTTTTACATTTTTATGTCTTCTTTTGTTTTCCAATGTTTTACCGAATATCGCATTGTTCATCAATTTAAAAAAGTCTTTTTGAAAGGCTGATGTAGCGGCTGCTCTTCTGGTAGTATTCGAGTCTATGTATGGTTTCAACCAGCACGATTGGGAAAATTCTACAGCTCTATTAATTTTAGTAAGACGTAAACCTAATTCGATAGCTTGTTGAACAACCCAATAGTGAGCTACGTATCGTTGTTTATTGTTAAGGGTCATCATTAATTTGGGGTGTTTTCCAGTTGGTGAAATTTCTGTTCTTGCAAGGAGTGGAAGGTCATAATGAAGATCGTGTAAATGTTCTGGATACTCAAAGTCGCAATCCAAAATATATCCGGTATCTCCTTGTTTTGGAATTTGTGAAATATCGCCAATACAGTCGGGATCAACCCATTTAAAGTTGTCAAATGGAAGTGGGTTCGACATGGCCCATCCATACAGATTATTCGCGTCGAAATATCCCAAGTACGTTGAAGGTTTCTCTTGATCATGGTCAGGTAGATATTTGTTGTTGGCTTTAACATGTCTCGTCACGCTTTGAGTTAATCCACCTCTAACACCCGACTCAACCATTAAAACCATATCTATATCTGTTAACAGCTGGAGTTTGCATTTTGTTTCTTTCAGCATTGCTTGCCAAGCTAGTCCTGGAGATGTATATGAATGTAGAGGGTCTAAACCGTATGCTGCAAAACAGGTTCTTCGGAATTCTTCCATAACATCGCAGAGAAGAGTCACGTCAAGTTTTACATAAAAGTCTGAGTATTCTCCTAAAGTCTTCATATCCAACTCGTTCCATACTCGACATGCGTGTTGATAGTCTTCAAGTGAAATCTCCGAATCATTAAGTTTGTTCTTAAATTGTTCTGGTGGAGGAAGTGATGTTTCATTAAATCTATGCAGTCCATCGATGTAATCGTAGGGGAAGACTCCTTTTCTAAGAACCAGATCCATTTTACTACTGGCTACAATTTTGCTTGTTTCTATTAGATCTTCTCTTTTTAAATTCTCAGTTAATTTCATTAGGCTAGAAGGCATAAATCTAAACGAATCAATAAACCTAAGTTTTATTTTGCCAACCTTTTTAGAGAAGCTTATAAATTTTTCCATTGTTGTTGCCAAAACATCTATTGCTCCATCATCTCTTCCTAACTCCGGGATTATGAAATGAGAGTCATATCCACTAAGGTTATGTAGAACAACAGGTATAAAAGATGGAACTTTGTAATTTAAGTTGCAAGCATTACAGGCTGCACCTCTGTAGGCTCCGGTAAGATGGTCGTGGTCACGCACTTTAACGTTTTCTGGTGTAAATAGGTTATTACACAGATAACATGTTGTTGCCAAATTGTGATGTTGAAGTTGGTGTTCATCCATAGGCTGCATCGGTATTTTAATTTTGTAGATTTCTTCCACCTTGGAGGCAATGTAATACAACTTATCTACAAAGTGTTTCGCTGCTTGTTCACCACGATAAATCTTCGGAGCAGATGATAGTCCAAATTCTTGAAGATGTTCTTCAGACAACGTGGCTTTTGTTAGTATACAATAACTGTTTGGTGCATGTTTTTGATATTTGCTTCTTTTTGTGATATCCTCTTCTTGTTGTTCAATTGGAAGTAAGGATGCTTCGAAATCCGCGTACACAACAAATGGAACAGGGTATTGGTGATTTACTTTATCAAATTTTATCTGCGCTCTGCTGGGATGTGGCAATTTAATTCTTACCTCATAGTTTCCACTACATAACCTTTGATGTTCTACTAACCATTCTGTACCTCCTCTTCTTAATGGTTTGCTCACGTGGCAAAAGCATCTCTTACATGTTGTGATTTTACTTTTATGTTTTGTTAACTGTTTACATACGAGCCCTTCAAAATCTTTTATATACACGTAATGTGATATCTCTCCTTTATTGATTAATAACAGGTCAGTATGATTGTTGCGCTCATTCGATGTTATGCGCAAGGGATACACATTATTTGACGAATCCAAACCAAATATGTTGACTGAAGCCGACGGATTTTGCTTTTCAAATTTTGATATATCAGTAATTGCAACAGGGTAAGTCATTCCCTGGAAATTATACTTGTGTTGAACTTCTTCATATGCTTGACTTGGTCTTTCCGGATGGTTTTTTACATATTTGGCCAACATAACATATTTAAAACATTCATTATTTTCATTTTGCACGTTAATACAGGATTTGGTATTCATAATTTTTTGAGGTAGAGGGATATAGCTACTTCCTCTCATTCCATAACCGTGTTTATGAACTCTAACATCCAGACTTGTTATACTTAATAAAGTCCATCCAGATCCTCTTCCTTCATGCTCTTGTAGTTTCGTCAAAAGTTCCTCAATACATTCTGTTACGATCTTTTCAATATCTGACGCAGCCATGATGGTTCGGTTTTTTGTCATGAAACCTCTTGGTGATGTTTCGTTTTGAATGTTAGTGAATATGGCATCTAGCAACAGTCCAAATTTGATAAAATTTAATCTTTTTTGTTCATTCTTTAGTGTTTTGGTTACTAATTCTTTGGCGTTATGTAAAAAGTTTTCAAGTTGTAATTTTACGTTGTCAATTTTAAAATGTGTTACTGCCTTACCAGGTAGTGCTTGAGCGTGTAGTTCCACATCTACTGCTGTTGATGTTGAGGGTCGGTGAAGAGTAGACATAGCAGCTGTTGATGTTGAAGGACGGTGAAGTGTAGACATAGCAGGCGTTGAAGTCGATGTTGATGGTGTTGATGTTGAAGGATGGTGAAGTGTAGACATAGCAAGCGTAGAAGTCGATGGTGTTGATGTTGAAGGATGATGAAGTGTAGACATAGCAGGCGTAGAAAACGATGCAGCTATTGATGTTGAAGGACGGTGAAGTGTAGACAGAGCAGACGTAGAATTCGATGCAGCTGTTGTTGATGGTGCATATTGAATAACACTTGGTCTGGAATGTTGGTGTTGGGCTAACATTTGATCTATTTCCTTCAATTCTTCTTCTTCATATTCTTCATCATGGTTGTTGTTATGTTTTAGTTCCTTATGAATTATTAAAAGAAATTCATCCTTAAATGAAGTCTTACAAATATTGCAGCGATGCATAATGTAGGTGTGATCTCCACAAGGGTCAACGCAATAATGAAAAACACTGCAAATGCCCCTCTATTTATACCCTAGCAAAAGTGGTGGGGGTACGTATTACGTTAAGTTTTCTATTTTTTACATTTTATATTTACTATCGTAGCTGGAGGCTACAAAGTTCTGTATTTAGGTCAAGGTCATTGAACATATTTGCCAAAACGAGGAATAGAGCAGTAAATGATTTCATATCAAACCATAAACTGATCTATTCCCCGCTCTGTATTTAACTAAGACAATTTTCTCCAACAGGAACATTTGATAGATTTTAAACTCGGATGTGAAGTCGGATTGTACACATTGCATCTCGATCAACTAAAAATTTCATAAAACAATAGGGATCTTCAGTTGTAGATTCATCTTTAACATATTCGATGGTCAACATTGCAGAACGAAGATCTTGTGGAATTACGTCGACTTTTATGAGTCGCCTTTCGAGTTCAAACCGTTTTGTTAATGATGTAAGTTTTATCACATCATCGATATCGATGAGGGGAAAGCTGTAGCAAACGGAGTTTCCTGGTGGGTTCATCATGCCGATATGATAAATATACACTGTTGCATCGACATTAAATAGACGTTCCCCCACCATTAAATTTATAAGTTACCCCCACTTTTTCTAAACAAAAAAAAAGCAAAAAAAAAAAAAAAAAAAAAAAAAAAAAAATTGAAAGCTGGTAAATATTTTCTGTCTTGTAACTGGGTCAAGGTTATACAACGATATTACCAAAACGGGGAATAGAGCAGTAAGTAGTTCTCACTTTGACTACAAACTGATCTATTCCCCGCTCTGTATTTAAAGTTTGTCAGTTGACAAGAAAAAGACAACACTTAATCAGACTCATTTGATGAATCGGAATCAGTTGTATCAGAAGCATCGGAAAGAAATAGTCGTCGACGAATATGATATACCCCTCGTGCACTATCTAAAAATAACCCATCCAAACTACTACTACTAGTGGTTGGAGTTTCATCATGTATTTCTTCAGAACAGAGAAGATGCTGATAGATTCTATAGGTTTCAGATTCCCCGTCACTTAACGGTTCAATTTGTTCCATATATCCTGCTTCAAGATCATCACTGTTTATATCACTTAATAATTCAAAATCTTCCATTGCATCCATATCACTTAATAATTCAAAATCTTCCAATTCGTCTTCATTTTCATCCTCACTTTCAATCACAATATGTTTTATAATTCCTACGATTGATTTTGCAGAAGGAAATATATTATCCTTTGGTGACATAGCTGCTATATATTCTAGTGCTAACACAAGTAGCAGAATGAGATAAGCACTGATGAGAAATCTCTTTTTATATTCCCCGATTTAAGTGGTGGGGGTAACTAGTGATAAGAAATGGGTATTATTGTATCAAATATATGTAACAATGTTTATGAAACAAGGATGTTTAAGTCCTGTAAGTAGGTCAAGGTCGTTTTAACTTATTACCAGAACGGGGAATAGAGCAGTAAGCGATTCTCACTTTGACCGCAAACTGATCTATTCCCCGTTCTGTTTCCCCCCCCCCGTTCAGTATTTCCAAAACATCTTTAGTCAATTACGAATGCTAGAAGGTCTTCAGGAAGATCTTGTTGAAGTGATGCACCTTCTAACAACGTTTCTAACGCATTAATGTATTTTATCGCCTGTATCAAAATGGCATGCCTTGAACTTTTTTTATCCATAAACGGTAATTTTGATTGTAATAACTTATATGTTTGATTTATTTTTTTAATCCTTCCTCTTTCTCTAGCATTCCTTCTTCTTGCCTCATCATTCTTTTCCTTGTTATTTGTTGTAGGCTGCATCGATGTTGTAGGCTGCGTCGATGTTGTAGGCTGCATCAACTCTGCTGGGCTATTCATAGCTGAATAACTATACTCTAAAGCTGTACGCCTTATATATGTTTACCCCCACAATGGGGGGAGGGGGGGGGGTGCAAGTTTTAGGGAGGAGATATTTTTGTAAGAAATATATATATATATTTCAATGTTGTTTTTTACCAAACGAAAATTGTCTAAGTCCCAAGGTCATCTGAACAAATTGCCAACACGGGGAATAGAGCAGTAAGTGGTTCTCACTTGGACCGCAAACTGATCTATTCCCCGCTCTGTATTCTAAAGTAAACAATAAATCTTCTCACTATTGAGCAACCTTTGCTCTTTGAAGCTCAAGTTCTAAGTCTCCAACCAGGCGAAAGTCTGCATCGTGCTCCTCCCATTGTTCAGGAGAACGCGGTTGTGCACACCACTTTGTAAAGGCGTACCTCATTGCCTCATTATACTCCTCCAGGATAACATGATAGGGTCTTGGTTGCTGCGTTGTAGACTGCATCGATGATGTAGTTTGTTGCGGATGTGACTGAGCATCATTCTCCGCAACCTTATTAATCTTAAAAACTTCAGTCATTTCTGCAGCCTCAGCAATTGCGTACAACTCCTCTTCGTTAATTTCCTTTCCCCATGTGTTGCTGTTGACGCTCATGATGATACAACTAATAATTATATTCCGAATCGCTCGCTTAAATACCCGCTTACCCCCTCCCCTCTTTACTGTTGAATAATGACTTTAGTATAATATTTCTCCTTTTTCCTTTTAAGTTTATCTTTGACTTAGTGTAAATTATCCAAGTCCGTTATCTAGGTCAAGGTCGTTGTAACATTGCAAAAAAAAGTGTGGACAACTTATTTACACTCTGCAGCATATGCTACAAATTGTAAATAGGTTGTCCACACTTTTTTTTTTAATTTGGAAAAAATGCTTTATTTAATTTGGAATAAACTTTTGGTCTTTTTATTTATATTATTATTTTAATGATTTCCACACAGTGATACCTGTATCATTTCGAATTAAATAGTCCTTGTGGGTAGGTTTTTTGACGTGGAGGTCCATGGCTCTAGGTAACTCTACATAGTACAGTTTACCTTCACATTGAACCAACACCTTTGCAAAGTCCTTTATTTTAACAAAGAAGTAGCGTTTGTTTTTACAAAGCCTGTTAATTCGAATTTTAATTGGCACCACTGTTGCACGTGGTGAAGAAGGAGATGCGCCATGGTTTAATTTTAAATGAAGACTGCACGTTTCTTCATTTAAAATACAACGTTTAACACAGCGTTCACCTTTCTTAGCACCTTTTTTGAATATATAATTACATTGTTGTGCAGGAAGCATGCACATCCTTTGTACAGATTTAAGTTGTTTAAATTTCTCTGAAGGAGATGAAGTATATGTGCAGATTACTGAAGGTCTGGTTGGAGAAGATGATTGGGTGGCTGGTTGACTTGGTCTCGAACTTGATGTTGATGAGGATGAAGAAGCAGACGATTTGGAAGACTTTGATGAACATGTAGAACAACTTGAAGATGTAGAAGGACTTGGAGAAACAGCACGAGACGTTGACAAAGGACTTGGAGAAACAGCACGAGAAGTTGACGGAAGAGGTGAAGGACTTGTGTAAGTCGTTGACGCAGCAGGTAGTGGTGGACAGTTCTCCGGGACGATGTTAGCTAACATCAGGGCTGTCCGAAGGATGGATGGAACCGCAGAAGACGGAGTGGTAGAGGCGGGCGAAGACGAAGCAGAAGGTTTCAATTTGAGAGGTTGTGTCTGCTTCCTAATGTGTGCCATGGTGTGAGGTATAACAGCACAAGAGGAAGAATGATTTTACTAGTGCTGGGGGACCCTCTTTTATACATACTGATAGTGGTGGGGAGTGCAAGTGTTATACGGTGGGGGTAATAATGTTGTAACGAGTAAATATATATTACAATACGGGGATTTTCTAAGTCCCGAAGTGGGTCAAGGTCGTTTGATCATATTATTAAAACGGGAAATAGAGCAGTAAGTGATTCTCACTTGGACCACAAACCGATCTATTCCCCGCTTTGTACGTGAATTTTCTAAGTCCCAAGGTCATCTGAACATGAAGCCAAAGCGGGGAATAGAGCATAACATACTGCTCTATTCCCCGCTCTGTATTTGGGAAGGGGACAAAAGACGACAAACAAGAGACTGATTTTAAACAAGAGACTGACTTTATATTTTACAAGGTTTTCTCAGGCTAAGATGGGTAATGTCAACCGGTTTACGCGCCGTATTGACACAAGGTCGGTTTGCGCGCCATACCTTAGAGGGGTTAGGAAAAGGATGAGAAGCAAGATACATTACTTTGAAAATAAAGACTTTGCCAGCAACTATGTAAACAAAAATTAATCAGTTAACGTTACTTTTACAAGAACAGCCAAGGTCGGTTTTGCAAAGGTCAACAGTATCACTGAAACCCGGTGGGACGTAGACCCAAACACCCGGCGTCAGGCTGCTGCGAACCCAAGTTTTGACCAAGGTTGTTGAGGGACCTGTAGGGCCGGGAGTACATATTTCATTAGTAAATAAGACACTTCAAACCGATACCACACATTAACATATATTAGACTAACTACATTACCTAGCAGCAAACTACAAGCGTTATCTAACATGCTTAACAAACTAACTAAACATGCAAGGGCGCGGATCTCTTAATTGCGCGTCGGGCCCAACGCACACTTAACAGACCTACGCTGCAGCAGAGTGCAACCCACTGGGACGTATACCCAAACAGCGGGCGGCAAGCTACTGCGACGAGACTGCGGACTGCTCCCGCTTATAAAGGCAAAGTGACGTCACCAAAGCGGAAGGGGGGATGTTACGTCAAAGGGGGGGGGGGATATTACAATACGAGGATTTTCTAAGTCCCGAAGTGGGTCAAGGTCGTTTGGTCATATTATTGAAACGGGGAATAGAGCAGTAATTGATTCTCACTTGGACCACAAACCGATCTATTCCCCGCTTTGTACGTGAATTTTCTAAGTCCCAAGGTCATCTGAACATGAAGCCAAAGCGGGGAATAGAGCATAACATACTGCTCTATTCCCCGCTCTGTATTTGGGAAGGGGACAAAAGACAACAAACAAGAGACTGATTTTAAACAAGAGACTGACTTTATATTTTACACAGTTTTCTCAGGCTAAGATGGGAAATGTCAACCGGTTTACGCGCCGTATTGACACAAGGTCGGTTTGCGCGCCATACCTTAGAGGGGTTAGGAAAAGGATGAGAAGCAAGATACATTACTTTGAAAATAAAGACTTTACCATCAACTATGTAAACAAAATTAATCAGTTAACGTTACTTTTACAAGAACAACCAAGGTCGGTTTTGCAAAGGTCAACAGTATCACTGAAACCCGGTGGGACGTAGACCCAAACACCCGGCGTCAGGCTGCTGCGAACCCAAGTTTTGACCAAGGTTGTTGAGGGACCTGTAGGGCCGGGAGTACATATTTCATTAGTAAATAAGACACTTCAAACCGATACCAAACACTAACATATATTAGACTAACTACATTACCTAGCAGCAAACTACAAGCGTTATCTAACATGCTTAACAAACTAACTAAACATGCAAGGGCGCGGATCTCTTAATTGCGCGTCGGGCCCAACGCACACTTAACAGACCTACGCTGCAGCAGAGTGCAACCCACTGGGACGTATACCCAAACAGCGGGCGGCAAGCTACTGCGACGAGACTGCGGACTGCTCCCGCTTATAAAGGCAAAGTGACGTCACCGAAGCGGAAGGGGGGATGTTACGTCACGGGGGGGATGTTACGTCACGGGGGGGGGGTGACCTTGAACATGACCCAAAAAAGGGGGGGGGGGTGACCTTGAACATGACCCAAAAAAGGGGGGGGGGGAGGTTGTGTCGTCACGGGGGAAGGGGAACCGGATGTAGACCGGTTTTTAGCTTTCTACCCGTATATGGAAATGTCACGGTTACACTTGGCGACCCGCTTTGCTCCGTCTGGTACCTCATTCCAGCTTTGCCTTGCGAACTGAATACACCTCTGCGCTATGTCTTCTCCCATTACACCCGAGAAACTGCAACGTTTGAAGGAGACTTTGAAGAAGTCTTCGGAAAAAAGGAGCGGATTCAAAAGACCTAGTTCTTTTGAATCTTGCATACGGAAGAATTTTCGAAACCACCCACTTTACTTCGACCAACGGCCTTCGACGTCCACTGCATCTTCACCATCGCTATCACCTCGCCCTTCATCGCTTCGACCTTCATCGCCGCCACCAACTGTTGAGGAGATAATGAAGAGGACGGCTACGGTGAAACTTACCGAGTTGGTAACGCCGCTGGAGTCTGTCGCCGTCAAGTTTGCGCAGTTGAAATTAAACGTGGAGTATCTACTTGTGGGGAAGATCAGCGATGATGAGTACCTACTCCAACACCTCTTTGGCGGCGGCCGTTACGTCAAGGTCCACCTTCCAAGGTCCACTCTGCCACCTCCTGAGACCAAGTGCGACTTGATTTTAGTACGACAGAAGGGACAAGTAAAGTGGGTTACAAAGGAAAAATAAACACTGACTACCGCTCACCGCTCCTTATCCACCATCTCCTTCAAACACAAACGGTCCTTTTCAGGACCACCCTAAGCATTTCAAGTTAGGGACTTGGCCTGTACATAGGCAGGAGACTATTAGTCTTATGTTTGTGTGCAGCCCACTTTGTGAAAATTTCTAAGTCCCAAGGTCCTTGACCTTGACCTTGACCTTGAACATGACCCAAAAAAGGGGGGGGGGTACACAGTTTGTGCAAAGTATGTCATGTGGGTACTCAAATTACGCGGATTGATCAGACGAACAAGTTGGCGCAAACAGAATTCAGATCCGACAAAGGGTATAGCAGCAACAGCGAAAAACAACTATTTTCAAGGGCAAGCCTAAATAACTTCTTTATTTACGGTTTAAAATATATTAAGTGGGTACTCAAATTACGCGGATTGATCAGACGAACAAGTTGGTGCAAACAGAATTCAGATCCAACAAAGGGTATAGCAGCAACAGCGAAAAAACAACTATTTTCAAGGACAAACCTAAATAACTTCTTTGTTTTTGGTTCAAGGTCTAACATGTGGGTACTTCAATTACGCAGCTTGACAAGGCGAACAAGTAGGTGCAATTTAAATTTAAATCTAACCAACAGTATAGCATCCGTGGCGTAAAAACGATGGTTTGAAGGACAAGGTAACGTTGTGGTGGGGGTATATGCCTATTATACACGATAACGCTACATCATTATTCTTCCAGCTCTTGTCGTATGAACATCTACCTAGACGGTCTGAAAAATGTCGCAGTTTTACAGGAACATGAGGAAGGTGACCTTCAGTAGTCCCCTTGACACTACTTTCTACTTCCCTGACGATGAAGACAGAAGGTCTACACTTTTAGTGGACAATGAGCGGTTTCGTCGAAGAATAATTGAGGTTGAAACACTTTTAACCAGTTGTTTGCTACGCAAAAAGAACCATATGAATACATGCACCGGTTTAGATCATAGTAGCTGTTATACTTATACAGCGTTGAAGCGCAAACATTATTGAGGTTTTTAGTTACGGAGGTAAGGTCTTGACAGTCTAAGAGCTAAACCCTAACTAACACATGTAAACTAGTTATTGTGCGATGTAAAACTTGGTGGGGAGACTGGTGTAGTGGGGGACTGGTGTAGTGGGGGACTACCATCTGCCGCACACTTGCCACCTGCCGCCTGCCACCTGCCGCCGCCCATCTGCTGTCCACCATCTGCTTCGTTCTACTACACTTTTACCCCCACCATTTTGTTTGATACCAAAAACGCTAGCTAGCGAATAGTCAGTACACCTCCGGCTCTCGACCGGTGAACATCGAGCTCTCCGAGACGCTCTTCACAAAATAACAATATTATTTCACTCAAGGTCTGATAGATGTTTCTATTTCATTGCCGTCACGTATTCTTTCCTCCTGACAGCAATGAAATGCAAACACCTAACAGAACAGATAGGTGTCAAAAACACAACATGGACTCTGCGCAGGGATCGAAGTATCTACCGTCTTTCTTCAGAAAGCAAATTGATGGCCGCAACTCGTCCGGATCAACAACATCGATGACAACGAACAACGGGGAACTATTGTAAACATGAATTATTGTAAATAAAGTAATATTTGTAATATGAATTATTGTAAATAAAATAAAGTAATATTTGTATTAGTACTACCTCGCACTAGTTTCATTCGATTGCTTCATTCGATTGTTTTCATTCGATATTTTATCGAATGACAACTATCGAATCACAATCGGATTTTACGAGTGCGAGGTAGTACTTTTTTAAAATTACCTCCCAGTGACCTTGAACTTTGAACTTTCACTCATTACGTCACAAAACCGCCTACGTCACTGGCTCAGCCTCAGATGACGTCTTTCATGACTCAGCACTTCCGGTCACGTGACCGGAAGCCATAAATCACTTGGCCCAGAAGCCCCAAATGCCCACTACTAACGAATAATGTTTTTGGGGTCTGGGGACCTCAAAACGAAAAGTTATCATGGTCCCGGGCCTAGGTCTTACCATTCCGACTACGGTAATAGCTTCTTCCCTATAGGGTAAATTCGCTAAAATGCAATATTACAACAAGCAAAACGTTAGTAATATATTTTAGCACAAAAATAATTACCTCTAACAGCAATTACTGCAATATTTCTGATTTTTTCGCGATATGGTTGTTCGAATCGTCAGGTACAATTGTTAGTTTGAAAATATACAAAGTAATTAACTTAATTTGTTTTTAATTTACTACGGTTTTATTTATTTATTTAAATGGATGGTGGGATTAGAAAAAGTTAAAAAATAAAAAAATATTGTTAATTGTTTATTCCCAATAGAACAAAATCATTCTTTGAAAACACAGCGGTGTTTAAATTTATGTAAGGTTTGGAAAATAGGTATAAAAACTGAGTTATGGTTTCTAACCAACAGAGCTTAATTTAATATAATTGTAAGTCGGTTAATATAGATTTAGTCAACCGTTCAAGCCCAGGTAGCCTGTGAATTCTTCTGATCTAAGAGTTCCCTTTATCATCGCTGCTTTACATTTTCTCTAATCAAATTATTTCCGTCAAAATTGATTTTAACAATTTAAATTTCACAAGAGCAGTCTTAAACAAGGATCGATATAAATCGTCTTTTGAAACACACGATTTTGAAATAGTATGCACTAATCTGATGAACAATAAGAACATAACTATGCAAATCTGCAGGGTCGATTAGTTCATGATGCTGTCAACTGAAAATTGATATTTTTGTGTTTACAATAATGTAAAATGCGTATCGCTATGCGATGAATATGTAGATCATTGAGTTTAAGTTAATCTATTTCTGATATTTGTAAACACTATTATTTTTAACAGATAAAACAAACAATTTGGGTAATTCCTATTTCAATTATACTTGATTTTTAGTGAATTTCCTTTGGAAAGTGAACTATTAGCATGACCCGCACGGTGAAACTTAAGCCCGGGACCACCATATAAGTTCCTAACGTGACCCCCTGAGCACGTTTTGGGGGGTCGTTCAAAATTATATATATAGACATATATATATATATATATATATATATATATATATAGACATATATATATATATATATATATATATATATATATATATATATATATATATATATATATGTGTGTGTATGCACTCTAGCGGTAGCATTTTTTGTCCGATTTACTTCAAATTCGGTAGGAACGTTCCTTTCTATAATCTGTTGGACAAGTTCGTTGGGCAAAACAATCGGAAAACTCTAAACCCATTTTTTGGGGATTAATCTTTCAAATTTCGAGTTTTCGGGCCCAAAAAGGGTCAGGAAAGCTCCAGATGTAACATTAATGCATGTAAAAAGATGGGAATTAGTGAGGCGAAACTTTTAAGCCCTCTCTCGTCATTCTAGCATAAATATTTACCGAGTTATTAAAGAAAATGTGTATCGGCTAAACACAGTACGGTACGTTGTCTTATGGGGGTTTTACACTAGAAAAGCCTGTTATTCCTTTGTTAGAGTACTTTTATTATCCCCAGCAACCTCACCCCTACTTTCAAGCCTGTCTGGACCTTCTCCTAACCTTATAATGCGCAAAATTGTATTCCCAGCTTTGCAAGTAAATGAAACCAGGAGTATCAGAACAGCCAAAAAAATCGATGTTTTCAGATTTCAATAAAAATTGGAAAAATGTATGTTTTTACACTGATTTTGAGTTTTAAAAGTTTTTATGTGGAAATTCACCTCCCTCACGTCAGCGTGCTGCGTGGGAACTAGTTTTTTTTAACTTCATTTGTATCCAACAACTGCTTACGCTCTCTTTAAAGATTAGTTTATAGTAAAACGTAATAAAATGATTTAAAACATTGGCCATTTCTATCAACGATTAACGAGTGATATAAATGTCACAATATATCTTAAATATATTTATTAAGTCGAATCAAATAAAACATTTAATTCTTCAATTTAATTTTTATATATTCTATTAAAATACACACTAACTATTGTAAATTTCTAAATGAGGTGAGTAAAGTGATTATTGAGAACACTGATGTTTGTAATATTAATTAAGAGTATTTAATTGAGAAGGTCCAAGTATTCGCCGGACATCCATCAGACGTAAGCCTAGACGCAGTCTTGGATTATAATGACGGCCGAGGTCCTGGATTACTGGCGTACATATTCGTCTGTCCTGGAGCGAAGGATTAGTCCTTGGATTGACCCTTCCCCTCGATTAAAAGAGTAACACACTTCGAACTAAACTAAACTAAGTAATCCCAGCTTCCCTTGACCGCTCTCCGTCTTTGTTTTATAGTCCAGTGTTTGTTTACGGCAAGAAATTCAGAGTGATTTGTTTATGTTATTTATTTACTCGCTTGTTTTAAATGATTTGTTATCTTGATTACTACTGATTAATTTGTGCTTGATCTATTCAATACACGATGAACCCCGTAGGAAATACGTAGTCGGTTGTAGAATATGGTTTAAGTGAATTTAACTTTAAATATTAAACATATTATATGTCCATGAATGCAAAAGTATGTCAATTATTAAAAATTAAATATGATAAAAACAAAACTTATTTTACATCGTTCGAATTTGTATGGATTAAACATGTTTTCATGCCGTATTTAGCAAATAGAACTGTTCAAATATATTGCGAATAAAAATGTGGAATAGCTATGTATAATTTAAAAGTTAAAGTCAATTTAACAATTCTACTCATTTTTACTTTAAAGTAAAAAATTATAATTATTTTGATTTGTTGAATGTGCAGGTTTGCTGTGATACATTTTTGAAAATTCGTAACTGTTTTAATACATCACGCTTAGGATTTGAACTCTCAGTCATTAATCAAACTGACGAAAACTGTTATCTCATGTAACCATGATGGTTAATTTATTTATATAGAATAAATCTGAGATGAAGTTCCAACTCATCCAACTCCATTTATAAAACATTTTGATATAATATAAAAAACCTAATAGTTGAAATTTGTTACACAAATAATATTAATATTAAGAAGAAATGAGATTACTTGAGTTTGGAATACTAATGGGAAATATCTAGTAGACTAGAGTTTGAACTTAACACTATCTGTTGGTTAAAAGATCCCGAGATCACGAGAAAAAAAATTGTCTTTGTGATTAAAGAAAATTCGTTCTAATTATAGAATGCAGAGGGAACACATAAATTTCAATCTTGTATTCAAGTGATCAAGATTAAAAACACTAAGCGATGCTTGAAACTATTATAGTAAATAAGATTCGTTTTAAAAGTTTCAGAAAGCAAAAATTCAGTGTAACTAAATATTCAATCTCACGTATAATATTCACAATCTTGATGTTAAGATGAATACATCTCGATTGTAATAAGTAAACATCATATAATTGGAACAATTAAAGCGTAAGCGCATTAACATTCACGCCAAAGAATAATCTCGATCCCGAATATCGCCACGATAAGAGAGCCAACGTTGAAAACAAATAAGTTGGGAGTGGGGTAACGATTAAGCGGAAGGAACGTTGTGTACAGACCTACTGTGGCACTTCGCACTGGCCAAATTGTTATGGATGGATTGAAGGAGCAGGGCCGCCTTTACTGTGGCATTACGGGGCTGACCACAACCCCCTCCCCGACATCCCACCCCAAACCGAATCAATCAACTTGTAATGAAAACTGGGGCCGCGACTTTTATGGCCGACCTAATGCCTGCGCCGCTCTTCCAAATAGTCAGATGGCCTTCTGCACTCTCCCGCTCTACCCCGGCTCTTTCTTTCACCCCCCTTCCTATTAGTGGATTTCGATACTGCTTTGTTGTTTGCGTATTTTTTTGTTATTGAAAATTCTTACTGTTATTTAATATTGACAACTAAAATTGTTGTTATAATTTATAAGTGAATGATCATTCCTTAATCATCATGAATCATAGATATTTCTGAATATATATAGATTTTTAGCCAAGGTCTGATCAAGGTTAGGGAAATTAAAAGTAGAGTAGGTATATTGATCTTATATGTGTATTAAATTAGACTGATTCTCTAAAATATTTAATAAATTAATCATACCAAGGACGTGTGAAAAATAAGAGCACAGCCTTTCCCCTTACAAAATATTTTAAAAAACATACAGGGGTGATAATTTTATTTATCACTTATAAAGCATTACATGTATTTATCTATACTCGTCATCCTATATATTGTATCCACTCATTAGGACATGATGTTTTGTGTTTAGCTTGTGACCTTGTTCGCAAGGTTCTGGGTTCGTTCTCCACCAATGGCTATTAATTACCTAAGTCCCAATCGTGGCCTAATTCTTCGAGATAAAAATCTACCTTAAGCTATAGGTACAAATATCTCTTGTTTTTGAGAAAAGTCCTGTTTATTTAGAGAAGTCCCGTCTTTAAAATTAATACAAAACATATAAATAAACAACAAATATACTAAATAAATTATAAAACCTAATGCCGGGCCAATTTTTCACTTTAACCAAACCTTTTTTTCATTTCAACACCAACGGCACTTTTGTTAATTGGGCACTCAAACACTTTTAGTTTAAGCGGTCTAAACCCCTCAAATTTGTGTGGACACCCTGGGATTTGAACCCGTGCCCCCTTGAACCAAAGTCCAAGACGCTAACCGCTACGCTAGCCAGATGCTCTTGAAATAATTGCCGATTACATCTTCTTTTCAAGGTTTTATATATATATACATATATATATATATATATATATATATATATATATATATATATATATATATATATATTTTATAGTTCAACAGCCATTTGACCATCAAGATACCATATGACTTTTTGTACTAGCCTTTAAATATTCCATTTTAAATATATATGGAACGGATTTTATATACTCATAAGTTCATTATTCGGAGAGGATTGTAATGTTCACAACATAATACAGCACACTGAATACACCCAGCTGTTTTAATCCCGGGGTTTACATTAATGTTTACAGATGTTCTGCAGAACACCACTAGTTATGTCGAATTTTTCTGTTTCTTATTTTAGACGCTACGCGGAAAAAATCTCAAAACTCGGGATTTTATTTAATTTTAGGATTTAACATGTTACGTTGAGAGGGAAAACTAATATATTGTATTATATACGTATTCTATCCTGTATCGTTTTTAATTGGACCAATGGGGCCAGGGTGAAGATGATTCTATTTTCACAGTTAATCGTCTACTGACTGTTAAATTTACAATAGGTTTTTGACTTTCTCGGTCTTCCATTCGAGTGCCACTGGTCGGGAACTCATGATCGCGCACGAGTCGGTTGTCAGCGAGGTTCGACTTCCTGAGCATTATCGGCAATGTCATAGACACTCACCCCTTGCCGCTTGCAACTTGCCTTCGTCTCTCGTCTCTCCCGCCTCCTCTCAACTTTTCTTGTGGGAAAAGGAAACCTATAAATTCGTACTAGGCGTATTGCGGTGGTTTCCTAATTTCAGTTTGATAAAACTTAAAAAAATACTTTCTTAACCAATAATATTCATAAATTACAATTACTTGCTTTGGACGATTTTGGAGTTTTTTTTGGATGTATCAAAAACTGCTCGGATTAGTTCAATTATTATTAGTATTCTTGTTTTACCAACTTTTACAATTTTGGAAAGCGAATAGTATATCTATTAGTCAGTTTCTTTGGAGGTACCTTGAACACTGTAATTATTAAATGAATTTTTCTTGGCTTAAAATATACATGACACCGTTAAAAATAAAATAGTACGGTATGTTAAAGTTGGTTAACGTAGAGCTTGAAAAATAATTAACTTTTCAATGTGGATCGATACTTTTGGAAAGAATATAAGGTAATTTAAATTTAAAGTAAAAGTAATGGTAAATTGGTAATAACGTGTCCTGTAAACCACAATAAATAATTCTTAGCTGTTTTAAAATGGACTAAAATCATTTACGATCCTAACCTTCCGGGGTGTTTCCAAATCTCGTTTTCCAATTAACCTAAATCATCAAAAAACATACCAATGGGCTCTATATACTAAAGTTATATAGCAATGGATTTCAAAAGTGTTCTTTCGGTCCTCAGTTTGTAACACTACTAACATCGGCTCTTTATTTTAATTATTTCCACACATGCCTTACAAATCAGCATTAATGGACGCAACTGTATCTCTAACTCTTTGGTTAAGTTATGGAAGATCTATGAGAGATGGTGGGTATAAAACCACCATATGTAAACTTAATATTTGGCACAACCCTAGAGGAAGAAGTCAAGTCAGGTGACCTCGAGCTAAGGAAGGAGACAGACTCACTGTCTGTGCCCGGAGCCCAATCCAACGGGTAGGAAAGTGAGGTTCTAACGTCTGATTGAAAATGTCGAAGAGATCCGCGGCGTAGTTATTTCATAGATAAGGTTTACATACATACTCCCATTACCCAGAGATCTACGAGAACTGCGCCAACGAATAAGAGATGCAGTTGTTTCCAACGCCCAACGATTCTAATTTATTGGAACTTATATGGCAAGAATTATATTACCAAATCGACTTTTGCCATGCCACAAACGCAGGACATATAAAAAACTTGTGAAGTAGAAACACACTTTAGATAGTAGAGTGTTAATTTTTATGTCTTCAGGTTATTTACTTTAACTGGTTCAACAGATAAAAGCTTTGAACTCCGGAGGGTCTTCTGACACACCCGGTATTCTACGACTCAATTACGACAATTTGTGGAAAATCTATCTTTAACTCTTGAAGCATTGATTATGCCTGGAAATAGAACAATATTAGTTTGAATGAAAATACCTTTATGAAATGCTATTAACTATGGCAAATTAGTATTGATAGAATTTTCCACAGACACTTAATGTCAGTCAGTATTGTGGAACACTGAATTTCTGCGAATTAGAATTGTTTTTAATATATCGTATCAGAGCGTTTAAACTCATATATGTTCAAGCCAAAAACCCATAGTATTTTTATGTTTAGTATATTGTCGTCCGATACATAAATATGCATGTGTACAAACACTCCTGGAAAACACCCTCATTGAACGAGTTTGATGTCAACTTTATCGGAAGTAAGCGAACGTTTGCAGATGTCGTCATCGGTTGAAGTAAACAATACCTGAGGGTATTGCAGACATGTAAAGATATATCCGGTTAGACGCCACGACTCCTGAAATATTTAGTCGATCCGGCGGCGCGGCGACCGGAGCGGCGCGGGCGGCAGGCACGACAAAACAATTTGTCTGATATGAGAAATATTTGCCATTCTCTAGTCGTGAATAAGTTGTCAATATTGATGAAGTCGCGACGGACGGACGGGTCTGGAGGGGGCTGTACGGCCTGGGGGCTCCCTGGAGTGCGTTCTCCGCTGATAGCAGCAACACACAAACACACAACACACAGACACACTCAACCGAACAAATACCCAACACATTTTTATTGTCTTTCCGACTCCATCTCTTATCTACTTGTTTGCTTCTCTTTCTCCAATTCTATCCGTTACGATATCTTTTATTTGTTTCTAAAATAACGCCTAAAACGATCTTTGCTTTTATGTTTACGTTTTTAGTTAGATCACCGGGTTTAATAGGGGCCAAATTAGTTAGTGAAATCAGTTGGTTTTTAAAATTATACTTGTTGATAAACATTATTTTTCAAAATTGTTAAAGTTGTATAAGTTGGTCTGACATGATGTTTTCATGTTTTGACTTAAGGAATGATTAAGTCCAAATTAAGTCAGTTACTCAAGTCTCTGTCTGTTTTTGCCTGTGTACACTACCATAACATCTTTTATCATACGTAGTACCTTCTTTTGATAATAAAACCAGGCTTATATCTTGTAATATAGTATTGCTATTTGTTTATTTCTGCTGTGGAAGATTCCCCAGCTACAATAATTTTTGTTATAACCACAATCGTTTTAAAGGATTTTAATGTGAATCGAAATCCTTTTAATTACTTATAAATAAACGCTTCCTCACAATATCGATTGAAGTATGTCTTCTAAAAATTAAAATTATGGCAACAAGACAAAACTGAACTTAAATATTAATTAAAACAATCTAATAAATTTGCTAGGTACGTACATCTATTTAAAAAAATATATTTTTTTATAATTAAATATATTAAAGAATTCAAAAATTGTCTTATCCTTGCTAATCATTTTTCAATTACCTTCCGCTTAGATGCCTTCCTTTATGCGTTTCAAACACGGTAGTAAGTACAAAATGGTACGTACCAAGTTCGCATTTTGCATGACAACAGTCAGAATGGTAGAACAAGATGCCTTATGTGATATGCGATTTTACAGGCTAACAGTATAGTGTACTATCGCAAATCCAGCTTAGTGAAATATTTTAAATTTACCTTTTCACACAAAAACATTTTTTTAAAGCAGGCAAGACGGAAAGTTTCCTAAATCAATATTACAAAGCGGCATTAAATGTTTTCTTCAGCGTTATATTGGTTGTCATTATTGGGTGATACATCTTCATTGGCGCAGCCTGTTATGATGGTTATTGTCCATAAACTCCGCCAGATTTATCGACATTAAATCATGATCGCTGACTTTTACTTGGTATAGAGATACTTCTACATAGCCATCATCAAGTAAATCCTGATTCTTATTTTGTTTGGATTAAATGCTACATAACGATACTGTATTGTTGATCGAGTTATATCGCCCCGTCGCGCGTCGTTCATACATTGACTTTGTCAAAACTAAGTCAGATTGGCTAACAAAATACGAGGGGTGGACTTCCATGTTTGTTATGTGTTTTCTGACACATATACATTTATGGTGGATATGATCCTAATCATTGCTGATGACTTAATAATTCTCTTCAGCGCATAGAATACAGTAGAGAGAAAGGTAATCTGTATTTGCCTTTCAAACACTCAAGTTTACCACATACACCAATAAATGGTTTCTAGGTAGGCGACTTAGTTTTAATTGTTTAAAATGTCCAATGTTTTAAAGCGGTAAAATTCAACAATTACATTGAAGGGCGCATGTAGAGGTGCAGAGGCGATGTCACGACTGGAGACGCTTCCTAGCCTGTAACGGGCCGTCAAGTCACCTCGGACGTTGTCGGCGCCGCGTCACCTCGCCGTCACCGTCACCGTCAACTTGGACGCCCTCGTCAACTGTCCCCTACACTCGCGCCTTCCAACCTCCCGCTCTTCCTTCATCAAACAACAACTTATATCGGGTTACACATGCGAGTGTGAGGGAAGAACTCGTCATTTTGTCTGCTTCGATGATGAGGTGGATTCGATTGTGTTTTGTAGTTTTATGTAACACTTGACCCTAGTACTTACGTAAACTTACATAATACTTAAGCTATTTTTTCAAATTGTTCAACCGATATTCTTCACGAATGGTGAACGGTTATGAAATACAAAGTATAACACTTATGTTTACTAGAAACAACATAAATCGTTGCAATAGTTACAATGGTTATTATTTGTTCCGGTAAGTTTACTTTGACATAATTCGGCAAAACCAAAATTACTTGTTTTCCAATATTCGAATTCAGGTATATCAGTCAGAAGATAATCTCTCTATTCTTTAATATGAGCTATACACAAACTTTTGATTCCTTAAGAAAACAGTAGATTTTTGGAGTTACTGTTAAGGAAATCAAAAATATTTCAAATTATGAAAGTATTACAGCCATAGCTATCATAAGTTAAATACCTAAAGTGATAAATTAGCTGGCAGACTTGTTTACACGAGTAGTAAAACATAAAGACGGTTATGGGAGTAATTTTAAACGGTTCAGGGGAAGGATAATTTTATGATGTACATAATTTCACTTTTACACAATTAAGCCGACCGTGTAGGTACGTAATTCTGGTACCGCTGCCGTGGCCGCTCTCACAGTGCATCATGGCGTGATTTAATGGGAGTTAGAGTTTCCCAGGACCGAGTTATCTGCAGGTCTATCGCGTGTACTAAATGAAGAAGAAAGCCGAGGACTGGCTCCGGTCTCATTTGGCACCCGGCCCCCGATTGTGCCGATGTTATCCGTGGTGCGGCCGCGACTGTTTTACTTTAGTGAATGAACGGCCGGCCGCGAACAACACGGCCATTGTCTCGTTACGGCTCCCGATCGGTATTTCGAGCGACAATGCCGAGATGGCCGGTTTGAACGGGTCGCCGATAGGTTAATTCGGTCACCCCGCTAGTTTAGCCGGCACGGCGTCGAATCTCGATACCGAGTTCAAGGGGCAAAACCATCAGTTTAACTAGATTTGCCCCGTTCTCGGCCACTGGCTCCTGATTCGGTTCACTTAATAGCTTTGCTTCACCTAAACAAGGTTTCGCTTCTATCTAACAGGCACTTTCTTTTACTACCTCTCCCTGAATTATCTTATCTTAGTTGATGTTACAGTATTATTTATAGCATATCCTTGTTTTTAAGAGTTGTATTTCGTTTTTATTTTAAAACCTTTATTATATATTATTTTACTATCTTTTATTCAAATTCGACATATGGATTACTATTTATTGTCTGGACGTCTATTAGTTAATAATAAATTGCACTTTGCTTGGTGTATCATTTGTAAAAATAATTATATTATTTGAATGTTCGTATATTTTTACTACTATAAACAAATCATGTCTAAACATAAGTTTAATATTTTACTACTATACCAACGCTGTAGCAAAGACCTAAAGTTTAGTAATTGAAGCTGATACCATGAAAACATCTGGGTGACATATAATGAGTTGTAATGAAATCTTCCATAGTTTTAAAAGCTACAACTTATATAGGTTATTAATTGTTAATCTCACTATATTTAATAAATTTGAATATAATATTAGTTCTATAAGTTTTACATCTAGTCTTGTTTGTGTTTTATTAGCCTTGTCTGTGTGTTGCGGTGAATTAAAAAGCGTTAGTCTTGTTTGTTTCATATTTCAAGGTGCAAACCCAACTCCCCAAAACATGTTAAACAAGCATAAAACATATATAAAATCACTAATGACAGTAATATTACCGATTGAATATGTTTCGTGGTTTAACGGCACTATCTGGAAATGCCACAACATTTTACATAAATGTTACAAAACGTAGAATCAAAACAAAACACAATCGGTAGGGTAGCAGGTCACTGGTGTTGTGAAGACAATCAATAACACCCACACCACATGGGGTCCCCTGTCACCCATTACGCAACTTTCCTCCAAAACCAGTCATCCCTTTCCAATGCAGAAGTGGTGGCAAGCTTCCGGGACTCGTAACTGTTTATTCTTTATTATTAGAAAGATTCATATAAAACATTGGAATACTTCACTGCTTGGCCTAAGTGGAAAATAAGTTTTATTTGTGTTAATTTTGAAGCGGTTATACTTGTTTATTATTTGCTTTCATATTAAATGTCAGAAACTCGAAAAGATGTAGTTTACAGGTTTACCTTTTATTAGGCAACACCTAGCATCATAATCTCACAAGCTTTCATGATTTTGCAGACAATTTGTTACATGTTAAACAAAATATATATTTCGAAATTTATATTTCCTTATCCTATGAAGGTTTTTACCCCACATCTTACGATGATGTTCAGTTTTCTAATCCATATTGAATTTAACAATCCATAGTAAATTAACTTAATGTAAGCAATTTTTTGCCCGGTTTATATTAATTTTGAGGTTGACGGATTATGCCGTACATATTAGAACAGCCAATAACCCTATATATACGATTCACATATATTCTTATATATATTCTGACGTATTCTGATTCTGATGAATTTATATAATACAACTTTAGCATCCACACACATAAATATACGAACACGTTGAATAAATACCAACAAAATATATTTAAATGTAACTATAAGTTTAATTTATCAAACACCTAATCCACTGAGTAAATTGAAAAAAACTAACTTTTTATTGAATTATCTGATGATACAAATTTCGTTTCTACTAAACAACTGTTTTGACCCATTGGAGTAAATTTTAAATCTCTAGCATTAAGGCCGCTGACAGGCAGACTAGTTTTCTTGAGTGGTATTTTAGGGGCTAGAAAATAATTAGATTTTAGGCAGCTATGCAAATGAGATGACTTATTCGGTTATTGCCTCTCAGACTAACAAAGTAGTCACGGTATAAGACTGAGTTGTTCAGTATGAATCATTACCCTACTTTATTTTATTCTATTTTTACTCCTTTGGGGATGATTCTGTTGTTTTTGGGTGAGCTATAAAACTTTAGTTAAGTACCTATTGAGGAAATTAGGGCTCAAAAGGCTGTTCTTCCTACTTGTTTCAATCCTGCAAGTACATGATACGAGATATTTACTTCCAAAAAGTAACTGTGTATGCAATAATATACGTTAGATCCTACGTAAATTGTAAAAAAAATTCTCACAAGATCAAAGGTCAGAGTGTAAGAAAGAGTTAATTAGGCATCCTCAGTTTCCTTGTCCCAGTCCAAAGTCCTTGAGACTCTTCTTCAATCTTTGTCCTTTTAGGGTGCTAGTGCAAAATTCAAGTAAAAATACTTTCTTGGTGGTTTTATTGAGGCCACTCACACCATTTTAATCAAACATATATTTACGATTTATTTGCTTAGAGAAAACGTAAATAAGAGAAAACATTCTAATTTAAATATATAACAACGGATTGTTTTAGTGACTCAATATCCATGTAGTATAGATATTGCCGATTATCTATGAACACGTCTTTTGAAGCTTACAGCAAGATTACATTGCATGGAGAAAATAAACACAATATCGGTATAGTAAGTGAACATCACCGACAAGAAATAAAAAAATATGATCTACGTCTAACGTAACTCTAGCTATAAAATAAATATATAATGTTTTATTCCCACGAATATTAAATAATCAATTATTTGGTGAATATACTTACATTGAAGTTAGGACAGATTCCTACCTACAAAGGTTGATGTACAATAGCATTCGTGGAGCAATTATTATTTAAAAACAATTGCTATCAAAAGGTTGGGATATTTATGAGTGAAATTTAGTTTAAATTCTTATAATTTTTCTGTAATGAAAAACTTATAACTCAATTAAGTATCCCATCAAAATACAAGTTGGATAAAAGCTACCTAGAGTGTTGTAGTCACTTTGGGGGGTTCAGTTATTGCTACCTAGAGTGTTGCAGTCACTGTGGAGGGTTCAGTTCTTGCTACTTAGAGTGTTGCAGTCACTGTGGGGGGTTCAGTTCTTGCTACCTAGAGTGTTGCAGTCACTGTGGGGGGTGCAGTTCTTGCTACCTAGATTGTTGCAGTCACTATGGGGGTTCCGTTCTTGCTACCTAGAGTGTTGCAGTGAATGTGGGGGGTTCAGTTATTGCTACCTAGAGTGTTGCAGTCACTGTGGGGGGTTCAGTTCTTGCTACCTAGCAGTCACTTTTGGGGGTTCAGTTATTGCTACCTAGAGTGTTGCAGTCACTGTGGGGGGTTCAGTTCTTGCTACCTAGCAGTCACTTTGGGGGGTTCAGTTATTGCTACCTAGAGTGTTGCAGTCACTGTGGGGGGTTCAGTTATTGCTACCTAGAATGTTGCAGTCAATGTGGGGGGTTCAGTTCTTGCTACCTAGAGTGTTGCAGTCAATGTGGGGGGTTCAGTTCTTGCTACCTAGAGTGTTGCAGTCAATGTGGGGGGTTCAGTTCTTGCTACCTAGAGCGTTGCGGTCACTGTGGGGGGTTCAGTTCTTGCTACCTAGATTGTTGCAGTCACTATGGGGGTTCAGTTCTTGCTACCTAGAGTGTTGCAGTCACTGTGGGGGGTTCAGTTATTGCTACCTAGAGTGTTGCAGTCACTGTGGGGGGTTCAGTTATTGCTACCTAGAGTGTTGCAGTCACTGTGGGGTTTTCAGTTATTGCTACCTAGAGTGTTGCAGTCAATGTGGGGGGTTCAGTTCTTGCTACCTAGAGTGTTGCAGTCAATGTGGGGGGTTCAGTTCTTGCTACCTAGAGTGTTGCAGTCACTGTGGGGGGTTCAGTTCTTGCTACCTAGCAGTCACTTTGGGGGGTTCAGTTATTGCTACCTAGAGTGTTGCAGTCACTGTGGGGGGTTCAGTTATTGCTACCTAGAGTGTTGCAGTCAATGTGGGGGGTTCAGTTCTTGCTACCTAGCAGTCACTTTTGGGGGTTCAGTTATTGCTACCTAGAGTGTTGCAGTCACTGTGGAAGTCAGTTATTGATACCTAGCAGTTACTTTTGGGGATTCAGTTATTGCTACCTAGAGTGTTGAAGTCACTGTGGGGGGTTCAGTTATTGCTACCTAGAATGTTGCAGTCAATGTGGGGGGTTCAGTTCTTGCTACCTAGAGTGTTGCAGTCAATGTGGGGGGTTCAGTTATTGCTACCTAGAGTGTTGCAGTCACTGTGGGGGGTTCAGTTATTGCTACCTAGAGTGTTGCAGTCAATGTGGGGGGTTCAGTTCTTGCTACCTAGAGTGTTGCAGTCAATGTGGGGGGTTCAGTTCTTGCTACCTAGAGTGTTGCGGTCACTGTGGGGGGTTCAGTTCTTGCTACCTAGAGTGTTGCAGTCAATGTGGGGGGTTCAGTTCTTGCTACCTAGAGTGTTGCGGTCACTGTGGGGGGTTCAGTTCTTGCTACCTAGATTGTTGCAGTCACTATGGGGGTTCCGTTCTTGGTACCTAGAGTGTTGCAGTCAATGTGGGGGGTTCAGTTCTTGCTACCTAGATTGTTGCAGTCACTATGGGGGTTCCGTTCTTGCTATCTAGAGTGTTGCAGTGAATGTGGGGGGTTCAATTATTGCTACCTAGAGTGTTGCAGTCACTGTGGGGGGTTCAGTTCTTGCTACCTAGCAGTCACTTTTGGGGGTTCAGTTATTGCTACCTAGAGTGTTGCAGTCACTGTGGAAGTCAGTTATTGATACCTAGCAGTTACTTTTGGGGATTCAGTTATTGCTACCTAGAGTGTTGCAGTCACTGTGGGGGGTTCAGTTATTGCTACCTAGATTGTTGCAGTCACTGTGGGGGATTCAGTTCTTGCTACCTAGCAGTCACTTTGGGGGGTTCAGTTATTGCTACCTAGAGTGTTGCAGTCACTGTGGGGGGTTCAGTTATTGCTACCTAGAGTGTTGCAGTCAATGTGGGGGGTTCAGTTCTTGCTACCTAGCAGTCACTTTTGGGGGTTCAGTTATTGCTACCTAGAGTGTTGCAGTCACTGTGGGGGGTTCAGTTATTGCTACCTAGAGTGTTGCAGTCACTGTGGGGAGTCCAGTTCTTGCTACCTAGCAGTCACTTTGGGGGGTTCAGTTATTGCTACCTAGAGTGTTGCAGTCACTGTGGGGGGTTCAGTTATTGCTAACTAGAGTATTGCAGTCACTGTGGGGGTTCAGTTGTTGCTACCTAGAGTGATGCAGTCAATGTGGGGGGTTCAGTTCTTGGCCAGATTACCGACTGTGATCAAATCAAACACATATGGCCGCGATATTATAGGGCGATGGGCCAATAATCATCATACCAGAGACAAAGTGGCTATTCAAGCCAGCGTTCTGGCCCGTTAAGACGCATAAGGCCGCCTTCTCTACTCCCAATTAGAGTTTTCTGGTCAGACCCCTCCCCTTCTCTAAGTCCACTGTGTTCCCTAAAGGTCAATGGTATGTTTCTTCATCAAATCTTTGACATAAATGTGATTTTTGTTCACTCAAGAAATAACCATGCTCATTTGTTGGAATCACTGTTCAAGAAGTCGTTCTCGATTGCAAACTTGACAATCTAACGACTGTTTATACTGTCCCTCATAGCCAATAACTTGAAAAGTACGCAACCTTCAATATATGAGAGATATTTCCCTGACGTGGGATTTTCTATTACTGCATTTTTCTTTTGTTCACCATGGAATCTACTTGCAATTAGTTGCACATTTTCAATTTTTGAAATTAAGTTGGTAATTAGCAATCGGCCTATAATTAATACGCTCTATAATAGTACCCATAAAATCAAAATGTAACCAAATATTTGATACAAAACCATTTAGTTCGCTATTAAGTTTACCTAACTCGTTACTAAATAAGTTGAAACCCTTTTAGTATAAATGTTTTATTTTATCATAATTTTAAGTTTGCTTAACACTCAGAAAAGAACTCCATCTTTGTTTTGCATATATAACAGGAAGACCATGACAACATAACAACTACTACAGAATAAACATCGATAAACAACGATACATTCAAACAATAAGCCATTGTTGTTATTTACAACTGTTTTAACACTCTTAGACAATAGTTGTATGTACCCTACAGTTATATATACAATGTTATATGTACCCTATAAAAATCAAAAATATAAATAAAGGACATGGCTTGATGGTATTATTCGGTTGATACATCCACTATGGCTCGCGTTGTCTCCCAGTACTGACCGCGGAGGAAGCGTTATTATCTGTTCTGAGTCGCCTTACCTACGCTAAATGACAATTACTACGAGCACCATAGACACCACATCAGATTGCATGTCACCCCCAGGCGAGAGGTGATTCCACCGCAAGGCAACCCCGGTCTGATCCCGCCCGCGCCATCGCCAACTGGCAAACATTGTTTTGTTGGGACGATTAAGGTATCATCTATAAGGTTGAGGATTAGTTGTACCATGAAAATTGTATCGGCATCGCGGTCGCGGCGTAAAACTAATACTAAAACCGACTGCTAACCGAATTATATGAGAAAAGACATATTTTGTTTTCTATTATTACGAGAAGTATCAATTCAGTCTTCACTCAATTTGGTCTAGGTGGTCGGTATTGCCTACACGGTCCGGTCCATGCGGTAAGGGAAATGTGGTCTCTTCGTTAAAATATTAATAAGATTAGTACGTGTTGTTATAACTATGGCCTGTAACGTACACGTCTTACAACACTTCAACATGTATTTACACCACTACTGTAATCACCTGCAGGACAGTAAATATTCATATACAGTATTACAAGGCTATATATGTCGATCACTCATTATCAGGGCCAATGAGAGAATCACAAAATAAAAAAATTACTTAGTACCGGAAAATCTTACTTCAATATTTACCGTCTTGTATTTGATTGCAGTGAAAGTGAACATAGCTTTTGAGGTTGTAAGACTCTTTAATTACATCCCTTAATGGAATTAAAGCGTGCAGGTGTCCACAGCACAGACAATACAATATTAGACAATACAATGAAAACCGCTTTCATAAGAATAAAGGTTATATGTTTCCAACTACGCTCCTAAAGACTTATGAATTATTACTGAAAAGGGTCATATTCATATTTTGCTTGGTAAAAATACTGAATCGAACACAACTCAAAATAATTGCAAGTAGTTATAATGCTTATATTGCGCTACGGCGGTTCCGTCAGGTTAGTTGATCGTGGAGAGAACAAAATAACTTTAAATATTAGTTGTATTGCTTAGTAAGGAACATGTGCTGGATCAGTTTCGACTAATCCCGCGTATTTAATTTCTACACAATGTAGTAAATACTGTACATAATTATTAATGATAAATTTAGTTATTTGATTTCATGTTCTTATCACAACTCAAACTGTTTACTTTCCATGTTTCAATAAGTGTACCATTTTTAATGTAATGATAGTGGTAAATATAACAATTTCTAATTATAAATTTATTGTAGCATCGTATTTCTCGTTGTATAACTCTATTTAATATAAACTGATGCAATTTTTCCGAATTTAAAGTAAATTGTTATTTTTAAACCCGGCTTTGGATTTAATAACTAAGTTGAAATTAATAATTTTAATTGGCATAACTTGACAAAACCCTTTGGTTAAAATAAAAGTAAAATACACTGGAGGAATAAATCCTTAAACGGAGAAAATTTAACACATGAAAAACGTTTATCAGCTGTGCAACTAAATTTTATTTTAAGGCTGTAATCAGGTAAACAAGCCCTTTGGCCCAGCTAGTGTAAGTTATTTTGAAAAGCACTAAACATAGCACTAGTCATACTCAGAGGTGGGTGATCTAATTCCGATGTTATGCATTATTAGTGAAGGCGGAGATGTGTGATTGTAATTAACGGCCAGGCCGCGTAAGCCAGATCACCTCTTGGTAATTATAGCGGCAGCTTCTTGCAGATCACCGAGTGACGGGTCAATCCCCTTAATTTGCCATATCCGAACAGCCAGCAGCTGCCCCTAGCTACCTCATTACCACTGCCCTTTACCCTTCCCAACCCCTCCACTTACCCCTGGACAGATACATTTGCTATTAACGAAGAATAGGCCGAATTTTGTTATATTCCTGTGGAAATGTAACTTATTTTTATAACGTCATGCAGTATTTTAACCACGATTTAATCAAGGGAACAATGATACTGCGTAAGAGGTATTTTCACTACGATATTTGTTGAATAAAAGTGACACTGTTTGATATAAAGCTTATTATTACAGAGGAATGTCGTATTAGGATCATATGAAATGTTTACTTGTCAGTCTCTAATGATAAGATAAATTTATTATAAAATTTGATATTGCACCTTAAAAGGTGAGTCGTTTATTATACTCTCGAGTTACATTATTGTATTATTTATTTGACTTACACTTCATTAACCTATTTGAACCTCTGCTAGCGTAAATGTGAATTAAGACCGTCCTTATCACAGTGGTGTCTCATAACCTACAACCTCTAACATACACAGACACTAACTGAAATATTTGTGTTTTTTAATAGATTATTGCGGAAATTTTCCTCACTGATTAGTAAAAACAAGTTTCACAACGTTTCAGGACCTGGAATCTGATCTCGTCTCCAGGTGATAAAAATACCTAGAACATAAGAAAATTACAAAAAATATGTAAAGGCACAATCCAGATAAGGCTGGAAAAAACAAAAAAGCTAAAACAGAGAACTGTAAAAGCAGTCAAAGTAAAGCAAATGTAAAACTCAAACCAAACACAAAAGCCAGGCACAAAACAGAACACACAGTGAGGTACAGGACTGCATGGCACGACTACAAAATATTTTGTGTAATTTTGTTATGTTCTAGGTATTTTTTCTCACCTGAAGATGGGATCAGATTCCAGATCCCGAAACGTCGTGAAACTTGTTTTCACTAATCAGTGATGAAAATGTCCGCAATAATCTCTTAACCAACACAAACTCACCATAACCAACAATTAATTTTAAACAAAGAAACTATATATTTGTGTTAAAAAATTTGATGATCTCAGTTTTTTCCTGCTCTAAAAATACTGAATCGCCACTCAGTGCAATATTATAGGAGTAATTACAACGGTTACATGGTGAGGTTAAGTTAGTATAATTATCCTAAAGTGTGAACAAAATTACATGTAAAACGTAAATGTAAAATACTTTACGTAGTAGTTATTAGCATAGTGTACTACTGTGTACCCTTTGTCATAATCGTGTTATGTATAATTAACATGCATTTTATATATATATGAAAATTACTTTTCTCTGATTGCTACGCAACCAAACGATATACGAGGTAGGTAACTAGATAGTTGGTAGGATTTACAAGACCTTTAAAGTGATACGCTTTTAGCCATTTGTTACTATTTGACTTTTTTGAGTTTTGGATTTATAAAAATTAAACAAACAAATATTTGTTGGAAATATATATTTGTTCCAAAGACATTTTTATATGACATTTCAGAGCAAAGCTGAGTTTATTACGAGTAAGAAATTCGAATCCCAAAAAATATGTTTAGTAATTTAGAAAACACGGAGTATTCTGTAAATGTAAATTTGTTTTACAAAATGGCCGCTATTTTTAAACGGATAGAGGAAACTGAGATATGCATTTGCCAAAATTCTCGTCTATTAAAATCCTTTAAAATGATGTCCAACATGATATATGATTACATTTGAAACTTCTGAAATCCACACTAGTTACCTTCAGTTCTAGGAACACCCTGTATTTAATCGAGGTTTAAAATATTTGTGTGTTACTTCTTGTGGTCAATATAAAGGGTTTGGTTTCATCCTTATAAGTTAAGTAGTTGTTCTACCTGTTTGTGACATTTTACGAGAGACACCCTGTATACCTTTTATATTGGTTTAACTGTGTAATATTTTCAAGCTGTTGTTTTTTTTTTAAGGTTTCTGTATTTTTAAATGCATTCGGTGAAATCATCTAAGATAGTTATCTAACCTAACTGCTACAGCGCAACGTGCGGTATCATGTAGAATTTTTTCAAAAAAATAAGTACAGAGTGTCCTAGAAAGGAATGCACTTTTATTTAGGAAAAGCAGAATACCCAAGAGAGATAAGATAGTAAGTTTATCAGATTTTTGAGGAAAACTACATGCCATGGATCGCTTTATTGGTGAGAAGCGTGACTTTTGTTATATATAATCCCTTCTTATGTGAAAGTTCCCTATTATTTCGGCACTCATTTTAGATATGTGCGGTTTGTAGCACAGATTAAAATTAAATGTATGGCTACTGATGGTCTAATGCCGAATCGTGTTTATCAAGAACGTAATTGGATTAGCGACGTAAGTAAAATAAAACTAACGAATCATTTTAGATTTAATTTGTAGACTTCAATCAATCACCATCTGATAACGTTATTAAACATAAGGTGCGAAAATATAAAGCGACAGGATCGACTATGAACCCTCGTCCCACTGGTCGCAGGAGAGATCCAAGGTCTGATCAAATATGGAGCGTGTTCGAGATGCTGAGGAAGATCATCGTCATCAGTTAGAAATTTCAACATCATTCTTAGTAATGAAGCTCATTTCGATGAATCAGCAAACATGCCGTTATTGGAAATCATAAAATCCAAGGTGGAAGCACCAACTACGTTTACACTCTCCAAAGATTACTGTGTGGGTGGGACAGACTGAAACAGGCATCATAAGGTCGTATTTCTTTGAGGATAACAATGGAAACAATGTGACATGCAACACTCTATGGTGTATTACAATGATTAATAATCATTTATAGCCGGCTCTGCAGAATTTACCTCAGTTTAACACAAGGAAAATTTGGTTCCAGCAGGATGGAGCCACGAGTCTCTCAGCTGTAAACTCCATGACACAGCATGAAATTAATAATTTCAAAAAATATGTAAAGGCACAATCCATAGTACATGATAGTACATGTGCTATTTCATGGGAAAGTCATTTGGTGACATCAACTATCCTCCAAGAAGAACTTACCTTACTTCACTCGACTTTCTGTTGTGGAGTTATCTCAAAAGTCAAGTTTACTTTAATCCCCTCGCTACCCTCCTTTCAGCTCAAAGAGTGTATCCGTGAGGAAATCGAAGCCACCCACCAGACCTGTCTCTGCAATCGAGTGTTCGCAGATGTAAGGTTACGTTTGGCGGAGTGCCGGTTAAGAATGATTTTTCCGGCACGTGATTTTCCACAAATAATTTAAAGTGAGTTTATTGTCAGGTAATCTCGTCAGGTAATCTCGAAAAATGTCCCAATAAAGCCAATTGTTTGTTTTAAAAACATATTCCTTTCTGAGACACCATGTATATGCCTACTGAGCAGGAGATCAGCACCTGATCAGTAGTTAATCTACTTACTCTTTTGATTTAGTTTGATATAATGGCTTGGCAATCGTCTACATTGTAATTTAGGGGGTATTTAGGGGTTACGCAAAGGCAGTAATACATTTTAGCATAAATTAAGAACATTTTAGAAAGTAAATTCAAGAAAACACTGAATTTTATTGTAACCAAGGTACACAATTTTCAATGTAACTTCATCCCTATTTGCAATACTCAAATATTGACAAATACTTAAAGTATGCTCATTAAAGAAGTGTTGTTTTTAGCTCAGATCAAATCTTGTTTTTTATCATTTTTCCGAAATCGATATCAATTCAATTACCGAAACCAAAGAATGTAGCATGAAACGTCGGAAAAAATGCATAGATTGCCAAACTTAAAACCAATACTTATCTTTAATAGTTCATTTGTTCTGTAACATCTGTATTCGTAAAAACGCGTAGATTACCCCAGAATCTGTAATGGTGACTGGTAATTGCAGTCACTTAAAAGTAAACAAATTTAAAAAAGGGTCGATTGGTTTCGATATAAATATTAATGTAACAAATATATACTGTCTTTATAGATGTTTTATTTAAAATATTGTTTTCGAAAAAATCAATAAAATAATGTTTGTATTTACTCACTTAATAGTTTTGCACGTTCTATGATTTCCTTATACAAGAGGGATGATTATCTTATTACCTTTATACAGTGCAGATATATGTAGTTCAAATCATCAATCAAACGGGAAGAAAGCAAATAAAAAGTTATAATCAAATCAGTTGTCGACTGATGACAAAATTGTGAAGTGGCAAAAGCGATAACAGGACGTTCCTCGACAAGAAACCCTCGAAAAGTACGATGGTCAGATCGGCGAAGCGTTCATTGATTTACGTGGTCCCTTTTGACAGCGGGCCAACTGGATCGTCGATTGGATCAAATGACCCGTGGCCATTTTAACAAGGTCCAGTAATAGCGTTGCGGCCGACCCCGCTCTTACCGACCCCATTAACATCTTTCCGATATTCCTTCACATATGGCTTTATCATCCGGGTTCGTCTCTGTTCCTTTCTGTTGTTGTTTCGCCAACTGTCACTCTCTGCTTTCGATAACGCAACTGAAAACAGTTCGGTCTGAGTGTTTTGTGATTTATACAGAATCTAGGTTCTGTACATTGGAAATAATGTGTTTTACGTTAGTACTGAAAACATTAAAGTTCGTTTCAGTCAGGAAATATGCGTTTCAATAATTTTCAGTTTAAAATATTGTAAATATACAGTGTTGATCTCATTCCCTCCGAAAACGCATGACGCTACGGGCATTGTCTTTGAGCAAGTTGTTAGAGTTAAAAGAAAGCTTGGCATCGACAACGCGTACATTGTAGAATGTATTTATTAGATAGTTAAATAATGAATACCACTTTTCATAGTCAAAATGTTTATGAGGTGTGTACCAGATTTCTAGGTATTACCACTTCGAAAATTACTCAATACGAGATCTTGATGCACCGAAAAACATTTTCACTCTTTAACGTTGGGGATATTTGAAAACAGTTACACATGTTCTATCCCACAAACATATAAAGCATGTTTGCTTAAAAAATAATACATTCATTGTAAATAATCAAAGAGAAAAGAATATTTGAGAAATGTTAATACTTTGGCGCTTAAAATTGCTTGAGATTTTGGGATTTTTATTTGTTTTACTGCTCTGTTATGTATCAGTAAATAGAACGCTTTTAATCGCAATTAAAACAATTCCCTGATATTAAAAAAATACAAAATGTAGCTTCTTCCATACAAAGAACGGACATTAAGTAGATGATGAACCTCTGTTCTTTGTAACAAACGAACAAAAATTACAATTATTCATAATCTGGTGGTGGAGCAGTTTTTGGTGAAATTTGGTGATATATTTCCTGCCTATCACTATTTGGGGAAAGGGCTGTGTTATTCATGTTTTATAATCTGTTCCCTTTTCCTTACATTTTTTTACTTTTTTAGCCGATAGGTTATTCAATATATAGTCCCAAAGGAAAATAACATATGAATTGGGGTCTTTGTTAGGAATGCGTTTTTGAACATATTTTATAAAAATATTCCTGGGGCAAAATACTTCCGTCGTGGTAGTATCCATATCTGGTGTAACTATTACCTTAGCAATTAAATACAAAGATCCAAAGCTCATAAAACGTTTACACACTATTGGCATTCCTATTTTTAAATATGATTTACAGTATAAAAACTTAGAAAAATCCCAATTAACTACACTGCACACAAGCTACATGCTTCCTTCTAATCAACTCACCCACAAAGTACAAGCACCATTTCGTTTGCCGTTTTCCCATAAAATCACAGCAAACATTTGACTACCGGAGAATATCTCTAAACTGCTGTCTTACTTTTAAAATCCACCTTGAAAAGGCCTCCCTGGATTAACAAGAGGATAGCGCAAGTTCGGCACAATCGGCAATCTATATAGTCCAGCCTAAAGAGTTTTATGAGACTGATTATCTAACTCTTTGTGACAGTGCTTCCACGCCAACTGCCAGTGCTAAGCAACGCCACTCTCCCGCGTGTATCGCAATCAAGCAAAAACGTACAGTCTGCCTAAGACCATACATTTCTCGTATCAATAAAGCAGTTTGAGACCCAGAAAACTATCGTTGAGCCTACTAAATCATGTACTAAAACTTTTGTTCTAAGACAACCTGAACAAACTGTAAATGTTTGTAAAAGTAAATTTGGCGGAACCCTACCGCCAGTTCCTGTCCCTTCAAAGGAAGCGGAAGGCGTGTGCATTGTTCAATACTCAATCGATATTGTACCTACAGTTGAAAAAAATATTTACTGGTAATTTAAATGGGCGAAGGCGACAAATCAAAAATGCATTTGTTAAGCGTTCATGATTACGTCAAATGTTGTAAATTACTGCACTTTTCGTTTTTTGTGGTCCTGCAAGTTAAAATATTTTACGCAATTGAAGAAGGTTTTAGCACATTACTTAAGTAAAAGGTTGGACTTGCATGTTAAGTTTTTTTTAGTATATTGCAATTGCATATTTCCTGAGAAGCCCTACAAATAAAATCAATGACGAAAATGGTTCGTACTGTTTTATTTGATTTAACATTATGTTGATTCCTGTTGTTTGGTTCCTGTCTTTGATGCACTGACTGGTGACTAAAAGGTATTGTGAATAAGCTGTTGTATTTGAATTCATAGTCAGGTATATCAAATGTACGAATAATAATCTTGAATTCAAAATTAAACTATGTTTTTACAGCCTAAATGAAGTTTTACATGTGACATATATGTTTCATAACTTGTGCCGTTACTTCATTACAGAATGAGTTCTTGTACCGACAACTTTTTACATTTTCTTTTTATCAGAAATAAATCAAAATTTAACGTAGCATACGACTATCTTGTTTATGAGCAGATCCCGACAAGTTTTTAATCACGAGTACCAATGAGGTAAGAAGAACCAGGTACTCAAGTTGTTCAAGCAACAAGTTGTCAGGGCTAACAGGTCTTACGGACTCCCTGTTCACCAATTGATAATGTAGGATTGATTGAAAGCGGAAATAGGCTGTTATTAGAGATTGGGGGAGCCTCGTCTATTGTCGATCTATCAATCTGTCTATTACAATCTATTGACTAGATTAGCTCATTGAGTCGAGGATGCGGCAAAGCGCAGCGTAGTCGCTCCGACCGACCTTTGCTACCTAAGTGTGTAGAACGTCTGGAAAATGTCTCCACTATAGTTATTATTTTGTCAAACTAAGTCACTATGTGCATGTGGATGAATATAATAAGCTGTATGTCTTGCAAACTTTTATATCAACTTACCTCTCGTCTTGAAATTTTCATGATATTCCTAAGGAGGAAAAACAATGAGTAACTATCGAGTAGAGTAACAATATAATATACTTAGTAGTTTAGTATCAAGTAGGTAATTAAATCAAAATAAGGAATAAATTAATGAGAAAATAAGAGAACTACATACGAATTTAGAAAACAGAGTAAAAAAGATGGTTATTTTTAACTAACGAGAATAATTATTGCAGGCTTATTTAAAATATCTACGATCTTGGAGATTAAAATATGATATATCCTTTAACCATCGCCAATAAATCACATAACAGCCATTATCATGGTTATAACTACACTATTTTATTAATACGAATATGTCATCAATAAATTTGTTTAAAATATCACTGAAAATGCATAACTGATAGTTATATCCTATCACAGTGACGCGTATTGTACTTAATTCACTAGTTTATATATTTTACGAAATAGAGATTTAATTGTTTTAGGAATGTAATTAATGTGTTCACCTCTTTATCCTATCATTGGTCGTTACTATTTTGATAATATCACTCAAATTCCCAGAAAACTACGGAGGATTTCAGTATCATATTAATTTCGCATCTGATTTCACCTGATTTGAATAACTAATATTACATCAGTATGTATTTTAAACTACCATTACCAATATACGACACTATTTTCCATTTCAGATCTCAATACTCAAATTGTATTCAACGATATGTATTATTTATTATTTTATACTATTGTTTTAATATGCAACGAAACTTTCAATAATGCAATATTTAAGTTACTCATGTTAAAAATTATTGTCTTGTAAAATTCTATTCATATTTAATTTGTGTTTGATAATATCAAAAATGCAATTTATTTCTAAATAGTTTTCGTATAGAAAATGGATTACCATTTAAAAAGTTGCATTTTACACATTTTAAGGATGCAGAAGAAGAATCTCGTTATTTGTAATTATTGAACATTTTTGATATAGCGATAATGTTCTTAATATTACTTTATTTTTTTCTTGAAGTATTGGAAATCTTATTAAGAAGTGTTACCACTTAAGTGGTTTCATTGCGTTTATCAAATTGTTATAAGTATTTTAAAGCCATTAAATCCACACACTTTCAATATTTTAGTTACACTATTATTTTACATTTATGTTACAGACTCTGAATCGGATTCATCCAAACATTTTCTGATAAAATTAATATCGTACAACTTGTCTGTGATCAGAGTTTTCTGGAATTTGATTTATAATTTTAGAAACAATAACCAGACATATAACTTCTTAAAACTGGATATCTAAGTGTAAAATTTAAAAAAATAACATTTCGTTTCGATGCAACTTACTAGAAAAGGTAAACTGAAAGCTACTATCAAAATATCTTTAAAATTACAAAAAATTGTCTTATATTTGCATTTGAAACTTCGATTATAGACTGGATGTATTTTAGTCTTTTTAAATATAACATTTTTGATAATATATTGCATAATATCAGTGGAAACAGTATACATTTTTCCTATACATACTAGTGGGGAATAGGTTTTTTTATCGTATTTTCGTTGGGTTTTGGGTTTTTAAATTGAAACTTGTTTGAATCGAACTTATGATATGACATGAGTAATGGGTTTGCAAACATTCTGCATGGTACATATAGTTCGATAACATAGGAAAATTGATTTTGAAGGTTGAAGCATGCGTTGATATGTTTATGTAAATGTATTTATTTTACTGTAATGGACTCTTCCTTCGGATGATTGGATGAGGCATAACAGTGTAGGTAATTGATTATTCCCTCTATTTTGTTTGAATAGTTGCAATAGATTTCTACATAATTTATTATTTTAAAGAAACGTTTGGTAATGGTGATATATTACATCATAAGGAGGTTCAATGACAAACCTATAATTATTTTTACGGTTTATCATGATAGTTCCAAGGCCATGTTATTTATTTCAATTCCAACATTTCAATCAATGAAAAATAAGAATAAGAAACGTTTAAGAGAGTGAGTTAATAATTACTTAACTGAGAGTAATTCCTTCACTACAGTAAAAACACGTATTCAAAATTACTCTGATTTGTGCAAGTACTTGATCGTATTCATGATGATGAGTGAGCGAGAATTGTTTAGTGAAAAATCACTTGAAAAACGAGAAGAGAATCGTTAATTTGCTTGACCAGGTTGTTACCGGGAACTCAAGTGGCGAACGCGAGGAGCGGGCGGGCAAAAATACAACTTGTTTTGCCTAAGCGGCTTAGAACCTGGAACGTCTGTAGGGGAATATTTTGTCTCAAAAACAAAACCACAAAAATAAAATAAGCTTTGATATATAGGATTGTTCGTTGGACGTTTCCAGCAAAGAAGATTCCGGGATTCCGGCAAAAAGAATTAGTGCCGCAGTACTGTGAATTTAGGGAAATAAATAGCGGACTTACGTTGTGCCTTCCAATAGCCAAACAATGGGGCCGCGAAGGGATTAAGGCGGACTAAAGCTGTTTCTTTCTGCGCTGAGCTTTTCCAGTCGAATGCAAAATTGAAAAAAATGAACTATCGTTACATTTCGGGTTACATATTTTTTAAGACGAATTTTGTTAAGAAAAATTACTATCTAAAATATGTAGCCCATAAAAATATAATCACTAAGACAAGAATTATGAATAACTATTATTAATTTAAAAAACCAAAAAGTGACTGCAGAACAAGAAATGAGTATAATTTGTTCATTCTTTTACTCCATCTCTGATTCTCCGAAGGTATCCTATCTGAAGGTAGGGTGTCTTCAGATATTTTCCGGGTTCTCTTGTTTTCAACACAGGGTCTTTATGACTTTATGAGGGAAATCGAAGAACACGTATGCGAGTAGGCAATCACGGACCTAATATTACTTCTTACCCTTGCTCCCAGTTTATTCATACCTATTAATATGATTCTAATGAAACCTATTTAGCTTAAATAAATTTTAGTTAATTAATTAGTGAACTTACGAAGTCTTAAAACAATCACTGGCTCAAACGAGTCTTTGGTTTACGTATTTCTTCCAAGTACAGCACCCCCAAACAGGGCCTAGACAGTGTGGATGTTGATATGTGAAAAGGATTAATATTTTAGGGAAGTAATGTCTTCAGTAAAAAGGTAGTTGTACAGACAAAAGTTTTAGTTTTTATATTGAGATAAATTGTTGAACTATTTTAAATAATGTTATACATTTTGGTAACGGTTTGATTTGATAAAAAAAGTGAATATATAACTTCGTCGGTTTTTATGTGAACGACTATATCTATAGAATACCTATTTATTAATTTGGACCATAGTAGACTTAATTTATTTGTTTATTGTGATTTATATAATAGGTCTGAGTAGTAGAGCCAATACTGTAATAATGGAGTGCATATTTAGTTTTATGTAAAACAAATGTGATATTAAAAGCATTACGATCCAAGCGGAAATTTGCTGAGCACGCAAAGTCAGTGTCAGGAGAAGTCTCACCTATGTTAATATACGAAACAAATACTGTGTCATGCCAAATATTTACCTAACAATAACAAATAAAGGTTACGAGGTAGTGGAAAAAGTGTTATTATTATTGTGAGTTGAATTGGACACGAAAATAAGATTCTTATAAGTTGTCAGCACTCTACTTTTATTGGTTGGAGTTTCACTTCATGTTACACTGTTATGAAAAGTAAATAGAATGGAAATATTTAATCTCAATATATTTTCTGAGATCTTAAATTGGGTAAGGCCCTTTATATCCTAACAGTTTGGGGAGATGCTTCTATCAGTATCTGGCATTGTCTACCAGTCGGACTGACTGAAGATTCAATTTATTAGGCTGAATTTTTCTGCCTTGATGTTGTTGAAATAATACATTTTAAAATAATACACACGATCATTGTGTGTGAACAAATAATATTCTTCAGAGAATACGGTAAAAATTCTCCGTCAATGTTTATGTCATTTGAAATACATCTGGTAACTATTTTCAAATCCCCTCCCCCCAGTTACCGCGTTTAAGCGAGAATCTTTTGAATGTGGGTTTCAAACACTATAATTTCATATGAAGTAATACTTTATGTTTGAAGTGACAAATTACATTTTAACTCGAATTAAAACACGTTTCAAACTTTCCAGTTGTTGAAACAAAGAAAGCACTGACAATACATGCACGTCTCCGACAACACAACGGTCCACAGCAACTGTGTAGTGGTACACAACTTAACTGTTCCACGATAATTCTCCTAATGGTCGAGTCCGTACACGGTTATATGGTTGACAATGAGACGGGGGGCTCATACGTCCCCGACTGGAGGACATCTTTGTAATAACTCCGGGGACTCGCGTAAACCGCTACGACTTTACGCGCAGTGTACAAATTAAATTATAAAAACACGAAACATTCAGTTCGTATTCATCGAAGGAAAAACGGGCGACGAAGAGAAATACTGTTTTTTGCGAGTTGTTACGTTAAATTAGACACGGCGAGCCGAGACACCGACAAAAGGCTCTAAGTCGTAGAGTATTTAATTTTAATTATGTCGGTGACAATAAAGTTTCCGAGAGGAGCGAGTGCGCAAGCCCGCGCATGTGTTGCGGCGTGTGTTCCCGAAAACAATGTCGGCAGAGAAACCGCTCGCAGCGTTCTATCTCAGGAGTCCGGGATGCCTTACGTACACAATTAAATACATTTGTATATTCCTCGTATGTAAAATAAATCTAGAGAAAGGTTGTTGCCGACTCTTTATGTTTTAGGGACGTGGACTGCCGGGAGGAGGTATTCGTGTAGACCGCTTTGAAAGGTCCTTTGATACGGCCAAAACAACGCTTGTTCTTTTACCTCTGAACGCCTCCGAGCACCGCATTTTGTACAAATACCGGAGCGCATTAAAACCCGAAGGAATTCCCGGTTTCATTAAACAGGCTTGTTCGGGGAGCAGCTCGTTGTTCTGCCGTGAACCCACCCCGATATAAAAATGACGATAATTATACGCAGTATGTAAGAAGTAAGCGTGTAACAACGTCCGGGACACTCCAGCCTCGAGGCCGCCACGGCGATTGATCGCAACTTGTCCCTCGGCGAATACGTCGAGGCGCCGAGTGCTAGTGTTGGTCTCGGTCTCTCGGTCTACAACATAGGTGTAGTTCCTCAGGTCTTGGACGTAATCGGACTAGATGTACACACGGTTGTACAACATTCTGTAATGTATTCAATCATTTCAGCTGTGGTTGGATTTGGACACAGAACTAAGAGTAATGATTATGGTCGCATATAATGAATACTGGTAGTCCTACAATATGAGTCCTCATTTCCATGCTAGACTACGAACTTAGACATAACAACGATGTCTGGTTTTGGATAAAATTACGCATGACTACATTTACACAACTAAATGTCAGGTACTTTAACCAGCGAATCGAAATATTCCTTTTTGGTTAAAAAAGTTGTATTATCAGTTTTTATTTGTAACTATCTGAGAAGGAATTATGTCATATGTTTACCAAGCATAGCTTTTTTAATCTATGTGACATTTTGTAAATAAGTATACAGATTTCTGTAAGCAGAACATTCATAGAGACCAAATAACAATAAGAAATTCACAATACCTGTGAAATTCCACCAGTTTGTTTAATAAGTCGGATATATTTCATGTTCATAATAAAATACCGATTTCTACATATTATATTCAGACTAAAGTTGTAAATATAACCATGGAGGAGTATTTACGGATAAGAGTTATACACGTTCGCGGCCAAATAACTACGAACAATTAATATATGTGAGCATATTTAGTAAATGTAAATATGTGACTTACCGTCAATTATTAGCAATCCAGTGAATAGATTTAAGTTATTCTGAACGCGTTTCGCAGCAACTAGCTGCATCATCAGCAGAAGAGGTTAAGCTACATCCTGTATGTGGTTGCTGCGATACGCGTACAGAATAGCTTAAATCTATTCACTGCATTGCTAATAATTGACGGTAAGTCACATATTTACATTGTACAAGCAATTCCTCGGTTGGTTATCTATATTTTTAATACGCTAGGCATATTTTTGTCATAATTGTTTTGGAGCGGTAGTGCTACCGATCACCATGTCTAAGGTGTCGTTAGAAAGGTCTTAGCATGTAGTTTCGCCATCAATTAAAAAAAAATTATAAAAGTCACCGTGGACATGGGAAAATATGGGGTCAAATTCGCGATTTTCCCCATAGACATAATATGCAGTTACAAACCAACGATCGAGAAATCAGCTGTTTATTTAAGGAAGTGGTTAAACGAATAAAATCTGACCCTGAAAAATGGTTATTGAACGTACAGCTGGCAACAAAACACCAGTTTTTATTTGCACAAAATCAAAACATAACCAAAAAAACGTTCGACATAATGGAGACTATAAGACGTCGGCCAGGACGGCCAAGAGGAGGAGGCCGACGAACTTTAACTGGTAGACGCGAACGAAATACAAATAATACTATTGTCGTTGATAGCCGAATACAGCAAGCACCCTTCCAAGTTGGGTTTAAGTGTGCTCTCCAACAGCCGCCTGAAGATTTCACATTCAATTTAGGACCCCATATTCCCCCGCTATGGACCCCCGCTATTTAGGACCCCCGCTATGGTTTTTTTTCTTCACAGTCATAACTCGATGACGGCTGGACGGATTTTAACGTTTGAGGTGTCAATTTAAATGTATTTTTACGTAGATTTGCCAATACGTCTCAGGATTTAAAGAAAGGGCATCATCCAGTGATGGGCTGAATTTTCGGAACAGTGGCGCTATCCGTCGGCGGAAGCCTAAACTATGTGTTGATTGAAAGTACGTTGTTATCATCCATTTTAATATCAGATGTTCAGTAATTTTTGTTTACAGCTGAAGTAACCTTTCGTTGGGTACAAACTTGCTCGAATTCGAGCAACAGGACAACTAGTCATCTCATAATTTATTAAATGTTATATCCAGAAAATCATTTGCAAAGCTAAGCACATTTTTCCTTTAAATTTTAACTTTATTACCAAAAATGAGTCTCAAATGTAAGTCAATGGCCTCCAGCTACAAAATACGGTCGCGATGTAATACCAATGTACTTGAACTCTTTATTAACACCAGTAATAGTTTTTCCGGGGTCTTTATGTACAAATTTACAATACAATAAGTAACACTTTAAAAGATATGTTTATAATATTTACAATTATTTCAACACTGAGATGTGTTTATTTTACTATTATTTTTGATATTGTAAAACATACATAGTTTAGTGTTAGTACTACATAACTTCCAAAACTATTAGTTAGTAAGGTAGTATTGTTAAACATCTGCATCTTAGTTCATTCAGTTTACTCACACATTAGTTGTACAGCCAGGTGGTAATATTTCCTTGAATTATCTACCATAAATAAACGTTTTAATTACACTTTAAAATTTAATCGCAGGTGAAAAACAGACACCCTTCTGTTAATTAATAGACTCGGTTCATTCTCTACTTGTAATTAATTTGCTACGGCTATTTCCTAGCGAAGCCATAAATTGGCTAGCTTCCTCCCAGCACTTTACATATCATACAGGCAATATTCAGTGCAGTGTATTTACAAGAGTTTTACTACTTTCTGTAAACTTGAAACAAGAGGGTCACTAGTTAATTATGAGTTAATATGTTTCTCATATGTTTGAGAGTATGATATGTTTCCTCTAATGAGTAAACACTGCATACGTATTAAATGTGGTAAGCTTTTAGAATTATAAAAGCTTACTTATTGCATTTTATATATTTTTATTTTATTATTTTATTTTATTATTTTATTTTATTTTTATTTTTTTTGTATGCATACAATGCATAATTATTGCATTGTATGCATGCAATTTCAAACACAAGGTTGGTAACATTTTACCTCTTAAGAAAGGAATTTATCCTTGCGGGGAAGAAACCTCCAAAACCTCAAAGAATAATTTACTGTACTCATGAAATCTTCTGTTGCGATTGGGATTTTAAGATAATGAATGGTGTAACATAGTTCATTAAGAGGCATAATGGATGAATAAACTGTTTCTTACCATCTTAGAACTAAAGTTAAGATAATGTATATCTTAGTTATTTACTAGATAATCCACTTAGTTATTTCGCAGCTTGTAAGGTGCAACTAACTAAGGATGATTGGCAAAAAACCTAATATGCATCACCACAATTGAATCAGTCAAGGCCCATGTTATAATTCATGTTATAAAACCTTTGAATGGTTTTATTTCAATAATATATGTTGCGTCCTGAAAATCACGTTATACCGAATGTTAATTGATATAATATATAGCTGTAATATTATTTCAATCAGCTCAAACAGATCTGACATGTGAACGACATATTAACCACGGGTGGGCTTGTGGGAGAGGCATGCCCAAGCTAGTTACGTATGCATATTTATAAAATACCGGCGAAAGTGTGCATGTGTGTATGTGTGTGTGTTGAGGGATGAGAGAGTAGAACGAGAGAGAGGCAGAGGGACGAGACAATCAGCGGGCCGCGCACAACACTGCTATTAATTATCCTATCTTGACCCCATGAGACGACTACCAGTCGAGATTTTTTCATCCACCCAAACATTTCTAAATAATTCGTCCGCGTCCGGATTTGACTCGATTCGTGATTCGCATGCCTTCTGACTTCGCATCGACAACTCGATGAAAAAATTTAGAGGATAAAAATACACACATATTAAAGGAGGGGGGAAGTCGCGTATTATAACAATGCCCCGCTCCCCACGGTGTGTGTCCGGTGCGCTGCCCAGAGATTTGCTCGGAGTTTTGAAAAAAATATAGGATTTGTCTTTTTTGGGCCCACGTCGTTCGGATTGCGGCGAATAATCACACTCCTTTCATTTTTAATGCTCGAAGCTGCGGCGGCCGGACGTACGGCCCTGGGGCTTAACATACGTTACCCCGTTCTCAAGATAAACACAGCACACTTGATGCGACTGTAGGCCTTTCATAAAGTTTCGCTACTGTTAAAAATATACAGATTATAAATCCGGAAGACGTCACGTAAATTCATTTCCTTATAATAAATTGTTTGAATAGAAACTATGGAACGAAAGGTCCTATTTAAAAATACTATATTAGAGGGCGAAGTAAAACCTATTTTTTTATGTACTTTTGTACTTTTTTTCTCTAAGCGACTTACGACATATAAGAAATGTAAAAAATAACAAACTAGTCTTTTAGCGATTTTCCTCTATGGGGAAAAAGCTAAAAATTTCCCATCGTGGAAGGGTGCAGTATAGCGTACCATTGGCAAACATGCATTTTTTATTGTAACTTATGTATTTTGATGTGTAGATTCTAGATACTATATAAAACAATTTTTGTTGGAAACTAATATGTAATTGCACTAAACATTATGTTCATCAATATTTTACATATGGAAACAGTTTGTATGAGAAACAGCAGCGTTTTCGGTGACAGTCATCACGATAACACCAGTAAAAAAGGTCTGATTGTAATGAAATTTGGCACGGATGAAAGTAGCATTTATTTTAACGATTTTGAAAACCAGATGAAGGGAGATTTTAGGAGGGTATTGTACCCCTTATATGTTTATGAACTATGTATCCGTGAACGCGATAACATTTGAAAAAAAGTCCGATATATATGTAATTTGGCACAAATGTGTAAAGTGACATTCATGCCTTTATGTTGTTTTATGGGATTTTAAAACTGTCCAAAAATATTTGTTTCACTCTTTCACTCCAACACACATTTTTTATTTTTGAACATTTAAAAAAGCTTACAAAAGAAATCATTTAGTATTTTTAATAATTAAACTAGATTAAGGGTTGAGGAGAAAATCCAAAAAAGTATTCATACAATTTTTCATATTAATCTTATGGGAAAAAGGTATTTAGCTTTTCCTCAGTTAATTTCACTGAAAACTTTACATTTGTTTCTAACAATACAATCAGCTAAAAATAAGAAGATTATTCTGGTGTTTAAATTAATTGTTGTTCTTCGTCCAACTGTTGCAGAGATATTCAAAGTTATAAATACAGTAGGTTGTCCAATGTTATTTTTATAGAGAATAAATACAATTTGATATCTCGACTGTTTATGAATGTAATGAATGAATCGATGTAGGCTATTTTTAATATAAGATTTTTTGAACAGAAATCATGTTCCTGTTTAGAAATCCGGCTTCGCTACTTGCCTATCTTTATCCCATTACCACAACCCTTATACCGTGTTACATTCGACTAAAAATCTTGTAAAAGTTAGTCTCATTCACAAAGTCATTCTCTCTCACAACTCACAAATAGGACTTGGTACTAGTAATGGTGTGTGAAACTATGGTTTAAATATATAAAGTGTTTTCGAAGATGTTCATTTATCAAGTAAATATTCATACATCACACAGACAAAAATGAAGCGATACAGAACACATGTTAATACAACTTTTAGAGTATATTAAAGCTTTGAACTTTAATTACGGGACACCCGGAAGGATAAAGATTATGTATATTCCTGAGTAAATATGAACTTTTATTTATAATCAGTACGAGCAATATAGTTAGAGCAAAATTTATGGCTGCATGCTAACAGACAAATATTTAAGTAGATTTAACAGACAGTGGCCTCAGAATAAATAAGGTTAAAGGTTAAATAAGTGAAGTGGATTTTCTAATTATAATACACTAACGATCTAATTTTTAGCAATTAGTGGGAGTAAAAGACTAATGAGATTTTAAAACATAGTTTCGCCAGTTAATTTGTTAACATAGTTAATTCCACAAGCATTCTTACATATTCTTTAAAGACTATATACTACTATTTTTTCGAGCGAATCCAATTTTCGTCATTTGTGTAATACAAAATGGTTGTCAGTGTCAACATTAATAACCCAGAGATTTTATTTTTGCAGTGCGCGTGGTTTTATTTCAGTTCAATAAAATTATAATAAAATATAACTTTATTCACAGTTATGATTAAGAGTAAATATGACGTATCATACGATATTCTTGATTTGTAATCAATAGTAACGCTCTACAAAATATGTTTGTTATGTTCAAATATAAAATAATTATTTCACATCCCTTAAACAAGATTTGTTACAATAAAGTACCTGGGAAGTGTCAACTCGGATGTGCCAATATATATTCAAAACGTTAGCCAAGCCGTGAGTCGGGGGTGATATTGATGGGACCTTCTACTCAGGATGGATGATGATTGGGGGTTGAAGAGCTTTCTTTAAGCAGTCTCGTGGCATATATGATATTGAAGAGACGGTATATGAATATTCAACGCAAGCCGTCCTTGAGAGGGATTGTGTCAACCGCTAAGATTGATCTTCCAAATTAGCTACTTCGTCAATTTGATAACCTTTATCGGTAGTGAGTCAATATTACACTTGCCTCGGTCCTTAATCAACTTTCCAGGAAATTACCATCTTTTAATTGAAAATGCCAAGGTATCGTCTTTAACCATTTTACAGAAAATGGCCATGGGTTTGGGTTTATCGATGATTTAATTTTTTTGGAGTGGGTAATTGATCAAATATAAAAGCAAAGTTTGAATAGTAGATAATTTCTTCCAGAAAAAAAAACATATTATGTGTTAGCAGCTTAAATCTTTAACAATGTACGTATATTTACTGAAAGTAAGGAATCGATATCATATTTAGCTTTTATAAACTAAAATTAAGGAATACATTTTTATGATGACATACAAATAAACAATCTTAAAACACGAAAGATAATGATATTTTATTCGTTTGTAATCGTTAAACGTATTTTAACAAATTTACAACTCGTTTTAGAAAGCTTACTAGTTATGTAGAAGTAATAGTTAAGTTATAATGTTAAGTTGTAATATTAAATATATCAATGCATGTAACACCCCTTATGATATAACAATTAGTTACAACTTTACAATGTTCATTCGTCCACCTGATTTATTCTAATTTGTCCCAAGTTATGGTTTGTCTACCTCGAATTTACTTGATTCCATATAAGGCTTTAAAGTTACAAGCGAACAATCAAAAAATTAAAATGTTTGTTGGATATTTTTAAAGATTACCAGGATATCAAGCATATTCAGACTAACTGTTTACTATGGTAATCAGAGGATTTAGAGGAATTTGTATCAGAAACATACACTCCATTGAACAGTAGGTAAGTTGTACCCAAGTGAGACCGAATATTAATGAACAATAAAACTATCATAAAGTTATATCAGTTCAGTATTTTCCCCTTGACTAGTCTATATTTTTAGTAAACGTATTTTACTAACTTAGGATATCAACTTTGTCCGATAGGAATTAAGGTCTCAAACTCGTTTATAGAGAGAGGCTATGCATTCGGGTAATTGTAAGGCATCTACATACTTTTCTGCTTCCAACATTAACGCTTATGCATTATTGTATACCTTTATTCACACCTTTATGTATATTTTCTACAAATTAAAAGAAGATAATATTAAATAGTGTTTACCTCCACTGTCTATAAACAAAATGAGATTTCAATAAGACTATAATTACAGCAAATAGGGTCATGGGTTTTAATCTATGAATATGGCAAATAATGAAAGTTTTCGCTATGTTAATAAATACTTCATGACTATGTGGCTGGGTTCTTTTGATTATGTAAGTGATCACCATAATCATGACGTTTCGTCATTTACAAAGGTAGCACCTCAGGACTTTTATACTTTACATTACCGATAAAAAATAAACAATACCAATAACAATTCGTCATTAGGCTATTTTGATGATTTTAGCCAAAGATACAATAGGTCAAGCTTCACCTTTCATATCTTTGTATTTCCATTAAAATTTGCAAGATCGTGTATCGGCGTCTCATAGAGAGGTGTGTAGGGAATACCGAACGCTATTTCATCTACAATTGCGCAAATAAATCGCACTTTTAAAGTTTCCTTTTTACGCAATTCCAAACAAGTTTCCCGAGTAAAGATTGGACTTGATAAAAATATTCGAGGTTGTAAATGTAACGACTAAAAAACCGATAAGCAAAAAGTGTTAGTTGTGTTTATGAGGCAAGCGCACAAGTGGTGGGGCTCCCCACAAATGCCTGTTTCTTATTTACTTGCCCTCAGCTATTCGGGACGCTTCGATCCAAACCCGCCTCCGGTGTCATTAAACCTTCACCGCTTTCGTCCTCGTTTATATTTTTACATTACTGAAGCCCCTCTTGGACCTCTCAGATTCGATATTAATCCATCCCTGAGGGCTTTCAATTTCAACTTCGTGACAGTTATCTCAAACAAAAGATATTGGGAATTCAGAGTAACTTTTGAACTTCCTCGTTTCAAAATTTACATTTTAGTTATTTTTTTATTTGTTATTATGTGTGGAGGATTAAGTTTGTTAGGTAATGAAACGAATGGTTCCATCCAATACTGATGCATAATAAGCCATTCGTTGGAAATTAACTGTTTAGTTTTGTAAACGTCAGACCTAGAAAACCTATGCTTAGAACCTGGCTTTTTATGGGATGGTAGTGAATATAATCCGAGGGTCGAACGGCTATTATTTATTCGTAAGGCTGCCTTGACGTCAAATAGTACTTGTATAAATAAATGTATTAATAAAAAACATACATCTGGTAAATTTAAATTGGTTTACAATATTTATACAAATTAATGTTGTACTATAAACTATCTTTAATTAAGATAGTTAAGATAGTACAGCACTTGTCACCAATGAGACAGAGAAAGGATCTAAAGTGATGCTCAAGAAAGGAAAATTCTATAGATATCTATATTATTAAAAGAATTTCTCGATTTTTCTTCGCAGCATATCGACCCCTAGAAATTTATTTTTCTATCCATATTTGGTATCAAATTAAAGCTACTTCTCCCTAGATGTGCCTTTTTTGGGTTTGGAAAATATCCCATGAAAAGCCTTCGTCCAGGAGGCTTTTGAAATTTCAGTGAATGTGCTACTATTTGTTGTTAAACCTGTGAACTTTTCAAATTCACATTTCTTTATAACAAAACATATGGTGATGATTTGATCGAGTTCTTAAGTTTGACCACAGAATACAGCACTTGTTCTCATTAAAATAATATTACTGTTAATATTGGGTTTGCAAAAGCTTTATTTTTAAGTGGTAATTGACGAAAGTAAACCTTTATAACCTCACAGGTTTGGGTATCATATATGTTGTGTGTCCAACGAATGTTTGCAAGAACACACATCACGATTACATTAAATTTGTTCAGAACACCTTGCGTCCTACGAAATGGTTTTATACATGATCAGTTTGAAGCCTCTTGCCCTTCCCCTATTTTTTCTACACGAAATGAGTTGGAAGAATGATACTCAAACATCTACGTTGTACCGAGAGTGCAATCTCGTAGTACTCATGGACATTTGATCTCCTATAGATGACGATCTGCCAAGAGTCAGAAGGAACCCTACGGCGTAATGTGGTAATATGGGCAGTGCAAAGTCTGAGTTAGAACATTGTGCCACACATCCCATAGTCCCCTACTTAGACTGAAATAGAAGTCGTTTTAGGTTTCCATTAAGATGCGTTTAGCAAAATTTATAAATCATCTAACTTAAAAAAAATGCATTGAAGGGTGTGTTTGCAGCAATATTCACACAGCTGAAAAACAGTGTTTCTTGGTTGTGTTAAGTAAATATGTAATTTATGATTTTATTTTTTAAATCTTACTTAAGTACATCTGGTGAAGGCATTTAGCAATATTTTATGATTATATTGTAGTTTTTGAATCTTATCTAGTATTATATAACACTGCAAACCCAACCATAAAAAGAGAATCTTTTTAAAGAATTTTTAAATTAAATTTTGATCGTCTGCCGTTTCTGACTTAATGTCCGTTCGTAGTTGGCGATTTGGTGATGTACTGATAAAAACGTTTAATTTTCTGTAACGTTTAACCTATGATATTATTAATCTCTGTTATTTTACTCCTCGAAGGCCGTTCCTATTGGAGGTAGTGAGGCAACGAGTCCTATAATATTTACTGTTTCACATCCAATATATGAGTTTCACTCTTCTAAATTCCAAATCCCTTGTACATACAAGCAAGGGACTAAAGATTCACCCTGTGTATATTTAAAACTAGAATCATCAAGATTCAAATAATAAATCTTATTGACAAACATGTTTGTTCAAAGTAATATTTGATAATTTCTCGTAAACACTCTCAGAAGTAACAAAACACCAAATTATTACGACATCAGGTCGAATATGTCTCTTCTCGCTGACACAATAATAGTATTTATTCGAATTCAAAACAAGAATGTAGTTCTATGAAGAAGCACAATACAATACCGACTGAAAATGTCACGTACGAAGTTTGAATAAACACATAACACGAGTCTGACACAACCCCTCGAGACGTGTAAAAACTAAAAAGCGAATAGTCGGATCCAATTTGATTATTTGGGAAGAGTTGTTCTGCACATTGATTGGATGCCTGATAAGATCTCGACTGTTGTCTTGGCGTGTGGGGGAGCGATTGAGATGCATTTTGAATTGCCCGCAGCCGGCAGTGGCAGCAGCCCCGCTAAAATTGGTAGCGACGAGCCCAGTCCTCGGGGACCTTCCAATCGTTATGTCGCTCTCCGACATCCCGCCATTATATAGGACACTGTTTCTTGTTTGTTTCCCATTTTATCTGAACACTGCCATCTTTGATGGTTCGTTTTAGCCGTGTTTTGCAGTCCCTCCCGCTTCTCCATCCTTTTATTTTACACTTTCTCGGTCCCGCCGTGTTTATGCGAGTTCGGATCGCTTTGTCAAACACGCTCGCCTCAGGCCACCTTCTCCTATGTCGACCTTATGACTGGAGATATTCGAGTATCGCTTACTTAGTAACAGCGGTTTATTTACTATCGCATTTGAATAGGTTTTGATTATATACTTTACAACATTTTTACCCAAATAATAGACTTAATATTTTTAATATTTGCATTAAAATCTCGTTTGACCATAACAAATTAACTTCTGATTCTGTGTCTATCCTCCCTTAAAATCTTATCCTTTTTACTTTCTCCCCTTATATTTAGTATATGGAGAAAGTATTTTGTTCGTCAAAATTTTTGAATTTGAGTTGTTAGTGAAAATATTCGTTTTGGTGATCCCTGAACCCAAAAAAGTGAATTTTACGTGATGTATGTCGTCTGTCTGTCTGTCTGGATGTGTACAGAGCTAGAGCCCTAACCAATGGTCCGATTTTTATGAAATTTGGTATTTAGGTTGCTGATAGTGGATTTTTTGCTGATAGTTCCCGTAGCAGCAAACCCGCGTACTCAGCCCCCATGTTATTCTTTTGGAGAATAAGTAAAATGTTATCTCCCTTAATTATGAACATAAATTAATAAAATTTGGTTTTTGGCTTCACCTGGTAGATTTATAACAACATTTTTATAAAAACCCATTTTCTGTATTCCTTGTTTCAGCAAACCTGCATACTCAGCCACCATGTTATTCTTATGGAGAATAATTAAAATGTCATAAATCGTTTATTTATGAATGTATATTCATGAAACTTGGTACTTGGCTTTATGTGGTATTAAGATACATGTATCTGCATTGGAAATTCGCTGAGTACGCAGGTTTGCTGCTACGGGTGTATTTTAATTTTTTTTAATTTTGTATTTTTAAGGGTCCCCCAAAATCCCCCAAAAACCGCCAAAAAACATGAAAAACCAAAATCTTTCAAAAATGGCATTAACGATTTTAATTCGACTTTAGTCATTTATAGAGCTTTAGTTTTACAATAAAATGACACCACCCGAATTTCTGTAAAAATTCGGGTTCAGAAATTACAGGACATAAAAAACATCAAAAATTCAGTTTTTTTTATTTTTCATAAAAAAAGTCAATATAAAAAAAAAATACTATTAACCATTAAAAAGAGTTCAAAAAACTAAATAATTTAGTATTTTGAATTACTATTCTACGATTGCTGGTTGCGGATAAAATTTAAATTTTCATTTTGCGGTTAACGCAGTACGTTGTCCAATGTAACTCTTATGGGGAATACTAAAATTACTATTTCTCCCTTATTTACTGATCAATTTCATACAAACTTGATATGCTTGTCAAGTTAGCATTGACCAACAGAGGAAATTCGAAATATGTTGCCCCTTAATAACCGTGGGGGGGAGTAGGGGGCAATTCCCCTCTTAAAACCACGTGTGTAGCAATGGATTCTGTAGTACTCCCAAACAGGGATATGTGGAAAACAACTTGTTTACATGATTTTCTCTACATTCGACCGTGCTTTGTATTCTATATTTAGTAAATAAAAAGTAATTTATTAATTAAAGTTGGGTTAAAAGGGAGAAAGTATGTGTCAGTTTCCTGATACCGTTTATTTTACCATCGAAGACTGAAAACTAGATTCATGGTTCCGTGAAATATCCCGTAATGAGTGAAATCTATAAAGATTTTAGTTTTTAGTACCTATTTTGTTGTTATCATTTTTACGTGGTTTATTTATTATAATTACATTCAAGATATGTTCATCTTAAATCATCTGTAGTAAGCAAACTTATTGAGACCAACAATATGTGTGGCGTCCAGTAATACACTCTTAATAAAAACCACTAGAATATTAATTTATTTTCTATTAACTCTTTTGTTACTGTATAGCAGTCTTTACGATTACCTATGCTATATGTATATTTTTATGGCAATAAACGATCATGATTCTTTATAACCGAATTTTACACGTTAGGAACACCTACCATGAATATTAGAGGCGATTGACAGGAGCTGGAACTAAGTTGAAACTTAAGTTGCACAATTTCTTTTTAAGTACGCACCGATTATAATATCTTTTTCTTATAATGCTTAATCTCAACTGGCATAAAACTAGTTAACCTTGCTAAACGCTTTACGCTTTACCTTATTACCAACGTTTAATTATCTTACCGTTTAAGAAACCCCGAAAAACTGGTACACATACAGTTTCAAGAAAATAAAAAATATGCCAACTACATGACTAAGCAATTGTCCAAACCTTTAACTGTAACTATATGAAGGACTGTTAGACGAATGTGCACAGAGACGAGATCAAAGACGGTCCTTATCGCTGGCCAGTTACTTGGCATGGAGTATGATGGTGTCCAAACAGACACGATTAAGTGCATGAGTAAAAACAATTGATAGAAACGACCTCGCGGCGGCACGTCTAGGTGGTATTATCCGCACGGGGAGCACAGGAGCCGAAGAAGACTGGTTCTCGTATCGACTCGCCGGGTTATAGATGACCGACTTGGGGGGCAGGACGTCAGATGCAAGCGTGAACACTCGGAGCAAGATCGATGCACGGTCAGACGCTACTGACGTATATGATAGATGGAACCTAATTAGATAAATAAAACACACCCTGTACCGGCCTACCTATTACATTTCATTATCGGGCTTCCAACTTCTCGATTAATAGCGTTCTTCGTCGGGCCAGATCAATCACGGACTGTCAATGCGTCTTCAGAAGCGCTACCGCCCGTCGGCCCGTCTACCGACTACCGGACTGTGGACCAGGTATCCTGCACTGTTTGACAAAAGTGCGTTTCATCTCATATTTTCTTTGGTGAGTGTTATTTAAGTTGGTACCTGGGTGGGTTTGTATAAAATATCTTTTTAATGTAAGGTTAACTATCGAATTGTGTTTTAAGCAGTTGTTTTGTTTTTCGAACTGCTTTTCTAATAAATAAAGATTTAACAAAACATATATGCTTACAAGTAAAGAATTAAACTATTGTTCTGCCCCTAACTCTAGACATTCGTTAGTACATATACTATAATTCTATTTGATTTCCGATTTTTTTACTTACAGACTAAATTTAATATTTTCAGCCTAACGAGTTTCTTACTTAATGTTTTTTTAGCGAATTTCCCCTATAGGGAAGAAGCTATTACCGTAGGTGGTATGGTAAGACTTAAGCCCAAGACCATGATAACTTTTTGTTTTGAGGTCCCCAGATGCCAAAAACACCATTCGTTCAAATTTATATATATGTATATATATATATATATATATATATATGTGTGTGTGTGTCCGTTACCACGATAACTTTTGAAAGAAACGCCCGATTTTGATGAAATTTGGCACAAATGTGTAGAGTAACATTTATGACTTTAAGTTCGAAAACCAGATTGATCGGACTGTGGGAAGGGGGTTTTATGGGGGTTTTAAATTTTTCAAAAATCAGTTTTTTGAATTTTTCCCCTACAATTTTAAAAACACTCAATTTTAGTTTTATCCATTTTATAGAGCTTAAAAAAACAAATAATTTGGTATTTTGAATCATTAACCTAGGTTAAGTGGTTGCGGAGAAAATCCAAAAAACGTGTACATAAAATCTCCCATGTTAATCTTATGGGAAAATGGTTTTTTACTTTTCCTCAATTAATTTTACTGTAAACTTCACATTTACTTTTACCAATCAGTTTAGCTCTACAAAACAATCATTTTGGTGTTTAAATTGTGATTCTACGTCCAACCGTTGCCGAGTAATTCAAAGTGCTAAACACAGTACGTTGTCCAATGTTATCCTTATGGAGAATATTTAAAATTTTATATCTCTATTATTAATGAATGAATATTGATGAAACTTGGTATGTGGTTTCACCTAGTACAGTTCGCCCCACGGTGCTTGACGCCTGAGAAAGGCGAGATCCAACTCAAACTTCTCGTAATTAAAAGCAGACAATAACAAAAACAACCAAAACCAATATTTTAAAATAAAATTATTTAATTTTGGTATCTGTTGACAACAGTATACTGTAACACTAACGGTACTAAGCCAAATAGAGGCGAAATGTCATTCCAGAACAAACGCTAACCAGGCGCCAAGCACTGTGACTCGAACTGTACTGGTATATTGATATTTGCACAAAAAATATATTTTTTGTTGATTATCCTCTTAGCAGCAAACCTGCATCCTCATCCCTAATGTTATTCTTATGGAGAATACGTAAAGCTTTATATCTCCCTTAATTATGAACATAAATCATTAAAACTTGGTATGTAGCTTCACCTGGTTGAGTTATATTGATAATTGCAAAAAAAACATATTTTTATCCTCCTTGTTGCAGCAAACCTGCGTTCTCAGCCCTAATGTTATTCTTATGGAGAATAAATAAAATGCTATATATCACTTAGTTATTTATGTATTTTTATGACACTTGGTAAGTGGCTTTATGTGGTAGTAAGAAATATATTCATGCATAGGAAATTCGCTGAGTACGCAGGTTTGCTGCGACGGGGGTATTTTACATTGATTTCATACTAAACCGAATCTCTTTAATTAGATTTGAGAATATTTAAAAAAGATTTTAAAACTATTATGATTCTTGCGCAAGTGGTTGAAGTTGTCATTCTTATAATTTTAAAACTTCCAGATATAGCTAAACTAAAAAATAGAAGATCGATTCTAAACCATGTTAAAAACATTTATTAATACTGAAAGTATATATTTCTAACTACTTCGCATGGTTAAAAATTATTTAACACTAGTATGTCATGAAGTAGATATTGTATTGGAAGTAGATATTGTATTGTATCCTGGTATGAGTAATACGTTCATAAACTTTCTACATTTTAATGTCCATATCTATAAATACGAAACCCCGATCATTCCCCAGGCCAAACCGTTACACCTGAAACTACGAAATTTGGCACGTATATTCTTTCTATAACGTAGGTAACCTCTACTAAAGGATTTTAAGAAATTCCCATAGACCTCCACCCCACGGGGAGTCAAATTTCCAATCCTGTGTTATCCTTATGGGCAATTATTAAATATGAAAAACCGATCAGCCCCCAGGCCAAACCTCTACACCTACAAATGCGAAATTCGTCCTGTATACTCTTTCTGTAACGTAGGCAACCACTAAGAAAGGATTTTAGAAATTCCCGTAGGGCTCCACCCCATGGGGAGTCAAAGTTCCAATCCTCTTTTATTCATATGGACACTCACTTTAGTTTGAGCTGATGAGAATTCATCAGCTGATCATGTTTCGTAGTAGTTCCACGGGTTGACCACAGAAAGCAGCACACACAACTATTGTATTACCGGGTGAAACCGGGTACGATAGCAGCTAGTCGTATTATAAAACACAGAAAGAGAACAAATTGCACAACAACTAGTTAAGACATAAAATCTGAGTTCGAAATCTAATTTAATTTTTAGTGCACGATACATGAAATCTATACTTTGCGCCTCATTTGTTCAACCTCAACTATTATGATTCAATAGGCCTAAACGGCAGTCTAAATCCTCTTGAGACACCATAACAGCATTAGTCACATGGGCGATCCAGTAGTGACCTCTCGTGAGAGTATCTCCTCAGGTGGGAGGTCACCAAACGACAGTCTAAAGACTCTTGAGACACCATAACAGCATTAGTCACATGGGCGATCCAGTAGTGACCTCTCGTGAGAGTATCTCCTCAGGTGGGAGGTCACCAAACGACAGTCTAAAGACTCTTGAGACACCATAACAGCATTAGTCACATGGGCGATCCAGTAGTGACCTCTCGTGAGAGTATCTCCTCAGGTGGGAGGTCACCAAACGACAGTCTAAAGACTCTTGAGACACCATAACAGCATTAGTCACATGGGCGATCCAGTAGTGACCTCTCGTGAGAGTATCTCCTCAGGTGGGAGGTCACCAAACGACAGTCTAAAGACTCTTGAGACACCATAACAGCATTAGTCACATGGGCGATCCAGTAGTGACCTCTCGTGAGAGTATCTCCTCAGGTGGGAGGTCACCAAACGACAGTCTAAAGACTCTTGAGACACCATAACAGCATTAGTCACATGGGCGATCCAGTAGTGACCTCTCGTGAGAGTATCTCCTCAGGTGGGAGGTCACCAAACGACAGTCTAAAGACTCTTGAGACACCATAACAGCATTAGTCACATGGGCGATCCAGTAGTGACCTCTCGTGAGAGTATCTCCTCAGGTGGGAGGTCACCAAACGACAGTCTAAAGACTCTTGAGACACCATAACAGCATTAGTCACATGGGCGATCCAGTAGTGACCTCTCGTGAGAGTATCTCCTCAGGTGGGAGGTCACCAAACGACAGTCTAAAGACTCTTGAGACACCATAACAGCATTAGTCACATGGGCGATCCAGTAGTGACCTCTCGTGAGAGTATCTCAGCTGTCAGCCGGGGAGTATCTCCTCAGGTGGGAGGTCACCAAACGACTGCATGAACCTAAGGAATGAACACGTGCGTGAGTCTTAGGCCGTGCATCAACCGTGCTCTGTACCTGATTCATTTGTACGCAATCCCTAATGAATTCAAACAGTATACATGGAACAAGAATTTGCATGGAAAATAAATGTTCCGATAGCGCGTCGTTTATAACCCAGGACGATATTAATAGTGATTATAATTGCAAGTCGAGTGCGGGGTAACAAATGTCGGGCTTGCATGGCCTCAGCGGCAGTCGGCCAGGTGGAAGATAACGAATGTGTGAGCGAACTGAAAAATCGCCAATAATAAGAAACAGTAGTCCTTGTCTTTGTGACAAGTAACGCATAGGGTGTTTATGCGTTTAATTTTGTATCGTTAAATATTAGTTGATCCTTTATTTATTTTATTACATATTAACGGCAGAGCCATTTACTTCATCAATCTGTACGTGAAAATTAATGCAATAATGTGAAAAATATAATACAACCAATGAACCTACTATTCAACACAATTACTAGTTGATGCATAAGGAACAAATTTAATTAATGAAAGTTAGTGAAATGAGTTATCATCACTTAAAGTCGCCATGTAATAGGATCACAGCACAGCACTGGTAACATATAAACACCATACAATGGCAATATAATATTTAACAAGGTACAATATAACAGGAGAACAGTAGACTAACATGATAATATAACAGCATGACAGGAATTTATACTATGCAATAAATACAACATCTAAAAATGTCCTTCTCAATCATTATCTGGTATATGGTTAGTTTAAACATCAAGTTAAACACAGATTATCAAATCAAATCACTTTAGTTTATACACAGAAATACGTCAGGCATATATTTAACAAACAATTACGTAAAAAAACTGGCGACTGTTGATTTATAACAATCAAAATCATTGTGATAATTGGATATGTATCTTAAACGACAAGTGAACAAATTGAATTAAACAAACATCAGTTATATGCCAACACTAGAGATAACAATACATATGACTTCCAAGGCTAAGCTTATTTGGATTTTTTTCTTTTTTTTTAAACAACACAATACTATATTGAGGAATAAATAATAGTCAAGTTGTTCTGACCCTACATAAGTACACTATATACAACCTACTATTCAACACAATTACTAGTTGATGCATAAGGAACAAATTTAATTAATGAAAGTGAGTGAAATGAGCTATCATCACTTAAAGTCGCCTTAAAGTAGCCTGCCTTATGCAACTAAATACCTCATCGTTGTTAATTATTATGTTACTAATCTTAAAAAATAGAATACCATTTAATTATTTTGCTTTAATCTCAAACAAACGCTTGTATTTTTAGCAAATTTCCCCTATAGTGAAGAAGCTATTAACGTAGTCGGCATGGTAAGACCTAGGCCCGGGACCATGATAACTTTTCGTTTTGAGGTCCCCAGACCCCAAAAACACTATTCATTTGAAACTGTAAATTTATATATATATATATATATATATGTCCGTGGGTGCGATAACTCTCGTAAAAATGGTCCGATTTTGATTAAATTTAGTACAAAGATGTTAAGCAACATTTATGACGTTAAGTTTGAAAACCAGCCGGACAGCTCCAAACAAAGGGGTATTTAGGGTTTTTTTACCCCAAAAATGGGTATATAATATTTTGGTAAATCGGTTTCACCATTGAATTCATCTTAATGTTTTGATCATTGCTCTACGTCAATTGGTTACAGAGATATTGAAAGTGCTAAACACAGTATGTTGTCCCATGTTATCCTTATGCAGAATAAGAAAAATTGTATATCTTGCTTATTTATCAACTTATCCTGACAAAACTTATATTGCTTCATACCGTTGTGGTCTATTGATATTTGCGCGAAAAATATTTTTTTGCTGATAGTTCCCATAGCAGCAAACCTGCGTACTCAGCCCCCATGTTATTCTTTTGGAGAATAAGTAAAATGTTATCTCCCTTAATTATGAACATAAATTAATAAAACTTGGTTTTTGGCTTCACCTGGTAGATTTATAACAACATTTTTATAAAAACCCATTTTTTGTATTCCTTGTTTCAGCAAACCTGCACACTCAGCCGCCTTGTTATTCTTATGGAGAATAAGTAAAATGTCATAAATCGTTTATTTATTAATGTAAATTGATGAAACTTGGTATTTGGCTTTATGTGGTATTACGATACATATATATGCATTGGAAATTCGCTGAGTAGGCAGGTTTGCTGCTACGGGGGTATTTACTAAACAAATTATATTGCTATTAGAGTTTTTTAATATTTAATTTTTGTATCCTTTAAAATAACAGTTTTTATTGTAAAAAAATAATTATTGCAAGGGTTTCGAATTGCAAGATGCTCTCTATAGTTTTCATAGTAAACATTCTATCGTTTTTTTTACACTATTTGAAAACTTATAATGGATAATTGCGTAGTGTTTTTTGTTTTGGCCTTTTTTCAAAATAGTAAGTTTATTAGACCATGGTACCTTAACTTTAAGGTTATCAACAAATTAAAGTTAAACATTTAAACTTTTCTATTCTTTTTATGTCTTAGAGCGAAATAAAAAAGTAACATTGATTGATTAAGGCTCTCCCCTCGCACCCAAAAAAATAGCAGAACGCAGAAAACTTTAATAAAATATTAACAAAACTATATGTTTTCATAAGTAAAACAAAGCTCTGTTTACAACAATAAAGCACATAAGCGATACCCCACATCCCATAACAGCAGCGGGATTCCATGTGTCCATGTGCGTGTGTGTGGCACTCGGGCTGACAACCAGTAGTAGAGATGCTATCGGAAATAGTAGCATGATATTCAAATTGACACAATTAATTTGTATAGATCACAACAATAGAGTTGAATAATGTTATAACAGATGAGTGGAGCGGTGACCGGCCATAATTCTCTGCCGCGGTCACAGTTACCCCCCTTCCTCTCCCACGGCCCCACCACACCCCCGCCCTAATGCCACATAGAGATACGTCGGTAAATATACAACCGTAACTCTCATCATGATGGTAGCTATTTGATGTGTAATGTTTCAGTACCAGAATAAAAAGTAAAATTAGTTTAGCCGTCAGCCTGGTATATAAAATGTTGTTATTTGTGATAGGCTGAAAACAAATGGAGGAAGTAAAATTATATTATTTTCTTTCAAAATAATAAATAAGATATACTTTTTTTTGTAATTTATAACATTATTTATATCTAGTCGCTGTCTCATTCTTCATACATGGATCTCGCAGACATAAAACTTAGATGTTCCGACAGTATTTCATATACTATTTACAATAATCAATACAATAATATCCAATCCAACGGATTAAAAGTGTATCTTTAAAGACCTATGTGGAGCCCTAATGGATCTTTAAAGCTGGTTCTATGTGCATCCCGAATGTATAAACTTCATACATATTTAAATTCAATCTGATCAGTTTTTTTTGCGTTTAAATAAAATAGAGATAACGAAGGTGAGACAGACAAACGGTCGGACACGACTTTAATTTGATCATAGTATAGATTGATATTTTTTAGAATTGAGTATATATTAGTGGTAAATAACTGACTTTAAGCATTATTTTAGCCATTTTTAAGTACTTAAATCAAACAAATATGAACTATTTTTCTATGTCGATAAAATAGCTCTAACCGATTGGAGTTAGAGCCTTAAAGCTATTGGACAGTTAAGCTTCCTGGAACTAGTTTCTCAAATATTTTAATCAACAGATTAAAACTTAACTTCCAATTTAATTTTTTTTCATATACAAGAAGTGCTTTTCGTAATTTTCGATAAATTTCTATAAAATGGCAAAGATTAGTTTTTGTTATTACATTTTCTGTCACACTTCTTATAGTTTCAACTGAAACATATTTTTATATATTAGGTAGTTTAGTTTTATTTCGCAATTACCATACTTTCCAAATTTTCGTTGAATCTGATCGCTGCCCATGTAATGTAATATAATGTGATGCAATGTATATTTTACTAACTCAATGTCCTGTGAAGAAATAACCTGAGAATAAATAAGTTAATTCGTACTAAATATTTATCTATAAACCATAGTACTGATTTAACGACAGTACCACAAGGCCACATGCTGTTGCCATTTTATGAATGGTCATTCACCGTATTGAATCGGTAAATCAGTGCTGTCATTAGCTAATAAATTTAAAATTTGTTGGTAGGGAATACCATAGTAATCAAATGTTTATGTTTTATAAGTTTATTTAATTACTGAAACCAAGTGGGAAATGCCTTCATAAATTATTGGTTAACAGAAAAGGAATTTCAATAACATTATACTCATTTGGAATTTCTTTAAACGTAAATCATAAGTATAATAATATAGAAAGGAAGATAAATATTATGTAAATACCTTAGTAAGGTATAGTAACACTATACAAACTATCAGAGTTTATTGTAATTAATTACTATTTTAGCAAGGCTATAAAAATGGCGTTGGAGGAAAGAATATCGATTAACTTTTCATGCACTTTAGATAAATCTGTCGCATCGACATTATTCTGATCGAATTGAAAGAATATCAATTAACTTTTCATGCACTTTAGATAAATCTGTCGCATCGACATTCTTCTGATCGAATTGAAAGAATATCAATTAACTTTTCATGCACTTTAGATAAATCTGTCGCATCGACATTATTCTGATCGAATTGAAAGAATATCAATTAACTTTTCATGCATTTTAGATAAATCTGTAGCATCGACATTATTCTGATCGAATTGAAAGAATATCAATTAACTTTTCATGCACTTTAGATAAATCTGTCGCATCGACATTATTCTGATCGAATTGAAAGAATATCAATTAACTTTTCATGCACTTTAGATAAATCTGTCGCATCGACATTCTTCTGATCGAATTGAAAGAATATCAATTAACTTTTCATGCACTTTAGATAAATCTGTCGCATCGACATTCTTCTGATCGAATTGAAAGAATATCAATTAACTTTTCATGCCCTTTAGATAAATCTGTCGCATCGACATTCTTATGATCGAATTGAAAGAATATCAATTAACTTTTCATGCACTTTAGATAAATCTGTCGCATCGACATTCTTCTGATCGAATTGAAAGAATATCAATTAACTTTTCATGCACTTTAGATAAATCTGTCGCATCGAAATTCTTCTGATCGAATTGAAAGAATATCAATTAACTTTTCATGCACTTTAGATAAATCTGTCGCATCGACATTCTTCTGATCGAATTGAAAGAATATCAATTAACTTTTCATGCATTTTAGATAAATCTGTCGCATCGACATTCTTCAGATCGAATTTAAATAACGATTACAGGTTAATGGATAATCAAGCATGGGATGCAAATACCATTGTTATTATTGTTGTAGTTATTGTTATGATTCATGTATTAAATTCAAATTGTTGTTACTTTCCGTCAACCAAATTTCCTCTTCTTGTTACTAATCACAGAGCTTTTATTTTGTTCTATTTATTCTATTTGTCTATTGACTGCTAGTTTGATTGTTTATTTTGTTGCATCATTGTTATTTTTCTTGTCATCGTTTTTAGCATTGTTATTTTATGTTTATATTGTTACTTATCATTGTGACCATCTTAAGCGGTAATGTATTGTTTTCTTCTAGATTAGAGATTATGCCATGTTTGCTTGTAACCTTCGTTTTCTGTATGTTTGTAATGCATTAATCGTCAAACAACTATCTCTCTTTGCATCTATTGTTTTCTTTTCATGTTAGGCACTAGTACCTAAGCCTTGCCACAATTATTGTACACTACTCTGTAAAAATGGATGTCCGTTAATAGTAAATAAAATTAAACAAATAAATCTTTCACGAACAAAATAAAGAATTAGCTTTATAACAAGCGTGTATATAATTAAACTTAATCACCATCATACTTACGTAAGATAACAAAAGGCTCTATTGATTTCGATGATTAAATTTATAAATAATATTTCAAATAAAACATCCTATATCTAAGAAGGTCAAGAAATGCTGAATTATTTCAAATTTGTTCAGAAATGACTTTTAAAATACTAAAATGTCCCGATATAAGTTTAAGTGGCCTCTTCAACCTGCGCTCACAATAAACTTGTTCTTTTTCAACAATACGCGGGGGATGCGGGGTGTGCGACAAATAGCATGTTTTTGCCTGTTGGGAGCGCAGGGTCGGCTTCGAGCGATATTTCTTGATAAATAAATGCGTTCGAATGTGTCGGAGATGAGGCGTTATACGTTGGCGAACGACCGCGAAATTGACCCCCAAAAAGAGTCGAACCCTCGGTTTTTGCCTCTGTGAAGGAAACTATTTCCGCATCATGTGCAACATTAGCCGTCGCGGATCACCAAGGCTGGAGGCGTGAGCTATGATGAATGAAGGATACATATTGATTAAATCATTAGCTCCACCCTTGTTATCGAACTCGGTGTCTTTCCTTTCACTTCATTTCGGTAAAGATTTACATCGTAGAGAATATGGCGATGTAAAACTAATCTAAAAGTAGATTGAGAAAGTTGTAAATGTTTATGTTGTATGATAATTCAAAAGTTGATGTATTATGTGACTTTGTTATTTTCTTTTGCAAACATGGTAAAGAAATGAATATACTTAAACAGTGAAAATGTGTGTTAATTTTACGAATAGAATTATAATTTAACCAACACAAATTAGGATGCTAATTGCCTATAATCAAGTTTTTCCTATAATCAAGTTTTTTAATCCAAAAAAGATTACTCGAAATTGCGGCTTAACTTTCAAAAGAGGCAACGTTAACTTTTGCAGATATAAAATTTGCCTTTGCTTTACCTGTCGCTTTTTGTACAACGTCCAACCTAAAGCTGTTCAAGGTTACGGGAAGTAAGGAAACTCCCTTTGTTATCAAGTGCTTATCAAGTGTTACATTAAAAATGAAGTAGAATAAAATTTGTCCTCCCAAAGGGTTGTGTTGTCTTCTACATTAAAAACGAAAGTGTTAAAATAGGATAAAATACATAATCAGTATGTATAAGGTGACTGCAGTAGGAAAGTCAATCTGAAAAAATCGTTTCCAAACTTATGTAAAGAGTATTTGCAACTCAGTTTCAGTGAACGATTCGGGGTCTACTAATTGTTTACCTCGTTCCAATATCAAACAAATCTAATGTTCTTAGCGAGAGATTACGGCCGGTGAACATTGTCAATACAAGGTAATCGGCAATCGACAGCACATAACACGTTCCACCAGGGCGTTTATTGCGCGGCGACACGCTGCAGAGGCATGGGTCGCACCTGTGTACACGGCAGCGCAGCGGCAGCATAACAAATAGTATACAGGACTGATGATGCTAAACGTTGGAACGCGTGTTGGCTGTTGATACCATCTACCCCACCCTCGCCCTCGTCCGATTCCACAAAAAACTACCAATTAGCTTAATACGTACTGTTTATTAAAAACGTAACCGAATATTTCCCAAAAGGGCAGTGAGTATCGTGCGACAGACCATCGCGTTGCTAATCTCTCATCTTTAATCTCGCTTAAAAGGGGCGCGGACACGCGTTCGTGGCCGTCTTCACAGAAATCGATAGCCTATCTTCCGATCGGCCCCGGCCCCGGCGCCCTGCCGTCTATTTCTCCTTTGTTTTGACAAATTAGAAAATTGCATGCTTCGGTTTGACGGTGAGGAGGAGGGTAGCCTAGGGCCGTGCGTCTGCTGACTACCTTATTGATTCTTAATACGCCTCCCTCCACGGAGGGCGAGTGATAATTAAACATACGTTAAACTCCGCCGCACTTGTTTACTAGAAGAGTTTCTCCCGTAGGATATGTGTAGCCGGTGGGGACCGAACCGTGAAACACAACTTTCTCTTGTGGTCTGCACCGGTAGATCTAGACAATACAATCACAATATTACTATCAACATTTTATAAAACAAATGAGTATATTACGAAAAGCAACAAAAATCTAGTTCAACATTGTTTATCTAAATTTTGAAGATAAACACTTCAAACACGTATAATTTAAGGGTGTGGTCAAATAATTTAGTGGAACACGATAAAATAGAAAATCTTTTTAGGGTAAAATAATTATAAATCGATTTTGAAATACTAATCAGTACTTTTACACTAAACCTTCCTGCGCTGGAGTACTCCTTTGTAGTAGTGTTCTAATATACAATTGTACATGAAGATGTTAAAATGTTGATAAGGGTACAATAAAACATTACCAAATGACTTGTTTGTACAAATGTTACACCGGCGAATCTTCAGTTATTTAATCTAAATTGCAATTCTTGTAAGCGGGCATTAGAGTAGAATATGTTTTATTTTCTATCAGTGAGCCAGTAGTCATCAATTGTCTCTCGTTCAATTCAAATAACAATAAACATCTCAAATACAGAACTTATTCGCATGAGTCTAGCCACAGGAGGTTTCAGTTCACTTGTAATAGGTTTGTACATTAAGGGAATATTTATTTACTGCTTCTGTATTAATAGATTTCAACAAGTACTCCTGTATAGTCTGAACGGTATAAACCCAGCTTCATAAATGTATAATGGTGATTAGAATTATTGTTATATTTTTAATACAAGTTTAAATTTTTACAAGAAAAGGTCAACGAAATATTTGTTAATCTTCTTGAATGACATTCCTCTGTACAAACGCCTTCATAACTAAGAAGGTTTGGTCTATTTGTATAAACGCTCTGTACATATAAATATAAGAGTTTTAAAGTTTCCCCAAATTAATCCCAAAGTTATGAAAAAATCATCTCAAAAATACGGTTTTGTAAAACATGTACTTACTCAAACAATGAATTAAATAAAAAAACTAAATTGCGATAATATAGTGGTCGTAGATTAAGTAGGGGCTAAAAATGTATGTAAAGTTAACTAAAAATATAAATACTGTATTGTTATCTAAAAAAAATCTTTGATATAAACTGTGAGTTAGTGAGCCAAAACTTGAGATTTAATGACCAATTGGGTGCGGTAACTCTATGGATTATATCCAGACGGAGTGCTCGCTCTCCATTCACACATCCACTGTGGCTTTTGTGGGTCGGTAGCCATTATGTTATAACCATAACTTATACAATACCACTGAGGTGGTATATAATCCCAATGATCAGCTTTCAGAATGTATGAACAGCCAATTGGCTCTACTACGTTGTATTGAAAAAATCGTATAATTGGTAATTAGTTTACTTGTTGAGTGCCTTTGTTATCAAGCAATGCCGCAAGAGGGTTTTATTAGTTGTTGATGTTGTTTAGCCTGTGAGGAGATAGGACGCTCCTTTACACGGTGCTGATATAGTATGGACATCTACGTTACTCTGTACAAATGCACATTGTTAATAATTCTTTATAATACTTTAGAAATGTATTTATTCAATGTACCTGATTATTCATTCATTTATTTATTTTATTCTCTTCAAAGAGAGTCCCTTTAGAAGTACACTACTTCGTCAATAGTATACGTTGACGTACATCATGGTGAATATTCTACTGCAATAAGTAATAGGAATCAAACATATATCATTAGCTTTAATAAAACATAGTAAAAACGTAAGGTCATTAAACATTCAACCAAAATCAACTAAAATTGAACAGTGAAAGAAAACCATATCAAGCTTGCAGATCTTTAAATGTCCATATACAATTTTCTCAATTTAATATTTGTATGGCTGTGATGAACTTTCATAGGAATAACATTTGATTTTAGTCTACTCTATTCATGTTGTATTCTTGTTAAAAATCATAAATTATTTTCCATTTCAGAGCCCAAAACGCCAAAATGTCCATGAAGAAATAAGAAAACTACTGTTTTATTTGTGATTTTGTTCGAGTATGTTAACGAACCTTTAGAGAAGAATGGACTGCACTTTTTGAGAAACAAAAAAGTGTAAAACATAATCAGCAACCACTTATCAATTTTAAAAGATGATTTTTAGTAATGCTCGACGGGATGTGGGCTGTTGTATCAGCGTTTTGTTATAGAATAATCTAATTTTAAAACTATATATGTATTATTGCATTTCAATGGCACTTTTCATTCCAGATTTTATTTCTTGCGAATTATAACATAGCTGAAGGTTTTGACAAAAATAGTTGACATTAACGATTTATTTACGCATTTTAAATCCAAATTGAGTGATCCAAATTGTTTAAGAAGAACAAAAGATTATTGCTTAACTTAATTGGTATATATTTCAAATAGCTGTGTCACTAATAAATGCTGAAATCGGATGAAACATGGCTCTAGAGCATGATCTAATGTGCACAGAGCCATACGTGTATGCATATCGCGCCGATGATATATTATATGTAGGCCTACCGGACGTTTATTCGTATGTAGTCCTTAATGAATTCAAACAATTTACATGGGAGAGGAATTTGCAAGTAAAATAAATAATCCGATAGCGAGTCACTTATAAGATCGGACGATATTGTTATTGATTGCATGATGGAGTCGGGGCGAAACAAATGCCGGGATCGCATGGGCACCTGACCTAACTGCCGTGTTCGGGTGACGGGCTGCGGCCGATCAAATGAAACCCCTCTGTTGCCTTGTGTTCCCGAAAGCCTACTGATAATGTTGCGTCATTGTGAAATATTTCTTCGATCTATTACTGACCAGCACTCTACGTTGTTGAACTGTGCTTGAACTCACTAACTGAATGAACTGCAACATTGCAGTAATGGTACTTTCACCAATGTGGCCAAAGCAAATTTTATGTCAAATCAAGACATGCCTATTCTGAGGAATGAAAACATTTAATTTCTTATTGCTCACTGGGATAAGTCAGGTTTTGTTTTGGCACGGACGTCTGGGATTGCACCTCCTCGGTTGTTCCATCGACAACGGCAATAGTGGGATGAAAGCTCCGTTTAAAGAGAACACCTGATTTTAGCTAATAGACAACAAAAATTGCTCCTGAAGTCTTCAATATCTCAAATTAAGGTCAAATTTCTCCAAAATACAAATATTTATACCACCCCATGTTCCTACACCCAAGAAGGCTAGCTTCATCAACACCTACAGCTTCCTAGATTTAATTTGTATAAAGATAACCATTCTCAATATAAAAAAATACCCCCGTCACAGCAAACCTGCATACTAAGCGAATTTTCATTAGAGATATAAATGTATTAATACTAGATAAAGCCACTTACCAAGTTTCATAAAAATATATTCACAAACAAGCAAAATATATAATTTTAATTATTCTCCATAAGAATAACATTGGGGCTGAGTACGCAGGCTTGTTACAACAAGGAACACAAAAAATCGGTTTTGTGAAAAAAAATCGGCTAATATAAATTCCAGTTTTATTCATTTATACTCATAACTAAGGGAGACATAGCATTTAATTATCCTCCATAAGAACAACATGGGGGCTGAGTACGCAGGTTTGCTACTACAGGAGCCTTTGGTAAACAATTTTTTTTTAGAAAATATTAATAGACCGTAACCAGATGAAGCCGTGTACCAAGTTTCGTTAGTATACGTTCATAAACAAGCAAGATATAAAATTGTTCTAATCCTCCATAAGAATAGCATTAGACAACGTACTGTGTTTAGCACTTTCAATATCTTGGTAACCAATTGACGTAGAGGAATGATCAAAATACCAAATTGTGTGTATTTTTAAGCTAAATCCAATTTTGAGAACTAAAATTCAACTGTTCCAAAAATTATATGTAAACAATTAAAAAAAACATTTTTGGGGTAGAAAACCCCCCCAAAATACCCCTTAGGATAAAGCGATCTGGCTGGTTTTCGAAATTAAAATCATAAATGTTGCTTTACATGATTATACCAGATTTCATCAAAATCGGATCAGTTTTACGAGACTTATCATGCTCACGGACATATAATATATATACAGTTTGGAACGAATGGTGTTTTTGGGGTCTGGGGACCTCAAAACGAAAAGTTATCATGGTCTCGGGTCTAGGTCTTCCAATGCTTCTACGGTAATAGCTTCCTCTCCTTTTGGGGAAATTCGCTAAAAACACTACGATTTGTCAACCAATTTTTAAATTACTTTTGAATATAAATCTGTACGTTTTAGTTTTGCAAATAATACATCTTGGACTTTTGCCTTTATTTTGTATTTTTCATATAAATTATAATTTTTTCCTAGCTATTTATGGTGAACCACCGTTGAATATGGACTATACCTGTGCAATCGATTAAAAAATTAAGTTTGTTTTGAATCCTTAGCTTTAAGTTTAGATTATACTTTATAATTTATAAATAATTAGTTCATAATATTGTAAAGTGTATACTTCTTAATACGTTTTTGAGATATCTGGTAACTGAATTCACTCCACCATTCTAAATTGTTATTAATACCTGAAGATGTTAACATCCAATTATTAAGGATCGAACAAACAGACTATAAACAAATTATTATTACATACATTTTACATAATAACGTCTGGTAAATTTTTAAACAAATTAAACATACAAATAATATGTTTAAAGTAAGTAAATTACCAACCCCATTTCTACATGATACACCAGTGTAGCATAGACTCATTAGACCTCAGGAAACGGAGTAACCGCCTTCATAAGGATGTCTGATCTGATCTAGTGAATCCTGACCTACCGCGTACAACAGGACATACAAAAAATCCCTGGGGACCCTACGTCCTGCTTAATGTAAAAAAAATTCCGTTTATATCAGACCCGGCGTGGCGCACATGGACGGCAAATGTGTCGCCCTCACTTCCGATGTAGGTGCGTAATTAGGAAATTCTAATTAGGATTACTAATTTAGGAATCGCGTTTAATGACACGGCGTTCCTCTCCGGCATATAGGATGCAGCGACATGTGTCCATTAGATACGGGCTCTGTGACCGTCTGTCCCGAGACAGAAAAACTTGTCGAACATTATTAATGATTCGTGGCTTTTACGCTCCATTAGGGCGAGGGGAGGGGGAGCGAGCTCTTTGAGTGCGCCAGCTTTTCTTGTCGCATTGTAAACAGAGTAATCAAGATGCCGATTCAATTATATGACGGATTATACAAGCGAACTTTTAGGGTGGAATACTTTTAATTTTGAAATATTGTTCCCATTAACTTTTTAGCTTTGACGACATTTTATTTTATATTTTGAAATGTAAATGAAACCGGTAAATTATATGTTTACAAAATTGCATATTTTCTCTTTGCACTAGAAAAATTTGAAGCTTATAATGTGTAATTTATTAATTTTAATATAATGGACTATATGGATGAAGGCAGTGATTCTATCTCATTCGAGTTATAGATTGTCACCAGTAATGTAAAAATTATATAACATATGGTATTTGATATAATTGAATGGGTAAATAATCATAAATAAAAAATAAAATTGTAATTGAAATATTACGACATCTTTGTAATTGGTGCGTATGAGCTGACAATTTTTCAAAATATATAGTAATATTTTAGTTTGCTTTTATATACGTTGTATACGGTGTTGGTAATATGCACATCAAAAGTAATTTGAGAAAATATATAGAATCCGAACAGGCAAATAAGGAAAGGAAAAAGCGTTTATGACTTTTTTATTACTAAGCGAGTGTTAAATTAGGTCTTTGATGTACAAGTTTGAAGGTACTTTAGGAGTAATCTTTAGATGAATTAAATATCGAAATTCGGGTAGACTAATTGCATTTACTGTTCTCATTTTTCCTCATTTAATGTTATTACAACCGAATTAAAATAAAACATTTCCCGGAAATAGGTTTATAATAGTTGGATCGAGCGATCAAACGAGCGTCACATCGCCACACTATCGTCACGTGACAGCACCTCGACTTATGACTGGCCGAGCGTATTTGGCCGAGCCGTTTTGACAGCGGCAATAAAAGCAATGCGATCGCAGTGTCGCTTCCACTCGCGTACGTGGTATTTCACATCAACCCGCGGTGTAGTGGCACTTTTTTCTCGGACACTCTGTAAATAACGGTGGCAGTTGCAGCGGATAGCATTGTTGACATCATTGACACGGAGTTGCTGGTGACGTATTTATAGCCCACTCCTCCCCCCTCGACGATCCGTCCTAATGTTCTACTTAAATATGGAAACATATTATTGACGCCACGCGCTCTCAAAACCGCCGTTTGTCATTCGAATATCCTCCACATTCGCCGAAATTTCGCAATTTTTTGTTTTTATTTTACGGTTCGGTCGAAAGAGTCTCGCTTGATGACATCGCTGTCATGAAACCTCGTGGGACGGTTCTGTTTGTTTTGTTCGAGTTGTTTATGATTTTAAATCTTATTTGTCTCTGTGAACGAGGTCGATAAAGACTTCATCGGATATTATTCATTTCACAACGGAGAAAATTGCTAAAGTGATGATAGTTTTGTAAATTATTTGAAATACAGTAAATCACATTTAACAATCACATTTTCCGTATTTTAAGCTATCTTATTCATATGTATGTGTTCGAAAGTTGATTTACATTATAGGCCTAGACTCGTTACTGTTATTTCACATTTAACAAAATGTTTTGATTGTCCTCGCAATTTACTGGTGCTATAACTTACAAAATATCGTTATGTTGTTAAGCACTCAGAATAAAGTAAAGTACGTCTCACAATACTATAAATTACATTTACACTTATACCGCGCTTATATAAAAGACGGAAAATATACACAAAAGATGATACAAGGGGATCGATTTCAATCAGTTACACTAGTCATCATCAGGCCTAATCTGAGAATCAGGACTGGGAATCAGAGAATTTAATATATTATGAAACAAAAAGCAAAGGGCTATCTATAACTAAAACTATTTAAAAACAACTTCTTATCGTTACTTTGATTAAGTTGGTTATTGTTTGTTAAATTAAAATGTTGGAATTAATAACCACAAAAAGGATAAGAAATAATTCTCAACAAAATTAATAATAGGACTAGAAGATAATAATATTATAGCCTTCACACTGTATAATAATTTATATTGTTCTGATCTGTTGTCCCAGCTATGGGTTACTGAGATTGCACTGCATTGCACTGCTGTAAAAAGCACAACAATACGGCTTAAAACACACTGGAGCATCCCGAGAGGGTGTTTTAGATGGGTTTTCTATTGCATATCCATAGATTTACGGGATGACAAGTCTGAATATTTATTTCTATATTACCGAGATAGCGTGTAATGGAGAGAGCTTAGTCTGAAACTACTTTCAAGGCCTCCTAGTAATACGTCTCAGAATACGTTTCTCCATATCAGCTAAGGTCTGAAAAGATATATGTGTAATACCACATGATCACAAAGTGACGGACGATATATTCGAGGAAACCCGTTGAACTTTAAATGAGAGTTGTGAAATTATTTTAAACGGTAATTGCTAATAACATCAGTTTTTTGACATGCAATCAAAATGCAAATGCAGGAGTGGGACTGAAGCCGATTGCAATGCTGTTGATGATGTCGAGTGATCGGGTGACAGCTGTTACACTGATGTATGGGGCGGCTATCTGGGGTGCGAAAAACTAAAAAATATCTCCCCGTCAGTTGTAGAATGCTCGTAAACGTAATGAAAATGAGTAAATTAAATTAAGTTTCAATATAATTTAATTAACATTGACTGAAAATAGTTTTTGAACTGCCTGCAAACTCAAGCCTTTTTTGCACTAGGAGCTGCCTATAGTATGGACTTTTTTATCTAACGAATAACATGTTTCTAGTTTGTATGTTTCATCACAAAAGTTTTAATAAAAACCGTTAAATGCAATCGAATCATTTGTGTATGCAATTTTCTTGTGTGCGTTCAAAAGTTATGTGCCTTCTCCAAAACGATAAAGTTATTTTGTCAAAATTGATTTGAGTCTATTTTTGTTTGAAAAACGTTTTACACATATATTTGTTTATATATTATAATTTGTTTTAGTCATGGAAAACATATGCTAAGAGCTCCAAAAAGGCACTTACAGCTGACAGATCTAACGATCTGATTGAGGTTTATTTATAATTAATATGCTTTAGAATATTAAACTAATTAATATATCTTTGTTTTTTATGTTCACTATTATATTACTGATGAATACGGTCTTAATGCATCATTCTTCTAATAGTTTATCTAAATAAACATTTGTAAAACTTGTCAATATGGTGTTTTAGTAAAATATAATTATTTAGGACTACCAAAACACATAAAACTTTGACATCTTTTCACGCAAGCATGAAGTTACTGATTAACTTAATCACACCTGATGCTTTAAAACTGCATTTAGATCTTTATACATTAATTTTGCAACATAATGTTTTTAGACATTTAACTTAGTTCAACTTCTTTGTTATACTTAGTGATTATAAATTTTAAATTTTAAATATAGTTATAAATAATTCAATTTTGAGAACCCGATGATGAGTACATTGTGTTCGAAAGGCCTCGAGGAGATAATATTAATTTATCGATCAACGCGTGTTCATTTTAAAATATGATTTTGCAACAACCAAACACGGCCCGGAGCATTTTCTCACGAGGCTCGGTCGTAACCTAGTCAATAATACAATATGACTAGAGACGATAACAGGGATATAATGACCGTTATGGAGGGTGCGGCGCGCTATCGTCGTCTCTAACGTCCGTTTATAGATGTAACATGTGTAGTATCCCTCCAACTCCGCCCGCGGTCGTCTTCTTTTTATCTACGTCGTACCCGCAATTAATAACTCGGGGCTTATGATCTAATGTCATTTATTATCTGAAGCAATCAACTCGTGATAAGAGACACGGGTATCTACTTAAATAGCCGAAACTTGCAGCATTAATAATGCGAGGTCCGGTCACACGGTGGCATTACTCATTCCGCTTCATTGTTATGATTAAAAATCGTTTTGGCCGAAAAGTGTCATAAAGGTTTCGGCTGTGCATGTTTGAATTGAAAATAACAGTTAATATAAAATTAAAATATTCGTTAAATACTTTTTAAAGTTTTAGAATTATTGGATTATGGTCCAAAAGTTGCCTTAAATTTACAGTTGAATTTGTTATCCTTCCTTCCAATAGTCGGGGAATGGGTTTGAATAAGGAGTATAAAGAATTGTTAAATATATGCTTAAATAATGCCATTGATTATGTATCACACACTAAAAATACATACTTTAGACATACTTTATTTACAAACAAAACAAGAAAGTTAACAACGAGACTTAAACATATATGAGAAAATAAAAAGGAAATCGCTTTCAACCATACACAACCGTTGTCATCACACACGTTTTATTTTAATGTAAATATATACCCCACCTTTAAGTGTATTTAATTTGGCATACCTCAAATCTGTGTTTTCTTTGAGCTCCGTGTGCAACGAATGCAGCGTTATGTCTAGGACTTGGTCGCGAGGAGAGCCAGAGCATTAACCGGATACTTGTTTTTTCTTTAATTCAGCAAGATAGTAATTAAACTGTATGCAACATATAGTAAAATTGTTCAATAAATTGTATTGTTTACTTAATAAGTAAATGAAAGGGATTATAAAATAACACGAATGAAATAGCCGAAAATAGTTGCTGGGACTAATTACACTATTGTAGAAGAAAATTAAAACATAAGTATCTAAAGAACGCAGTATTAATTTTAATTTAAAGGAGAAAATTATCTTTGAGCATATCAATACAATTTGGTATAGTATTCTAAAAAAACTATAGATGTTGAGGTCCTTTTTACTATAGGATATTTTATATAGTTATATAATTGATGTTCAAAAAATCGTAGAAAATAAAAATAATTGACGGATGAAACTTAAACGCTAAATAATTTCTTTTCACTCGCGATGCATTTTTGATACAGCGGAGAGGAGAGTGGGGTTCGATTCGCGCTGGAGGTCAGAGCGAGTCGGGAGGCGAGGTCCCCAGGGAGGCAGAGCACTGCCACCGCGCATAACGCCATTTTACAGCTGTCATCGGAACAGAATAAAACGCAGCCAAGACAAGGGAGAGTAAATACAATTATGGCGGTCTCAGAGCGCTCGGTCCCGGCTAATACAACATTAACAATATTCCGGATTAAATAATTGAGAGCCGTAGTAGCCCGGATGTAAGGTCCTACATAAACCCACTTTACGGCTCTCTCAGTTATAAAAATCGGCAGTGTCGGTAGATTCGGCACTCCGGGACTTATGCTCCGAGGATGTATGTTTACTGCCGCCTCTTACGCTGTAAAAGTTTGATTTTCATTGTTGACGTGACTTTGTTGATGTTTTAGCTCCGCACTCTCCCCCATTTATGGCCGTATACGCATCACTCTAAACATATAGACGTGCCTTAGAGGTTGGGTTTGCGGCAACTGGACCATTCTTCCGGTTTCCTATATTTCTAGTAACCAGCGAATTGCCGCTAATGATTCCAAACTATTTTGACTCCCATAAAAGCCTCTGTGTCTCGCAATATTATATAATATCTTATTAATTTTCTTTTTCATTTAGATCAAATGTGAAATTAGAGCAACCGTCTAAAACGGTCTAAGAAAAGCAGTATAGTAAAATTATTTTGCAATAAAAAAATTCGACTTACAATTTTTAGTCCTGATGAGGTCTGAACAAAATTAGATCTTTGATATTGCTTTATTCCTAAAGTTTGTACTTCCTAACCTCATTAATAAACTCGTAACCAAAATTTAACAGAAGAAAGATTTTCTACCGAAAATGAGCTTAATATAAACGTCAATTTAGTACAATTTAATTAAATTTTGAGAAGGATGTTGTTTACGAGATATCATGTTCTGATTATATAGTGGATATATAGTTCAAACTGGATCATTTCTTAATAAAAATTCAAGCAACACCGATATAATTATTTAACCGCAAAGACAGAAGTAAGTAATTTAGCACATCACGTGCGTACGAAACGTTACGGTTTAAAAATAAATTTAATTGAGACTACAACTTTGGAAAAAGAACATAAAAAATTTTAAATAATATATATGGAATCCAAATGTATGATTTTTACAAAAAAAGATGTATTTACTAAACCAAGCTCAGGGAAACCAATTTTAAAAGAAGACTTAATAACTATATGTGCATATATTATATAATGTTCTCAATCTAGATCTACTAAATGAGGTGAATTTAAAAACGGTATACTCGAGTCATACGTAATTGGCTTATCACACTTATTGAAATTTGCACAACACTTCAAGAGGAATTGATATTTCAATTCGAAGTACGTCATTTTTAATTTTGAAAATGTGTTATTATTTTAAAATGAATATGCCAGTTACAAATGAAAACAAAGAAATAATACATCTAAGAAATAATATAAAGAAATATACATCTAGTTAGTTTATAAAATGCTGGTATTCCGTATATTTTAATAAAACGGCCGCAGTTTTATAACTGATAAAGGTTGGACAACAAGTTTTATTTTTTTACCAAAATGTACGTCCATCATAAGGCTTTAAAATTATTCAAAACATGAGATATTTGTCTTTATTAGTTTTGTGAATACTACACAACAGGCATACACAACCACCTAATTACAACGTAGCATGATTAAAATGTCTACAGATTCGCTCTAGTGACCCTACCATCTGGATAATTCTGTATAGGGCTTTAAAATTATTCAAAACATGAGATATTTGTCTTTATTAGTTTTGTTAATACTACACAACAGGCATACACAACCACCTAATTACAACGTAGCATGATTAAAATGTCTACAGATTCGCTCTAGTGACCCTACCATCTGGATAATTCTGTATATAGGGCTTTAAAATTATTCAAAACATGACATATTTGTCTTTATTAGTTTTGTGAATACTACACAACAGGCATACACAACCACCTAATTACAACGTAGCATGATTAAAATGTCTACAGATTCGCTCTAGTGACCCTACCATCTGGATAATTCTGTATATAGGGCTTTAAAATTATTCAAAACATGACATATTTGTCTTTATTAGTTTTGTGAATACTACACAACAGGCATACACAACCACCTAATTACAACGTAGCATGATTAAAATGTCTACAGATTCGCTCTAGTGACCCTACCATATGGATAATTCTGTATTTAAAAAAAGTTGACATCATATTTTTACGTTATTCCTTGGAGTTAATTTATTAAGGAATTATGTTATTTAATTTTTAAAGGTCAAGTAGTTTGTCTGTAATCTGCTTGAGACACCTTATTTGAGACACCCTCCGCATAATATATTGTTTTCTTTTTAAGATTAAGACATTTTTATTTGGAATTGCCAATTTAATTAATTTATGCTACTTAAACAATAACACAACAACTGGAAATGGTTATGTTATTTACCCATATCGTCATAATTGGTCGTTCGTTATAAAACCAGAATACCAATACTCTTCATTACTTTAGATCAGAATATGTTATATTTAGAGTACTGTGTACGTTAAGATATTACACTGAAAAGTACCTAATATACTTTACAATTGTACTGTAGTGTCGGTGAGTAGGAACTACTATTTCAGAAGTTTGTTTTGTTAACTATTTTGAAATTTGATAAAGTCACTGTTTTTTCTCTTATCGAGTTTCGGGCTTTCTTATAAGCAATTAAACTTCCTTGCTGTCTCCATAGCTAATTTCAGCTTGCGTTTGACTTTTTGAACAAGGAAAATCATATTATAGACATTTTAATGATAATATTGTTTACATTTTTGATGATCCAATAATATTATCCCAAGATACGGTAATTATAAGAATACTTAAACTTGTAATACGTTGTTTCTATAAAATTAATGTAATATATAAAAAGAATATTTATGATTAATTTCCTTTAATTACTGACTGAGCTCCCAACAACTGTGGAGCTGAGCGCAGGTAATGCAGGCATGCCAATAAATGATGTCCAATCAAAGGTATCGGCGTGAATTGCACTGTGCGAACGGCTTATGCAACAAAGGGAGCAAATCATAGTGTGCGGGCTAAATCTTCATTTCATGCCAAATCACTGCGGAAACAGATTGGTTGCGGTCAAAAGTACTTAGCCCAGGTACGGGCTTATTGAGTGAACGATTATTTGTTGAGCCGCAGCCCCAACTTGGGCCGAAACCGCCGCCGCACCGCCCCTGCTCTCGCCCCTCATTTGTCCCGAATACAAAAATGCTCCCCCGACCCCATGACCCATTTTCGGGACGATCATGCAATCATCCGAGTGTCAGTAGGCTGTCAAATATAACGGGTTTTATTGCTTTCATTGTATAAGTAAAATAGTATAAGGGCTCTTTTTTCTACCCGTATGAAGTTGCTTTATGGATGTTATCTAAAAACATATATGGTTTTAAATTTTGAAAAACTGTATTTAATTTTGCAGTTTCCTTAAATTAATTCAGTAAAAAGATTATTTGAAAATAAATACAAATAATTTCTATAATTTTATTTTTAAAATATTTGAAGATTATTTTACTTTTCTAAATTAACTTAAATTGTTAAGCTAAATCTGAAACATAAAAGAATGCATAAGTTAAGTTCCATATTCTGAGCCATTTATGAAAATTTTTAAAGAAAGTAAGTTCTTTCAAATAGACAGGAAGATTTTTTAAGCATGTAAGATGAGTCACGGATTACAATTCATGGCATCTGAGGTAGATTAGGAGTGTATTGCCTTTAAGTTGAAAGGAACAAAACATCAAAACGAAACAGGAATGTTTTATTAATATAACTATTACTATCTAACACGCTTTAAGGTTTAAACTAGTTCCCAGTGTGGGACTATGATAGACCAGTACGTTATAAAAACTTGTCGAACGAAACAGAGAATCTCGAAGACAGTTTAATTTTCCAATTTATATAAGTGTCAACAATGCCAGAGACACTCTCAAAGTCAAAGGAAAGTATTTCGTTATAAGTTCGCTGAGTCTTGAAAATCAAACAAGTTCGCCCGATATAGACTTAATGAAAAAGTGTTTCGCCGAGATCAAAATAAAACGAGAAGGGTTAAACCGACTTATCGGCGATTCGATGCCTCGGAATTCATTAAGAAGACTTAATTTAATAAAATCGGAAGATGAAAGTGGCGGTCACGAAATTTCGCTTTGAACTCCGTCCTAACCTTCCAATTAGGGTGAAAGGTGGTATCGGATAGCCCCGGGCGTTGAAGATTTTTCCGATGCACAAACGGGGGCTGTTGATATTAGATGGTTGTCGCGGAGATGGAACAACGGGACACAGATATTGAGAAACCTCCCCCTTGTGCCGTTTCAACCCTGTTTCATTTTCTACAGCATCGCCGTGTAAGAAAATTATTTGATTTTAATTCGAAGCCGTTTAAACATTCAACGTTTCATTACTTGTTCCGAATCTTTGACAGTTATTACTTCCGCTGTAGATGGACTTCACGAGGCGTGGTGATGGTAGTATCGCTGGAGCCAATGAAAAATGTTGAATTTATTATGAACAAAACTACTATTTTTAAATTAAATTAATTATATATAATTCTAAACTACTCATAGGCTAACATAATTTTATGATTATACCTTAGAATACTTATTGTATGAAAGGACGAACATTAGTCATATAAAATTATGTTGTTATAAAAATGCTGAGTTGTCATTGTTTGAAAACAACTCGGCACTGAAAAACAAGATAAATAGTATTACAAATAATCGAAGTTGGCCTGACATTTGCATGAAGCTGTTTTCCACTTTAAAATAATTACACCATACAATATTTATTATTAAGTTTATTTATTTATTATTTATTCTCTTGGCTGATGCTAACTTAATTTTTTTTAAAGTGAATCCTTAACTTACAATGGCAGCTTCACAGTATCACAGTTTGCATAAAATATTTCTTCTTTTCAGCGAATTTCCCCTATAGAGAAGAAGCTATTACCGTAGTCGGCATGGTAATACCTAGGCCCGGGACCATGAAAACATTTCGTTTTGAGGTCCCCAGATGCCAAAAATACCATTCGCTCAATACTGTATATATATATATATATATATACATCTATATATGTGTGTCCGTAGGCACGATAACTTTCGTAAAAATGGTAGGATTTTGATTAAATTTTGTACAAACGTGTAAAGTAACATTTATGACTTTAAGTTCGAAAACCAGATAGATCGCTTTATCCAAAGAGGTATTTTAGGAGGGTTTTATATCCTAAAAATGGGGTTTTTGAGTTTTTTACATATAATATTTTAAGAAATCTAATTTTAGTTTTCACCATTGGATTTGACTTAAAAAACGAACAATTTGGTTTTTTGATGATTTCTCTACTCAATTAGTAGAGAAATATTTTACCAGGATATTGAAAGTGCTAAACACAGTACGTTGTCCAATGTTACTCTTAGGGAGAATAAGAAACATTTTAAATCTTGCTTATTTATAAACGTATCCGGACTAAACTTCGTATGTGCATGGCTTCATTTTGTTGTGGTGTATTGACAATTGTCCAAAAAAACAATATTTTGTCGATGGTTCCCGTAGCAGCAAACCTGCGTACTGCGCCAATGTTATTCTTATGGAGAGTAAGAAAAATGTTATGCCTCACTTAAATAAAAACATAAATTAATATAACTTGGTATGTAGTTTCAACTAGTTGAGTTACATTGATATTTGCATAAAAAGCCATAATTTGTGTTCCTTTTTGCAGCAAACCTGCGTACTCAGCCCTCCATGGTATTCTTAAGGAGAATAATTAAAATTGAAAGAATTGCTTATTTATTAATGGATACGGATGAAAATTTGTATGTGGCTTCACCTGGTTGTGGTCTGTTGATATTTGAATTAAAACCTAATATTTTCTGTGCCATGTTGCAGCAAACCTGAGTACTCCATCCCCATGTTATTCTTATGCAGAAAAATTATAATTTAATATATGGCTCATTTTTTAATATGTATCTATGAAACTTGGTAAGTGGCTGTGTATGGTATATATATGCACTGGAAATTCGGTGATTATGCAGGTTTGCTGCAACGGGGGTATTCTAGCGGTATTGAAGAAACAAACAAAAATATGTCAAAACAATTAATAACTTTACCTCTACAATCTCTTCCTAATTCATAGTTAGTTTGAGTATTTCACGCATTACTAAGTATTCAAGCATATGTGTGACTACGTATTTCAATTTCTCCTAATGAAGCTTTTTGAGTGATTAACCTTCCTAAAAATATAAATCACTATGAACGGGTAAGGTGTACCGGTATCATGTTTAAGAAATCACAGAATATTACATTTAAGCATTATACAATATTATAAATAGGTGTAATTTACATTGAAATCTATCTTACACAGTGTACACTAAGGTCTTATTAAATCAAATATTGTTCACGAAACCCCGAGGCTTATTCTTATTATGTCGTCGGAGAAGACTAAAAGAAAAATGCACGAGTTTAAACCTCGTCGAGTGGGTTGTGGTGGGGAGGGGCGAGGGGGAAGTAATGATAAAATAATAAGTCCGATCACAAACGAACTCTCGACAAGCAATAATTACAATATCGGAGGAAGCGGTGATAATAATCGCGGAAATTTCTGGGGACGGCGAGTCTACCTCGATACGAATATTTAAAATAGGCAGTTTAATTTCTTTCTTTGGCGAGCTCCCCAATCACTCAAGGCCTCGGAGCCATCCCCTCCCCTCCCCCACTCTGCCCACCCCACTAATATCTTCTTCATATTAGCCGCGTATCAAGTGTATGAGTGATTTCTCGAAAATTAAAATTGCCCCAGGGAGCTATGTATTACGGGAGCGGAGACACACCGGCTTATCTGCTCCTTTTTTTAAATATAACCACCTAGACCGTGACAAGCGAGACCTTCCCTTTTATATTAGTGCACTCTACTTTTGTTACTTCTCTCCATCCCCGGCCCCGACTACGACTCCGATTGTGATTGTCTTTCGCACACCTTGTTAAGACCCGGGTATCCCGTGATTACGCGCCTCGGGGTGTCGACGGTGTCTTGTGTTTAACATGGATGAATGGTTGCGATCTTCTGTGCCGAGTATTATATGGTACACAGATCTCCTTGCGTAAGCTAGGCGTCTACAATTAAATTTTCAATAAACTTCTTATATTATATTATGCTTATCCTCAGCACCGTGCGGTTGTATTAATTAATTTAAGCTTTAGCATTGAAAATTCTATATGATTAAACTCCTTGAGACATAGTTTGTGACTCCGGCGCACTCTGTTATAGTTCCCTAGAGTACCCTAGAGTTCAACATTATAACCATTTAAATTATACTATTTTTAAATCCAGGCGTGAACCATATTTACGTTAATTGCAAACTTTGACCGGATGCCATTTCCGACTCAATTATCCGTTTGAGGTCGAGTTTGTGGCAGGGTGTTTATCTAGAGAAGACATTTACATAATTAATTAAAATAATTTAAGAAACCATAATTTAAGGAGTTTTATGTATAATTTATTTTTAAAAGATATAGTGGATTAACAACAATGAAGGTTTTAAGTTACCTGTTGTTCCTTCAAATGATCCAAATTCTGTAGACATACAGAATATGGATCATTTGACGGAACGACAGGTAACTTAAAACCTTCATTGTTGTTAATATTGAATGATCCGGTAGCCAAAAAAATGAAAGTGGATTAATAATTTAGTTTAGTTTAGTCCTATATAAATATTTAGCAATTTGCTCAAATTGTACAAACAATTTGTTAGATCTGAGTACTCAACTACAACACTTTCAAAGTACGGAGCTGTTACCGGAATTTTTTAACGCATGTACATCTCTTATGTAAAATATACTATCTACGTGGTATTTATATGAAGTGTTTAAGAATCGGGTGATGTTTAATATTTGCGGTAGGCCTCAAATAACTGGAACGAATTGTATTTGAAAAACGATATCAACCCAACACGGAACTTGATAACCGTGGCGTTTGGGAATAAAATCGGATGAACGATATCAACCCAACACGGAACTTGATAACCGTAGCGTTCGGGAATAAAATCGGATGAACGATATCAACCCAACACGGAACTTGACAACCGTAGCGTTCGGGAATAAAATCGGATGACTAATACAGCAGCAGGCGCGCGGCGGTCGAGCGCATCGTATAATTAGCCTTCCCAAGTTCGACCACCTCGGATATACATATCTGTACATGAATCAGATGTGTTCACTTGTTTCTTTGATTTATCATTTTATCCTTTTTTAAATAAAAATTGTATTTTTTAATTTAACACTAATGAGGAATAGGTATTCAGTTTCGTTTACACGGCCACTCGCATGGATGCGGCCACTTATTAAAGTTTAAGCATAAGTCACTTTCTTGCGCTAAACAAGAAATAATGTTAGAAGGAACCTCCACGAAGGCCTTTGGAGGCCCTAAAGTTGTTTGAAAGTTTAATTGCCATAATAATACTTTTTGTTTGAAACTTAAAAAATTAAAGTAAAAAATATGTTTAAGAACGTCAGCAGTTTGTTTGTACAAACATGTTTTCATAACATAATTTTTAGTTTAACAACAATTTATAAAATGTTAACTTATGTAAAATTTAAAATTCTCTTCTTAAATAAACTAAAACTGTAAATTTTTCAGCTTTATCGACAAGGAAATAAATCAAATATTTTGTTACTCCTTTCCAAAGGAGGATAGAGTAAAAAAAACTGCAAAAATTAACATATTATGTTAAAATTGTTTATACTAGCAAAATTATTATTCAAACAAATATTATGAACAACCCTAGTCTAAGGTTGGTAGTGAATTGCAAACATGTACTGTATGCATGATTTGGAAATTCTCTAATCTCTTATAACAGTAAATTATGTGCAGGAAGAAAGAGAGAAAGAATAGTTTTTTCCTACAATATATATACATTTATTTATTTTATAGGTTTAGAGCTATATATTTTTATGGATACTATTAAAAATAGTATAGTACTGGAAAATGTTCTAATAGTCGTGGCTGTAAACAGAAAATTTTAAATTTTCTTGGTTTTTAAACAAATTCGATTGCAGCTCACTACAAAGCCTAACCTTTTTAAAACGTTGTACAACGTATCTTTTCCTTTTACTATGATTTATATAAGGCCCAAACTCACTTATACAAATGTGAGCTGTGAAAAAGGTTGATACATCTTTGAAATATATATATATTTTTTCATATTTTTTATTCCTATGTTTAACAAAATCGATTAAACGATTTTAAAGATAAATAAAATAAATAAATCCTAACATCAATCATACATACACTCCTATCTAACACATCACCAAGATTCAAATTACCTTGCCTTAACAAAGCTGCTTGATTTTATATATTTTTGCTTCAATGGAAAGTTTTAAGGGATACACGTAAGTTGCATAAGCTGTATATCGTTTTTAAGTTTGGAGATACATTTGATGGAAACAATAACTTAAATTCATTCACGAACTAATGAGTCGATATAATAAGACTATAACTAAAAATAAAACTCCAGTCAAAAGAACTGGTTTATTATAAATGAATTTATGGTTTTAATTAAGTACCTTAAATTATGTGGGAATGGTAAAACATTAAAATATTCAAACCTCTAAAATCTATGGGTTTTGACAACTATTCGAAATGTTAGGTAAACTCGAAAAATTATATCAACAATACAGAATTAAACATCACAAGTATTGCAAATAAAAACACCTGCATCAGAAAAAAACATATTTGGGTAAATGTCAAAATATAGTTTATATAGATCATACATTGAATACAATACAGGATGTTTCCAAAATAATTTTCCAAAATTCAGGATACTATTCCTTGGGTCAAAACAAACCAAAAACTGTATATAAACATAGGGCATGCCTCGCTCCGTAATCCGTCTTGTATTGTGTATTTTTTAATCAATACATCATATCTTAGGACCCACTTGAGGTACTGACTTGATGCATGGCACGCGTGGTAAACTTGTTTCAGGATAAATTGGTGTTGAATTTGACATTTCTTAATTTTATTGATTCAAAATGGTGGCCATTTAAAGTTTGTCAAGGCTTACAATCTTGAAAACGGCAAATGAAAACATTGTAGCTATCTATACATTAAAATATTTTATATTTTTAAGCCAAAAAGTATGGTATAAAGATTTTAAAGTTCACTCAACCCATAGCAAAGTGATTGCAATAATGAGAAATAAAGACTTAATTTACCCAGAATTTGTAACATTTTAACCATACAAACTAAAGTTAATTATCATCGGGTTGAATAATATTTTAATCTATTAAGAGCTAATTAAAAATTATATCCGGGTACCGACATATGATTTGTTTACATTTCAAGATAGTTTAAAACGTTTTAAACTTCTTAGTGGTTTTTAAAACATACAAAATAAGCAAAAAAACCTTAAACAAAAAAGTTATTTTTTGGTAAACCTATAACAAATGTACCGATTCTTTCCAATATAAAAACTAATTTGAATTTTAAAATAAAAACCATGTTCCTGGAAGCACAAAGGGAGACAAGACAAAACCTTTCGGATTGCAGCCAACAATTCTGACCACAGCTTATCCAAATTGTATTTAATGTTGACAAACTATTACGCTTTTTACATTCTTATCTTTGCGGGTACGACCGATTTTACTACTACGAGTTTCTGTCAGCATAAAACTGACAATCGCTTACCTAAAATATAGTCAAAAAGATTTAGGTAATTACGGACGGGGGTGGATCAGACGCGTGATGCGCACCTTACTAAAGAGAGAATAATTGAAAACCAGTCGAGCGTGGGGGTAAAAAGCGGGGGTATAGGCCTATAAATACGGTCGAAATCGCGTTAAAAATAATTAGACTGCCTCAGCCCGCCCCCTTTCCGCATGGTGTGTACAGTGTATATGAGTTGACACAGTATAATTACAACGGAGAGCCGGCGGTCTGTTGGTGACAAACGCCAAGACGCGCTTAGCGATGCCTCAGCGAGTTGGCCCGATATTTTATACTTGAGTGCCGAACTTGCACCACACATACCCCGTTGACAAACTTGTATCTCTGTATTTGAAAGGCGGCTTTCGGAACGGCAACATCCCCCGAACCCGGGGCCCCATCCCCACGCGTCGCGGCAATATCTCCTTCAAAGTTGGTTTTATGTTTAAGGCAACGACATGTATTATCGCGCGATTAATTTAGTGATTCAGAATACGAGATAGAGAATGAAGCGAAATTGTTTTCAAAATGTAATTGATGTTATTATTTTACTTTTAAAATAATTTAATAATCAGATAATTTGTTAAAGGGATTTATATATGTCACTGCTATGAATTTCGAAGTGTATACAAACTTCTTGTAAAATGTTAAGTTTTTAGTTTTGACTGGAAAACACTCTTCCAACACAATTTTAAATTTCATAGTTTACATTTGTTAACCGATTTTCTTACAAAAGAGATTAAAAAATGCACTAATTATACACTGAATTCTTATATACACTAAATACCCCCGTAGCAGCGAACCTGCGTACTAAGCGAATTTCCAATGCATATATATGTAACTTAATACCATATAAAGCCACATACCAAGTTTCATCAATGAATGATTTATGACATTTTAATTATTCTCCATAAGAATAACATGGCGGCTGAGTATGCAAGTTTGCTGAAACAAGGAACACAAAAAATTGGGTTTTATACAAATATCAATATAACTCAAGTAGGTAAAGCCACATACCAAATTGTATTAATTTATGTTCATAACTAAGGGAGATAACACGTTGCTTATTCGCCATAAAAATAACATGGGGGCTGAGTTCGCAGGTTTGTTGCTACTGGAACTATCGGCCAAAAAGAGTGCAAAAACCAATAGACCACAACGATATGAAGCAATATACCAAAATTCATTAGGATAAGTTTTCGAAAATTAAAAAATTAAATTAATTAATTAAAAAACTCAAAAACCCCATTTTGGGGTACAAAACCCCCCCAAAATACCCCTTCGGATAAGTTGATCTGTCTGGTTTTGATGCTTAAAGTCATAAATGCTGCTTCGCACGTTTATACCAAATTTCATCAAAATCGGACATTTTTACGAGAGTTATCGCACCCACGGATACATATAGATATATATACAGTTTCGAACGAATTGTGTTTTTGGGGTCTGGGGACCTCAAACCAAAAGTTATCATGGTCCCGGGCCTAGGTCTTACCATGCCGACCACGGTAATAGCTTTAGGGGAAATTCGCTAAAAGACAGTAACAGGTCGATAGAGATTTTGTTATCAAGACTTTGAAACCTCCAATAATAATTATCAGTATTGTAGTCGTATAGCAATTAAGTACTGTTGAAAATCATGATTGTGGTAGTTTTATTTAATTCTTACCTAATGTTTCAACAATATAGCGTTTACATTAGCGTTAACTCTACAAGTATAAGCAGATTTCGTTAACTTGCTCCTTTTACTATAATGTTGTCAACCTTTCCTCGATTAGTATTTTACAATTATTATTTCAATGTATAAACACACCGATAAAAATGTAAACTGTACAAGCTTAAAAGTTGGGAGAAATAAAAAGTGGCGTAAACCGGTTGCGACTGGGCAGCGTTTGACTTGCAACTTTTACAATTACTAACGAGAACCTTTTGTTTATTTAACGACGACAAAAGGAAGTTATATTCGCTTTTCAAGCAGTCGACCAGTTTACAATCAGTCGTTTCAAAGCTTTATTATTTTACGATAAAAATCTTTAATATTTTATATTAAATAAATAAATTGGTAAGTCACGTAAATTTGTAAATTACAATTTACATGACGATAAATCTGTACTTAGCTTATTTTCAAAATAAAGAACGATTTTAAAGTGTTACAAATTAATGTAATATCGTGTGGTACATTTCTAACACCTACATTGTTAAAAAGAGATTACGCGTAATTTTTAAATAATAGACTTACAAAAAAGCAATATTTATGTTGTTTTTGTTTTGTAAACCGATAATAGATGGAGATAATGTTAAAAATATTTGTTCTACCACTATTATTCCCTTCATCGTTCACCTTCACATCTTTCACCTTCTTAAATGAGAGTCAGGTATACTACAGTCTTAAACTTCTCTGAAAGTCAAAATTATCTCGTCAACCTTTTCCAGGGGAACATTAGAGAATTGTAAATTATTTTTTGATCCTTACTAAATCAACACATTAATTGTTGTACTAATTAGATTTATGGCTGCTTATTTAACTGATGTTTCGTATAAAAACATTTGGTTAGTACATTTGTCAGTTTCTTTTTTCGAGTAACCAGTTCCATAGATTTTTATTTAACCGATAAAACTACTTTTGTGAAAGTTTTTACACTTAACCATGCTATATAACGTGTAAATGCTTTTTAATTGTATACTTGTTGCGATATAGCTGTTTATAAACGATTCTTATAATACTATCTGTTATGATGTCCATATTATAAATATAAATTAAAAATGTTCACTGCATACGATTGAGCGTATTCAAATCAAAGAATAATTAAATTAACATAGAATGGATATTATTTTTATAATTTTGCATTTATATCTTCTATAGATTCCTACATCCTAAATTAACATTGACTATCTCTGTGGTTGTGGTTACTTTAATGCCAATAGCATCTTAAAGTTTTTATATATGCGCATTACAAACCCGAGCCTTGGAAACGAATTACCCATCATTCATGGTTGTATTTAAAACATGGTTTACTTTTAATTACAAACTTTTACTTCATTACGATTACTATTCACAGTTGAAATAATAACTTAAAACTTACTTATATTTCTATATCACCCATAAATTTCTAACGATTATCGGCCAAAATCAATTACATTTTCTACGTATTTTTTTAACTATATATTGTAAAACATGCTTTTGAATTAGTATTATTCCCTTTAGTATAAGGTAGTACAAGGTAAGGTATAATGTAAGGTTATTAGAATGTTTAATTATTTCACATAAAATTGTCAACACAAAGCTATTTACAACCAAAATTATCTAATAATATTATACAATGTTATATGACTTAAAACTAACAAAATTTACCTGATCAAAAACAAAATCTTTTAAATCTGTCCACTTAATAACGCATTTTGCAATCTTTTTTTAAAAGTCTTTTGACTGACCAATTCATGGCCGAAACTGGACGACAGAGAGCTATGGAGCTTTGGGGCAAAATAAGAAAACCCCTTACGAGCGGACTCACAGTGCACACGAGGCATCTCAAGCATGTTGTCCTGCCTGGTACACCGGGAACGCATTTCGGAACGGGTTCTGAGCCTCTCTCTCAAATATTTCGGTCTCTCCTCAGTCAGGTCTCTACGAACGAGACAAGAAGTGCGGAGAAAGCATAAATCAGCCATCGGAAATAAGCCAAGGGTTTTCCGCTCAAGTGAAATGTGGTCAAATTTCCTCAGTCCACAAACGTACCTGACACACATGTTCTGCACTCTCTGCAACCGGTCCATGTCACCTAGAGATACAACATTGCCATATACCGGAAGACAATACTCAAGTATAGAGAGCACCAAAGCCTGCACAAGCCGAAGCTTAGCAGGTGCGGGGAACAAGTGCCGATGCCTGTACAACATTCTCAAACGGGCCATAGCTCTCTGACATACAATGCTAACATGTCCAGAGAAGGAAATTCTGGCATCAAACTGAAGTCCAAGAAGTTTGGGAGAGTTACACTCGTTCAGTAAAACACCACCGAGGCACACGCCAGACAAGGGCGGGGGTTGCAGAACCTTGCCAGTCGGGAATGTCAACAAAGAGCACTTGTTCTTGTTCAATCGGATACCATGGCTTAAAGACCAACCATAAATGGCATCTAGATCCGAATTGAGATTGGAAACAGCCCGGCCAACTTGGTCATTGTCGTACTCAAGAGCCAGCTGGGCATCATCAGCGTATGAGAACAACTGGCAATGATGCAAATCCTTCCCCATGGTGGCAGAAAATAAAGTGAACAAGACAGGCCCAAGACAGCTACCCTGTAGCACTCCTAATGATTTTTTCAGAGAGGCAGAAACATAAGAGCCCACTTTGGTCTTTTGGCTCCTCACATCCAAATAGGAATGAAACCATGAAACTACCCGATGATCAAATCTGTAAAACTTCATCATATCTGTAAATAAATCACACTGTTTAAAATATAATGACAAAATAAGAATTCAGTGAAATTAAATTGACCTGGATTAATTGCAACAACGCCAACATGAAATAGTTTTTCATTAGAATACAAAATCCAATGAAATCATAAAAGTAGTGCAATACTTCAAGATGTGTTATTGAATGTGGGTTAATGATCCATAACAGGAGTGTTTACTAACATTGCGAATAAACTCCAGCAGGGTGAATGTATATACATATAAATATAAAATTATACAAAGAACTTCTTTATTTATCGAGGAGTTGCGGAAATGATAAGATCTTATATATGTTATAAATTAAAAATAAAAAAAATAAATTGTATAACTGTTAATGCATTTTATTTCTGTTAAAACAGTTTAAAAGCATACAACTGATGCGCGTACGTATTACAAAGTACGTGTTTATTAGACCCCGTCATGGGGGAGTCTATTAATCGAACCCGCTCTTTATATAACCATTTTTCAAGAGGAAGGGAGGTTATTGGCAGCATACAGACAAACACACTCGATAAATCAAATACCGCGGGGAAACCATTTAAGCAGCAACAGGTTGGGCGTTTTTACCCTCAATTTTGTCGTAAAAGTGGAGAGAGAACGCGGTTTCCCACGAAAGGGATGGAAATGAAATTATTTCCAATCTGTTCCGATACGCATCGACGGAGGCGAAATACGCCCCTTCACTAACCGAGGTCTCAATTTCCTACCACAAAAAATAACTGGAAGGAGCAAACGGTGCATTCAAATCGACTTCCGCCCCCCCCCTCATTCCGGGCGCTCCGTATTATCAAAAAACTATTAATCTCGCTTTGGTCCTGAATGATGCGCGCCGCACCGCCGAACAAGAAATGTTTGATTAATGACGAGTTAACGATTGTTCGAATCCTTTCTGTAAAAAAGTCGGACCCGAATTAACGAAGCTTGGTAACCATAACAAACGCCCGTAATGACCGGGGCCGCCGACAGGAAAGGCGAAATTTACCTCAGCGGGCATGTTTCGGGGGCGAAACAAGAGGAAGCTTCCTGAGCCCCGTGGTCGGATGGAGGCGACACCCCAGAATGAGATGACCAAGTGCCAAGGAAATCAAGGAATTATCAAGAAATTAGGGAAAATACTGTGGTTTCAAGGATAAAGATGAAAGAACCATTTACTTAATTTCCAAAGTTAGATTTAAGTCATGTTTGAAAACTTTGTAAAGTGATATGATATGAGATTTATGACCCTTTTCAAATGTGTAATATCTGTATTACAGTTATCTTTAAAAGTTTTGATGATTTTTAACGAAAATGAAAATTGAATTTGTAATCAGTAAATGATCTAATATTACAGCTTGTTTACGATTTTTTGAATCCTTTAGTCGGACCCAAATTAACGAAGCCAAAGTGCAAGTCATTGTTCACTCGATCTCGCTATAGAGTTAAAAAAAAACCATCGTCACAATTAACTGTCAATCATTAAAATAACTTGTACAATATTAAGTATAAATTATATCTAGGTAAATATTATGACTTATTAAATTAGGTATAATGTTACGGTACACAAAGACTCTTAATGTTATATTAAATCCATTTCAGTTTATAAGTCTTACCTGCTTAGTAAATAATTAAATGCATGTTATCTTCATGTTAAATAAACTTAAATAAAATACCAAATAATACCTAAAATACCAAAATACCTAATATTTGAATATTTTGAATGCAAGAATTGTACATACTGCGCCTTGGACCAACCAACCAACTATGTATTCCCGAAACGATCTCTGTCCTACAAAAAAGCTATGAAAAACATGTGACAAAATATCCCTTTGTCACATGATTTTCGTAGCTTTTTTGTCTAAAAATTATCAGCACAGAGTTTAAAAAAAGGATAATTAGATCCTTTGCATCTAGTACATTTTATTTCAGTATAAAAAATGCATTGCTAAATAAAGATAAGATAACTAAATTGTTCTGTTGTAAGACTAAACTAATATTAAATTAAACAAGTCTGTCGAGTGCCACACGCCTGTGGGGCATAAAGGCCGAAACACAGTTTAAAAATCGGGAGGTTAAGTAAAGAGACGGATTTTTGTTAACACGTAAGAGAATCTATAACGAGTGTCTAATGGAATCAGATAATTTGCATGTACTATCGGCGACAAACAGCACAGCTGATTACAATATCGGGGGTAGGACACCGCGGCCCCTCCACGGAATTAAGGAATGTAAAAATTCCTTCCCCTCGTTCCGGTACGTTTGGCAACCTTATTATCAATCACCTAACACCTCCGGATTGGCCGATTGTTTCTGGCCCGTGATTTGAATTGAAGAGAGACTTCTTTACCGCTTCTTTCTTCATCAACTCGCCTCTTCTTAACTCGATTACTCCCCCGAATAATTCGGCGGAAGAATCGGGAGAAACAACATTTTCGTTCTTAAACGTTTAATTTATTTGGAAAGAAACGCGTTTAATCGTCGGGAAAAACGAAATATCTTTTTCAGTTAGTTCCGAAAGAAATTTCGAAGCCTTAATCAAGAAAAGGTCTTCCAGAGGGGTGCTTTCCGAGTGGTTGGTTAATTGTTATGTCTACATCGCGATCTACAGATCACTGCGAGTACCGGGTTTCGAGGGTTATACCTAATCGCTCGCGTAACTTTACCATCTGAATATTGCATTTAAACACGCGTTTTCTTTTATTTTTACCTTTTCACTATCTGCCGATATAAATAATGTATTACAACAAAAACCTTAGGGTTGTTTTAAGACCAATATCGTTGATTTATACAGATAATAATTTTTCCCTCAAGGATTTCGGTAATCTACGCATTAGTTTTTATGTGGTTGGGGAGAAGGATGAATTGATCGCCTAAGTTTGATTGGTACTCGACTCGTTCGACCAAAGTTTTACTTAAACAAATGAAAATTCGGGAAGGGTTTTATTGTTCTTATTGCATAATAGTGCTAGGCACACTTTATTTGTTGCTTGTGTCGCATACAGTTTGTGTTCATTTTAGTATTCTCATGCACCATTCGAATCGTGGAAACTTTCAGATCGTCAGTTAAGGTTAAAAATAAAAGGTGAACAAAATATCAAGGTAAACAAAAGTTCGATGAGAAAGTAAAAATGCTCATCTGATTTAAAAAAAGTAACATTTTAGCGAATTTCCCCCATAGGGAAGAAGCTATAACCGTAGGTGGCATGGTAAGCCCAAGACCATGATAACTTTTTGTTTTGAGGTCCCCAGATGCCAAAAACACCATTCGTTCAAATTTATATATATATATATATATGTGTGTGTGTGTGTGTGTGTGTGTGTGTGTGTGTGTGTGTGTGTGTGTGTGTGTGTGTGTGTGTGTGTCCGTTACCGCGATAACTTTTGAAAGAAACGCCCAATTTTGATGAAATTTGGCACAAATGTGTAAAGTAACATTTATGACTTTAAGTTCGAAAACCAGATTGATCGGAAGGGGGTTTTATGGGGGGTTTTAAATTTTTCAAAAATCAGTTTTTTGAATTTTTCCCCCTACAATTTTAAAAACACTCAATTTTAGTTTTAGCCATTTTATAGAGCTTAAAAAAACAAATAATTTGGTATTTTTAATCATTAACCTAGGTTAAGTGGTTGCGGAGAAAATCCAAAAAACTTGTTCATAAAATCTCCCATGTTAATCTTATGGGAAAATGGTTTTTAACTTTTCCTTAATTAATTTTACTGTAAACTTCACATTTACCTTTACCAATCAGTTTAGTTCTACAAAACAATCATTTTGGTGTTTAAATTCTGATTCTACGCCCAACCGTTGCCGAGTAATTCAAAGTGCTAAACACAGTACGTTGTCCAATGTTATCCTTATGGAGAATATTTAAAATTTTATATCTCTATTATTAATGAATGAATATTGATAAAACTTGGTATGTGGCTTTACCTAGTACTGGTATATTGATATTTGCACAAAAAATTGATTTTTTGTTGATTATCCTCTTAGCAGCAAACCTGCATCCTCATCCCTAATGTTATTCTTATGGAGAATACGTAAAGCTTTATATCTCCCTTAATTATGAACATAAATCATTGAAACTTGGTATGTAGCTTCACCTGGTTGAGTTATATTGATAATTGCAAAAAAATTTTCTTCTTCCTTGTTGCAGCAAACCTGCGTTCTCAGCCCTAATGTTATTCTTATGGAGAATAAATAAAATGCTATATATCACTTAGTTATTTATGTATTTTTATGAAACTTGGTAAGTGGCTTTATGTGGTAGTAAGAAATATATTCATGCATAGGAAATTCGCTGAGTACGCAGGTTTGCTGCAACGGGGGTATTTTAAATGTTGGCTAGAATAAGCATTTGTTGCGCAGTGATCAAACACGAGTGAATTGATACTGACTGAATTGTATTGTGGTCCCCGAACCTCGCACTACTGACGTACTGCAGGTCTGGGCGGAGGGCTGTATTAGACTTGCACGATATATAAGTCTCGTCTTCCAGAGCGGAGCCCCATGTTCGGCGGCGAGCGACTTTCCCCGTGTGCTGGAGGAGTCTGCGGAAACCACAGATCAGAGTCGCTCATCTCGGAGAAAGCGCCCGAGGCCTGACCCCGCGTTCTAATGTAAGCAAATGTAAACAAAATTAGCGTAATTGGATGCAAGCCGGTACGATTGTGGGGCTAATTTATTTTCGCTTATTGTATCGGTGGCTCGACGACGGTACAGCCCTATCTCGGAATCAGCCCACTTCCTCACTTAATGCGAGACCCGACCGTTTGAATAATTCCCACCTGCTCGCCGCGAATTTTCCGAACCGTGAAAAATATATTTCGTCCCCGGACGGTTGAAGACGCTCTCTCGATGCTCACCGCCCTTCGGCCGCTTTACTGTCCCCGCCGGATCAAGCCGATAACGCTAATTATAGTAATCCCGAGCCATCACTTACTGCTAATTACGCGCACGGTTCCGACAGGTGCTGTCCGCTTATCTCGCGTTCTACGTTTCACCATTACTGCCCCTGTCAATGGTACGTGAAATTTCGCATCAGTGTGTTAATGACGAGCTGCTCCGACGCTACCTGTCACAATAACAGTAGAAAACGAGTTTACTTGCAAAACTTACGACGCGTTTAGGCTTATCGGAACTCTCCGGTACGTCTTAAAACGCTCAAATTAGCGATTTTACTCGGGATGACGAGATAAGATTGAGAACTTTTAGTTGAATACTTTTGTTTTAGGAGCTTAAGAATTTATACTTTGTGAGCCGCTCGAAATTACTCGGTGGAAGTAAATTGACCGTTGCATTCTTAGAATCTTGACGTATCGATGGGTACTTTTCTCATCATCGATGCTGGAACAATTTTTATTCGATCGAGCCCTCCACAGTGATAAGTAGGAATGTTGGTTAGTGGCAGATACTGATAGAAATTTGGCGTTTCTGAGGTGGTATCAAATAACTTAGACTAGAGGAAATGCCGAGTCTCAAAATCGACTTGCTCGACAAATACGGCAGATACCGTTTTGATCTCTCGACTGGGACTCCAAACGAGCAATAAGATGCGGTCTTCCATATACAATGAATTATTATAAAATAATTAATGAGGCCAGTAACGAATGGGAACATCACCGGACACTTTTAATTACTGGGCCAATTAGGGGTTTATTGTTGAACTCCGAGCCGGGGCCTGTTCTGGCAGTAAAACTCTACTATAGAGTCCCTGAATGTCTTAACCCCTGGAACTCTCCCTCGCCGAGGCGAGAAGCCAGCTGGTATCATGACAGGAGAGACTTGGACGCGATGAGCTCTACACTAATGTCTTCTCCTCTTAGTAATGTTAATATTTAATTCCTTTACCTCGTTAAACTATTTTAGTTCTGATTTGTTTCATTGACTCATGATTTTTTATTTTTCAGACACATTTTTATTTCTAAATAATTATTTATATCAGATTAAAATCGCTGAACCTGACCATTTGTTAACATTAAATATTTAACTACAGCGCGATTCTGTATCAAGATACTACAATATAAGACTTGGTTTCCTCATGAAAATTGGATTTCATGAAAAGTAAAAAATGTGGAACTATTTGAGAATTTAAGATTCTTAGATTCAACTGATCAAGATATTTTCAACAGACTTCGATTTGTAGAGGATTTTTTACATTAACAAAATCAACTGAACTGGTGGGCTATTGAAGCGTGCACCCGTTCCATTAAGAGGAAGCGGTACCAGCTAGTGATACGTAAGTTTTGTGTTACTAACTAGAAGACCCGTTGCGGCTTCGCCCGCGTAAACTGTGACAGTTGTGTGTGCTGCATTCTGTGGTTAGCCAGTGGAACTACTAAGAACCAAGATCAGCTATTTGAATTTTTGAATGTCCATAAAGAATACTTGGTAACTTTTTTCGCCCCGTGGGGCAAAAGCCCTATGGTTGAATCAGTATGAAAACACTTTAACTTTCTTATTTTAGATCTAAAGAATCAATGTACCAAATTTCACTACTCTAGCATGCCAGGAAGTTGAAGAATTAGTGATGAGTGAGTGTGGGCTTTGCCTTTTAAAAATTAAGATTCTAATCACATAGCTACTATATAATCACATTATCACATAACGCTTGTTTGACCTTTTTGTTGAACTATTGTGCAATTATGATAATTATTTATGCAGTTATAATGGGAGAATAACTATAATAATCTCATAATTTATTAATGACGAGAGTTCTGACTATTGGAAATGCGAACAAAAATCATTAAACATACAAGTTTCAAACAGACAACTTTTAGTGAACGAATTATAGAGCTAACAATGAATGTAGAGTAAGAAATAAAACATCGTATAACGATAATCACTTCATAACAACTGTCATTTACAACTTCATTTGACACAGACAAGCATTCCATATCTTACAGGACTTACTGGAAATTTAAACTAATAATAGTGGTTACATATTTGGGGTTACAGCCTGCCAAATGAGAAGTGGTGCCGATATTCGCACAAATAAAAGAGGTTTTGTGAAGTCTATTCGTCATATCATAGTGACTCCAATTTAAAAAGCTTTTCAGTCAAAACATCAATTTGAAGAAATTTTCCAAACAAAACTTTGATTTATAATATATTTACAGTTAAAAATTCGATTTATGGAAACGTAGTCAAACAAATATGCACAATATAGCATAACCAATTTAACCATCAAGCTTTTCGATTTATAGAGCTAGAATCAAACCGAATTAGATAGGTGAGTTTGAGGGAAGTGGACAAATAATTTATCATCTTTCAACTCCCAGTTAAAATTTGAAAATGGTTAAGGAATTACAACATGTGTTATAACGAGTGTTACAATAACCCATCAAGGGAAAGATTTAGGTTCTAGAAATTTGAAATTTTAAAATGAATTACAGTTCTTACACGTAAAATCAGAAATTAATTGCTAAGTCACTTATCTATCAAATAAATGTTTCTCTAACATGAAATATACATTGAGTGAGGATTCGTTCAATGATACTGAATAAATACTTAAATTAAGAGTTCTACAATTTCAGGTTTAACGTGTTATTCGGAACGTTGTATTAAATACGATAAACGTGTGTCACTATGGTAATATTATCGTGTATAACAATTTAGTAATACATTTTCCAATTTTAAACATCAATTATAAACTGAGTATACCTTAAACTTTACATTTGATCTTTAATATGTGTGCCTAAATATCCTTCCAAAGTTATGAAATTGCGTCAGCTCAATAACTGTTCAGTATTTTCCCATGAAGTAACACGGGTTAACCCCGACGCTTCGTCGTTATTTTTCTTAATAATATCACAGTATTGAGAGCAAGTCAGTGGGGATGTTGAATAGCTATTGGATATTTTGACGGGGCGATACCCACTGAATATTCACAACTGTGCCCTACCGTTGCTTGTTTGGCTGAATACGATTATTCCCTAATCTGGATACCGGCCTTAGTTTCGCACAACCTTCCGCCCCTTATTATATGCAAATTTACTTCAACGTTTCTCTTTTGCAGTCCCATTTTCATCTGACGATGGCTCGAATCAGAATTCGAAATAAATTACGCGTTGAATAACATTTCCATGGAATACGTAATATGAGTTATGTTGAATTCGAAATTTCCGCCTCTCCCCAACTATTCTAAAGATTATAAGAAAGTTAATTTATGTGAACACCGATTGAAATGTTTAACTAATTAGTTATAGTCCACTGAATTATTAATTATAATCTGTATCCATTTTAGCAGCTGAACTCTTTTTCATATGACAATTTGGTTACATACCTTTTTCAACGATAGAACAAATTTGAACTGTCGTCGAAGGAGGTATGTAACCAAATTTTCATAATTAATTAATACCCAAATACACTTTCAGTGCTAAAAGTAATAATTGTGATTTCCCGATATTATTGAAAAGATACAAATTAAACTTTCATTGGTTTTAAGATTAGTATAATAATATATGTATATACACGATGATACGCAGTACTTCGTTATGCGTTATAATCATACAAAATAACAAATAAAGTCAAACATATCTTTCCCCGGTTGTTTGTTTATAAAAACCTTCTGATATATTAATATTTTGATTAGTATGTGACATTATTTTATGTTAACAACTTGCGTTGCTGTCCCGTCTTGCCATGATTATCCGCATCTATAGCTTCTACGGATGACAGAATTCGCCATAATTTATGCTGTGTGTATGACATAGCTCTAAGGCGATCTTTAAGTAAATAGTTTGGTGTAAAATTATTCACCGTGACTTTTAAATATGTGATTAGACACTATGACTTTGTAATAAGTAATTTGAAATATTAAATTAGAGGATATAAATCGTAGTCAAAGTATAAGCATCTAAAAAGTTATAGTTTCAGTTAGGGAATAGTGTGGCACTTCTTCTAGTTTTCTTGCACTATCTCAAGTTATAGAATTAACCACGACTAGATCACTGATGAAACCCGTTATTTTCATGTTTTAAGGAAACTTTAATCAATTAATTATTATTTTACCTGTGAATTATCAATTATGATTGTTTAAAAAAATATAAAAAGGAAACATTTAATAACTTATTCCGCATTACGAGAACTCTGAAGTATGATTCAAAACTTGTTTTCATGTGCACTTGTTCTCACTAAGTACTGCCACCGTGTGTAGTCTGAACATAATCGACCAATTATCAAGCAACAATCCAATTAAAATAACTATTATAATTTTAAACCTTTAAAGTGCTATGGAATTTTTAAAACTGTAACTCTTTTATAATATAAATATATTAATTTTCTGGATGGTTTAAAATTCATTACTAAATATATATATATTTTTAGCATTACAATGTATACAATGTATTACAATGTATTACAATGTACATATCACATTCACTCTTTCATTCCCCACCCCAAGAGACAGTTAAAAAATACATAATTTATGCATTTATTACCAATATTTTATTTAATATAGGCAATTTTTAACATCTCTTTTATTACATTTTAGGAAAATACGTTCCCCGGAGTCGTTTGTAATTATGATTGATTTTGTAAAATCAAGATTTACGATTATGGTTTGATTAATTTGAAACTTGAATATGTTATTTAACTTGAAAAGAGCACGTATAATTGTCAACGTTTGTTCTTTCTTTGTTTTCTTGGTCTGTAATTTCCTGAACGTGTTGGAGCTTACTAAAATATACGTATATTATAATATTTTATTCAGCAGAAAATACGGATTTACATGATTATGAGTTACAGTAGAGTAATACAAACCTAAAACTTGGGAAATACAAAAGAAATAACAAGCGATGTTCTTCAAATGTGGAAATTATAGTAGTCTAATATTAAATAATTTTGTGAGGAAACAGGGTTTTTTAAGTTGGTGTGATAGCCTCAAAAAACCCACGACCAAAATTAGCCACTACTGAATAATATACAATACATATGTAAGTGAACAAAATAAAATATACTTCTTGGCATTAAGCATTGACGGGTATACAAGTTATACTTTATAGGTACTAGTTATTTGAAAACTCTAACCACGGTAGGCAGATCACATTATATTCTGATTAAACTAGTCGCATTACTAAATTTTGAATTGATTTTCCAGAATATTTATTTTATCATAGTATATTTAACTTATTTTAGTCACATAAATGGTAAGGTCAGTTAAAATTGGCGGGACATCTGGTGCTGGGGAAGTACTCAATTTGAGGTATAGTATTTACTTTCTTTAAGAGTTTGGTAGCCTCTTTTTGCCTTACTTTGCCTCTCCGCGTACACTACAGATCGGTGTGTGGAATATATCCAGAGGGTAAGGGGTATGTATACGCCACTAAAGTACGATTTGTTGAGTACTGATAAAAATTTCTTGCCTGAACTGATACTTGAACCCACAACAGAGCCACATCAATAGTTTTGGAGCCCATCACCTTGTCCACTACGTCAATTAGTTAATTAATTGGATTCAATTAAAGTAGTCTTGATTTAAGACAAGTCTTGAGTAGAAGTCAAACACGCATGTCGTACATTTATACGTTTGTATCAAGAAATCGAAATTGAATTGGGTAGTTTATATTAATATAATACTAAATATTAATAAGATTGTTTTCTAGTAATGATTATGGGATACTGTTGACATTCAACATTGTTAAGGAACTCCTAAAAAACATTTCAATAGTTGTGTAGTTTTTATGTTTAAACATACATGCTGGAATCCGGTTTATATTATTTTATGAGCAAAACCCATAATGCTAAATATTATCCTTCGTAAGTTTAATAGAAGATATTCCGCGGTAATTTTGTACGTTAATGAATATAAACTTACAATTGTGAACTTTTTCTTGAGTTGTTTTACCCGAATGCTACATGATCACAGCTACTTTAAAACTGTTTTTATATTTTGTATGATAACATGTTATTATACAATTTATACTACTTCCACTATTGTTTTTTTTCTTTGTATTTCACGTAAAAATGTAGTAGCAATACTGGTTGGTGATACTACTCCAGTAAGTCTGCTGGTATGAACGGTTCAAACATCATAATGGAGCTAAGGTAATAAAGAAAAATACCCTAAACAAATCCCAAAAAGGTTGTTAATTTACCTCCCCAATATTTTTCTCAAGTACACTTTTTAAATATGATGTATACATGAGTTTTGCATTACTAATACAATTAATTAAATACTATTTTGTTTGCAGGAGGTTGACGACTGTGACGTGGGGACTCCTGTTGCTGGCAGACCGAGACCGGGTAACCTGAGACCATGACATGATCCCACAAAGGAAGAACTTCCTCACAGGAGACCCGTACACAGCCGTTGCACACACCGCCTGCGAAACCATACAAACTTGCATATACTGTGTTGGTTTACGTGGTGCAGTAAAGAAAATATTCTTGAATATTGTTTATTCTTCACTAATCCCTAATTCTCTTGTTATAATAATCCCTAATATTATTTGTTATGGATGTAAGGATTTAATGTGCATAATACTGGAGCTCGTTGATTAAACGATCAAGGACTGGTTGAGTTTCAGTGTTTGGCACGCTGCAAACAAACATATGAATGTTCAAATACAAGTAGATGTTACTAGAGAGGGAGATATAAATGTTCAAGTAAAAGTACAGTAAAGTACAATACAATGGCATCTCGCCAGCTTAACGGTTGGCGTTTTGGACTTCGGTTCAAGGAGTCACGGGTTAAAATCTCAGGGTGTCCGCAAAAATTAGAGGGGACCGCTTTCCCTAAAAGCACCTGTACTCTATTAAAAAAAATAACTCTGGCGTTGAAAGGAAACAAAGTAGGTGTTACCATAGCGAGGGAGATATGAATGTTCAAGCACAACTAGGTGTTATCATAGAGAGGGAGTTATGAATGTTCAAGCACAACTAGGTGTTATCATAGAGAGGGAGTTATGTATGTTCAAGCACAACTAGGTGTTATCATAGAGAGGGAGTTATGAATGTTCAAGCACAACTAGGTGTTTATATAGAGATGGAGACATGAATGTTCAAATACAATTAGGTTTTATCATAGAGTGGGAGTTTGTATGTTCAAGCACAACTAGGTGTTACCATAAAGAGGGAGTTATGAATGTTCAAGCACAACTAGGTGTTATCATAGAGAGGGAGTTATGAATGTTCAAGCACAACTAGGTGTTATCATATAGAGAAAGATATGAATGTTTAAAGACAAGTGCGTGTTAATTTATAAAGGGAGATATGAATTTTCAAATATTTAGGTTTTACCATAGAGAGGGAGATATGAATGTTCAAGCACTACTAGGTGTTACCATAGAGATAGAGACATGAATTTTCAAATACAATTAGGTGTTATCATAGAGTTATGTATGTTCAAGAACAACTAGGTGTTATCACAGAGAGGGAGTTATGAATATTCAAGCACAACTAGGTGTTACCATAGAGATGGAGACATGAACGTTCATATACAATTAGATGTTATCATAGAGAGGGAGTTATGAATGTTCAAGCACAACTAGGTGTCACCATAGAGATGGAGACATAAATGTTCAAATACAATTAGGTGTTATCATAGAGAGAGAGTTATGAATGTTCAAGCACAAATAGGTGTCACCATAGAGAGGGAGTTATGAATGTTCAAGCACAACTAGGTGTTTATATAGAGATGGAGACATAAATGTTCAAATACAATTAGGTGTTATCATAGAGAGGGAGTTATGAATGTTCAAGCACAACTAGGTGTTACCATAGAGAGGGAGTTATATATGTTCAAGCACAACTAGTTGTTATCATAGAGAGGGAGTTATGAATGTTCAAGCACAACTAGGTGTCACCATAGAGAAGGAGTTATGAATGTTCAAGCACAACTAGGTGTTACCATAGAGAGGGGGGTATATATGTTCAAGCACAACTAGGTGTTATCATAGAGAGGGAGTTATGAATGTTCAAGCACAACTAGGTGTCACCATAGAGATGGAGACATGAATGTTCAGGTACAATTAGATGTTATCATAGAGAGGAAGTTATGTATGTTCAAGCACAAATAGGTGTCACCATAGAGAGGGAGTTATGTATGTTCAAGCACAACTAGGTGTTACATAGAGATGGAGTTATGAACGTTCAAGCACAAATAGGTGTTATCATAGAGAGGGAGTTATGTATGTTCAAGCACAACTAGGTGTTACATAGAGATGGAGACATGAATGTTCAGGTACAATTAGATGTTATCATAGAGAGGGAGTTATGTATGTTCAATCACAACTAGGTGTTACATAGAGATGGAGTTATGAATGTTCAAGCACAAATAGGTGTTATCATAGAGAGGGAGTTATGTATGTTCAAGCACAAATAGGTGTCACCATAGAGAGGGAGTTATGTATGTTCAAGCACAACTAGGTGTTATCATAGAGAGGGAGTTATGTATGTTCAAGCACAACTAGGTGTTACATAGAGATGGAGACATGAATGTTCAGGTACAATTAGATGTTATCATAGAGAGGGAGTTATGTATGTTCAAGCACAACTATCTGTTGTCATAGAGAGGGAGTTATGAATGTTCAAACACAAATAGGTGTTATCATAGAGAGGGAGTTATGTATGTTCAAGCACAACTATCTGTTGTCATAGAGAGGGAGTTATGAATGTTCAAGCACAAATAGGTGTAATCATAGAGAGGGAGTTATGTATGTTCAAGCACAACTATCTGTTGTCATAGAGAGGGAGTTATGTTCGTTCAAGCCCAACTAGGTGCTAGGTCTATCTGTATGTATGTATTTTTTACTTAATACCTTATATCTTAGGAACATCTGAAGATATCAACTTCAAACTTGGTACGTGTATTAAATCTAATAAGACCCATTTTGCTATGGCATATCGAGTTTCTACTTTGTTCTATTTAAAAATAGCGGCCATTTTTGTTTAAATCTAAAAATCTTAAAAATCGTAATATTTAGGAAAAACAGTAAAAATAGTTGTGCGTTTTGTCATATACATACTGATATGAAGTTTTAACTATAGTATTGTGGTTGATTGAGTAATTGTGATTTTTATTTTTATTTGTATTTTCATTTGTATAAGTTAAAACAAGATGTTCAAGTCCAGGAACGGCAAAAAAGCTTGTTTTAACTTATTAAAAACACAACTACTCAGTTAATTTTAATCTTAAAGTTAAAACCTGTATATAGCCTAATTATTTTAAGGATAAGAGACACAGCCTTTATGATTCTTACCGTTTTGTCCTAAATATTACTGTTGTATAATATATTTAGATTTGAAAAAAAATTGTACAAAATAGGAACTTGATATTCCATACTAAAACGGGTCTTATTGGATATAATACATGTTCTCAGTTTGAAGTTTAAATCTTCAGATTATCCTAAGATGCAACATATTAGGTAAAAAACACATACAGACAGATAGACGGAAAACTAATCGTTTTAGGACATACCTTCATATGAACTTTTTTAAATTTGTGTATGAGTAATAAGCCAAAGGTTTTCGAAGTATTTCAGAAACACCGTGAATATTACTTAAATATAAAACCTTTAACATACTATTCTGCGTTTAAACCCAATACAACTATCTAACAAGACTTTAATACTTTTATCATTTTATTTTGTTAGAGCTATAAGCATATAAAATTACTGACAGGTGTGATTACTTGGTCGATAAATGAAATAGAGCACATTTTAGAAACAATTATTACAGACAATAGTTAAAATTTCTAATTCTAATGGTGATAAAATCAATCTTGCCTCCCTCTGGATTGACATTGCCAGGTCGTAAACGAAATAAGTGTGTTATGTGTAAGACAACAGCACAAACTTAGATCGCACAAACGTCTGCACTCATATGCGCGCATCAGTTCGTCTATACATGAACACTATAACTGTAGGGCGTCAAACTCCGTAATATGCCTCGAATTAAGGATGAGCAAAGCCTCTTCCGTTTAGGGCTCTTGGGTCTATTTTCAAGTAGATATATACAAATTTGCAGCCCAATTGACGCAATCTTCACATAAAAAGGAATAGTGAAAAATCGACATATTTGAATTCACGAATCGTGTAGTATGTCAATAAAAAAGTGAACAGCAGGTAAAACGTGGTTGCATATAACATGTTCAAAGTGAGTAGTGAAATTTAAATAAATTTGTAAGAAAGAAATATTGACAGTAAAAAGGGAGAAGTGTAAAATAAAAATAAAATGGATATTACATAAGTTAAAAATTCCCTGATGATTATTGCTTTCGTTTCACGCACAATAAAATAGAAAAAAAAACTTAACAATACACGTAGTCAATGAGGTTGATGCCTTCACTTTTTTTAATGTTTTAAGATATTAATAAAATCATACTCAATATGACAGTATACGTAGTAAATTTTACTAATTAAAAGATTTGTTAGAAAACATTATCAAACTGTGAAATTGTCTCAACATAAGAAATAAGTATAAATTAAACCCATCACAAGTAGTAAAATGCCCTCCCACCAAAATATAAATGTGGTAAAATATATACCGAATCAATACAATTAGTAAAACTGACTCCCCACTTACAAAAAGTGTAGATAGATGTAGATGTAGATAGAAACTAATATTCACAGTAAAAATGTAGATATTATGGGAACAAAATATTCGTCCCTGTTTCGCGGATTCCTCACCCTGTTTTCGATCAAATACAAAACACTAACTAGAGGCTACCTTGTGGAAAACTGTACATGACAATCTAATTTACGGCAATAGATTATTTGTGTGATGATCTATGAGAAGTTTTTAATTAGGAAGGAAAGAAATATCTACTAGTGGCTTGAAGGCGTCATACCCCTAACCTTGCACCAACAAGCTGCCTCATCTGATTTGTTTACTCTTTACATGCTGAGAAAAATAAAACAATGTAAGGAGGAGCATGTATCAAGTAGTAAGCAAAGTAAACAATTAGTCACATAGTTTATAAATCGCCATGCTTTTCTTTTGGGGATTTTTTAAGTTGTTTCTCGTTTACTGGTAAATTTTTGGAAATGTTGCTATTTTCCCCGAGTCCTGTGAGCAATACCTTTAATTTCAGCTCTTTCCCATCATCCTGAGATTTGCCAAACGGCTAGAATTTCAAGTTACAAATTATAAATATATAGATAAGGCAATAAAAAATGGTGCAAACAATTACATATGTTCAAACTATGGACCCGTTGTCGCGGCTTCGCCCGTGTCAACTATAATGGGAGCAATTCGCTACAGTAGTACGTGCTACACTCTGCGGTGAACCTGCTGTACCACCATGATTAATGAGCCTATGTTTGAGTAATAAACTGATCCAGTCAAACTTTGTGTCCATAAGATTAACATTAGTAATTTCAAGGCCATTATGTTGGAGCCTTGATTAAAGAGAATGATTGAATTACGTTTGTGTTTAAAATTTACTACGTCAAACTCCAACTTTTGGAAGTAGGAAGTTGCTACTAATAAAGATTCGTAATTATTAAGGGAACCCGCTAATATAAGTATATATTGTTAATGTATTTGTTGAAGTTACTGAATCATAAATGGTGTAATCGTCCTTAAAAATACAGCATCAATAAACAATTTTGACTCTAATAAAATGAATTTCTACATTCTCAGAGCAAGCAGTGTGGTATTTATTTTGTAATTAAGCAATTTACTTTTCTTGTCAATAGAATTTAAAGATAGTTTAGTTTACTAAAACGAACCTACCAATTTCCCCCTATTTGTGTAAAGTGGAAATATAAAGTTGTATAATAATTGGACATGTGTAAAATAAATAGTCTTTAAGTAGGCTACACCTAAGGATTAAAAATAGTTAATTTATTCAAAGTAAATATTCCGTTATCGAAAATAAAACTGTAGTCTTCTATTTAAAACACTCATACAGTACTAATATGTTGTTTAAGAGATTATTGCGGACATTTTCCATCACTGATTAGTAAAAACAAGTTTCACGATGTTTCGGGATCTGGAACGTGGTCCCGTCTTCAGGTGAGAAAAATACCTAGAACATACCAAAATTACACAGGAGTACTAATATGTTATAGTTATCCAATAAAAAACACCATAGTAAATAAAAATGTGTTTATTTTACTAAGCATCGCATACATACAAACTCTTACTTCGATTGCTACAGCCATACAGATTTATTCTGACTGACAAGTTCATCCCACACAGTCAGTTCCAGCTTCAACAAGCCAGGAGTCTCCCAAGACGCGTGTAAGCGGACCGGTGTTAGCTACGCGTGTTAGCTATTATCATCAAATCGTGAATTTGCCTGAACATACAAAATACAAATAAATAAACCAACAGTTGGTTTTATTGATAATAAGTGAATTAAATATTGTTTCCCTAAAACTGCACCTAACACCATATGATCGAAAGCTCGTATTAGCATACAATTGAACAAAACGGCGACTCGCCAGGCATCACTTAATTACATCCGTAATAGTTTTCCCGGGCGGAATATGTTAACTGGTAAATCATTAAGATATCGCGTCGTCGACCGGAACGCCACGCCGGACCACGCTCGTTAGATATTTAGGCCCACCCTCGACCCCGTGTGAATCCCCGTACGCTAATGAGGGCCTCTTTCACACCGAAGATTCGTACCGATGCGATGTTCGGAGGCGACGGCGGCGCGGCGGAGTATCTAGCCCACATCTCGCCGTTCTCATCGTTACGGTCCGCGCCCGACGCCCGGCCATCACACTCCTAAGTGACATTTACACTACCCATTGTTGGTTTGAACTAACAACGAGTATCAATCTCCCTGTTCTCGGCTCGTTGGGCTGCCCTTGGCCTGTGGCCTCATCAAACCGTTTCCTCTGTTCTGCAGGAACCGATTATTCTTGCGTGACTTCTGGCGGGGGTCGTTGTTACACATTTGTATTTAGAGTATTCTTAACAATTTACTTTCGCACCGAACCTGATGAGACTTGAGAGCGATCGCTGAGTATTTCTATAAGAACTACCCGGTAAGACTGATAGTAATGTTAAATTAGACTCAGACTTGATTTTTGTGTTTTTGACTGTCATAAAAGAAAATTAGTTTGATTTTGCAATAAAATAATTTGACAGAAAACTAAATGAACTCAATATCGTATATGCTTGCCTTGGATGGAATAAATTACTGTAATAAGGTAGAGATTTACTTGAGGGGCAAAATATCCCATTTATATTAAATGTTAGCTACTTCTTAAATTAAGTTAAAATAAAAAATATTTAACTTGAAATTTGCTTTAACTTTAACTTGCTAAACATTACTCTAGTTCCCATCAAAAGAAAATAGTGAAAACTTAACAACAGAATAATAAAAAACCCACATAGTCAACTAGTTTGATACCGTTACCTTATTAATGTTTTAGGATATCCTACTGAGTAAGCTACTATATATTTAGTAAATGTCAAAAGATCATCAACAAAATATCTCTTAGCTATTATCATCATATCGTGAATTTGTCTAAACATACAAAATACAAATAAATAAACCAACAGTTGGTTTTATTGATAGTTAAGTGGATTAAATATTGCTTCCCTAAAACTGCGCCTAAATTGCTTCTGTACGATCTAAAAACACGTTGTGAAACAACTGTTCTCTGTTTAGCAAGCAGAAACGTCTTACTTACTGTTTACGCTCGCAGGTGGTATTAACCGCTGATTGATTGTTGCTTTGAACCAAGGTAACTGAATCGGTGTTTACTACCTCAGTCTCATGGATGAAATTGAACTTTGTAAAGTTGTGTGGTATCCTAGGTAGCAGTTATAGGAAAAATTGTGAATGTAATTTCGGAAAATTATCGCGCTTTGCTACACTGGAGACAACGACTGCACCTGCGAATGACTGTTAGCCATAACCTCAGTCCTCAGCCAACGAGGTGCAGGGTGGTCACTGCTCGCGTGCTCGCCCCTCACGTCAGTTTAACACCGGGCATAACGACTGCGCCTGCGAAGGACTGTTAGCCATAACCTCAGTCCTCAGCCAACGAGGTGCAGGGTGGTCACTGCTCGCGTGCTCGCCCCTCACGTCAGTTTAACACCGGACATAACGACTGCGCCTGCGAAGGACTGTTAGCCATAACCTCAGTCCTCAGCCAACGAGGTGCAGGGTGGTCACTGCTCGCGTGCTCGCCCCTCACGTCAGTTTAACACCGGGCATAACGACTGCGCCTGCGAAGGACTGTTAGCCATAACCTCAGTCCTCAGCCAACGAGGTGCAGGGTGGTCACTGCTCGCGTGCTCGCCCCTCACGTCAGTTTAACACCGGGCATAACGACTGCACCTGCGAAGGACTGTTAGCCATAACCTCAGTCCTCAGCCAACGAGGTGCAGGGTGGTCACTGCTCGCGTGCTCGCCCCTCACGTCAGTTTAACACCGGGCATAACGACTGCGCCTGCGAAGGACTGTTAGCCATAACCTCAGTCCTCAGCCAACGAGGTGCAGGGTGGTCACTGCTCGCGTGCTCGCCCCTCACGTCAGTTTAACACCGGGCATAACGACTGCGCCTGCGAAGGACTGTTAGCCATAACCTCAGTCCTCAGCCAACGAGGTGCAGGGTGGTCACTGCTCGCGTGCTCGCCCCTCACGTCAGTTTAACACCGGGCATAACGACTGCACCTGCGAAGGACTGTTAGCCATAACCTCAGTCCTCAGCCAACGAGGTGCAGGGTGGTCACTGCTCGCGTGCTCGCCCCTCACGTCAGTTTAACACCGGGCATAACGACTGCGCCTGCGAAGGACTGTTAGCCATAACCTCAGTCCTCAGCCAACGAGGTGCAGGGTGGTCACTGCTCGCGTGCTCGCCCCTCACGTCAGTTTAACACCGGGCATAACGACTGCACCTGCGAAGGACTGTTAGCCATAACCTCAGTCCTCAGCCAACGAGGTGCAGGGTGGTCACTGCTCGCGTGCTCGCCCCTCACGTCAGTTTAACACCGGGCATAACGACTGCGCCTGCGAAGGACTGTTAGCCATAACCTCAGTCCTCAGCCAACGAGGTGCAGGGTGGTCACTGCTCGCGTGCTCGCCCCTCACGTCAGTTTAACACCGGGCATAACGACTGCGCCTGCGAAGGACTGTTAGCCATAACCTCAGTCCTCAGCCAACGAGGTGCAGGGTGGTCACTGCTCGCGTGCTCGCCCCTCACGTCAGTTTAACACCGGGCATAACGACTGCACCTGCGAAGGACTGTTAGCCATAACCTCAGTCCTCAGCCAACGAGGTGCAGGGTGGTCACTGCTCGCGTGCTCGCCCCTCACGTCAGTTTAACACCGGGCATAACGACTGCGCCTGCGAAGGACTGTTAGCCATAACCTCAGTCCTCAGCCAACGAGGTGCAGGGTGGTCACTGCTCGCGTGCTCGCCCCTCACGTCAGTTTAACACCGGGCATAACGACTGCGCCTGCGAAGGACTGTTAGCCATAACCTCAGTCCTCAGCCAACGAGGTGCAGGGTGGTCACTGCTCGCGTGCTCGCCCCTCACGTCAGTTTAACACCGGGCATAACGACTGCGCCTGCGAATGACTGTTAGCCATAACCTCAGTCCTCAGCCAACGAGGTGCAGGGTGGTCACTGCTCGCGTGCTCGCCCCTCACGTCAGTTTAACACCGGGCATAACGACTGCGCCTGCGAAGGACTGTTAGCCATAACCTCAGTCCTCAGCCAACGAGGTGCAGGGTGGTCACTGCTCGCGTGCTCGCCCCTCACGTCAGTTTAACACCGGGCATAACGACTGCGCCTGCGAAGGACTGTTAGCCATAACCTCAGTCCTCAGCCAACGAGGTGCAGGGTGGTCACTGCTCGCGTGCTCGCCCCTCACGTCAGTTTAACACCGGGCATAACGACTGCGCCTGCGAAGGACTGTTAGCCATAACCTCAGTCCTCAGCCAACGAGGTGCAGGGTGGTCACTGCTCGCGTGCTCGCCCCTCACGTCAGTTTAACACCGGGCATAACGACTGCGCCTGCGAAGGACTGTTAGCCATAACCTCAGTCCTCAGCCAGCGAGGTGCAGGGTGGTCACTGCTCGCGTGCTCGCCCCTCACGTCAGTTTAACACCGGACATAACGACTGCGCCTGCGAAGGACTGATAGCCATAACCTCAGTCCTCAGCCAGCGAGGTGCAGGGTGGTCACTGCTCGCGTGCTCGCCCCTCACGTCAGTTTAACACCGGACATAACGACTGCACCTGCGAAGGACTGTTAGCCATAACCTCAGTTCTCAGCCAGCGAGATGCAGGGTGGTCACTGCTCGCGTGCTCGCCCCTCACGTCATTTTAACACCGGACATAACGACTGCGCCTGCGAAGGACTGTTAGCCATAACCTCAGTCCTCAGCCAGCGAGGTGCAGGGTGGTCACTGCTCTCGTGCTCGCCCCTCACGTCAGTTTAACACCGGACATAACGACTGCGCCTGCGAAGGACTGATAGCCATAACCTCAGTCCTCAGCCAGCGAGGTGCAGGGTGGTCACTGCTCGCGTGCTCGCCCCTCACGTCAGTTTAACACCGGACATAACGACTGCGCCTGCGAAGGACTGATAGCCATAACCTCAGTCCTCAGCCAGCGAGGTGCAGGGTGGTCACTGCTCGCGTGCTCGCCCCTCACGTCATTTTAACACCGGACATAACGACTGCGCCTGCGAAGGACTGTTAGCCATAACCTCAGTCCTCAGCCAGCGAGGTGCAGGGTGGTCACTGCTCGCGTGCTCGCCCCTCACGTCAGTTTAACACCGGACATAACGACTGCGCCTGCGAAGGACTGATAGCCATAACCTCAGTCCTCAGCCAGCGAGGTGCAGGGTGGTCACTGCTCGCGTGCTCGCCCCTCACGTCAGTTTAACACCGGACATAACGACTGCGCCTGCGAAGGACTGTTAGCTTTTATAATTGTTAAGCTCTGGTTATAATTTTATTGAGCTGTTTCTCACATAAAACTATCGTACAATGGTGAATTCGACGATGGTTCGAGCATTCTGAAACAATGGGCCGCACGCAAGTCGTACGTGTAATTAAGAACAGTTACGGAGTACGCATGCTCCGCCGCTATGCTCTCATAATGCCCTTGTATCTGTTCGGACTCGGTGCCCTGAGACTGATTACCGACTCATGGCGGACCTGAAAGATCTATTTAGATAGAAGGGTCATACCTAATATATAAAGCCTTCCGACCGAAGCGACCGCGAACCCGCTCCTTGGGAAACGCTTATCTCTCGCCTGCGCATGTTGATCGAGGAAATTCATTTCGCGTGTGTGAAATGAAAGTAGGCTTCTAGAAAATTTCCGTACTTACCGGTTCGTTCATATGGCTACGATCAAACAATTGACTGAGTGATATTAGTTGTAAAATAAAATTACATAGACTGTCAAATGTTAAAGTTATAAAACTGATCGATGGATTAATTTTACAACCTAATGACAGTGACTGTATGTTTGCATGTGTGTTGTATATACGAATGCGTTTCCAGCACAGGAGGAATGTGATTTGTTTTAATATTTTCCTGAGAGATTATTGGAAATACGTTACTTGAACTTAGTCCCAGGATTAAGCGTTTGCAACATAAAATTGTTTATAAATCTGAGATTTTGACAAAAATAGCAATTAAAGGATTTCATGACAATTGTTGGTTGATGCAACCTGTAAATTACGTCATTTTGGAAATCACAGAAACTGTCGAGATTTCAGTAGAGCAATATTCATCGATTATTTATAGATGAAAAACATACGAAATTCTGGAAACCCGAGAGCTGAGAGTAAAGTTTAGATTATCCGATAAAACGGGGTTCAAAGCGCGATTCCTTGGTCAACATTTAATTTCATCCCTCAGAGAATATTAAATGATAAGCGATATTTTCTCTATAACGAAGGTTGAAGTGTGTTTCTGATTTCAAATAAACGAGATGTTAATGGATTTTCCGACATGTGAGGGATAATTGCTGTTTATGTAGCATGAAAGATATATCTGGGAGCTTTGTGCGCCGTTTGATACGTTTTAATGAAATCTGCGGATCGTACGTCTTGCCCTTCTCCGCGCTGCCGGACAAATCGAATTTCCTATCGGGACATCCGAAAGCCGGCATCAAAGTCGAAAAATTAGCGTCGATACGCGACGGCGCGGTGTGCCTCTCCTCAATTAGGACCGGGCATTATCGTATCAAAGGCCGCATTGTGTATCAGTGGACAAGATATTCGCCCGTCCGCCTTTCACAGAAAACAACATTCCTTTATATTCCTCTTCAATTTATTTCAAAGCGTAATCATATTCCGAACTGTTCTGGCCCAATGCATTTTGTACAAACGTTTGTGTGTTACTCCGCCTGCCCGAGCTTCAATATTCCTGATTCTAAATATTTCTAGAGATAATGAGAGTCAGCGTTTTACTTTTGACTTTGCCTTTGTATCACTGATTCACTCGTAACGACGTATTACGTTAGTTCCGTTTCTGTTAAACGCGATTACGTATTCATCAACGACGTTCCGTTTATTTGTAATGTACATGTTTTGACTTAGTTTTTAATTTTGAAAGAGCTAATTTGTCTGTAACGTTTATGTGCTTCGTAACTCAACTATAAGTAAATATAAGTAAATGTAAATCTGATTAAAAACTGAGTTATTCAAATACATATTATAAACATTATTTACTGCAAAAAATAGTGAGAATAACCACTAGAGTAAATATTAGTCTTGTAGCGTTTGTAGCGTTGCAGTACAAAAGAGGATATCCCACTAAAACTTCATTTAGAACCCAAAATAAACTGAAGAGGTAAACAGATATACTTACAGTCATATTAAGCATGTTAAGTGTTTTGAAAGATAAAGAGGGTATTTACTGTTTTGAACTACAGCAAACTGACCGAGCCCTTATGTTAGAATATACATAATTTATAAATCACCACTGGAAGACACCACCGAGGGGGCCGTTGCAGTTTTTTATCAAAATTCTGAATATGTTGGAACGCTATCACTACTGAGGATTTTGCCCAGTGTGTATATAATGAGTAAGTGTTTATGTACTGCAGACAATGATTATGGTCAATGGTTATGATATTTGGTCTGGGTGAGATTTTAAGATACTAAATATTTGAATCTTGTCGGTCTAACTGGGATTGGCATGCCTAGTTATTAATTTAAATACGGGAAAAATATTTATAATTGTCAAATACAATAATGCTAAGGGTTGTCAAATAAAGATGGGAAATTTAAATAACCAAGGGCCAAATTTGTATTACCGTTCAGGAGTAATGAGTAAAAATAGAAACAAAAACAAAATTAAACTATTATAAACAGCTCTTCATATTAAATATCGTATATTGAACTTAATTTTATGTCCAGAACCGGAGAAGCCATATTACAACCTACAACGCAAAAATCGGTTTTATAGCAGATTTCGGTGAATTTGTCAAAACGTCAGATCAAAAACCACTTCTGGCTGCCATCGTAGGCACGATAACTTTTGTGAAAATGGTCCGATCTTGATGAAATTTGGTATAAATATGTAAGGCAGCATCTATTTATATGAGTTCGAGAACCAGACAGGACGCTCTACTTTAAGGGTGGTTTTGGGGGGTTTTCTATCCCAAAAATGGGTTTTTGAACTTGTTACATATAATTCTTTTTAAACCCAAATGTTGGTTTACACCATTAAATTCAGCTTAAAAAAACAATTTTGTATTTTGATCATTGCTCTACGTCGATTGTTTACCGAGATATTGAGAGTGCTAAACACAGTACGTTGTCCAATGTTAATCTTATGGAGAATAAGTAAAATTGTATATCCTGCTTATTAATGAACATATATTAATGAATCTTGGTATGTGGCTTTATATGGTTGGGTTTTAATGATATTTGAATACAAAACTCTTTTTTTTTGTCCCCATGGCAGTAAACCTGCGTACTCAGCAGCTATAATGTTATTCTTATGGAGAATAATAAACATGTGATATCTTGCTTGTTTTTGAACATAAATTGATAAAACTTGGTTGTCTGCTTTGTAATCTGCTTCATCTGGAGGTAATCCATTGGTATTTGCATAAAAAAACAGATTTTGTGGCCCTTGATGCAGCAAACATGCATACTCAGTCCTAATTTTTTTCTCATGGGGAATAAATAAAATGTCATATCTCGCTTATTTATTAATATGCTTTGATTAAAGTTGGTAAGTGGCTTCATGACTTAGTGAAGTACCATTTGAAATTCACTGAGTATGCAGGTTTGCTGCAACGGGCGTATTATTATTAGTGGTCTAGTTTAGTGTTTCAATTTTTACACAGTCTGATTATAAGTTCCTCCAAAGTCAGTGAACTTTGTAGTTAATTAAAAAAAGCATGGGTTTTAAAATATAAAAAAATTCAAAATACAAGCGCAGATGAGGTAATATTAGAGAGAAACCCCTGCAAAGTTTGTATATACGGAAGGACAGTAAATAAATACAAATCAAGACAGCCATATCAACCGTCAGTTATGGAGTAATTTAGTTCCCGTGTAAACATATTCATTTAAAAAAAATCATCTGTTTGCACTTAAAATAAATTGCATTAGACAATGAAGATAAAAAAGTTATCATGCTCTCATAAACATACCGAGATATTTCGTATCGACTTATACGATCAAAACTTTAGTTGAATACTCGAACCGACGAGATACAAAAACAAAATTTCAACTCTCATTAGCGCAGTTCGGAACAACTTTAAAAAGCGGACTCTAAACTCCGAAATCTAGAAACTCTAAGTTAATATCCGACTTCGATACTAACAGTTTTATTCGCGATCGCGCGATTAATTAAAAGTCGTGTGATGAGCGTGAGCGAGCACTAGGCACTGGCAAGGGAGGTCCTCACCAAGTTTAATTGCACTGCCGTCGTGTCCTCTCCTATAAATAATGCACACCTCACAAAGTCCGAGATGGACGTCTCTTTGACCGGTATTACCCGATTAATCTGAGATCCGGAATCAAAGAGCGGTGATGACGACTGGTCCCCGGCCGCTTCCATTACACACGCCGGATCATAATTACCTACTATAGTATTCCCTTGTCATCCTCCGCCGATTCCTCTCCGTCTCTTTCTCTCACCTTTCGCTTTCGTTTTCGACCTCGGAAATCAAAGAGGGAATGACTTACCGGAGCGTTATTACGGCGAATGTATTCGGAAATTACGGTTAAAGTAATTCATATAGAGAAATCAATTAGTTTTTTAGTTTGTATTGGTTGTTAGGTCATGGTGAGGGCAATTATTTGGTAGAGCGACATACTAATTCGAATATATTAACTTTTATAATTTAGGAGCTTTTTATATTTTCAACTGACTGAACCGATGTCGTGCAATAATCTTTTGTTCTGCATAATACAACTACTGTAGCGCCAATCTCTTTCTTGGTCATAAACTTGCTTAAAACAACACTAATAAAAACACTAATTTGTTTCTAGCTAACTAGTACACTTCAATCAAAATAAATATTGTAAATTTATCTGAACTTAAACATTTAAAATTAATATTTATATGTCAATATGTCAAATATATTTTTTTCATTCATTTTGAAATAGGATAGTTTTTATACAATAATTTTAGCTAGAAAACGGGTTGTGCTTTATTTTTAGTTTAGCAATATTTATATTTTTTACTATGTAATAATTGTTGCTTACGTGCAGCAGTGCTAAAAAAACTGTAAGTGCAAATCTTACTGTGATTTTGGTTGAGACGTTCGACTTACTTCGATATAACAGTGTAGATGATGAAAGACTACATGTATTCCCGGTGTAATGTTTTGATATAGGATGCTGAAGTAATGTATATAAATTACACTTCTCAATAATGAGGTTATGGTTTTATAACTCTTTCAATCAGTTAAATATAATTCTTAGAATATTTGTAATAACAAAAAAAAATAGTTACCATATAATTGAACAAATATAGTAAATCCCTGTTGCTGAAATGTCTGTTAAAAAAGATACATCTAATATGTAATCGAAATCAGTATTTTCCCGGGACTGAACAATACTTACTGTCCCTCCTAATCGGATCCTAGTGATCCAATTCATAACTGTCGTCGGCGGACGGGAATGGATGACATTGTCATTAGTCATTGGATGGAGGTCCTATCTGAGCCGGTGTCAAACTCCCCAACAACTCCTTACCGCTGCAACTCCTACATTGGCAATGGATATGCACTACTCGTACTTACTGTCCCTTCCAAGTGGATCCCAGTGATCCAATTCATAACTGTCGTCAGCGGACGGGAATGGATGACATTGTCATTAGTCATTGGATGGAGGTCCTATCTGAGCCGGTGTCAAACTCCCCAACAACTCCTTACCACTGCAACTCCTACATTGGCATTGCATATGCACTACTCATACTTACTGTTCCTTCCAAGTGGATCCTAGTGATCCAATTCATAACTGTCGTCAGCGGACGGGAATGGATGACATTGTCAATAGGTGTTACTTCAAGTCCGCCAAGTCTTGGAGCGAATACTCCCACACAATTTTGTGTACCAGCACACGAAACCCACCTGACAAAAAGGCATGGATTCATCAAACAAGGGGTTATTAAAATCGCGCTTTTCTGTTTCTCCGAATAGTACTCCTATATGCCATATAAACTTTATAAATCATACTGTATTAATTTTGGCAATAGATATTTTAACCGAGATTAACTGATGCTTATAGACCGCGATGTACGCTTTTAATGTTTGTTTCTGTGACTTTATAAGAGTGACTTTTAACTCCATATGAGAATTTAAGCTATTTAGAAAACTATCGCCATTTACTATTTACCATTTACCACGACCTCTAGCTGAGGGAATCGTCAATCCTCAAATTATTCTTATTTTGTTTTATCGAGTAGTCGTTTATTTTGTCAGTTTCTTAATAGGTATGCAGTGCATGTAAGCGTGGGTTGTATGTGAGCTTAACCACAGCTGTTTAAATTGCTAGTCTTTCTGGTCATCAAACAGTTATTCTTTATGATTGTAGTAGGATGTTTTTTAAAATATATTGATGGAATTTGTTTTGTTATTTATAACTTTTAGATCTTCCGGTAGGCAGTTGTAGAGTTTAACCCCCATAATGCAGCGTATGTTACTTTTTTTATTGAAGTTATAGGAAATCAAAATTTGTATCGTTATTAGTCTACATTGGTGTTAGTCTGGTCGTTTTATATGAGTATTTTGTAGGGTTATATGGTTGTGGTTTCCATGATATATATAGACATAGGAGAGACAGAGGCAGAGACATAGATAGGAGTTTATTGTTGATAAAGTGTTGTAGTTCGTCAACAATTATGATGGCTTTATTTTGGAGCATAGTACCACCAGTAAACCTGTGTTGCGCACCCTCGGGACGCTTCCACGGCCCCGCGGTCGGCGCTCTTTGCGATGTGCCTATCGATACGTTACGAGCACGTCGATGGCTCGTTGGTGAGGCATTAATTCCCGGAAACGAGGAAAGCAAGATTGGTTTAAGGCAACGAACCGCGGTTCCGGTGCGCGAACCAAACAAGCGCTGCTTCATTACCAATAATAACACGTTACGCTTGTAATGTGAATACAGGCGGCTGGCGGCTGTGCAGTGCATGGCGCATGGTCCGATACAGCGCGGACCACCCCGGTACTCGACTAACACAGGTATTGAAATTCGGGCCCAAGGGTTAAGGGGAAGGTCTGAGGACTTAGGAGGTTTTAGATTTTTTATTTAAAAGACCTAAGGGGGAGGCGATACCTTAGGAGGTATCAAAACCCCTTTCGAATAAATGAGGGTATTATTCTTAGCCAGACTTACATCGAATCTGCCATAGCGAATTAAATGTAAAGAAATCCCAAAACAATTACAAAATTACATAAATTATAAAAATTTTAAATACTAGGGAAGGAGGATACTAAAATGGTAGAGTATGGTAATGGGTTAGGGTTTAACTTGATTATTTAATACGCAACAATATTTAGTAAATATTAATTTGGACAAAAAAGCTAATTAAAATGACAAAATAATTAAATAGTGCATCATGCGAACACCTGTTACATAATTTTTTGTTTTTGGTTAGCTTTGTAACTTTCGGGTTATCGAAAATATAATTTTCTAATCTGGCATTATTTTATGAGGTAAAATTGTGATAGCAAAATTCTCAAAATTGTTAAACTAAAATTTTCACCGCCCAACATATTTGGCCATCTCAACTTAAAATAATACATATTAGAATAAATTTATATTCTAAACAAATGTAATCAAATATATTTATCTTAAAATAAAGTCGCTGATTACTGTAGGGTAAAATTTGCATCAAATTCAGAGGAATTTTCTCTCTGTACTTCCCTGTACAGATTACCATATTGATTTATTAGTATTTCGTTAAAAATTTATATAACCTATGTCTTTGGAGTTTTAGAGCAATCATAAACCATTCTAGGAGTCCTTAACAGTAATAAATTTGATATTTAAAAAGGTTCGGGATCCATGCATCTATGTTTCCCAAAAATACCTTTTCTAAACGTTGATTAAAATAAGCCAAATTTGCAAGGAATTTGTTAAGAACATATATTTTAATTTGCTAAGCTCTTGAATTTGTCCTTAAAAAAGCGTAAAGGCTAAAAATATTAGTCCAAATTGTATTTAACCTTAACTGGTTATGGAGAAACTAGAAATTGCATATTCGTTTTAAGCAAAATGTTGTTCCACTATATACTGTCTAATCTCTTGGAAAATCATATTGCTTTATTTCTGTGAGCTTCATTTGATTTTCATGTTTGTTTGTCTTGTTTGTATCTATTAAAATTTACGTGAGATTGTCTTTGAGCTAAAAAATTATCTCTTCATCATAAATAACACTGAACTGTATTAAATTGAATGGCTACAGTGGTCATGTTATCTTAACTTTGCTTCGGAACCAATCAAGATAAAACAATGATTCAAGATACTAAAGTGTTTGATAATATACTAATGAATATTACAAAATGTCCACCTAAAGTATATTACATATTATATTAGCAAGCGTTTAAAAACTTCCAGCACATATTTACAAATTTAACATTTTTCCAAATCTAATAGGTTATTCGTATGGAAAATTTGGTTTTCATGTCAGAAAAAGTTCATGTCTACCATAAGCCGGTTTTGAAAGTCTTTAGAAATATTGTAAATTTTCGTTCCATTTTTGTGTATTTAATGACATTTCAGTGGTTTAGACGCACCTATGTAAGTTGGATCTAGAATAAATCAGTTCAACAATTTGTAATAACTAGATTCTGAACGAACTAGTAGACTGTTGAGACTTGCGTCAATTCCAGTCCCATCTCATCAGCTCTCTTCTGAAGGCGTTGTTGTTCCTTGACGAATCGCAAATATAATTCTACTACGACGAGTAAACAGATACAAAGCAATGTCGCCTGCAGATAACTTAATCTCCTGCAAGCACAGAGTAAGGCCTCCATAGAGCTGTTTACTATAGCAGTACGACAAGTAAACAGATACAAGGCAACGTCGCCTGCAGATAACTTAATCTCCTGCAAGCACAGAGTAAGGCTTCCATAGAGCTGTTTACTATAGCAGTACGACAAGTAAACAGATACAAGGCAACGTCGCCTGCAGATAACTTAATCTGCTGCAAGCACAGAGTAAGGCTTCCATAGAGCTGTTTACTATAGCAGTACGACAAGTAAACAGATACAAAGCAACGTCGCCTGCAGATAACTTAATCTCCTGCAAGCACAGAGTAAGGCTTCCATAGAGCTGTTTACTATAGCAGTACGACAAGTAAACAGATACAAAGCAATGTCGCCTGCAGATAACTTAATCTCCTGCAAGCACAGAGTAAGGCTTCCATAGAGCTGTTTACTATAGCAGTACGACAAGTAAACAGATACAAAGCAATGTCGCCTGCAGATAACTTAATCTGCTGCAAGCACAGTGTAAAGCTTTCATAGAGCTGCACTGAAAAACCTAAAAGGTTAAACTTAACTGAGAAAAAGGTTGATATTTATTAAGTTGTAGGATCAATATAGCACCGACCGAGTTGGTTGGTTACCAGTAACCTTGTGAAATGGGTTGGTAATTATTGGTTAGTAATGACGTCTAAGTAGGTAAAATCATTGACCGAGTAGATTTTTAGTTGATTTAACTGGTCAAGTTTGTTGTTTTAACCTAGCAGCTAGGTTACCTTGACTAATCTTCTGGGTTACTTTAACTGAGCTAACGGGTTACTCTAACCAAGTTAATGGGTTACTCCAACCGAGCAGCTGGGTCACTTTAACCCAGCAAGTAGGTCATTTTAACCGAGCAGCTGGGTTAAAGTTAGAACACATCACGCCTCGTGGTTTTCACTTTTACCATGTTCGGCTTCGATGATCATGGAGATATGTAGAACCTTCTGACCAACTGGGACCTTGGCTCATATATTTCATAATTTAAATTTACGTTGATAAAGACTTTCTTAATTGTGGTGTCTCAGGTTAGGAGTTCAACATTTTATATTGGTCTGCTGATTATAGTTTTCAATCAGGTTTTATCAGTCCAACTCTATTGAAAATTTAACTAGAAAACAGTTTTTAAAACAAATATTAATGAGGTTTTTAAGAATGTCCTTAAAGTGGGGTATTGTATGCCCTATCTTAGCCCTAAAGGGGAATTCGCCTACCTACCTAACCTAACCTAAGATAAAACATTCTTAACAACTTCATTGATATTTATTTTAATAACTGAATTTTAGTTAATTTTCAAATAGAGCTGAATTAATAAATCTAAACTGAAACCATATTCAGTAGACCGACTTAAACGTTGAATTCCTAACCTGAAACGACAGAATTAAGGTCATAATCTACCTACCTTCAAATCATGAAATATATGAGCCCAGACCCCAGTTGGTCAGAAGGTTCCTCACATCTTCAGAATCATTGAAGAAGAACATAGTAAAAGTTAAAACCACGAGACATTAGGTGTTTTAACTTGCAACCTAAGACCTGCGTGTGTTCTACGACGCACTCGCCGTTCACTTTTGCTCTGATCTGATCCCTCTGCAGAGAAACAGTTTTTGCCAATGTCACAAAGTTAGATCAAACTAATTTTACCAAGCTGCTAACCTAGCTAAGACGGTTATGAACGACCAATCACACTACCACAGGTTAGTTTCCACCGATGTGTTAGTTAAATTCTCACCGAGTACAAGGTCAAATATTAAAAATCCATGGGTTATTGGCAACTACTTCTACTCAGTAAAAATTAACCCCGAGGACACTAAGTTGGTGTTTATCATGCTGTAAGGTTATGTTTAACCGTCATTAGTAGGTCAAATAAACAATTAGTTAGCAGTAACAAACCACTCGGTTACAAATAACCGTATATACTTTGACTAACTTAAGTTAGTTACTAATGACCGTGCTGCACTGGTTGCTAGTAACCACAGTAAATAAATTGGTTATTGCTGATCCAATAAATTTTAACCCAGACTCGGTTAAACTCTGAGTTTTTCCGTGTGTTTACTGTAGCAGTACGACAAGTAAACAGATAAAAGGCAAAGTCGCCTGCAGAGAACTTAATCTCCTGCAAGCACAGAGTAAATCTTCCATAGAGCTGTTTTCTATAGCAGTACGACAAGTAAACAGATACAAGGCTATGTCGCCTGCAGAGAACATAATCTTCTGCAAGCACAGGGTAAGGCCTCCATAGAGCTGTTTACTATAGCAGTACGACAAGTAAACAGATACAAGGCAACGTCGCCTGCAGATAACTTAATCTCCTGCAAGCACAGAGTAAGGCTTCCATAGAGCTGTTTACTATAGCAGTACGACAAGTAAACAGATACAAAGCAATGTCGCCTGCAGATAACTTAATCTGCTGCAAGCACAGTGTAAAGCTTTCATAGAGCTGCACTGAAAAACCTAAAAGGTTAAACTTAACTGAGAAAAAGGTTGATATTTATTAAGTTGTAGGATCAATATAGCACCGACCGAGTTGGTTGGTTACCAGTAACCTTGTGAAATGGGTTGGTAATTATTGGTTAGTAATGACGTCTAAGTAGGTAAAATCATTGACCGAGTAGATTTTTAGTTGATTTAACTGGTCAAGTTTGTTGTTTTAACCTAGCAGCTAGGTTACCTTGACTAATCTTCTGGGTTACTTTAACTGAGCTAACGGGTTACTCTAACCAAGTTAATGGGTTACTCCAACCGAGCAGCTGGGTCACTTTAACCCAGCAAGTAGGTCATTTTAACCGAGCAGCTGGGTTAAAGTTAGAACACATCACGCCTCGTGGTTTTCACTTTTACCATGTTCGGCTTCGATGATCATGGAGATATGTAGAACCTTCTGACCAACTGGGACCTTGGCTCATATATTTCATAATTTAAATTTACGTTGATAAAGACTTTCTTAATTGTGGTGTCTCAGGTTAGGAGTTCAACATTTTATATTGGTCTGCTGATTATAGTTTTCAATCAGGTTTTATCAGTCCAACTCTATTGAAAATTTAACTAGAAAACAGTTTTTAAAACAAATATTAATGAGGTTTTTAAGAATGTCCTTAAAGTGGGGTATTGTATGCCCTATCTTAGCCCTAAAGGGGAATTCGCCTACCTACCTAACCTAACCTAAGATAAAACATTCTTAACAACTTCATTGATATTTATTTTAATAACTGAATTTTAGTTAATTTTCAAATAGAGCTGAATTAATAAATCTAAACTGAAACCATATTCAGTAGACCGACTTAAACGTTGAATTCCTAACCTGAAACGACAGAATTAAGGTCATAATCTACCTACCTTCAAATCATGAAATATATGAGCCCAGACCCCAGTTGGTCAGAAGGTTCCTCACATCTTCAGAATCATTGAAGAAGAACATAGTAAAAGTTAAAACCACGAGACATTAGGTGTTTTAACTTGCAACCTAAGACCTGCGTGTGTTCTACGACGCACTCGCCGTTCACTTTTGCTCTGATCTGATCCCTCTGCAGAGAAACAGTTTTTGCCAATGTCACAAAGTTAGATCAAACTAATTTTACCAAGCTGCTAACCTAGCTAAGACGGTTATGAACGACCAATCACACTACCACAGGTTAGTTTCCACCGATGTGTTAGTTAAATTCTCACCGAGTACAAGGTCAAATATTAAAAATCCATGGGTTATTGGCAACTACTTCTACTCAGTAAAAATTAACCCCGAGGACACTAAGTTGGTGTTTATCATGCTGTAAGGTTATGTTTAACCGTCATTAGTAGGTCAAATAAACAATTAGTTAGCAGTAACAAACCACTCGGTTACAAATAACCGTATATACTTTGACTAACTTAAGTTAGTTACTAATGACCGTGCTTCACTGGTTGCTAGTAACCACAGTAAATAAATTGGTTATTGCTGATCCAATAAATTTTAACCCAGACTCGGTTAAACTCTGAGTTTTTCCGTGTGTTTACTGTAGCAGTACGACAAGTAAACAGATACAAGGCAAAGTCGCCTGCAGAGAACTTAATCTCCTGCAAGCACAGAGTAAATCTTCCATAGAGCTGTTTTCTATAGCAGTACGACAAGTAAACAGATACAAGGCTATGTCGCCTGCAGAGAACATAATCTTCTGCAAGCACAGGGTAAGGCCTCCATAGAGCTGTTTACTATAGCAGTACGACAAGTAAACAGATACAAGGCAACGTCGCCTGCAGATAACTTAATCTCCTGCAAGCACAGAGTAAGGCCTCCATAGAGCTGTTTTCTATAGCAGTACGACAATTAAACAGATACAAGGCAACGTCGCCTGCAGATAACTTAATCTCCTGCAAGCACAGAGTAAGGCCTCCATAGAGCTGTTTACTATAGCAGTACTACAAGTAAACAGATACAAGGCAACGTCGCCTGCAGATAACTTAATCTCCTGCAAGCACAGAGTAAGGCTTCCATAGAGCTGTTTACTATAGCAGTACGACAAGTAAACAGATACAAGGCAACGTCGCCTGCAGATAACTTAATCTTCTGCAAGCACAGAGTAAGGCCTCCATAGAGCTGTTTACTATAGCAGTACGACAAGTAAACAGATACAAGGCAACGTCGCCTGCAGATAACTTAATCTCCTGCAAGCACAGAGTAAGGCTTCCATAGAGCTGTTTACTATAGCAGTACGACAAGTAAACAGATACAAGGCAACGTCGCCTGCAGAGAACTTAATCTCCTGCAAGCACAGAGTAAGGCTTCCATAGAGCCGTTTACTATAGCAGTTTGAATAATAAATAAATTACGTATTTTATTTACAGGCGAATTTAAGTTAAAAATACAACGGTTTTACAAACTGACCCAAGTCAGACAATTTACAATAAGATTTCTAATAAATACAAAAATAAAGTAAAACTAATTTTCCACTGCATATTTAAACTTGAACCAAGTCACACAACGAAGTATATAAAATAACTGTTATGATGCATATATTGGTTGTATTAATATTCATAGTTTTGCCTTTTATCTTATATTGCTTATCATTGTTGTCTTTATGTATTTATTACTAGTTATGTAAACATTTAATATACATAGTTTATTTTCATATTAACATGTGTATCACCTCATTATAGTATTGTAGTTCAAAGATATATAGGAATTATCTTTTTTATAGCATATTCATAGGCTATTGTAGTTTTTAGGCGTGGAATTAGTATGAGTAATTGTTTTATGTTGTTTAGTAAAAAATACCATGTTTAGTAATATGGTTAACCATGCTTGATTTTCTTGTTTGACGTTTATTTTGTTCATGATGTTACTTATTTAGATGTTTAAAACATTGCAGGCCCTACTATTAGAATGAAATCTGAAGTAATTTTATTTTAATAACATATAATCTCTGTTGCCAATACTCACTTGTAAGGAACTAAATGTAAATATGTATGTGCCAGTTAATAAATCAGTACTAAAATTTACTTTGAAACTTGAGCAAAACCAAGATTAAAACATTTGTATCTAACAGGTTGTTTCTTTAATATGTACTTTGTTATTGTGTTACATTATCAACACTTCGTATTATTTATTAGTAGTTCCCTATACCTGCATCAACTGGAATAATTAGACACTTTAATTGTCCTCAAAGAACTCCCGAAAACATGTTTACTAGCTGATATGGATTTACTGATTGAACTATTACCAAAACATCTCATCGGTAATCAGCAAAACTAAAAAAATCTATGTTAGTTCCAAGATAACCTTGAGAAATAAACTTATCTAGACAGATCTGGAGATATTTGATTTTTGAAGCAAAAACATTACTGCCTAATATAAAAAAGGGTACAACTTTTAAAGGGGTTCTAAAGGGGTTATATAAATGGCAAATCTACGCTTGTTATATATTGGCTTTTGGTATGTGACTCTATATCATATAATAAGTAATAATTATTATTAAAATGTTTAGAAATGTATCTAAAATAATACAACATAGAAAGGAACATTATCTAGCGTTGTTATTCCTTGTGCAGCTAAGCGAATCTAGTCACTTGAATTCAAGCAAGTATTTTTCTTTTGGGAATACTCAGCTAATATTAGTATAAATTTGGGATATCATTCCAGAAGTTAGTTTAAACAGCTGTTATTTCTTCTGTACTAGGTTTTTGTAGTATTAAAGTATGTTAAATTTCCAATCAAATGTATTTCTACTCTTCCATACATTAACACGGGAAAGCCCAGAGCAGTATATCACTTCTCTGTGGTGGAGCCCTGAAGATGAGCATTTTCCAAAATCCCAAAAAGCACATAACGATTTTAAGAGCTTTCAAATAACTCATAAAACATTTAAGAGATAATAGTTTCGATGGTGGCCTTGGCACAAATTGTATAAATAGATTTGCCTTAATTCGAGGAAATGTGTCAAAATCGGAGAATTAGTAACTAATTTAGTTATTTAACTCCTAGTCTCAATATTTACAGCAATGGTAATAGGTAATTTTTTTAAGTAGCTTGCCATTTCGTACACTGATAGCCAAATTATTGTATTAAATAAAAACGAAGCGACGGGATGATTTTCATTTGCAAATTAATATACATAATACGAATGTTAAAATTTTTTTAATTTTCTTAACCTCGAGCGTTAAATTTTAAGATACATTACGAACATTAGGCTGGCATTTTAGGAACACAATATTTTTAATAAATAATATTACATGTAATATTTCATATGTGCAGCTTATCTGCCTGTATTTAAGGTTATACGTAAAGGTCAAATTGTAATACTTATTTATTTCATTCTATACAATTGTTAGAGCATATTTGATGTTATGAACTCAAACCTTACAATATCTTGCCCTCTTATCAATACAAAGGATGTCCACTGGTTTAATGCTGAAAATGTATTTTAAGAATAATAAATTGATACATTATTGTAATTGGCAAGCTTATTGACGTAAAATTCTCCGTTTCAGTACATATTTCTAGCCCTATAAACCCTATAAACTAAGGAGCTTTAAAAAAATATCTGATAACTCGAAAATAATGTAATACATGAAGAGAAAACGACATTATATAAAGTCTTTGTAGATTTCACCTGAAATAAAACTGCAAATGAACTAACAAACTCTTTGCCACATTCTTTATTGTCGTTTCGATGTATTTTTTGTTAGCATTCAGTATAGCTATCAAGTATTTTATCCGCAGTAGTTGAGGCGATGCCGACGCCTTCAATCGCTGACGCGATAATCGTTGTAGAGTCCTGATTCGCTGGCTGCATCCACTAGGCGCTAAATCTAATTTATAAAGTGTTGGGTTAGCTGTAACATTAGGTAACAACTGTTATTTTATGTGTATTGTATTTAATAAGTTTCATTTAATTTTGTAAGCAGAATGTTAGTGTTTTGCAAGATAGTAATTATCATAGAATGCCCTCGATGTAAAAAATTAGTGAACTAATATACAAATAATTAAATTTTATTTTAATACAAATCCAAATATAAAGTTAATACACATCAATTGTTTAGTATAGATGTGGCTTCACCATTTCAACCTAAAGACAATATTAATAATATTCACACAGGCCGCTCTGTTATTGCGGGATAACTGTAACGTGTAGAAAATGTCCTCACATTATTATTGTAATATTACTAAACTATATTTCTTGTACATGGGAGTTTTTAATTTTGTACTTAAGCCGTAGTGAACGTAAAGGTAAACAAATAACTTTTAAACATTAAATAATTGATTTTATTGTAGACAAGATGAATTGCATGTTAGATTGAATATTATTGATATGATATTCAAATCTTCCGTTTTTCTCCTAATGACAAAATTAGAGATATAACAATATCAAAACTAAAATTGTGATGTTAATTTTTGTCAGTAGTTTACAATTTTGAGTGCACCAATCATTTATATCTAAGCGATATTATTAAAAAAAATGAAGTATACATGGTACAAGCTCACTACGTCATTAGTATTTTTAACAGAATTCGTCATGGAAAGGTCCGTCTGACTTCTCGAGTTTAAGGAAAACAGCGCATAAATGTCTTATGTCACGAAACAGTTTAACTTAAGTAGACAAGTTTCATAGGTAATGTTGAAATTATCACATTTTGTAAAATTCTATAAAAAAGAACAAAGAAACTTTAAAATTCCTTATTTTGTAAAAAAACTCATGACTGTGGTTTAACAGAAAATATGGCCTTAAACTGGCTCTGGTAAGTCCAGTTGTAAGTTTTATCTCAAATATATGTTTGCTAAGACAAAATTTTGTAAATATATTTGTCATATTAAAGCACTATTGTAAATTTTTTGTTACACAACACAGTTATACAGCTGACGTACTGTTATGTACAATTGGTGTTATTAGCTAACAATAATAGGTAATAGCTATGTTTTAAAGTTACATTTTGTCATATTAAAAGCCTTTACTCTACTAAAAGTTCATAAAAACTTGGAAAAGACTGCATATGAATTTGTATTTGTTTATATAAATAATAAAGTGTAACATACAATTATGTTTATTCTCCGTAATAATAGCACTGGCTAACGTAATACATGTATCCGATATGTATCAAAATCGTAATCTACTATAACAATATATGGTTGGGTGTTTAAATTAATGAAGACCCGATCTTATTATTGTTTGTTTGTTACCTGGCCTGTCCTTGTTGGCATTAAAAAAATCGTTCTCAGACTGTTGAGGATTCATTATTCAAACATGAGGTGTGTCTATGTTAAATCTTGTAATTACCATTAGTATTTATTGTGGCCCTGCTATATAATAAATAATACAACTTTTCCAATCACTATTCATTATTTTCCTAAAGTTTTCTTCCTTAGAACATTATCAGGACAAAGTATATGGAACACTTTAAATATATACAAAGCAGAGGGTTCTACATGTAGTGGTAGGGACGCCAGGAGGGATCTACATGTAGCGCCGGGGAGGCCGGGAGTGATCTACATGTAGTGCTGGGGAGGCCGGGAGTGATCTACATGTAGCGCTGGGGACGCCGGGAGTGATCTACATGTAGCGCGGGGAGGCCGGGAGTGATCTACATGTAGCGCTGGGGACGCCGGGGGTGATCTACATGTAGCGCAGGGGAGGCCGGGAGTGATCTACATGTAGCGCCGGGGAGGCCGGGAGTGATCTACATGTAGTGCTGGGGGGCCGGGAGTGATCTACATGTAGCGCTGGGGATGCCGGGAGTGATCTACATGTAGCGCTTGGGACTCCGGGAGTGATATACATGTAGCGCCGGGGAGGCCGGGAGTGATCTACATGTAGCGCTGGGGACGCCGGGAGTGATCTACATGTAGCGCCGGGGAAGCCGGGAGTGATCTACATGTAGTGCTGGGGACGTCCCGCGTCTGACAACAAAGCTAATGGCAGCAGGCAGCGCTACAGCGTGGGCGCCCGGTCCTTCGACTAATGCGATCTTAATACGATTATAATGATAGACTCCTACAAGATCCTCGCCGATGATTTCGCTTTATCGATCATTGGTTCTGGTGCCAATCAGTCACGCTGGCGCGAGCAGTCATTAATGATTTCATCTCTGTAACGTTGGCGCGGTGTGCCTCGGCGCGACCGTCCGCGGCCGGGCCGGCGCGGCGCAGGAGGCGATTGGAAGGTGCGCATTCGAGTGCGAAATTCACGCTCGACCTTCACACCCGGTCGGTCTCCCCCACTCAGGTTTGTGATCTCTTCGATCGCGTTTCGATTGATTCGGTAAACTATTGGATCGCCTACCCTTTATATAGTATTATATAAACCCTTTATATCGGTTACCCTTTATATTTACCCTTTATGTTAGTTACAAATAAGTATAGGTTTAGATAAATAACAGAAAATTATCATCCGAGGATGAAACAAAGTGTCAGAAAACTAACAAATAGTTACTCCTTTTTAGCCCTATTGCAATCTGTAAATTCCTTAATCTATACTTATTTAATAGGCGAGCAGGTTTTTTGTGACAATCACTCCTCCTAAACTACTGAACCGATTTTCATGTTTTTTGTGTCATTGTAAAGAGTCTAACGTGAAGTTGTGCAGGAAACTTTTTTTATAGAGAAATAATTTCTGAGTGAGGCCCTGGGGCCCCTGAAAGTTGAGTTTTTCCCCATAAGCTTAACATTGGGAAATAACTATAAGTTTTAAGCAATGAGCTGGATAAAGTAAACACAGTTAATCAGCAGGTCATGTTGGCTTTGGAACGGTAATACAATATTTATAAATGATGATCGCGAGCGAAGCCGCGACAGGTTTACTAGTATTTACTAAATAAACAATTATAAGGAACGGTACGTATATAGAAAATCATCGAGCGAACTATTTAATTTTTATTGTCCACACAAATTGTTGAATGCACTGCAGAATCATTAAAACATAGTGATTTTAAGAGGAGAAAACTCCTCCTCCACCAGAGTTAGGAAGCAACATATTCAACATATCCTTTATTGGTCACTGTTAGCTTAATCTACATACTAAGTTTTAATTAAATTGATCAATAAATAAGATATGATTTTTATTTTTTTATTTCTCAAAAGAATAACATTGGACAACGTACTGCGTTTAGTGCTAAATGCAAATTTGAAGTTTTCCACAACCATTAGTCGAGGAATAATAATTTGTAATACTCATTTATTTAGTTTTAAAGCTGTTTTAATGGTAGTGAGAAAATGTTATTTAAAGTTGTAAGACATATCAAAAAACTGAATTTTGTGATTTGGTGATGTAATTTTGTTAGAGAATGATGAACCGTGAATGCACTATACACCATCAAATCGTATAATACAAATCGTTAGAGCCGTGTTTTATAAAATGTGATAGTTCATGTTTTAGTGATTGTTGGCGGGTAATTACCTTCATTGAGATTGTTGATTTTTACTGTATGAATATTCTCGATTTTCTAGCAAACTGTAAAAAGTAGTCTTTGTGTTTGCATTAAAACTAACATCCTCCTACATTATAGACAAATTATTGTTCCCTATCATACATGATTATATGGCTGTTTTTTATTGAAAGATACTTTCTATCTTAATAATTGTTTCGTCAAAATCTACGTATTTAAAAGATTCCTGCTTTTTGTTCACCCACTTCCTGAAGTTAATTCTTAACCGATTTTGATGATTCATTTTTTATTTAAAAGATAATTTCAAGTTCTAAGTCACTGTCGAGCCAGAATTTCGATTTAGGCCCCAGGGCTCTGCCCCACAGGACTTTCAAATGCCCATGTTATTCATATGGAGGAGAGTTTTATTTGGTTTATTTCATCTGTGTTTTCCTTGATTCAATAAACAGCTGTTGTAAGGATTATATCCGCAAAATATTGCGGGGGAGCAGCTCGTAAGTTTTAAAAGTTTTTCTTCATTAATGTTAGCATGTCGTAGTAACAACAGATAATACGTATGATAAGTACCTCAACATTACCCTAAAGTTCCGTTTCACCCATCACAAAAAAACTGTGCGGTAAGTATCTCCAACAGAAATAATACATTTGACATATTTTTTGTAATCTGAAGTTAATTTACAGTTCTGTCTACAGAGATCAAACGCATTTAGTTATTGAAATATTTTTCTTCGATACCAAGTTTTAAAAGTATTATTTTGGGAAACAACACTTTTTGTTGTTAATACTAGGTATTAAAAAAGGCAAGTTACTTTTTTACAAGTTTTTCTCAGCCGACCGTCAACTCAAAATTGGGAAATTTTTTTACCGCAAATCCTTCTATCATTGAAGTAATTTTAAGAATCTGGCAAATTTAAAAATCCAAGTTATACAGTTTAAAATAATTGACTAAACTATGATTTTCAACTTAGTTTTTCCTTCTTAATATAATAAAATTAATTTTTACGTAAATGTTTAGACATACCATTGATAAGTTGTTAATATACATGTTAAAAAAGACATGTAACCGACACAGCCTGACGTCTATTAAAGATGGTTAGGATCTCCAAACCCAAAGTTCATACAGTAACACACACAACCTTGGTAACAGCAACATCTTTCTACTAAAGCCTCTTCAAGTCTTAAAATCCTTAAAAATAATGTCAATGATTTTTCAAAGATTTGGTACTGAATAGCTTTTAGTAAAGAAAAAACAACTTCCGATCCTAAAATATATTTTAAACTAATATAAGTTAAAACTAAAAAATAAAGGACATTGAGGAAAAAGTTCTTAAAAAGTCATTTGAAAATTTAAATGCACGTTGGAGATCCTGCAACCCGCTTTACAAGACTCGAGTGTCGTGAGAGGTGAAAGGTACAAGGCGCTCCACCTCCGCACCGCGGCGCCGCTGTTTTCAAACCATCCTTTACGCAATAAAAGGTCGTCGACAATATTAGCTCTTTCAGTCTGGCTTATTTGCTTATTGAGCGATTCTTGGCTTTCATTTTTCGAGTGGAAATGTGCAAAAACAAAAGCGGCGGGAGATCGCTTTAGCGACTCACGACGTGTTCTGTCAATGGGGCCTTGTAATTAGCTCGCGAACACCGCTAATTTTTCCAATTATTGCGAGTGTAACTACTCAAGACAAAAAGGATAAGGCGGCTTTGAACCCGAAGGGTTTGGGGGGGGGTGTAATGCTAGTTACCCCCGAGTGCGAATTTCGAATCGAGAGGCGCTTTGATCGAATTTGTCACTCGGTGAGGCGTGGTCGGCGCGGCGCGCTCACAGTCGGGCTCTATGAGTCGTAGGAGCGCATAGGGTGAGATTTCACTTTTTAATTGCACTTGTGTGTGTACAGTTGGTTAGAAAACAAATAAAACGCAATGGTATAAGTCAAATAATCGTACGTAATAACGAGTTTGCTTTTACCACTGACACTCGCAACATCAAACTCATCCCTCGAAGTTGATGTTTCCCTACTGAACCAAAATAAATGGCTATTAATAATGTGAATTTGTTCTAATATTCAACACATAACTGGCTAGAAATCAACAATTATATGACTGAACACTGTTTTGGTCTATTACCCTCTTGGTGCGTTCTGCCTGCCCACGATTGTCTCAGACCGCACCGTTTCCGGACAATGAATTTACGGGCGTAGACGTAGTGCAAATTCTTGTCTGTCACCACAGAGAAGAAAATACGCAACAAACGATAACGCTTCTTATATAATTTCAAAGGAGTAGAACATGCTTCCTGCTTCCTATAACCAACGAATGCTACAAATATGTAACTTATAACAATAAATCATTTTCCGCCACTTGTTTGGTAACATGTATAACAAAAACTGAAAACAACGATTTTAAATATTAATTCATCTTATAGTAACATAAGTTTTAAAAACGGAATTTAATTCAACTACTTTCCCACTGCAGATAAAGCTAGTCTATACTTTAGTCTCTTGATTTATATTTTGTAAATGCCTATTAAAATTTCAGTACTCCATGTACACTGTCCATCCACACTCCATCTACACTTCTTTAATATGCTTGTAATATACAAGCGGAAAATATTGTACCGAGTGTAAAACGTCTGGCTACACCTGAATATATTGTTTATGAAAAATCATACAACAATAAACTGTAGGTTTATATCCCTACTCTAATGACCGACTATTTTATGCATTTATCAATTGGGGATTTAAATATAAGCATGGGTTCCCATTTCAAATGTTCGTAGTTAACTCATTGCCACAATCCCAACATTAAATAGACCACTCAGCCATTCGAAGTTCTCATCCAATATCTTATTACAAACTTTGCAAAACTGTATAATTTCTGATAGAGTTTGTTCTAAAGATGCCCGGTTTGTTGGGAATCCGCTACAAATTAGTGAATTCCAATGGAATTAACAAGCTTCCTTACATTGATTTCTAAGCGTATGTATGTACTGATTCCTTCACCTTGTCGATCCAGTCTCTGGCCGTTTGGAAACCCCACCAAGGATTTAGCTATACCACGGAGAGGAGTGGATACAGAGTTGGACGTCGGGCAGGCGAGTTCGCCGCGCGGCTCAAGCGCTGCGCCACTGTCGCCGATGGAACGACGCGACGGTGGCGCGCCACCTGGTCTGGGCAGGCGAAGCGCAGCGCGGTCGGCGATGTATGTCCCTCGTCTGATTATACCTACGGAGCCCTAGTCTTGAAACAGCCAAAGGCATGGTACTACACGTGCATTACGATATATCATTCGGAGAAGCTCACACATGACCACTCGAACCATGAGTCAGTTTATGGTTATGTACGAACATTATCAAAAGTTCCCTCACTAAAGAATAATATGTGTAAGGATATATATTTAAATATAGATGAAATATGTGTGCCTCTTTTAAATTCGAGGTGACGATGAAAAAAACATATGTGTGAAAGAATAGCACAGCTAATGAGGTTGACACATTAATACTCAAACCCGCGTCAGCATACGACTAATGACGAACGAGCATCGCAATTAACTGTTTTGTCCGCGATGGGAAGTAGGAGCAAAACAATATTCCCAAAGGGTGTGAGGATAAAGAAACAAAACCGTATTGGAGCAGCGATCCGCCGCGGCGAGCGAAGGGTGCCTCCATTATCGATACGGCCCGATTGCGACAAAAACGGGTCGGAGCTTCTTGCGCGACCGAACGAACATATTAAATAGGAGCAGAGGATTTGCATAGATGCTAATACACTGGGCAAACAAAACCCGAGCCCGACCGAGGGGCAAAAAACAAACGGATTCGATGGGATAAGGTGAGCCGTTACAAATCAGTTATTTATCGATGGGAAATGCAAAGTTAAGAATTATTGAAATCTCGCTCGGTCGGGCAATAAATCAGAGGTCCGAATGAGGCATGGTCCGACACCCGCGATGCCTTCGGAACGTCTCGCCTCTCGGACGAAATGGGAATTTATGAAGCGGTGTGGAGCTTCCTGCTTTTACTATCCATCACACGTAATTACTTTGATACGTTTTGATTTTGAGGAGTTGGAGACTATTTCCACAATACGGTTGCGCTGTAGCAATATACAAGCATAAATTATCGTAAAGAATCCTCAGGAGCTAGGTTTCAAGACGTTAAAGATTACCAGTATGAAACTTATGGATTAATGGTGATGTGTGCAGTATTTCATCTCAAGACTCTTAATTTCACATTCATTCGCGTCACGAAAATCTGTTTCATAACATGTCTGATTCTAACACTAAGTCGGATTAAAATAATAATTTACAAAACAATTTATATTTCCTAAAACAAGTGTTTCTTAAAACAATTTAATGCCATTTCCTAATTTTTTGTCAGGAATATAAATGTGCCAAAAATTACTTGAGAGTGTCTGGGTAAATTTGGTGTAGTTGGTACACCTGAGGTGTAAATCAGAGGAAGGCAATGACCTATTTACAAAAGCATAATCAAAATGTGGAAACGGCGGCGAATCCCGAGACGAACAACGTCAACGCTGCGCAGAGGTGGCGCAGGAGGGCTGGGGCGGAGATGGCTGCAGCATGACTCTTTGTCCAGCTTCCTCCTCGACTCCTGACAGACAAATTGTGCTGAATCTCGCGATCGACGCTAATAGACTGCTCGATTAGTCCCGTTCCGAGTTTCCTTGTCGCCTCCGTGAGCAGGTCGTGATCAATTACTATTGAAAGATCCTGTCTTACTTCTTTGTATCGATATGTTTGTATATCGGCCCTCCGGGTGCCGGATTGCCCTTCATTTTCATCAGGTGCCACATTGTTCACTCCCACGCCACCGCACTACCTGTCGTCATCGTTTCCATCCGGTCGCCTCCTCCGGTTGAGTTTTTGTGATGTATTCCTTCTTTGTTGCAGCTTCACCTGGTGATGGCTGAATGAACGGTCGTGAGTCTGGGCATTGATGGTGGACTGATCTGCACGATCGGGACCCGACGCGGACGCTAGAAACACCGCGTCTTGACTTGCGCTCGCTCGCATCTCGATTACATTTGTGCGTTACCATTATTCGTTTTATATTGGATACGAAATAGTATATTCCATAACAAGAGTGGACAGTGCTATTTTGCATAGATGTGCTATTTTGCATGTTCGAGACCATATGTTTGAAGTGCGAGACTTGTCGAGCACTTCAAATGGTCTAGAACATGCAAAACACTTCCCACTTGAGTTTTGAACGATACTTTTCACTACACTACTTTGATAACAAGAGTGGAAAGTGACAATTTCCCACAGTAAACATTACTTTCCACTGTATACATTGAAATCTGTAAATATGAAGTTTCGCAGGTGATAAACACACAATGAAAACAGCTGATATCAATAGACTTTATAAAGAGTGTTTGACTTCAAAGGCGCCTTTTGAAAATAGGCATTGTAGTTTAAACCTAATTTCCTAAAAAGGAATTTGTAAGGAACTCTACAAAAATCTCTACTATAATGACACTTTCAAAACTATGATTTAGGTTTACCTTGAAGCTTTAAAGTACTCCGCAAGAAGCTCAGAGGCAAATGCCAGAAAAGGGCCTCTTCAAATCCCCACTCTAGTTTCAATTTTATAATAAATATAATTATCGAAACATTATGTGTGTAGTATTACGGCCTGTATACGTTCCAAGCAGCATTGTGTTTGGGAGAAAAATATACTCCATTTTAATTGTTATAAACCGTTTTCAATACATAGCTGTGCTATCAGTTAGAAATGTGGTAAAACTAAGTTCAGTTTAGTTTAAATTTTCTCAGAATCCATTCCTTCCATAACAAATTGGCATGCGAAAGACGACATAACAAAACACCATTCATAGTTCAAAACTGAAATTAATGAATCCACAACTGAAATTCAAGGATCATTTAAGAAACGTCGAAAACGTAAGAACTTATTATTTTCCTCTCGTAAATCATCTTGAAAGATAAGTCGGAGCCAAGAGAATTATGAAATGAAAGGGGACAAAGATCCGGCAAAGATGAGAATGAGCGCAAAACGATCCAAGCCAGAAATACCCAGGTACACTGAAGGCGATGGCGGGCGGTATGATTGGTTACTGCATGCTACGCTGGATGGCGTTGGACGCTTTTCAACGTTCTATTTCTTTCCGTAATGTGGATCGCCGGTTTATACGAATTGAATCGATTGTTTGTCTTGTTGGCAGAGACACAACGTTCTCTTTTCTCAACTATAGCTTCTTTCGTTTTTACTTCAGTCATTAGATTTAATAAACTCCTACTTTTGGGACTCGTTTATATTTATTTTTTTGGATCATTGCAAGAGTGTTTCATGCCAGGAAATTTAACACAACATTAGGAATGAAATTTTGATGTAACTAGTGTTAGACAAGCGACCCTGTCAATCAAAAATATACAAGTATAAAATATAATTACATGCTCCTAAGCCTTACAATAGTCGACAATGTTTTATTCTACCTCCTTATAAAACTTCTTAACCGTAGTATCGGTCGACTGAAACCATAATAATGAAATCTATCTTAAAGGACCGTGGATGGAAAACCACTCCCAACATCTTACTTGGGCGTTTTTATTTTCCATAAGGGTGCTTTTATAATATAGTAGTCGTTTTCCACTAGCCACTAGCGCTAGAAAAACACTAGAAGAGAATATAACATGCCCATTCGTAGTTCGTTTATCCATCACAGCTTAGCTATGATAAAATCTCAAATGCTGTACTTATTCTATATTTTGTCATTGAGAAATTATCTTTTACCTTAGCTATAACGTATGTTGTGCAAGAAAATGGTTGCACTTATCATATTAATTTAGTAAATTACTTAATTCATGACCATTTCATAATCAATCACTTGTTTCATAATTCATTTAGTTAATGATAAAATCGGGGTTTACTTATTCCCTCAACTTTTTAATCCTATAAAAGGAAGAAACTATATGCATCAAACTACATAATTTATATTAGTACTATCAGTAAAACATATTTGAATTGTATACCATCGCAGGAAGAACAGCTTTCCCTAATTTTTCTTTTCGTCTAAAATTGGAATTATATTTTTGTTTTATGTATATTATTCTATTATATATATGCATAAATATATTACCATTAAACGTTGATTCGTGCGGATCAATATTTTCCATGTTTTTGAAATTTGTCAGATACTCCAAGGTATTAAATATAATTTTAGATAGTATAAAGACTGATTTGTCACCTGAACCAGCCACACTATATAATATATAAATGATTATAAATGATTAGATGTAGTAGTGCAGATAGAGGTAGTACGCTGGTTGATTATGTCCCAGTTCATTTTATGAAGACAGAAACAAGTTCAAGACGGTGATCACATAAGTAAATTATGCATCACGAAATCTAAAAGATGTCGCCAGCGAGGGAAAGGTCAGTCGTCATATAAGACAAGCTTGATCAGCTGATGCTCCGGACTGGCACACAAAAAATCTGTGTTGCCGTTCGAAAAAAAAACTGTCCAGTTAGAGAAAATGAGCATTTTAGAGCTAAACATGATTAATGTTCACGGATACGTAATTTAAAATTAGAGTTAATCCTACTGTGCAGTTTATTACAGTTTATAATTAGTGTTTCTGTCTTAAATCACTGTTGATAGTAAATGGGTGTTTCTTATATTTAAACTAATCCCGCCAACCCTTGCATTACATCGTACAGCATAGGAAAACCGTGCCTTAATAGGAATCGTGCGTAAAGGAACGTACAACATTTCAGTATTTTCGTGAGAATATTTCTTTAAAGTACATGGGTACTGCCACGCTCCATGGTAACTACTAGGAAGTCATGTTAGAGTCAAAATTTGAAATATAATTGTCTACTTGGGTTCAGAAAAATAAAACCTTGGATTGAAACTGGTCTTAAGGAATGCTTAAGAATTTTAAATTTATCCACGTATACCGGGAAAAGGTGCAAATGTATCAACACTAATATGTTGACTAATGTGAAGGAAACGTGTCGCGGGATGGAAAACGCTCATCTAACAATCAATTTGTATAGGTTTGGTCCTTCGGGCCGGATATTGATGAATCTTTTTCGTCAATCCCAAAGTACTAATATAAACAAGTTTCATCATTCCTAGTGATATTTTATACAAATTAGCCACGGGTAATGGAGGTCAGATCGTATGAACACTCTGTCAACAGCACGCACGGACGTCGTTCGACTCTACTGGCTCAAGACAGTGTAGGGTGTTCGGTCGAACTGGGCCGAGTATCAGACCGGGTTATTAGCATACAATGTTGTAGACGGATCGAACTGTGGCTAGCTAATCGCAGTGACGATTAATTGTACTGGGCGAGACTCAGTTGACAATGTGTTTTGGGCGGGCTCGCCTCTTCAACTGGCCTACACCTTTCCTAAAACGCGCGCTTCAACAAACAAATCCTCGGCCACTTTGAATCTCGCTTTTTCAGGGCGAGGCGATGAAAGGTGGAGTTTTGCTGATAAATATAAAGCAATGACTACTGTTTCCTTAACAGGGCACTCGAATCTGTTTGACGTGGTTGGGCTAAATCACATAAATGTATTATGTATATTCACCATTATTCACGGATTCATAATGTGGTTGTGGCTTTCAATACAATGTTACTATACTTAGTTGTTGTCTAATGATTTTGATCGTATAAAACAATGTGAAATTTAATTTGTTATGTAAATATTGTAATGGCAAAAACTGCTATCCAACCCTAATTTCTGAGAACTGAGACTGATAACACATTTACTATAAACATAATATGAGCATTATGTTGAACATTAGAATACAACATGAGCTAATTATTTTAAAATAAATTATAGAGTGCGAACGATATACTTTTTTCAATTTTGTTGTGTACGTATTTCTAAATCATAACGTGTTCAAGTAATCCTCAATAAACAATTCAAACACATGGCGTCTTTTGAAGGGCGCCTCGCTAGCCTATCTATCAGTGTCTTGAGTTTCGGTGCTACAGGTCACGAGTTCAATTCCTGGGGTGCCCCCATACGTTTGAGAGGTTTTTACCGTTCTTGTCCTCTAACAACGTTTAAAAAATACAATACCACTGGTGGAAAAAACTACGATGATAAACATGTTCAAACTATCAATTCGAGTTCAAACTTTTCTTTTCGAGTTCAAACTCGAGATAATGATTTTCTTTAAATACTCAAAACTACCAAGATTTGTGTATACCACGAAAAGTTTATTTTTTAAATGTGTATGCTATAAATATGATTAAGCTGTAATTAATTTTATACATTTTTTATTTAAAAATATTGTTAACTTAGGGATTTACAAAAGGTGTATAACAAATTACTTTCTAAAGTCGTCTCTATTGGTTTCAGTTTAAATAATTCGTTACGTATAGTTTGTTTTGAAACTGAACTTTTCTAAACAAATGTAATTCATCCTATATTAAATAGGGTGTACGGAAAAAGGAAATATCATAGCTCGAGTAATATTTCTTTTAATTGGAGTTTTTTATTTCATCGATCTGGTTGAGTGAGTAGTGTAGATTATAAAATAAAAAAATATATTATATACAATTTGTAAAATAAGCTTTAAGGTAAAAGAATACAAGACCTAATTGCAGTACGCTCATAACACCTAAAATAATTCCTGCAAAAATCTCCCACCAATTATAAACCGCTGTATGTCACGTCGGCTTTTAAATAGGGCGCAAAGCCTACAACCCCTGAACACCAAAGTCCCGATGATCAAATGCCGCTTGCGCTCCACTGATCGGAATACCCCGAGATCGGGTTACGATTGAAAAGTCAACGGGGTTTTTTCACGTTCAACCGGGTGATTAATGACGTTCGCAAACGGTGGCCACTGATTTGACTACCTGTTTTGACACCTCCGTCCCTCTAATCGGCCGTTTGACGCCGTCCGTCAGCGTGATTAACGGTGGCATCCCCCGCAGCTTATCGCTGCTCTTGGCCCCGGGACCATTTGTTCTGCTCCGGGCCAGGGCCTCTAGAATCTTCTGTTTACACAATCGATAAATCGCCTTATCCTTCTCCGATTCATCTGCATCTGTTGATGGTGTGAAAATCTTAGAGCTGAATAGAAACTGGATTGGGTGAGGAAAGATACTTTGGAGGGTTTATTGGTAGATTTTAGTTTATGAATCTTTGTATGATTTCAACACATCGAACCGCAACGGCTAATGAATCTTTGTATGATTGCGACACATCGAACTGCAACGGCTAATGAATCTTTGTATGATTGCGACACATCGAACTGCAACGGCTAATGAATCTTTGTATGATTGCGACACATCGAACTGCAACGGCTAATGAATCTTTGTATGATTGCGACACATCGAACTGCAACGGCTAATGAATCTTTGTATGATTGCGACACATCGAACTGCAACGGCTAATGAATCTTTGTATGATTGCGACGCATCGAACTGCAACGGCTAATGAATCTTTGTATGATTGCGACACATCGAACTGCAACGGCTAAGGAGGAAAGTATCACAGAACTGTAGAGAAAAACTCATATTACATTTTTGTTACTTTAATAATACACCAGCTAGTTATTCAGTTTTGACAAGGATTATCAGGGAAGTTTATGATTTTCATTGCTTAGCTATTAATCATTGAATGGAATATTAACATTTGATACAAAAATCCTTTTTTAAACGTCCTGCTTTGAATGCGACTTGTTTTTTGGCCAGAAAAATCTGTTAATGCAAATTAAAATCAAGGAATCCACAGTGTTATATTAAAATTCTGGAACATAAAACAGATCCCTATTTAGATCAAAATAGTTGCAGGTATATGCTTCAGTTTTTAATTTTTTACTAGAAACGAAATTGATAACAAGACTAAAATATAAACTATCCGTTTTAAATTTAAAATACCCCCCGTTGCAGCAAACCTGCATACTCAGCGAATTTCCAATGAATATATATGTCTTAATAACACATTAAGCCTCTTACCAGGATTCATAAGAAATATATTCATAAATAAGCGATATTTAAAATATTCATTATTCTCTATAAGAATAACATTAGGGATGAGTACGCAGGTTTGCTGCAACAAGGAACACAAAATAATGGGTTTTCATGCAAATATCGATAGAACTCATCTAAGTGAAGTCACATACCAAGTTTCATCCATATACATTCATAAATAAGCGATATATAACATTTTTATTACTCTCCATAAGAATGACATAGGGACCGAGTACCTAGGTTTGCTGCTGCGGGAACCATAGGCGAAAAATTGATTTGTTGTACAAACTACAACAAACCATAACCAGATGAAGCGATATACCAAATTTCGTCAGTTTATGTTCATAAATAACCAAAATATAAAATTTGTTTTTTTCTCCATAAGAATAACATTGGACAACGTACTGTATTTAGCACTTTCAATATCTTAATAACCAAAACATTTACATGTGAAAACCCCAAAAAACCCATTTTTGGGGTACAAAACCCCCCAAAACCCCCCCTTAGGTTGGTGCGATTTGTCTGGTTTTCGAACTCGTTCAAATAAATGGTACTTTACATATTTGCACAAAATTTCATTAAGATCGGACCTTTTTTACGAGAGTTATCGTGCTTATGGATACACACACACACACATATATATATATATATATATATATAAATTTGAACGAATGGTGTTTTTGGCATCTGGGGACCTCAAAACGAAAAGTTATCATGGTCTCGGGCTTAAGTCTTACCATGAGACCTACGGTAATAGCTTCTTCCCTATAGGGGAAATTCGCTAAAAACACATGAAATACTTTATGTAGACTACCCTTTAGTCTTGAATCTAACAATTATAATCTGATATTTCAAAAGGGTTAGTAATATAAAACTACTAAATAAATTTAATGTTTTTTACATTACCCGATGTATTGGTCTGATGCCAACTGTAGCCAGTAACGTGACTACGGAACTACCAAGGGTCTGATCCATCTCAGTTGTAAGTGAACACGACTACCAACATATAATTCTTCCGACAGCTGATAATATCATCATCTACCGATTCGGAACCAAGGGTGCATTGTTGGATGTAATAGAAGTCCATTGATTTCGCTACTTTTTAAAACTTATGCTTTGCTAATTACACATCAGCAAAATGAGCTGAAGTTATGTTTAAGTTATCCATAAAAATTTTACGTCAAGGATTTTACTGCCATAATTTACGTGTTTTGTAATGTACTTTATTCATTAACATGTTCTCACTACAACATGTTTATAAAAAATAACTGAATATCCTAAAGAATGCTTTATAGCGGTTTATTCCCGAAAATCCTTTTATAACATAACAAAGAAGGGTAATTAACTGTCTACCAGCACTCCATATTGTGCTAGCCGCTAACAAGCGACTAGCGACCGCGCCGCCCGTGATGCAGATGTTGCTTTACAGAAGAAACCGTACAACGCATCTGTTTATTATTTTGAAAGCGAGTTAACGGATTTAGCCGCGGATCGGGTCCGGAGCCAATGAACATGTCAGGAGTGCGCCAAATGAACGGCCATCGAGTAGGAAGCTCTTTCAAAACGATACATTTCTCACGAGAAGTCATTACGAGATCGGACTCTAAATTAGACGTAGTGAAGTGGCTGTCCGATTAATATATCGGATGTGAAATGTCGACGCACCTGTTGTCCCTGTCCAGTACAAACTCATATTTATGTTGATATTTTTAGACCAAAGCGCATCATTTCTGCTGCGCGCTCGCCGAGACAAACGCTCGCCGCCCACCGCCTGCGCGACATCGCTCTATAGTGACAGCCGCCCGGTCCCCGGTTCTCCACCAACAAGAGCTTTACTGTGGAAATCAAATACTATTTGTTAACAACTAAAGTAGTTCGCACCAGGGGTGGAGGAATTAACATCTTAGCAACAACCTAGACCGCGTGCACAAGAGTTTTTATTTTTCAATTTGAGTTTGGGTTTAGATACTAATTTCTATCTATTTGAAACATTTTTGTTATTTGCTGCACTACAACAACTTTTTGCGACTCAACCTGTAAGTTATCACTTAGCGAAATCACCACTGAGAAATCTTTACTGCGATAATAGCTGATTAGCTACTCTAAAGAAACAGACAAAATTCGTATTTTGTAGTATATGGCTCGTATACATTCCTCGTATTGTGTAGTAAATGGCTCGTACACATTCCTCGTATTGTGTAGTAAATGGCTCGTACACATTCCTCGTATTGTGTAGTAAATGGCTCGTACACATTACTCGTATTGTGTAGTAAATGGCTCGTACACATTCCTCGTATTGTGTAGTAAATGGCTCGTACACATTACTCGTATTGTGTAGTACATGTCTCGTACACATTCCTCGTATTGTGTAGTAAACGGCTCGTACACATTCCTCGTATTGTGTAGTAAATGGCTCGTACACATTCCTCGTATTGTGTAGTAAATGGCTCGTACACATTCCTCGTATTGTGTAGTAAATGGCTCGTACACATTCCTCGTATTGAGTAGTAAATGGCTCGTACACATTCCTCGTATTGTGTAGTATATGGCTCGTACACATTCCTCGTATTGTGTAGTATATGGCTCGTATACATTTCTCTTATTGTGTAGTATATTGCTCGTACACATTCCTTGTATTGTGTAGTATATGGCTCGTATACATTCCGATACACTACGAGCTATTATTTTTTTAATTACATCTAGTTATTTGTTTAAATTTACAATTGTGATAGTAATGTCCTCGTTCATTTACCATAAGTGACATTCTACCATGAAAAACTTCATGACACCTTCTTATTTAAATTACTCCAAAATTTTCAGCTTATGCCATTATCAGGGGTATAATTTGCAAATAACACTAAACAATAACAAACACAAAATACCCCGTAGCAGCAAACCTGCATACTCAGCGAATTTCCAATCATTTGTATGTATCTTAATACTTTATAAAGCCACATACTAAGTTCCATCAATATAAATTCATAAATAAATGATTCATGACATTTTAATTACTCTCCATAAGAATAACATGGCGGCTGAGTATGCAGGTTTGCTGAACAAGGAACATATAAAATGGGTTTTTATAAAATATAACTCAACTAGGTAAAGTCACATACCAAGTTTTATTAATTTATGTTTATAATTAACGGAGATAACATTTTACTAGTTCTCCATAAAAATAACATGGGGGCTGATTACGCAGGTTTGCTGCTACAGGAACTATCGGCAAAAAATCTTTTTTGGTGAAAATATCAATATCAACACAACTATATAAAGCAGTATACCAAGTTTCGTCAGGATAAGTTGGTAAATAAACGAGATATACAATTTGTCTTATCCTCCATAAGAATAACATTGGACGACGTACTGTGTTTAGTACTTTCAATAGCTCTGTAACCAATTGACGTAGAGCAATGATCAAAACACCAAATTGTTTTTTTCAAGCTAAATTTAATGGTGAAAAGTAACATTTTATTTACTAAAATATGAAATGTAAACAACTCAAAAAACCCATTGTTTGGGTACAAACCCCCCCCCCCAAAATACCCGTTTGGATTGAGTTTTCGAACTTAAAGTTATAAATGTTGCTTTACATGTTTATACCAAATTTCATCGAAATCGGACCATTTTTACGAGAGTTATCGTACCCACGGACACATAGATATATATACAGTTTTGAACGGATGGTGTTTTTGGCATCTGGAAACCTCAAAACGATAAGTTGTCATGGTCCCGGGCCTAGGTCTTACCATGCCGACTACGGTAATAGCTTCTTCCCTATAGGGGAAATTCGCTAAAAAAACAGCGAATTTTAGATCGTTAAGTTGTAAAACATCAATGTTGCTATTACATAACCATCTAAATCTTATGTGGCGTTTAAATACGTTATTTGTTGTTTTTTATTGCATTTTTATTTACAAATTTCACTCCAGAATGAATGCTTAAGCCGAAAACTTGAGTTTATTAAAAATTAGAATTGATAATAAGAAGTTTAAACTTACGTATAAGGGTCGAATAGGAAACTGACTACTTGCATTTGGTAAGAGCAAAAATATAAACTGCCTAACAGATACACTAGTTATGAAGAATGCTAAAAACATATACTGCCACAGAGATAGCATAGGTAATACTTATAACGCAGTGTGCTCATTTTAGCGAATTTCCCCTATAGGGAGTTAGCGAATTTCCCCTATAGGGAAGAACAACTTTTTTATTAGCATATTACGTGTTGTTATTACTTACGGGATGTAATAAAAGACGTCTTACAACACTTAAGATATATTTACACTTATACTGATTCACATACAGACGGTAAACATATATAAAAGATGGTACTAGGCTATCGATTTCGACCAGTCACACCAGTCATCATCAGGCCAATTAGAGAACTGACGGTCATGTATATATATATATATATGTATATATATATATATATACATATATATATAGGTATATATAGGTATATATAGGTATATATATGTGTCCGTAGGCACGATAACTTTCGTAAAAATGGTCCGATCTTGATGAAATTTGGTACAAACGTATAAGGCAGGATCTATTTTCGTGAGTTTGAGAACCAGACAGGTCGTTGTATTTTAAAGGGGGTTTTGGGGGGGTTTTGTACCCCAAAAATTGTTTTTTTGAACTCTTTACACGTAATTCTTTTTAAACCCAAACTGTTGTATAAACCATTAAATTTAGCTTAAAAAAACAAACAATTTGGTATTTTGATCATCGCTCTACGTCAATTGGTTACCGAGATATTAAAAGTGCTAAACAAAGTATGTTGTCCAATGTTAATCTTATGGAGGATAAGTAAAATTTTATATCTCGCTTATTAATGAACAAACATTAATGTTGCTTCATCTGGTTGTGGTCTACTCTCATTTGCACAAAAAACAACTTTTACCGATACTTCCTGAATCCGCCACCCGATTTTACATTGTTTTGCCCCCCCAATTTTATGTGTTTGCTCCCACCCCGGATTTTATATTTTCTCTCCCGCCCCGATTTTATTGTTGCCCCCCCTCCCCCCCATTTTATATTTTTATTTTTTACCAATTTTATATTTTTGCCCACTCCCCGATTTTATATTTTTTCTCCCCCCATTTCATTGTTTTGCTCCCCCCCGATTTTATAGTTTTCGCCCCCCCCCCGATTTTATATTTTTTCTCCCCCCCCGATTTTTATTTTTGCCCCACCCCCGATTTTATATTTTGCTCCTCCCTCTTCGATTTTATATTTTTATTTTATGTACCTCCATTTTATATTCCCCCCCGATTTTATATTTTCGCCCCCCCTCTTCCATTTTATTTATTTATTTTATGTTCCCCAATTTTATATTTTTCTCCCCCTCTCTTCGATTTTTTATTTTTATTTTATGTTGCCCCCTCCCGATTTTATATTTTTGCTCCCCCCCGGTTTTTATTTTTGCCCCCCCCGATTTTTATTTTTGCCCCCTACCCGATTTTATATTTTTTTGCCCCCAATTTTATATTTTTGACCCCCCCCCGATTTTATATTTACTCTCCACCCGATTTTATTTTGGCCCTCCTCCGATTTTATATTTATGCCCCTCTCCCCCCTCATCGATATATATTTTTTTTGTTCTTGAGTTCTTTTATTTCTAAAAGCGAATCCAAGGTGTTACGTGTACGGATTTGGAGTCGCAAACCACACGCCGTTTACTACCCGACAGAGTTCCTCGACTTAGCAACAGGACCCAAACTATCTGCCAGTATATTTCGTTAACTTTGATTTAATTGTACATTAAACGTGTAAAATGTAATTTTAATATTGTAAAATAATGTGGATTGTTATTTGCTTTAGTTAATCTACCATTTATATACAACCTTACGATGGACGGGTACACAGCTAGTGGATAATAAGTAATATCTTATGTATCCCTTAATTATGACATAAATTAATAAAATTTGGTATGTAGTTTTACCTCTTGTTGAGTTATACTGATACTTGCATAAAACCCATTTGTTGTGCTCCTTGTTGCAGCAAACCTGCGTACTCACCCCCCCATATTATTCTTATGGAGAATAATTAAAATATGGTATATATCGCTTATTTATGAATGTAGATTGATGAAACTTGGTATGTGGCTTCACCTAGTTGAGTTATATTGCTATTTGGATGAAAATCCATATTTTGCCTTCCTTTTGCAGCAAACCTGCTTACTCAGCCCCATGTTATTCTTATGGAGAATGATTCAAATGTTATATATCGCTCATTCATGAATGAATATTTATAAAACTTGGTATGTGGCTACACCAAGTTGAATTGTATTGATATTTGCATCAAAATTGTGTCAGCAAACCTACACACTCATCCCCAATGTTATTCTTATGTAGGATAATTAAAATATCGCTTATTTGTTAATATATTTTTATGAAACTTGGTAAGCGGCTTTATGCAGTATTAAGACAAAAATGTGCATCGGAAATTCTCTGAGTACGTAGGTTTGCTGCGACGGGGGTATTATCGTATTCCAGCAGTATTTATCTCCTGTATATCTCCTGCAGACATAAAGACACCAGTTATTTCCAATCCCCTCTGCCACCGCTGTGCTGAGGTTTAATTCCCCTGCGAATCTTTAAGCTTAAGTCTACTTCCTTCGAATCCTCGGACGATGGGAATCACTTTGATTTATTAGATTCTCACAACCGGACCATAATAAATCTGCAAAGATAACTGTATCAAATGCGATACCGGCGCGGGTGATGAATGTGGGTTCACCGTCGTCCCGGCTGAATGTTGAGGGAGCGGCGATCGGGCATGCATTCGCCAAGCTTACTCATAAACCCGGCGATTACCATTTCAATTCATACAATCGGTCTGCATTTCAATAGAGTTTTTGTTGTTTTAGCCCGAGCCGTAAGAAAGGGCTCGAGGCCTTCGAGGCCGCATGACACCTGCCTTCGCTTAGCAGACTGCTGGGGACTTGTCTGTACTCGAGGTGGACCTGAACACGTGTACTTTAGGTATCCCCTCAGAGATGTATCTTTCGACATTGTTCTCCAGCAAATGCTTACTTGAACACAGTAAGTAAGCTGTCAGTGTGGCTAACACTGTTACGATCTAGTTACGACGCACTAGTGTTTTGATCATCTGTACAGTTTTGTGTCTTTATACCTGCGATCGCCTAACACAACAGTAACTTACAAGTACAGTAAAAGGTATTCCGGAGTTCGACTGACTGATTGACAAATAGCCTGACATTATCTCTATATATAAAAGGATTATAAGCCCTTTTCATTTGAGTCCATGCTTAAACTGGTTTGGCAGGATAATAATCATAGTAACGGAAATCTGGATACACTGGTTTTTAGATAATAAAGTGACAACAATATGGTTTATTTTGTTCTTATTGCCTTTTGCTAGACTTTTGAAGACTAAGCGGAACTTTGAGTACTGGCCCGGTAAGAAAATATACATAAAGTAGTATATAATTATAAATATAGTCTTATCTACAGTGTTTTTTTTATAACAAAAAAACACTGGCAGGACTAAGACTAAGTAGAAAAGGTTTCATACAATTCTCCACTTACTATACAGAGTTTTGGCCTAACTGTCTAGGATAGGAAATCCTAGTTAGGTATAGTCTCACAAGTAGCTTTACAAATTTATAATATTGTTGTTAAATACTAAAGTGCATTCAAGATAATATTATCCTTGAAAAACTCAATTCTCAGTGAAATTTGTATCTCCTCTCAATAAATGTATAATATTCTAAATATACAAGACATTTTCTTTCCCTATTTCTGATCCAAGCACGTATTAAATTCCTACCAATTAATACAAATATCTAAAGACATTTCTCAAAATTGTTTTCATAATTGCAACCTACACAAATTGAATATTATACAAAATAAAATATTTTCTACTAAATATATTGAAACATTTTTAAAAGTCTAAATCTTTGCAACGCAATGTTAACACTAAATACCTTTAAGCTTTTAAACACCAAAACGATCCGGTAAGCCGTTAAATTTCATCGCTGAGTCGACAATGCTCTCAAACAGACAGCTATTAATGAGTCAATTGGTATCGGCTTGATTCAATGTTTGAACTGCGGTCGGCGCGTTTGCCTGTGTGTTTGTGTTTATACGCTTACGCACTATTGACAGGATCGGTATTCACGCTAAACCTGTGCTCCCGCGTATTAGTTCTGCACCCCCTCGCCCCCCCCCCCCCGTCTGCCGATACCGACTGAATGGCTTTCAACACGGATTAATAGTCCTCATTTTCTGTCTTGTGTAGACGCTGGTTTTTTATTTTCTGAGGTAATTTTTGTTGGAATAAATTTTAAGAATGGGTTACATTAAAAGAGGAATCTAACTGATTTTTCGCATGTACAAGTAAATACATTATGTCACCTATATACACCTGTCACCTCAGGTCAACCTAAAGATTTTTATCTAACCTAGAAAACGTTTTTCTTCCGAATATATGTTTATTAATTAGCGTTATTTTACCTGACAAAAAACGCTCTTCTTTTTTTGGAAAACTAAATTCATTACAATAAAATGTAGTGGTATCTGAGGATGTTATCCCTCTTTTAGTTGCCGAGGATGCTATAAACTTCAATTTGACAAGTAACAACTGTTTCTATATACTAACTAGCTGAATAGCGTAGTAGTTAGAACTATTGCCTCATAATTTAAGCCCGCCAGATCGATCCAAGGCAAAGTCATACAAATGTTACGAAGGCTAAAAAATAAATCATGCTTCCATTTTTCATCGGGATCTTTATTTTGTTTGTTACAAAAAATAGATTCGTATTATTACAAAAATGTCTGCATATTTTAAGAGATGTACTTTAGAACAATTAACCGATAGTATAAATTATAAATTACTAGAGTGGTTTGTTTAACCTATTCATACGTTGAAGGCGGATAAGCATCCAAGCCAGCAAATAGTTTCGATAGAGATTCCGAAGTTATTTAAATACTAAAAGTTTTATTTAAAGATACTAAAATTGTAAATGCTTATCAACATTTTATCGAATGCATATCCAAAAATACAGGATCTGTAAAATGACCTGTATGTTTTAGATCTTGCATCTCCAGCACAAAACATAAAAATAAGTATTCATTAATCAAGTTCATCGAAGTCAAACGGCGCAATTTTTGAAAGCCTAATATGCAGTGGCCTCTCACAATCACCCGGCATCCGTTCGCAGGACGTTGATCGAGTTTGGGGCGTGAGAATTTGCGGCCGCCTTGTGTTTTAGCCCTCCTGACAGGTAAGACCCTCTCCAATTATGAATGCGCGTATGTTAATTCGCCACCGGTAAAAAATAACCGGAAAACTAAAGGGGTGATTTGATGATTGGGGGGACAGGTTGAACCTAGCCGTAGCAGATGTGTGACCGGCAATCGGGCATCTTGCGATCCCTCCCTGCCGAACCGGCTGATCACATTCGTAAGAAATTAGATGGAGTTGTGCGAGGTTTGGTTTCCCCCTTAGTTTAGAATTGACACAAACTGATTAACGCAATCAAACGTTGATAATTCTGACTGTTTCTGCTTAAATTTGCAGGTTGGCCATGAGTTTTGGAAGGTAGACATTTTGATTACTTGAACTTTTACTGTTTTATGCGAATATGTTTTTTATATTCTTTGATATATCATATTTTTTAAAAATTTGAATTAGTCGTGTCAACACGTAAGCAATAAGATCAAATGGAATCATATAAATTTGAAATGTGGATACAGCGTTTCATTAAAATACAAATAAACTTTGTTATTATGAAACGTAAAAAGTTAATATACTTATTAAAATCATTATTTTATTAATATTAACATATTAGTACCAACACGATAACTAAATTTAATTGAAACTAACGTAAAAAGTCGCGTCGTAATGGAAGTAAAATGAAAAAACATCTTTTCGTTCATAAAATACTTAAACCATCCATGAAGACCCCCGACGCATGCGCTAGTCTGTTCCGTACAGAACCACACCAGAGCCTACCACAATGCCGGTACTGATCTGTGTACCGTCTCACAGTTATCAGCCGCGGTGTCCCCCGACAGATTTATTCGTCGGCCGAGTAGCGGAGGTGGACCCCTAAATCACCACCGACTCCTACTCCTTCTCAGCCTAGACCTTGTCACTGCAGTCTTCTCTTCGGCTTCTCCCTAAATCATATTTACCGGTTTCGTAATATGTAATGACGTATCAAACTGTAATCTATATTTATATCCCTTTCATTTTGACTAATGCGCGAGGACCAGAAGAATGGACTTCAAAGAAGGGTGGATGATGTATTGGAATTTTCGAGTCCCGGGCACACCTGCCCCCGAACTGCTTCTTATTCCTCATTTGTTATTTATGCCGGCCACCCATAAGGCCTCATCTTACACCCCATACCTCCTTATCCGCTCCTCGATCGCCATTAATCCATTAGCGTGCGGTAAATCAATACCGGCTCCGATTAATAACACCTACTCCTCATACCCAGCCGGTGTTTCCGAGATGTCAACGCAGCTCCTCGCCGTCCCCATGACCTTAAGAGGGGTTCTGGTGCGGCTCCAGCAGATTTGGAGGAGTTGTAGTTTTACTGATGCCGTACTAAAGCAACTGACAAGTCAGGATTCGCTTATGCACATTAAATTAGTACGGAAGTTCAAACAATTTTAAATAACAACTGTGTTGAGGCTTATCTACTATTTCACAACTTAATATAAATTAATCTAAATGAAGAATACAATACAAAGTAGATTAAATACAGCAGATTTGGGAGGGAAATAGTATGTTAGGAGGGTAGTAATTTGCTCACATTTTTAATTTAAAAAGCACAACAAGATACAAGCGTTCGAGAAAATATCCCTCAGTTCATCGAGCTTTAAACGGTTGCTACAAAAGATTATTTAATTCATCGAAACTCGTGTTCACCATGGAGAGGGGAGCTTCGATCGAAGGAATAATTTAGTTTTTAATTATGTTTTTGTCTTTCATAAATGGATTTCCCGAGTAATTTTTGAGTCGGGGAAGTATGTGTGGAAAATTAATATTTAAAATGGCGATTCCGGCGATCAAAGAAGCGATAGAGACGGCCGCGGCGAGAGGAGTAGGGGCTGCCTCTGACAGATCAAATACCGAACTTGTTAAACTTTCTTAAAGTGTTGTCGCAATTTCTCCACAGAGAATTGAATACAAGGATATTTGCTTATTTTTCATTTAAGTTGGGTTCAGCCCGCGAACAATGAGAAGGCCCGGGGCGACCGCTCGCCTCTCGCTGATAATTTTATTGAAAACTTGGCAATTCCGGAGAAATTTCGCTTCGCAAAAAGGTGCTCACTCGGTAACAGCGGTAGTTTGCACTCTAAGAATTAAATCGTTTAATCCGTTGGAGCGAGAGGGAGTGTTGACTTTGAACTGAACAATAATAGCCGAGGGCCGCTCCTCCCGAGCGTTATCTCCATATTCACGATTATATTCCGACATCTATTTAATGTCTAATGAACTTTACGCCGCCTCTCTGCCGGGCAGGTGGACAGTATATTAGCTCATAACCGCGCCGACATTTCGATAGGCTGTTTCGATAGAAATATCCACCGTCGAAATAACGTTGTATAACCCCTTATTTACAACGGTTTTTATGTTCTTTTAAAACGGTTTCAGTATTTTACTTGAGGAAATAGGGAGTTAATGTCACTATGCTAATAGCCATACCTTCACTAATGTTTGTAATAAGAGACGCTGCATACACATAATCGTCTGTTATCCTCTAATATATACCAGTGACATTGTACGGTTGACAATATGCATTTTTTTTATTTCCGCTATATTATACACACTAATTTTTAACTGGCTGAATTTGTATTATACTATATCGCAGACCATAAATGTTATGTTAGCAAAACTAACTCGGAAATTGTATAAAATAAAGCTATTTGCGATTGAAAATTTGATACGTTACACTACGAAATACATACCAATTTCATAAAAATCATCTATTTCCCCTCTAACATGGGTGGTTTTAAAGTCATGGTCACTCCTTCAGTATTTACAATCAGTGGAGTGGATGCTGTTTAACATTTCAGCAACGTAGACAAATATTATATTTTCAAAGTAAGAGAACGATTTTATTTGCAATCCTTTAAACAATAAACAATTACCTACAACATATACATTAACATAAAGGGAATGTTACCGCCAATCTAATTCAATGTTAACTAAATGTCCCATTTGTTAATGAACAAAATGAGATAGTACAACCTTTTATAAGATTTTATAGATAACAATGGAATAAAATCACCATACAAAATTGGTCAAGATAATTTATAAAAGCTGAACAAAGTTCCGTCAATGTTTTTAACAATAAAATTTAAGAATTAAAGGAAGACTAACCAATTCCACAGCTGTCAAAGCTCGAAACGTCATGTAAAGTTTCAGGAAATATAATTTCTAATCAGATGCCAGTTTTTTTACAACCACTGATTCTACTACTGACAGGAGAAGATTCCAATAAGCAATTTAAATCTCTATTTTCTAAATTTTTTAAAGTACTCCATTAAGTTTATTTACCTCTTGCAGTATAAATGGAAATAACGATGAAGGAGTTCAGTAGATAAGAATGGTCAAGGGATTTTTGAAACCAGCTTAATTCTGGACCTCCATCAAAGGCTTAATAACAGAGTCATTCATTCCCATCCGTCGCCAATGTCAGTTACAAAATGGATCTCCAGTCTCCACTTGGGACGGACAGTAAGTACGAGTAGTGCTTATCCATTGCCAATGTAGGTATTGCAGGGTAAGGAGTTGCTGGGGAGTTTGACACCAACAGTTATGAATTGGATCACTAGGATCCACTTGGAAGGGACAATAAGTACGAGTAGTGCATATCCAATGCCAATGTAGGTATTGCAGGGTAAGGAGTTGTTGGGGAGTTTGACACCGGCTCAGATAGGACCTCCATCAGCGCCTAATGACAATGTCATCCATTCCCGTCCGCTGACGACAGTTATGAATTGGATCACTGGGATCCACTTGGAAGGGACAGTAAGTACGAGTAGTGCATATCCAATGAAAATGTAGTTATTGCAGGGTAAGGAGTTGCTGGGGAGTTTGACACCGGCTCAGATAGTACCTCCATCAGCGCCTAATGACAATGTCATCCATTCCCGTCCGCTGACGTCAGTTATGAATTGGATCACTGGGATCCGCTTGGAAGGGACAGTACGTACGAGTAGTGCATATCCAATGCCAATGTAGGTATTGCAGGGTAAGGAGTTGCTGGGGAGTTTGACACCGGCTCAGATAGGACCTCCATCAGCGCCTAATGACAATGTCATCCATTCCCGTCCACCACCGACAGTTATGAATTGGATCACTGGGATCCGCTTGGAAGGGACAGAAAGTAGTGTTCAATTTCTGGTCTTATAGTGAGTTATATTGGCGTAATGACGTATTTTATAAATAAATAAATATATATATATATATATATATATATATATAACGGAATTACGATATAAATCCCTTCCTTTTCATTCAATGAAAACAATTGAGTGTTGCGTCCTCTATTTAGTTCATTCCTGAGTAATGACGATGTATTACTCGAGCCGTTTTGTATTTTTGCGATACTGAAAGATCTTTTAATGTGTTTTAATATATTTTTATGTTTAAAACTGAGATTATAGTTTGGACTCTAACAAACACTCTGTAAATGTTAGTTAACATATTGGCGAGCTTAACAATTTACAACGTTATAAGGTTTTTTACTACTGGAGAGTTTATTAATCTGAGCTATTACTATTACCTCGGGTGGTAATTTAAGTTCTAGATTTAACTATTTCGTTGCCTACGGACAGAAACAAAGACTTGTAAACGTTACATATATAGTTTATTATATCTTGAGGAAAAATTAATGTCATTGAAACATTTGGTAAAAAATAAAGAAAATTGTAATTTAAAATTATATACTGTTATCGAACCTATGTCATAAAAATTGCATAATCAATATGAGTTTCATCCTAGCATATCCGTTTACCAGCCGATATATATAAATAATGGATCTTGTTGTTCATTTTCTCCATTAACTACCGTTATATTTTGTGGATTTAATTTTAGTTATTAATAAATTTATTAAGATCCCGTCATGAGCCTGTTCTGATACCTGTTAATACACGAATCAGGTTTCGGCCGTTAAACGGATATGCTAGGATGAAACTCATGATTATGCACTTATGACATAAATTCCACAACAGTATATAATTTTAAATTACAATTTCCTTTGTTCTTTACAAAATTTTTCAATGTCATTAATTTTTCCCTTAATTTATAATAGTAATAAACAGTCAAACATACGTTATATAATAATTTAACAGAAAGCGAAAATTATGAAATAAACTAAATTACTAATATGTAATATTGTCGTCGTTAAGAAGACTCATATACTAAACCAATCATTCTAGAGTTATAAAGCTCGTTGTTTTTGCGCCTCTCGATTCAAACAAAACACGAGGAGTAATCGAAGTTAGTAACCGGTCGAAGGTAACACTTCAGTTAGGTGAGGGGTGGCGCGTATTTAATCTATCGAGAACCGCGAACCGAGTCAAAGAGAGGATCAATTTGCGGCGGGCGGCGGGCGGTGCGGCGGCGAGCGACCGCGGTCGACTTGTTTGGACGGACTGACCGCAGTCCAACTTGTAGGCCGCCACCGATCGATCCAAATGGTCAGTTCTAAACACAATGTATCAATTAATAGTGAACCCACTGAACTAAGACACGCTTGCCGCTCCCTCCGGTCCTAATTACGTCACTGAATTTCTTCCCAAAGTATAAATATTGTTTTTTATCGGTAGTCTTTTTTTTGCACACGGGATGTATGTCAATTCACGGGTGTGTATTTCACTCGTAGACTTACTCTCTTCGTAAACTTAAACTGAGAATGAAAACTTAATAAACACAATAATGATTTATTCGCTCAACACTGATAACTAATTTAAAGAAAAATACCTTCCTTTTTCACTCAATTAAAACAATTGAGTGTTGCGTCCTCTATTTTGTTCATTCCTGAGTAATGACGATGTATTACTCGAGCCGTTTCGTAATTTTGCGATGCTGAAAGATCTTTTGATGTGTTTTAATAAATTTTTATTTGTAAAACTGAGATTATAGTTTGGACTCTAAATGTTAGTTAACATATTGGCGAGCTTAACAATTTACAACTTTATAAGGTTTTTTACTACTGGAGAGTTTATTAATCCGAACTATCACTATTACCTCGGGTGGTAATCTAAGTTTTAGATATAACTACTACGTTGTCTACGGACAGAAACAAAGACTTGTAAACGTTACATATATAGTTTATTCAAGTAAAAATCAATGTCAAGTATTGTTGTAGCGGACGTATATCAATTGAAGAAATGTTTTGGGGGATTTTACCCAAGAACTCCTCAGACACTGATTTGCTACGACAAGGTTGTCTCCTTGGTTTGATCGTGAATAGATGAAATACATGTAGGATTTGTTAGGCTTACCTGCGTACCCTTCGTGGCCTTCGACCTATGTAGGAACATGTCAGGTTTGCCTGCGTACCCTTCGTGGCCTTCGACCTATGTAGGAACATGTCAGGCTTGCCTGCGTACCCTTTGTGGCCTTCGACCTATGTAGGAACATGTTAGGCTTGCCAGCGTACCCTTCGTGGCCTTCGACCTATGTAGGAACATGTTAGGCTTGCCTGCGTACCCTTCGTGGCCTTCGACCTATGTAGAAACATGTTAGGCTTGCCTGCGTACCCTTCGTGGCCTTCGACCTATGTAGAAACATGTTAGGCTTGCCTGCATACCCTTCGTGGCCTTCGACCTATGTAGGAACATGTTAGGCTTGCCTGCATACCCTTCGTGGCCTTCGACCTATGTAGGAACATGTTAGGCTTGCCTTCGTACCCTTCGTGGCCTCCGACCTATGGTAGGAACATGTTAGGCTTGCCTGCGTACCCTTCGTGGCTTTCGACCTATGTAGAAACATGTTAGGCTTGCCTGCGTACCCTTCGTGGCCTTCGACCTATGTAGGAACATGTTAGGCTTGCCTGCATACCCTTTGTGGCCTTCGACCTATGTAGGAACCTGTTAGGCTTGCCTGCGTACCCTTCATGGCCTTTGACCTATGTATAGTTTTCAATGTCTAATAAGACTCGTTATTGTTGATTACTACGATTAATTTTAAAAACCCTACTAGTACTTATTATTTAAAAGGGAAAACAATAGGTTGGAAGAGCGGTATTTGTTAGTGATTTGCATAAAATGTGTCAAAAATATAAGCATAATAAATATAAACATTTGGAAAATATCTACAGTGTATTTCATGCTATCAGGTTGCATACAAACCAATTGTTAACATCTGACAGAATAAACCTTCTTTTAGCGAATTTCCCCTACAGGGAAGAAGCTATTACCGTAGTCGGCATGGTAAGACCTAGGCCCGGGACCATGATAACTTTTCGTTTTGAGGTCCCCATATGCCAAAAACACCATTCGTTCAAAACTGTATATATATATGATATATGATTATATATATATGTCTGTGTGTGTGTGTGTGTGTGTGTGTGTGTGTGTGTGTGTGTGTGTGTGTGTGTGTGTGTGTGTGTGTGTGTGTGTGTGTGTCCCTGAGTGCGATAACTCTCGTAAAAATGGTCCGATTTTGATTAAATTTGATATAAACATGTAAAGCAACATTTATTACTTAAAGTTCGAAAACTATTTGGGGGGGGTTGTACTCCAAAAATGTGTTTTTTTAAGATTTTTACTTATAATATTTTAGTAACTCCAATTTTTGTATTTACCATTAAATTCAGCTTAAAAAAATTTTATCTTTTGATCATTGCTCTACGTCAATTGGTTACAGAGATATTTAAAGTGCTAAACACAGTACGTTGTCCAGTGTTATCCTTATGGAGGAAAAGAAAAATTGCATATCTTGCTTATTTATCAACTTATCCTGACGATGCTTGGTATATTGCTTCATATCGTTGTGGTCTATTGATATTAGCACGAAAACCAATTTTTTTCCGATAGTTCCCGTAGCAGCAGACCTGTGTACTCAGCCCCCATGTTATTCTTAGGGAGAATAAGTAAAATGTTATCTCTCTTAATTATGACCATAATTGGCAGAAAAATTTGGTATTTGGCTTCATCTAGTTTAGTTATTACAACATTTTCATAAAAACCCATTTTTGTGTACCTTGTTTCAGCAAACCTGCATCCTCAGACGCCATGTTATTCTTATGGAGAATAATGAAAATGACATAAATATTTTTTTTATAAATGCATATTGATGAAACTTGGTATGTGGCTTTAAGTGGTATTAAGATACATATACATATGCATTGGAAATTAGCTGAGTATGCAGGTTTGCTGCTATGGGGTATTTAAACATATTCATCGGTTAAAAACCTTCCTTTACAAAACTGCAACAAGAAATTTCAATTTCAAATCAACTTTATACAATCAGTAATTTTACAAACGTTGAATAGTATCAGAGTATAGCACATGTGAATGAATGCATGACATTTACAGAGAACCTAACACTATAGCAAATAACAATATTTATATTACTAATTTTGAACACAATACATTGCCTACTATTACATGACAGTATTTATTCCGAAAGATGAAAAAGTCAAACTTATAAATATATCTCTCATCCACATTTGATTTATATTATATACCAATAATAAAATAAACCAATAGTACATCATTTTTACCCCGTCAAAAACCCGAACTGCTCAAAAACTCTTTGGAGGCTGTAGATCAATCACCTCATCAGAACGTGTAAAGGACGACGATGCAAACGTTGGAATCGGGCGATGAGCCGCGCGCAGACGGTAGCAGCAAATTGCGCCCGCACCGCGCCGGCCGCCGGCCCGACGACTGGTAATTGAAGAAAATTGTCCGTGAGTAGCGAAACACAAATATATTTATAGGAAGAAGACGTCTATGAACTGAAGATTGGCGGCATGAGTGCATCTCGGGTCTCGGGAGATAATTTGGTGGTGAGCGCCGCGCCGCCGCAACGCGCCGAGGTTAAAAGACCGGTAGTGGTAGTGGTAGCGGTGGTAGTGAGATTTGTGGCAAGAGAGGCCGCCCACGTGTGTTGGCGCCGGAACCTTTCAATCCTCCTCATCGTGGATAATCGCCAGCCGCGACAGCGACAGTCCCGTATTGTCCCATACCCTCCGGCAGACGTCTCTTCTGCGACCTTCGTCCCGTGACCTTCCTCGGGTCACCGTGTAAACGCTGGCGTCTGGTCCGGCGGCGCTGTGCTGGCGGCCGCGGCGTCACGGGCGGAATAGAATCGCATCGCGGCTCCAATTGGTCAGAAGGAAGATATAGACGTCTGTCGAAGCCCTCGAATTCTTTAAGGATTTAAAGAATGATACAATCGAGCCTTATCCAGTGGTATATTTACTCACATTATTGAAAGATACGGTGGATTAATCCTCTTTAAGAGATCCTTAAGGTCCGGTCTACCCTACAGAAAAAATGCGCCGCCGCGTAAAAATACATTGTTAAGATAGGGAAAAGGAGCAGTTCGGCGGTCAGCAGGGTTCCTGTTTGCGGCAATGATAATTTTGTTATCAATATACTATAAATTGGGTTTGAGAGAAGAAAGTTAATTCTACTCACGCTCTTTTTTAGAATTTCAAAAAAATGTTTTAAAAGTTGTTTGTGGTTTGAAAAATCTCATTTTTATATTTGAAATGGCTTGTAAATTCATCTGAGTTAAATCAATTTAAAAAGTAAAAAAGTGCATTTGTAGATAATATTTTCCTCTTTAATGTTGGACTTTACCTTAGTTAAAGAGTTTATGTAGTAGCTGTAAAGAGGAATCCTGCAAACCCTTTCCTAGCGTAGCGCGGAAGGGGTTGACAGAAGCCTTAAATAATAAAAGGAAAATACATCGTACAGAACCAACGGATAAAAAACTAAATGTATTAAAACTTCAACGTTACCATTAATAGTTAATTACCTACTCCCCCCGATCCACACAAACTGCACTGGATGGATTACAATTGATTGCTTATTATAAACCCTTGAGCAATAACAATTCTTTCCTTTTGAAACAGTTAAACCATTTGACAAAATGTATTCATTATTTGTATTTTGGAACCCTCGTTACTTCACAGAGTACAATGGAGGTCCAAATACAATTGTAATTATTTTACCATAAATGTTTATGACAGAACTGTTCAACACGAAAACTAATGACGAATCTGTAATTCTGAAACGATGTAAGAAACAAACTAATACAAATTGTTTCTCATAAAATCCCTTCAGCCAACGGCGACAAACTTCCGCGTACTCGAGATCGATGTCGAGCGAGATTGGTGGCATAGGTGTGATTGTAGTCCCCCACACCGCCAATCTGCATGCCATCAGATGGCTGCGTGCTGTGCTCTTGTAATCAAATACCTCCATCAATATTCAATCCATCGTTCGGTATTGACCTACGGAAACACCGCCCTCGCCGTGGTTCCATTGTCTTCGCGCCGGGACTGAAGATTACACTCTGCTATTAGATTGTAAAATAGGAGGTCCTGTGATATCGTTTTAACGATTGTTTCTCTGAGGAACCGACACAGTCATAATTCCAAAAGTAATTACCTATATTTTAATAATTAAACAAAAGGGAGGATTTTAAATATATATTTAATTTATTGGTCGAATTTACCTATTTAATTCTGAATGACATCTATGATTTTATTTTGTTGTATTCCAGCAAAAATTATTCGATGTAAACAAAAAGTAAATACCTAAGGCTATTCTTAGTTCCAAGCATAGCGTGGTCTATTTTCATGGGGTAAATAAACAACAAAGAACTCTACTCTCGGAGACGAAGAGGATGGGGAGTTATTTCCTATAAGGAGGTCAACCCCATACCAGTGACCTAATTATCCCAATTCAACTAAATAATTGTGAAGCAACAGTATTTTCTGGTGTATTTTTTCTCTCTGTAGAGAATAAGGTCGCAGGTTCTCTATTTAAGAAAGGCTTTTCGAGTAGGGAATACCCTCGATCTAGAAGATGAATAGTGGGTACTCTCCTTGTATTGTGAATAACACGTACCACGTGTGTAGAAAGTTGTAAGCAGGTACCCACTCTGTTGATTGGGGAGTAGAGGGCCTCTTTGTTAAAGCTACTTAGCGAGGATCCTTTGTGTAAAAGTTGAGAAGTGGGCAGTTTTCCTGTATATAGTGAGTATTGAGTACTTTCATGTATAAGGTTATAACTAGATGAACTCTCTCTAGAAGGTAGTAGTCGGTTGGCCAATAGTTGGTACCCTCTCTATAGAAGGTAGTAGTTGGTGCCCTCTTTGTAGAAGGTAATAGTCGCTACCCTCTCTGTAGAAGGTAGTAGTTGGTGCCCTCTTTATAGAAGGTAATAGTCGCTACCCTCTCTATAGAAGTTAGTAGTTGGTGCCCTCTTTGTAGAAGGTAATAGTCGCTACCCTCTCTGTAGAAGGTAGTAGTTGGTGCCCTCTTTGTAGAAGGTAATAGTCGCTACCCTCTCTGTAGAAGGTAGTAGTTGGTGCCCTCTTTGTAGAAGGTAATAGTCGCTACCCTCTCTGTAGAAGGTAGTAGTTGGTGCCCTCTTTGTAGAAGGTAATAGTCGCTACCCTCTCTGTAGAAGGTAGTAGTTGGTGCCCTCTTTGTAGAAGGTAATAGTCGCTACCCTCTCTGTAGAAGGTAGTAGTTGGTGCCCTCTTTGTAGAAGGTAATAGTCGCTACCCTCTCTATAGAAGGTAGTAGTTGGTGCCCTCTTTGTAGAAGGTAATAGTCGCTACCCTCTCTATAGAAGGTAGTAGTTGGTGCCCTCTTTGTAGAAGGTAATAGTCGCTACCCTCTCTATAGAAGGTAGTAGTTGGTGCCCTCTTTGTAGAAGGTAATAGTCGCTACCCTCTCTATAGAAGGTAGTAGTTGGTGCCCTCTTTGTAGAAGGTAATAGTCGCTACCCTCTCTGTAGAAGGTAGTAGTTGGTGCCCTCTTTGTAGAAGGTAATAGTCGCTACCCTCTCTGTAGAAGGTAGTAGTTGGTGCCCTCTTTGTAGAAGGTAATAGTCGGTACCCTCTCTGTAGAAGGTAGTAGTGGTACTCTGTCAACAGAAGGCCAGTGGTTGGAACCTTCTCCTCAAGAGGTTTGCTATGCGTACCCTCATTTCGGCGTCAACAGCACAAGTGATGACAAGGTAGTATCGATACACACTCCTACCTCTTATGCTAATATCCATTCTCAATGGCAAGGTTGCGTCACAGGCCTGCGAGTAGTGAATGGGACGCCTCGTGTACTGTGCTTGTGAATGAATGAAAGTCGAGTAGTTTAGTCGAGTGGGTGGATATTTCCCGCTGCTTTTATTACGTGTGCATACACTGGCTGGTTTCCTTTGGGTGTTACTGTTAAATATTAAGGGTCCCATTTTTTATCTTTACTCAAGAACATCCTAGTTTTGGGGTTTATTTATGGTACTACTATGAAAAGCAACAATCCGGGTTAAAATCTGTACACTTTTTACAATTTATTCATACGTTTGTTGTAAAAGCTCTCCATAAAACTAGAGAAATACAAACACTTAGTAATGGCGGAAGAAAAACTGAATGTCCACCTTTACATTAGCCATGTGAAATTGAAATATAAAATCAGTACTTTAAACCATAATCCACTGGAAACATTGACGATGAACTGTTGTGATTTCACTTTAGTCGAGAGAGTTGCGAAGAGGCTTTTTTGTCAAAAATAATTAATACATTTTTGGAAATTCTCATATTTTTAAAAAAAAACGTGTTGACTAATGTTACGTTTCGTATTGCAGTTGAATATTCTGATGTGACAAATGAAATACCCTCGTCGCAGCAAACCTGCGTACTCAGCGAATTTCCAATTCATATATATTGGTATCACTACTACCTAGAGCCACTTTCAAGTTTCACAAAAATGCATTCATTAATAAGTGATATATAGCATTTTATTTATTCTCTATAAGAATAACATTATAATTGAGTATGCAGGTTTGCTGCAATAAGGAAGATAAGAAATGTGTTTTATTTCAATTATCAATATAACTTAACCAGATGAAGCTACTTACCAAGTTTTATTAATTTAGTCCATAACTAAGGGAGATATAAAACTTTACTTATTCTCCATATGAATAACATGGGAGCCGAGTATGCAGGTTTGCTCAACAAAAATCAACAAAAACAATTTTTTGTGCTAATATCAATATACCACAACTAGTTGAAGCCACATACCAAGTTTCATCAATATACACACATAAATAATCAAAATATAACATTTTATTTATTCTCCATAAGGATAACATTGGACAACGTACTGTGTTTAGCGCTTTGAATATCACTGCAACGGTTGGACTAAAACAACAATCAAAACGCCAAAATGATTGTTTTGTAGAGCTTGTTTGGTAGAAAGAAATGTGGAGTTTTCAGTGAAATTATCTGAGGAAAATCTAAAAACCATATTCCCGTAGGATTAACATGGGAAATTTTATGGACGCATTTTTTGACTTTTCTCCACAACTACAAAACCTAGCTTAATGATTAAAAATACTAAATTGTTTGTTTTTTAAGCTCTATAAAATGGCTATAACCAAAATCTAGTGTTTTTTAAAATTTTAAATTTTAGGGTAAACATTTCAAAAAACTGATTTTTGGACAATTTTAAACCCCCATAAAACCCCCTTCCCATAGACCGATCGATCTGGTTTTCGAACTTAAAGTCATAAATGTTACTCCACATTTGTGCCAAATTTTATCAAAATCGGGCGCTTCTTTCAAAAGTTATCGCGGTAACGGACATACACATATATATATATATATATATATATATATATATATATATATAAATTTGAACGAATAGTGTTTTTGGCAGCTGGGGACCTCAAAACCAAAAGTTATCATGGTCTCGGGCTTAGGTCTTACCATGCCACCCACGGTAATAGCTTCTTCTCTATAGGGGAAATTCGCTAAAAAAAACTTTAGTAACTAATTCTTAACCAATTACAAGTACCTTAGGGACTATTTTATCTGTGTTTATTGTATACCTACTAAAAATTCTTTGAAGAAACAAAAGCAAGCTATTATGTTTTATCGTAGTTTTGTGTTCCGTTTTGAATGGGACAGAGCTCCGTTATTTCAAGCTGTAGAGGGCATTTGGTCAGTTTCAGAAAATGTCCCTATTTCTCAACAATTAATAAAAATATACGAGTCAATAATTTTTAAGGATATTTGTTGTTAATAAATATTTTACAGCACAGTTCTATGAAAATTAACTTTCTCTTACAAATTTTAAGAGTACAGTCTTGTTGAATATTCACATTAACTTCAACAATTGTAAGTATCAATTGAAATCACCTAATGCTGGTTGCTCGACTATTCCAGAATTCTTGTTTTTCTCACCATGTAATTATCTACTCCTTGGAAGAATAAAACTAATGATTGCAAATTTGTAACTCATACAGTTTGGGATTTATGCTTACCTGAAAGTGCCGCGGAGAGTAAATTTGAACATTTCAAGGGTTTACGCTAAAAATCTCAGCTTCTCTATAGTTTTTAAGATTTTTTAGTTCTATTTATTTTGTTTTTAAAGTAGGACAAAGGTATTTTGAAGGTCTTCAAAACCTTACATAAGCTAACTAAAATTAGTAGAACTAAATTGTTACGGTAGTAAATTAATTATAAAAAATGTGTTTAATTTAACTAGCCGTCGTATTATATTTATATAGGGTGTCCCACGAAGAGGTTTAAACGTTTGATTTTATATTACGTGCCCATTCATGCACCGAACTTTTTTAAACTTTACACAGTTTACAAAGTAGGTTCTAAAAATATTCTGGAAAAATTTCAGCTCCCTAACCTTAATAGAAACAAAATGGCGGCATATTGAAAAACGATACTTTAAAAACATTAAAAAAGGTGTTTTTGGTTTTATAAAATATTTTTATTGTTACATTCTAGGGCAATATGACTTTTAAATAAAAGAACTAGAACATAGCCTAATGAAAAACCTTAAAGTCCAAAATTATTCAAACTGTACCCCATCCACAGCAACACACTGATAACAGCGCGTAACAAATGATTCGTAAGCTCTTACAAAGAAACTCCGCGGTATCCGGAGAAGTTCCTCTTCTATTGATCGTTTTAGTTCCTCATCATTATTGAAGCTATGGGTATAAACTTGTTCCTTCAAATAACCCCATAAAAAAAAGTCACAAACAGTTAAATCAGGTGATCGGGGTGGCCAATCTAAAAAATCACTTCCACGACCAATCCAACGGCCATGAAGGTTGCCATTTAGTAATTGCTTGACAGGATTTGCAAAATGAGGTGGAGCACCATCTTGTTGAAAGATTGCTTGATTCATTTCTGGTACCGTCAAATGGGGCAAGACCTGTTCATTTAAAACTCGTGCATAACAGCTGTTCTTCAACAATGAGCGTTAGAACCGCAACGTAGTAAACAAATCAGATAATAAATCGTGAAAGTAGTTTTTATAGGAATCAAATTGGTAAATTTTTCAATATGCCGCCATTTTGTTTCTATTAAGGTTAGGGAGCTGAAATTTTCCAGAATATTTTTAGAACCTACTTTGTAATCTGTGTAAAGTTTAAAAAAGTTCGGTGCATGAATGGGCACGTAATATAAAATCAAACGTTTAAACCTCTTTGTGGGACACCCGGTATATATAAAAGGTAACCCCCGTCGCAGCAAACCTGCATACTCAGCGAATTTTCAATGCATAATATATGTCTTAATACCACATAAAGCCGCATACCAAGTTTCATAAAAATATATTCACATATAAGCGATTTTAATTATTCTCCATAAGAATAACAGATTGGTAAAAGCAAATGTGAAGTTTACATTAAAATAAACTGAGGAAAAGCCAAAAACTGTTTCCCATAAGATTAACATGGGAGATTTTATGAGTACGTTTTTTGGATTTTCTCCGCAACCATTTAACCTAGGTTAATAATTCAAAATACCATATTATTTGTTTTTTTAAGCTCTATAAAATGGTCAAAACCAAAATTAAGTTTTTTTTAAATTGTAGGGGGAAAATGCAAAAAACAGATTTTGGGAAAATTTAAAAAACCCCATCAACCCCCCTTCCCATGGTCCGATTTTTCTGGTTTTCGAATTTAAAGTCATGAATGTCATTTTACACATTTGAGCCAAATTTCATCGAAATCAGACGTTTTTTACTCAAGTTATCGCATTCACGGATATATATATAAATTTGAACGAATAGTGTTTTTGGCACCTGGGGACCTCAAAACAAAAAGTTATCATGGTCTGGGGCTTAAGTCTTACCATGAGACCTACGGTAATAGCTTCTTCCCTATAGGGGAAATTCGCTAAAACGAGAAAAGTATTTGAGTGGGATTCCCAATCAAGGGCAGTGGAACAGTGGGGCACGGGGGTGAGATATCACACACCCTAACTGGCCGATCAGCGGTTCGGTCAAGCGGACGCCCAGAATCAACAATTTGTTGCCGCATCGCATCGCATCGCGCCGCAGCGGACCGCACAATTCTGGCCTCACTTTCCGATTTAATATTGGCAAACTGATTTGCTTCCAATCGACTAACCGCATGATGAAGTTAAGCCAAGGTTAAAATTTATCCACCAACCGACTCCCACTCAGATTTGAAGCACTGAAATAAAATATTTTATTCAGATTGATATTCACTTATGCTATAAGCAGACACCTGCTTATGTTAACTCCTATTATCAGTATGTATTACAATATAGTTCTGCATTTTAATACATACTGATGCAGTTCCGGCGTTTAACTTATTATATCTTTATCATTGTAATACAACATTTTGTTATTAATTTAACGACTAAAATTCATTTCTTCCAAATTTTTTTAAACTTGTCTGTAACAATAGATTAGTTAAACTAATGGTCATTCTTAAATAGGAGAAAAATTGTAGGGCTACAAAATTAAAGTATAATTATTTACTTACAAAATGTACTATTTATATATCTGATTCCGTAAGCTCAAAATTTTCAATGAAATTGTGAGCGAACGGGAAGTCGTAGAAAGTTGGGAGGAGTGCCATTTTAAATGCCTAGGCATGTCATTTTGTGGAAAACCATTAATTTTTCTTGATTATGTACAGAAAATGTATTTTATTATTATACAATATAATTAACGTTATGAAAATTGTATTACAGTAAATGAAAAACGCTATAATTAAGTGCATTATTGCTCGCTCTCCAGTTCACACAAAGTTGTGTATGGTCCTATGAATTGTACATTACAGTTTTGGTAAAAACATTAGTTTTTTTGCTTGGCTAAGCCATTGACATTTTTGCACAAACGTTAGAGGACAACTGGCCCAAACCTCTCAGGGTCACGTGGGCACCCCGGGAATCGAACCCGTGACCTCTTGCACAGAAATCCAAGACTAGGCTAGCGAGCCACCTAATCACTCCAAGGAACTTATATTTATATTTTTAGGTGTACTTGTTGTTTTCCCCAAACAAGATGGTAAGTATACAAAGAAGAGGATTATTTACCTCCTTGATTTCGATAAAACACCTCGCCTCAATCGCCTTTAGTTCTCATTGTTTACAGGATGACTGAAAGGTAGGTCCGAATCGATTGGATTTTATGCGTTTTGATCGATATATTACATATTCAAATATATTATTAAATATAAACATATCAAATACATTCCTGAAATATTAAACAAAGTTATTTTTCCATCCATGTATCTAACAATAACCAAACAACTTTTTCACAACCCTCAATATTATAGATTACAATAGGTATTTTATATCTTATTTGTACTATAAAAACAATAAAAGTCTTAGGACCAATTTGTTAACTGCTTTTTACTTTCTCCCCTTATACGTAGTATATGGAGAAAGTATTGTTTTCGTAAAAATTTTCGAATTTGAGTTGTTAGTGGAAATATTCGTTTTGGTGCTCCCTGAACCCAAAAAAGTGGTTTTTACGTGATGTCTGTCTGTGTGTGTGTGTGTGTGTGTGTGTGTGTGTGTGTGTGTGTGTGTTTGTCCGTGTGTGTCCGTGTGTGTGTGTGTGTGTGTGTGTGTGTGTGTGTGTGTGTGTGTGTGTGTGTGTGTGTGTGTGTGTGTGTGTGTGTGTGTGTGTGTGTCTGTGTGGATGTGTACAGAGCTACAGCCTTAACCAATGGGCCGATTTTTATGAAATTTGGCATGTAGGTACTAATCCACGATATCTCCAGGCGTTTTTTTTAATTTTTTTGAATTTTTGATTTTTAAGGGTAATTATCCCCCCAAAACCGCCAAAAAAACATGAAAAATCCAAATTACTCAAAAACGGCTCTAACGATTTTCATTAAACTTTAGTCGTTTGTAGAACTTTAGTTTTCCAACAAAATGGCACCACCCGTATTCCTGTAAAAATTCGGGTTCAGAAATTACAGGACTTAAAACACCCAAAATTCAGTTTTTTGGATTTTTCGTAAAAAGACATAAATGTAAACAAATATTACTATTCACCATTAAAAAGAGCTCAAAAAACTAAATAATTTAGTATTTTGAATTACTATTCTACGATAGCTGGTTTTGGAGAAAATTGAAATTTTCATTTTGCGGTAAACGCAGTACGTTGTCCAATGTTATTCTTATGGGGAATAAAAAAATACTATTTCTCTCTTATTTACTGGTCAATTTCATTCAAACTTGATATGCTTGTCAAGTTAGCATTGACCAACAGAGGAAATTCGAAATACGTTGCCCTTAATAACCCTGGGGGGGAATAGGGGGCATTTCCCCTCTTAAAACCACGAGTGTAGCAATGGATTCTGTAGTGCCTCCAAAGCAGGGATTTGGGTGGATTTTTTTTAAACAACTTGTTTACAAGATTTTCTGTCCATTCGACCGTGCTTTGTATTCTATATTTAGTAAATAAAAAGTAATTTATTCATTAAAGTTGGGCTAAAAGGGAGAAAGTATGTGTCAGTTTCCTGATACCGTTTATTACATTTAATCTAGTCTTATTAGAAATTCGATGTGTTTATTATTGTTTGTAACCAAAACCACCGCGATGGAGACATTTTTGTAAAAATAATCGAACAAATATTATAATGTTTATTTTGTCATTGGTTTTTGTCATTTGTCGGTTATAAATTAAAACGAGTGGGTTAGTTTATTTATGATTGCAAAGATCTTCTGTCAGCAGTCATAACTTGCTATAGGGATAGAAGAGGACCATTAGGTAAGAGTAAATGTAATAAACTAAAAATTATCATCAAACTATCGTTAAAATCAATGGTTAAATGTTATATGATTCTAAAGCTAAATCCCCCCCCTCCACAATGACGAGTGCTTACATGATTGAGCCATTCAGGACTACGAGTTCGACGTAAGAGCGCAAGTAGCTGTAATTAACTGAATGTTCCATTGTTTGTATTGCATTTGCTCCGCTCAGTTGCATTACTGATCAGGTGCTTGATCCCAATGGAACATCCAAAACTGCTCCTGCCAACGACAGAGAGGAAAACCAAGGCTCTTGATACATCCACCCGAGAGGGATCCATACTTTCAAAAGACCTCAGAAGCTTTTTCTGATGGATCGGGAAATATCAGGGAAGCTATATCCTTAAAAGTCATCCAGTATGAGGCCCTGAACGTTAGACAATCATACATAAGTCAGAAAAATCAAATACCTACATATTCCATTGAAAACTATCACGTTACACACCATTTTTGGGGGATTTAAGGGTTACAATTTAAATCACAGAATAATTCCCAATTATGTATATTTGCATTAAATATTTAGATACATTTTTATTCCTTACGTTAAGGTGTGATATTACAAGAGCTATATATTAACTTTAATACTTCTAAGACTAAGTATACATAAACAAATAAACTTAACAAAAAAAATGTGTTTTGAATACTTTTGCAATTATCGCTTTTATTTTTTTGTGGGTTTTCGCTTCGCCTAGATTGAGCAAATTTGTTTGATATTCCTCTCCTAATATTTGTTCTAGGTATTCCTCTCCTAATATTTGTTCTAGGTATTCCTCTCCTAATATTTGTTCTAGGTATTCCTCTCCTAATATCTGTTCTAGGTATTCCTCTCCTAATATTTGTTGTAGGTATTCCTCTCCTAATATTTGTTCTAGGTATTCCTCTCCTAATATTTGTTCTAGGTATTCCTCTCCTAATATTTGTTCTAGGTATTCCTCTCCTAATATTTGTTCTAGGTATTCCTCTCCCCTGAATAGGGGATCAGATTATGGATCCCGAAACGTCGTGAAAATTTCTTCTCATTTAGTGATGAGATGATAATATAATACGTGCAATCATTTCTTAAAAAACATAAATTCACCATCACCAAAAATGAATTTTAAACAAAGACATAAACTTCTTAACAGTATCCTCCTAAAACTGTAATTCATAAATACTCGAGAAAACAAACTTATTTATGTTCGTATTTGTTTATGATCTGTATACCTTAGGATACCAAAAGTAGATAACTACATTGAAACATTATTCGCAGACGATGTATAGAAGACTAGAGGTGTCAAATGCCGCCGGTCCGGAGCCAAACCCCCGACCGTGAATCATGCACGGAACACCAACACATCACAATATTCATGAGTATTGTTCGATCAGAGAGCGAGGTGACCCGGCCACACCTACGGTGGCGATGCGACACCTAGGCGCATAACACATCACGGGCACACTCTCATTAGCTATAATTAGGCGACCAATCAATACAATTAATTTTCGAATAGCTTAAGGAAAGGGAGTTTTCAGAGAAAGCCCTTTACGCCCATATAAACTTGTGTTTTTATGTGATGATCAATTGAATAAGGTGAGCTCCAAACAACTGATTAAGCGCTATCACGTGCTAAACTTTTGCGGGCCAAACTCATAAAACTAAACTATCTCACATTATAACTAAACTATCTCACATTATCAATCAAGATTTTAGAACCCACTGATGACCGTGAAAGGTATTCAGCTATAGATTTTATGATCTTTTGCGTTCGTTGCCTTACAGGCAGTTAACAACTTTAGGTTACACTCAATATTTTCGGAAGCAAAATAAAGCAATAAAACAAATGCGTATTTCGAATCGACTATAAATTGTTCCATCACACTTAGGGGTTAGTCCGTACGGATTCAGATTTAAGGATTCATTCAAGGACTGCACGGCTCGCATTGCCCTTCTAATCCAATGGTTTATGTAGATCATAACTTCTTAAATGCCAACCTCGGGCAGATGAATCGAAAGTTATAGCAGGTTAAAGTAGATTTGACAGAATTAGCTGAACTTGAAAATCCAGCGAAAAAAAGGTTTTCTTATGCACTCTCCTCCGGTCATCTTAATAAGATGACGGAAGGCAATTAATATAATTTGGGAGTAACATAAAGTTAGCAAGGACCTTACAATAGTTGTATTCTAGGTCAAGGAGGAGATATTCTAGAAGGAGGTTTATAATGGGTCGGTTAACGAAATCTGAGTAAAACATAATTAGATTTAATAGCATAATATTAAGAATAAATAATGACAGAGATAGTAAGCTACTGTCCTTTTCATTCCTCTGATCCAGCCCCTGTCAATATGTATACCCGACAACGACTATTTATTTGAACCAGATACACTAGAACCGCCGATGAATTAATATGACCGACTTGCAGCCTTATTACAGGATAGTTACCGTTTCAGTATGAACTGTGTACCGTCTAATTTCAATACCTGCTGCAAACTGTATTATTACATCGAAGAAAATAGCACACTATTAATTGTAAACAGAAGCCATATTTTACAAACCATATTTATAAAAGTGGAATTTCAAGTGTGGAAATTTATCGATGGTTTTATTAGTTGTGAAAAAGAATGTTCAAATCGTAAACAACATTTAAGTTAATAAATTACCGTTTTGTTCGGCGAGACTCGGTTATAGTAACCCTAAATTATTCATACCTCCTTAAATAAGAACAACAATACTCCCGAGTGAATTTGAGCAAAACTTTCCTATCACGTATTTTTCGTAAGACATAATAATACTTCAAAGATACGGCCCGAGAACACTCGCTCGCTTGCGTAACGGATGAAAAGCAATTTCCAAGGCCATGATCGAGCACCGTGTGAACCCGCGGCACTTGTGACCGGCAATAACGATACCACCGCCGTCGAGAACTACATTTTGTTTAAAGCTAGTCATAAAGGTGCGAGCCGGGTCGACGGTCCAGGTATTTACAGCCCGGCGGCCTTCAACTTCGCGTTCGGATCGGAACATTGAAGAATTTTAGTGGGTTTTGAAAGGCGGTGTGTCGGTAGCTTGTAAATAAGGCGTAATTGGGGAACACTCAAAGCCGCCGCGACTCTAATACCCTGGCAAATATTTCTATTGCTTCATCTCCCGCAACGCACGAGCTAAACAACGGAATCAGACGGTTAGTTCTGCGGTTAGTTTCGTCTGTTGCGATCGTTACAGGCGGAGAACTGCCTTGTTGTTGCATTGTAGGATTAGCCAAACGACTTAACCTTCTTCATAGAGTTATGTTTTTTATTTCATGTAAAAAGTTGCGTAAGCCATTTTATTAAATAAATGATTTCCGATTTTTATTTATTGAACAAATGATTTCCGATTTGTTTACTGAACAAAGTTGTACGACTTTATTTTACATAAAATAACAAATGAGTTTTTCGTTCTTCATATACATACAATTTAACTATAGATTATTACGTTATTATTCCAAAATAATTGCTAAAATATTATAAATAATGAACAATGAAAAGCTTAATAATCTATAAATATTGTATATGGACATATTTTAGATTTGCAAGGTACGAGTTTTTATTACTATAGGATACGTTAGAACATATATTTACACTTCCCGTATACTCACATGTAAGATGGCAAATATAAGTTACATGTTACTTGCCTAGCAGATTTGGCAAAGTATAAACTCAAGTAATTCTCTTAGTTACTCATAATTTTCCTAAACATTAATTGGTTTCACAGATTGCTCTTAAAATGCATATTACACTGTATACTAATATCGATTTAAATTGTTCACACTGATATCAGGCTAAACATTTTCAGTATTTAATCTGGTCTTCTTAGAGTATGTGTCTATTTTATTTTCGAACAGTATATACGTTTGTAAAGTTCATTATAATCTACATTTTGATAAGATTATGTTACGTTATTTCTTACTGGTTGTTCTATAACTTTGCTTTTTCCAGGTTACGTTATTGTTGTGAAATGTGTCTTCCCGAAATTCTTAGTATATAATGTAAAGCCACAAAACAATAATTTACTGTTATTTCTTAATAACTGAATAATTTCTCCTTCGACACGATATTCAGGTTAGACTCTCAAAGCAGGGAAGTTCAAAGCAGGTTTTTTCAAATCAGATTCCAAAACATAAAAGAGTAATTTATAAATGTAAGTATGCAATAAAGATAAGGATTGAAAGGCCATCCCGATCGAGGGTCGAAGCCATTTGTTAGGTAAAGACAGGCAAGAATTGATTATTTCGTCCCGGGTTTCAGGTCCTCACATTCCTAACTGCTCTCGGGTTCCTTTTTATTTAAATGTTAGTATATTTTATACCGATACTAACTTCAAACTTGCGAGTCCCTTTGTCCAAGGATCGCTGGTCAGGAATTTATCCACCTGCCCATATCAATAATGTCCACTGCCCGATTACTTTTCCGAATCGACTTGAACTCGAGGCTTTTTTGGAAATAGTATAATCAGAAATTCCGATCGCCTGTAACAGTTCAGGATTTTATCCGCTGCATTATTAATCCAGCAACACACCTCATGTCTAAACTAAGTGAGCTATTTTACCGGTTAAAATTATATGTTTTACACATTGTAAAAAACTATAGTATACAGGAAGATTACTATACATATTTTTTTGTAATTTTGTATACTATATGTAAATGTTTTAATAACCTATACTGTCATCGTCTTGGCGTGTATTTTTTCCTTTCCTTCTTAAGTTTGTTTATTAAGTGAGGGGGCCCCCATTCGGGCTTTGGCCTAGGGGTAACCCTTTTATTCACCAAAATTGTTGGTCAATTGTTTTTAATTGTAATTAAAAAGTCACGTAATATTTTCTCCTAAATTCTTATAATTGATTTATTATTGACTTTATACAATTTGTGTGTTTTATTGTACTTGTTATGTAAATGCTTACTGTAATGTATATTTTGGTGAATAAAGATTTATTATTATTATTATTAAAAACAACCCCGTTATAAGTTTTAAAATAGGCTGTAGGCTTAAGCAATAGGCTGTAATAAAGATGTTTTACCCAGGTATTTTCAAAATAGTTCCGTTATATTTGTTGGGACAGGTATATTGAATCAAATATTACACTTCCATTACCACTTATTTATATAAAAATCTATACAAATTATTGATCTGAAAGCTGTTTTACTACAAAAATATAACGATAAATTAAATCAAATTATTGCTGTGCAAGAGTTTTAATCAAAAGACAAGGTAAATTATCATTTAAATATATTTTTCACTCGTATATTAAAACATAGTAACTAAATTATTATCTTCACTATGTTATTCAGTATGCTCAAGGAATTCAAATTACAGAACATTTAAATATAATCAGTGTTTAAAGAAAAAATTAAAGGAAGTTTTACTGAATAAGATTTTATTTTGAAATTGGTTTTATTCATTGGATCTCATATGCAAATAGAGTTGAAGGTGAAATATATGTAACTCTTCACTAGATCAGCGGCATTTAAAAGGGAATACGCCATAAAATACAGCAGCCGACCTTTGACTTAAAAGGACATAATTACGAATGATATGATAAAGGCGGTAGGGCAAAACTAGTTTATCATTAGAAAGGGTAAATGTTATAGGAGTTTGATTTACGCGATATGGCGTCCTGTAAGACTAGGACGCCATGATTCTATAAATCATGGTGCGGGATGCGAACGCTCTATCCATGTATTAAAATAGTTGTGGATCCAGCGTAACGCCTTGCAGAACGTCCGCAGAACAGCTCCGAGATCAATAAATCTTAGTTATTAATCGGAAGACGGTCCTCGCAGTCCCGTCCCCCTCACACGTACGATTGCCCCCCCCCCCCCCCAACACCACAGCTGATCTACGTCTGTCCAGGTTTCTGGGGTCTGTGACGTGCTGGTGAGGTGTGGTCAAAATGTGCACAAGTATTGTTAATGAGAGTCTTGACAAGTTTGGGCCACTCTTGCAATTCGTGCAAAACTCGATCGTAAAATATATTTTTCAAACAAATGTGCCTAAAGTGTTTCTTTACGACAAAATCACATCGTAAACAGCTGTTTTCTGTTTAGCGAGCGAAAAAGTATTTTTGCGAGTTAAATAAAAATAGATGAAAGTGAATTTTGTATGTTGTTTGGTATCCAAAATTGCATAGAAATACCTACGTTTCTCTCTTAATACTTAAGATACTATATAAATACTTTCTTTGCTTCCTTAAATATTTTTTCCAGTTATGACATTGTAAGTGGACAGTACATAATTGTATCAACTACTGTCCTCTCCCTAAATACATACATAATGTTAGCGTCTGTAACCCATTAACAATTATACTATTGCTGTAATTAGTATTGCTGTAAAAGTGTTACATCAGTAATTAACAGTTATTTTAAGTGGTTGATTTAAAAGCCGATTACATCGGTAAAGGGTAAAAAGGTTATATCCAAAAGATTTATTTAGTACCCATTTTAAAATTCGTGGTTCAAATTAAAATAATAAACAAACACATAAAATCTGTATCAATTTCGACCAAACGCCACGATAGTGAATACTCGTAGAAAATGTCCCTACCGTTGAAAAACCCCGAATAATCTTTTATATTTAATAGTTAAACCCTACTTAGTCTTAAAATACACTGTATTTGGCAATTTTTGAAACAAGCAAAATTTCAAAAGAGGGCAATATAGTATAACTATTTATTATATTTGTTTGAACTATTTACATCGAGCATTAATAAATCGGTGAAAATACTATTAATGACATCAAATATTAAAACCATATATTTTCGGAAAAATGTATACAAAACATGATCCTTGAGGCGTTTTTTATATATTTAAACCGGTAACCCTACCATTTATTACTAATCAAAACCTAATAGAAGAAATGTACGTAAATTTATGTTCGCCTGAGCATTAGAGAATCGTTCGATACAACAAACATATTAGAACGCGGGGCTTTGCTTTTAATTGTTGTTGTTTGGGGGAAGAAACCATCTTCTGTATCGTATCGGCGTCCTTAATTTGGCGTAAAATATTAGCCATGGAGAGGATCTTTTAATGGATGTGTTATTGTTAAATTAGATATGATGGGGGGCTAATGGGCAGGGGGAGGCTGGGGGGACCGATACTACCCCGGCTGGCAACCATCCTTATCATAACTCCTGATACTCAATTACCACACCCTTAGAGTGGGCTGCTTCCTCAGACTTCCTTCTGCCCGTCCAACTCGGAAATATATTACGTTCTCAGTACTTAATGGACAGTGAACTGTTCGCACTGTTGTTTGACGAGTAGTTCGATAAACGGGGGCTCACAGTATTAAATGGTTTTGTGATGAGAGGGTTATACTGAGTTAAAGTATTTTAAGTTTGTAAGGGTGAAAACTATTTTAGCTCTGTTATTTTTGCATCACTTAAATACCCAGGCAAAAATCCCATAGAGTACATTTCCAATAATTGTATCCGAATTTCAGGCTTTCAACGTAAAATGTATTCAAAATATTTACATAAATTATCATTATGGTGAAGTTTAAAATATAAATTGCAAAATGAGATGAGAGAAAACTTAGGCATGCGTTTCTTTACCTTATCACTTCCGTCATGATAAGTTGGTGGGGAAGGAAATTTTAACTATACTCGGAATACGTTTCAAGTTGTGCTTTTAAAAAACAGTTCACTATTTTAACATTGTAGTATAACGTTCCCATCGGAAAATCGAACGCGCCCTGAATCATGTTACTACCAATCAGAAATCACACCAAAAAGGGTTTTCCATATCATTATCGTTTAACATATTGCATGTAGTATATCAAGATCCTAAATATTAGCCTTTTAAAATGATTAAAACCAATTTTTGAGACGGTATTTCAAAAACACGTACGTGCTTCATTATCTAAAACCCATAACTCCAACTACTCTACCGATTACTGTTTATGCCTTTGTCTGGATTTGTATACACCAGTCTTTCGACCGCTCCAGCGCCCCACGAGGTATAATTCAGCGGCGAGGGACATCATCTATCGATTATCGAGGCCAGACGCAACCGATATTTTACCAGCTGCGATCAGAGGATTAGAAGGAGTTAGGGTATCGATAGGGAACAAATCAAAACCATCGGATATAAGAGAGACACCAATTTGTTCTGGTTGTCGTTGTCACCTCTAGGAGACAGCGGCTATAAATACAGGGTACCTCCACAGTAAATCATACCTTGGTCGCCATCTTGTACCGTACGGCGGCCGCGGGACACCTTGGATGACACCCACGGCGGCGGAGCCCCCCGCACCCCGCCAGCAACACGCACCCGACCAGAACAACTACCAATAACGTAGTTTGCCCAGGGGCTCATTCCAGCTGTATATTTCAACTTTTAGGTATTAAATTGTTCATGGTTGTAAAAAACTAATTAAGTTAATTATATAATGTTCATGTAACCAAAAAGTAAAACAATTTTTTAACTTTACACTCTTAAAATAGCTTACAATGGTACCTACAAAAGTTACTTCTAAAGTTTATTATCAATTAGTCTCTTAATAGTTACTGAGTTACTCTTGATGTTTTTTTTAAGATAATGTACCGATCGGTTGAAACAGCTAGTCTAGCTCAAGAGTCGGAATTTTACCTTATACCGATGTCGCTATAAAATAACTAAATTCGCGTTATCCGTAAAAATATTTAAAAAAATTACATTATTAATCAAAAGAAAAACCAATGCAATTAATTGTCTTGTGTGGACTGAAGCGGCAAGCTCAAGACATAAAAGTCTTGGAGATTCAAACTTGTTCATTAGTGCACTATCTAAAAACCATCAGGATTAAAGCCAGTGAATTTAATCCATGTTTTTCTTTATTGGAGTGTGGCCAAGTGGAAATTGTATTCCTCTGACAAATAAGTTCAAGAAGTGTAAGTTAAACTGGTAATAAAAATAAATTTGCATAAATCAAAAGTGAAATCGAATTGTTTTATAAGACAGAAGAAGGTACATAAATGTACGTGTAAAATAAAATTGTATACAATATCGCAGAGCATGCAGGCTGGAAGGCAAGGCAAGAGAATCGTGATCGCAAGCTTAAAAACCGACGAGTGTCGAAAAAGACAAATGGGTATCCCATCGGTGGCGCGCACGGATCTGAGTTATGCTGCTGGTTGCGCGGCGGGGCTGCTAAAATGTAAAAAAACGTTGTTTAGCCGGACGGGGTAATTTATTGGGCTGATTAAAATGAGGTAATTATCATGTATATATTTGTAGTAGGAGCGAGGCGATTGAAAACTGTGAGGTGATGTGGCGCCCCGCTGAGAACGGTTCACAGGCGGCCAATACGGCGGCGACTTATTGGCCGGCAGTACACTACTTCATCCTCCGATACTTGCTCACGCACCAGACGACTCTCCTCACACCTCCAGGCCCTCCACACAACAAACACCGAGTTCAGTCGCGGTCGCTATTTAAACATGACAACGTTCGTGCTACAATATCGTTACACCGTTACTACTTGCATAACACCAAGCATCTCCTCTAAATAAAACAACTTTCAACTTTACCATTTCAACGTCATAAAGTTCATCTTGCGATATCGGCCACCACATCGAGACACCATAACCCTCTTTACATGCTCCAGCCCCTCACACTCCCACACACCATATAACACAGCCTTCAACTGTGTTTCATATTTTTAACATAACAAAGGTCGTCCTGCGATACCTTTTGTACAACTCTACTCATACCTCTCAAATCTATAAGTGTAAAAGTATGATATGTACAACACATATCACAACGGTCACCTGTAGTTGTTATTTTAACATAACGAGTTTCATCCTGAGTGTATTGGCCCTTAGATCACAACAGTGCACCTTTCCTTATATGTTCCAGCAACTACTCATTTTGTACCAACTCCACACAAGGCGACGTTCAACTTTATATACTATTTCTACATAGCAAGCTTTACCCTCCGAAATTGGCTTACGCCATAACAACAGTCCTTACACACACTATCAACTCTAGATAATACGACTTCGAGTGCATCACAATCGGCACTTTGAACTAGCTCTATCACTATTTCCTCACCCTTTAGAGTTTCGCAAAAACAACATTAACTAAACCATCTTCATTACGTGAGATTCGTTTCTAAATGTTCTACAGCACAACCTACCTCGCATTTTCTCTAAACTCTTCATAACACACCGACTACGGTTACTGTTCCTGAATTGCACGAATTATTTACATAACATTTTCTACGTTGTTACTATATCTTAGTCAATGTTAACAGCATGATGTTGCTCTGTGGCAGGTATTTTTAATTCAACATTATATCCTAGGATATTGGCCCTCGCTTCCATTAAACTCTCTCACTCCACCCATAGACTCTGAATGACTCGATGTCGACACCAAGCTTATATCCAAATGTCGATCAAATGCAAATTGAAAATCATTTATTGTCATGAAAACTACTAGGTACTATTGACCAAACGACACATATTGCTCACCCTAATACACAAGGAAGGTAATTCTAGAATGTAAATAATAAATAAACATTACTTTTTTAAACATTAATATAGCTTCGACCCTGAAGAACTGATTTTCTATCAGTAACGTCCCCCCTCATCCTAAAAATACCAGCTGACTCAATTTTGTAAAGGAATAATAATTTTAGTTTTAAACCTTGAATATTATTATGTTTTTCAGGAGGAATGTAATACATTGAGCAATAAATTCAGGAAATGCCTGAAATCGTCAGAGGGTTGTCGAAAAGACGGCTCTAAATGAACTTACAAACACGTCTGAACTCTCATATTGTCTCCTTCACACCACAAAGATGGCTGTAAGACAACTGAGAACCGTATTCAGTGATGGGCACCAAGATTGCCAATGTAGGGAATTCTCAAGCTACAACAATCATGGTCGTACCTTTCAGCATATCGTCGCAACCGAAGACGCATGCAAGGCTTCATGGGCAGCAGGACTCTGATGGCGCAATTTAAAATCCAAAATGTCCAATATACACAATTGGCTTCTCCCATTACAAATATTCGAATTACACGTCCATCATCACGATGGAAAACTCTGGTCATAATGTCTTCGTGATTCGTTACCCTGAGTTATATACTCTTTCCGGAGGCTCCTAAATCACTAACTAATGAAGTTATAATTGAGCTTAAAACGTATCCCTAACCGATATATACATCGGCGTCGGGTTGAAGAACGGAACAGTATTTATCTCATATTAGGCCTATGACACTTTTGATAAAGCGTAGAATATTTTGGACATCTTCTCCGCTATGATATTCATGATGAAACAGTTGCTATCGTATCAAAACCATTAACCTAAAACATTTTCAGACATTAAAAAAAAACTATTCAGTAACATTGTAATACAAATGCAACTGTATTACAATCCCCTCGTAAGGGCCAATCTAGCCGCACTCGCCCGTCTCTACCGAGGCACACCGAGATTCCTCAGCGATACCCCTTCAGTCCGGAAGCCAACACGACCGAGTAGCGGTCCACATATCACCCGGACGTCGCGTCGAGACAGCGTACAACTCCTCGGTTTCGGAGATCAATAAAATTCAACGACACGGTGGTACATATGGAGTAACACGTTTTCAATCAGAGAGAGGTTTATTAAATTCGGAATAAGTGGCGGAGGGCCGGTTAGCTACTAGAGCTATATTTATATAAGTCGCTCAGCGGGGTCCGATTGAACACGCTACTAAGGTGCTCGATCACCGCCTGACATACGTTTCTCACCTCGGCCCGCTCGCTCGCACCCGCACCCGCACCCGCGCAGCGATAAATTGGTTTCCCTACTCGCCTTATTTTAGTTTCTGATCGAAAAACACGGCAATGGCTGTCGATTTTTATATTTATCCTGTGCTAATTACTAACTTGAGGGGTTTCTGGTAGGACGTATTGTATAACAATAGTTACTGTATTTAGAAGTATGCAAGTTAATGCGGTCACAGACTTAATTTTTTAGAATAAGGTTAGTAATTAAATATGTTATCTGTTACTATACATTCTAACGATTGTAGTATTATTGTGTTTTGATACATTTCTTTAAGTTACGATTATTTTATTTCAAATACTAATAAACAATACTAATAAGTAAAATAGAGCAACTTGAAAAATTAAAAAAAAACATATTTAATATATTCGAGAGTTGCCTTTAATTGTTTTTATATTTTTTCTAGTTTTTAACATCAATAGATTTGCATAGACAATTTCCGAGAACTCGTAAAAGCTTCCAATTAAAGCTAATTAAAAAAAATTTAAAAATGCACAAAAAGTTATAATTAAATTACAACCATTCTGTGTTTCCGGAAGGTTGTTCCTACTTCGGACAAATAAAAATGAAATAAACCAAACTTCTTTTCATAGACAATATTTACTGGATAATTAACAAATGTACAGAGAAATGAATCATGTAGAAAAACGGAAGTGTTTTACCTGCAATAGTTGATATTAAACCAGTAATTATCTGCGGCCAGGATTTATCACATACTCTAATTGCTCAAATTAAATAATAATGGATTAGAGAACAGTTACGTGTACTAAACAATAGGAGGCCCGAGGACCAATTACGATCACACTTGCTCAATGCGAGCTGATAATTGTTCTCCACCACGACCGGTCTATTGATACCAGCACCTCTCACCTCCCTCCGTCGCTAACTTAGCTTATCAACTCTTGTTACAAGCCGATAATTGTTGACCTCCGCCACGACCGGTCTGTTGATACCAGCACCTCTCACCTCCCTCCGTCACTAACTTAGCTTATCAACTCTTGTTACAAGCCGATAATTGTTGACCTCCGCCACGACCGGTCTATTAATACCAGCACCTCTCACCTCCCTCCGTCGCTAACTTAGCTTATCAACTCTTGTTACAAGCCGATAATTGTTGACCTCCGCCACGACCGGTCTATTGATACCAGCACCTCTCACCTCCCTCCGTCGCTAACTTAGCTTATCAACTCTTGTTACAAGCCGATAATTGTTCTCCACCACGACCGGTCTATTGATACCAGCACCTCTCACTTCCCTCCGTCGCTAACTTAGCTTATCAACTCTTGTTACAATCCGATAATTGTTGACCTCCGCCACGACCGGTCTATTGATACCAGCACCTCTCACCGCTATTTATTTATACTTAAAAAGAGTGTTTGAAAGTTATAGCGTTATACCTATTAGAAAATGTATACGTTAATTGAATTTAAGATTAATTAAATTTAGACCCTTTAGCTCTTATTTTTTAAGGATCTTTAAGAAACTTTTCAGATAATGTGTAAAATATCCAAACAAATATTTGTTGAAAATTCCCTATGTTTGTGGTAATAGGAAACAACCATTTTTAGGAAAATTGGCACCTCTAGTGTACTCAGGGCAACAAAGGATATAGCAGATCTTGCCCTTAAGGTACGTCGGACCTAGTAAAGGGATGTCCGTCACTCAAGATTCAAGAAATGCCTGCAGCCAATCTTGGAATTCATCTCCCCTATCTTTGATAATCTCGTCACACAAGCTAATCTGTTTTTACTGTTGCATCGGACTGGGGTGAATATGTCTGGAGGAATTACTGACTCGCTTCTTTGACTGTTGAAGCTTCTTGTCAAGCTGAGCAGTTAAGGGTATTTTCTCGCCTTCCGGGTGAACCCGAGGACTGCTCAACATCAGTGAAATGTGACGTTGGCTCTTAACTGTGGCATTATTACTTCCAAGGAGTGAGGCTTGGGCAATTAACTTAACCGCCACTTGTAAAACTGTTTACTCCAAGCTAACGAGGTGCTGTATTTATTAAATAAATAAATATCAAACGACTAGACAAACAGTTCTCAGGGTCTCATACATTGTTTATTTTGTGATTGATTGTGGGTATCGAACCACCAACCGTATTTCAGCTGTCGGTACTCAGCACAACTCAAACACTCTTACCGTCACCAGGTGCGTCCAATAGTTTTAATTTATTTTATATTGTTGATGTATTAATTTTAAATGTTGCAGTTATTGTATCCAGAAAAATAAATATACATTTAAGGTAGTGTGTTTAAATTTTAACGGTTTTATATGAAAGTAGATCAAAACTAGAGTTGTTTTAAGAATTGAACGTTTATTTTTGAACAAGTAGAGTTATTTTAATACTCTTAACAATTCACATTAACATACTGTGATGGCTAAACTTAATCAAGATTAGTTTATTCAACGATTTTTTTAAGTATGTTTATTTGTGTTTAGGAATCTTCCGGTGTATAGTATTTCAATAATTATAAATCGAAAAATGAATCAGCCATGAACTTTTATGTCGTGGATATCAAAGTTGCAGGGATATAAAATTGAATCGAGGCCTTCAGTTCCACAGGTTACGGCGCCTCGTAAAATATAATAGAACCACATATTTCTCCCTATATTTGAGTTATGTTCCCTGCAGAGGTCGGATGCGATCGGCCGGGAACCTCGCGGTCGCTACGGCCCAGTCTCTGGCATTTGCGTCAATGCAGCTTTAAATTAATCCGGTCCCCATAAATCGTTCATAAACTAATTGAATCTGAAGTGGAACTAAACGTCTTGCTAGTGCAGATGTAGGAACTGACCTGAAAGTCGCCTTCCGGGACCCCTCTCTCCCCCTCTGTTGCGGGTAGGCTAGTCCAATATGTATGTAATAAGTTACTTGTAAATTAATTAAATTTTTAAGGTTAAAATAATTTTGCGAAATATAAGTTGTTTGGTAGTTTATATACTTACTCCTACTATAACCCATTACATTTCTGGATTTGACTGCTCTAAAGACATGACAACAAGATAACACGTTATAAATTGAATTAGATTATATATTTGGTATTCTTAAAAGTATAACATATGAAAAATCTGAAGTAGTTTCTTACATAATCGTTCAGATGAATTATTACAAAATTTTTAGTTATTTCTTTGAAAAGGTTCGCGTCAAGTTTTACTGTTTGCTTTTACCGGTTTTCAACATTTATTGTTTTCGCTCTTAAATAGGATTGAATAATTAATGAGTGTCCGTAGAGGACATAACTAGACTTTAATTAAAGATAGCCGTGCATATTAGAGGATCCGTGGTGCCGCAAAGGCCCAGATGACCCTCGACCTTCCGAGCTCCCACTCGCATGTACGAAGGTGAAATCAAAAGCCGGTCTGTCATCTAGAAAAAATCGCCTGGGCTCAAGACGTTGGTGTCTTTGAAGCCATTGAAGAGTGTGCCAATCATCCTGGCCGGGTACAAGCAAGATTTTCATTTGGAGAGGGAGTGTGGGGGAGGGGGGCTGTCAGGAAATTTGGACCCGGCATGTCTTGTCTTTGAAACGCTCCCAATGAGGAGATGGGTCGCCGCCGCGCGTCTTAATGTGCTGAGACAGCCCTCGTCAGCAATCTTCAGCACTAATTTATGGCAAAACGTGCGCTGTCAAGTCGCGTCCATTTCCTCGACAATTCCTCGTCATTACTCTCTCACACTCACGTATACGCGATACGCCTGTTGTCAGCGAACAAATGTAAACAGTTTGTTGTGGGTAAGGAATATGTGTGTGTGAGTAAACGTTCCTGTATTTGCGGACTAAGCGTAAAAGCTAGGGACAAAAAGAAAAATGTGAAAACATAAATGTAGAATTTGTATATGTATGCAATATACACAACGGATGGTAACATTACTAAGAAAAAGCTTAGGCATTATTCTAGCCCAAAGCGGGTTTTACATCTATTTATATTTTATAAAAAAATAATATTTTCTGTATTATTCTGTTCGTGCTTACTTGTATTGGTATATATCCGAGTGAAGACCGAGTATAGCTGCAATAAACTTTAACTTTTCTCCAAAATATAGTTTAAAAAGTATAAAACTACGGTCTGCAAATACTATTTGTGTGCTTTCAACGGCAGATAAAACTCATTGCTTTTTATAACACTAATTTACAGCCAACCCTTAAATCAAAATGTATTTCACATATTGTTTGTACCATGAAATAACCAAGATGGTAACACAATTTGTAATTTATTTTTAATGACAAATCACTTACCCATCAGGAAGCAAACTGCTGATGATGATAATGTTTGTGTAATCTTCATCATCAGCCAGCAAACATTTTATCATTCAGCACTGACCATCGAATGGTCGGAGGTAGCAGTGATGTTATTGACACGGTGACGGCGACGAGGCACGGACTCCATGACCGGTGATCGCGTCCTGGCGATCAAAATAGAACTACTCGTCACAGGTGAAAATGAGCCCCGGCGAGATGTAACGCAAGTAATTTCGGTTGACAAGGTGAATGATGGTGCAAGGGATCTCAGCCGGTCCGTCTTGACTAATACAACAATTTAGTAAGAGCAAGGAAATGTATCCATCTGTCCGGGAGGACAATACATTTACTAATACTTGCACAACATTAACCATCCCGAGCGCCTTGCGAGATGACAGTTGCGCACCTGGCCGCCCAAAACATTATTTCTGAGCCAATCCTCCGGGCTTCCTGGGGCTAAGAGGCTGTCACTCATCGGCCGATAGATTCACCCCGACCTCCACCCACTACGAGTCGACCGTTTCCACCGTCTCACCGAGTACTCGTGGTGTTACTCGACGTTTACATATGAGCCCATGATCCGATCCTCTAGGCTTTCTTGGACTAAGAAGCTATCAAAAAATACCATTTGCCGTACTTGTGTCTGAAATCTGACCGTATGAAAAAACATACCTTTAGAGAAACTATAATAAACAAGTAGATAGATTTTTTTACTTATTTAAGTGTAAAAAGGACACACTGACCCTTAAACACCCCCCTCCCAACTCAATAGTACTTTTAGGCAAAGGCTACAATTTTTACTAAAGCTCAGATTTAACCAGATAATCCCGCTTTCACCCGAAAAAGTACTATTTGTTTACTACAAGAATGGACTCCCAACACTTATTCGCCTTCGCTTGACGTAACATTTAGTTACTGAATAACCAGCTGAAGTGACAAGAATATGAGCTACGCTGGCGCTGTACCAGTGCCATATGTTGATGAGTCAGACCGATGATGATTGGATCCAGCATGCGAGTCAGTCGTCGCGACGGATTCCCCCTTCTCGGAATATGGATATGATTGGGGACTCATTTTACAATTAACAGTGAGACGACCACGCGCCTCTGAACCGCCTTAATCACCATCAGTAACAAGGCTTTATCTTCCCCCCTTCCCCCAACGCCCATCTCATAGCTGACTGGACACTATCTAGTAGTGTACATTCAAGCTGCATTACCATGTAGCAATGTTTGTGGTTAATGTACAATATTTAGTACAATTTAGTTCTTATAACCTGCAGATTTTTAATATGTTTAAAGCAGTTCTTAAGATAGAAGGTGACAGTCATAAAAACATTATTAAGGGTGGGCTCCAGTCACGAAACATTTCGCGTTTCCTCCTGCTTCCCCATAAGGCCAATGTTAACTTTCAAAGCCGGTCCCTCCTCAACGGATTATCCTATATAACGTTGATTTTTGGCTCATTTTAAAGAGTAAAATAATAGCGATTTCAGTGAGCAAAATTTCGATATCAAAAACAATAATCATTCACAAAATCCCAAAACATTCAATATTTACAATTTTGTATAGGTAAACTAATTGTGATATCAAAGTACTGCCTGCTGAAATCGTTAAGTTTTTTGTCTTTAAAATTAACCATAATCAACGATTTAAGATAATCGATTGAGAAGGGACAGGCTTTGAGAGTTATCATAAGTCTTAAGGGAGAAGCAGGTAGGCAGAGGACTGAAGCCGCCTTTTAAAGTTGTTGCTATAGTGAACAGCGAATTTTAAATATTTTTTCATGGACCCGTTTACAACGTTATTCAAATTTCCAAAAACGTTTTATACATTTTTACTAAGTGTAAACTTTTACAAACAAATCTTGGTTTTGAAATGCAAGTGGAACAATTTTGTAGGGATCTAAACCACTACAATCAAACGAGTTTAAGTGATGTTGCTATGGATTATTTTGGAACATTTCGATTCTGTGGACTTTAGCTATTTTTTTTGGATAATAACCATTCAAGTTAAATAATTAACAACGAAAACCCATATAATGATATTTTGCGGTTTGTAGCCGTGAGCAAAATCATATTAAAATCGAACATTTTGTTTTATTTCTAGTATAGTTAACATACAAACCGATATCTTCCCAAAATCCACATTTTCGGTACACAGAGTATCAAAACGCATATTTATCTTGTCAGCTTGGATCCAAAAATGTTGATGGAAATAATACATTCTCCATAAGCTATGTAGTAGAAAGACAAATGTACGAAGAACCATGGACAATGGAAAATCTGTCAAGGTTAACAAACTGCGCTTATATTATGGTGGTCATCTGGCGGACGAAGGTGCCCCGTCACAGGCGAAGCGTCGATATCCATCTGTGCCTACCGATTATGCTGCTCGTAACGTTCGCTATGAGGCATAACCGCTAATTTGTATCGGATGCCTCTGAACGCGTAAATGTCACCATATATCTCCAGTCAGAAAAACAGTGAACATTGAGCTGGGTAAGATGAAGTTGTAGGTTTGTAGTGTTTATTATTTTTTGAAAAGCGCTAAAAGTAACTTAAGTGAGCGGTATAAATCAAACAACTTTGTGAGTTTTCTGTCATTGCTTTGTTTGTTTTTATTTCTAAGCGTCTCCTTCCCACTATGGGGAGCATCATCTGAAAGTATGTTTTCTTGTAAGGCCCCGAAAACTACTATTTAATGTACACAAATTACAAAGTTAAGATGAACGAGGTAATACTCAAATGTGAATTTACCATATTCCCTGTTCTATCTGTAATCGGTTAAAATTAACCTGGTTTTTCATTGGATGCATAAGAACACCAATTGTGTATGTGTAGTAACTGACAGACAAGAAAACATTGCCATCTAGTAACAACAAAGACATAGAAAAATATGTCTTTACATACATTAATAAAGTCTGAATGAAATCCGGCTCTGACACAACTCCTTAAATTTCGAAAAATTTACTGTTGTAGTTATGGAACAGATAAAGCATTCATTATTCATAAACAAGTATATATTATTCATTACGGATTTCATAGGTAGGACCACATCCACTTATGATAAATAATTAGTATAATAAACGCAAAAAGATATGACAACATTTACAGTTTACAGTTGCAAATTATTGAAATTTCCACAGTTAAATTAACATTGGGTTGGCAATGATTTTGAGACTTTTTGTTAACTGCCGCACAGTTATAACTTTTAACCGTGCGAAGTACGTTTCTTCTCTACGCGTTTAACGTAGGAAACAGTTTAATCTTACAATAAAGTTATGTAAATAATCTAGAAGGGCTAAGAATTATTTGTTGATGTTTGTATTGTTTTACAGTATAAACTTAATAAAATTTAGGACGGAATATTTTAAATTGTCAAAGCATTCCTGCTACATTATTTAGTCCTATAACTAAACATACATAATCAATAATTAATAGATTATAAAATACCACTCAGTGCTGTTGAATATTCGATGCTGTTATTCCTGTTAATCATAGATTAATTCATTGATTAAGTATTGACTTTTTAACAAGACTTAACTTGGAGCAAACTTTTAAAGTACGTGCAGTCTTCTGATATGTCTGAATGAGTGGGCCCTTTTCCTTAAATACGATCATTGTAAAAAACCGATTAATATCAAAACTAATTAATTATAATTTATATCATGCATAGTAGTGAAAATAGCTCCTACCTTGTTAGTATTAGTTATGTTTGGCTTAAATATATAAATAAAATTATCAATTTTTTTAAATTTCCGTATTAAATTCAACTAAACAATTTTCAGCCAATTAACTAATTATACCGATTTATGTAGCATACAGAAAAAATATCTTAAATATATATGCGTAACGTCTTACGTTAAAGTCGCAATGGGAGCCTTTGCAAACTTTGGAGTTTTAAGCTCTCTCATAAGACACTGTAACTCATTGGCACTGTAAAAATCGGCACGACTCATGTGAAAACGACCTCATGGCAGGCAGAGTTCTTGATCTAAGTTGAAAACCACAAACACACATGGAAACTTTAATTCCTCCCAAATAATCATTCAACAAGCAAACAACATAAACAATCGACGATCATTTTATTAATTAATTCGATCTTTTATCCCCTATAAAATATTTAATTGTGTACATTGGTTCATAAATTGTTTAGTGTTTTGAAGGTAAGCTACCTGCAAAATACTAGCATGTGTAGTAACTCACTTATGTATCATGTTCGTTACCTTTGCATTTTACGTAATTAAAAGTAATTGCAGTTTCAGTAATCATACTCAAGTTTAAAAATATATTATTCCCACTCAAACATAGTATTTATTGAAATATTGTGTTTTGAATTTAATTAAATAAAATGGTACCGGCGGATAAAAGCAGATAAGTATAAGCGTTAACCAGTAAGTTGTATAACCCTTACAAAGTAAATTATTCATAGTTTATTTCTTAAGTAAATACTATAAATTGAAGACACAATAGACACATTAGTTACAGAATGAAGTTGTAAGAAACTGTATAAATATTACTAACACGGACTTAAGTTGTAAAAAGTGTTTTACTGCATTTCTAAAATGTAATCTGCACTGGATATTTTCAACAGTAAAGATGCTAACTCGTATATCAAAATCAATATCTGTGATGGACTATCAGTTATTGATGTCAGCTCTAAACAACCACTCCCTAACGAAGGAGCGTTATGCGTTACGCGTTATAGGAAGCGGCACCACAGACGGCGCTGAACCGATATAACAGCATCTTCCCACGCCCCATTCGTTATACGAATAGTAATTTTTTCAAATGTCATGAATAGATGCGTGTTGTCAGAGATGAGATCATCGACAGGAAGTCAACAAGCTGCCGTAATTGGGTGACTAGTTGGTCTCACTTTGCTAAATCAATCCCCTCTCTATACCCCGCTGCGGTCCACAGCGGCGAGTCTCGATCGCCGTGACAAGACGGATCAACCGGTCGCTTCCGCGTCAGTCCTCGCATTCGCCTTCGCTTAAAGTGGCCAGATTTGGAGACTATGAAAACGGGACGTATGAAACCGGGGTATGTGCAGGGTACTCCATACTCCCCATTAAAGGGAGGGGGTCCACCCCCGGAAAAGATGTTGAAAATTATAAGCAAAATAGTGGGTTTTGTTGGACTTAAGGAGTAGTTTTTAAGCTCTATTGCTAACCTAACTCATCGTTCAAACTGTTACTTTTATATTTGTACTTGGATACAGTAATTTGTTTTGGGTTTCAGAAGCCAGAGAAAACAAAGGAATTTAATCAGAGGAATCATGGCCAAACTTATTCCACTGTAATATTATTTTATTCACTGACTTAACAAATTAAGACAATGGATAAGACAACGGTATAGTCCAATAAGAAAATATTGGAAATAAACAAATTCCTTCAAGAATGGATTAGATGCTGGAGTTGTCCAATCATGCACAAGCAACACCGGAAACGGCCGAGCATGCTCGCTGTGGAACATGGGATTTGGGAGGAACTCGATGTTGTCAGTTATTAGTTATAATTTAAATTAGTACGACATTTTTTATTTAGGAAAACGGGACGAATAGACGTCCCGAGAGGGTTGGTCGGGACAACGAACGGGTCAAGTATCCACAAAAAACAGTGCTGTCCCATTGAAAACGGGACGTCTGTTCACCATACCTTCGCACCACCGAGTTATCTCCTCGTTGCGATTGCAGACACTTGTAATCCACCCGTTGTCCTCTGGCCTCATCTCGTTCTTATTCAGCTCCGGATTATCGTACCGCAGGTCATTCGTGAAGACTCGCGTGTATTGAGCTTCCGAAGTGATGTAGTTTATAAATACAGCATAAGGGCTATAACATATTTACTCGTCCGTTCTACTTATAACCATCATAATTGGATTGAAGATTATACGGACCGATCGAAATAACCATTGAGGAAAGAGGGATGAATCTCGGTCAAGGATAGAGAACAACTTTTCACAGCGAATTTCAGATCCTAGGACTTTTAAACGTTCCTACCTCTTAAACGCAATCTTGATGCCGACCCGATTGAGGTCTACCCACTGAGACAATTGAGAAGATTCCTGAAGAGGATCACAGTAACCTGATACTCCCTTTGAAGAATCATAAAATACAAAATATGACTATTGGAATTGCCGATTGTGCTGCCATCCTTCAGATGGTATAGGCCTTATCAGGCGTAAGTGATTTTCTCGTTTTTAAATAACTTTTACGGTGCAGAATATTATGATTATGAGACAATGCAGGGGTCCATTACAGCGTGACGTTTTAGCTAGCCAACTTTACATGTATGTGGCCAATATGGGGCACCGACATTGTTTGATTCTAAGTTGGAAATGAATAAGTCTCTGGATTATATAGAGAGCACAGAGCTGGGCGGGAAATTAAAGTTATATATACATGTTCAAATAACCTAAGAAAGATGATTGAAGTATTTTCCGTTTAGGTGTTCACATGGATTCATAATTGGTAGTATTATTTAAAAAAGGCGAATAAAAAATACTGCATATTCACCAGACTCGTGACTGGCATAATCATCGTTGAATATACAAACTGACTGACAAATATTGTGGACTGATTTAATCTTAATAAAGTTTAAAATTACAGCCCTAAGTTCCAAAGCATAGGACATTTCTACAACTAGCACCAGGCAAATGTTATCGGTCAAAGCCAGTGAAAGAGGTATTATAATGACCCTGACATCAGTAACTTTAAGCTATAGGTCTATTCTCGTTCGTCGAAGTCGGAGCCTCGTCTCAAGTCAAACGTTGTCGGATGGGCGAGTCGGAGTCAGTTACTGAGGTGTTATAATGACACTGACATCAGTAACACCGTTGGGCTTGTCACCGAACCGGCGATAAAAAGTGGACATAGTTGAAAAGGTACATAGTCGCTGCGCAACCGCATGCATAATATACGGTCGATTGTTCTTGGGGCACACCCAGTCGTTCCGTGTTATTAAAATTCGATAAACCCTTTTGAGTCTTAAAAGTGAAAGCGGTTCAAGGTCAGGCCCACTCCCTAAATTAATTCCGAATACGAAAGATATATATCTATCCTTCAATTTGTTTAATTTTTATATTTATTCCCTTAGAGGTTGTAATTAATATGTCACAGTTCACAGTACCGGTCAAAACCGTGATTTTGGTTACAGTGTTTGTAATATAGCTGATAAAAAACTACCTTAATGATTTTATTTTCAACCAAATAAAGTAAGGTGAGTAAACTGAGAATTAATAAATTTGTTGTTTTGTATGTTTTATGTATGGTATACAACTTACTCGAGTCTGGAATTTCCAATTTTTAGACAAAACTTTCTTTAAGGAATCATGCAACTCTCTTGGTGTTTATATGCAATTTACATTTAATGCATAACTAAACGTACCAAAATGTGTAATAGATGGTTTAATTTCTAGTTCAACCAAGACAATGTGGTATTCGCTATTTTTACAACTATTGTTTTATAATACTACCGAATATATTTTCCTCGTACATTCAAAACCATAAACAGTTATTACCATACAGTCTATTATTAAATGAAACGGGTTAGATATTTCCAAGATTAAGTATTCCATTCTCTAATATTAGTTAGGTTTGCTTACTTGATTGGTAGCTTGCTTGTTTGACTGCTTGCTTGCTTGGTTGAACGGGTTAGATATTTCCAAGATTAAGTATTCCATTCTCTAATATTAGTTAGGTTTGCTTACTTGATTGGTAGCTTGCTTGTTTGACTGCTTGCTTGCTTGTTTGAACGGGTTAGATATTTCCAAGATTAAGTATTCCATTCTCTAATATTAGTTAGGTTTGCTTACTTGATTGGTAGCTTGCTTGTTTGACTGCTTGCTTGCTTGTTTGAACGGGTTAGATATTTCCAAGATTAAGTATGCCATTCTCTAATATTAGTTAGGTTTGCTTATTTGATTGGTAGCTTGCTTGTTTGACTGCTTGCTTGCTTGGTTGAACGGGTTAGATATTTCCAAAATTAAGTATTCCATTCTCTAATATTAGTTAGGTTTGCTTACTTGATTGGTAGCTTGCTTGTTTGACTGCTTCCTTGCTTGGTTGAACGGGTTTAATATTTCCAAGATTAAGTATTCCATTCTCTAATATTAGTTAGGTTTGCTTACTTGATTGGTAGCTTGCTTGTTTGACTGCTTGCTTGCTTGGTTGCTTACTTGCAACTCTGTTCTCAAAAACGGCTCCACACTCTAAAATGTTGGAAATACATTAACTAATTTCTGGGATAAAAAAAAGTCTAGACAGAAAAACTTAAATTATGTAAAAAAATGATATGAAAAGTGAAACAAACTAACGTTGGCCTTATGGAGTTTAAAATCAAAACAAAACAAAACAATCATAAAAGCTGTTTATAATCAATCAGTGACCTGTAAAATTATACTCGTGTAGTTTGTAAGTATTGATGTGTGGTTTCCTGAGAACAGGGATTAAAACCATTGAATGAAGATTACATATAGATTGGTCATATCCAAAATGATATAAAGGAACATTGAACTGTAATAACAACTGGAGTGGCCTTAATCCTGTAGAAAAGAGGCAAATGAGCTAAGCAAATCTGCTCGTCTTAAGGGGGACGTGTTGAAGAATTACTCCAAGTCATCTAAACAAACTGTCTGACCTTCCCAGAGAAAAGTTTGGTCCCCTAGGCACTTATATTTATCGGTTCAAGTATTCGATAAAGAACTGTCAGATTATATTAAATGTTGAATGAAACATGTTAATAGTAGTTCTGACAATTGTAGTCGAATACTACAATGTACTTTTTAATCTACTCCCACGTGGGTTTTGGAATCGTTTAAGGTCAAATGTTTTACCTACCAATTTGTTGGTTGAGTCCACTTAATCGCAAGAAAAATATATATGTGCAAAACAAGTTTACAAATTACAATAAGTCTTCGTAAATATTATGTATAAACAAACATACGGTGGTCAATTAAATATTGATAACGGGACAAGTTTAGGGCTGGTGAATAGCAGTCCCTAATTAGACACATAGTTTGTACTACTTGTAACAGCTAATTACGGACATCGACTGTCCCAGTCGACTGGCAGCGACTACTGAAGCGAGCGGCTGGCGGCCAGTAGCATGCTGGAGCTAACAATTGGATGTGGAGGTTAATGAATTGATTACGTCACTGCAGTGTGTCGCCTCCGCGCACCGGAAGTAGCAATCAGCCTACAGCCATACGGGATCCATGATAATTAATTCATCTAGGGTGATAACTAAACGATGAAAAATAATTGTTATTACCCGGACGAAATGTGAGAGGATCACGCCTCGTTCCCGGCACCTCGATGATTGACCCCCCTCCCATTGTAGGCACACTCCTGCTCTGTAGATTTTAAACTTGTTTGTTTCTCCGAATTCATCTTAAGGCATTTCAAAAATTATGTTAGCTCACAAAATAAATAAACGAAGCGCCCTAAAAACCTTCTTATAGGGAAACCTCCTCCCATCACAATTGTAGGGTTATTCTGGATTTGTTTTATGTTGCTAAGACACTTCGAGGTTTTTCTGATGGTTTATTAGTTAGCTAGTTTAAAAAATAAATACTCACTTGTTCTCGATAAACTTTTCTACTGAAAGAATATTGTCAATGAAAATCTTTTTACCGTGAACTCTCACTACAGTTGCAGCTACTCTTGTTCTATTAGATTGTAAAACTTGTTGTTTTTTGTTGTCAAGGCACTTCGAGGGCGTTTAAAGTTTATAAAAAGTGAAAGGTTATTTCTGGAAAATTTATTTCAAGACGCAACCGATTATAAAAATCAAAAATGCTAGTGAAATCAAACCGTCACAGTTTATTTTTGAAACATCGGACGTAATAATCCCAACTTTTTATGCGTAAAAAAACTAAAACAAATACAAAATAAAACAAATTGGATGTATCTGCTAGAAATAATAATCCTTCAAATGTTGAAGCCTCTATCAAAAATGTTGAAAGCACTAAAGCATCTCCCTCTGTAGAATCTAGAAAAAATTACATATGTGTGTTTCTGGTTGCGTGACTGTTGCACCAATGATATAATGTGAATGGATAGTTTATGGAAAAGTATACTCTAACGACAAATGACTACAAACCATTATGAACCTCTCCTTGATAGTCTAAAGGCTATCTACTTTATCAATGAGTAACATTTGGCGGCAGCTGTCTGAATAAACATCTTGCTTAGTATATTTCAAACACAGCTCAAAATATCATCAAATAGATTTTTAAGAACAGCAGATATTTTGTATTATGTTATTCGCTTCTGATAAGCTCTGCAGGAAGATTATGTTTTTCCTATTCACACTGCGGATTTCGTTATTTGCTCATTCTCTCTGGGTAGATTCCCTATGTCCAAACTCAAGTGGAATGCTCTGTATTTTGTACAGGACCATATATGTAGCAATAACACAACTGAATGTCGCACAGCAGCGGATTTTGGATTTTAGAGTAGCTACGGAGACGTAGTTAAAAAATAAAAATAATTTTCCAGATATTAAAGCAAAATAAGCCCACTTAGCTTTGTCAAAAATGGAAGGCAAAATACAAATAAATATACAAATGTGTACAATAGTAACTTTTCGTCATATAGGTACTCGCCTGCTTCCCTGATAGGCACATCACCCGATACATCGAGTCTACTGCTACACAAGTATGGCCATTGGTGACACAAAACTGATCAGTGGGGCGCAGTAGGCCGCCCCTGACCGACCAGTTTGACTGAAGCATCGGGCCCGAAGTGGTTATATATCTGGTGTTGAAAGGCGGTGGCCGCTCGACCCCGCCGCTGTAACGCACTAATGAAAATTTATCGCTTATAAGTTATTTAAGTTATGATGAGAGCTTAGGTCTACCTGGATATTGATTAGTTGCCCGTCTCCAGCCTTTGAAGAGCACCTCCTTAGCGCATTCCTTTTGAATAGTTATGTCCCTCCTGCTATGTACCCCAGTTTTACAGTGTTTATCGTTTAGATTCTCCGCATAATAGTGTTCACTTATGAATTCCGATAGTACAAATATTTAAGTTATTAAAGAAAAAGGTAGAGTGATATTTCTTTGTTGGATTATGCATTTGAATCTCGCTTTTTTAATCGATTTAATAAGAATTTTCACATGTATATTGTACACGATAAAAGCACGAATTGAAATAAACAAAGGTCTTATGGTTTCTGATTATGATGTATTTGTAAAAAACTAGTCTATATGTAGATTGAGATGTAGAAGTTATGAAAATTCTAACTTTTTGCCAGTTGGATTGTATTATTCGGATTTATTTATTTCAGTCTGATGCGCCACATCAACTTAAATGTCACGGTCTCCAATACTGTATATATAATTATTAATTTGCATCCTTTAACATAATAAAGTTCTTTATCAATATTCCCAAATGTAGGTCTTATTAATGAGTCAATGAATGCTATTTGAACTTGGATTAGCGGTAATCTTAGATGATGTATATCAATGGATCTTGCGTAAAGGATGATTTTATTAAAATACCTCTTCCACAACCCTTTGCATTTAGAAAACATGAATCCAACTTGAAGTCAAAACATCAGCTGATTCACAAACAAGATCAAAATTCTTGGTGGCGTGGCGGTATAAGACGGGAAATCCTTAAATACCGATAAGGAGGCAGCGTGGACTTTGAGTGCAATATCAAAGGTGGGGAGTAAAGCCGATATCTGAGGAACGTGGGGGAACCGATATAGACCACAACCCTTCCCTTCAAAGGGGTTGTTTATTTAAATATTGTGACGAAACTTCAAATTATGATAACACTAAGGGTGGATGACACAGACGCCCTTTAATTTGTTTTATTGGCACTCGATATCTTTCATAATTTGAATTTCTAAACGGTTAAAGATAGATAACGTGTATCCAGCCCTTTTGTTTTAATATATTTTCCTTCTACATCTTTTAAACTACGGTGTGGTTTCCTACTACCCTCACTCGTGCTTACAGTTACTTGGTGATTTTTATTTGGAGGGGTAGCGGGTATAGTTTACATGGAACAGTTTCATGTATTTAAATCAAGCATTAAACGGCTTTCGGAATAAAGGGGCTTCGGAAAAGTAAAACAACGTAAATGTATCTGTTTTAGTAACGTTGCTTTATAATGTATTTATAACTCTGATAATGCCTCTTCAACACCAATACGGATTTGTTCATTTCTTAAAATATAAATGTTCTACACAGTCTCTTTAGTTTCGGAAGAATTAATGTTTTTGTCTTTCTGAATTTCCAAACATTACTCTTTCGCCCTACGCCAGTTCTCTTTTAAATTTGTCCCAATAGCACGAAATATTTTCAATGGTAAAACCTACTTTTGTCGGGCTCGAGCATTGAGAGTCCTTCCTGCATAAATAACGTGAGCTTTTTATTAGGGTTATTCGAGAAAATTAATTTAAGTAAAGATGCGGATGACGAAGCTCCGGGGTGTAAATGGCATACGATTAAAGTATTTTTGAGGTCTTGGCGCGGCGCGGCGCCATCAATGCGTCTAACGAACGTAGCTTTTGTGGATGATAAAGGTTCGCATACGATAAAGCCGAACAAGGGAAGCTTAAAAATGAAAACAGACAAGGATCTCGGGGAAATGTTTCAATGTGGGGTTGCATTTGTTACTTAAAGCGGGCCCGGAGATTTTAATATTCTTTGATCTTAAAACGTGTTGCCTTCGTTTCTAATGACTTATATGCCACTTATATTTTATAAAATACCTTTTCATTCACTACGATTCGGATCCTCCAGGACAATTCGGTTGTGTTTTTTAACAATATTTGTCAGTATTAAAATAGTAGTCTAAAATTTTTAAAAACGAATTCATCGAATTAGTTGAAATAACAAAGGAAACTGTAAATAATATTTTCTTCGCGATTTTCCACAAAATATAATATCATATACACAAGCACACTAACGGTTCGATAGATTGTTCTCAAGATGTAATTATGATGCAAGGTACACAAGCAAAAAAGAATGGATCATTTTTTTCCGAACGATCGTTCAATAATTTGCCAATATTTTAACGAGAAGACCCTTAAATAAAAGTATAAAATTGACTAAATAATTGCCAAAGAACATAAATAACAATAATTAAATTACTATGTAGTTTATTAGTGATAAGAAACCTTGTAAACGCAAGGTTTTTACGGCGTGAAAGGAGTGATCTATGAGGGCATACGTTAACTTAGGCCTAGCCTGAGACCACGTGATAATCAGTTAGTGTCCGAAAGAGTAGAGGAGGGGGTTTAGTAGGTAAATAATGTCTGGAAGGTGTCCCACACTACACGCTGACCACCTGTGTGCGTAAACGCATTTTTCCGACCCTCCAAACAAATTATAAAATAGTCATACGAGACAAGTGACGATAACATTGGAAAACTTGTTTTAGATACAAAATAAACACTAGCTTATAACGATACTTTTTCTTTGTTGGATTCCAAATAGCTCGATTGAAGCCGAATAATCTTCGACAAAAGCGTACAAGATTCAGTTTTTTGCCTTTTCGTGAGAAGACAGCAATAAATCCATCTGAATGCCAGAAGTGTCCGCTAGTGAATGGAGCGAGGGTTTTGGGTTTGATTAAAATAAAGGGTGGCCAGGCACGTATATCAGTGAAAGAAGGCCCACATCAGTCGATACTAATCTGTTATTAGTGGACGGGCGATATTTCTGGAGCCCCCTGTCCGGCCCCATGCGTCACGTCCGAGTTCGATACGTCACATGTCCTCCTCCATTCCCCCCCCCCCCCCCGACTTGGGGTGACCACCGGAGACCTCTTCAAGGCTTGGTCGTAGTTCTTATTTGGTATATGGAGTAATAACATTTCATTATAATTTGTTTATCTTACTTTAGCCAGGGCCTATGAGCTCAGGTCTATCACCTTATTCATATTTTTAATCGACTCTAATGGCTCAACTGATTATTTACTTGAAAATTTAGAGCGAGTCTAAACTTTATCCTTTAATTCCTTTTGAAAAGGTTTGCCCACAGATCATAGAAAAATGTAGACTGGGCATCCAGAATATGAACGTGAAGCACAAATCAATATTTGGACCCCCAAGGAGGCTGCCTGTAATTTCTGTGACTCCCAACAGATAGCGTCACCTGTGTTGGGACTTTGGTCTTAAAAATACACATAAGTCATAATATATGTTTATTTCGGATGACTTATATCAAATGATATCCCTACAAATAAATCGCTTGATTTACTAACGTCAATTATTTTGTAAGCTAGATGTTTCTTACACCATTAAAACTCAATTTCTCACTACAATAATTAAAAATATTTATTTTGCAACAGTTAAATAACATTATTTGGCACTAGAGATTGTAACAGTTATGTTTGAAACTATATAAGAAAGTAAAAACAACGTTTTGTCTATTGCAATCATGGTACAGTGATGCTCTTACAGCCCATTGAAATCAGTCACATATCAAACTGTGAAGGAATCAAAACAATATTTTTTTTATTTGACTTAATTAAGTATATTTGTGGTCCTAACAACTCTACAAAATTAATCCTTTAGTTCGCAGTATCCAGTCTTTTATAAATGTGAAGCTGTGTATTATTATATCTCCATAACAAATATATATTCTAGGATTTTTATAAATGTGGATCACCAGTGTTGCGGACATGCCAAATACAGGCTTCACCAGCTGCCATGCTTGATTAGGGATGCCCAGTCTATTTTACTCTATGGTCTGTCGTTTGCCCCAGATTTCTCTTCACGCTGTTTTAAAACATGTGGATAAAGGCTGTTAGACTTCCGGTTTTCTTCAAATGAAACTGTTTAATTATATATATAGATCTGTACCATCCAATGCGAAGAAATTTATAGCTTTTGCATGGCAAAACTTTTCTCTGGAACCTTTATAACTTATTTTACTATCAGATGCTAAAAAATATGACTATACCAAATGAGTATTTATGTTGATAAGCAATCCAGGACATACTTAGCTAAATAAAGTTATGGGTGCAACATTTGACGCAATGTACACCTTGATATTTACACTCGCTCTTGGTTTTGGTCACATTATAAACACTGCTAACTCACTACATACTACATTATATTAATACAAAGTGTTCAGTTTGTATTTTTTGCAGTATATTAAGCAGGATACAACACGGTCCCCACCCACTTACTATATATTTTACCTATCTTCCCAACATAACCCTCTCATTTGAATTTAGTCATATTTATGACATTTAAATTGTCTAGGTCTATATTTTTATATTTAAGAATCAAATATTAAGAACTGATTATAGCTTTTTCTATTCTGTTTAATTTACCTGAATCATGCCTTAGCCTTTGAATCTCCAACTATGATCTCTAAGATATCAAACTGTTAAATTTAAAATATTTATTTTTAAAGCAAAATAAATATACATTTTTGTTCAACAGTTGCATAAACAAAACAAAAGTTGATTTTAAATTTTTTAATTGGCCGTATTTAAAGGTATATCACAAAATATAGATTGTTCTAATTTTTTATAGAATATATATTTTTTGTTTTACAACAAACGTATAAATTTAGCACTGTATAATATTTATACTTATGAGGGTTTCCGAATTGAAAAATCTTTATTTATTCCCTATTTCTTGTATCTGTTTGTTGGTGAGATTAGGAAAACATAAGAGTGAATTTGCACGGCACTAGCAGACATTCCTTTTCCACAGTCCTAGCTCCTTGGCACCACTCGCTCCCCATGGTTGCAAAATGCATTGTATGCAGAAGAAACCTTACAGCAGTTATCTTCACGATATTTGCTATGAATGGCGTTGCAGCAATCGGTCCTCTACAATAGAGCTGTTCTATTAGCGAGAGTTTTCAAACGTTATTCTTATTACTCCTCCCAAAATAATGCACACCACACAGTATCAAACGGTTATTTTAATTTTACATCTTATTTTTAGTACATTTTAGTTATATGATTTAGTTAAATATATTTGACAATACATTTGACTTTGATAGTGAAGAATCAAATTTAAATAATAACCATCTTAATTCTAAACAATTCACTACTAGAACTGACCACACTACCTACCTGGCGGTCTTTGCGTTCAAATCCATTTCCTCGTCACTAGCCGCGTTTAAATTAGCTCTACACTGAAAAAACTCTATAGCAATAACTACGAATAATAATGGTAAAATTAACGTTTAGCTAAGGTTAATTTGCCCAACCTATGGTTATTTTTAACCATAAGTTACAGTTAAATATTTTATAGTTGAACATACCTATAATAAAGTATCAACAACCTTAATATGTTTAATTTGTTAAAGTTCACATTACGTTAAGGTTTTTATAAAGTAATAGTAACCTTAACTAAGGTTGAAATTAAGGTTAATTTTACTTATTCTAAGGTTAATTTGTTAAAGTAGATATTACTTTGAGCAAAGATATAAAGACCCAGTTGGGTCTCGAACCCACGACCTTTAATTTACTCTACACTCGCCTTAACCCCCACGGCCATTTTGACTCATGAAAATCTCAGGATTGTAGGTAGACTGTACCTACACGACTTGTACTACGTATTTTTTTACCCTTCTAAAATTGGATAATACTTTAGATTTATACTTCTTAGAGAATCTACTCGTGCAAATCACTGTGATAGAAGTACGAAAAAAATTAATTTGATTTATGTATCTATGAAATATGAAAAACTACGAACAAATTAATATATATATATTTAATATAATTATAATAATCACAACATAATGTTGATATAAATATATATTAATACTAATATAAAATTAATAATAATATAATATTGCATGATTTGCCAACGCGGACTACCCAACGATTGGTGGGTTGTCCCAACCGCGATAATACCAACTGACCGATTAATTATCCAACCACTTCTAACCATGCCAACCATTCCCCATCGTTGGCCCAACGATTTGTGAAATGGGGCGAGTTTAAAGCGAAAGTAATAAAAACTTTAAGTGTTGTGTGCATTTAACCACATATAGATCAAATAAGGTAGCAAATACATATAATAAGGTTAATATTAGTTTACTATTAACTAAAGTAATAGCAACCTAAACAACTAAGTATTCCTTACCATAGTTATATGAACTAGTGTGTCCATTATCTTAGTAGGGTAAGACTAAATTAACTATAAGCTAAAGTAGCGATAACCTTAAGAGTTTTGTATTCTTTTCCATAATTTTACTATGGTTTATTTATCCGGTAAAAATAACATTACTAAGGTTAAATTTAGTTTAACCTTAAAAATAATGTAAAAACCACCTTAGCGTTTTTTCAGTGTAAAACTGTCTAAATGACAGAAACTAGGACCCACTCGGTGATTGCCCCACCCGGACATATAGCACCGTCAAAGTCTACTTCGTGATTACATGCGAAACGAGGATGAATGTGTGGACGCTGCGGCACAATGGTCTCCAGGCGTCTGCTCCGTGTGGGCCTTCATTGTTTTCGGGCCTTGGACAAGGAGGCTGTATACATGACGCAGAACGTCATGAACGGGTTGTTACTCACCTCCCGTAAATATGTTTTCATCATTTCCCAAAAGGTGTATTTTTGATTTATTTACTCAGGTAAATGTTAAAACAGTAAACATGATTTGTAGTGATTATTGTTTCCAAGTGCTTATATCGTCCAAGTATAATCTAATATCGTCATTGTTGCCAAGTAGAATCACGTATACACTAGTTTTTCTGGGGATATCATTTTTATATTAGGTGACTAGCGTTTTTTTTTTCATCAGTATCATCCATCTAGTACAAACAAAAGGAAACTTAACTCTTACCTAACATACATATAAAACACTGCAGTAGAATATAAACTATAGCTATAATTAATAAAATATTTAACATTTTATTAGCGAATTTCGCCTATAGGGAAGTAGCTATTACCGTAAGTGGCATGGTAAGACTTAAGCCCAAGACCATGATAACTTTTCATTCTGAGCTCCCCAGATGCCAAAAACACCATTCTTTCAAATTATATATATCTGTGTGTGTGTGTGTGTGTGTGTGTGTGTGTGTGTGTGTGTGTGTGTGTGTGTGTGTGTATCTCGGTAAGCACGATAACTCTCGTAAAAACGTTCGATCTCAATTAAATTTGGCACAAATGTGTAAAGTACCATTTATTTGAACGATTTCGAAAACCAGACGGATCGCACCATCTGAAGGGGTTTTTTGGGGGGGTTTTGTACCCCAAAAATGGCTTTTTTGGGGTTTTCACACGCAATTTTTATTTAAATCAAATTTTAATTTTTACCATTGAATTTAGCTTAAAAAATCAAACAATTTTGGATTTTGACCATTGATCTACGTCAATTGGTCACTGAGATATTGAAAGTGCTGAACACAGTACATTGTCTAATGTTATTCTTATGGGGGGAAAGAAAAAATGTATATCTTGCTTATTTATAAACATAAACTGACAAAACTTGGTATATGGCTTCATCTGGTTGTGGCTTATTGTTTTCTTTGCACAAAAAAATTTTCGCCTATGGTTCCCGTAGCAGCAAACCTAGGTACTCGGTCCCCATGTTATTCTTACTTATTAATAATTATTAGTGCATGTATACAATTATAAGGCTTAAACTCTTAATAATTATTGTTCAAAATATCAAATGGAACTGTGACAATAGCGATAAAAGCAAAAGTACTAATCCATCAGGATAAGTTCTAAATCGCCTCTTCGTCACCGGCGACAAATGTAAATCCGTCCCATCTCGCCTCAGAATGCCAGGTTCGAAGGCGTGGTAAATTTATAGGGTCGATACTGATACAGGGAATGGGTTTTAAAATCCGAGAAGAAAACTGTTTGTCGACGATTGAATGTTAAGAAAATAATTTATCTGAGAGGCTTATGTCGCGTCGGGCCGGGTAGCAAAGAATGCGACTAATACATCAATGACGTGGCGATACAATGCTCAAGGCGGAGCCGTCCATTAATTCATCCCACAAAGCGAGGGGTCATTTTACCGGAGATAAATAAACCAACGGGACACAGCTTGTGTTTCAATTCATTGTGGTCGAATCCCGGTCCTGACTGAGACGTCAACTGTGGGATTGTCACCTCCGGGACAATCCCTCCGAGCCACTCCTGTGCAATCCCGGCCCTGACTGAGACAACAACTCGTCACTTCCGGGACAATCCCTCCGACTCACTCCTGGGCAATCCCGGCCCTGACTGAGACGTCAACTGAGGCATCGTCACCTCAGGGACAATCCCTCCAAGCCACTCCTGGGCAATCCCGGCCCTGACTGAGACGTCAACTGTGGGATCGTCACCTCCGGGACAATCCCTCCGAGCCACTCCTGGGCAATCCCGGCCCTGACAGAGACGACAACTCGTCACTTCCGGGACAATCCCTCCGAGTCACTCCTGGGCAATCCCGGCCCTGACTGAGACGTCAACTGAGGCATCGTCACCTCCGGGACAATCCCTCCGAGGCACTCCGGGACAATCCCTCCGAGGCACTCCTGGGCAATCCCGGCCCTGACTGAGACGTCAACTGTGGTATCGTCACCTCCAGTACAATCCCTCCGAGTCTCTCCTGGGCAATCCGGATCTTGCTGGGGAGCGTCTACCGATAGCGGCTACAAGGATCAGCTAGACTTGTGTGACTCGCTGATTCCAGCGGGCAAGTTAAGTTGGTTTCCTCCGTAGTTCGAGGACAGTATACCATCCTTGTCACAAATCAACCCGTAAAAACACAACCTAAACTAAGACTTTGTTGTGGGTACTGTGTACAGTACTACGTTATGTATATAATTAATCGGCTCTCTGAACATCTTGTTATCTTACTTCTTTAATATATAACCGAATTACAAAGAATATTTTAATTATTTAAATGGTATTTACTTGTATTATTATAACCCCAATTACTACTAAATTTTCAACTTCTATTTTTAAATAGTTTGTTGAGAGTCCGCAGTATAAATAAATCTATCTAAAGAGAAGTCAACAGCCTTAATATAATATCAAAAATTAATAAAAATAATATTTTGCCACGTCATACTTACCTCTTCATACTTGCGGTTAATTTAGCATGGTCACTTTATCATTTATTTAAACAATCCGACTTTAGACTTCCATAACATCCTAGATTTTCCCTGGACAGTCAACAGTCATTATCACTGTACACAGTATCAGATGTATTAGGCGGCTAATATCGAGTTGTATACATCTTGTGGCAAAACCCCAAAATCAGTTAAGTAGGATATATACATTTATTGACATGTTTATTTTATGCTTATTTAGAACGCTCGACATGTAACATTGCTTTCTTAGCTCGACACTCTGAAGTATGCCCTACAAAATATACAATATTATACTTTCAAAAAGGTCAGATTAACTTACTTTACTTACTTCTATCTAATTTTTAATACGTTTCTGATTCTTAAACATACCAACCTCAGAGTACCCAAAATATTTGTGGCGAAGGTCAATTGAAAAGCTAGACAATTATTTTGGACCTTTACAATTTTCTTTGTGACACTAATTAAAATTAAAGACGTTTTGAATTTAATAAGAGGATTTAACAACTCGCAAACAACATTAAGGGGTAATTGAATATGACACAGGGCTGTTGTTACAAGGTGCTAGAAGTAACAGAAGCTGCTATACCGCGCAAATTCCGGTTATATCAAGCACTGGATACAAAATATGCAATTTCACAGTCAGCCTCGTATCTGAGAAATGCGATAGCACCTGAGAGCCACCAGAATATATAGGCGTACCGAGGACCTAACGCATGCGACGTATGTGCCACCTAATCGACGCCAATTCGTAAGTGTCAGCAGCCGATAGTGATATGTAGCTAGGCCACCCAGCCGGCGCCGTATGCACAATTTGATTTATATTTACTTGCAAGGTAGACTGCTATCGATGGGCCGCATTAATCTTGCACAGTATTCTGATTGTACGAGGTCCAGCGGCGTATTTCATCCTGAACGGCACCTCCTTGCGGCCCGCGAGAATTACATCATCCGCTGACCACTTCGGAGGACTTCATTCCTACACAGTGTATTGACATCAATACCAGATCGATCGAAGATATCCTCATCGCTCTTTTATAATATTTTGTTGTTTGATGTCGAAATTAATTTACAAGTACAATTTCGTGTTGGAAGATTTACAAAATGTAAGAACGTCGTGAACAGTCCTTTTTATTTATTTGAAAGCAGTATAATTTAATATCGGTTTGGCTGTTTATAACACACGTCTTACATTTTATGGAAGTAGCTATTAACATGAGCTTACAAAATGGGAAAACTTAAAAAACAATTTTTGTAGGTAATAGGCCTTTGTTGTTAAATTAATGTAACTATAATATGTACGATCTCAAAATTTTTCCTTTTTCCCAAAAACATAGTGGGACAATTATGTTACTAATTAGATACAAATAATTTAAAATAAATATTCCAAGGTTATTAAGAGCACGCTTGTTATAAAAATACTTTGAAACAAACACCTCATTCTAAGAATATTAAAGGATAAAACTCCAAAAGCAGTTTATAACCAAACATCTTGACCTAAAATAAACGGTACCGTACCTATCACATAGTAAGTGAAAACTAAGACCGGTAGCGCGTAACACGGTCCAGTCGCCGATAGCTTCGAGGCTAATTTTCTGTTTGGTTTGTAATGTATCGGTGAATTGAAACATCGGATGGCGGTCCATAATGACAAGCGCCGGTAATTGCGCCGACGGACCAAATTACTACCTCCGATTGTCATTATTTTATTGCCCGCTGTATTGATGTTACTGTGTAATTGTAATACCCGATAATAGGCTCCCGTATCCTGTTTACTCACGACCCAGGCGCCGCGGACCCACTCACATTTCCACAGTCTGGTAATTTGTTCTTCGCCGTCTTGTCTGAGGCGCTCGCCCTCACCTCTCGTCCGCCGCGTAATGACATTCGTTCCTCAACTTCGGCTCACAGATTTAAGTCAATATCGGGTGCTCGTTTAGCTTGACCTAGTAAATTCCCGATGAAATGATATTTGAGATCAAACGTTGGTATTCATCCCACGACATAATTGCTTTTAATGGTGATATAAACAAATTTCAATCTCCTATAACCTGAGAAGAGTTAGTAATGGATGTATTGAAATCTACAAATTACATAAGTTTTTACTGCAACAAAATATAAATTTTGTTGAAGATTTTAAACATGCAAAATACCAGACGAGTTTAGGAGTAACATCAGAAAAGGACGAATATCATATTCATTGCATACAACAACATCGATCTCTGTTATATTCTAGGTGATTTCGAAACGTGTCATATAAAACTATAGGTGAATAAAAGGAACCCCCGCCTCGAAGCGAATCCAAAACGATCGCGTATTAGAAAAACAAACACGCATAACCTGGAGGTAATATACTGCGAGGGTAGTAAAAACCTAGAATATATGAATGTAAAGTAATGAGAAAACGGGGGCCTGCCCCGGCTACTGTAGGAATTAAACCATCAGAGGACGCTAAACGTCCGGCTGATCGCGCACCATTGTGAGGAGGATGCAAGGAGCCGACGTGCTCTGCAGGCAGTAACTGTCATTCAACGGGGAGGTCCGGTATATGGGCAGTAAATTTGAGCATGACCTGTAAACCGGTGAATAAGTCGATAATACGGAACACGCAGGCTCACAATAGAGCCTCCGCAGCAACAGCCCTAAATCAACGCATGCGCTGTAACCATGAATAGGCCGTGACTAGGCTGCCCATACTAAGTGCAGTCTGCTGGCTGATATACGTGATATTTTTATACTCTTAATTCCACCCTTTTCTCGAGAAACTAATTAAATGCAAACCTCTTAGGTGTTACCTGTCAAACAAGACCATGTTATTATAAGGTGACGCCTTTATACATACTGCGAAAGTGTTACTCTTCTGGGAAGAAACTACCAACGGGTGAACGTTGTAAATACTTTAACACTTGAAAGAGCGTTAGCAAGGCCGGGCATTACTACAGGAATGTTATACTCCGAACTTTAAACACCATCGACTACCGTTTCATATTAAACTGCAGATTGATTTACAAACAGGGCTTAGTTATGTAAAATGGTGTGTTTAATTTTCAAATACAACTTTTAAAATGGAAAATGCAATCAATAAATAGCTGTAATAAACAATAGTGCAATAGTATTAAGTGCAAAACATGTAAGTGTGTCAGTAAAGAGTAAAGTATTGCCATATACTCAAAACTATAAAAAAGTATTTTTTATCTTGCACGCTAAAATAAGAAGAGGTTATTTTACGTCATTCGATCAATGCTGGTTTAAGTTGTCGGTTTAAAGAGTAATTTTTATATCCAGTAAACCCCTAATTTAGGCACTAGCTTTAACTTAGGCTGGCTTAGCTTTTATGAGACGTTCTCTAAACCGAAATCAAATATTGTGATTCGTGCCATACATACCCATGGTACGATGACATAATTTTTTTAGCACGAATAGTCAAAGTGTGTGTTATTTTAATTCGTTAAGAGATTAAGCTAATTTTCCAATACAATATATCTAAGCCAGTGACAGTTACTTGTATACCAAAAATAGTTACTAAAGATGTGTAAATTTACTCGCTTATTGTTTGATTACTTTGTAATGCTTAGGCCTACTTATAAGTAATCAGATTGAAAACCAAATAATTGCTAAAAGTTTTTATTCAACAACAAAATATTACTTATATACTTACATATTTAAGTATACGTTATCAGTACAAACCATTGCCCGTGCAAAACTGCTGTAAGAAAATAGACATCGTGTTAATAGACATTCCGAAATTAATTAAACATTCGTTGCATTTGAATTGATTCTTTATTAACTACAGATCAATCCCAAACATTTAGTTATATTGGGATGAATCTATAAATACACCTTTAAATAAATATACAGTGTTATAAAAATGTAATAAGTCTGTATGACAACGTAGTTCCATCCAGGCTCTCACGCCTTCATCGAGACAGGCAGCCAGCCTTAGAGAGAGCCCAACAGTGAGAGCAGCGCAATGTTAATATGGATTATGCGATTTTCCAGTTAGATAACACTGACAAACGAGGTTAATTCATGAACTGATTAAACTTAAAAAATGTGAGAAAAGATAAACTACTAAAGTACAGACAATACTAAAAGAAATACATGTATTCTCTTGAGAAATCTTTTGTACAGTATTGAATGAATAACATCAGTGACAGAGATGAAGCCGCGAACTAGACCTCGATTCCGGGATCTATACCGCGATGAACTATTCCATAATCTTGTCGATTTGCATTTCAATCCTATTCCAAAAGTAGGAAATTAGCATATATCTAGTCATATTATCATAAATAATGTCTCGAATGCGGGACTCTCGAACCGCTCGGACCAGCAGCTCGCATGATTAAAATCCCACAGTGGCATTTATCATGATCAAGAGCCGCATTGGAAATCGACAGGCCCGTTAAATCTCTGCCTTTGGTTTATAACCCTGCCAGGCTTTAGGAAATACTTGGCGGTCTGAAAACCCCTGTCATAATTTTGTAGTCTCTTGAAATAGGCATTTGTAATGTTGTATTGAATGACCTATTTAAGTATACCGATAATTTATCTTATCAATTGTTTTATGAAAATAATTAGGCCTTTTATATACAACTTTAATAAGAAAAAATCGAGGATATAAATCCTAAGTGGTTAATTTAAAGTACATAGAAATAATAAGGTTATTGTTTTATTTTTTTCTGTAAAACGATAAGTTGACCATCAACAGGTCAAATTCTAAATGCCCAGTAAGATGGTAAGATGAATCAGATTGGGGCTGCCCACACTCGCATAACAGAGTCTAGACTCTCAAAACTGAGTGATTCACATTCTTGATGTTAAATAGTGGAACATATTGCTGAGTTCATGATTATTAATATTTGCAATATTACCACCCACTTGTAAGCAAACAATTCATTAGAAAACAACTGTTAAAACAATTTAAAAGAATTAGTCACGGTATACAGTTTCGTGGAATCAAAGCAATCAGTTCACCTGGTAGCAGCCATGCACTCATCGTTGGATTAATATAAGAGCAACTTGTTAGTAAAACATGCTGTAAGCTTACAATTGTTATGTTGAATGTTAAGTGGTTTTACAATTACACCATTTCAAAATACATCAACTATGTGAGCTTAGTGCACTCAGCATGCAGTGTGACGTAACTGTGTGTTAAACCTGATGCGTGTACTTGTATTTATTTACGAGACCGTAAATATAAATAAAAGTGGTATAAGGCAATCAATTTATATCGGTCTAATAAATCGCGTCCACTATATCCTCTCGTGGGGCTTGGTAATAAGCATAGTAACCGATCAAAATCGATTTCACTGCGCCATCTTCTGTGTATGTGTGTCCTTTTATAATTAAGTGTAGGATAAATTTAAATATATATTTTGTTAATAATTAGAACTATTTTCTAGATCTTTTAATTAAAAATGTACAGGGATTACACTATTAAACTTGCTTGTAAACTAATATATAATAAACTATAAAGCTTTGGTTTATGACCCCCTTCTACAACAAATCTTCTAAACATGTGGTTGATTCTTAACCATCTCAGCCTAGAAGAAGCAGAATTCGAAACGTCAAGTGCAACAACAAATAATTGGGCCACGTAAAACATTAACACCAAAATATTTTGATTATGAAAACAAAATGTCTTTTAAAATAATGTTCAAAGACATACATGGGATATGCATAAAACACGTATAATAACCTCGGTCCTGGAAAGGTACATTATTCCTTATAATTTTGTTGCTGCAACAAAATCGAATAAGTAACATCAAACTGCACAAACGAAGAAAGGGCTCTTACAATTATAATATTGTCATGGTTAGAAATAAGGTAGTTTTTTATAGGTATAGGTTTCATGCCTATTAAGTTAGTTTTGTCTTGTTTTAATACAAGTTGTTAGCCTATTGCACAGATTCATTCACCACTATTACTTGTACCCAATCCATTTATTATTGTTAGGAAACAAGTAATAAACATACTGATTTGGTTATTTTATTTTATTATTTTTAATTAGGGTCTTATAATTTCATAGAGGTGATAATAAACACATCCACATGAATTTGCATGGACGAAAATTGGGTTAGTGTGTTTCTAACTAGGTGTTCTTGTTTTTATTTTTTAGTCTTGTGTTTGACATGTTTATATAACTTTTCAGTGCTTTTGAGAACATCTTGTGCAATTGTTGTATACAAAGCCAATAATAAATTAGTAATTGAAAAAAAGCTGCTGGGATTGTTTAATTTTATTTTGATATAAACGACTAATATTATTTAACACCTTAAAGTAAGGTGTATTATGAACTATTAATACTTATCCATTACAATTTATTTAGCATTTCCCCAGAAAAAAATTAGTAAAATGTGTATTTCTATATGATTAAAAACTAAAATACAAATGCTACACATAAAATAAAAGCTCTAAGCGGCCATACACATATTTCGTAACGCATTTTTTTGGTCATTTCAGATCCCCCTCCCCCATGTAACGCACCATAACGCTTACCATACCCCCTCTTCCCCCAATGTGTTACGTAACTCAATATATAAGCTGTTTTAATGCATACTACCGTTGAAACAGCTTAAACTTTTAAACATCGTTTTATTTGCAAATTTGGAATATGAATTTCAATGAATCATTAAATTTATAATGTATTTCTTTTAACATCATTGTTTAATAACTTATTTCAAAGACAAATTTATACAAACAAACAAGACTGATACTAATAATATAAACAATAGAATAAACTATCTAAGCTAAAAAGGAACAATTTAAATTTATAACTAATACAAATGCAAAACAACTTAAACAACTAAAGATGTGGGTGGCATTGCTGTATCAAATCATGATTTTACACTCTAAAGAATACTTTTACACAAAACACAGGTGTAAAGCGATACAGAAATTACTCAAAACACATTATGTATTTATTTTTAGTTTAACTATTATTAAAATAGTATTTCGGAATTATTTTGTATATAACTAACTGTAACCTTGATTTAGATATCAATTTGATTATTTTTTTAATTTTGAATGATTTATAATAGTATCAAGAGATACGGGAGTGCGCCACCTCTTGTGGCTAATATGTGTGAGTTACGTAACGTTTATCCAAACCTCGCCCTCCCCCAAATAACGCAGCATAACACTACGCCATAACCCCTCCCCCCCTTAAGTGCGTTTCGTAATATGTGTATGGCCCCTAACTGGTTTTTCCAATGTGTCAGCTACTAGTCCGACGATTTTGTTACACTCCATAAGTTGCTAGTCTACATGTTAAACACCTAATTTTAAAAACAATTACTAATTTATTTATCTTTGAGAAAATTAGGAAACTTTTTCAACCTCCGGTGTAAAGTATCACCATTTCCTAATTGCAAAGGGAAACAACGTTATTTTTAATTTAACTTCAAATAGCGTAACAAAAACATTTCCAAATCTACAAATCAACACCCTAAGTTCTAAATTATCGTCACAACTATTTGTATTAAGTAGATTTGCAAAATTTCAAAACGTTTTCTCATAAGATTAATTTACTCCTCAAGTGGAGGCTAGTATACGGCATTGGGCTCTGGGGTTCTGCGACCCATACTTTACTCACATGAGTTTTTAGATTGCAGAAAAGAGCAATTAGTATAATGGTTTAACTTTGCCATCTCATTATATCTATGAAATGCTATAGATTTGTATAAATTTAAATACCCTAAATTCAAAACCCTAGCAGACGTTCATTCATAAAACACCAGACAACTGCAACATCACAGACAGACCTCCCACAGATTGGAACTAGCGGCATCTCTTTCACAAAACATTGAGCTTAAAATATTTAACAAACTCTATCAGCAAATAAAATCGAAAAATATCCCAAAAACTTTCAAAATTTTGTTTGAAGAACACCTTGTAGATAGAGCAGTTTACTCTGCTGATGAGTTTTTGGCTACTTGAATTAAAATTCGTTATATTAGTTATATTTTTGTTTGGTGAATTTATTTTAAATAAAACTTGTGTGTAAATTTTAAAAACTCTAAAAAAATAAAAAATGTAAATATTTATATGAATACATTTTTGACGTTTGTAATACAATTGTAATTAAGTGTCATGTGCAAATAAAGAATTTTTATTTGACGTCGCTGTAGAACCAATGTATGCTACTACTTGTGCTCTCTCAGTGTGTGGGTTGGGGAGGAGGGGGCAGGGTGTCCGGGAGGACGGAGGCCAGAAGGGCAGTAAAATAATTGATAAGTCGTAGACAAGGAGCCGCAGGTGTGATGTTTGATTTGTGACGGTGTGGAGGCCCTCTTCTCGAATCACTAAATATACATAAAAATTCCCGGTTCAGAATTTAATACCTTTCCGTAAAGGTCGTCATAAATAACGATCCGGCGCGTTTAAAATAACAATCGACACAAGATCTATTCTAGCAGCCGGATGCGGTCCGGTGGGGGCGGATTGTACAGGTTATCAGCTGTCGTTGAGTGAAGCGGTCCGGTGGGGGCGGATTGTACAGGTTATCAGCTGTCGTTGAGTGAAGCGGTCCGGTGGGGGCGGATTGTACAGGTTATCAGCTGTCGTTGAGTGAAGCGGTCCGGTGGGGGCGGATTGTACAGGTTATCAGCTGTCGTTGAGTGAAGCGGTCCGGTGGGGGCGGATTGTACAGGTTATCAGCTGTCGTTGAGTGAAGCGGTCCGGTGGAGGCGGATTGTACAGGTTATCAGCTGTCGTTGAGTGATCACATGAAGTCGGTAACTTACACGTACATGACTCTTGACACTTACACCATTGCCTGCTGCGGTTACCACTTCCAGTAGCATTGTTTATTGACACGTTGTTCTCAAGTTTAATTTTAATGTAAAATCCAATCGAATAATTATTTTCTCTTAAAACTTACAAAAATCAACACAGCTCTCAAAAACTGTTGAAAACTAGGAAGTTTCGTGGTCAAAACTTGTGCTGGAGCCGATACCTGCAAGCCACTTCCCAAACGTAAAATAGGAAACACTGTGATGATGAATGTAACCTGAAAACCTTGAGAGGGAATCATAATTCGTATTTTAAATACAGAAAATCCCTTATATTTATGAGCACATTTTAATATCTGGGCTGATTGTGTTACTAAACTAAATTTGAGGGAAAATATGTTCTTGAACTTCGCAATTAAAACGGGATAAAATAACACTTTTACATCAAAATAATGATTTAATTTACACACATTACATTAGTTTTTGAATCAATAACGTACTATCCCAAAAATGTCTGTTTATAAATGAACTTGTCTAAAAAAGTTTTGTATGTGAAATATATAAAATGTTTTAAAACAATACCTCCAATAGTTGTATGAGATATATTTAATAAATTATTTACATCTTGTTAATTATACTTAAGTCTCCTAAGAGATTTGTTCATTAGTTATTGTACTATTTAATACTGTTTAAGAAAGTAACAGGACAGGATGAAACTAATACACTCCCAAATCAGTCACGGAAAATTATTTAGTTTTCTTACCTTTAAACTGATTAACACGTAAAAACCTAAAACCTGGGTTTCAAAATAAAAAAAAATTTTTATGTAAGTCTGATTAAAAATGTTATAGGTATGATTTATTAAAAAGAGCTTAACCAAAAAGCTAACAATTAACTATAAGAAACTAAAACTTAGAGAATAGAGACTATGGACGTATATTTTAATGTTGCTAGGGTTAATTTTGCTAGTTTTCAAGCTTCAATCCCCCTCAATTATACTATTCCAAAATGAAACCTATTGACGAATACTCATTTTCTTATTAGATTAACATCCAATGGGGTTATCAGGTTAGGCAACTGAAAAGTACTTTATTTATGTTTAGATTTATAATAAATCCAACACAATATTAAAGTGTAGAATGATTCACAGTTTTTTTACATTAATTATTTAAATAATAGCTTACATGGTCAACTAAAATAAATAGTAATTGCCCTCTGGTTCCTTTCTATTCACATGCAATTTTCCATTTTGAAAACATGGATTGATGTATTTGCATTAAACCTATATAGCTCTAATTGAAACACTACTTAGTAAACCAGTTCCCTATCTATTAATACATGCATAATTTTGGCATTGGAAAGGTATACTACTATTAGTTTTTAGACTTTTTTTATAAAGTAGACTAGTAGTTTTTTGGAAAAACCTTAAACCATATTGCTCCTATCTCTACCACAAAATAAACTTCTGAGGGACGGATTTAATTTTTGAAAGACCGGGCAGATACATTTTAAATCACTGAATATCACATTTGTACATTTTATGTTTTTCCAGCAACTTGAGAAGTGTCCATTCAGAGGGACGCGCGGTTTTACCAAAGACCTTGGCTCTAAATTTCTAAAATTATAACGAGTGATTGCCCTCATAAAAATGCAATCACATTATCCAGTTTGAATCAAGAGTTTTGTCTCGAACAATTTCCTTCAAATATATATGCCTCAAGTTTAAACTAAATAACCTGTACCAACAAATTCATGACGTCCTTAAAACATGTTAGAATCTGATCAGGCTTTACAGAATCCTTTTTTACAATAATATTTATTGTATAAAATAATATGTTTTTTCCATGTAGTTTGATTTAATTTAAATTATAAGAGCGGAGAGATATTTTTTACCCGTGCTAAGTGAAATTGAATTCAAGGTCTTGCTTGAATACTATATTTTAACTTGTAACATCAGTTTGTTTTTGCTGTTAAGTCATGTATCAGCTGTTGAATATAGAGTTAAATTTATTGTTAATATTTTATAGGATTTAAATTTAATCTATAAATATCTGAGGGCTGGAGTCCTCGGGGCACTATAAGGGATTGCTGCAAACCTTTGTCTCAACATTTTTGAATTAATATGTCAAGCACAGAAACTGTTACAATAGTGCGTTAGATCTCTGTCTTAAAAAAAACTCTGCTTGCCTATTAAATGTTAATTAGTAATCAAAACATCTGCAAAGATAACCACTCACGGAGTTCTTAGAGAACGTAGCTGGAGGTATGGGATCGATGACATAATTAGGAAGTGCATCGATGGGGGAACGTCGAAGACTGGGGGTTTCACGTCAGAGGTGCAACCGGTTTTATAGGTTTGGTTTCGTGCCATGCCGCTCTGTAATCTGGTCTACTTTAATAGCTAGTTATTACTGACCACCCCGTACAATAGGCCCACACATGGACACACTTCCGTACTGTGACAGTCACTGTCATCGGGCCTGGGACACGATCTGTGTTAATCTATCGTCCACAATCTACCGATTATAGCTTTTGATTCATATGCAATATTTGACGATACAAGATACTGGGATCGGTTTAATGTCACACGATGATTATTTAGATTATTTATTTCTTATTTACGTTTTTCAACATCACATTAAAACTCCAGCTGATTTAATTATTTTTGGGCGTCATCATGAAATGAGTGGGTTAAATTGGATCAAATGTGTCAGAACAACTAATCCTCACTAGAAACTCTGAAAAATCGTTCTTTGCCAAAAAGTTAGGATCATCGAGTTAGTTAGTATACTGTATATCATATTTCTAACGTTACTTGGAAAATGTAAAAAACGTCTTTGTTATGTCGGATACTGCTGTTAGACTCTACGCTACAACAGTTTTTAAAAACTAAGGTTATTTTGAACCTAAGGTAATTTCCAAAATGGAATGACAATTTCTAGCCAGAAAGGTATTTAGTAAGTAGATATACACTAAAAAGCTATAAATTATTTATGATTTTTCCAGTAGCGCAAAGTAATTTTTTTTATTTCGACTGGAAAACCAAATACTTACATATATTTTGCTATGTTCATTAGTAATAGGTTTGTTCTGTTCAATGATACAATAACCAAAAGGACTGTTTATGTTTACTTGCCAACCCAGCAGACGGTAGTTGCTATGATGGGTTGTAGTTATTTATTTATTCATATATTCGTTTTAAGTACAATTAATTTGAATCTTACTTTGTAGGGATCGTTTTTTTTAAATATGTAAAGGATTAATCAAGTGTGGTTTTATTTCACTTAACTTAATGTAATATAATTATTTTAATAGTTTTTTACTGTTTTACTTTAATTTGTTTTGCGATCTTATGTGGAATGTTGTTACATTTTTAATAATAATATTTGATCCTTTGTACGAGTTATTTTTAATTTTATGGGGGTATTTTTAACCAGGTAAGCCTGAGTCCTATCTTCCTATCATCATTTGATAAGCGTTTGTCCAGTATTGGTCCTTTTAATATTTAGCTGATGGTAACGACACATGCATATAAGTAGCTTTTTAATGTAATTGACTTAGTACATTAAGTCAAATTTACTTTAAGGCCAATTGTTTTGCTCATTGTCAGTCAACATTTTTATAAGATCATTGCTATTAATTTATTAATTGATGAACATCTTCAAAAATAGCCGAGTGGGGATAACTACTGTAATAAACACCGAAACAAATCATCGTCATTTTAGCAAATTTTGCCTAAAAATATGATTTTTCTTATGGTCATGTTGGTACCAGTACACAGGTACCTTCAAAACAGTTTTCCAATTCTTACTTGTTTTCTTCGTCCATATTCTCCACTGAGAGCTCCTCATAGATCATGGTTCTAACTCTTATTTAGACTTTTTTAATCGCTTGTGGGTCTACACGTTTGATCAGTAAGACTACCCGAGCCAAAAACATTATGACATGTGAATTAAATTGTTAAAGTTAACCTAAATCTTTTGGACTAATGAGAATTTTCAGGGATAAACGGAGGTACTTTAAATTAGTTTTAGCCCAGATTAAGGTGTTTTTGATGGGTTTTTTAAAGAGTGATAGTATGTTAAATTCACCATCCTTAAACTCATTAAGTTCCTTCAAATGTTAGATTCTAGTTCCAGACATGCTTAACTAGTTCCAAGACATAAAGACAAGGGACGGTCAAGATCCCAAGACACCCAAGAAGGAAAGCATAGCAACTTATAGTTTGTTCTGCCATATAATGATTTGAGTCTTTAGGCTGTCCTATTGTGCTAAGGAATATACAAAATGAGATTCAATTAAGCTAAAGTACACTAATATCTGTAGGTTTATATTATTTAATTTGGGCCAGGAGAAGCTACTATGTCGACTCCTGTTTACGCCGAAATCTTCTCCATCAGGCACATCCTTTGACTCGATCCACCGTAAGTCGAAGTACAAACAATTATCTGCAAGGTAATGCCAGGGCCGGGTGGAGGTGTGAGCGGCACGAGAGAGGAGCGAGGGGCAGTACCGTCGACGTCTGTGGCCCACGGACAGCATATCTCAATTATTTTGATTCTCCAAGGCAAGAGACGGACGACTGGGCACGACGATAGATTGATTTTAAAGAGGGAGGGAGGCAGTAATCGGTAATGACATAGTAAGGTTGCTCCGAGCGGCTGTTGCGGATCTGGAGCTCCAAGGTGCAAATACTGGACTCTCGGCTTCACTGGACCTCATAGCCGATCACTTCTGGATCGGGGAAATACTCACAATCCTATGTAGCAAGACGCTTAGAACTCATAAATCTACACAGTGATGAAATTGTCTCTGTTCTTAGTATCTTTCAGTATCAACTGATATTTTTATGCAAATAAAATTGTGTTAGATGGAAGGGAAACTAAAAAAAATCAGTGTGAAACATCATTATTGCACTGTGGGAGTTTATTATGTATAAAAGTTAAAGTTTATGGAATCTCGCTCATCACCACACCCCGGGGATTGACCCTCACCTTTAACTATGGAATCTCGCTCATCACCACACCCCGGGGATTGACCCTCCCCTTTAACTATGGAATCTCGCTCATCACCACACCCCGGGGATTGACCCTCACCTTTAACTATGGAATCTCGCTCATCACCACACCCCGGGGATTGACCCTCCCCTTTAACTATGGAATCTCGCTCATCACCACACCCCGGGGATTGACCCTCCCCTTTAACTATGGAATCTCGCTCATCACCACACCCCGGGGATTGACCCTCACCTTTAACTATGGAATATCGCTCATCACCACACCCCGGGGATTGACCCTCCCCTTTAACTATGGAATCTCGCTCATCAACACACCCCGGGGATTGACCCTCACCTTTAACTATGGAATCCCGCTCATCACCACACCCCGGGGATTGACCCTCACCTTTAACTATGGAATCCCGCTCATCACCACACCCCGGGGATTGACCCTTCCCTTCAACTATGGAATCTCGCTCATCACCACACCCCGGGGATTGACCCTCTCCTTTAACTATGGAATCCCGCTCATCACCACACCCCGGGGATTGACCCTCCCCTTTAACTATGGAATCTCGCTCATCACCACACCTCGGGGATTGACCCTCCCCTTTAACTTGTTAGGTTTTTTGTTGTTTTTTTTAACCTCAATTGCCCATCACCATAGGCTATTCATAGGCGGTGAACTTAAGACAGCGAGGTACCGTATCGGCATTAGTCACATGATCAAGTCAGAGGTGACCGCTCGTGATCTTACAGAAGTAGGCCGGGACAGGATCGAACCGGCCACGTCTAACTTACTAGTCAGGCACTTTACCTCTGAGCTACCGCATCCGGTAAGGTGTAGAGTAAGTACACCACCGGTGCAGAATAATTGGAATCAGGTGTATCAAAACAGCAATCACAAGCATTGTACATTTATAAACTCATTTTCATTTTAATGCCCAATTTTACCGCGATTCTCTGTACAGTGTTGCTTTGCTGTAGAAACCGTCACTACCTCAAACCTAGGAACTATAAATAAAACGTTTACAGTATAAGGTGGACTTCTATACAACATTTATTTGTTGTTTAAGTATATTGGCCTCTTGTATTTCAGTGAGCTTTTGTTTACACTATTTAATGTACTCTGATAAACCCTTAATCAAACTCGTATTATTTGCATTGCGCAATATTTAGACGTCCTGGTGAGGAAAGTACTGTAAGCTTTTGAATGTAAGAAGAACTTAAATTTATCAATGATAAATTACACTTTTTATAACTTGGTTTTATTAATAACAAATTTGTTATTTACGTCTTTCAATCCTTATTTAAAACTATTGGTTTTGCTGCGTCGTGATTAATGTTTAGTACAAAAGACGTTTACTAGAAGATATTTTCAAAAAAGTACTATTCGATCTATGCCCTCAAGAACTGTATCCAACCCTGTAGGAGTACGAATGATATAGTAACGGTTTCTGTAATATGTCTAATGTTTTAGTCCCTGCACAATATATATATATATATATATATATATATATATAGTATTTTTTTAAATTTTCTTTTAACATTTTCATAATTTGAGTTAAAACATGTTATTTTAGATGAAATATAATTTTTGCGAAGCGAATACTCGTACCTGTATTTTACTACCAGACTAGTGGATGATCTAGAAATAGTCCTTGACGTAGAGTACGTTTTGGGTTCAGACAACGTTGGTGCAGTCAGAATGTCAAAGGTTTACTGGCGGGTGCAAATGAAAATCGTAATTTTAATATTTTACTAAAAGTGTTCACTCCTCGTTATTAGAAGAGTGCGCCACCGAAAAAATTCGTCTCTCAGATAATTCTACAACATAATGTCACCCGTTACATTAAATAATCGTCGTTTCGGGTCTAAAATCATTTTAGCAAAAACACTCACGATTTGAACAGATGGCAGAAGGTTATTCGATTGCCGTTTTATTTGAGCATTTGGCAGAGCCTAACTAATAGTACTTGCTGTAGGCCTAACTTGTATTCATATCCCAACCTACCTCTGGGTATTGCTACCTCTGGCACGGAAGGTTATCTTAAGACAGGCTAAAGATGTGCTCTGGAATAGTCTAGTAAACTGATAGTAAAATTTCGCCTACTACCATGCATAAAGTGTTTCTTTACGGTCTTAAAATACATCGTAAAACAGCAGTTTTCTTTTTGGCAAGCGGAGAGGGCCTTTTCGCTTTCTTTGCCTTACTTTTCCGCTGACTGAAATAATTAACAGCTGATTGATTTTAGCTTTGGACCAAGCTAACTGACTCAGTGTTTTTAACCTCACTCTCGTGATTCAGCCAAAGTGAATGAAAGTGGATGAAAGTGAATTTTTTCATGTGTGTGGTATCCAAAATTGCAGTTGTAGGAAACATTGTTTGTGGAATTCGAGGGTAAAGTGTCTTTTTCGCTTTCGGTAACAGTTTTCCCTGAATCGATAGAGGTTTACTTTACGTTGGTTGGAAATGTAAGGAAGGAAGGAATATTTCCTTTCTTATATTTAGCAAGCTCAACTATCATTCCTCAAACTCAAATCAATACGTCTAAATTTATATTTGAACACAGATATTTCGATGTTCAACTTAAGAGAGTCGTGATGACAACAAGTGGTAACACCGATTGCAAATAATCAGAGAGAACATCTCATGTTGTGGTATGGGTGTCTAGAGAGGTCGCAGTGAGAGCAAAGGAGGGTAACAAGAGAGGATATCCCATCACATCCCTACTGAACTAACTCCGTATTTTTTGTGTTAGTATTGTAACTGCAGCTACCTTTCTCTGGTTTCCAACTTTGCGTATAATTCCACTGGACGTTTCCTAAACCGAAACCGACGAGGTCGCCAGACGTATCACTTAGGGTCTTGGAAAACATTTTTTCAGCACGTCTTTTTGCTTATTTTTTTCTAAACAGTTCGGACTAAATATTCTGGAAGATTTTAAGAGCAACATGAATTTTGGCTCATGAACTAACTAGCCCAACAAGCGGAGTAAGTCTCCTAAGGAAGTAGTGAACTTTAAGCCTCAAGCGAGAGAAAGTCTAGCATAAGCTCACACTAAATCATTTGCCTTTGGTTTTATCCCTCTGGTGGGGACGGGTTTTCATGGTGTAAGTGAGGTGAATCTTAAGCGGACTTGTTAGCAGCAATGACGATCTGTTACCAACTCATAGGTACTCGATGAAAAGTAAACATTGCAGGGCGATTGGTTTTTGTTAAATCAGTAAGTTAATCGCTATTTTGAAATACGTTTATTAAAAACGATGTGATATTAATACTAGAAGAGACAAGATCCAAACCCACTCGGGGACAGTGAGCAGCCAGCGGCGGCGGCGGCGCGCGGAGAGAGGTGAGGACTGCCCGTCTCGGTTGATCGACCGGGTCCGGAGCGAATCGCAAGAATGTGCCAATCAGGCGAACGCCGTTGTACACGTCACCGATCACTTTCAATTCCGATGATTGGCGGAAAAGCCAGATATCTACGGACGTCGACGGACAATAGCTCGACATGCGTGCAACATTTCGATACGGCGTCTTCGATACACATCGATAATGCTTTAGTCAAACGGCACACGCCGGACTCGTGCCCCTAATCTTCCGGTCATGCTGCCTTTCCCGCTCACAATATGTGTTAGGATTCATACTGAAAGACATTTTGTGGTAAATTTGAGCTCTTTTGAGTGTAGCATATTCTGTGCCTAAGTATATTCGGGGCTAAAAACTTATATTTTCATTAGAACATAGTTTTGGAATGATAATAAACAGAGTTATTACGACATAACATTACTATACCAGTACAGTGGACTGTTTTTTTTTATTATTGTTGTGTAAGTAAGACCAAGCGAATGAAATAAAGTACGAAAAACTTTAACATACTAACTTAGGGATTCGTCTCTTTAGCAGGAATTACAATTATAAAACTGTGCCACATAGTAAAATGATGAAGCTGCAAACAGAAAGTAAACATCTTGTTTATAGTACTAATCTTGATTTCTTACGTGAAAAACAGACTTGTATTTATTTCCTTTAGAAGGTATTGGAACCCTCTAAATATTTTGAAGGAAACAGTTATAGCTTTAAGACATTGCATTGACACATATAATACTATAGTTTATTATCAGCTAAACTATAGAATTGTTATTTCTGTAAAACTTCGTGTATGTTTAAATACTACAATATTTATCATTTGAGGTAAGGTCTTATTAATTTGTGGTCAATGAGTTTGTTCGAAAATTATATTTATTATTTATTTATAGAATAATGTATACTCCATAACATATGTTAGTTACCTACAAACTATATTTATTTCATAATATATATTAACTCCTCTATAAACTAACTATTGATAACTATTGATTCCACTTCACCATTCCATAATCGAGTCTTGATGACAGGATATTCTCTTGTTCAAACCTCCTCGAACGGAGCCACAAGAGAGCGAATCCTAGTATCGTACTAATCCTGACAATAAAACGTTATTATAATCCAGCGACAATAAACTCACCATGGCGAGCCTCCAGGAATGTATATTAGGCGCGCTCAATCGAGTCTAACTGTACGGGGGAAACGACCGCCGGTGGTGGGAAACACGAGTACGTCGTACAACTGCAACTGCCAACTGCCGCGACAGATCTCGTTGTCAATTACATTTCAGGTATTGTCCAAAGGGTGAATGACCGGTAAAACGGCCCCCGACTGTTCTCTCGCGAACCGCTTCCTCAAAGCACCTCATCCTCCTCCGGACGTTTCCTCTATTATCGACACATCGTCGTGTGCTAGAAGCAAAAAGGTAAACACGCGAGAGGCTGAAGCAAACAAACAGTATGGATGGGGTTGAGATTCAAACAATCTTCGGTGTTGGTCTGCGAAATAAGTTGCTGGATAATTTAAAGGCTCTTAAAGACATTCCTGTTTTTTAAGAAGTAAGAAATTATACAGGTAACCCAGAAAGTAATGCACTTTTATTTTAGGAAAAGACTAGCCTAATATCCAATAGAGGTAAGATAATCTAGATAGGTTTATCAGACTTTTATGGCCATGCCCGTAGAAAACCATTTGCTTGAATCGCTTTACTGGTGAGCAGCGTATCTTTCATGTATAGGACTTTTACAAAATCCCTTTTTATGTGAAAATCTCTTATCACATAAATGTGGAAGATCATTGGCATCGATTAGAAATTTTAGAAACATAATTCTTAGTCATGAAGCCCATTTACACCTTGAAGAATACGTGAATCAGAAAACTTACCGTTTTTGGGAAGCGGAAATTGCAAGGGAGAAGCACCAACGACGTTTACACTCTCCAAAGGTTTCTGTGTGGATGGGAAAGACTGAAACAGGCATCATAACGTCGTATTTCTTTGAGAATACCAATGGAAAAAATCTGACACCCAACTATCTATGTTGAATTACAATGATTAACAATCATTTATAGCCGGCCCTGCAGAATTTACCTCAGTATAACAGAAGGAAAACTTGGTTTCAGCAACCACTAGTCACCACTAGTCCACCACCACCACCACCACCACTAGTCACCACCAGCACCACTAGTCACCACTAGACCACTAGTCATTCAGCAGTAAAATCCATGACAGCAGCATATGTGCTGTTTCCTGGGAAAGTCATTTGGTGATATTATCTATCCTACAAGAAGCCCCGACCTTACTCCACTTATTTACATACTTTGTTACTTCTCTTACTTTTTGTTTTGGAGTTTTCTCAAAAGTCAAGTTAATTAATCCTCCTGCTACCCTCCTTCTGCTCAAGAAGTATATCCGCGAGGAAATCGAAGCCATTCCCCCAGACCTGTCTCTGCCGTCGAGTGTCGCAGATGTAAGGTTACGTTTGGCGGAGTGCCGGTGCAGAAGCGGTCTACATCTGGATGACGTGATCTTCCAAGTAGTACTGTCAAGTAATCGCGGCAAAATTTTTCATTAAATCCCTGTTTTGTTTTCTTTGCTTTGAAAATGTATTCCTTCCTGGGACACTCTGTATATACCAGCGTTTCAGAGATCCGTGAAAGAATGTCAGCTTTCTTATTATTGGATCGTAGACTGTTCGATTATTCCATAGAAATCGAACATAAATTGAACCGGGTAGATTATTTCTTTGCACTCGAGTACTCTAATTAAGGATACATTTTATATTTGGTGTTTTGGACAGTTAAATCATTTTTTTTACTGGAAACATAATTTTAATTTCTAGTTAAAATAAGTACTGTGGAAAAAAATGAAGAGTTGAAGACTACTAACTATTAACACTGGCTTAAATTAAAACATGTTTTAAATAAATATTACAAATAAAATAAATACATATTTTAGCTCTTTGCCGCAAAATATAAACTAGTAATTTATTTTGGTAAGAATCACGGTAAAACATAATCAGCAGCCAGTGACTGATTCCCAGTGCCTTCTAACTTTTCTTTTATGAAAATGCTGGGTTCTAAATATATCATTATCCAGCTCCAGCTGATAAGGTGATGGCTCTGTTTGTTCTGAACTAGTTATATCTAATATATTTATTACAGTATATGTGGGATTGCAGCCCCAGTTAAATAATATTTATTGGCATTTATTTCAAACCAACGCCAACGGTCGTGTTTCAAATCACATTGAGTTATGCATAAGACAAAAGTTGAATTTGTTTTAAACACTCAAAAAGCTCATTTACGCGTATGAGATAATTTAGATGATAACGTTTGTTTAGTCATCTCCTGTGGTTCGCAATTCAGGCGAGATTCTTTAAAATTTTGACTCTGCTAAACGTTCCTCCATATCTGAACTTAGGCCTTCCAAACCTCATTAGGCCTACTAATCCATATTACAACTAGCTTCTATTGGCTTGGAGTCTCTGTGATTTCCTAGGATGTATTCGGTGCTCCAAGCCTTGTTTCTCTTCTCAAATGCATACAGCATGTCAATAGCAAATCTACACATATACAAATATTATAAAGATTTTACGACGTTTTAGTATGCATTTGTTATATTTAAACTCCTGTCACTAAAGTACACTTTAAACAATTTAATATAACTACCTATCTTCCTCTGTAGTGTTACAACCACTTTTACAGCAAGAGGTCCAAGTGCTGTCCATTTTTTGCAGAATATTTAATGATATAGTGTTTCTGAATATATGTTTTCCCATGATCGTATAGCGAAAAAATAAAATATACGCTTTGCAATATTGTTTATATTTGGTCTTGCTTACAGTTACAGTTTAAGGAATTTTTTTTCAATAAACATAAATAATGTTTAGTTCCTTAGGATTGTAGACCGTCTTAAGCTTAAGTATAACCCATGTAAATGGAGCACCTTATTAGAAGTACAGTAATATTTAACGATTATCCGTTATAATTGTTACTAGTGTTTAATGACATACCGCACTTTTAGTTTGGATACAATTGTTACGACTTTAAACTTAAATGTATTGTGGTTGAAGTTTACTAGACGTAAAAACCTCTAGTTCTAGTTTATCTGACGTTGTACTAGATGTAAAAAAATTAAGGATTTGAAACTCTCAATAAAACTTATCAATTCAAAAACAGTATCTTATTAAAAACTATAGTGTATGCAAATTTATAAATAATCAAAAAAGGTCCCCGAGGCGGTTGTAAGGCCGAGGAGGGCTGATAATCTATAGGAAATATTCCGTGCGGCATTGGCGGGCGGTGGCGGGTGTTCTTGTGGAATCGAAGCTCATTGTGCAGCTTGAAAAGAGCCTACATAGGCCTGTATACGATCCCATTCATATGGAAAGCTGAATAAAGCCCATTATGAAAAGAGTAATGTAAATGATATATTATGTACGAATGCGTCGGAGTAAAAAACGCTTATAGAAATCAAAGAAGTAGTTAGGCAGTAGCGCCCTCAATACAAAGAGCGAGCTCACAAAGCCATTTTTGTGTATTCCGCATTAATTAAAATCGGAGCTTCAATATAAAAACACATACTCGTGTGCGATCGCCGAAACTGCGGTCGATCGGTGTCCGTAAAAGCGTGTTTTGCTGATTCAATGGAGGTGCGGTCCGGGCGGCTGCATGCATGCTGATGGACCGGATAATAAGGCGCTTCTGCTCCCTTGTTGAGCTCTTCATATCTCCAAATACCCTTTGAATATTTCAAATCGGTTTTCCCGGCCTTTATATATCCGAATAATGGTGCATGATTTTTTTTCACGCAACCTTTTATCGACCATTGCTATAACGTTAATATAAACTTACATTAAAATTTAGCTTAAAATACTTATTCAAGTAATGTACAAATTTGAAATTAAATATATCACACCACGCTAATCCTAATTTTCCCCTCGAGTAGAGTTTTTTGATCACTCTACTTATTATCAACACTGAGTACTCTGTACGAAGGGTATTGCATTTTACACGTGTTTAGATTTAAATAAATAAAAGTACGATCTTATTAATTAATTATGAATTCCATATGCTTAGAACCTGAACCTTTTTATCGTACCTAGAACATTGGTTCGTAAAATTACATTATATGCAAACACCCCTTAATAACATATTTTATCTAACAAAATGTTTTATGATAACAGGAGTATTAATAGTCCAAACAAAAGTTATAAATATAAAGCTATTTTTGTTGTAGTAGAAGCCACTCTACCTTACCTACCTATCTTGATATTAATAAGTAACATTATCTATTAACTAATTTAGAGACATCGAAACAAAATGTTATGTCCACCCTATGAAATGGAATATTACATGAAGGTATATTTTTCCGGAGAAACCAAAACTTATTTGCAAATCTATCCACTAGAGTTTTTATACTACTCTAAAAAGAAATCCTGTTAAAAAAATAATCTTGTAAAAAAATCCTGTTAAAATCAAGGTAAAATTTATCATACCTTTAAAATGGTTTTCATGAGGTATTATGAAGATTCTTCGTAATACTTCGAAAAATATATTATGGTAAAATCATGCATTTTATCTCATTTCAGGATAGGGTTTCACCTGATGTCCATGTGAAAGAAAATAGTTTACTACTGTCTACATGGAGGATACATTATTTTCACTTAGACAAACAATGCAGGCTGTTTCCAATCTGAATCTATGATGTCTTGATATATTTCTGCAGTGAGAAAATTTCATCAGAGAAACAGCCACTGATAAAAAAAAATTAGTGGGTACTTCCATGTTGCGTGGCATGGGTGTACTGAACCCTCTGTGCAGTGCCTCTGTGGAGGCGCGGGAGAAGAGCGGGTCAGGAAGGACTCCACATTGTGCCACTATTTCACTAGCCCCGCAGAGTCTAGCTCTTATGTACAACTTTCCACCATAAAAGATTATTGACCTTACGAAACGAGGTCCATGAAAGAGCTCCACATTTCTTGCCGGTTAGTAAACTGCAAGTACACTAAACTCGTTTCTGTTATTTTCCCAGGTGTTAGCCCATGTCATAGTCCAAGGCCAGTCGCATATCAAAATGAAAACAATCTCCAGACTAGAAAGGTGTCTAGTCACACATATCGAACGGGTCGCAGATATTGTTTGAGAGATTGAAGGAGTCGGAGTGTGGCGAATGATGGAGACGTCGCGACGGGTGCCGACGGGTGGAGGACGGGTGTCGCCGCCGCGCAGTCCGCGTCATCCGCGACCGCTGGAGAAAGGAATTCGTCCGGCCTTGGCGATGAGCCGTATATACATTTGGACAATGCAGTGCGATCGACTCTCCAGCTCAAATTGATAAATCATTATCTGGGAATGCGAGAATGTCGAGTAAACTGGTCACATTCCTACGTTTTCCCACGTCCCTCGCAACGGTCCACTTCCACTTCCACTGTTTTCTGACACGTTCCTCCTCATTGTTCACAGCTTTCCTGTCACATATATAAACACTCGCGTTTATTCTTGATATGTTTTGCACCTCGCTTTGAACACAACTGCTAGGTGTCACTTCGTAGGTGCTAGAGACTCTTGGCAGTCTGATCTATTCCTCGGTCTCGGCATACTCTTGACGGCCTCCAAAGCCACTACAGTTTAACAGGGTCTGCTGGGTTGAGAATGCGATGAGGCAGTACGTCTGCAATCGTAGGATTTATTTTTCATTTACAATTTAATTTGGTTCGTGGTAAACATTTATATATATTAAGTTAACATATCTGTATTTTCCTTCCAAATATTATTTGTAGATATTTAATATAAACCTAATGTAAAAATATGAAATTAGTATTCTTAGGATATTGGGTTTCTCTGAAACACGTTAAATTACAATCTTAAACTTGACCAAGATGAGTGCGGAATTTATGTTTCGTTATTTTTAACATATTAAAATACCCCCGTTGCAACAAACCTTGATACTCAGCGAATTTCAAATGGTACTTCACTAAGTAACTTACCAACTTTAATCAAAGCATAATAAATAAGCGAGATATGACATTTTATTTATTCCCCATAAGAAAAACATTAGGACTGAGTATGCAGGTTTGCTGCATCAAGGACCATAAAATCTGGTTTTTATGCAAATACCAATGGATCACCTCCAGATGAAGCAACATGCCAAGTTTTATCAATTTATGTTCATAAACAAGCAAGATATCACATGTTTATATCAGGACCCCCAGATGCCAAAAAAACACCATTCGTTCAAATTCATGCATATTTGTATATATGGATATATGTATATGTATATGAATACTCAAAACGAAAAGTTATCATGGTCCCGGGCCTAGGTCTTACCATGCTACGGTAATAGCTTCTTCCCTATTGGGGAAATTCTCTAACAATTAAATCATGGCACTAAAACATCAGTGAATGTATCTCTCAGGTTTTATTGTTCTGTAATAACTCGGGGAGCGTTGGCGTAGTAGTCAAATCGACAGACTCCAAAACCACGGCAGCGGTCCTGGGGCGTAGGTTTAAATTCTTGTTCTGCCAGATAAAGACAATCTTTTGCTGTGACGTCTCACCGTCTCAGGTTCAACGTGAGTGTATGTTGTGGCTACGGACGAAGAGAATTGGGAAGACGGAAGGTGAAATGTTGAATTAATTATTTTTGTAAAGCCGTTAATACAGTAGTTAATATAATTTCAATGGACTTTTCCCTTAGGATTAGTAGGGTGAATTTTCAAAACAATTGTTGTAAAGCTATAAATCGCAAATGCGGTTCATAGTCATGACGATATTCAATCCAATCTGGGATTGCCTTGAAAACAATAAATAGTTTGATATCTTCCTTAAGTTAACAGTCTCCGAAACCTGCGAAACTTTAACTCTAGATAGTACAACTTTTATATGTAAACAGGGTAGGAAAGTATTTCTTCGAACATAAACGTAACTTTTGCTATGTATAAACCTGTAGGAAATCCATTCCATGTCTACATATTTGCCACTGAGGAGAGGAGATATGTATTGTTAGCTTAGGTTAAACTGAATTTAATCTGACCTACTACAAAGGTACCCAACAAAATTAAAACTAAAATATTCCGAAAATTAGAATGTGCATCCGTTTAGTAGAATACTTATGAATTATTTTCCTGTAATTTTAATTCTCTTACCAGAGACACCGTGTTGGTTGCATTCCTGTGACTCTGGCTACCCTGCCGTGGTCGCGGCGCTGCCGACCAGCCACGTCGCGTTGGACACATGGACGGATAGGTTTGACCAGTAATTATTGATCCGCCGTGCTATCCCGGTGGCCTCAGGTTCGAGCCTCACCAATCTCGCATCGTGTGATTAATGCCAATTACACGTAGTCCGATCCAACCAAATCTTATTTCGTGTAGTATCCTTCCCAATCTAATGAAAGTCTTAAATTGCAAATTATTGGTAATAATTTGGTAATAAATACCTAAAAATATAAGTGCAAACAGAAGAGTGTATATGAGTAAAATTATTAAAAATGTTCGACTCCATTTACTGCTTTCACTGATTGTATACATTAAATTAAGGTATTTTGTCTTTATTTTCCCATATTTTGTCTGCTACGTTGCGATTTTTTTAATTTTATTCATCAACGGCAAGCAGCCAATTTAAAAAATTTACAATCATGCAGGATAGCAAAAACATAAAATATATAACAAAATACTTAAGTCTAGAAAGAATTGATCGAATGCTCAAAAGGAAATATAACAAATTACAACAACAAATTTAAACAAGATAGTGCAATAATTATGAACAATAAAAACCATTAGACAACAAAATTAACAAATCAATTTGTTTAAAACAGTTCACGATTTAAATACAAGAAAAATACAACAATTTGTATCTATAGTAAGCCAAATTATAGTTTTATAATTTTACTAGCTGTCACCCGCAGGCTTCGCCCAGCAAATAATTTATAATACACCCGTTGCAGCAAACCTGCATACTCAGCGAATTTCCAATGAATATATAACATAACACTTAACAGGATTCATAAGAAATGTATTCACAAACAAGCGATATTTAAAATATTAATTATTCTCCATAAGAATAACATTGGGGATGAGTACGCAGGTTTGCTGCAACAAGGCACGCAAAATAATGGGTTTTTATGCAAATATCAATAGAACTCATCTTAGTGAAGTCACATACCAAGTTTCATCCATATACATTCATAAATAAGCGATATATAACATTTTAAGTATTTTCCATAAGAATAACATGGGGACCAAGTACCTAGGTTTGCTGCTACAGGAACCTTAGGCGAAAAATTGTTTTTTTTTGCAAACAACAATAAACCATAACCAGATCAAGCCATATACCAAATTTTGCCAGTTTATGTTCATAAATAAGCGAGATATACAATTTTTCTTTTTCTCCATAAGAATAACATTAGACAACGTACTGTGTTTAGCACTTTCAATATCTCGGTAACCAATTGACGTAGAGCAATGATCAAAACACCAAATTGTTTGTTTTTTTAAGCTGAATTCAATGGTATAAATTAAAATTTGATTTAAATTAAAATTACATGTGAAAACCCCAAAAAACACATTTTTGGGGTACAAAACCCCCCAAAACCCCCCTTCGGATGGTGCGATTCATCTGGTTTTCGAACTTATTCAAATAAATGGTACTTTACACATTTGTACCAAATTTCATTAAGATCGGACCTTTTTTACGAGAGTTATCGTGCTTACGGACACATATATATATATAATAATTTGAACGAATGGTGTTCTTGGCATCTGGGGACCTCAAAATGAAAAGTTATCATGGTCTCGGGCTTAAGTCTTACCATGAGACCTACGGTAATAGCTTCTTCCCTATAGGGGAAATTCGCTAAAAACTATGGCAGTTGTGTGTGCTGCATTCTGTGGTTAGCTAGTGGACCTACTAGAATCAAAATCAGGTGTTTGTATTTTCATCAGCTCAAACAAAAACTAAAGGTCCATAAGGAATACATGGGAACTTTGTCGGGGTATCTGGCGGCCCTAAGGTCAGATCAGTATAGAAACCATTTAGTTTTCCTATTTTATGCCTAAAGAATCAGTGTAAAAAATTTGAACTCTCTAGATAAATGGGAAGTAGGAGAATTTGTGATGAGGGAGTGAGGGCTTTGTGTTTTATACGAATAGATAAAGATCATTACACCAATTAAGATTTAAAATTTTCACAGTCCTAATTTTATTCATAAAATGTATCATAGCTAAGCGAAACAAAAAAGTTAAATGTTGACGTTATTACGCTAAAGTACTCAATAAATAAAACCTAGCGTTGCAAAGTAAATGCTTTACGTCAGACTTGCCCATGTCACACATTTACTATGCACCATGCAATTCAATACGATATAAAGCCAATTTTTAAATTAATTGAGTTTGTTATCATAAAATTGAAAGGTTATTATAACCTGTAAAATTGCATTGTACAATAGTTTTATGTTTTATTATTTTACTAGTGTTGGATTATTGAAGGTATACACCGTTATGTAAAATATTGATAAACTTATATTTTGAATTATTGATTTTGGGATTTATCAAAACAGGTGAATCGTGAAACTTTTATTTTGTGACCCCACGACCTAAGATTGCTGTATGTGATTAAGCAAAACAATGATTAAATTAAATAAGAAGTAAACTAAACAAAAAGAAACACAAAATAATGTTTAAAATCAATATTTATCCTATAAAACTATCCTTAAACACCCACCATATACAAATTTTCATTCCCGTTGGAAGTCGGTTGTATTTTAGGATACACAATTGAAAAATCTACTTTTTTCTAAATTCATAAAAACTTCGTTCCTCCAACTACCATATTCTACCAAATGTGCCACTGTAAAACAGTAACATCCCACCATTACAAAACTATTCTAACCAGGTACATCAGATCACCCGAAATACAATTTGTATTCATAACATATATTTAGTTTGACATATATTGTTTAAGTTTGCAATAAGTTAAATCCCTCCCCATTTGTCAGCATGATGTTTTTGCAAACTTGTTTTGAATTCGTACTAATTATTTTTACCGCACATTTTACGGTGATAACACAACATTTTATGTTTGGAGTTTGAAAACATTGTTTCGTCTACAAATACTACAGAGCAACAGTTGCACGACGCCATTATTTACACTCCGATGTAGTTCCCTTGCAACAGAGGTATGCGTTGCCACAAATCCCCATGCATGAACCCTCCTGTGCACTGCTTTGTTGAGAGGAGTTGCACGTTTTTCCCGCCAGAAGCTCCAATCAATCACTCATGTTCGAAACACTCCCTGAACACTACTCTTATAAAGATCGAGCTCAACAGTTTAGTAAAAGTTTGCGAGCCCCCTCCTTAACCCGACAGCGGGTTTTGCCAGTGATTGTATATTAATTAACACAACATCAATCAAGTAAATTCTCGTTTAGGCAAAACATCGCTCGATTTTATCTAGAGCTTATCTCCTCTTTTGAGTTAGTATAAAGTCAATTTTGTATTAATAAGGAATTATGTTGGGTTTTGCTGAAAGCGAAGATTCATATCTTCACTCTACATAATATAGTGATCTAAAAAGGTGTGCTCGGAAAAAATAATTTAAACATGCAACTTATTCAGAACACGAAATACCAAACTAAATGTAAAATACTTTTTGTGCTATATATAAAATTGGAGGATTAAATACCTTCGTTTACTAAATTAATTATTAACAGTGACACAAGTTTGACTTACCTTAGGATGTCAGTTTTACAATTCTTTAGTTGCTGGTTAAGTCATTTGTGAATCTCGTTCTGTAATAGGCCGTATTTATTATTACAATGGGCTAGTAAAATATATTGTAAGATATATAATAAAGTAGTTTTTTACAGTTTATTGTCGTTTAGAAGTAATGTTATGAATAAAGAGTAACTTATATTCTGCCTAAACAGTAGTTAGTAGTTATTTTTCTAACTACCATTGTATTTTTAAATGATCGAAACTTTCGATCGTGTGATGTTAGCGTCCCTTCATTGCCAATTTTAAAACAATCTCAAAACAATACAAACATAATAATAAATATATTTGAAAACTAAAGAGCGAGCGGTGGTTTAATTCGTCACCGTCGTTACTGCGGCTGCCGGACTCGGCGGCAGTTGCGGATAATAGAGGCGGTCATTACGCTCGGACGTTATAAATGATCGATACCAAGGAGAACACATTGAATTCGGTGATTAATTATATTATTTTATTTGTGTTGCAGGAAGGCCGGGATCATCAGGAGGTGTTCAATGAAACACCGCCATTAGTGTGAGTGTTCAAGGCCCCACACGATCATGTATTGTCGTCGCTGCCGACACTATAGAGAAGAAACTCTATTGCCCAATGTAAGACGATTATGCAGTACCAGAGAAGAACCTTTACTGCCTTAGACAACACGATAATGCATTATCGTCGCTCCGGACTCTGCAGAGAAGAAACTCTTCTGCCCAACGTTAGACGATAATGCATTGTCATACCTGCCGACACTGCAGAGAATAACTCTACTGCCCAACGCAACACGATAATGCATTGTCATCGCTGCCGACACTGCAGAGTAGAACTCTACTGTCCATAATGTAACACGATCATGCAGTTTTAGAGAAAAACTTTACTGCCTTAGACAACACGATCATGCATTATCGTCGCTCCGGACTGCAGAGAAGAAACTCTTCTGCCCAACGTTAGACAATAATGCATTGTCATACCTGCCGACACTGCAGAGAATAACTCTACTGCCCAACGCAACACGATAATGCATTGTCATCGCTGCCGACACTGCAGAGAAGAACTCTACTGCCCAATGTAAGACGATTATGCAGTATCAGAGAAGAACCTTTACTGCCTTAGACAACACGATCATGCATTATAGTCGCTCAGGACTGCAGAGAAGAAACTCTTCTGCCCAACGTTAGACGATAATGCATTGTCATACCTGCCGACACTGCAGAGAATAACTCTACTGTCCAACGCAACACGATAATGCATTGTCATCGCTGCCGACACTGCAGAGAAGAACTCTACTGCCCAAAGTAACACGATAATGCATTGTCATCGCTGCCGACACTGCAGAGAAGAACTCTACTGCCCAACGCAACACGATAATGCATTGTCATCGCTGCCGACACTGCAGAGAAGACCTCTACTGTCCATAATGTAACACGATCATGCAGTTTTAGAGAAAAACTTTACTGCCTTAGACAACACGATCATGCATTATCGTCGCTCCGGACTGCAGAGAAGAAACTCTTCTGCCCAACGTTAGACAATAATGCATTGTCATACCTGCCGACACTGCAGAGAATAAATCTACTGCCCAACGAAACACGATAATGCATTGTCATCGCTGCCGACACTGCAGAGAAGAACTCTACTGTCCATAATGTAAGACGATCATGCAGTTTTAGAGAAAAACTTTACTGCCTTAGACAACACGATCATGCATTATCGTCGCTCCGGACTCTGCAGAGAAGAAACTCTTCTGCCCAACGTTAGACAATAATGCATTGTCATACCTGCCGACACTGCAGAGAATAACTCTACTGCCCAACGCAACACGATAATGCATTGTCATCGCTGCCGACACTGCAGAGAAGAACTCTACTGCCCAATGCAAGACGATTATGCAGTATCAGAGAAGAACCTTTACTGCCATAGACAACACGATCATGCATTATCGTCGCTCCGGACTCTGCAGAGAAGAAACTCTTCTGCCCAACGTTAGACGATAATGCATTGTCATACCTGCCGACACTGCAGAGAATAACTCTACTGCCCAACGCAACACGATAATGCATTGTCATCGCTGCCGACACTGCAGAGAAGAACTCTACTGTCCATAATGTAACACGATCATGCAGTTTTAGAGAAAAACTTTACTGCCTTAGACAACACGATCATGCATTATCGTCGCTCCGGACTGCAGAGAAGAAACTCTTCTGCCCAACGTTAGACAATAATGCATTGTCATACCTGCCGACACTGCAGAGAATAACTCTACTGCCCAACGCAACACGATAATGCATTGTCATCGCTGCCGACACTGCAGAGAAGAACTCTACTGCCCAATGTAAGACGATTATGCAGTATCAGAGAAGAACCTTTACTGCCTTAGACAACACGATCATGCATTATAGTCGCTCCGGACTGCAGAGAAGAAACTCTTCTGCCCAACGTTAGACGATAATGCATTGTCATACCTGCCGACACTGCAGAGAATAACTCTACTGTCCAACGCAACACGATAATGCATTGTCATCGCTGCCGACACTGCAGAGAAGAACTCTACTGCCCAACGCAACACGATAATGCATTGTCATCGCTGACGACACTGCAGAGAAGAACTCTACTGTCCATAATGTAACACGATCATGCAGTTTTAGAGAAAAACTTTACTGCCTTAGACAACACGATCATGCATTATAGTCGCTCCGGACTGCAGAGAAGAAACTCTTCTGCCCAACGTTAGACGATAATGCATTGTCATCGCTGCCGACACTGCAGAGAAGAACTCTACTGCCCAACGCAACACGATAATGCATTGTCATCGCTGCCGACACTGCAGAGAAGAACTCTACTGTCCATAATGTAACACGATCATGCAGTTTTAGAGAAAAACTTTACTGCCTTAGACAACACGATCATGCATTATCGTCGCTCCGGACTGCAGAGAAGAAACTCTTCTGCCCAACGTTAGACAATAATGCATTGTCATACCTGCCGACACTACAGAGAATAACTCTACTGCCCAACGCAACACGATAATGCATTGTCATCGCTGCCGACACTGCAAAGAAGAACTCTACTGCCCAATTTAAGACGATTATGCAGTATCAGAGAAGAACCTTTACTGCCTTAGACAACACGATCATGCATTATCGTCGCTCCGGACTGCAGAGAAGAAACTCTTCTGCCCAACGTTAGACAATAATGCATTGTCATACCTGCCGACACTGCAGAGAATAAATCTACTGCCCAACGAAACACGATAATGCATTGTCATCGCTGCCGACACTGCAGAGAAGAACTCTACTGTCCATAATGTAACACGATCATGCAGTTTTAGAGAAAAACTTTACTGCCTTAGACAACACGATCATGCATTATCGTCGCTCCGGACTCTGCAGAGAAGAAACTCTTCTGCCCAACGTTAGACGATAATGCATTGTCATACCTGCCGACACTGCAGAGAATAACTCTACTGTCCATAATGTAAATCGATCATGCAGTTTTAGAGAAAAACTTTACTGCCTTAGACAACACGATCATGCATTATCGTCACTCCGGACTGCAGAGAAGAAACTCTTCTGCCCAACGTTAGACAATAATGCATTGTCATACCTGCCGACACTGCAGAGAATAACTCTACTGCCCAACGCAACACGATAATGCATTGTCATCGCTGCCGACACTGCAGAGAAGAACTCTACTGCCCAATGTAAGACGATTATGCAGTATCAGAGAAGAACCTTTACTGCCTTAGACAACACGATCATGCATTATCGTCGCTCCGGACTCTGCAGAGAAGAAACTCTTCTGCCCAACGTTAGACGATAATGCATTGTCATACCTGCCGACACTGCAGAGAATAACTCTACTGCCCAACGCAACACGATAATGCATTGTCATCGCTGCCGACACTGCAGAGAAGAACTCTACTGTCCATAATGTAACACGATCATGCAGTTTTAGAGAAAAACTTTACTGCCTTAGACAACACGATCATGCATTATCGTCGCTCCGGACTGCAGAGAAGAAACTCTTCTGCCCAACGTTAGACAATAATGCATTGTCATACCTGCTGACACTGCAGAGAATAACTCTACTGCCCAACGCAACACGATAATGCATTGTCATCGCTGCCGACACTGCAGAGAAGAACTCTACTGCCCAATGTAAGACGATTATGCAGTATCAGAGAAGAACCTTTACTGCCTTAGACAACACGATCATGCATTATAGTCGCTCCGGACTGCAGAGAAGAAACTCTTCTGCCCAACGTTAGACGATAATGCATTGTCATTCCTGCCGACACTGCAGAGAATAACTCTACTGTCCAACGCAACACGATAATGCATTGTCATCGCTGCCGACACTGCAGAGAAGAACTCTACTGCCCAACGCAACACGATAATGCATTGTCATCGCTGCCGACACTGCAGAGAAGAACTCTACTGTCCATAATGTAACACGATCATGCAGTTTTAGAGAAAAACTTTACTGCCTTAGACAACACGATCATGCATTATCGTCGCTCCGGACTGCAGAGAAGAAACTCTTCTGCCCAACGTTAGACAATAATGCATTGTCATACCTGCCGACACTACAGAGAATAACTCTACTGCCCAACGCAACACGATAATGCATTGTCATCGCTGCCGACACTGCAGAGAAGAACTCTACTGCCCAATGTAAGACGATTATGCAGTATCAGAGAAGAACCTTTACTGCCTTAGACAACACGATCATGCATTATCGTCGCTCCGGACTGCAGAGAAGAAACTCTTCTGCCCAACGTTAGACAATAATGCATTGTCATACCTGCCGACACTGCGGAGAATAAATCTACTGCCCAACGAAACACGATAATGCATTGTCATCGCTGCCGACACTGCAGAGAAGAACTCTACTGTCCATAATGTAACACGATCATGCAGTTTTAGAGAAAAACTTTACTGCCTTAGACAACACGATCATGCATTATCGTCGCTCCGGACTCTGCAGAGAAGAAACTCTTCTGCCCAACGTTAGACGATAATGCATTGTCATACCTGCCGACACTGCAGAGAATAACTCTACTGTCCATAGTGTAAATCGATCATGCAGTTTTAGAGAAAAACGTTACTGCCTTAGACAACACGATCATGCATTATCGTCGCTCCGGACTGCAGAGAAGAAACTCTTCTGCCCAACGTTAGACAATAATGCATTTTCATACCTGCCGACACTGCAGAGAATAACTCTACTGCCCAACGCAACACGATAATGCATTGTCATCGCTGCCGACACTGCAGAGAAGAACTCTACTGCCCAACGTAACACGATAATGCATTGTCATCGCTGCCAACACTGCAGAGAAGAACTCTACTGCCCAACGTAACACGATAATGCATTGTCATCGCTGCCGACACTGCAGAGGCAGGGAAATGAAAAAAACGCCTGGAGATATCGTGGATTAGTACCTACATAACAAATTTCATAAAAATCGGCCCATAGGTTAGGGCTCTAGCTCTGTAAACATCCACACAGACACACACACACACACACACACACACACACACACACACACACACACACACACACACACACACACACACACACACACACACACACACACACACACACACACACACACACACACACACACACACACACACACACACACACACAGACAGACAGACAGACATCACGTAAAAACCACTTTTTTGGGTTCAGGGAGCACCAAAACGAATATTTCCACTAACAACTCAAATTCTCAAATGTTTACGAAAACAATACTTTCTCCATATACTATGTATAGGGGGAGAAAGTAAAAATGAATAAATTGCAAGCAGAAATATTTTTGCTGGAAAATGTGCACTAAGGTCTTCTGATTTAAATACCAAGTTTTATACTTCGGGTGAGCTTTCGCCGCCATTTTTGAAAATGGCTGACATGATTTTTACCACATATATTTTAGGGTATAAATAGCATTTTCATGTAACATGTTCCTTTATTATACATTTCACTAGAACGGGTTAAAATATAACATTTTTATTTTTTCCTAAAAATATTTTAACCCGATGCCCCTGAAAAATTAACTATGTAAGAAAATACACGGTATATCCGTTATAATGAGGTATTATTTAAGATATTTGCCAAATTTAAGCTTGTATATCTATTACAGATTATTTCGTATGGGTATACCTAATTTAACATGTAAAATCCTGTCTCATGAAAAAATGGCCACCCTTTATAAGGTAATGTTAAAAGATAACGTTTTTATATACTCTTATCGTTTTTAAATTCTTAAAGGATTCACGAACCGAGAGACAAGAACTGCACAATTCCTCAAAGTCGTCGAAACAAAACCACGCTTCTGTATAATTATATTTAAAATCATATCTTTGCGTAAGAGAAGTATAGTTAATTAGCACGTGCATTAAATATATCTGGCAATTCGATCAATGCGAGATTGTTATCAGGCCTGTTACGGAACACGGCCCTCCGTAATGACAATACTGGGAAGACGGGAACAAGAGGACACAATTAAACACGGGGAAACCGTAAAACATCAGGTAACCTGTGTCTCCGGTGCCTAATTAGGACTCGATGTTATCTCTCAGATTAATATGTTTTCCATAAACACCAGGAAAACAGAGAAATTATCCGGATAGGCCTAAAGATTTTCCCCAGTAAAATGTTAAGTAACAAATTAGTGAATGTTTCCTTCGTAGCATTACAATTAACTAACAAAAATGAAATGCAATGATGTATTGGCGCAAGAGATAAAATAAACTATTACTAGTTAAGTACCTATATGTATTGGTCACCTTGAAGACACGGGGTAATTTATTTATTATTTACTATTTATCATTTACTGTCAGTGAATTATTTATTAATGATGGATTTGATTTCTTATTGGTTTATGTAGACTTCACCTATCGCTTCTAGTGTTTAAAACTACACTACGTTTCGGGAGGGAAGGAATCTCCTCCCGTTATCAAGTGAACCCTATTTACATCTATAACTATCAAACAATTATACTAACTAGCCTACATTTGTTAGCATTTTTCTTATTTGTTTATTTTATTTATTTATTTTTTAACTTACACAAACACAAATACAATATTAATATAATACAAATTTAAAATAAATAAATACATACAAATCTAGGCTAGTTATGTATAATTGATTGATATTTAAATGTAAGTAGGGTTCATTTAATAAGGCGAGGAGATTCCTTACCTCCCGAAAAGTGGTGTTGTTTCAAACACCAGAAACGATAGGTAAAGTCCACATAAACCAATAATAAATAAAATCCATCACTATTACGCGTTTCAAAAATACTGTTGTTTTAAGGAAGGGTAAGTATACCAAATAACAAAATGGCCTTGCCTTTTACTTATGTATATCCTTATACAGGGAGTTAAAAAAAACTTTCAGCACTTTGGGTTATGATTACAAAAAGAAAGAGAAAAACTCTTGTGAAGGTATGTCCTAAAACGCTTAGTTTTTCATCTATCTGTCTGTATGTGTTTTCTATTTAATACGGTATATCTTAGGAACCTCTAGATATGAACTTCAACCTTGATGCATGTTTTACATCTATTAAGACCCATTTTGGTATAGAAGATAAAGTTTCTACCTTCTACCATTTCAAAATGGCGGCCATTTTGTTTTTGAAAGCTAAATATCTTAAAACTGTAATATTTAGGAAAAAGCTTTACGAATCATAAAAGTTGCGTCATTTTGTGTTATAAACACTGATGTGGAGATATTAATTGTAGCGTTGTAAATAACTGAACAATCGTGATTTGTATGAGTTAAAACATGATTTTTTAGTCCATAAATGGCAAAAAAGCATGTTTTAACTTATAAAACTCACAACCACTCAGTTATTTATAATTATATAGATAATATCTTCATACAATTATTTTTATAACAAAATAAGGCAACATTTATGATTTTTTTATTTTTTCCCCTAAATATTAAGGGTTTTAAGATAATTAGCTTTGAAAAATAAAAATGGCCGCCATTTTGAAATGGTACAAAATATAAACTTGATATTCCATACCAAAATGGGTCTTAATAGATTTAATACATTTACCAAGTTTGAAGTCGAAATCTTTAGTGGTTCCTAAGATATACCTTGTTAAGTAGAAAACACATACAGACTGATAAACAGAAAACTAAGCATTTTAGGACATACCTTCATATGAACTTTTTTATTTATTTTTTATAATGGAAATATTTTTTAACACCCTGTATAATCTTATAACAAGAGCGTTTTATTTTCTAATTACTAAAATTAATGGTAAAATATTAATGGAATGATCATAAAACTAACAACGCTACACTATATGTACTTACAGTCTAGATTCTTCTGCAACCAAGACATAATGTGCCACAATAATCGTTCAAAGCAAAAATCGAGGTCACTATTGTTGAATGACTAGTCAGTAGTTTATTTAGTTATATTTATGTCCAGTTTAAAAACGTGAAATATTAGTCGATGCGGGCAACAGTAATAATCTTTTCCATCTTCAGGTTTAGCCCAGAATCAAAAAATACCTTAGAATCCTAAGATATACTGTCATTTACGGTCAAGGCAAAATTACGATAACTCTGCAATTTCTTAATACTTGGCAATATTATAATTTACAAGTTAAATATATATATAATATGTATTTCGTACTATCTAAGTTTAACAGAGAGTTAAAAAGTACCTTTTTATATTTCTGGGGCAATTACGTTTATAGATTTTAAATTATTATGCTTAAGCAAAATTTTACGTCGGTTAGTACTTGTATTATTTATTTGGAATCATGAAAGAATATGGTTATTATAAAGAAGTATAAACATAATACTATTTAATACTTATAAAAAAAACACGTTTCCCTTACAACTGCAAGTAATGTAACAGGCTAGCAAATAACTAGCATGGAAACGCAGCATATTTAATACCACCAATATTTGACAGGTACAGTTTTTTTGTACATACTAAATCTTAGCAAATGGTCAACACTTGATGATGGTATTTCACATGTGAACCCCAACATGGCGGGGCCAGTGGCATGGACATGATTCCACGCTCGATGGACTTCTAAGGGAAAAGTCAGGAAATGTGTTTTTAATGTAGGGAGCGAAATATCCTCAGAGCCCCAAGGTTTTAACATACTCGACAAAATAGTTTAATAAATTATACACACGGCAAAGGGAGGTGCGTCTTTTTTGTCGGACGATGGGACTTAAAAGCAAAAGTGAAATTCTGTTTATTTCCTTCAAATGCTGTAGTAATTATATCCCTCCCCCGCCCCGGGAGAGAATACGCTCAAACGCGTTTTTACCCCGACATGTGTCTTATACCTTCCGAGTGATGCGACCTATCCCTTTGTGGTCGACTTAGTGAATTTGTAAACTCCCTCCCTTGTTTCGTCTTACTTGTGACGCGTTCCACAAAGATTTTTTACTTTGGTTCAAGCAGAATTCACTTAAAATGTCACACGTAAAGCTTTCTTTGCTTTTACTCACCTGAGGTTTTTGTTTGTCGCGAGAAAGTCATCGCTCGGAATTTCTTAAAACGCGTCAATATTTTCTTGGCGTTAAAGTTAATTTGTACTTCTTATCTCGAGATTAAAATTAATATTTTTATTCGAGTTTATCGCTCTCTATAGCGAGAGTATTCAAAATAAAATTCTTACACTTCAGGCCTGATAACATAGGCAAAATTATACAAAACACACAGATTGAAAGAACCGATAAAACATTACGTATGACGATGATTGCATTTCGTCCTCATTACAACACGCACTTGTATACTGCTTTCCTCTGTTAAAGGTAATACATATGCGATGGAACCTAGTAAGTCCTGCCACGGCGACATGCTGTGCTGTAGAACAAACCGACATCGAGTCCAGTCCACCGGTAAAGATTGGTCCCTCCAGAGCGGGCCGGAGAGGGCTTTGTTTCACTAACTGACTTAAACCCCATCAATAATTACTTAAATTAGGACCCTTTTCAATCTTGCTCTCAAATAACTAAGTAAGGGCTGTTATAAGCCCGAGGGTATTTGATTCTGGACCGAACCCTTGCCCTTAATAAGTGGATGTAAATATGCAAAGCCGGGGCGATGCGAATAAATGTTCATTAACGAATACACATCGGGGTCTCGTATTCGGTGGAAAATTCGCATAAAGCAAAAGTCATCGGGGGCAAAGAAAAGATGCGAGTACAAAGAGAAAGGGGGGAGGTTTGCTTACGCCGGTCAGTCGAAGGGTCGCACATGAAAGGTACAGAACTGCTACTGCTTGTCTTAGAGCCGGAAATTTGACCGTCACATGTTTGTTAGTGGCAAACAGAAATTCCCTGGCCACTGCCTCGCCGCCGAGGCCCCGGGCGAGCAAGACGCCACCGCGTCCTTTCATTTTTTACATCGGACGACATTTTCTCTGATCCGTCCCCTGTGAAAGGCTCTATCCTCATCTGCATACCCTGTCCTCTTTGTCTCGTGTGTTTTAACCTTATAATTAATTCTAGCTTGCGCCTATCCCAGAATTTCCTTTTTCAAATAAGGCCCCGTGACGGTGCTGTCCCTTTTATTTTACCTGGCGAATGATATATTAAAGCCTCCCCCTCGGGACGATTATATTTATTCTTGAATACATTAAGCTTTCCTCTCGCAGGGATAATTTCATAAATGTCTTTGAGAAAAACCTTCATCCTCGAATATGCGAGGGCCCTTTTGTGATTAGTAAACATATAGATTTATCCTTCATCGATGTAATTTTATATTTTACATTATTATACTATAGATATTATATAATTATATTATAAAATTAATCCCAATTACTTAAATACAATGACTAACGTCACTCCCTTACATACATTAGGGCAGTTGAGTACTGGTAAATCTTGAAGCGTAAAAATCACTCTTCTTGATCTTGTTCTGCAGTTCCGCTGTATTAGTGAGAAGCCTTAATCTAAACTCTGTAATATCGTTAATCATTCATCTATAGGGAAGGTTTGTGAGAATTGCATCTAATTTACACATTTTAAATGGATATTAAACATGAATAACTACAAGGTTAAACTTAAATTGAAATATTAGTTAAAACAACTTTTTTACTAACAAAACAATTAAATATACATCATTTTAACTTCCCAGTAATTATAAAGCAACCTGTTCGTAATTGGTTATAAGTGTTGTAACAATTTTTAAACCAAGACTAATTTAACAATTTTACATATAAAAAATTACTTGCATTCAACACGTACGTCTCTATAATAATTGTAAAGTATGTCTAAGTAATGACTAAAGAAGGAATAAGTGCATAAGCGATGGTAGAGTCACATCAAGAATTACATAACGAGTTAATAATTCCAAAACCTTTGGCTAAAACATTTGCTCTTGCTCCAAATGTGAATCAGAGGATCCCGATGGTGCTATCCTGAACTCAAGAGAGCAAATAGAAGACTCTACATTTTTAAACACTGAAATTTGAAAAAGGTTGTTATTTTTAAATTTGTAATGCATCAGTGTTACCGTTAAACCAGAACTTCGCCTCTAATAGGAGTGCATGAGATGCTGACGTCATATGTGACTGGTCATTTGGACTTTCGGGCAACACGTTTTCTTCTTAAGTTGCACTTAATATTCTAGTGTGGTCAACCGTATTCAGAAAGCAAATATGCATCTTTGTTAGTGATTGGGGGGAACACCATTTTACTTTTGACGTTGCTTGGTAAAACGTTTTCAACAAAGATGGATTTAGATTGACTAGTAATTAAAAACCATTTAGTTCAATCGCATTGACTAAGTGGTTAGAAGTCAATTAAAAGGAAATAACAATACAAAGCCAATAGCACGGTGCGGATAAAAAATACAACCCAGCAAAAGAAAAAACATAGTAAAAAGAATTTAAGGTATAACGTGGTGTATATTTGTTGTGTATTGTGACGGTTTCGGGATGTTATATCGCTTTGGTATATATGGTGTCGATGTGGCTTGTGTCGTGCCGGTGTTCAAAGTTCACAGTCAAATAGTGGTTTATGAAATATTTATTGATATTACAAAGTTCCCAGCTGCCATCGTACGAGAAGTATGCGCGACGAACAAATTTCTTAAATTCATTATTTTTTTACATCGCTTTATGACAAACCTATTCGGAGGGTTAGACCTACAATTAAATATCAATCTATGATGCCTATGTGGTGTGGTGTGAAAAGTGGCAGTGCACCGACCTTGTGTGGTGTGTACGGTGTGTATAATATCAGTGTGGTGCCTGCAGTGTCGCTGTGGTGTGTATGATGGCGCGACCAAACACCAATAACAGGCTCTCGGAATGTAAGGGGCATCGTAATCCGGCCAAATACGAGCATCACTTTTCCTTACGGACATAACGTAGATAACAAACGGCACCCAGGTGGATTTAGAGTAAAAGGATCTACACTAAACAATCTAGTGATCATCGGAAAGCGAATTATCGGAGTCGTCGAAAGCGGCGGGGAGGACATTTTATGGGAATATTTCATGGAGTTTATAGCCGGGCGCGATCGGGTCGCCGGTACTCATTTGTTCCTCGACTGTTTCAAAACGGCACTAACCCGGAGAAAAATGTGACGAAAAAAGGGTTTATGAGAAGCCGTTCAGTCGATAATATTGCAATCGTATCGAGTGACCGTCAGATAAACGATGACTTATTCCAAGGCCCCGGTCCTTTGTTCCCGCCCGACACACGCACTAACTCCACGCCCGATCCCCCGATAGCAAATGTTTATTAGCACATCGCCTACCTTTTTGTGATCCTCACCCTCTTCTTGGATATAAAAAATGCCAGTTAGTTAAAAATATTAAGACCTTACCTTGCCGTAGAACAACATTAAACATATTTATTTCTACCGGGCACCGACATTCCTTTCCACAGTTTAAAATAATCATTTCTGGAGTTATTTGTTTAACGCTAATCGAGACTTTATGGAAATATTAACAGTTTTCAGGGGTTTCTCGAAATAAAATAGGAAATCGTGGACCGACCGTACCTTGTCTGCTCTTTGTTCGAGCAGTAATACATAAAACGCAAGACATTGTAGTAGGATCATTTCACAAAAAACGCTTTTGTAAAACGTAACTCTAATTTAAAAATATATTTTGCTTTGTTATAGAAGTTAATTATATAAGTTTAAAGGTTACTAACAATATTATAAAACAGCCTTGTTGCAAAGATAATGGCTTTTGACTTTTTATATTGTTGATTTGTGAAAATGGGGGTAGTTATTGGCTGCAAACGACAGTTGCTAGTCTCTCGGTTCCGCCATAGGTGGAAGATTCCCCACACCTCGCCGCGCTAACTACGCTATGCATCATATTTTATTGCGGATATTTATAATTGTTTCCTATAACTTTGCGGCTTCTCACCCCCTGCCTTTGATCTAGAGAAGGGGTAACTTCGATACCGTAAGAAAAAATATTAGTATCGCGACTCTTTAATTTGTCAAGATTAACGGCGGGGTGAAATACGTTGAGGGGTGCCAACCCTTTCTTTCTTCTTCTAAATAACCGTGTCGACACTTTATTGCTCGATGAATTTGAAAATTGATTCATTAAGATTTTCCGCCACCTTCCCGATTCAGTAACTCCCCCGGCGAGAAAAGAGTTTGCATAATACCCGCGTTGAAAATATCCAACCCGACTTCTCATCGACTTTTATTTTACCCCGCCCCCTATTCCGCCGTAAATAACATTTATTGACCGATATTAAACAATCGCAACCCTTCCTAGCTTCGCACCTCGACACCACGATATTTATCTCGCTGTCGCCGTCTTGCTCTCAGCTCAGAATTTCTTATACTGCTTAATTAATGTTTCAATATTGTACGCGGCGATCGCGAAATTAAAGAAGGGGGATTATAAAGGAATTTTTCACTAAGGGCGAATACTAATATTTTAATTTAAAAGAAAAACATATTTAGGGCGTTTCTTAATTATTACGTAAATAGCGAAGTGGTTTATTCCGGTCTGTTAAAAAGTAACAGACTGTAATGTAACTAACCTGACTGGAATTAAAAATGCGTTGTTGTCTTATGAATGTTACGTGCCACCAACGGAAGCCGTGTTTCAAATAGTCTGATGATTTAAAACTCATTATGAGCAGAATACACGTATGTATGAAAATACTACATTGAATAATGAAATTAAAGTTTTTCTCCTTTCTGTGTTATTATTTAACTCCTTTAAATAATAGTATGATCGACTCACCAGCATCGCTGAAAAGTCAATAACTTAAATTTCCAACAAGTTGTTCTCAACATTTATTTATTTGTAAACGGCTTCACCATTGTTGTACAATTTCTAACAAGAACAGGTAATAATAAACTTGTTCACCCTTTATGGTAATTTATTCTTGGGTTTTACTATCTATTCATGATGCCGAACACTTTGCTATTCGCTGTTCAAAATATGAGGTATACAATGCAGTTTTAGCGAATTTCCCCTATAGGGAAGAAGCTATTACCGTAGGTCTCATGGTAAGACTTAAGCCCGAGACCATGATAACTTTTCATTCTGAGGTCCCCAGATGCAAAAAACAACATTCGTTCAAATTTGTATATATGTATATATATATATATATATATATATATATATATATATATATATATATATATATATATATGTGTGTCCGTAAGCACGATAACTCTCGTAAAAGAGGTCCGATCTTAATGAAATTTGGTACAAACGTGTAAAGTACCATTTATTTGAACGAGTTCGAAAACCAGACATATCGCACCATCCGAAGGGGGGTTTTGGGGGGGTTTTGTACCCCAAAAATGGGTTTTTTGGGGTTTCCACATGTAATTTTTGTTAACATCAAATTTTAATTTTCACCATTTAATTCAGCATAAAAAAACAAACAATTTGGTATCTTAATCATTGCTCTACGTCAATTGGTTACTGAGATATTGAAAGTGCTAAACACAGTACGTTGTCTAATGTTATTCTTATGGAGGAAAAGAAAAATTGTATATCTCGCTTATTTATGAACATAAACTGACGAAATTTGGTATATGGCTTCATCTGGTTGTGGTTTATTGTTGTTTGCACAAAAAAATAATTTTTTGCCTATGGGTCCTGTAGCAGCAAACCTAGGTACTCGGTCCCCATTTTATTCTTATGGAAAATAATTAAAATGTTATATATCGCTTATTTATGAATGTATATGGATGAATGTATATGGATATGAATGTGTATGGTATGTGACTTCATATAGCTGAGTTCTATTGATATTTGCATGAAAACCCATTATTTTGTGTTCCTTGTTGCAGCAAACCTGCGTACTCATCCCCAATGTTATTCTTATGGAGAATATTAATATTTTAAATATCGCTTGTTTGTGAATATATTTCTTATGAATCCCTGTTAAGTGGCTTAATGTGTTATGTTATAATTCATTGGAAATTCGCTGAGTATGCAGGTTTGCTGCGACGGGGGTATTGATGATTTATTTGCTCGTTTTATAGTTACTTTTAATTACAAACTATTGGTAGCAATATTTATTGAAAATGGAAATATGACTGGTACTTTTACATTTTGAAAGCTCTACTTGTAGGTATATTTCATTCACAAAGTATTTATTGGTTTAAGTTTACAATGATTCAATGATTGGTAAGATTTGTTTTTCAACAAAGGTACCAATGTTGCGGAACTGTCCGGAAATGACTTGATGGCCAGCTAGGAAAAAAGGTGGAGAGAGGAAAGCTACCACCACCGCAATCCTTCCCTACGTATGCCTTTGGACAAAGTAACTTGAATAGAGGAAAGCTACCACCACCGCAATCCTTCCCTACGTATGCCTTTGGACAAAGTAACTTGAATAGAGGAAAGCTACCACCACCACAATCCTTCCCTACGTATGCCTTTGGACAAAGTAACTTGAATAGAGGAAAGCTACCACCACCGCAATCCTTCCCTACGTATGCCTTTGGACAAAGTAACTTGAATAGAGGAAAGCTACCACCACCGCAATCCTTCCCTACGTATGCCTTTGGACAAAGTAACTTGAATAGAGGAAAGCTACCACCACCGCAATCCTTCCCTACGTATGCCTTTGGACAAAGTAACTTGAATAGAGTAAAGCTACCACCACCGCAATCCTTCCCTACGTATGCCTTTGGACAAAGTAACTTGAATAGAGGAAAGCTACCACCACCGCAATCCTTCCCTACGTATGCCTTTGGACAAAGTAACTTGAATAGAGGAAAGCTACCACCACCGCTATCCTTCCATACGTATGCCTTTGGACAAAGTAACTTGAATAGAGGAAAGCTACCACCACCGCAATCCTTCCCTACATATGCTTTTGGACAAAGTAACTTGAATAGAGGAAAGCTACCACCACCGCAATCCTTCCCTACGTATACCTTTGGACAAAGTAACTTGAATAGAGGAAAGCTACCACCACCGCAATCCTTCCCTACGTATGCCTTTGGACAAAGTAACTTGAATAGAGGAAAGCTACCACCACCGCAATCCTTCCCTACGTATGCCTTTGGACAAAGTAACTTGAATAGAGGAAAGCTACCACTACCGCAATCCTTCCATACGTATGCCTTTGGACAAAGTAACTTGAATTTTCTTTACCTGAAGATGTTTTCACGACTGATCTTTCAACACGACTACGTTTCATTGATATTCACCATGATAACTGTGTAAATAAACAGTGTATGGAGGACAGTATGAAGGATAGTGTATGAAGTATGGACCTTTCCCCACAACCCTTGGTTTGCTAGCCGCTCATCATGTAATCTCCGTACAGTTTATCTTCCTTTGTGAAGACAGTATTGCACATAAAGAACTGAGATATCGGTTATTAATTACGTATAAATCATCGAAGTACGTGTGATAAAGTTATAGTAATGTCGGGTTAATTAGAGGTTGACTGTTTCACTTTTACATACAATCTGTCATATTTTTTTACTAACGATTCGTTAGTAAACTAAACCAAGAGCCGGAGACTAAGTCGCAAACACGCTATTCATTTGTAATTACTCAATCATCAATCTTTTTTAAAAATCTTGAGCTTTGAAATATCCAAAGCAGATGGGGAACGAGTTAGAATCGCTCTTAATTTACTCGCAATCGCAATTTCTTTCCCCTTCCAGAGCACATACACCGACCACCTTTCCTTTGTACGGACCTTCTCACTAATTTGATTTCATTATTTGATAGGTTACAGATATATAATAAGCTCGGAAGAAAACTTTTCTACTTTTCTGTCAGACGTTCTCAAACCAATTACAACGTAATTTACTTTGATGTGGCCTACTCGTCGGGGATTGTTCAAGAAAAAAGTCATAACTTTGTTTACGCAACTTTCTCAAAACCGATAATGAAATAAGTTCCGAATAAAGAATGCTTCAATATCGCTGCATTTGAAATTTTTAGTTGGTTTTCTCAGGAAAATAATATTGTTTAAGCGACCCTTTTAATTTTTCCTATAGAAACACGTTTTAGGCGACTTCTCGTCCTCAAGCGTGGTTAGTCGCCTTTTATCGTATCCTATACTATGTACTTAGTATAGTAGTACTTAGTGTACTTAGTTATGTACTAGGGTCCTTACGAGGTGGTGATAACCGGTTGTTCCGTACTGCCAACATAACGCAATTTAGGTACTGAGCTTATTCCTCATTGAACAATTGCCTAGTTTGAAATTCGGATTCGAAGTAAAGTTCTCCACATCATACTTTGTGAAATGTATAAATCTTAATTTGAGCGTTTCAAATTTGAGTATTTAAAACTTACCCGGCATTATACAAAAAATATTTTTTTAAACTTTTGCGCTGTTCAAGAAATGGTGGTTTTAGTATACTATCAAAGTGTATACCACATTTAACGATAATAAGACTACGATTAAAACATTTTCAGGATGAAAATGAAGGAAAGTAGGCAAAAATAAAGGCAGAGAAGCAGTTCGGCGTAGAGTGTGCTGGGCGTACACACGCATACTGGTAGCATACAGGCGTTCAGAGGTCATCGAAGCCGCCGTTTTAATATTAATTTTCCGGTTCGCGAGAGATCTCGTTGTTCTTAGCAAACATGGCCGTGTACTTAGCGAGGAAAGAAAAGGGATTGCTGGCCCTGGAACTTCAATAATTAATACGATCTAATTATTAAGGAACCTGTGTTACGCGGCCCCATTCGTATTCTGGCCAAATGTATGTTTCCTCGGTGAAAATACGTATTTTAATTAAAACAGAAAATCGAGAATTCTTTTCGTTTAGCGTGTTGATGAAATATTAACATCTATTCCACGTACTCTTTTGTAAAGAATGTTCTTTGTCTTCGCCTGAATTAAAAACTAAGGGGATCAATTTTCTAAATAAGTTAAAAACGTTTTTAAAGAGCTCTGTCCCTTTCATTTCCCTAGAAATTTATACTTTTCTCTTTCTTAATTATATTTGAAACGTTATCGAATATCGCTTTAACAGTGTTATTACAACCCTTTTATTTTATTTTTCGCACTGTGGAATTATATTACATTTGCAAGTTTCACTGAGTGTGTATTAATATTTTCACCCTGGCTATTATTTCAGCTAAAGTTTTTCAATATTTAAGCTTTCACTTTTCAGGCATGGCCACTTAAGGTTGCGATTTTAAATTAAAACACTAACTTAAGTGACACTTGTTTAAAACTATATAACAAGATTTTCAATTGCTAAAGAAATTAAATTTATATTTAAAATACGTAACAAAATTTAGTAAAAATATGAGTATCGTAATGTTTTGAAAACTATATTCTGAGGGTGACTTTAAAGCTAAGAAACACTCTGTTGCCTATTTCAAGACAGATATTAAGTTAGTTCTGATTTTTAATATTATCTTATTTCTTGCCAAAATAAATAATATTGATCCCTTTGAAATCCTATCAGTAAGTATGTTAGGAAAACCAATATAAACAAGTATGTGTAGAGTTAAATATAGCTGACGGCCAAGATCTATACGTGTAAGTGACTGTTATAATTATATTTTCACATTTAATTGTTGTAAACAGCGAAAATATGCACTTTTAATTCACTAAGTGGTCATAACACATCTGTACTCACTCCCGAATTATATGTTTATGAAACTTATCCAAGTAGGCTAGTAGATTAAATTAAAAAGATACACTCAAGCTGAGATCTGCACCGTTAGCTAAAGTAAAATATTTCGTATCTCTTATTATTTTCTTTAAAACATTAATCATCGATTCTCGCAAAGCTGTTATTTAATGTCATCCTTTAAAAATAAATAGCCTGTGTGTACTGCCTATCAGTACAGAAAGAGATATGGCCATCAGATGAATGTCGCCGTCCAATAGTCGCAGGGAAACCAAGCACATGTTACACCAGGTCACCGTGGGATCCGAACCACTCCGGATTCCGTTTACCATGTGATGTCCTTCCCATCTCTTCGGTAAGAGTTGCAGCCATCAGACGAATGTTGCCGTACAATAGACGCAGGCGGGAAATCACAGGGAGACGAGTATCAATACATGTTACTAATGAGAACTGTTACTGTTGCCGCGGACTTTACGACTCTTCTTTGTACGGAGTCCGCGCTTTACGGCATCTCACTGCCCTCGCCGTCAATTAATACCGATAATTATCATTGTAACGAGTAGGTGGTAAAGGCGGCACATGCAACATCATGACATACCACTCATACCTGGCTTTTGGATTTAGTTGCACAGTTTCCTTTTTTAGTTGCTTGTTTTTATCACTTGTTACTGGTAAAAATCATAAATGTGTTCGAAAATTAGTTTTATTTGTAAAGGGGGTTCGAATTATTCTGATTCACTGTATACATATTTCCGTATAAAAAATATTCAAAGTGTTAGGAAAATATTTTTTTTTATTTTGGAGCCTAGAAGGCTTCACCAAACCCATATATCCCCTTGCTAATCTGTTTTAACTTCAACAAGTTAAATTTATATATTATTATGTTGTAGGTATTGATGTCATCCTCACTTTAACAAAATAAACTACATCGCTCATACTCCTGTCGTAGTGGATTGAGTTTGCTACAGAACATAACATCGTAAATGCACATGAAACCATAGATCATATAGACAATTAACTTATATCTCAAATATATAATTGTTAAGCCCACGATAATGATATTTTACACTTTCAGTCACAGCAAAATTGCAACATAAGGTTTTTAAACCGTTATAAATTTACCGCCAATTTAATCTGAGTCTGTAGTCAAACTTGAAACGGCTTGTGAACTTTTTTATTTTCAAGCTATAAATAGGTCACTTTTAAAGTAATAAATATAATAAATACTATTTTAAGTTACTTATTACTAAGTGAGTAAGTAAGTATACTTATTTTAAGTGAGTAAATGCCACTTACATATTGTAATCCCACATAAATACGATTTCCTTGAAAAATAAATTATTTTTTAAATTAAACTATTAATACTGTTTTTGTTACACTCCTTGCGTTATTTAACTTCACAAAATAGGGTTGATAGTGATATTGATTTCTCCGACTGCAGTGATAGTTTTTAAGACTTACTTTAAGATATGGGAAGTACGTGCTTAAATTAAATGGCTTATAACAGGACGTAAACAAACTTAAAAAGTATTAATGAATCAAACTGCAGATTTAACTCTTTTATTTCATGCATAAAAACTGTTGTACATATTGTGTTAAAACACGTTTATGTATTTGAAAATGTACATGCTATTTTGTAAGTAAATACTACTAAAACATACTATAGCATCAAGTACAATCAATTAATTTGAAATGGTCTCGTATACCGATATCCGAGCTGATTCTACGAAGACAATATAACTGCCTGGAGCTGCCACTCAAGCTTATAATTGTACATAATGTGTTCGAGATGACTGCTATCACTTTTCGATGTATTTTATAAATACCTTTCAAGTGCAAAGGTAATTATCGCGACAAAAAGCGAGCCGGTATGTATAAGTGTCTCAGGAATGGACGCAAATGACAGTTGATCAAGAAAAACTAGTCGATGCAGATGCTTGCGCCGTTCACACCGCGGCCGCCGCTCCAGGCCGGCGACGCTTCTTCAACCTTCATATTTGTTTTTCCCGCGGTTCAAGCTTTTGGAAATATCTCCTTTTTTGCCAGGAGGAAACGGAGCTTTGACAGTATATCATCTCGAATATCGCACATACCGGTCTTATCGCTGGAACTCTTTCACGATGGGAACTTGCCCTGTATTCGGACTGAAAGTTGTAGAAAACTGCTAGAAAGGGTATTGACATTGTTCTTAGGAGATAAACTTGTACGCGGACCATTGGCTTTGCCGTGATTTGTAAATGATATTTATGAAAAAAATAATATTCCAACCCGAATATGGGAAAACAATTCCAGAACTTCTCAGTCGGCAGGAAGACGAGATAAATCAAAAACAAACTCTATGGAAACAAGTTAGTGAAATCCAATGGCATACGTCTTATAAATCTTAAATACTGTCGCGGCTCACTTTCATACTGGGTCCAATTGTTACCTCCTATGTCATATTTGACACAGCTGCTGGAATAATTTCATTTACCACTCCTCGGGTAAAATAAGTACAGCTTTAAAAGTTCTGATGAGGATTTTCGCATGTTGATATCTTAACCTTCACATAGGTATATCGTAGTTACAAAAACTCATCTGTTTTGTAACTATTGATACCAATGTATTGTTGTAATTTGTAACAAAAAGTCTGTATTTATATCTATAATTATTTAATAGGCGAGCAGGTTTTTTGTGACAATCACTCCTCCTAAACTACTGAACCGATTTTCATGTTTTTGGTGTCATTGGAAAGAGCCTAACGTGAAGTTGTGCAGGAAAATTTTTTTTATAGAGAAGTAGTTTGTGAGTGAGGCCCTAGGGCCCCTTAAAGTTGGGTTTTTCCCATAAGCTTAACATTGGGAAATAACTATAAGTTTTAAGCAATCAGCTGGATAGAGTAAACACAGTTAATCAGCAGGCCATGGTGGCTTTGGAACGGTAACACAATATTTATACGGAAATGTCAGTATAATATTACGATATTACGTTGTGATCGTGACCGAAGCCGCGACAGGCTACTAGTATAAATAACTTCAAAACTTTGAAGACTAGTGAGGCGGAGCCACAAGGGTTTTCGAATCGCTAAAGACCCAATGTGAAGTCTTTAACTTATGTTAGCTATTTTTAAGCAAAGTTTTAGCTCAATCAGTAAAAGAGTTTTGACATTCAAATAGAAGAGCTTTGTTAACAGACAGACCAATGCTATTTTTCTTTAACTTTTTCCTTTTTTACCTATTTCATTGTGATATTATATACATTTTTAAAGTAAACTGATGTCCTATCGACACTGGCCATGCATCATTTTGGTTCTAGGTATAGTTTATACGTTTACTTTATTTATTTATTTAATAACAAACTATTTGACATAAACTTGCTTTACTAAGTAATCTATACTAGTTATCAGTAAGGTCCAATTATTTCACGATCACAGTTTGAAAATATCAGTTGCTTGAGGATAACAAGTTTAGTTGACCATTGCTCTAACATAAGAAAAAGTGGCAAAAGCATGCAACATTCAAAACAAAAAAATACTAAAAGCATAATAAGCATTCCCCCGTCGCATAAAATCTGTATATTTAGCAAATTTCCAATGCATGTATAGTGTCTTAATACCACATAAATACCCCAAGTTTCACACATATATAAATTCAAAAATAAGCGATACATAAAATTTTAATTATTATTCTCCATAAGAATAACATTGGGGCTGAGCACGCAGGTTAGCTGCAACAAGGATCACAGAATAATGAGTGTTTGTGCAAATATCAATATAACTCAACTAGGTGAAACCACATACCAAGTTTTATTGATGTATATTCATAATTAAGGAAGACAATATATTTCACTTTTTTCCATAAGAATAGCATAATTAGGGCTGAGTACGCAGGTTTGCTGCTACGGGAGCCATCGATAAAAATTGGGGTTTTATACAAATATTAGTAGACCACCACAACCAGTTTAAATGACGTACCAAGTTTCATCTATATATAAATGAATAAATAAGCGAGATAAACAATTTTACTTAATCTCCATTTTGGACAACGTAGTTTTTAGCACTTTTATCATCTCGGTAACCGATGGACGTAGAGCAATAATTAAAAGTACTAAATTTTTTTGAGCTGAATCCAATTGTGAAAATTAAAATTTGACTTTTAAAAGTATGATATGAAACAAATTCAAAAATCCCATTTTTGGCTTACAAAACTCTCCAAAAATACCCCTTGGGATGAGGCGATCTGACTGGTTTTTTAACCTAAATTGATAAATGTTCCATTGCATGTTTTTTTACAAAATTTCATCAAAGTCGGACCATTTTTACGAAAGGTATGAATGGTAAAATATTTTTATTCAGTAAATCACAAAACCAAACAAATTTAAATACTGTATACGTATCCCATACAAACATGATATAAAACGTTGGAATAAATAGTGTTTATTAAAGTTTCAGATGATTTTCCGGCAATAATTGGTTTTACCTATATCTATAAATACGAAAAACCGATCATCCCCCAGGCCAAACCTCTACACCTACAACCTCAAAATTTGGCACCTACACTCTTTCCATAACGTAGGTAACAACTAAGAAAGGATTTTAAGAAATTCCCATAGGGCTCCACCCCACGGGAATCCAAAGTTCCAATCCAGTGTTATTCTTATGGACATTCAATTTTGTTTGAACTGATGAAAATTCAAACAGCTGATCATGATTCTTAGTAGTTTCATGGGTTAACCAAAGAATATAGAACACACCACAGGTTTTATTCCCGGGTAACACCGGGTCCAATGGCAGCTAATATCTTATATATCCATATACAATTCTATCAGTTACAATCAAAGCTTTTATGATTGCTATACCGAACTTTTACCTTTCCACGATGCAACCGACGGTAAAAGCTTCTTTCCCATTGAGGGCATTGGCGAAAAATAACTAAAATTTACAGAATACTGCATGATTTTTTTATTTACCTCGATTAATTTATTTTGTCTACTTCTCCTTCAAGTTTTGATTTGAATGATGAGAATAAATACAAAAATGATGAGTTAAAAATACTTTATGAGATCAGGTTTATAAAAAAAAAACTTAGTTAGCAATATCACAGTTTTTCTTTTTCGATACACTAGTTCCTAGCACCAGATCCTACAACCTTTGCGAGGATTTCCGTGACACGGGTGCCCTCTGGTTCTCCCGGGGGGCGCAGGCGAGGAGAGGAAAGCGGACAATGGCGGAGCGATATCGGCGCGGTGCGGAGTGCGGATTCGCCTCACCCGAGTCCGCCCGTTATATATGATTGGTGCTGTAGAAATGGCAACACAATGGGTTACCTGTTTACCATCGAGACGGACAATTTGCCATTAGACCAGTTTATTGGCAAACGCTGGTGCGGCCAGTTAGGCCCATACATGGCGGAATCAGCGTGACCGTGTCCCGATCCCACCAGTGCCACTGCGGAGGTAACAGTACCGGCTCCCGATGTGAGACTATGCCGAACATCCGATCCCACACGTGACCATGTCGCACGACTCGCCATTCGCCATTGTCCATTCGCCATTCCGTGTTTACACCGGCCAGTTGACTATTTGTAAACGACGGGAGCTTTACTTAAGACGATGTTGTTCTCAAATAGAACGATTTCTTGAAACGAATTCTGCCAGATACGACATTTAGTAAAGGTGATGTATCTCTGATTATTAAACTCAGCCTAAATTGTCCGATTTAATTAATTAGTTGTTTATTTTACTGCAATTCACGTAAGTAAGTCGATTGAAAATACTGTCCAAGGATGTGATATGCTTATCTGCATGTAATGGGGGAAGTTGTATCGAGAATTCGGCAGTTCTCTCCTCAACTTTGGAACTCTTTAAAATTGTTTAAAACTGCTAGAAACTTTTAAACTTTATTAAACCTATAGGATCTCCAGAGATTTATCGAGCTTCCACTAAGCCACAGACCATCTCCGTGTCTTCTTGCGTCGTCATTGAAAAATTACAGGTGGTATTTCTGTTGTCAAATTTCGGTCCATAGATTTTTTTATGTTATTAGTTTGTCTAAGTGATCGATACAATCAGTTACAATCTACAATGATCGTTACTAAGTATCGCTTGTGTTGAATATAATTTTTTGTTGTCAATTTTTTTAGAGTGTTTAACCGTTCAAAATGACTCAAAATTACACCAAATTTCAATAAATCTTGATCACATCAAAATATGATTTCTAATGCTGAGTAGCTTTGGCCAACATCCATTGGCATCATCCACTGGTAAAGGTAATCGATCGAAGTAGAAGAAGGTAATGTGTCCAAGAGAGGTCGACGTTTTCTAAATAGTTAGTAGGTGATGAACGAGTTATGTGGCAAACTCATTAGTTGGCACGATGATTCAGTTCGGCCCGACAAAGAGCTTCGCCCCCCATTACTTCATATATGACCGAACCGAACGACCACTTATTTTTATTATTCGGTCACCTTTTTTCACCTCTCATCGAAGAACGTCTCACACATATAGCAATGATCCATAAAACAGCCTTCGGATGAGGAATCGCTCAAAATGCGAATCTTATTGGCAGCTGAAGAAATATGCCTGCTAATATACCTGCTACGGAAGGTCAGGATCTTCGGAATGCTATTCCTAGGAATAACTGTTTTGGAATTGTCATGAAGGGATAAATGGTCACGTTGAAATGAGGGAATATGTGAAGTTGTACACAATCGGCATTGATGCATTTTGTTAAAGACAACAATGGAAGATATATTTATCCGCACTCTTTACCTTTGACGTTTTAGCAGCCCTTTAATAATTCGGTATTTATACAAATATTTGAATATCCCCATCACAATCATTCAGCGTACTCAGCTAAACTTTTATGGCAGATAAACCTGTCTATTGTTTGTACATGTAAAAAGAACGGTTGCATGACTGAACTGATTTGTTATGCAAATACCTTTAGATCACAATAAAAATAAAACCTCCTTAATAGTTTTATCAAGACTACATCAAATCGATAGCAAATTTTCACTATATATCAAATCGATAACACATTTTGATTAATTATCCATAATAAATAAATAAGAAGTTATTTTGCCACGGGAGTTATCTGAACAAGTTATAGATAATAATCAAAATAATATATTTTATCAAAATATATCCAAAAAAAGCAAGATACACATAATATTGTCCGTCATAAGACAAAATATTGGACAGCGTACTATCCAAAACATTAACTTAACTCTCAACTTACAGGTTTTCTGCTACGGGGGACTTCATGCAAATTATATCATTCAATATTATTACATTCCTACTGGTTACAATATTATCATATCCAGAATCTTATGAAAATCCATTACATCTCGAACATCTTGAAACAACCAATATTGAAGAAATGGACAAACGATGGAGACCTCTGAGAAAGAAGAATGCTTCTGTGTCATGGGCAAAAACGTAATGGGGCCATTTGGGTTTACTACAAATCTATGGCATTCGGCCTTGCATTCTTCGCCCTCAAATCAGGCGACGCGACTGCGAGTGATTGACTGTGAAAAATCGAAAACAGATCGAATGATTTCAGACCCGCCTGATTCTCCAGAGAGACGGAAGTGGACGCCAAGCGCCGCGCCGGCCGTGGCCTCGCCAGCCTCCAGTAGTGGACGTCGGGAATGCCTGATTGCGCGAGCTCACTAGGTACAAGAGGTGGCACCATTAGGATGTTATGGAAAAGGCAAACAGAGAAAACGCAAATAATTTTAAGAATTTAACCATATGAAATGTTAAAAAATTATTCCATTAAAAACTGAGATTAATTTATAAGTAGTAGTCCAAATTGATTCATGTATAACCTTAACAGCAAAAAATCTGCAAAAATCATCCACACAATACTTGTCACACAGTATTTATCGAGGTAACAAATAGAGACATGACATAGAGTGTAGCAAAATAATAATTATTTAGAAATTACAACATACTAGGGCAAATAAGATCTGAGGTCAATGCATGACATTTTTAACCTCAATAAATATTTAATGTCATAGCAAATGAATAAATGATACAAATAATATAATTAATACATATCAACAAAGCTAAACTCTTCACCATTATCAAGACAAATTGAAAAAGCAAAATGTAATATCGATTTTAACAATTATATAATTATTGTAACAATGTATCTATACTACAATACAATAACCAACCTCCTTGCAACATAACAGCAAGCACCAAGCATGGAAAAGTGTATACAAACTCGACACAAAATTTGTCCCTTCTTAACAATAACAGGACATAACCTTTTAAACTACATAGAGGTGTAGTAAAGCACCTAAACAAAAAACAGAAGAGGAACCAAAATATTTATATTTCTGAATTTTCATAGCTCCACTTAAAGATAATGTACCTGACGATAGTATACCTAAATGTTTTATGCCTCCTGGACACATGAAGACTCGAAATTAAAGTACCTGTAGTTGAAATATAAATATTCTCATTATAAATGTTGACATTTAATGTCAATAAAGAATTGATATGCATGAATTAACAGATAATGGATATTCAGAGGTAACTTCTCATGTTGCTCACACGGGTGTCTCGTACGAGGCCGTTGCGAAGTCCCGAAGGAAGGGTGTCTATTGCACCCTTATTTTAGTGATTCTTTGGTGTTTAACTCTTAGAGCAACGTTCGTATGAGGAAGAGACTCCTGACTATTCTCTCTAATCAGGATGTTGTTTCTAATGGGGAAATCGCCAATTCAGTAAGTCTCACCTCACTATAAGACCGGGACAATTTCACTTTCACAGTATCCATCAGTATTAATTTGTACCCTTTGATTGAACCTGTCGTGCCATTGGAAGGATGTTACCAGGAAAAGCCCTAATCTAAGAGGTTCTTCATCTTTAACCCCCATACGAAGAGATCGTTTGATCAAATTCATATGTCAATGTTCATCTAGTACATATATACAATGTTCAGTTGGGTTTGGGGTTACAAATATGAACTCTTTGAAAGAGGAGTTACATAAAGGATTACTTCTTTATTTACTAATTTTATTAAAAAGTCGAATTACAATTAAGAAATTAAGCTATCAATGACCCAAAGCTGTATAATTAAATGTATATTACTGTTGTTGCATGATTAAGTGCCTAACATTGATAAACGAGGCTGTAGGTAGAGAAACCCACATGTTGATATTTCAACTACAGGTACTTTAATTTCGAGTAATGTGTCCAAGAGGCATAAAACATTTAGGTATACAATCGTCAGGTACATTATCTTTAAGTGAAGCTATGAAAATTCAAAAATGTAAATTTGGTCCTCTTCTGTTTTTTGTTTAGGTGTTTTACCACACATCTATCATTCTACGCAGTTTAAAAAGTTATGGCCTGTTATTGTTAAGAAGGGAATTCAAAAAATTATTTTTTACAATTGTAAGACGTAATTTAAAACAGACCTATAAATAATCCGATTACATTCTCGTCGTTAGCTCCCTGTGCCACGACGCTAAGACTTGAAGATTACCAGAGACTTCCTAAGAAATTTCGTGAACGTCGCCGATCGCAAATGACCCAAGACAAAACATTGACCAACAGATGTTATCTTCACAATGCGATCTGCTGATACGATCCTATCAAATCCGATGCTATCTTTCACCAACATTTTCTGCGTATTTATGTGCTATCGCCCATGCTCCAAGTATTTAAATCGGCAATTCTCCGTTGAAACGATTTTCATCTACAGATAATCTTCTTTTGTAAATGATTAGGTCTTATTAGTGTGTATGACATCAAGTTTCATCGGGGCCTTCTGGTTCCCGACAGCACATTATATAAAATTGAAATTCTTCAGGCAGTCTGTGTCGAATCTCTAGTTTTGCGTAAGAATATTAATTGCTAAAGAAAGGGAGGGAAAATATAACTGCAACTGAGAGTTTAAGATGGTTTAATGTTAAGTATAGATGATAAAAAAACGCGTGGACGCGATTGATAATACCGTTAACTGATGCTGGGTTAAATATAAAAACAATTAAGGCTGGTTTATTATAGCTGAATAAGTTAGGGCTTTAGTTATAACGATATTAATATATAATTAACTTCTTTGGCACACAATTTTTAGTAGCCACATCAGTGCGCCCTCCTCCTCACACAAATGACACTACCAGTACTTACATAGGTGAATCTTTTTCAGTAATTAATCTATAAAATTAAATTCAAACTGTAATATTTATTGTGTCTGCAACACAGGACACAATACCTGACCCGCCTACTTTTGTAAATGAATAAATGTTTTTATTAATTTACCTTCTTTATATTTAAACGTATTTCTCTCTTATTTCAACTGGAGACCAAGATCTGTTTTCGTAAGTATTTTGATCTGGTAGTTTGTATGATAAACACAAACTCCGTCGTGTTCTCCTATTTGGGAAAATACCAAACCTCAAGAGTATTATGCGCAATAAAATAGAGTGTTACAAGCTTACAAGATATTAGCCGGGGATCAATTGTTTCATCACAAAAACTCAATCTATCTATAGGCTCGTTTATATAGACCGTAAAATAAAAATGGCACTGGAGCATTAAATTAAACACTCATAAATCAAACTCCTATAACAAGTTCTCACCACATATCCGTGCGAAGCTAGAGTTTATTAAGAGAAACTATATTATATTTTCGTTTTCCACAAATCATTTATCAAGGTAGGTCTTAAAAAAGTGATATTTCCAGCAGTCACGAAATATCAGTTACACAAATATGTGTCTCATGTTAAACACGAATTTACGTAAGCGCTAGGTGCAAAATTATTGTGTGTATTAACTCCCTACTTTGATTTAACATTCGAGATAAAATTTACAGTTTAAGACCTGCACGCATGCTTTGTTCGCTTTAGAATTCATTTACTCGGCCAGACCGGAAGTTCCATATATTCTGTTGGACACAATAACTTCCTAAAAAAGGGGTTTCTTTTAGCTGTAAAAGTAATTGTAACTAACTGTTAACTAACACCCGGTTAGTAGCCTTTACGTTTTACACACCAGTTTATATCGACAAGACTAACACTATCGCAAATAATATGTGTACTAAAACAATTATAGAACTATTAAAAAATGTATAACAAATGATTCAAATGTGTAAATACTGTAGAATACTTCCGCATAAAATGTATATATTTTGACATTTCAGAAAGCTGCTTTGGATCTACACTCGCCCGACAAATGTTTTCCACTCGATCTTTGTAAGGTTTACTTGTAAGAAGCAGCTTATGACAAATAAAAAGTTAAGTTTGCCATCTATTTTTCTAAAACCTTTAATCTAATTAAATTCACTCGCTAAATAGTATTGGCCATATTAGAATTTGCTCGGGAGCATTGTCTCCGCCCGATTTGATTTTAGCGAATTTCCCTTATAGGGAAGAAGCTATTACCGTAGTCGGCATGGTAAGACCTAGGCCCGGGACTATAATAACTTTTTGTTTTGAGGTCCCCATATGCCAAAAACACCATTCGTTCAATACTGTATATATATATATAAGCCCTAATTACGTTCAGAATTAATTTGTACCCTTTGATTGAACCTGTCGTGCCACTGAAAGATAAAAATTGCTCATTTTTTTAGCTATCTAACTTGGTTTAAAGCTCTTGTAATGACATTGATTTTATTTTGTTCCATACTAATTTTAATTAGTTTGATTTACAAGTCACACTATCACATAAATTCAACTCCGATAATATTATATTGATATGTGTCCGTAGGCACGATAACTTTCGTAAAAATGGTCCGATTTTGATTATATTTGGTAAAAACGTGTAAAGCAACATTTATGACTTTAATTTCGAAACCCAGGCAGATCTATTTATCCTAAGGGGTATTTTAGGGGGGTTTCGTACCCTAAAAGTGGGTTTTTTGAGTGTTCTACATATAATATTTTAAGAAATATAATTTTAGTTTACACCATTGGATTTGACTTTAAAAAACGAACAATTTGGTGTTTTGATCATTTCTCTACGTCAATTGGTTACCGAGATATTGAAAGTGCTAAACACAGTACGTTGTCCAATGTTATTCTTATGGAGAATAAGAACAATTGTATATCTCGCTTATTTATAAACGTATCCGGATGAAACTTGGTATATGGCTTCGTTTCGCTGTGGTCTATTGATAATTGTTGGAAAAACAACATTTTCCCGATGGTTCCCGTAGCAGCAAACCTGCGTACTCAGCGCCCATATTATTCTTAAGGAGAATAAGAAAAATGTTATGCCTCATTTAATTATGAACATAAATTAATATAACTTGGTATGTAGCTTCACCTAGTTGAGTTACAATGATATTTGTATAAAAAGACATAATTTGTGATCCTTGTTGCAGCAAACCTGCGTACTCAGCCCTCCATGTTATTCTTATGGAGAATAATTAAAATTGTATAAATTGATTATTTATAAATGGATATGGATGAAACTTGGTATGTGGCTTCACCTGGTTGTGGTCTGTTGATATTTGCATTAAAACTTAATATTTTCTGTTCCTTGTTGCAGCAAACCCGAGTACTCAATCCCCGTGTTATTTTTATGGAGAAAAATTTAAATTTAATATACGTCTCATTTTGTAATATGTATATCTATGACACTTGGCAAGTGGCTGTATATAGTATATATATATGCATTGAAAATTCGCTGAGTGTGCAGGTTTGCTGCAACGGGGGTATTTTAAATATCCTCTCATTCTTCAAACTATACCGAATACCAATATCTCGTTAAGACCCTAAATTCTACACAATTGTTTGTCACACCTGTAAATCAGTTAGGACGGAGATAATCGACGGGAGACCGGCACAGTGAATTTGTCAGGGAGATACGGCGAGTGTTATGGTCCGACATACATCACCCGGCATAACTCACCGCGTATCGGCAGCGGATGGACAGTTAATTTTATGACAAGCTTCACTGTTATGTCACCGGATCCGATGATACTAGTTATAAATTGGTGCCAACACATGATTCTGCCGAGTGATATCTACACTTGCTGTTCGAGGTGTAATTTTAATTCTCGCTGACAAACCGCGTGTTAACTGATCTTGTTTGAACTTTATCGGGACGTATGAATTTTTATCGCTTTACGTACTGACTCAGAGAAGTAGGATGGTATATATTTCATTTATAATCATCAAGTGATATAAAACGCTAAACGAAACTAAACTTTTTCCATTATATTAAAAAAATACATTTTGTTTGTACGTAATGACTGTTGAGATTTTTAGTAACCATCCCACAAAATAATATGCTATTTCAAACTCACTCCTATCCAACTTCAGTGAGTTTGTTAACATTATATGTTTATTCCTTGTATTATAATAAAGCTCTTTTAAAATCGAACAGTTTACTACCCAAACTTTGAATACTTTCCATTAACGTGTAATAGACACTATAATCAATATTAATAATTGATTTGATAACAGTGTGTTGTTAAATTGTTTGGACAATTTAAATAGTAAATATGCATTTTAATTCATTTCTGAGCTAAGGTAAAACATCTCCGACAAATGTCTTAAATACTACGCCATATTTATTATTTTGCATTGTTCAGTTAAAAAATGTTACAACAAATAATAACCATTAAATACGTATGTTTCATTGTACATAACTTTATTCGGAAAATTTTAGATACTATATTTCATGTTTGCCCGACAACACTTTATCGTCCTACTTTTTTATTATATTATCTGTAACAATAATTATATATTTTTGTATTTGGTAATATTTCACTATTATGTGCAGTGATAATAGATAACTAAATCAAGAACAAAATAAACTTGTTCATTTTTTTAAAGTGATTTGAATGAACCGGTTCACCTAGAAGATTTAAAAGTCCCTTACTGAAGTTAAAAGAACGATAAATCTCCCACACTAGTGCACCAACCAAATAAAACAACCGGTACAGCTGTTTGACAGAAATCGTTTAGCATTTTTTCCTCCTGTATTACCAATAGAAATCCGATGTCTAACATCAAGAAGGTGTTCCCTTCCCAAAGATAAAAATCCAAAACTATCAATGGAGAGAGATTTTTACTGGTAATCTCCGTCACATTTACGTTATTCCTAACGTAATCATCGGTTATGGTGGATGTTTGCCATATATTTCGTGTTGCATTAACGTAAAAAAACCCAAAATTCCCTATTTCAGATTGTAACTATCTTAAGTCAGCGATTAAACCATTAGAAGAGATAACAAGTGGCAGAGCTCCCAAGGGTTGTGAACCGACATTGATTTTTCGTACTAAAACTTATATGGGAATTTTGTCCTATTTTTGTATCTTTTTGTACCGCAAAAATACAATTTTGTACCACTTTACTTTGGAAGCTATAACCAATACTAAAGTCGGATTACAGGTCTAACCCAAAAACACGAGTTTACTAAAATTAAAAACTTATTATATCATAATTTTGGACTCTTTTTGTACCACCAAAAGAAATTTCGGTACCACCAAAATAACTGCTCAGTAATTAAAACAAAGTCGGCTCATAGGTCCATATAAAAACACAAGTACCTTAAAATGGAAATCAAACTATACCATATTATTGTACTATTTTTGTACTCTTTTATATTACAAATTAAAAATTCTGTACCGCTCAAATGAGCTCTGTGATTTATATAAAAACGTCGGCTCACAGGTCTAACTAAAAAACACAAGCCCTCTGAATAAAAAAAACAATTATGGCTTATTTTTATACCTTTTTGTACCGCAAAAAGAAAATGTTGTACCGCTTTACTTTGGAAGCTATAACCAATACAAAAGTCGGACTACAGGTCTAGCCCAAAAACACAAGTTTTCTAAAATTAAAAACTAATTATACCGTAATTTTGTACTCTTCTTGTACCTTTTTGCACCACCAAAATAATGGCTCAGTAATAAAAACAAAGTCGGCCCACAGGTCTAACCAAAAAAACGTAAGTCCACTGAATAAAAAAAACAATTATGACTTATTTTTGTATTGTTTTATACGTTTTTGTGTAGAACATGATGAACCACTTTACATTGGACGTTATAACCAATAGATACGTCGGACAACAAGTCTAGCCCATAACACAAGTTTCCTCAAATTAAAAACTTATTATGTCATAAATCTTTCCTCTTTTTGTACTTGACTGTACCACTAAAATAATGGCTCCGTAATAAAAACAAAGTCGGCTCACAGGGCTATGTAAAAAAACACAAGTATCTTAAAATTTAATTGACGTTTATTTGATGGCTTAACAAAGTTCTAAATGATAACAATATTATAATACGACAAATGAAAAAAATTAGTGATTTAATATTTCCGTTCGTTGTTACAAATATATTAACATTATAAATGGTTTGTAATACAGAGCCATTATATATGCAAACATAATACAAAAATAATACATAATCAGTTTTTTATTTAGTAAAATTTTGTTTAGTGTGGACCTGCAGTTCAACTTTCGTATTGATAAACTTCCAAAGAAAGTGTTTAAAAATGTGTTGTTGTAATATAAAAAGATAAAATTAAATTAAATTATTTATTCATCATGCTTGGTTTACATAATGTTGAGTTTGCTCGAGTAAACATATGATTTACCAATTGGTACATAAGGAAACTATAAATAAAACATTCTTATAACTAAATAATAGCAATACAAAATTAAAAGGAACATATTATAAGTCAATGAAGCATTCACAGCACAGTCAATAAATGTCACAAAAATGATCCTTTCTGTCTACTCGTTCAAATACTCATACACTGAGTAGTAAGCCTTGCCAAGGAGATGGCGTTTTAGTGACAATTTAAACTCAACAACTAAATTTTGAATTTTTAGACTTTATGGAAGCTTATTATACAGCTTTAGGGCGGCATAATAAACTCCCGTTTCATACAGAGCAAGTCTGTGGACTGGGTACTGCAAATTCTTGTGTCTCAGATGGTATTTGTGCTCAACTTGCTTTTCATGGTAGCTTTCTTGATTTGACATGTATAAACAGAGAACTTCATACATGTATAAAGAAGCTAAATTCAGAATTCTAAAATTGACAAAAAAGTTGTGCATGACTGTCTCTGTCTGTAATCCAAATTAAACATAACTCAAATGATTCTTTTTTGAATTTTAGAATTTTTTTCTCCGTTAACAGAATTTTCCCAAAACACCATTCCATACCCCAAGTGCGAGAATACATAGGCAATAAAAAATAGTACAAATGAAAGTCATAATTGGTTTTAAATTTAGTGGACTTGTGCTTTTAGAGTAGATCTGTGAACCAACTTTATTTAGATTAATAGCAGAACCCTTATGTGAACGGGAAAAAATTTATGGTACAAAAATAGTACAGTAATATGACATATTTTGTATTATATTGTAAGATACTTGTGTTTTTTACATAGCCCTGTGAGCCGACTTTGTTTTTATTACAGAGCCATTATTTTAGTGGTACAGTCAAGTACAAAAAGAGGACAAATTTATGACATAATAATTTTTTAATTTTAGGAAACATTGTTATGGGCTATATCTGTTGTCCGACTTATATATTGGTTATGACTTCCAATCTAAAAAGGTACAAAATGTTCTATACAAAAAGGTATAAAAACAGTACAAAAATAAGCCATAATTGGATTTTTTATTCAGTGGACTTGTGCTTTTTAGTTAGACCTGTGAGCCGACTTTTTTTATATTAATCACAGAGCTCTTATTTGAGCAGTAAAAAAATTTTAATTTGTGGTACAAAAGAGTACGAGAATAGTACAATAATATGACATAGTTTGTTATGCATTTAAAGGTAGCCTACTTGTGCTTTTAAATATACCTGTGAGCCGACTTTGTTTTTATTACTGAGCCATTATTTTGGTGGTTCAAAAATGTCTTTTGGTGGTACAAAAAGGTTCGAAAAGAGTACAAAATTATGATATAATTAGTTTTTAATTTTAGAAAACTTTTGTTTTTGGGCTAGACCTGTAGTCCGACTTTTGTATTGGATATAACTTCCAAAGTAAAAGGGTACAAAATTTTCTTTTTGGGGTACAAAAAGGTACAAAAACAGCACAAAAATAAGCCATAATTGGTTTCTTATTCAGTGGACCTGTGTTTTTTAGTTAAACCTGTGAACCGACTTTCTTATATCAATCACAGAGCTAACAAACCAAACCAAACTATACCATGAGTGGTCTTTTTGAGTGGTACAAAATTTTTAATTTGTAGTAAAAAAGAGTACAAAAATAGTACAATAACATGGCATAGTTTGATTTCCATTTTAAGGTACTTGTGTTTTTTACATAGACCTGTGAGCTGACTTTGTTTTAATTACTGAGCAGTTATTTTTGTGGTACCAAAATTTATTTTGGTGGTACAAAAAGGTACAAAAATAGTACAAAATTATGATATAATTAGTTTTTAATTTTAGTAAACTTGTGTTTTTGACCTAGACCTGTAGTCCGACTTTTATATTGGTTATAGCTTCCAAAGTATAGTGGTACAACTTTTCTTCTTGCGGTACAAAAAGGTACAAAAATAGTACAAAATTCTGATATAAGTTTTAATACGAAAAATCAATGTTGGCTCACAACCCTAGGCAGCTAAGCGGCAGTAGTGTATAACGGACGGCTGACACCATCTTGGCCGCCGCAGGTTCGTGATCTCCGACATTAAATATCGCGGTGTTTTACTCGAGTCTTGCCCGTGAATGGCACCTGGTAATATGTAAATTTACATCTCAGAGCAATCAATGAGGGATTAATGTAGGAAATCACGCTAAGGTGGTAAATCATCAGCCAGTTATTTGGCGACATCAACGAAGGCGTATTTGAGCACTTGCAGCACAGTCTGATTCTTAAAGATAATCACGATAGAGGATAGTTTTACCTATATTCATGGCAGCCTGATACACAGAGACTAACACGATAGCGGATAGTTTGACCAGTATGCATAGTAGCCTGATACTCATAGACTAACACGATAGCGCATAATTTGACCACTATGCATAGAAGCCCGATCCTCAGAGACTAATACGATAGCGCATAGTTTGACCACCATGCTTAGGAGCCTGGTACTCAGAGACTAATACGATAGCGGATAGTTTTACCACTATGCATAGGAGCCTGATACTCAGAGACTAATACGGTAGCGCATAGTTTGACCACTATGCATAGGAGCCTGATACTCAGAGACTAACACGATAGCGGATAATTTGACCACTATGCATAGGAGCCTGATACTCAGAGACTAATACGATAGCGGATAGTTTTACCACTATGCATAGGAGCCTGATACTCAGAGACTAATACGGTAGCGCATAGTTTGACCACGATGCATAGAAGCCAGATACTCAGAGACAAATACGATAGCGGATTATTTGATCACTATGCACGGCAGCCTGATACTCAGAGACTAACATGATAGCGGATAAATTTACCACCATGAATAGTCAGAGACTGATAGTCAGAGACGAACACGATAGCGGATAGTTTGACCACTATGCATAGAAGCCTGATACTCAGAGACTAATACGATAGCGGATAGTTTTACCACTATGCATAGGAGCCTGATACTCAGAGACTAATACGATAGCGCATAGTTTGACCACTATGCATAGGAGCCTGATACTCAGGGACTAATACGATAGCTGATAGTTTTACCACTATGCATAGGAGCCTGATACTCAGAGACTAATACGGTAGCGCATAGTTTGACCACTATGCATAGGAGCCTGATACTCAGAGACTAACACGATAGCGGATAGTTTTACCACTATGCATAGGAGCCTGATACTCAGAGACTAATACGGTAGCGCATAGTTTGACCACTATGCATAGGAGCCTGATACTCAGAGACTAACACGAAAGCGGATAATTTGATCACTATGCATGGCAGCCTGATACTCAGAGACCAATATGATAGCGGATTATTTGACCACTATGCATAGCAGCCTGATACTCAGAGACTAATACGATAGCGCATAGTTTTACCACTATGCATAGGAGCCTGATACTCAGAGACTAATACGATAGCGCATAATTTGACCACTATGCACGGCAGCCTGATACTTAGAGACTAACATGATAGCGGATAGTTTTACCACCATGAATAGTCAGAGACTGATAGTCAGAGACGAACACGATAGCGGATAGTTTGACCACTATGCATAGGAGCCTGATACTCAGAGACTAATACGATAGCGGATAGTTTTACCACTATGCATAGGAGCCTGATACTCAGAGACTAATACGGTAGCGCATAGTTTGATCACTATGCATAGGAGCCTGATACTCAGAGACTAATACGATAGCGCATAGTTTGACCACTATGCATACGAGCCTGATAATCTGAGACTAACACGAAAGTGGATAGTTTGACCACTATGCATAGGAGCCTGATTCTCAGAGACTATCAGTATAGTAGCGGCGTATTTGCCCATTGTGCCAACAACTACGATATGATCGTAATCCACTATATGAGTTTGTGAGTTGTTAGTTTGTCGACTGGTTTAAAAATATTAACCCATTTCTGCTGTGTTTATCCTATTTGAACATACTGTTAGACATATAATATCTTAGTAGTTTTCCTTAATACAACTATAACAGATTAACTTATTTCATTTTATTAGTTTTAATTTACAAAGTATGATGGGTACAAAACAGCTTAATTTGGGACCCCAATGTCTAAATAATGCGTAAATGCACACAAACGTATCCTTTCAGAAATGTTTAGTAATCATAATTAACAGGTTTTATTGGAAGAACTGGCATACATTTGTTCCAGGTCTTATAAAACACAATACATTAATGAGGAGCGAAATCGCGAGACCGATCCGCTAAACGACTTGGGCCCGATGTTCATTAAATAATATAGATGGTGGCGCCAAATGAAGACGGATGAGCCAGGACACAGGCGAAGGCGACACAAAGAGAAATCCATAGTGACCTGATAGATTGAAATTATTTTATATTACCGTCCCCCACTAGAGCGCTTAATCTTATCCATCGCGTTAATTAATATTAATGCGCATCTTTCACAAGACTGACCCGTCGCCTGGTGCGCTCTTCCCTTTATTTCGCCACTGGGAAATTTGTTTCAATAAATTTCTTTGTCTTCCCCAAAACAATGGTTAATGTAGTCGACTTTTATTTCGTAATAGAAAGTATACCGAATCCGACTCTAATGGAAGTAATGTTTTATTCTTTCCATGTAGGAGTTTCATCTCTTACAAGGGTGTAATTAAATTATAGTGCGATACATTGCATCGAACAACAAATGAAAAGATAAAATGTTGAAATTGTAATTATCTTCAACATTTCAAAGGTATGAACTGTTTTAATAATTAGATTGCTATAAAGCTAATACAGTTCTTCCCCTAACTTGCATATAGTGTCATCTTTGTTACCAATAAATTATCCTTTTCATATTCCCTTTTTCCCACATAGTCAACATCATGTTGGTCATTGATGGTTTTTAACAATTAATTATAATATATTTTATAAAACTAGTATTTCTGCTATCAAAGCAAGTTAACTATATTTATAAAGTATTCAAAAATAAGTCGGTATTCTATACTCTTTGCTTGGGATGATATATGATTCCTGCACTATACCTATGTGGTTTCCAGAATATCTACTAGTCAGTCTGCTCTTGTCCTTGGCCGGCCACACATAGGAAGTAATGTTTACACTTATTGCGAATTTTTAAATGTTTAATACTTTTTCTGTAATGTTTTAAACCTCAATTCGTTGACAGTATTTTAGCTTTTGTGATACAAATAGATTCGATAATGGGACAATACTAGTCCCGAAACTAGTAATCTTGTAAACTAGTGGATTGACGACGACAAGATATGTAACCTTATTTATTAAGACAAACAGATTATTAAAGACTACAATACAGGTCTTATAACTAATAATTTGAAACTTCATGGACTTATTCCAGTTATTAGCAATTCTATCTATTAAATTTGTATACGGTTTAAATCTAATTCACTTACCTTTAGTGAATATTTAAGTATAGCCCAACATAATTCATCGGAGCCCACAAATCCCGAGGCGAGTAAGATATTCGAAGTAAAGGTGTCGGATACAAATCACGAAGAATAAAGGTGTACAAATTTAAGTGAGACAAAGCATGAACCTGCCGGCGAAGAAATGTGGCCGGGCCCGTAGACGATTTAGGGCCCCGAGTGGATGCCCGGAATCGATGACTGTCGTGTCTTATTTGGATAAATACCGCAGCCATTGTTGTTCGTGTTCAGGTGTAATTCAGTCGGATGGATATTGTAACTGGCATATTCTTTAGGTTTAGGAGTGAACAGGTGACAGAACGCGGTGTAGCATGACGCCAGCGCCGCCGCGGCTCCACGTGGGTATCGACATGTTCGGACGTGTTGTCAGGTGAGGAACTGCGCCCCGACACGCTAGCAGTCAGATTATCCTTACCAGCTTTATTTATATGCGTTAAAATCGTAACCCGGTGATTTCCCCCGAGTTTTCACATTAATCAGCGGTAAGTTGTCCAAGTAGTCCGTATAATTGTCACGTTTCAAACTTCCCATTACAAAAATGGTCGGGAGGAAATATGGTCGGTGTTTATAAATAATATTTTGCTCGAAAGACTAATATTTTGCTCTAGTGTGGTATAGACTATATTCATAAAAATGCCAATAGTGAGTGGCAAAAGACAATTTAACATTCTCTGAAAATATGGTGGCTGGCCTAATCCTGAATTGTGTCATAAGTATAAAACCCTTCATAATAAATGATAACAGTTTAGTTTAACTGACATACATTAAATTACTTTGATACAAATCCAAGGACACCAAATCATTCCTACGGCGACAAAGCTATAAATTATTGGATACACAAACAAAACCCTTTTCAGCAGTTGTAAGTATAACTCACGTGTTATTTTTCCCAATAATTGAAACCAGAATAAAACTTTTTCCTATTACTGGTCTACATTACATCCAGCGGAATCAACAAAGACACGAGCATTTGAGGAACAAATATAGTGAGCAAACAGCGAGCACGGTGCCAGCATTTTGTGAAATCCATCTGGCGAGTGGCGGACTGTTTGATCGGCCAGTTTGCTCAGTTCTATCGCGTTGTAGGCCGATATAATTAATTACTTTTCCATAATCATGTCAGCTATCGTCTCTTCGTTCATTCTTCTCGGAAAAACTAACTTACATCGTATCACATTAATTTGCAATAAAAGGTTTCGACATTTTGTTTTAATATTTTTAACATTTTGTGTAGGTTTGTAGAATTATTTTTTCCAACTTTCATAAAAATTCAGTCTGGCCTGAAAAAAAGTTGTAAGAATTATCTTACATTTGGAATACGGGGGTACATCAATAATATATCTATATATGTAGTTGGGGAGGAAAAAGCTGTTTGCTATGAACAAAATAAAACTGTTTTAAAATGTTAATTAGTTGAATTTTATTACTTTTATATTTATTTGATATTAAAGTATAATTAACCCCCATATGTCTGCTCTATTAAAACTTGTAAACAATTGTTTGCCCAATCACATTTTAGTCAAGCTCCAATTGCATCTGATTTAAATTTATGAGAGTATATATGCAAGTGTTCTACTGCATTTTTACATCTTGTTGTAATGATATACCTCATTTATATTCTATACTCTCATTCGGGACATGTGTGTGAGCGAAATAGCTATGAAATCTCACGGAAGAATATTTTTTTTAAATCTTGCTTGGGGTTTTGCTTCGTTTTCGGACCTCAGAAATCGGTTTGAAAAATCTTTAACCACCAGAAAATATATTGATGAGGTAAAAAACTCAATTTATAGTTTTAAATTCGGCCTGTATGGAGTGTTTAACCATAAGAGCCGATCAAAAACAACCAGAGAACTATGAAAACTATTCTAGTACCTAGTAAAATATCAGTATGTGACTTTCCTTTGAGCCAAGTTCGCCCCCAGGTGCATTTAGATAATTAAAATTCTTCGCGGATTTTTTGACAACGATTCGTTAACTCGCATTCCGTAGATTTATTAAATATAATTATCTTTTACCTAAGCATTGTAACGAAAACTGGTCTACTCGCTTTATCCTACAGAAAATACGCCAGACGTTTCACCTCATACATCCAATCCCAGCTGTTCATTCCGATGCTCATGAATATTCGTTGGGATTTCAAATTACATTTTTATTCACACCGATGTATTACGATAGTGTCGTAAACTAACATAATAATTAAAACATAAATGAGAGTAGATTTAGTAGTAGAATATCGTAAAAATGACCCGTTAACGAGCGTTGGCATTTCAACTTCAATCCCCTTGATATCAGTAACCTTGAAAGTCATAAATGAGGGCATTAAGTAGCAAAATGCTATTTAATTTATATTACTGGCTCGTTCGTTCCTCCTTTTCTAAACCGGATATTAAAATTTTTCCATATTCTCGTATATGGGTCAAAGAATCCCTAAGCTATACCCAGAATACCTTCCACTGTGGTAAAACGTTCATGGAATGACAAAATAATGTATTCGATTTTTTAATTTTTAGTTTAGAGCACAAATTATATACAAAAATAATTATGAAGTTTAATTTTTGTTAATATGTAACATAGAAGACAATCAAACTTTGCTTCAATTCTTACCACGTGTATAATTGACTATTGACTGGACGATTAAACTCTTTGTTTCATGGTATAACTATTATTCAATAAAGACCTTATTCGTCGCTTGTGCTAACAGCTAAATAATGAAGTACGGGAGGTGGATTTCTTTTAATTATTATAATAATTCAATTACCTCCAGCCTTTCTAAATATATTGAATGCATGATGGGTTTTCCATTTTACTTCCTCATTTATATTATGTTTAATGTACCCACGCACTTTTAAGATATTTTAAAAACATAGTCATTCATTACAGTTTATAGGTAGTAAATGTGTCCTAAAAAAACTCTTAAATAACTCCGTTATATCTAGAATAATATTTACTGTCACCGTCACATTATACGAAAGATAGATGTATATACTAATGATTCACTGATACGGAGTGAATTTGACATAATCGAATGCACTTCAGAGCATTAATATACGTCAAAAAGCGTTCGTAATTTTTCACTTCCGACGGATGGGGAGTGAGTGCGTCGATATTCCGCAATAATCGATCCGATCTCCTCCGATGAACATTCGAGATCTGATGCCTTCACAGACGAGTGGCCACCCTCCATCCGGTCTCATACAAACATGAATATTATCGGTCACCGCCACCACGCCGGCCACCTAGGCTGAGCTGCTAGCCACGGGGCATACAAGTGAATCTACAACTCCGCCACCAAGCCGGCCACCTAGGCTCAGCTGCTAGCCACGGGGCATACAAGTGAATCTACAACTCCGCCACCACGCCGGCCACCTAGGCTGAGCTGCTAGCCACGGGGCATACAAGTGAATCTACAACTCCGCCACCACGCCGGCCACCTAGGCTGAGCTGCTAGCCACGGGGCATACAAGTGAATCTACAACTCCGCCACCACGCCGGCCACCTAGGCTGAGCTGCTAGCCACGGAGCATACAAGTGAATCTACAACTCCGCCACCACGCCGGCCACCTAGGCTGAGCTGCTAGCCACGGGGCATACAAGTGAATCTACAACTCCGCCACCACGCCGGCCACCTAGGCTGAGCTGCTAGCCACGGGGCATACAAGTGGATCTAGAACTTCAAGGTTTCATCAGCTGTTTATTTCTGCACGATTTAATCAGCATTCGGGGTTTCGCTGACATACGAGTCCATGTTGCTTTTGAGTTAATTCCTAAAGGGGCTTCTCGTGTTAAAACTTAGTAAAGCTTAAGCTCAGCAGAGGACTATTGTTTAATTATCACTTTCTGACTCTAAGTAATGTGCCATCAATATTGCAAATCGATTTATACATTTTTATATGGTAATATATAAAGACTCGCATTTAGTCATTGATTTTAAAATGAACAATAACAATTTGGTTAGTGCCTCATTCATATTGTGACTTAAGTTACTGGTCTATTGACTATATCTACCAATTATAAACACGATTCCTAAAACTTCGCATTTAAATGACTTTCACATGAATAAATTAAAACTTCATATCACATGAATATTTTTTTATTTGTTAATGATTGTTTATTGAGGCACCTGAAAATTATTTCAATCCAGTTAGTATAGAATTTGTACATTCGAACGTTATTATCAAATCACTCACATTTGAATAACACATACTAAAGCAATACATGTTAAACTAGGCCACGGGTAAAGGGTCGAAATTAGTTTCAAACCGATCCGGAGTTTGCATCTAATTAATTGCAGAATTCGACTCGAATCAAGTGAATAATCACAATCGTTTCGAGCGGTACCCCGATACCCGGATCCCGGTCCCGGCTGCGAAACAGGAAGGCGTGTAATTAATGTTCAGGGGAAGTGAAGCCAAGAAGAAAATTGAAATGTAAAATTTTATCGGGTCAGGATCGGAAGCCGGGCGGAGGATTATCGGTTTGAATATTCGTGGAGCAATTACACCGGTAATTATCGAGATAGAAATCGATCGGAATCGTCCCTCACGCGAGAAGACACCCGTGCCTGCCTCCAAGATGGCGAACAGCTGACGCCTCGCTTCCTACTTTAATTAGACGATATTTCGAATCGACAAGGGAATCAGATGAAGAACTGTGATAACAATTATGTCCTCACGCGAGACCCGCGCTATACACGCGCTACAGGCCTGTGGCCTATGACGTCGACAGTTCCTGGGCGATGCGCTCTGGCGGCCCCGCGACTCCCCAATTAAAACCCAACTAAAACTGTGTGTTTGCGGAACACTAGTACACTATTAGAACAACATATCTGTTTTAACGTAAGCACATAAACAGTGAACACAACCAAAAAGTGTTAATATTTCAACCGTTACCTACATTTCTTTAAATATAGTCAAATAGCCTCAAGCTTCTATTGGAGAATATTTTGTAACCTTAACAGCTATTAATTATTAAAAGTCAATACAACCTGTACTCATCTTAAACATATGGGGATTTTACTAAGGTTAGGTCGTAAAGGATTAAGAATATACCTGTGACCGATTATACTAGGGATTCAAGAGGAGGGGACCAAGAAATTTCTAGATTTTAAAGTTTTAAATTAAATAAATTAATGGTATTTTCAAGAGATAAAGAAATACCTTATCGAAATTGTACAGTAGTAATGCAGACCTTAATTAAGTCTGAGTTGACCAAGAGCAGTGACAATCTTTTCGTTACATACAAAACTCCATATTCTTTGGGGTCACATACCTAGAAAAGTTTTTTTGTTGTAATTTTATATCCATAATCTTTTAACGACAATAAGTTTTTAAATTTAATATTATCGATCCAATAGTTTTAATTTGTGGTACAACTAAAACAGTTACAACAACCTACATAAGTGGACTGTTAAAGTAGTTGGTAGGTTTAAATATAATTGTACTAATAACTCTAATGATAGATTATTTATATTTATTTTTAGTAACACAGGTATATGATAAATTTTCAACGATCACTGATTCACACAACTACCTAAAAATGAACAAGTATGGGGTACACAATTTTGTATTAACGTAAAAAACTATTAACAATTATTAATACTTCAAACTCATCGTTTTGAATATTCGAAATTCATTAGTTAATCAAAATCACAAGATTCAAAGAGAATATTAAATGAAATACTAACACTATAGTTTGAAATGGTGGTACATATGGGTACATTAGATAACAGTGGACAACTTATTGAGGTAGCTTTTACTAGAGGAGAAGGTGGTACATATGGGTACATTAGATAACAGTAGACAACTTATTGAGGTAGCTTTTACTAGAGGAGAAGGTGGTACATATGGGTACATTAGATAACAGTGGACAACTTATTGAGGTAGCTTTTACTAGAGGAGAAGGTGGTACATATGGGTACATTAGATAACAGTGGACAACTTATTGAGGTAGCTTTTACTAGAGGAGAAGGTGGTACATATGGGTACATTAGATAACAGTAGACAACTTATTGAGGTAGCTTTTACTAGAGGAGAAGGTGGTACATATGGGTACATTAGATAACAGTAGACAACTTATTGAGGTAGCTTTTACTAGGGGAGAAGGTGGTACATATGGGTACATTAGATAACAGTAGACAACTTATTGAGGTAGCTTTTACTAGAGGAGAAGGTGGTACATATGGGTACATTAGATAACAGTAGACAACTTATTGAGGTAGCTTTTACTAGGGGAGAAGGTGGTACATATGGGTACATTAGATAACAGTAGACAAATTATTGAGGTAGCTTTTACTAGAGGAGAAACTCTTCTAATCATTGGTGATAAGTTAGTTAAGGCAAAACTCAAGGTAGGGCCACCCTACCTCAATGAATTATGTATTTGATAAAAATCCCCATCATGTTATAATTTTTTTTTAAATTTCAATATTACAAATTAAATAAAACTCAGAGAGTGTTTCCATATTCCATAAATGGTTTATCGTATCGCACATTGTGTTGGCTAATGAAATATCTTTAGTATATATTCATATTTTTTTGGAAATTAAAAGTATTCGATTTTGTTTGATATTTTATATAAATTAGTGAAACTCGGTTAGTTGATGGTAATTTTCTCTAGTTATTACCGCTACGGATACACAAAATGGTTACCAACTCACTCTGTGGGTTCATGCAGGAAGTGTTTAATATTCATTATTATTAATAATATTATGCTTTTTCAATTTATTTAATAAAAGAACGAATTAAAATAAACATCTTGGAAATTATATATGTTGCATGATTATTTAACAATTTAATTGTTCTCTTATAAATTTTACCAGGTGGCGTTTATCAACTTTATAAGTTTTATCGTGATTAAAAGAGGCTTCCTGAATTAATATAAAATGTTTTATAAATACCCCCGTCACATCAATCCTGCATACTCAACGAACTTCCAATGGAGATATAAATGTCTTAATACTACATAAAGCCACTTACCAAGTTTAATAACAGTATAATCACAAACAAGCGATGCATACAATTTTAATTATTCTCCATAAGAATAACATTGGGGCTGAGTACGCAGGTTTGCTGCATCAAGGAACACAACAAATGGGTTGTTATGCTAATATTAATATAACTCAACTAGGTGAAGTCTTATACCAGTTTTTATTCATTTATGTTCATGGAGATATATCATTTAATTATTATCCATAAGAATAACATGGAGCTGAGTACGCAGGTTTGCTGCAACAAGGAACACAAATTATACCTTTTTATACAAACATCAATGTAACTCAACTAGGTGAAGCTAATACCAAGTTATATTGATTAGTGTTCATAATTAAGTGATTCATAACATTTTTCTTACTCTCCATAAGAATAACATGGGCGCTGAGTATCCGGGAACCATCGGAAAAATTTTGTTTTTTGGACAGTTATCAATAGACCACAACGAAATGAAACCATAAACCAAGTTTGGTCCGGATACGTTAATAAATAAGCGAGGTATAAAATTGTTCTTATTCTCTATAAGAATAACATTGGACAATGTACTGTGTTTAGCACTTTGAATATCTCTGAAACCAATTGATGTAGAGAAATGATAAGAACACCAAATTGTTTGTTTTTTTAAGCCAAAGCCAATGGTGAAAAGTAAAATTAGATTTCTTAAAATATTATATGTAAAAAACTCAAAAAATCCATTTTTAGGATACAAAACCCCCCTAAAATACCGCTTCGGATAAAGCGATCTGCATGGTTTTCGAACTTAAAGTCATAAATGTTGCTTTACACGGTTGTACCTAATTTCATCAAAATCGGACCATTTCTACGAAAGTTATTGTGCCTATAGGCACATATATATGTACATATATATTGTATTGAACGAATGGTATGTTTGGCATCAGGGGACCTCAAAACGAAAAGTTATCATGGTCCCAGGCCTAAGCCTTACCATTCCGACTACGTTAATAGCTTCTTCCCTATAGGGGAAATCCGCTAAAAATATTCAAATTGATATCTAAATCAAGGTTACAGTTAGTTATAATTTATCGAAAAATACTTCCGTCATACTATTTTAATAACAGTAAAACTAAAAATAAACACATCACGTATTTTGAGCATGTTCTGTATTGCATTCAGCTTTGTTTTGTGTTGTTTTAGTGTAAAATCATGGCATGATACGCTATTGAGTAGTGCTATCCACATCTTAAGTTTTGGTGTGTGTCGCACAACAAAATTTGTTGTATTAATTTTGCTTCGAAAAAGGTAATAAGGTTTAATAAAAAGAAAGTAATTAAAAGTGTAATGATTTATTTAAATCCATATTCCAAATTTCTGATAAAAGGATGTTTAAAAGGAGTATGTTGTTTTGAAGTCCACAAAGATTGAGTCACGTAACACATTGGGGGGAAGCTCGAGCGTTACGGTGTGTTGTATGGGGGAGGGGGCGCCGGGCGGTTGAAATGACGAAAAACTGCGTTACGTAATATGTGTATGGCCCCTTAGTTCATTATATTAACAAAATTGAAATGTTGTATATTTCAAATCCGTTGTATACTCTTGTGTATAATCTTGTGTATCCTCTCAAACCTGTTGTATATTGTATTGATAGCATATTCGATGGTGATTCAGCTCCCTAAAAATATATATTTGTATCTCGTATAATGTCACACGTAACACACATAATAAACTGAGCATAAAATATTATTTTTAAATTGTAACAAAATTTAAAATTTTCAAAAACACCCTTATAAACGAAAAATGCAAATTAAATGCCATAATTGTTCAACCTACAGAAACAAAATTTATGATAAAAGGATACAATTTAATGCTCAATAATTCATCTTCCTCCTCTAGAAGAACAGATGTAATATACTCCTTAATGACCGTTTCCTTACATAACACGCTTTCGCGGTGCAGTCGAGGGAAAATCAGGTAAATAATGCCGTTTTCATCACCGGTACTGAATCATATCAGGTAATGTTTGTGCACGGCAGCAGCTGTGCATCTGCACACTGCACACGACATCAACACGCGCTCGCGCACACTTTCCTGTGCCGTAATTACAGCAGTTCCAGGGGCACAATGGGCATGCTCTTCTCGCCGATCCTATCGCACATCAGCCATCTCCGCGCCGAGCATCATTTGACAGCTGATTGTGGGGAAACAATATCCAGAGTTTCCATAGTTTATCGGGCGCGATCTATGCAGGAACAGCACACCTCAGAATGGTGAAATTGTTGCCGAATTGTTAGCCCAGCGACTCACTTCCCTGCTGACTTCGCGCTTGCTCTCTCCTTATCTTTCCCTCAATCTCCGCATTTTGTAAACTACCAGTTAGTTTACCTACTCGATTGACCCAACAATGTTTTGCAACAACAAATGTCTAATTCATCAATTACTCCAATTTTTTACATGCATAATATAAATTTTCAGCATGTATTGTGCCCTCCATTGTATCGTTTATGTGTTATAAGCGGCCGGGGGGGGGGGGGGGGGGGTGAAGAGGTCTGATAGTTCGGGGAAGGTTTAAGTCTGAGTATAGACATTTATTAGCTATAACAGCAGAGTTGACCGTGCTGTAAACAAACTGGAATACTGTTGAGTCGATGTCAGGTCGATGTCAAAGGCATTTAATCCGGCTGTCCTAAACTCAAATAACCCACGTTCTCCCTGCCTACCCTCCTTTCCGAACTCATGTAACTCTTCAAATAAAAGGAATAATTAATCTAAAAAAGTTTTACTACAGAAATTATCGGACTGTGACTATTCTTTAATTGTCTAACAAATTATTCATGGATAGTAATTATATGTATTTTTTATTTCGACTGCATCTTCCAACAAATAATTCCAACGAAACATGAATGCAATCCGTGACAAAATATGGACATGTTAACTTCAGGATATCAATTATAGGAGCCGCAGAAGGTGGAGTTTGCATGTCTCCCACAATTGTCAGTCACCTAGTGTTATTTCCCATGTCATCCCAATGTATAAGTACAGCTCACCTGCGCCTAGCAGCAGGTTTGCCGAGCATGCGCGTATCTAGGCCAGATGAGAAACATTGGGTTACTTCAGTAAAGCCATTGCTCCTAGAATAAAACTTACCTATCTCAGGGTTTCTGTTAATACACATTAAATGTAATGTGATTTTGCAAGTCCTATCTTTAGTAACTAACTTCATGTTACTCTTTAGATCAAAATGCATAATTTATAACTGGATAAAACGTTATATTGTTTTTGTAAGATATCAAAGATACTTTCATAACGGACATTTTTGGAAATAACATGTTAACATTTTAAAATCTGCTTATGCCCCTCCACCATTTTTTTGTCCCTCTCTCCTTTAGCTACTGTACTTAAATCCATCTCATCTCATCTCAACTGGTATATCGAACAGTTTGTTGTCAGCAGCCAATTAAGAAAGAAAATCATTAATCTCAAGTACTATAGTCGTTAAGCTAACTAGTTTCGCCTATTTCAGCAAAGGACGCAAGGAACGATTGTTGCAAGTATGTCTTATAGTGTATTTTCCCCTATACGTATATTGGCCAAACAGCTCACCATGCTAATAGATCTCCAAATAATTGCTGCAGCTGACATCAGTAAAGTCAACCGAGGATCATGTTCTCTTTTCGAAGAATGTCAGTACCTCGTAATTATTAGGGGTTAAAAACCAAACGATACCATCAGCAAATATTCTGTGAGTAGCGCACCTAATTGTCTCAGAAATCTGGGGCATACGTAATATTACAATAATGGTAAATTTCTAAAAGCAGCAAAACAAATTGTCACTTTTACTTAAACCCTTGTCTGCAAAACTTTAAATCGCTTTAGCTGTGCATGAAATAATATTAATCTCGGTATATACTGATACACTCCGAAGTCCTCAACAACAAATGAATTACAACCGGGAAATTTCTCGGAAACTGTGAAAGAGTTTGTAAAAAGCTAAACCGATTGCCACGAACAAACAACCGAGTAGGTGTCAATCGGGGCTAAAATCCTGCAAACACGTTTCACAAATAAACGATACGGGGGTTGAGAATAAACCCCGAACACCATCGCTATTGAGGGACTATAGGCGTGGACAAGCTCAAATAACGAAAAATAAATAAAAAAAGGCCGATTTTGTCGAGAGAGAGACGGAGAGAAGAGGCGGTTGGCACCTAATCGGCCTTGTTTGGAGGGTCGCGCCCTAACATCGTTCCGATCGCTCCCCTCGAGTCTGTAAATATTGATGTATTGGCAATGCCACCTGTTGCACGACTCTCCCCTCCACCCCCGCTCACGTAATATCGGCCACACTTTTTACGTTCATTGTAAACCTCCGATACCGCCCGCCCGATAACACCTGTCGCGCCACGATTCCTCTTCCCACTTTACACTCTTATAAACTGTCAAGCACCTTTAAGCTTTTTATCGCATCATCGGATCGTTTAACTGTGATCGCCGCTTTAATCGCGCCTTTGAATCCTTGTCACTTGTTGGGGTTTTTACGGGTTTATGAGCTTTTAACTGAACTCGAGTAAACCTGTAATTGCTGTTATTATTTTGTTCTACTTATACTACTAGTTTGAAGTGGCATGGGATTTGGAATTTTTAAATCGAGTTGAAGGTTATTATGTATACAATCGACTGTTACATCTGGTTTTCCCAAACTTGTGGCGACTCTTCATTTGTATTTGTAACAGTTCTTTGAAATAGAATAACAAACTGATAATAACTGACATTGCTTTCTAATAATTCAGAAACAGAAATAACCCTGGAATTTATCAGATTACATCTAAGACGAGTTTTGATCGCTAAAAAATAAACGTATAATAAATTATACCTTGTCTAGTTCATTCAACGGATTCAACGGATACCCAGGTCTTAATCAGTAGTAAACTGTATAACTTTACTTTTTAATCAATTTTTTCAGAAAAGGATACTCATACAGATCATTTGAGATAGTGCATAAAATATGTAACATACCCTAGGACATTCTGGTGGAGGGTGTTTGATTTTACTAAGCTGTTATTTTAACCTTTATTTGGAATACGAAATCACAATTTTTGTATAAAATAATATCATTGGTTTTACAAGGTTTGTTTTAATTCTGCAAGAATTTAAGGGTTACTTTGAAATTTGCACACATTTTATATGATTTATTTTCACTCTGGTTGGATAAGTATAAATCATATTATACTTATATTTTATACGTTTATGATTCTATACTTGAATATTTACTCAGTTCTGTTACGACATTAAGAGAATACAGGCACAACGTATTACAGTTTGTGTGGTTAAAAACATATTTTTAGTTTTACTTCGACTATTACATTTCATGCTGATAAACGATAAAATATTTAGTTTGCTTTTGTACTTTTAATTTTTGTGCTCGTTATTGGTTTTACCTTATTATAAATTGTTTATTTAAATTATTTTACCAAGTGTCACTGCAATCGAATTATTTTATTTCAGTTAATTAATTATGTATCACATTTATTTAAACCCTTCAATAATAATCAGGTTATACAATCCTTAACCAACATCATACTTTGTTGCTTTCACTCCGTTGCATTTATTTAAGGTATTTAAAGAGGGTTATGGGCAGGTAAGGAATATCGCCCAGTTTTCTGATATTGTGAGTTCATCGTAAAATTAGGGTAATGTGATATGTTCAATAAGAAACTAGTTTTCCCTTTTCACCAAAGTTTGTAATGCTAGACAGAATATTATTTCACGTTTTTACCATGATTCAGGATTTATCCAATTCAAAATTAAATTTAGTTAATTAGTTCTTTAAATATTATGTTTACTGAAATTCTATACACCCACGTAATTAGCGTAAATTAAAATTTACTCTAAGTTGGCTGATCACGCAGGTTTGCTGCGACGACGTATTAATAATTTCTATTTAGAATTTGTGAGTTAATTAAATTGTCAAACCTTATATTATTCACCCTACGAATTTACAATACAGCCATGTGACTCCTTGAATCCCTCACAACCCCAAAGTAATTTTGAAAATGTTTGAAAATATTTTAAAGCTTAAAATGTTCTAAAACTTGGATTAACTAATATATAAATCGTGAATAAAGATTTTGAGGTTGGAGTGTATGGAATTAAAAATCGAGGAATCCATAAATAATATTATTAAAATATAAAACCAATATTTCGATTCATTTCATTCAGACGCCAAAGAAAATGCTGAATTTGTGTATAACGGTTTTACAAGTAATTAACTTTAAAACAAATTGTCATTACCATCAATTTGATATTTACTATACATTTACGTTTTAACTACAACAAACACTAATGAAATAAGCTCCATGTCATCCCTTATAATACACAAGAAACAAAACATTCGATAAACCCCTGTGCAGTAAAATTGGCCTTTGTAAACAGATTATTAAAATGCGATCAGATTAATAAAAGTAATCAGAGCCGGCTTACATGGAACCCCCTGAATGCGCCCTCACACTATAAACTTTGTGGCGTTTTTCAATATTAAAAGCAAAAGCGACCGTAACCCAATCAATTCCCCGATAATAGCTTTATATCGCGGTTTTTCGCCACATAAACCCTTTGAGCACCTGTTTACCAATAACCTTTTAATACTGGCATTTTTCATATGTCAAAGAACACACGATAAAACGAATTTGTTGTATGTTTGTTACGCTTTAATCTCAAAGAGCGACGGTGTTTTTCCTGTCGACCATATACATAGTTAGTTTGGGGATTATGGAAAATTATACAGATTCTTTAATCGCAAAGAGCAACGGTATTTTTCCTGTCGACCAAATACATAGTTAGTTCAGAGATTATGCTAAATTATACAGATTCTTTAATCCCAAAGAGCAACGGTGTTTTTTCTGTCGACCTTGCACATAGTTAGTTGAGGGATTATGCTAAATTATACAGATTTTTAATCTCAAAGAGCGACGGTATTTTCCTTTCGACCATACACATACTTAGTTGAGGGATTATGCTCAATTATACAGATTCTTTAATCGCAAAGAGCGTCGGTTATTTTCCTGTCAATGATGCACATGTTAGTTGAGGGATTATGCTAAAGTATACAGATTCTTTAACCGCAAAGAGCAACGGTGTTTTCCTGTCGACTATGCACATAGTTAGTTGAGGGATTATGCTCAATTATACAGATTCTTTAATCGCAAAGAGCGTCGGTTATTTTCCTGTCAATTATGCACATGTTAGTTGAGGGATTATGCTAAAGTATACAGATTCTTTAATCGCAAAGAGCGACGGTGTTTTTCCTGTCGACCCTGCAAATAGTAAGTTGAGTGATTATGCTAAATTATATGGATTCTTCAATCGCAATGAGCGAAGGTTTTTTAATGTCGACCATGTACATAGTTAGTTGAGGGATTACGCAAAATTATTCAGATTATTTAATCGCAAAAAGCGACGGTGTTTTTCCTGTCGACCATGCACATAGTTAGTTGAAAGATAATTCTTAATTATACAGATTCTTTAAACGCAAAGAGCGACGATTTTTTTCCTGTCGACCATGCACATAGTTAGTTGAGAGATTATGCTAAATTATACAGAATCATTAATTGCAAAAAGCGACGGTGATTTCTCCGTCGACCATGCACATAGTTTAGGTTTTATGCTAAACTATACAGATCCATTAATCGCAAAGAACGACCGTGTTTTTCCATTCGACCATGCAAATAGTTAGTTGGGGGATTATGCCAAATTATACAGACTCTTTCATCGTAAAGAGTGACGTTGTTTTTACTGTCGACCATGCATAATGTCAGTTAAGGGATTATAAAAAATTATACAGATTGTTTAATTGCAAAGCTGTCAAATATTCACATAGTAAGTTGAGGGATAATGCTTAATTATACAGATTCTTTAAACGCAAAGAGCGATGGTGATTTTCCTGTCGACCCTGCACTTTATTAGTTGAGGGATTATGCTAAATTATACAGATTCTTTAATCGCAAAGAGCGACGATTTTTTTCCTGTCGATCATGCACATTGTTAGTTGAGGGATTATGCTAAAAGTAGGGGGCTTTTGAGGGTTCTGTGCCAGTAAGCAAACTGCACCTGAGGAGGACGCGTCCTCCCCCCCGACCTTTGACACCCCCCCCCCTCCCGATGACCTTGACCTGCCCTCCATGAGGAAAACACCTTAAAAAATTAATAACTAGCCTAGTTACCGGCCTATTGTAACGGGACTTTTGCTAGATGGTAGGCCTTATGCTAAGAAAGCGAATGACGAAATAAACTTGAAAATCGACCATCAATCAAACGCGCTATTAATTTATAAACGTACTTTCCTTATGGGATCTCAGCTGTTTACCAGTCGATTTTGATAGCCTTTCACCTTGTGTTAGGCCTTGACTTATGGAAACTATCCCCGAAAGAAATTTGAAAATCGGATGAAAATCAAACCCGCTATTAATTTTCCAACGTATTTTCCTTATGGGATCCGCTGTTTACTACGCGTGGAAAATCCCCGAGTGCTACAGCAAAGTTGCCTAGGACAAGCAAGAGCATTGGTGCATTAGAGGGTTCTGCCGCAGTAAGCAAACTGCACCTGAGGAGGACGCGTCCTCCCCCCCCCACTTACGTCATCACTTGATTACTTCGTCACTGGTAATTTTCCGTTGCGACATGATACGGCCTACGTGACCACCCCAAGCTGTTTACTCATCAGCGGTTCCGGGAATTGTTTACCGCCTAAAGCACTATGGATGCCTACATTCCACTGCGAAACTTCTAGAAGCTTCTAGAATGTTCTAGAACGTCGTGGACTGCGGTGACGTCATCCCCCGTGCCTAAGTGACCGCCTCGGGCTGTTTACTCATTAGCGATTCCGGGAATTGTTTTCCACCTCGGGCGCGTGCCTCTCCATCGGTGCCTATATAACCCGCCATTATTCGAGGGTGCCGTTAGTTTCCTCGTGTACTGCCGAGTGGAAGCCCATTAGTGCGTGCCAGCGAGTTTTTCCTGCTTTGTGCGCTCTTCGCCACTGACTTCTTCCTGCTTTCTACAATACCTAAACGTAAGTATGTTTTACTGAAATTTACTTTTAAAGCTTTCGTCCTTTTTATATATTACCGTTTTTATTTTTGCTATAAACTAATTTAATAAACTAGGAAACCTGTGTACAAATGTTAGACGTGTCATGGTTTCAATTCCTGTCTATTACGCATCAGTATAAAGCTTCCATTCTCTTACTATATATGTTTTATTTTTGCTAAAAACTAATTTAATAAACGAGGAAACCTGGTAAACGTAAGTATTTTTTTACCGAAATTAACTTTTAAAGCTTTCGTCCTTTTTACATATTACCTTTTTTTCTTTTTGCTATAAACTAATTTAATAAACTAGGAAAATTGTGTACTAATGTTAGACGTGTCATGGTTTCAACTCCTGTCTTTTACGCATCAATCTAAAGCTTCCGTTCTCTTACTATATATTTTTTATTTTTGCTAAAAACTAATTTAATAAACGAGGAAACCTGTGTACTAATATTAGACTTGCCATGGCCTTGACTCTTGTCTACCACGTATAAAGTACTGTATGTGTCATCCCCTATGTTATGCTACCAGTGAAGTGTTCTCGTTGCGATTAATCTGTAAATGTAAGAGACTTGACGTATCCGTTGTTGCAGATGAACAACCAACATCTGTGCGTGGTCTGCGGCCGAGCCTTCAGCCTGCTCGAAAACCTGAGGTGACACGCCGGGTCTGCCCACAACGCCAGACGTCACGACTGCCACATCTGCGGTAGGCGCTTCACAAGAGGCGACAACCTCCGCCACCATGTCACCACGGTTCACGGACAACATCCCGCGGCGGAGCCCCAACCGCAACGAGCAGACCATCCCTGCCGACTGTGCCCGGCCATCTTCACGAGCCTAGAGGACGTACGCCACCACATGCTGCGAGACACTCAGCGAGCCCAGCCTCCTCCTCCTCCTCCTCTTCAAGCTCTACCCGCCAAGTGGAGTGCGAGTAATGCGATCGACGCTTCCGACGAGACGTAGAACTGCGACGACACGTCCGTACGGTCCATGCACCATGGTTCCGCTGTGAAGAGTGCAGCACCACCTTTCGCAGGGAGGCCAGTCTCCGCCAACACACCGCCAGGCTTCACGGTGAGGGCTCGAGGTTCCGCTGCGCTTGCTGCGACAAGGCGTTTAGTCGTTGCTTCAACCGGGACCACCACGAAGCTCTCAATTTCCCGGTCGTGAGGAACCTGGTCCACGACCGCCTGCCCAGAGTGTCCTCTCCTCCAAGCACTGAGCCTCGCCCCAGCACCGAGCCCCGACCCGGCCCCAGAACCGAGCCTCGCCCCAGCACCGAGCCCCAGCCCGGTCCCAGCACCGAGCTCCAGCCCAGCACCGAGCCCCAGCCCAGCGATGACGAGATGGAGGGTAGCGGCCTCCCCACGTTCCAGCTCGTGCACCGAGCCCTCCGCACTCACCTCCTTACCTACTGACTGTCTCAACCAATGGACACCTTGCTGACTGTCGAGGAGGTGCTGGTCTTCTTGTTCCAGGAGGTTCTCGACCTGTTGACCGATGTCAGGAGCAGACACCCCAGCACCAAGGTGAACATGGTACTGGAGTGCGAGTTCACCAACATCCACAGGGACACCTGCTTACGTTCGTCCAACACCGTAAACGTCCCACTGACCGAGGCCTCCGACTTAGAGAACTTCCTCTCGACCACGTTCAACATGATCCTGAACAAGAAGGAGCAGTGTGAGTCGGTGGGTAGCGGGTTGACCTACTTACGCATACGGGACTTGGAGATCCGCGTGAACGAGTACACGCCGCTCGGAGGCAGAGCCTTTATCCAGCTGCCAAAGGCCATCGCTAATACGCATACCGCTGTCAATGTACAGAACGCCGACGACATGTGTTTCATGTACGCCATCCTGACCAAGTTCGTCTCGGAGCATCAGCAGAGCCCCGAGGAGTATACCTTGGACATCATCGCCCGCTACGACTGGACCGGCCTGCGTTTCCCCGTGGCGCTGAAGGACATCAAGGGCTTCGAGCTCAAGAACGCCATCAGCGTGAACGGGATCGAGCGGGCGATGGTGGGGAGACGCCCCGATGGAACGCCAGAGTTCAAGGACAAGGTCTACCCGTTGATGATCTGCAAGCGGGAGCTTGAAGACCACAGGGACCTGCTGTACGTGACCATTGACGGGGACAGCCACTACGCGTACATCGCGGACCTGAGTCGACTGGTCCGGCGCCAGCTCACCAGCCGCGAGAACAGGGTCTACATCTGTAAGCGGTGCTTCGCTTACTTCGACAACCGACCCAACAAGCTCGGCCTGACGGGCGCTCAACGTCTGGAGGGGCACATGCGTTACTGCTACGCCAAGGCCCCCCTCCGCTTGGACATGTCGAAGAAGGAAAAGATCCTCTTCACGCACCCCGATTACACCCGGCGAGAGAGGTTCTACATTTACGCGGACTTGTGCTCTCTGCAGCCCGTGCCAGACGACCCGGTGGAAGCACCGCGCGGCACCAGACCCCTGCGTATGCACGTCCCGTACGCCTTCGCCTAGCAGATCGTAGACTCGCTAGGCCTGGAGGAGTTTGAACCCTGCGTCTACTTCGGGGCCAACGCATCCAAGGTCTTCATGGAAAGGCTCAAGATGGACGTGTTGAGCCTGTGGGAGTTCCTATTCAACATGAGAGCTCTGCACACTTCCCTAACCTAGCAGGAGATGGACAAGTACCTGGTGGTGACCCACTGCTACCTCTGCAACAAGGAGTTCACCAAACCGGACATCAAGGTGTGGGACCACAACCAAACCCTGCCATACGAGTACCGCGGGGCGGCGCACCGCTCGTGCAACCTGCGATACAGGGAGCAGCGGGTCATCAACTGCTACTTCCACAACTTGTCCAACTATGACGCCCACTTCATAGTGCGGGAGCTGGCGATCAACCCCGGCGATGTGGAAGTGCTGGCGCACACCGAAGAGTGCTACATCGCCTTCACCAAGCGGTTCCACTTTGGCCAGCCCGGGGACAACCAACGACAGACGTCCTTTGTGGTGCGGTTCCTCGACACCTACAGGTTCTTGCCCATGAGACTGGCCAGCCTCGCAGCGGAATTGCCCACCGACAAGATGCGTGAGACCAGGAAGCGGTTCCCCGACGACCGGTTCTTCGACTTGGTGCGTAGGAAGGGCGTGTTCCCCTACGACTTTGTGACCTCCTACAATACGCTGTACTCCACCAGGGAGCTACCTCCCCAGGTGGTGTTCCAAAACACCATGACCCTGGAAGGCATCAAGGACGAGGAGTACAAGCACGCCCTCAATGTGTGGCGAGCCTTCGAGTGTCGCAACCTCAAGGACTACGCTGACAAGTACCTGAGCTGCGACATCGCCCTGCTCACCGACGTGTTTGAGCATTTCCGTGACACCTTCTTGGCCGAGTACGGACTGGACCCCACCCACTACTACACCCTGCCCTCTTACGCCTGGGACGTCATGCTCAAGACCTGCGACGTTGAGCAAGACACGCTGAAGGACTTTGACATGTACCTCTTCGTGGAGCAAGGCATCCGAGGTGGTATCTCGCAGGCCACCACCCGCTACGCCGAGGCCAACCACGAGCAATGCCGCCCCGAGGACCGACGCCCCGACGAGCCGACATGCCACCACCTGTACCTGGACGCCAATACCCTCTACGGCTGGGCCATGTCCCAGTATCTGCCCACCGGAGAGTTCCAGTGGCTCAGCCGCGAGGAGATCGACGCCTTGGACATCGCCTCAATGGACACAGAAGCCGACCGGGGTTACATACTGGAGGTGGACCTCCGCTACCCCGCTCGCCTCCACGACTGGCACAAGAACCTTCCATACTGCTGCGAGACCAAGCGGCCTCCGACTGGCAAGTTCCCCAAGCTGGTAACCACCCTGGACGATAAGGAGCACTACATCTGCCACTATAGGATCTTGCAGCAGGCGCTGAACAACGGACTGGAGCTTGCGGCTGTGCACAGGGCCGTCTCGTTCCGCCAGTCTCGGTGGTTGGAACCTTACATCCTGATGAACACCGAGCTACGGAAAAAGGCCAAGACCAAGTTCGAGCAGGACTTTTTCAAGCTCATGAACAACGCGGTCTTTGGCAAGACCATCGAGAACGTCCGCAAGCGGCTCAACGTCAAGCTGGTGTGCACCCCGGAGAAGTTCCGCAATTACGTGGCCAAGTCCAACTTCCTGGACCGCACGTACTACACGGGGGATGTGGCGCTTATACACCTCGCCAGGGTGAACATCGTCCTGGACAAGCCCATCTACATAGGCATGTCTGTACTGGAGCTGAGCAAGTGGCTCATGTACGAGTTCTTGCGGAACATGAAGAACCGCTACGTAACCGCCTCACCGTAGACTACATGAACACGGACAGCTTCGTGTTCGACATCGTCTCCCAGGACGTCTACAGGGAGATGATGGAGCACCTGGACGACTTTGTTACCAGTGCCTACCCCAAGTCCCACCCCTGCTACAGCCCCGTCAACGCCAAGGTCATCGGCAAGTTTAAGGACGAGTGCAACGGCCGATCCCTGTTCGAGTACCTCGGGCTTCTCTCCAAGCTGTACTTCATGGACATCGAGGACCCGAGCGAAGAAACGGGCTCCAAGGCCCTCAAGCGTGCCAAGGGAGTTGCCAAGGGGGTCGCGAAGAACGTGCTCACCCCCGATGACTACAGGGAGTGCCTGTTCAACGGGGTGTTGAAGACCACCGTCAACACCTGGTTCCAGTCCCACCTGCACCGCGTCTTTTCCGTCCAAGTGGAGAAACTCTCCTTGAGCCCGGCCGATGACAAGCGCTACGTCCTGGCTGACGGGATCCACTCCTTGTCGTGGGGACACAAGGACATCCCGCCGCTGCCCAGAGCCGAACGGCGAGACCGCCCAGAGAAGGACCAGCAGCAAAGGGAAGAGGAGGAAGATGAGGAGGAGGATGAAGAAGAGTTCCCGGTTTAGGGTTTATTTGTAAATATTATTTTTAAGTTCAATTGTAAATAGTATTTTTAAGTCCAATTGTAAATAGTATTTGTAAGAAATTATATCGTAATAGTTTGGTTTACAGCAGAAATCTGTGTTGTTATTTCCTCCCCGTATTCCCCACTTTTTAAAAATTACAAACATGTCCAAGTTATACTTTATATTTAAATTAACTTTTATAAAATTTTAAAAACTATCGAAACTTGGACAATAGTTTTTTCTTAAATATTGGATTGAAAGGACAAATATAGGTGAGGCAGTAGTGGCCGCAAACAGAGGTGTCGTAGCCCTGCAGGCGATACCTGTTGTAGACGTAGCGGCGGCACGAGTTGCGCCTCAGGAACCTTTCGTAGTCCGCCTGGTACGGTGACCTGCCGTAGCTGTCAAAGTATTCTAGCCTGTCCTCGGAGCAGTAGAACGCCACCCAGTTACAATTTTACAAAATACAAGAATTGTAAATCAGGATGAGAAGATTGAGTCGAACAGCCTGCGGACTAGATCATAGTAAGTTTTCGTTACGGTAGATACAGTTAAGCTTTATTAATGACGGTTACAGATAGGTTTATTGATGCAGATTTCAGTTAGGTTTACTGATGCTGGTTTCGGTCAGGTTTCAGATAGGTTCCTTGATGCAGATTTCACTTAGGTTTATCGATGATGGTTTAAGTTAGGTTTATCGATGCTGGTTTCAGTTAGGTTTATCGATGCAGGTTTAAGTTACGTTTATTGATGCAGGTTTAAGTTAGGATTGTCGATGCAAATTGTTTGACATAAACATCGCGCGCGCGGGTGGGTCGGGGGGATCGGGGGGTGTCAGGGGGGTGGTTGGGGGGTCAAAGGTCGGGGGGGGGTCAAAGGTTGGGGGGGTCAGGACGCGTCCTCCTCAGGTGCAGTTTGCATACTGACACAGAACCCTACAATGCCCCCTACTGCTAAATTATACAGATTCATTAATCGCAAAGAGCGACGATTTTTTTCCAGTCGACCATGCATATTGTTAGTTGAGAGATTATGCTAAATTATACAGATTCTTTACTCCCAAAGAGTGACGGTGTTTTTATGGTCGACCATGCACATAGTCAGTTAAAGGTTTATGCTAAATCATACAGATCCTTTAATTGCAAAGAGCGACGGTGTTTTTCCTGTCGACCATGGTTATGTTAGTTGAGGGATTATGCCATATTGTACACACTCTTTAATCGTAAAAGAGCACAGTGTTTTTCCCGTCAACCATGCACATATTCATTTGAGGGATTATACTAAATTATATAGATTCTCAATCGCTAAGAGCGACGATTTTTTTAGTTTCGACCATGCACATAGCTAGTTGAGGGATTATGCTAAATTATACAGATTCTTCAATCGCAAAGAGTGAGGGTGTTTTTCCTGACGGCCATGCAAATAGTTAGTTGAGGGATTATGCTAATTTATACAGATTCATTAATAGCAAAGAGTGTTGGTCTTTCTCCTGTCGACCATGCACATGCTTGGTTTTGGGATTATGGTAAATTGTACAGATCCTTTAAACGCAAAGAGCGAAAGTGTTATTCCTGTCGACCATGCATCTTGTTCGTTTGGGGAATTATGCTAAATTATACAGATTCTTCAATCGCAAAGAGCGACGGTCTTTTTCCTGTCAAACATGCACATAGTTAGTTTAGGGATTATGATAAATTATACAGATTCTTTAATCGCAAAGAGCGACGGTCTTTTTCCTGTCAAACATGCACATAGTTAGTTTAGGGATTATGCTAAATTATACCATTTCTTTAATCGCAAAGAGCAACGGTGTTTTCCCTGTCGGCCATGCTAATATTTATTTTAAGGAATTATGCTAATTTTTACAGATTCTTTAATCGCAAAGAGTGTTGATCTTTCTCCTGTCGAACATAGTAGTGGGGGTTTGTAGGTTCTGGGCCAAGTGATTGACATCTGGGCGCTGAGTCATTAAACACGTCATCTGAGCCTCAGCCAGTGACGTAGGCGGTTTTGTGACGTAATGAGGGAAAGTTCAAAGGTCAAGGTCACGGGGAGGTTATTTTAAAAAAGTACTACCTCGCACGCGTAAAATCCGATTGTGATTCGATAGTTTTCATTCGATAAAAATATGAAATGAAAACAATCGAATGAAGCAATCGAATGATACGAGTGCTAGGTAGTACTATTTCATTTATTACTTTAATGTTTACATTTCTTTTTATTTACAATAAGTTATGTTTACAATAATTTATGTTTACAATAGTTCCCCGTTGTTTGTCGTCATCGATGTTGTTGATCCGGAGTCGCGACCATCACTTCGTTTTCTGATGAAAGGCGGTAGATACTTTGACCCCTGCGCAGAGTCTATGTTGTTTGTTGCGATCAGTTCTAAAGATAAACTGTAGCCATTCGCTAGGAGAAGTCTTAACTCCTCTTTAAAAACCTCCAGGTCCGTAGAAGTTGATAGATAAATAGAGTCATAATAAATACATCGAATCTTGAGTGACATGATAATGTTATTTTGTGAAGAGCGCGGAGAGAGGATGATCTTCACCAGTCGAGAGCTGGAGGTGTACTGACTATTCACAAGCTAGCGTTTCAATCGTACCAAATGGTGGGGGTGAAAGTGTGGTGGGGCGGAGCAGATGGCGGACGGCAGATGGTAGGCGGCAGATGGCAGGCGGCAGGTGGCAGGTGACAAGTGCGCGGCAGATGGCAGCTGACGTGGGGAGGAAGACTTTGAATAAAATATCCATTAGTTAAAACCCTGGTCTGCTCGTTGAAGTTCCTCCTCTAGTTTAGTAACCAGCCGAAAATCCGCTTCCATTTCATCCTCCTGCTCTGGACATTGCGGCTGCGCACACCACCTCTTGCAAGCATAATCATACGCGTTCTTATATTCCTCCAGGACTTGCTCATATGTCCTAGGCTGCTGGGATATAGTTTGCATCGCCGCTCCTTGCTTAACCTCGGTAGTCTCAAGAGTTGCCACCAACTCCTTCTCACTAATCACACCTCCCAAAATAATGTTATTGCCACGGCTTATGATGTTGCTTGTTGGCTGCTGAGATATAGTTTGCTCAACCTCGGTAGCGTCAAGAGTTGCTATCAACTCCTCCTCACAAACTGCATCTCCCCAAATATTGTCGTTGACGCTGTTCATGGTGTTGTCTGTTCCAATGATTGTATAGTAATGCAGCGTTTGAGTGTAGGTTAGGTACTAGTCCCTTCCCCCACCACATCACTCCCCCCACCACACCACTTCCCCCACCAAGTTTGTACATCGCGCACTAACTAGCGTACACGCATTAGTTAGGGTCTGACTCTTACACTGTCAAGACCGTAGCTCCTTAACTGAAAACTTCAATTAATTTGTCTCAACACCATATGTGTATAAATATTACAGTCACTATGATCTAAACTAGTGCATGTTTCCATGTGTTGCTTCTTGTGCAGCAGACAACTGGCTAAGAGTGTTTCAACCTTGGCTATTCTACGATGGAATCGCTCATTGTCCGCTAAAAGCGTAGACATTCTATCTTCATCGTCGAAGAAGTAGAAGGTGGTGGCAAGCGGGCTACTGAAGGAAACCTTACTCATATTCCTGTAAAACTGTGACATGTTCAGACGTTAACACAAACTATATAGGTAGATGTTTGGGTGGAATAAATCATTATTTCATATTTAATTTATTTCATGTTCATCCGACAAGAGCTGGAAGTATAATGATGTAGCGCTAGGGAGTAGGATAGACACCTATCCCCACCACAACGTTACCTTGTCCTTCAAACAGTTGTTTTCGCTACAGTTGCTATACCCTTGGTCGGATCTGAAGTCTGTTTGCACTAACTTGTTCGTCTGATCAATCTGCGTAGTTTGAGTACCCACTTGATATATTTTAAACCGTAAATAAAGAAGTTATGTAGGTTTGACCTCTAAAATAGCTGTTTTTAGCTATTACTGCTATACCCTTGATCGGATCTGAATTCTGTTTGCACCAACCTGTTCGTCTGATCAATCCGCGTAATTTGAGTACCCACTTGATATACTTTAATCCGTAAATAAAGAAGTTATTTAGGTTTAAGCTCCAAAATAGTTGTTTTTAGCTATTACCGCTATACCCTTGGTCGGATTTGAATTCTGTTTTCACCAACTTGTTCGTCTGATCAATCCGCGTAATTTGAGTACCCACATGACATACTTTGCACAAACTTTGTACCCCCCCAAATGGGTCATGTTCAAGGTCAAGGTCAAGGACCTTAGGACTTAGAAATTTTCACAAAGTGGGCTGCACACAAACATGAGACTAACAGTCTCCTGCCTATGTACAGGCCAAGTCCCTAACTTGAAATGCTTAGGATGGTCCTGAAAAGGACCGTTTGTGTTTGAAGGAGATGGTGGATAAGGAGCGGTGGACAGTGTTTACTTTATTTCTTCGTAACCCACTTTACTTGACCCTTCTGCCGTACCAAAAACAAGTCGCACTCGGTCTCAGGAGGTGGCAGAGTGGACCTTGGAAGGTGGACCTTGACGTAACAGCCGCCAAAGAGGTGTTGGAGTAGGTACTCATCGCCGATCTTCCCCACAAATAAATATTCCATGTTCAATTTCAACTGGGCAAACTTGACGGTGACAGACTCCAGCGGCGTTACCAACTCGGTAAGTTTCACCGTAGCCGTCCTCTTCATTATTTCCTCAACAGTTGGAGGCAGCGATGAAGGTCGAGGCGATGAAGGGCGAGGCAATGTCGATGGCGGAGATGCAGAAGACGTCAAAGGCCGTTGATCAAAGTAAAGTGGGTGGTTCCGAAAATGTCTTTGTATACAAGACCTAAAAGAACTAGGTCTTTTGAAACCACTCCTTTTCTCCAAAGACTTCTTCAAAGTCTCCTTCAAACGTTGCAGTTTCTCGGGTGTGATGGGAGAAGACATAGCGCAGAGGTGTATACAGTTCGCAAGGCAAAGCTGGAATGAGGTACCAGACGGAGCAAAGCGGGTTGCCAAGTGTAACCGTGACATTTCCATATACGGGTAGAAAGCTAAAGACCGGTCTACATCCTGTTCCCCTTCCACCGTGACGACACAACCCCCCCGTGACGTATCATCTCCCCCCCCCCTGACGTCACGGGGCGGAGTCCCCCCCCTTGACGTAACCCCCCCCGATTTGGGTCATGTTCAAGGTCACCCCCCCCTTCGACCTCCCCCCTTCCGCTTCGGTGACGTCACTTTGCCTATATAAGCGGGAGCAGTCCGCAGTCTCGTCGCAGTAGCTTGCCGCCCGTTGTTTGGATATACGTCCCAGTGGGTTGCACTCTGCTGCAGCGTAGGTCTGTTAAGTGTGCGTTGGGCGCGACGCGCAATTAAGAGATCCGCGCCCTTGCATGTTTAGTTAGTTTGTTTAAGCATGTTAGATAACGCTTGTAGTTTGCTGCTAGGTAATGTAGTTAGTCTAATAAATATGTTAGTGTGTGGTATCGGTTTGAAGTGTTTTATTTACTAATAACATATTTACTCCCGGCCCTACAGGTCCCTCAACAACCTTGGTCAAAACTTGGGTTCGCAGCAGCCTGACGCCGGGTGTTTGGGTCTACGTCCCACCGGGTTTCAGTGATACTGTTGACCTTTGCAAAACCGACCTCGGCTGTTTTTGTAAAAGTAACGTTAACTGATTAATTTGTTTCTTTTACATAGTTGCTGGTAAAGTCTTTATTTTCAAAGTAATGTATCTTGTTTCTCATCCTTTTCCTAACCCCCTGACAATAAGGTTCGGCCCTGAAAACCGGCCTTGTCAATAAGATCAATACGGCCATGCAAACCGGTTGACACCACCTATCTCACCCATGAGAAACGTTTGTGAAATATAAAATCAGTCTCTTGTTTAAAATCAGTCTCTTGTTTGTTGTCTTTTGTCCCCTTCCCCAATACAGAGCGGGGAATAGAGCAGTATGTTATGCTCTATTCGCCGCTTTGGCATTATGTCAGATGACCTTGACCTACTGACGGGACTTAGAAAAACTTTCGTTTGATCAAATATTGGAAGAAATATACTTTTAAAATAACCTTTCTCAATCACCTCCACTCCCACCACTTACATCTCCCCACCATTTACATCTCCCACCACTTACATTGGGTATAAAAGAGGTTCCCCATCACTGGTAAAACATTCTGCTGTTTGTGTTTAACCATGGCGCATATCAGGAAGCAGACCAAGCCTAAGAAGATGATCGTAGCAAAACCAGCTCTTGTGTCACCTACTACCTCTTCTACTGCTTCTTCATCATCTACACCAACTACTTCTGCACCGTCTCTACTCCGCCAGGTTTTATCTTCGCCAGCTTCTTCATCGCCTGCTTCTTCATCGCCTGCTTCTTCATCATCCGCTCCTGCGTCCATACTCCGCCAGGCATTACTGATGTCCTTGATAATCCCGGAACAGTCGCAACCAAGGTCTCCATCTTCTCCACCATCAAAACCCAAGTCACCAACAAAATCATCTTTATCTTCCCCATCACCAAGGTCAAGGACAAGGTCTTCTTCGTCATATTCTTCTTCGTCATCTTCGAGCTCGAGGTCCTCTTCTTCTTCATCTTCGAGCTCGGGATCATCATCACCGAGTTCAAGATCTTCAACACCCACTATACCGCAGATCATTTCTCCAATCATCACTCCACCTTCCACAAGTTTTCGTCCGTCAGTAATCTGCATAAATGATCAAACTCCTTCAGAGAAATTTAATGAATTAAAATCCTTGAGAAGGAAGTGCTTACTTCCTGCACAGCAATGTAAATACAGTTTTAAAAAAAGGTGCAAGGAAAGGGGAACGTTGTGCTAAATCTTGTGTCTAGATGAAGAATTATGCAGTTTTCATTTAAGACAAAAACACAAGGGTACCGTTTCTCTTTCCACACCACATCCAACAGTGAAACCAGCCAAAACTCGGATTAATAGGCTTTGTAAAAACAAACAATACTTCTTTGTAAAAATAATGGGTTTCTTAAAGGTCATGTTAAAATGTGGAGACCAACTCTACATTTTAAGATTACCTAAAGCCATGCGCCATCCCTACAAACCCACGAAAAAGCACTATCTAATCAGAGACAATTCAGGAACCACTGTGTGGAAAAAATTGTAATAACCTTTTTCCAAATTAAATCAAGTCTTTCTTTTTCCAAATTAAAAAAAAGTGTGCACAACCTATTTACATTTTGTAGCATATGCTGCAGAGTGTAAATAGGTTGTCCACACTTTTTTTTACAATGTTACAACGACCTTGACCTAGATAACGGACTTAGAATCATTTCGCTCTGTTTAAATTCCTTTTCAAACCAAAACATTGATCTGTTCACCAACCTTTTAGGTGGGGGTAAGCGGGTATATAAGCGTGGCGTCGTAGAACATATTCATTAGTCAGCTATGGAGACTCCAGCAGGTTCGTCAAACTCATCAGCTACTGATATGGAAGTAATCTGGGAACGTAGAGCGAAACAAAATAGAGCACGTTCGCGAAGAAACGAAAATAAAGTAAGAGAAGGATTCAAAAGATTACAAGTCGCTGTACCATTTGCTAATCCTAGTGATTCTAGGATTTCAAAAATTCGACAGGCAGTACAATATATTAAGTTACTTCAAACACATTTTCAATAACCTTGTATAAAAGCTGAACTGCCTGAGGAACCGCTGCCCCCCTTAATCTTACAAAAAGAATTAGGGAACGTTTTTGTCGAACCTCCGACCCTTAAAAAAGAAGATAACTAAACTCGTTAAAACAATGAGAGGGGTAAAAAAAAAAGCGGGGAATAGATCAGTTTGTGGTCAAAGTGAGAATCACTTACTGCTCTATTCCCCGTTTTGCCAATATGTTCAGACGACCTTGACCCACTAAAAAGACTTAGAATATTTGTGTATAGTAATGACTTACACTCCGTGTGGTAAAATAATGGAAGATATATTTATTTCTTAACACAATATACCCCTTCCCTAACCCTTGTACTCCCACCACTAACCCCCACCATTTAAACGTAGTATAAAAGGGGTTCCCTATCACTGGTAAAATCATGCTGCTGAAAATGAGTACACCCGCTATCCCTATCGCTGCAGCAACACTAGTAGTAAGCAGAAAGGTTGAAAATCACGATCAGTTAATTGTCTTAAGAAGATTACTGCACAAGTTTCTCGATTGGGAGGTTGGTTGTGATTTGTATATGTGGAAGCCTACGGCTCCAGTGTATAATAGTGAACAGGAAGCATGGAAAACAAGCTATAAAAACAATGTAAAGTTACTTAAAATGATGTGTATAATGGAAAGGTTACTCCGGCAGAAATGGATCATCAATACAACATTTTATATTAAACCAAACCATTGTTGAATCAATAAAAAGGAGAGAGATTAAAAACAGAGCGGGGAATAGATCAGTTTGAGGTCTAAGTGAGAACCACTTACTGCTCTATTCCCCGTTCTGGTGGTATGTTCAGACGACCTTGACCCACTTACAAGACTTGTCATTCTGCGACATCGTGGTTTGATATAAAATGTACTTCCTACAATAATATCCTTGACATTTACCCCCACCACGTAAACTTGGTATTTAAGCGACCGCATCGGAATATCCCCAGTAGTTAGCTATGGCATCATGTGGCATCATGGTTTGTGCCAATCTCGGCATTGCCAGACGCTATTGCGACAGGCATATAGTAATCTTGTCAGATTGTCAGGCTGCCCTCAAGGCTCTTGACTCCAACGAAATCAAGTCAAAATTGGTGTGGGAATGTTACAACACTCTCTGCAAACTCGCGACACGCAACTCGGTGCATCTTGGTTGGGTACCTGGCCATGTAGGCATAGGTGGCAATGAGTGTGCAGATAAGCTTGCTAAAAGAGGTTCCGGTATGCCATTCTTTGGTCCAGAGCCAAGCTGTGGCATAAGCAAAACAACTGCTTTTCACACAATAAACAAATGGTCCAGGGACTTACATCGCCAGCAATGGCAAGGTCATACTGGTCAAGCACTTGGCAAAAGGCTGCTAGCAGATACTAGCTCTTACTTCACTAACTGGTTGGTGAGGTTGGGCAGAGGTCGGGTTAAGCAGTTGATTGCTCTGATAACTGGACATGGCCATTTCAGGAAACATCTCCACACTCTCGGACTCAGAAATGAAAGTCAGGTGTGTAGGCTCTGCAATCAGTCTGAAGAGACTGCCAAGTACATCATACTGGACTGCGAGAGACTCGGGGCAAGGAGAAGGGCTCTGTTTGGTTGTAAGCAACCAGGTGATGAAAGGGACGCTAGTATTGGTAAAAAACTCCTGGATCTCGTAAAGGGTACGGGCATTGGTTTGCCATACTAACGTACTAGGGACACACAATAAGCTTCGGTTGACGTGTGAGGATCTTTGAATCTTTGGATCTCTGAATCCGTCCCTTTAATAACACATAAACATAAACATAGCTATGGATTCCCAAGCAAGCACATCCAAAGATTATAAAGATGAACTATCAGAGTTTCTGAAGTTCAACAATTGCTTGCGGAACCGAAGAGCCGAAAATGCATTAAGAACAAAAACATATAAGCTGACAATGCAAAAAGCTTACCGTAGATTATCAAGTAAAGTCCCGGGCGTTAAATCTACTACTAAAACAAAGGACATGATATATCGGGCAATAGAATACATAAAACATCTGCAGGCAATAGTTGCAGAAGTTCCTTCTGAAGAACCGGTCTCTCTTGAACCGATAGAATGCGTGTTCCTGGTGGAAGATAGGTTGGCGAAACATCATTTTCTTGAGGAAGAACCGTCAGCCTACAAACAAATCTTCCTCATGGATGAAGACCAGGATGAATAACTGGGTTAATAAAATTAAAGACGTCTGGAATACAAAGCGGGGAATAGATCAGTTTGTGGTCCAAGTGAGAATCACTTACTGCTCTATTCCCCGTTTTGGTAACATGTTCAAACGACCTTGACCCACTTCAGGACTTGGAAACAACTTTATTTAATACTAAATATATATTTAACAACAATATCCCCTCCCCAACACTTCCCCCCCCATTATATTGTGGTATAAAAGGCGAGTTTGTATCAATGGTTGAATCAGCCTAGTCATGGCACCAAGAGACATCATCTTTCCTCATCCACGAGAGGTAATTCTAATGTTAAAAAACATGATGATAGAAGATGAAGATGAAAATGAAGATGCGGTGTTGGAAGATGAAGAAGTTGATTCCGTAGATGGAAGCCGTGAGTTGGAAGGAACAATTGGAGAGTGATGAGGATATCTCTAGTGTAGCGGATGACGTGGAGGAAAACTCGAATTCGGACGATGCGGAGTGTTACCAACAGTCACTCTGTTTGGAACACATGGAGGCAACTCCGAACGGTAGTAGGACCCTTTTTGAGGGTACCTACGTCACTAGCTTTCTTCCCCGTCGCTTATTTCCGTTTGATGAGTCGGATTTGTCAGATGAGTCTGATTAGTTTTCTTCGTTAACCTTCCAAATACAAATACAGAGCGGAGAATAGATCAGTTTGTAGTCAAAGTGAGAACTACTTACTGCTCTATTCCCCGTTCTGGAAATATCTTCAGATGACCTTGACCTATATCAGGACTTGGAAACAACTTCTTGTGATACAATAATTATTACTAAATCAAACATATAGTCCAAGAGGGGGGTACTTCAATGGTGGGGGTGAGCAGGTATTTAAGCATGCACTTTGGAATACACGTATTAGTCAGCTATGGATTCGCAAGCAAGCACATCCAACCCCAGATCTGTCTACAATCAGAGAAACGCTGAACACTCAAAGAAATGGAGGGTGAATATTAACACTGGATATGAGAGATTACAAAGTGTAATCCCATTCGCCAATCCTCGAGATGCAAAAATAACCGTTTTATATAAGGCCATGGAATATATCAAAAGTTTACAGTTAAAACTCCAAGAACCGCTGTCAGCTCCCTCAATCGATCAAAAACTGTTGGAATCATGTCCTCTGACTGAGGATGACTTGGTGGTTCAACATTTCTTTGCTGAAGAACCTTTATACAAACAACTTTTTGAAGATCAGAATAATTAAAAGAAAACTTAAAGATCTGTTAAATAATACAAAGCGGGAAATAGATCAGTTTGTGGTCCAAGTGAGAATCACTTACTGCTCTATTCCCCATTTTCGCAACATGTTCAAACGACCTTGACCCATTTTGGGACTTGGAAACATCTTGGTTTGATACAAAATGTACTTCCTACGTAAAATTTGGTATTTCTTCCCTAACACATATACTCCGGCATGTATACCTCCACCATTGTTCTTAATCGGGTATAAATAGAGGTGCATTTTGGAGTGTTATTAGTAGCTGGTTAGCCTTTGAGGAAGACACAGTTATAATATGTATCGGTGCAATATTTGTAAAGCCTCATTTAGAGATGATTGGCTTTTAGCCATTCATAAAGAACTAAAACATAATCCCAACACAAATACAAAAGAAGAACAAAATGAACAAGAATTAGATTCAATCGATCATCAATTAGCACAACATCAATTTGCAAACCTAAATCAAAAAGAACAAAATGAAGTTTTAAGACCGAGTGTCATTCATTATGCACAATCAACGCCATCAACATCGACTTCTACGCCTGCTATGTCTACACTTCACCATCCTTCAACATCAACACCATCGACTTCTACGCCTGCTATGTCTACACTTCACCATCCTTCAACATCAACACCATAAACATCAACTTCAACGCCTGCTATGACTACACTTCACCGTCCTTCAACATCAACAGCTGCTATGTCTACACTTCACCGACCCTCAACATCATCAGCAGTAGATGTGGAACTACACGCTCAAGCACTACCTGGTAAGGTAGTAACACATTTTAAAATTGACAACGTTAAATTACAAGTTGAAAACTTTTACATAACGCCAAAGAATTAGTAACCAAAACACTAAAGAATGAACAAAAAAGATTAAATTTTATCAAATTTGGACTGTTGCTAGATGCCATATTCACTAAGATTCAAAACGAAACATCACCAAGAGGTTTCATGACAAAAAACCGAACCATCATGGCTGCGTCAGATATTGAAAAGATCGTAACAGAATGTTTTGAGGAACTTTTGACGAAACTACAAGAGCATGAAGGAAGAGGATCTGGATGGACTTTATTAAGTATAACAAGTCTGGATGTTAGAGTTCATAAACACGGTTACGGAATGAGAGGAAGTAGCTATATCCCTCTACCGAAAAAAACTATGAATACCTAATCCTGTATTAACGTGCAAAATGAAAATAATGAATGTTTTAAATATGTTATGTTGGCCAAATATGTAAAAAACCATCCGGAAAGACCAAGTCAAGCATATGAAGAAGTTCAACACAAGTAAAATTTCCATGGAATGACTTACCCTGTTGCAATTACTGATATATCGAAATTTGAAAAACAAAACCCTTCAGCTTCTGTCAACATTTTTGGCTTGGATTCGTCTAAAAATGTGTACCCCTTGCGCATAACACCTATTGAGCGCAGAGATCATACGGATTTGCTATTAATCACTAAAGGGGATATATCCCACTATGTCTACATTAAAAATTTTGAAGCTCTTGTTTCTAAACAATTATCTAAACATGAAGAAAAGAAGACAATTTGTAAAAGATGTTTTTGTCATGTAAACAAAGAATTAAGAAGAGGAGGTTCAGAATGGTTAGTAGAACATCAAAGGTTACGTAGTGGAAACTATGAGGTAAGAATTAAATTGCCACATCCCAGCAGAGCGCAGATAAAATTTGACAAAGTAAATCAACAATACCCTGTTCCATTTGTTGTTTACGCGGACTTCGAAGCATCTTTACTTCCTATTGAACTACAAGAAGAGGATATCACAAAAAGAAGCAAATATCAAAAACATGCACCAAACAGTTATTGTATACTAACAAAATCCACGCTGTCTGAAGAACATCTTAAAGAATTTGGACTATCATCTGCTCCGAAGATTTATCGTGGTGAACAAGCAGCGAAACACTTTGTAGATGAGTTGTATTACAACTCTAAGGTGGAAGAAATCTACAAAATTAAAATACCGATGCAACCTATGGATGAACACCAACTTCAACATCACAATTTGGCAACAACATGTTATCTGTGTAATAACCTATTTACACCAGATAACGTTAAAGTGCGTGATCACGACCATCTTACAGGAGCCTACAGAGGTGCAGCCTGTAACGCTTGCAACTTAAATTACAAAGTACCATCTTTTATACCCGTTGTTCTACATAACCTTAGCGGATATGACTCTCATTTCATAATCCCGGAGTTAGGAAGAGATGATGGAGCAATAGATGTTTTGGCAACAACAATGGAACAATTTATAAGTTTCTCTAAAAAGGTTGGCAAAATAAAACTTAGATTTATTGATTCGTTTCGATTTATGCCTTCTAGCCTAATGAAATTAACTGATGATTTAAAAAGAGAAGATCTGATAGAAACAAGCAAAATTGTAGCCAGTAGTAAAATGGATCTGGTTCTTCGAAAAGGAGTCTTCCCCTACGATTACATCGATGGACTTCATAGATTTAATGAAACAACACTTCCTCCACCAGAACAATTTAACAACAAACTTAATGATTCGGAAATTTCACCTGAAGACTATCAACATGCATGTCGAGTATGGAATGAGTTAAATATGAAGACTTTAAATATGGAGAGTATTCAGACTTTTATGTAAAACTCGACGTAACTCTTCTCTGCGATGTTATGGAAGAATTCCGACGAACGTGTTTTGCAGCATACGGTTTGGTCCCTCTACATTCGTATACATCTCCAGGACTAGCTTGGCAAGCAATGTTGAAGGAAACAAAATGTAAACTTCAGCTGTTAACAGATATAGATATGGTTTTAATGGTTGAGTCGGGTGTTAGAGGTGGATTAACTCAAAGCGTAACAAAACATGTTAAAGCCAACAACAAATATCTACCTGACCATGATCAAGAGAAACCTTCAACGTACTTGGGATATTTCGACACGAATAATCTGTATGGATGGGCCATGTCGAACCCACTTCCATTTGACAACTTTAAATGGGTTGATCCCGACTGTATTGGAGATATTTCACAAATTCCAAAATATGGAGATACCGGATATATTTTGGATTGCGACTTTGAATATCCAGAACATTTACACGATCTTCATTATGACCTTCCACTCCTTGCAAGAACAGAAATTTCACCAACTGGAAAACACCCCAAATTAATGATGACCCTTAACAATAAACAACGATACGTAGCTCACTATTGGGTTGTTCAACAAGCTATCGAATTAGGTTTACGTCTTACTAAAATTAATAGAGCTGTGGAATTTTCCCAATCGTGCTGGTTGAAACCGTACATAGACTCGAATACTACCAGAAGAACAGCTGCTACATCAGCATTTCAAAAAGACTTTTTAAAATTAATGAACAATGCAATATTCGGTAAAACATTGGAAAACAAAAGAAGACATAAAAGTGTTAAACTTGTTACAGATCCGAACAAACTACAAAAACTCGTACAACAGCCAAACTTTGGAACATCTATAATTATTAAAGAAAATCTTGTAGCTGTATCTATGAAGAAAACAAGTGTGAAGATGGATCGTCCTTTGTATATAGGTATGTCAATCCTGGATATCTCCAAGACTCATATGTACGATTTTCATTACAAAAAGATTGTCACCTTTTATGGACGGGAAAACATCGGCATCTCTTACATGGATACAGATTCTTTTATATATTGGATAATTACTAACGATATGTATGAAGACCTTCGGAGATTTGATTACAAAAACGACTTTGACTTTTCCGACTATCCAAAAGATCATCCAAACTACGACAATGACAGAAACAAAAAAGTGCTTGGCAAATTTAAAGATGAAGCCAATGGTGTTATACTTCAAGAAATTGTTGCACTAATGTCAAAATTATATTCTTTACAACTAAATGAAAACCAAGTCATTAAGAAAGCTAAAGGAGTAAAAAGTGTGTATTTAAAGAATAATGTGCATTTTAATCACTATAAGAAATGTTTATTTGAAGATCAAGATATAACAGCAAAATTCAACACAATCAGAAGTTTCAACCATAAGCTGTACAGCGTGACGGAAGTAAAAAAAGCTCTCTCTTCAAATGATGATAAACGACACATCCTTGCAGACAACATCCACACTCTACCATTCGGCCACTATTCCTTCAACCCTATTGACGAGTAACCCTTTCATCGTCCTACATCCCTTTTCCTTTTCCTTTCCGTATAAAAGGGGGAACACAGCAGTATTTTGCTGTGCTCCCCCTTTTATACATTAGTTTAGAATGACCTTGACCTATATAAGCGGATTTATACAAAAGAATATTTAATACCATATCAGCTGTCTTCGTGAAACCATCATGTCAGACCTGAAGGAGAAGATTATTAATGAACTACACAAACCTGCAAGAATAAAGTTTCCAAGAAGAAATACTGTTATAAAAGGGATAAATGATCTATATCAAGCGGATTTAATTGACATGCGACCGCATAGCAGAATAAACAAAGGATTTAAATATATACTCACAATTATTAATTGTTTTACAAAAGTTGCAGACGCTTTGCCTCTAAAGGACAAGACTGGTAAAAGCGTAACAGAAGCCATGGAAATAGCCATAAAAAGAGATAAAAACAAAATTAAACATTTACAAACTGATGATGGAACAGAATACTTTAATACAAACTTTGCACAGTTAATGAATAAATATAAAATAAATCATTATTCTACAAATTCAGAGAAAAAAACAGCTATTGTAGAAAGATTCAATAGAACTTTAAAAGGAGCACTGTATAAACAATTTTCAAAAAGAGGTTCTTACATATGGTATGATGTTTTACCACAATTAATAAATGATTATAACAACAGGTTTCATAGAACTATTGGTATACAACCTAACAAAGTAAATAGAAGAAATGCAAAAGATGTATTAAAACGCATAAAGAAAAATACAAAGCCTAAAGTAGAAAAAATGCAGCCAAGAAAATTTAATGTAAGTGATAAAGTACGGATTAGTAAATATAAGGGAGTGTTTACCAAGAAATACCTTCCCAATTGGACGAATGAAGTTTTTACAGTGTATAAAGTGCAACCGACTGTACCTGAAACGTATATCTTAAAAGATAACAAAGGAGATTTGTTGCAAGGTGCATTTTATGGACATGAAATGTTAAAGTCAACAGTAGGTGATGTATATCTTGTTGAAAAAGTGTTACAAAGAAAAAAGGACGCAGTTAAAGTGCGGTGGTTAGGGTTTAACAAAACTGAGGATTCATGGATACCTATAAAGGACTTGGTGTAATGCAAGCAACTCATTTCATCGTTAACCTTTGAGCAGGATGGAGATTATTCACCATAAAGATCGATTCAATATTAATAACATAGATGATTTAACTGTGGATAACGTTAAAATCAACAATGGTAAACACGGTAGTTTACTTCCAAACACTGTTCGATGTATAGTAAGTGGCCCCTCAAACTGTGGAAAGACCAATGTCATCTTTAATTTGATCACTAATCCGCAGGGATTAAGGTTTAATAACCTATATTTTTTTTCAAAGTCACTACATCAACCAAAGTATAAATTGTTGGATAAAATCCTATCTGATGTGTCTGATGTTAATTTTTACAAATTTAACGCTAGTGATAGCATTATGCAACCAAACGAAGCGAAACCGTATTCTGTATTTATATTTGATGATGTATCTTGTGAAAATCAGGATACTATTAGAAACTACTTTGCCATGGGAAGACATAATAACATCGACAGCATATATATAGGACAAACTTATAGCAAAATCCCAAAACAACTTATCAGAGATAATGCAAATATTCTAATTGTATTCAAACAAGATGATACTAACCTAAAACATATATATAACGATCATGTGAATGCGGATATGCCATTTGAAAAGTTTAAAGAGCTTTGCGGAAAAGCATGGCCGGAAAAGTATGGATTTTTGGTTATTATGAAAGATCATGCTATAAAATATGGTCGTTATAGAATAGGTTTTGATAAATTCGTTTTAATACACTGATTAGCGGTATTACTGTACAAGTCGACAAGGTGTGAAGATGGTTAACCAGGAAAAGCTATTAAAGGAAATAAAATCACTTAGTGATTCTATTAGACAAAAAAAACGAGCTTTAACATCAGGTATAAATGAAAGAGAGCAATTTTTAGAAACAACATTCAAACCTGTTACTGAACCTTTAAAGCGATTAACACAAAATATGGAAAAACCTTCAATTCGCTTCGAAGGAGACAAAATGCTACCAATTTCCAAATATGTAGAAGAATTTCAGAATGATGAAAGTTTTGGCCAGTTACATACATCTGAAGAAAGCGACGAGTATGAAGAAAGCGGAGATATAGAGGATTTAAAGGAAAAGGACATAGCAGAAGATACAAGTACAGAAGATACAAGTGTAGAAGATACAAGAGCAGAAGAAGAGGATATTAACCCATCCAACTTAAGCAAATTAGGCACGGATATTATGTTTAAAGGAACACTTGGAAGAACATATACGTTAAAAATGTTACACGCCGCACATTCTAATCGAAATTATCATACCTATGGAGCTAGAATAGAGGATAAAGGATTAATGATTGGAGATAGCAAATTAGATATAAACGAAAATGATGATATAGTTATTGGAGATAAGAAATATAAAGGTACAAAAGGTTTGTTTGAACTTATCTTTAAAAATAATCCTGGTAAATATACTAAAAGGGATTTACAATTGTTTAAAAATATATTAGAGTATACAAATGCACATAGAAAAAAGTATTCCAAAGACCTACCTATTCATAGAAATCGGTCAATAAAATATACAAGTATTATATCTAGTCCTTTCCCCTCAAAATCAAAAAAAGCTCAAATTAAAAGAAGAGCTTTATCTTCTGCTGAATTAAATGTTTTGCATAAAAAGAGAAAAACAACTGATCCTACCACATCTGGAAGGGGATTATTGAAAAATTTGTATAAAACTAATATAATATATTACAACGATATAAATAAGTTAGTTGATCGAATGAGATTATTACATGAAGCTATGGAAGCCGAGCACACTGGTTTAGAAAACGAATGGGTAGCTTTGGTTGATGAACTGCGAAAACAAGGAATAATTGTTTAGTAGACGCATATATATATAATAAGAACCTAAACGATAGCGATTCAGTTACATCATGAGTGTGGACAAGTTTGGACGGTATTCCGAGTTTGGAGAAAATTCTGGATATAGTGAAAAAAGAGCTGGGTTTCCGTTAACACCTGATGGCAACTATAATTTTGAAGGAAAAGTAATTCAAAATGTTGGTGATCCGCTTATGTCGTCTGATGCGGTTACGGTACAGTACATGAAAAAAGAACCCCAACTCTACACGAAGATCATTGGGGGTTTTCCGGTAAAAGGTTAAGCGATATACAATATCCCGTTTATGATGGTGAAGCAGTAAATTTAGCTACTCTAAAATTGTTAACGATTTACAAAAGGAATGAAACTGACACAAGCTATGATGTAAACAAATTAAAATTATCAAATGTAGGTGATTGTGAGCAGGATGGAGACGCTGTAAATAAGAAAATGTTTGATATTGTACACAAGAAATGGACTACGGAATATGAAAAACATTTGGAAAGGTTTGGTGCAGCTCTATTTCATTATATTCATCGGGATTCAGGAAGAGCTGCAGCTTCAAATTTTGATAGTCACAATTATTTAGACTGGAAAAATATACACAATCCAGAGAAACCTAATCAACGAGATAAACCGTCTAAGCCTTCTAACGTCAAGACATTAGGAAAGGGGGATAAAGTGAATGTGATTAATGAACCAACAGAAAACGATGAAGATTACATAAGAAAAAAAAGAATTTAAAATACCCATGATAAGGGATAAAGCATCAGTCATATTCGAGAGACGGTACAGAGAGGATGATGGAATCCAATATTACCGCGTGGAGTTTAATATCTCAAGAGACGAGATTTCCCCAAGGAGTGTTGACAGATGGTTTTGTTCAACGGTTTGATAGATATATGGATTGGGAACAACTTTCCATACGCTACCTCTTTACAATGACTATGTTAAGAATTTATTTTCACAGAGTTAACTGGATCCATATTTTACAAAGACAACAGTTTTCAGAAGACTTCCTCGTAGAGATGACATCAAATTTTAATAACTGTTGGGAAGTAATAAGTAAATATCAAAATCTCTCTGAGAATTACATTGACAATTTTAAAGATAAACTAGACTGGGATGTGTTATTCAATTACCAACGATTAAGTGGCATTTATTTCTATATAATAAATGGATTTTAAACAGTATATAATACAAGAAACCAAAACTGATATCACATTCATTGTAAAACATTTATAGGGTGCACCTACTGATTGTAAGTTTTGCTATAAATAGTCATGTCGAGGGTTAAACGCATCAGTCATAATCGAGAGAGATTACAGAGAGGAAGGGGAATAGCATCAACAGCATTTTCTCTATTGAGTAAACCGGTTGGAGCTATAGTTAACAAGGCGATTGATCTGTTACCTGTGGAATTACATTTACCTGGGGGATATTAATATTGTGGTCCTGGAACCAAATTAGAGAAACGTCTTGCTAGAGGAGATCCTGGAATAAATAAGCTCGATCAGGCTTGTAAACAGCACGATATAGCGTATTCCAAATTTGGTGATACTAAAAATAGATCAATAGCAGATAGAGCACTTGCTGAGAAAGCTTGGCAACGAGTAAAATCTAGTGACGCAAGTATTGGTGAAAAAGCAGCGTCTTTAGCAGTAACAGCAGCAATGAAAGCAAAAACTACGTTTGGAGGAGGAAAGAGAAGAATGCGTGGGAAAAAACCCGCTAAGAAACAAGGAGGTAATATCAGAAGAAAACGTCGATCTACCAGTGGTAAAGCTAAAAAGAAACCAACAATATGGTCAATGATAAAAAAGGGAGGAGGATTATACCTAAGACCGTATCGTGTGTATTAAATAAGAAAGAGCAATTAATAATTAAAAACAAAGAATTAACCAATGAAGAACTGATTACATATGCTTCTTGTTTGAAAATCCCATTTTTTAGAGGAGTATTTATGAAAGATGAATTACCGGTTAAAATGTGGAAAAATGAGACTGGTATTGTAAATTTGGATAATAGTGAAGGATTAGGCACTTATTGAGTGTGTTACAAGAAACTTGGTAAAACCATTTATTATTTTGACAGTTTTGGAGACCTTCCACCACCGAAAGAACTTCAACAATACTTTCGTGCGGCAGAAAATGTTTTTTACAATCATACAAGAAAACAACCTGATGATACAGCCATTTGCGGTCATTTATGTTTAGACTTTTTAGCTAAACGTGTTAGTCAACTTTAAGATGTCTTCGTATACAGTGTCATTAACCGGTAACTCGTGTACTTTGCGCAGTATTCTGTTTCCAGCGCTACGTTTGCAAAAAGGAAGACTATGGGAAACCGCATTATTGGATTTAACAACATATAACTCTATTCCAAACGTTAGTGAAGGAATAAATAACAAAATACATTATTACAAGACAAAAGATGATAAAGGAAAGTATTCAGCTTTGGAAGAATTCAGTTTACCAACAGGAGCTTATGAAATTGATAATATAAATGAAGTTATACAAAAACATATGGGAAAAGAAAATATAACGATAAAAGGCAATAACAATACAATGAAAGCCGAAATTAGTCTAAGTATTATATTGATTTTAGTCAAGAACATTCAATTGGTAGTTTATTGGGGTTTTCTAAGGAAACAAAAGTATTAGAACCTAATAAAACTCATTCTGGGAATAAAACTGTGACGATCATCAAAGTTAATAGCATAGACATTACATGTAACATTATACAAGGATCCTACAGAGATGGAGAGAATCGTCATATATTACACACATTCTACCCATCAGTTGCACCGGGTTTCAAGATAGTAGAAAAGCCTCAAAACCTTGTGGACCTACCGTTAAACACCAGTTTCATTTCAGACATCGTGCTGAACATGGTGGATCAAGACGGAAACCTTATTGACTTTAGAGGAGAAGCTATTACTGTAAGAATACATATAAAATCATCCGCTTAGACAGTGGGGTTATCATTTAAAAAGGGAGAGCCAACCAGCAAAGAGGTCAGTAGCTCATCAGCTGTAGAAGGATTAACAAGTGACAACATTCGTTTTCTAGAAGAAATTGGATTAAAGGTCATTAACAATGGATATACTGGATATAGCGCAGGGTCCAACATTCGACGAGACCTTATGGGAAAAGAAATATCACACGCACAACCCTTACGCTTCGTCCAAATTAAACAATAACGATGAAATTAGGATTCCTATACAACAACAAGACATTTATACTCTTCCATGCGAAAGTTATTTATATATTGAAGGAAAAGTAACAAAAAATGATGGTACTGCTGGAACCACTGTTCCGTTCATAAATAATCCTATGGCATTTTTGTTTGACGAGATTAGGTATGAAATTTCAGGAGTTACAGTCGATTCAACAAAAAAGGTTGGAATTTCCAGTACATTGAAAGGATTAGCGTCTTTAACACCAAATGAGAAGAATCTGTTAGCTGTTGCAGGATGGGTTGCACCAGACAAAAGTACAATCGCTCCTGACTCTTCGGGAAACTTTGATTTATATGTACCTTTAAGATTACTCCTAGGATTTGCTGAAGACTACAGAAGAATAATAATAAATGTAAAACAAGAACTAGTTTTATTAAGATCATCAAACGATAAAGATATTATTAAAGCAGCTAATGGAACAACTGATGCCAATTTAGACTGGAAATTAACATTAGACAAGATTGTTTAGAGAGTACCATATGTGCGACTAAATGATGAACATAGGATTACATTATTGAGAAAGTTAAAATCAGATCGAGACATTGTAATGCCATTCAGAAGCTGGGAGTTTCATGAATACCCCGTTTTACCTACAACACAACGGCATACATGGACTGTAAAAACTTCTACTCATTTGGAAAAAGCGAGATATGTAATATTTGGATTACAAACGAAGAAGAAAAGTATAATAACTGAGAATGCTGGTGAATTTGACCATTGTAAATTAACAAACTGTAAAGTGTTCCTGAATTCACAATTCTTTCCCTACGACAACTTTAATATTTCTTTTGATAAAAAAAGGTACAGTGTTTTATACGATATGTACGCTTGGTTCCAAAATTCATATTACGGCAAAACAAATACACCTCTACTATCTCCCGTACAGTTTGAATCGAAAGCTCCGATTGTTGTAATTGATTGTTCCAAACGAAATGAATCTGTAAAATCGTCTAGTGTTGATATAAAAATATAAATGGAATTTCAAGAAAACGTACCTGCAAATACATCTGCGTATTGTTTAATTTTGCACGATAAAATTGTTACACACACACCGTTGACCGGTATTGTAAAGACAGTATTGTAAAACGATGTACCACCACCAGCACCGCCACTGTCGCTAACCTATAAATAGCGGAGCAACAATGCAGGTCTTCAGTTGATCGTCTATCGTCGCATGGGTAACATCTTCTACAAAATGAGTTCTCCATCTGTTGTACAAGGTGATGCAGAGGTAGCACCGTTATTGGAACGTGATAATACTAGTGAAGCAGAAATCATCAAGGAAATAACTGAATTTTTAAAGTTTGGTAAAAGAGATAGAGAGGAGGAAATTAATGCAGACCCATCAAAGGTAGTACCAAAGAGGAAGAAGAAAGTTGTAGAAAATATTCCTCCTCACATTTTAACTGAAGTTTTTTTGGGAATCTTTTACCCCACCTCAGCATGCATCAGTAAAAGTGTATCAGTTGGATTGATGAAGTCATTGGATTATTCCCCTACAGTAATACTACACCATGGAACAAAAAAGGTTTTATTTTCGCAAAATGCTTGGGAGTCATTTTTGAAACATGTACATTTAATAGAATGTTATTTAACTAACAGTTTGTGTGGAAGGAAAACACATATTCGACTTTTGGATTGTGACAATGAAATCGATATTGTTAAACATCGTGGACAACTACAAGTGCGAATTAGAGACTTGACTCAACATGAAAATAAGATTCTACTGTCACGTGAAGAATTCTACGTTTTAAACTACGCAACAGAACCTATTACAAGGTACATGAGACAGTTGGTATTTGCAAGCGCTATTATTAAAGAATATTTGGTCGATACTTTGGAAAAACAACCTGATAGCACCATCGTGTACGGACCTGTGGATACATCTATTTTTAATAGAATACCTCATGAAGTTTGCATGTGGAGAAAGTTAAAGGATTTTGAACCACTTGTAGAAATCGCTACAGAAGAAACAACACAGGAAGAAGAAACGGAGAAACAAGAAGAAGAAGAAAACGAAACACAAGAAGAAGAAGTTAAAAAAGACTAAAGTTTAACTTAGTAAAGAAGAACACACGTGGGGTAGGCCTATTGGGGACGGTGCCCACGTTAAATATACACCAACGCGCCTGCAACTGTACGGCCTGGTATTTAACCTACCGTGGTGTGGAAAACAGTTTAGTTGATCGCTAGGTGCCATGATGAGCGGAGGGGATCAAGAAGTGAGTGTAAAGCCTTGTGTAATAGAATTTCAAGCATTTCGAAATAATGATAATAGGTTTATTATCAAGAAATTAGTAATTTTAGACTTGCTTACATTTGTAGCCTACCCATTCACGTTTGAAGCTCCTTTTTCTTTTAACAACCTTAACACCAAAGCAAAAAGTACAAACAAATGGATAACAAACTACTTTCATCACATACATTGGTATGAAGGATTTATAAGCTACAGTAATCTGCACAGTATTATGTTTAACTTTTGCAAACAATATTCACATATATACACAAGAGGATTAGAAAAAAAGAACTGGATACAAAAGTACACGCACGGTGATGTTTTCGATATAACTATCAGTAAGGACTTTAACATTAATCTCGGTAATATTTGTGTCGCTGCAAAAGATCTTAAACACGGTCAAACAAACTGTGCATTGCACAACGTATATCGTTTGGCTGCTTACTTGAAACAAACGCAGGAATGTGGTGGGGGTAGCGGAGAACAGAAATGTGGTGGGGGTAGCGGGGCCTATAAATACGAGGAGACAACACCGCTCCAGCACGAGTATTATTCGAGACTCCGAAGAGGCAACATCACAGAAGACACCACCACTGACGAAGATGGCATCACAACAATATCTACAAACACTGGTTGATCAATTCAACACTCACTCAAAATCGAGCCTTCTGCTAACTAAAAAATGTTCAGAACTAAAAGAACAAAGACATTACATTATTCATAGCATCAAGAAAGTGGAAACCACACATGGAGAAGCAATTCTAGTATCATTGTGCGAAGGACCTATGACTCCAGGAGATGAGCCGAAGTTTCAAGTATTTCTTCCAAAACGATTTGTTCAACTGCTACAAAATGAAGACTTGCGAGATATTCAACCGGGGACGTTGTATTTAGTATCACACGGTGTAAGCGGCAACAACTCGACGGAACTCACTCTGCACATCATGCATCATTGTACATAATGTCTCTATTTGTATTTCTCTGTTTGTATTTCTAGTCATCAATGTTAGACTTAAGCTTATTGTATTGTAAAATGTTTGTTTAATAAAGAAAAAAAAGAAAAATAAAAAAAGAATAAAATTAAAAGAAAAAAAAACAGCAACATAGCAGTATATTATTTTATATACTGCTGTGTTGCTTTTTTTTTTTATTCAAACGGATGACCTTGACCTTTCATTCAGGGTTAACTTATGAAGAGGTATAAAAGAGAGGGAGCAGTGAAGTTAGTCTCAGTCTTGTCTAACACACGCTGCAGCTAACATGTCGGTGCCACCGATGAACAATTTATCATTCGATAACAATTTGAAGACATATTGTTGCGAGTTACAATGTTTTAAAATACCAGGCGATCAAGTTGACGGGAAAGCTTGTCGTAAGTGCAGGTGTTTCAGCTATTGAATATGTAGATGTAAAACATATCAAATGAACCGACAAGATAAAATACAAGAATTACGGCGACGGCTTGCATTACTTTGGCGGCGAATGGAGTAGCAACCATCTGCCGCGCACTTGCCACCTGCCGCCTACCATCTGCCGCCTGCCATCTGCCGTCCGCCAACTGCTCCGCCCCACCACACTTTTACCCCCACCATTTAGTACGATTACAACACTAGCTTGTAAATAGTCAGTACACCTCCAGCTCTCGACCGGTGAACATCGAGCTGCTCGTCCCGACTGTGTGTTCCCTGCGGTCACATAAATAGGCAAGGAACACACAGTCGGGATGGGTCGATTGCACAAACAAGCGCAGCACTTGAAAACTGCGTCTGACGGCCGCGACTCCGGATCAACAACTTCGATGACGACAAACAACGGGGAACTATTGTAAACATAAATTATTGTAAACATAACTTATTGTAAATAAAAAGAAATGTAAACATTAAAGTAATAAATGAAATAGTACTACCTCGCACTCGTATCATTCGATTGCTTCATTCGATTGTTTTCATTCGATATTTTTATCGAATTAAAACTATCGAATCACAATCGGATTTTACGCGTGCGAGGTAGTACTTTTTTTAAATAACCTCCCCGTGACCTTGACCTTTAAACTTTCCCTCATTACGTCACAAAACCACCTACGTCACTGGCCGAGGCTCAGATGACGTGTTTAATGACTCAGCGCTTCCGGTCACGTGACCGGAAGCTGTCAATCACTTCGCCCAGAACCTACAAACCCCCACTACTGAACATGCTTATGTTAGTTGAGGGATTATGCCATTTTGTACAGATTCTTTAATCTCAAAGAGCGACGGTGTTTTCCTGTCGACCATGCATATAGTTAGTTGAAATTTAAGAGATTCTTTAATCGCAAAGAGCAACAGGGTTTTTCCCGTCAACCATGCACATGGGTAGTTGTGGGATTATGCTAAATTATACAGATTCTTCAATCGCAAAGAGTAACGGAGTTTTTACTGTCGGCCATGGTAATATTTATTTTAAGGAATTATGCTAATTTTTACAGATTCTTTAATCGCAAAGAGCGACGGTGATTTTCCTGTCGAACATGGACATAGTTAGATTAGGGATTATGCTAAATTATACAGATTCTCTAATCGCAAAGAGCGAAGATTTTTTTCCTGTCGACCATGCACATAGTTATTTAAGGGATTATGCTAAATTATACAGTTTTTTAATGGCAAAGAGCTAGGGGGTTTTTCTGTCAACCACGCCCATAGTTAGTTGAGGGATTATGCTAATTTATACATATAATTTAATTGCAAAGAGCGACAGTTTTTCCCCCGTCCACCATGCACATAGGTAGTTGAGGAATCATGCTAAATTATACAGATTTTTTATGGCATAGAACGACGGTGTTTTTCCTGTCGACCATGCACATCGTTATTTTAAGGATTATGCTAAATTATACGGATTCTTTAATCGCAAAGGGTGACGGTGTTTTTCCTGTCGGCCATGCTAATATTTATTTTAAGGAATTATGTTAATTTGTACAGACTCTTTAATCACAAAGAATGTTGGTCTTTCTCCTGTCGACCACGCTTAATCGCAAAGAGCGACGGTTTTTTCCCATGCTCATACCATGTTAACCATGCACATACGTAGGTAAGGAATTATGCAAAATTATACAGATTTTTTTATCGTACGGAGTTTTTCCTGTCGACCTTGCACGTAGTTAGTGTAGGGATTATGATAAATTGTACAGATTATTTATTCGCAAAGAGCGTCGGATTTTTTCCTGTCGACCTTGCTTATGTTAGTTGAGGGATTATGCCATATTGTACACACTCTTCAATCGCAAAGAGCAACGGTGTTTTTGCCGTCGACCATGCAAATAGGTATTTAAGGGATTATGCTAAATTATATAGATTCTTAATAGCTAAGAGCGATGGTGTTTTTAGTGTTAACCATGCACATAGCTAGTTGAGGGATTATGCTAAATTATACAGAATTTTCAATCGCAGAGTTACGGTGTTTTTCCTGTCGGCCATGCAAATAGTTAGTTGAGGAATTATGCTAATTTATAAATACCCCGTAGCAGCAAACCTGCGTACTCAGCGAATTTCCAATGCATATATATGTATCTTAATACCACATAAAGCCACATACCAAGTTTCATCAATATACATTCATAAATAAACGATTTATGACATTTTAATTATTCTTCATAAGAATAACATGGCAGCTGAGTATGCAGGTTTGCTGAAGCAAGGAACACAAAAAATGGGGTTTTATACAAATATCAATATAACTCATGTAGGTAAAGCTACATACCAAATTTCATTAATTTATTTTCATAATGAAGGCAGATAACACGTTACTTATTCTCCATAAGAATAACATGGGGCTGAGTACGCAGGCTTGCTGCCTTGGGTAAAAAATTGTCTTTTTGAGCAAATATCAATGGTCCACAACCAGATGAAGCCGTATACCAAGTTTCATCAGTATACGTTCATAAATAAGCGAGATATAAATTTTTTTTTTCTCCATAAGAATAACATTAGACAACGTACTGTGTTTAGCACTTTCAATATCTCGGTAACCAGTTGACGTAGAGAAATGATCAAAATACCAAATTGTGTGTTTTTTTAAGCTGAATCCAATGGGAAAAAATAAAATTTGACTATTTCCAAAAATATATGTAAAAAATTCGAAAAACCCATTTTTGGGGTACAAAACCCCCCCAAAATACCCCTTCGGATAGAGCGATCTGGCTGGTTTTCGAACTTAAAGTCATAAACGTTGCTTTACACGTTTATACCAAATTTCATCAAAATCGGATAATTTTTACGAGAGTTATCGTGCTCACGGACACACATATATATATATATATATATATATATATATATATATATATATATATATATAGAGATATATATATATATATATACAGTTTCGAACGAATGGTGTTTTTGGGGTCTGGGGACCTCAAAACGAAAAGTTATCATGGTCCCGGGCCTAGGTCTTACCATGCCGACTACGGTAATAGCTTCTTCCCTATAGGGGAAATTCGCTAAAATTCTTTAATCGCAAAGAGTGTTGGTCTTTCCCCTGTCGACCATGCACATAGTTAGTTTTGGGATTATGCCAAATTATACAGATTCTTTAAACGCAAAGAACGACAGTGTTATTCCTGTCGACCATGCATATTGTTTGTTGGGGGATTATGCTAAATTATTCATATTTTTTAATCGCAAAGAGCGACGGTGTTTTTCCTCTCGAACATGCACATAGTTAGTTTAGGGATTATGCTAAATCATACAGATTCTTTAATCACAAAGAGCGACGGTTTTTCCCGGTCGACCCTGCGCATAGTTAGTTGAGGGATTATGCTATATTATACAGATTATTTAATCGCAAAGAGCGGAGATTTTTTTCCTGTCGACCATGCACATAGTTAGTATAGGGATTATTCTAAATTATATAAATTCTTTAATCGCAAACAGCGACGGTGTTTTTCCTGTTGACCATGCCCATAATTAGCTGAGGGATTATGCTAAATTATTCAGATTCCGTAATCTCAAAGAGCAACGGTGTTTTTCCTGGTGACCATGCACATAGTTAGTTGAGGCATTATGCTAAATTTTAGATGTTCTTTAATCGCAAAGAGAAACGGTGTTTTTCCCGTTGAACATGCACATGGGTATTTGAGGGAATATGCTAAACTATATAGATTCATAATCGCTAAGGGCCATGGTGTTTTTACTGTCGACCATTCCCATAGCTAGTTGAGGGATTATGCTAAATAATACAGATTCTTTAATCGCAAAGAGTGAGGGGTTTTTTCAGTCAACCACGCACATAGTTAGTTGAGGGATTATGCTAATTTATACATATTATTTAATCACAAAGAGCGACGGTTTTCTTACCGTCAACCATACACATAGGTAGTTGACGGTTCATGCTAAATTATACAGATTCTTTAATCGAAAATAACAACAGTATTTTCCCGTCGACCATGCACATAGGTATTTGAGGGATTATGCTAAATTATACAGATTCTTTAATCGCAAAGAGCGACGGTGTTTTTACTGTCGACCATGCACATAGTTAGTTGAAATTTTACAGATTCTTTAATCGCAAAGAGCAACGGTGTTTTTCCCGTCTACCATGCATTTAAGGGATTATGCTTGATTATACAGATTATTTAATCACCATGCACATGTTAGTTGGGGGATTATGCTAAATTATACAGATTCTTTAATCGAAAAGAGTGACGGTTTCTTTCCTGTCGGCCATGCTAATTGAATAATTGAACGAAGTGAAGTTATCCTTATACACAACTTTACTGCTTAGACTGGTAAGAGAATCAACTCAACTGGCGTGTCTGTGACCACAATAACTCAAGAACGCCTCCACAGTTAAACTTAGCATTTTCCAGAAAAACTTAACAGGTCAAAATCTCGGGCGAGTTCGTTATTCAGATAATTTCGTTCAGTATTAATCAAATTATCTTAAAACCAAATTTATTTTTTTCTCCATAAGAATAACATTGGAAGCCATTTTATTGGTACTTGAATCGTTAAAATTTAGCCGATGTCTGTGTTTCAACAACAGAGTAACAATAGTTAGTTTACTAGAGTATACTTTGTTATACTGGATAACAAAAGTTTTTTTACCAACAAAACACACACAAGAGAGATAAATCGAAGTATATTTTTAAGTTGTGAGCATATTTATTATTTTATAAATTATTAAGTGTACGTTTTAAAAAAAAATATCAATACAGTTAATATTCCCTTAGTACGCCTACTCTGTGTAAATATCGTCAGTCGGTAAGAGGCGACGATTGTAACAGTGGCAGACGACAGACGACGCGTTTGGCAGATCGAAAAACTCAAAATAACTTTTTGATGACTGTTGATACTAAGATATTAACTTAACTTATAAAATAGTTTGTTTTATTACATTTTCTTAGACAATTGGTAATATTGTGATTGTCATGTGTAAAAAGTATACAAAGCCTAAATTTGTCTAGAAAGCGTTGATGAAGTTAGTCACAGTAAGCGAACAACCTTAAAATTTATTTTGTAGGACAATTATTTGCAAGGTTATATTTTCACTAAATTAATAATAAAAATTGTCTACATTACCTAAAATACATTTCCAGTAATGTAGTAGTAGCCACAATAAATGATATAGATTATACTAACCAAACAGCCTTTTTCGGAAGGTTATCTTGAATGATTTGACATAGCATAGGGTTGGATTACAGTAAGAGTAAGCCGACATTAAACTGGTAACACAACTTTTGTAAAATACTTTAAACACATTACCAGGAATGTTGTAGCGAACCAAAATAAAAGCTTTAAACTATTCTAACCAAACTAAGCCTTTTATACAGGTTATCTGAAATGATTTGACATATCCTAGGTTTGGATTATAGTGAGCTGGTTTCAACATAAACTTGGACCTATGGCTATAAAATGTAGGCCTATACACTTAGGCTACTTGCCATTTTAGAAGTTTCATGTACGGTCTTGGACCAACCCATGTTTATAGAATTTAATTTCATGATAGCCTAGGCTATTGAAACAATATATTGAAATATCATTTTGTAAAATACAACTGTTGTTAAATACTTTAAACATTACCAGGAATGTTGTAGCGAACCAAAACAAAAGCTTTAAACTATTCTAACCAAACTAAGCCTTTTATACAGGTTATCTGAAATGATTTGACATATCCTAAGTTTGGATTATAGTGAGCTGTTTTCATCATAAACTTGGACCTATGACTATAAAATGTAGGCATATACACTTAGGCTACTTGTAGAAGTTTCATGTACGGAATTTGGCCAACCCATGTTTAAAGCATTTAATTTCATGATAGCCTAGGCTATTGAAACAATATATTGAAATCTCATTTTTTCATCTAAATAACTGGACCCGACGACTTATTGTTAATCCTTAAGGATATTTTGACTTGGCCTATAGAAATTGTGAAATGTACTTTTCCTGTCGACCATGCATATAGTTAGTTTAGGGATTATGGTAAATTATACAGATTCTCTAATCGCTAACAGCAACGCTGTTTTTCCTGTCGACTATGCACATAGTTAGTTGAGGGATTATGCTAAATTATACGGATTCTTTAATCGCAAAGAGCGACGGTGCTTTTCCTGTCGACCATGCACATAGTTAGTTTAGGGATTATGCTAAATTACACAGATTCTTTAATCGTAAAGTGCAACGGTGTTTTTCCTGTCGACCATGCACATAGTTAGTTGAGGGATTATGCTAAATTATACAGATTCTTTAATTGCAAAGGGCAATGGAGTTTTTCCTGTCAAACATGTAAATAGTTAGTTGAAGGATTATGCTAAATTATAGAGATTCTTAAATCATAAACAGCGATGGTGTTTTTTTTTTCTTTCGACCATGCACATAGTTAGTTATAAGATTATGCTAAATTATAAGGATTCATTAATCGCAAAGAGTGACGGTTTTTTCCTGTCGACCATGCACATAGTTAGTTGAGGGATTATGCTAAATTATACAGATTCTTTAATCGTAAAGAGCGACGGTGTTTTCCAGCCGACTATGCACATAGTTAGTTGAGGGATTATGCTAAATTAACAGATTCATTAATCGAAAAGAGTGACGGTGTTTTTCCTGTCAATCATGTATATGTTAGTTGAGGGATTATGCTAAATTACACGGATTCTTTAATCGCAAAGAGCGACGGTGTTTTCCTGTCACCATGCACATCGTTAGTTGAGTGATTATGCAAAATTATACAGATTCTTTAATCGCTAAGAGCGACGCTGTTTTTCCTGTCGACCATGCACATAGTTAGTTGAGGGATTATGCTAAATTATACAGATTCATTAATCACAAAGAGTGACGGTGTTTTTCCTGTCAATCATGTATATGTTAGTTGAGGGATTATGCTAAATTATACGGATTCTTTAATCGCAAAGAGTGACGGTGTTTTTCCTGTCACCATGCACATCGTTAGTTGAGTGATTATGCAAAATTATACAGATTCTTTAATCGTAAAGAAGGATACTTTTTTTTCCTGCCGACCGTACAGATAGTTAGTTGAGGTAAAATGATAAAATATACAGATTCTTTAACCGTAAAGAGTGACGGTGTTTTTCCTGTCGACCCTGCGCATGGTTAGTTGAGGGATTATGCTAAATTATACAGATTCGTTTGCCTGTGATTATACAGAGCAATTTGTCTATTGTTGCCATTATAGATTTGCCACATTTATTATTGGATATACACATATTAAAATGTTCTGGGTTTCCTAGGAAGAACTTTTAATATTCCTCAAATATTTTGTACACTTATATTAATTATTAAACTTCAAATACCTATTAAAATACTGAACGACACTGATTTAAATATTGTAAAGTGTGTGTTGTATACAACGGTCCACGGTGTCCTATGATTTACGGGGAAAATTGTTGTAAACCTTTCCGAAGTGTATATATTAAATAAAAGATTAATCAACGCTTCACATGTTTGTTTAATTAGTGCCATACAATCATAAATTTGTATGATGGCCGTCAGATATACCGAACTCATCAAATCATTAAAACTCGTGTGACGATGTATGCCATAGTTAGGCCCTAAAGGCCGCGAGACGCTCGTTCAATATGATGACAACGAATGGGAACTATTTATATGACAAAAATGTTATCTAAACTTAAACAAATGCTAGTAGTTTTCAAAAGAGGATAATTTGGGATGTTCTTAAATAACGGTTTGAATAAATAAGTATCATCGTTGGCGCAAATCTGTTAGCTCAGAAATTTGTAAAAAACACGTTATACGTGATATACCAAAAATAAACTCTTAAGTATATTTAACTTTATGATAATTTAGTTTAAAAGTATATCCGTAAGTGTTGATAAACGTATTTTCAAAGATCTTGTATATTTGTAATACAAGATCACTGTGTGTTGTATTAGTATGGCTAATATTCAGTTATGGATAAAGGGGTTTAAAACCAACTGTCATTTTAACGGTTATAAAGTTTTTTGAAACAAATGTTTCCAAAACTATAAAAATATATTAAACCTAGCATTTTCAAATATTTTAAAATATAATTTACTTTTTTTAGTTTACATGTGTTGTGTGTTGTGTTAGTGTGGTTTTTAGTTGGGTCATAATGAAAACCATGAATAAAAAGATGGTTGATAAGTAACACTCGATAACGGTACTTATTCTCACTGTCCATCATAAATTCCGAGTTTAAATATCCGTAACTTTAGATAAGTTAGGTATTCTAAGCATTAAAAAATATCTCACAAAACACATGTAGCGTGACGCTAACCTGTTACATGATTTTACTACCAAGACCATAGTGTGCTGAATCAATTACAAACTTTTGAGAACTCAGAAAGATAGGACATACGTTCTCTTGAGTGTTTTCTTTACTTTGAGCTATAAAATATAACTTCAGTTTGAGTCCCTTATCACTATGTAATTATTTCATCTCCTTAAATCTTTTATATTTTGCAAATAATTATTTTTATATCTTCTAATGAGATCGTAGCTGGTATACGACTAGATTCAGGATTTCGTTCAAGCTGTCGCTACTAAACGTATGGATCATGTAGTTTTAAATAAAGTTATACGTTTTTGAGAAAATTTGGTTTTAATTTGTTCCTGAAAAAAGTAACAATTTTGTAAACATGTGTTACATTTCGAAATGAATGTTCATTTAGCTGTAAAGTGTCCCAGAACAACCTAAACACTGGTATATACCAGTTTTGAGGCTGACATTGGGTTAGGCAAATGAAGTTGGCATTACATATGGTAAGTCGGCTGTCCATTATGACAAATTTCCTTTTCACCTTTGGTCCCTCCATTAGCAGCGGCTGGGGACGGAAACTCCGGGTTTGGTCCCCAACCTGAATGTATGGTCCCTGGCTGGTGTGCACAAATACCCTGTCAGTTGAGTTGACCAGTTGGAGGGCACAGCGGGTCCGCCTGTTTGAGCCTGATCACAGCTGTCACAGGAAGCAAGAAGAGTTGGCCCTCTGAAAGGTCAATTTGGCTGCCTGTCCCATCCCACCCTTTCCTTCCTGCTATATCGTATCCTTCCGGTAACCTGCGCAAAATTCCCGCTTGATGAAGACGTGCCTAGCAGCTATCCTAATCCCGCAACAATGATGAAGGAAAATAGCTGTAAAGTACTGCTGTAAAGCACTGACTAATCTTCTTTATACTACATATTTTCTTTGTAGCTCCGATAGCAAATTATAGCCTCGCATATAAAAGTATGTAATTATTGTATTTTATTCATGAAAGATATAAGTGGAAATACCAAATAAACGCATATAATGCCTCAATAGTGTTTACGCCCTCCTTTTCCCAAAAACATCGAAATAATAATGCTATAAAGACTTGAGGTTTGGTGGGAGTTTTAAACCTACGACTTTGATGTCGGGACGCGGAGTATGTCAAAAATGCGTAATCCTTCGTTAAAGCAATATGGGGGAGTGTTAGGAGCGGGGAGGGTCGTTCCATTTTTAGAAAGACCGGCTTCCCAATATTATCAAAGACTTTTTTAACAAATCCGTTAATTAAAATATCGCGCATTCTTTCATCAGATCGCGCGGCGCATTGACGGAGTCACTGGGTCAAAGTGATCCATACCCCGTAGTGCAGCCCCTCCCTTTAATCCCTTTAATCCCATAACTTCATGGATTGTCCAAAGAAGAGTCGTTATTATGGTTTTGGACACTCAAATTAGTTAAGACTCCAGATTTACTTATGTATAATCATATTATTTTTTCTATTAAAATGTTGCAAACTGCTTGAGGATTTTCAATGAGAGATTTAGCTACCTAACAACGCATATTGTGAAGCATGTTTTATATTACGGGCTTCAGTTTTAGACCTATTGATCTTAAAACCGAGTTCATTGTAGTAGTACCTTTGTACCAAGCAATCTCTTTTTTTTTTAAATCATACACAAACTATTAAAACCTATTTTCATGGTCCGGTGTGTTATATAAATTATTTATCGGAAATGAAGCTTTTGACACGAACACAGTATCATCTTATTACTAAGTACACTGTTCAACACGGCCGATCCTCTCCTTATAAGAAAGCTTCAAGTATTCCAGTAATACTGGCTTTCTATAGACGTTTAAAGTTTTTAAACAAGATAACATCGGTCAGGCAACCCCCGACATTAAGCCATTCTGATTTCGGATCTCCTGGGTCCGACAAGGCCGAGTCTTACGCAAGGCCGCGACCGATACAGCCAATGATGGTTTTATAGTCCCGGGGCCAGATATCATAACTTGTAGCCGGTTTCGTTGTGGCCGCTCTCCCTGAATCTGTGTTTCTGTGCCAAACAAGCCTTTATTCCCTGTCAAACCTGTGATCGCTACTTAACGGGTGATTGGCTGGGGTCACCGGTAGACACATCCTGCAGCCTCAGACGTCAACGTATAAACTGTTGTAACCTACTGCTTTCAAACGTGCTAATCAGCGCATTTTACCATAGAAATTATGATACAAAGGATTAAAAGTAATCACGCCTAACATGCCTCCCTAAAGCTATTAAAAAAATGTTCATATTTTTGAAATTTCAATCAATAGTTTTATTAAATTAAAAGGTAACATTGCATAGAACAGGATAACATATTTTAATAGGCACAGACCAACATGTAACATTGCAACAATGCAACACATTGCAAGTAACATTGTAAGCACGGCCAATCGAGGCCCCAATCAATGACGTTTTGATCTACGAAATATACTGTTTTTAAAAACAGTTATATTTTCCTAAATGAGGGGTTGGTTATAAATAAGGAGTTTAAATAGTCAGATGTATCCTATAAAGTCCCGGTTTTGAAGAAAGCTAAAACGTTTTTTTTTAGTCAGTCCCACACGAAAATGTATATAAATCAATTTGAATAAACTATAGTTATGCTCTACAATAACAAATTTGGTCCAAAAGTGCTTCCCCAATTGTTTTGGTTTATTTAACACGACTATATCTATTTTTAAACAATGGTACCTATAAAACACTCTACTCATTTCAAAATAAGTAAGTAGCAATAGAATATTTTTTTCTTCATAAGAAGGTTTTTTATGCATAAATTGTCTATCCTTATGATTATAAATACATTTTTAACGTTTCACACTAAATATAGGTAATTTATAAAAGGTGTGTAATGAACAAAATATATCTTGACTTTGTGGGCGAGAAAGGTATAATCTTTTTGTATTCGAGAACTCAGAAAATGAAGTTATTCTGTAAGTAATATAAACAATTATTTGCTTTACATTCGAAGACATACTATTTCTACAGTTAAATAGTTTTAGTTTCATCCAAAGTCTAAATAAATATCGTACGGCTTGTAGTGAGTAATTATTTGTAATTAATCAGTTGTTCTTTCTCAAAAACAACACCAACTTTTTTTATTAGGCCCTACATCAAATCAAGAAATTATCATATAGTAAAAACTCAAATATGATTGGCGCTGGATTGAATCCAGATCCCGAGGACCAAAGTCTCGCCATTAAACCTATTATTACTGTTACAAATAGAAAACTAAAACACTAATATAATATTATTTTGAAACAGCTAAATTAAGAGTATTAATGTGTCAGTTTAGTCCTCTCGCGATCTTCACGGACTGCTTTTTAAGCTGGGTGTTCTAAAGGTGTTTGTATGGCGGAGGAACCCCACTCGCCTCACGGCCGTACGAGGCACTAAACAAAACAGAGAGACTACATTAAATACAACATCGCATCGGGCTCACCGCGGTCAGAATAAATACTAATCGTTTATGGGAAATGCCGAGAGACAACGAGTTTGACGATTTCATTTGGACGAGGTCCAACGATGGTGACCCCGGGGGTCGTCGTCCTCTGACTGGTCGGTGGTCACCGGTCCCGGACCCTGGGCACTCGCCCCCTGGCACTCACTACTCCACCACCCGCGACATCGAGAGTCCGCCGAGCCAAGTCCGAAATTGACAGGGTCCAGATTTGTTGTGCTGTTGTTATGGGTAGGAAATTAAAAGCAAGGAGCCGCAAACGCAGTGTTTTATGTGTAAGTTTTCATATCTAAGTAGCCTGGGTGCATCGATAGCCTAACAATAGGCGTCTTGGATTTCGATGCGACAGGTCACGGGTTCGACTCCCGGGGTAACCAAATTGTCCTTGACATTAACTGTGAAAGTTGTGAAGCTTTGTTTACTCTGTTAGTGTTTTTAAAATTCCTCTGGCAAAGATAATACAAAAATATCAAGTTCTAAAATTAAGTTTGGTTCGATTTTGTTAAAATTATAATTAATCCACCTAATTCAGCGTATGCAATTCACTCCGCGGATAGAATTTTACCTATGGAAATATTCTCAAAAAAGCTCACACTCATCGGTAAATCCAGTCCCTATCCTTCCAGGGGTCAAATTGGCTAACCAATCAGCCTGCAACAGAGCCAGGTACATCAGAACAGCAAACTAAAAGATACCTAACCTAGTGTAAGTCCAGACTCCAGGTCTCTCGTTTGGTATCTTATTTCGCAATATCCAGAAATATTCTCAGAATATTATTAACTTGAACCCATGAATGCCCTGTGGTTATTTTGGTCAGCTTATAGTTATGCCAATGAATTAAGCTTCTATACGGTAGGCCTAAGTTACAGTAGTTTAAAGAACTATATAAGCTAATAATAATACAAAAATCTATTAATAGTTTAATAGTAAACATTTTCCGTAACTTATTCTTTAAAATTAACTGTGATAATTTATTTTGCCATATTCGTTGTTACTTTTAGTAAGAAATATAAATTGTGAAAAACACATTTATGTTTACTCATCTTTAAACTTTGATTCCCTAATGATGAGGTTTAATGTTTTATTTTACTCGCCAGCTGAGGAAGCTTTGTGATGGTGCATAACTCATATTTTGCCACCAAACCAATCATTATTTGAAAGAATGGATAACATAGAACAGATAAATGTAAATAAATGTTTATACATAATTTTAAACATTTTCCTCTTTGCCATTCTTTCCTCCTATTATCAAGTTATAATATTCAGAATCCCAGAAATCCCCTCGCGGATGAATAACGAACGTGCAATAAAATTTACAAATGTTTAAACGAAAAACAAAATTAGTTTCTTCCTTCACGTTTCTGAGATAATATTTGTTTATACTTTGTAATCCTTTATTCGTTGCTCCACAAATATATTAACTACATCGGTAACTTGAGATTTTCCCCATAGATAATATACAGGTCGATTCCTTGCTCGAAGAGGGTGCCACATCGAGTCGGCGGGAGGTTCTCCGAGCGACATTTAGAGACGACTCTGCTCGTAACCGGAGAGCGATAAAGCGAATGACAAATGCTTCAAATAGGGAACTTATCTGGTGAAAGAGTTGAGTCGCCGTTCATCCATCAAACCGCATTGAATGGAAACGGTCGTGTATTTTCCGAGATTTATCGCGACCGTTTACAGTGTCCCGAGACCGACGATCGCCGCCCTTTACGTCCTCGGAGAAATTCGACGGCATTAAATAATAACCTAGTGGACGACTCCGTTAGTAAACGTCAAACCGAAAGGAGAAAAATATAATTTTGTTCGGCCGAATATTCGGTAGACAAGAATCTAGCTCGTAACTCAAAAAGTGACACGTGCAGTAAAATGCGAGATAAGGAATTGATTGGCCTCATGGTGAGTGTTTGTGGGCGCTCGACCGATGAGAATTCCTAAAGTCGTCCCGTCCTAACAGCAGTGGGTCCCGGCACCATTATAAATACGGTGTTACTGATATTATCAGTAGCGCACTGCATTACGCTGCGTTTGGCGCGGCTTTGGAAACGCTCGTGCGATCGGTTACGTGGTCGAGGCAGTCATCACTACTGTTGCGATAGCGATTTTAAGTAAGAATATATTTAGCATAACGGGTTTTTAAATATTATGTAACTGCTGAGACATTTATATGCTATCGGAATAGCTATTGGCGTTATTTTTTTTATTTAATTGATCTTTTGTATCCAGTAATCACAAAACTACAATAAATATGCTTACAAGCAAATATTTAAAACTCATTTATATACTATAGTTACTATAGATTGCTATACATATTTAACAATCATTTATAACTAAAGGTCCTGCATTTAAACTAGGATTCAATCTTCAACCCTCTTAAAAGTGTCTTTGCATTTTTTTAAGTAACAATATTTTTGTTTAAAGGAAAGTAAGAGTTGAGTTATATCGTGTCTTTGCAGATCGGGGCGGAATGATGCTCATAATTTCGAGAGAAGGATCACGACAAGGGCTAAATAAAAAATGAACAAAACACATAAACAATGTCTGTAAGTGCGGGGTTCTACCAGGCGAGCCCGTAAGCCCATAACTCAAAGTTGATATAGAGCATTGGGTGGTTTCCCGAAATATTGCCCCATCTGAGTGAGTAGGCCTAAGTTACTTCGGTGCAGAAAATCTCAAAGATCATTCCGTACCAAACCCACACTGCTAAGGAGTAGAACGAACGAACTGCATGATCTTTCTACAATTTTGTTCGCTATATACGGCACCTGTTAAATCATGCACACGTTTGGTAATTTTGTTAAGTGAGAGTACACTTGAGTTAGCTACCGATGTGGAAATGCCAATTATACTTTTTTACAATTATAAAACTAACTGTTATATTTGTGATACTTGCCAATTATTCCCTTTAATCGTACGGTTAGTCAAAACAAATATATAAATCACACAAAAATAGTTGTGTTACAAGTGTGTAGATACAACAATAGAACACACGCTTACGTTGTCAAATAACGTGAATAATCTTACATCGTCTTACAACACTTGAAAATATATTTACTTTTATACTGAACTCACTTACAAGACGGTAAACATAAACAAAATATGCTACAAGGCATTCCAATCATTATCATTATTCTCTCATTCGTATGACTGGTTGACATCGATTGCCTTGAACCATCTTTTATTTATGTTTACCGTCTTGTTAGTGAGTACAGTAAAAGAATAAATTTATTTTGAAATGTTGTAACACTTTTTTAATTTCCATCCCGTGATTATAACAACACTTACCATGCTAATAAAAAGTTGTTTAATTAACTTTCACAACCTTTAACAAATTATTTTACATTTTACAACATTATTTTCTACTTTGGAAACCCTCACGGACATAAATAAGGAGAATCTCGGAAGATAAAACGCTTTGCAGTTTTGTTTATATGGTTAAAAAACTGATGAACTTTAAGAAATACGTAAAGCAAACAGTCTTTATATTGTAGACAGTATACAATACTGTAGGCAAAATACTTTATTCACATGCACATTAAGAACAGTGTTTGAGTCAAAATACATATTGCATACAATTTCACAATGAGATGGTTAGTTTGTGAGTTGGTCAGTCCATTGGTAGTAGTTAGCAGTCAGCTAGCGAGTAGAGATGATGCTCCTGCAGCCAGCTTCTCCGTCTGTTCCCAAAGTGCTTCTTCTCTCACTTTTTCAACTCCTCTGGTAGAAGTCTTTGTATGAATTTCTAGCAGAGTATCTTAGTAACACAACAACAGAATTAATAAAAACTAAAAAGTTTTATTTAATTTGTATATTACCACCTAACTCAGCGGATGTATAAGTTTATAATGTAAGTTTCTACTGACTCATGCCCGTAAATAAATATCTGTATCACATACATTTATTTCGCCATAAAGGAGCTCTGGATATCGTACTGACTGACAAAAAGTGTAAATTTAAAATATAAAAGATTTTCTTTTTAAACTGATTTCAATGGTGAATACGACCTCAGTATGTAAATATACAAGGTGTACATAAAGTCCCGCACGAGTTTAATATTTTTTGAATGATAAGAGATAAATCAATAAGATTTGGTACATCAACACTACACCTAAAAATCTACTTTTTGAAGGAACTATCAGTTTTCTGTCATATCATGGGGACGTCCCGCAAGGAGTCAGAAGGAAATCTTAAATAGGAGCATAGGTCAATATGCACATCACTTCAAAGGGCTTATCTAGCAGAGTTGAATGCCGCAAACCGCACTAAAAAAGGTTGATCCAGTAAAAATTGGCAGCTGTTCAAAGGTTTTACTTGGTTACATGTTATTAGTAGCCACAACCCCATTAAAGCAAAACTGCAACTAAATTAATACTGCAGCTAAATACTACATTATGCCTGTCAATACAGAAGTGAATTATGACGTTAGTTATCCTCAAGGGTTACAAATTTGGTCCTAATCTATTGATAACGGGGAAAACCTGGTAGCAGTAACAATTAGAAAGATCTTATCTTTTTTTAATAAAACCTTTGAACAGCCGCCATTTTGTACTGGATCACCTTTTTTTAGTGCGGTTTGCGGCATTCAACTCTGCTAGATAAGCCCTTTAAAGTGATGTGCATATTGACCTATGCTCCTATTTAAGATTTCGTTCTGACTCCTTGCGGGACGTCCCCATGATATTACAGAAAACTGATAGTTCCTTCAAAAAGTAGATTTTTAGGTGTGGTTGTTTAGGATGTACCAAATATTATTGATTTATCTGTTATCGTTCACAAAATATTAAACCCGTGCGGGACTTAATGTACACCTTGTATAAGCACAAATATTAAAATGTCCTTTCTACTAGGAAACAGAGGCGGTTTTCTTTAATTTGCTTGCTGGAATGTCTCCTCGCGTGTTTTGGCTTAGGCAAGTAAAATATTGTAATTCGAAACTATTTATGATTATTGTTATTTTAATTTTTTGAATCAAATGTGAGTGATTGATCAAAATTAAATGTTTAAAGTTGAAAGTTCGAAACACCGATTTAGTGTAGGTATGAACTCCGATTAAAATCCCTTTCCATAAATAGTATTTATATTTCGTACATGCCTAATAAGTTCTTAAAAACCTAACAAAATACATTGTGGAAGATCAAGTTTGATTTTATGATAAAACATTTAAGCCTCTCCTAGCTAAAAAAAAACTGTTTTATAAATCCAAGAAGCAGCAGTTTCTCCAAACTCTACACCCAGTCATCGCTATAGACAGTGTTCACTACAGGCGAAGCACCGTCCACGGCAAGGAGTAGAAGGGGGATAAACAGCTTGCGCGATGATCGCGGGAGCATCTGGAGTTCCGGGCTTATTGATAACGAGGGTGAAACATCACTCCACTCGTTCAGGAACTCCCGCGGCTGAAAAAGCCGTTAATGATAGCCAAAAAGTCTGGCAATAAAAATAAATCAAAGAGCGGGGAGTGTGTACGGATAGGGTTAGATGGGGACGCACACACTCCCTTTAAAACATCGGCTCTTTCCTCTCCACTAATTAAATTTGCAAGTCGCGAACATTCTTACAGCGCTCTCCGATGTTTTGCTACGGCAATAGACTATTCTTAATCGACCAGTTTGCATATTCCCCTTCCTGTTAACAGATATTCGTTACTCGGCTCTGATACTTTCGCTGAAATTAGTTTCGGTTAATACCGAGATAAAACGTAACCAGTGACAAGTTTATATTAAGAACAGGTTATCATTGTACAGAACGAATTTGAAACACAAATACTTCAAATCTTTAAAAGCTATAGAAAAAAAGGTTAAAAAATAAGCTACGCGTAAAAACTCTATTCGTTTACCTGAGCTAAAGTTATGGTTTGTTTTACTATTTTTTCGCTTTCGTCCATGATATGATAATTTTACTCCAAATAAGTTGCTCTAGCTAATTATTTTGTACTTAAAAGACTTCTTCACCTTTTATTATGTTTTTATTATAACTCATGTTAAAAGGAAACGTGGTCCATGTTTTTGTGTAATCATGTTTCTAGGAAAATTTACGTAACATTTATAGAATAAATATTTGCGTATTATTAGTATTGTATATCACATTCATATTCATCATAAATTATAACAGTTGATATCAGTTATTCAAACAAGCTATAACTTCAATCGCTATTCAACTGACACCAATTCCAGTTGGTATTTGATTTAGTCACAAGTTTTCGCATTTGAAGAAGAAATTACATTCTTAGATTTTTTTATAAAAAATTTTACTTTTACCTTCCTTTGCAAAAATCACGTAGTAGGACTTGGACGAATAGTCTGCAGTCTTCGAATACGGTCACTTGTGTGTCAAGACCTCTGTAACTCTTTTTTTTATTTTGTTGAAATTGTAATTGTTTTTATTTGGATTTGGAGAAGGAAAATTTCGTGCACATACAATGTTGCTAATATGGTATAATAAAATAAAACACAAAACTGCAAACACGCACTGTCTCCTTCAAACATATTTCTACATATCAACCTTCAGATGATTTGCTAACACTTTGATATTGAACCTGATTGCATATTTGTACATGAAGGATATGTTTTAAAAGATTCCCAGTTAAGATATCACAACATACTACACTGGACGTAAAGCCAAAATGTTACGGTAGGTTATGATGGGTAACCCTATAACGAGAGTAAAACGCTGATAATGTAATCAAGTCTGAGAATATAAACAGAGTTTACATGTCATCAGAAACACTTCCGTCATAAAACAAAAACCAGTAAACAAAAGAATGGTTGTAACTGCTAGAATTTCCTTAAGGTTTTGAAGAAGAGATAGATTATCACGTTTCTCCTTTACATGTTTTGGTCTCTCAGCGAATAAGGACCACAGTCATCGGGCTACTCGAGGGTGGGCGACCGGCCGGTCCCAGAACCAATCGATTTCGTCCGTTTTCGGTGGCCACATAATACTCCATAAATCTCCAACTCCATAAATACTACAAAAATTAAATCAGCGACCGAGAAAGCCGCCTCAACCGGGCTTACAAAGTGTATCGCTTATTTTATAGTGTAAACATTAAAGTGCGTATAAATCAAGAAACAGACTTACGTTTATGGCCGGCAACATTATGTCGTGTAAATCAAAATCCGCGCGGTCGCTCTGTTGCGCTCAATCGGAGCCGCCCGGCGTAAATAAGCGGCCTCACTCTTTATGTCAGTATCCCCTAGGCTTCTATCTTCATCTGCCTGGATCTGGACCCCGCATCAACTGCTATATCGGGTGCAATGCTCGCAGTATGAGAACCTTCCTCCACAGCAAGAATGAACACTGCAAGTCGATCTACAGACACTTAAGAATCATCACTCTTGTCAGTCTATATACTTTGATGTTAGAGCGTGTGGACATAAGGAGTAGCCATGCAGGGAGTAGCCCACACCCATAAAACTCACACATACCTAAATACAAACATACATAAGATAAGTATTTATAAAACTAATTCATGTGTAGTAAGAAGATTATATAGTTTTATAATACACTTTGTCTTGATTTTTGTGACATTATTTGTCAATTTAAGTATTATCTTGTTTAGTAACAAGATGATTTATCATACAAACCAGTTTTACTTTACATACACTTTTTGCCGATTTTAAAATTTTCATAAAATTTATTGTTAAGTTGATTTAACTTTTTATTTTAGGCCCTACGCCCATCATTCCAGTCGGCACTGTCTGTAGTGTGCAATAACTCAGGCCCCTAGGAACGAGTCGGGCCCGAATGTTCAGGCGGTGATGACCGCGGCAGCTGGCGCCCGGAGGTTCCCAATCCAGGAGGAAGTAACCATCTTCACTTCCCTGCAAACCCGAGGGTCGGGGGTTTCCCACCCGCGCCGCCGCGCCGAGCCTCCCGTAGCGCTGCCGCTGTAATAACAAACATCCTATGAATCATCATCTGGGGCCCGAGTAGTTCTCACCATCAGAAATTCAATATTCTCCATCTGTCTTGTACTATTTCAATCTCCTTCCTGAATAAGGATTAGATGGTCCACTATACTTAGTTCAAAACTCAAGCTTTAACTATACGGCCTCGGTTGTTTTGCATGTTTTTAACCAGTTAAATTTTAGAAAGTTTTACTTTTAATAAATACTGCTTGATCGATGTGTTCTTTGTCCTAATTCCACACAGTTTTTGAACGAAGTCCAGTCTGTAACTAGGCCTACTTAGGGCCTAGTTACAGGGAAATAAGGTTAACCTTATTTAAAAATAAGCAAATTTATTAAATAATGCAGCTTGCTGTTGTTGTTTTTCATTGTAAGTAATGTTCAATCGTGCTGAGAAGGATTAAGATTAATTTTCACATCGGTTGATCTTTGATAAGTCATCAATGTCCATCCACATCTATCAGCAAACTAACCTGTCCACTGTCCCTCCCCCGGATGGTTCCAATAACGGTGCCAGACTGGAACCAGATACTCACAGCCAGGACCCTCTCGGTTTCATGTCCGCAACTAATATTTGGCTTCGAGCCTTCATATAGGTTTATTGAGAGTTAACGTCAAAATAACTAGCGGTTTCTACTCTTAACTACCTTCAGCGGGGCCTTCAAAGAAACCTGAGATATCCTTTAACGTTTGAGGACGTACTTTCGGCACCTCACTGAATCTTAATTGGTCCATATTTTCAACACTCTTCTCTCATAATCACCGCATTTCTGACCACGTCTTTGTTCTGACGAAATTGCCATTTTAGAATTTAATAAAACTGCTTTTAACGGTTTTCACATCGCATTTACCGCCTCGTTTCAGTGCCTACTTTAGAAAGCACTAGCTGGACGGCAACCTTATCAATTTCGGTGTGTTACAGACGCACGAACGTAGAAATCGACGTTATCGTAGAAATCTTGTTAGACGTATGATGGACGTATAGAATTCAGAAACTCTATAATAATACATGTCAAACAAAGCTATTTTAAATTGGAAACTGTTTCCAGTAATAGTAACAAACAAATTATAATAAAAAGATAATTAATAAAATGCATGCTAGTAAAATAAAAATCGAATATTGAACAAGGATATATTTTAATAAAAAAATACTCCCAAACAACCAAAAACTAATGCTATTTATAGTGTTTGTTTGTCAATAAACTTTAAAAATTACATAAATGATAAAACAATGGTCAGTACAATGCACGTTGGAAGAAGGGCGCACTATTGCTTGACACTATTTACACAATCCCCCGTACTATGTAAAAATGATTAAAGTTAACTGATTTGATGGCAAAATATAAATATATTGACATATGTTATCAAAAATTGTCTAATTGGTTCAGCAATTTAAAGTTAAACCTTGTGGTTATCTAGTGTTTTAGAACTAATTTCCACGCTTAAGTTGTTAAAAATGGAATAGATTAATTTGTTTTGTTTCGAGCAAACTGACGTGCCTCGCAGTCTTTTTTATAATCTTCTTCACACTAATATCAGTTGAGGTATACAAACCATACAGTAACAACAGTATTCAGTCAGTCCTTAAACAGTATTCAGTTTTTTCATTTATTAGTTGTATTGAATTAAATTAAAAACTCAAATGAAAAATTAACTTGTAAGGCGAAATAAGGACAAGCCCATCCAATAACTACCACACACAAATTCTAAGATTGCTCCAAAGCACAAACGCTCTATGAGTAAAGAATAATTTATTAGCTAGTTTTGTAAAATATAGGATATTTGTAGTTTCGATAATATAGTATATGCCACTTTGAATACCTTTAATATTATATATAAAGGAAAATTAACTATTTAAATCTAAAATGTTGTGGTAGTTTAAGGAGAACTAGTTCTGGAAACACCAAATACTCTGATAAAATATATTTATATATATATAATAATCACCTGACTAAATGAAATCATAATTTTCAAAAGATAAATAGTGAACATTTAAAGGCCAATGGGCGAAATTCCTAAGGAATTTTTGAATATTTTATAAATTTGGATATACGTAGTAATGATAACAATCATATATACGTTATGTTAGGGGTTTATAATAGTATTATGCTCAATTTTAGAACGGCGGATTTGCCATTTATACATTCTAAAATTAGCGTTTTAAATATAAATTTTGAACAAAATTAATAATAGTTTTACAATTCACGGTATACAAATCTGTACTATTGTCCTGATATGCGGGATGTGAGCACGGATGTTCTGTAAACATCTCGCTCCTCCAAACCGCGGTGGCCCAACCAAACTGTACGTTTAATGTCAATGGCTCATATAAAACTTTCTATCTTTTAATGAATGATCAATAAATGGTTTGATGAGATCGTCGACCCTCATATTGGGAACCAGTTCATTACACATCTTGTCACACGGACGTCTATCAAATATCAGGCTTCTTTAAACACCTTGTTACGTATGACCCATTTTCGACTTTGGCCTGACGTAATCGTAATATTATATTGTACGATACTCCAGCAGCTGATAACCTAAATATATAAATAACTGAATTTTGGGTATGTTGTTTTCTCAAAATATTTGTAAAAAGTTTATTGCTCAACATATTTTTGTATTAATATTAAATAGGATAGTTTATAAAGAATATACCTAAGTGTAATAATTTATATTATTATAATGTATATTATTACCCCTATTTAACACGGTAATGAATAATAGTTTATCAACAGATCTTTATAAATTCGCATTTACAGAATAAACTGCACTATTGTAATTTTATTTGTTTAATTTTATTTTCTGAGATAGATATGTTATTTCAAATGCTAACAATGTTTTGTATTTTGTGATCTGTGCACTGTTGTATAATAAGATATGGCCTATGGTATGATTATGCATTTATTGGTTATACAAATACCAGCCCTGCCTATAATACATGATTATTTTAGGTGATGCCACCGTTCCGAAATAATTTTGTTTTTTGATAATAATATTATTTTTATAGCATCGTGTCAGACGCAAGTCTCGTATTCAATAAGGAAATAAATATTACTTTGAGAATATACTTTATTTTAAATTTATTCGCACTTGGGTCGTACTTCTGTTACTTTAGGCGTATCTGTGTAACTATCCGGTTCTTAAAGATTTAACAAATCTGAAAAAGAAATTCGCCACAAAAACTTGTCCAAAGGTCTGGATGTTTGAGTAACGCTACATTGTTTAAGGTTCCGGAAACGAAATACAGCAGTGTTTGCTCAAATGTTCTCATTAAAAGATTTCTTTGTTACAGGGCCCGAGAAGGTCTCGGACTTTGCACAAGGCACAATAGACGGCCAATCTTCGACAAATAAATATTACAATTAATATGTACTCAGCGAGCGGGGCTCGGGGGACCGGTCAAAATGTAGTTAAACACACACACAGACACGGCCGAGTTACTGGAGGTCATTACGAATTTAACATCCTCGTTCTGAATTATTATGGGCTACGAGAAGTGTGGGGCGAGCGGGCAAGAGAAATTATTGTTCGAATGGTCAGCCGCTATTGTCTAAGCCTTAATAAACAGTGGCAAGGCGGTGTAGAAAAACTACTTGTTAAATACAATACGTACAGTGTTCGCCATTGTTAGGATAATATAAGGCGCGGGGCCATTGTGTAGTTTCGACCAAACTGCGACTGTGTGTTACGCTGCATGAGTCCGTGGCTCCACCATGGGCCGGACCTCGGGCACCACGGAGGTATATGGCGGCAGAGGTGTAACGACTCACACAATCACACTGTTTACTGTTCACTGCTTATTAACTACCTTCATCGTAAACTTATACCTCAATTTGTCTTTGTTAATTTAGACTAAATATATTACTATTGATATATTCTTGTATTAAATGTATTTTAATAAGTATGACAGTATTTTATATTCATACACTTTAATGATCTCAGTACTAGATGGCGATATAAGTTTAAAACGTTACAAATCTGTTTATTTACCCTCCACCGAAGACTAAACACAATTGGAAAGTTTAAATTATAGGGTAATGTATAAAACATAACAATTTACACCCTATCCTGGCTTGTAAAATGGTACATTTGTACTAACGACATTAAACTAGATCGGTATAGTTTGTAGTCAATGCTCTACAGGACTCTAGTGCTGATGTCTAGCGTAATATATCTTATTTGTTTACCTAGCTCTAAATTCGGGACCGAGCAACGCTGGAAAAGGAAACTTATCATATAGCATAACCAACTTTGTAGTGACGAAAACCGTAATAATGGACAATTTTAACAATATACAACAAAAGTATCGCGTAAGTGAAACGGTTTGTAAAATAACTTAAACTGTTTGGCTTCTTTAATTAAGACATCCTCGGGCTATGATGGAGGTGCCGGGTTTAGGCGCGGTGTCTGCGCACTTGGGACATTTGCGATAAATTCTTTAGTTTATCCGCACGGCCGAGCACACGCAACCTTACGCGGTGCCGTCTCTATCCAATTTATTTCCAATAAAACGGGATTCGCCCGTTCTGTGTTCCCGTAGAGACAGGTTCACATGTTTATTAATATCTGAAAGACCCCGGTAATCCGCGCGGTTTTATGTCGTACGAGTGGAACCCACGAACCACTTCTTTTTCTGTAAATTAAAAAGAATCGGTATTAGCCATCGGTTAAAAGTCGGTTTTATCGGCCGTAGCGTGTTCGCTAATTTTCCCTATGCTCTTTACTAAGGTATTTTATAGTACGGCGGTGTGTTAAATCCTTACGCTCCTTATCCTTAATACAACCCTCGCCGTGGTTTATTCTCGAATGTCACGTACTGCTTCGTTTGAGATGTGGGAATAGTATGTTCATTTATTACATCTACCGAGGGTAAAATTAATTTTCCACCGTTACGTAAAAAGGTTGAATTAACCCAGCAAACGTTTACAATAATTAACATTAAAGTATGCTGCGTTTCATAAAGTAATAATCTATTAGTCATTAAACGAGCATTATTAAGCGGAAAGTCTTTAATGAGATTAACGATGGTAGTGAAAGTAAGAACAAATGTTCCTATGAAAATATTTAGTGCTGACGTAAGTGAGGGTAGTGTCAGGGTGATGCGTGGTGGCTCTGCTCCTGGGATCTATGCATATACAACAAAAATAATTGACTAACCAACCCTTAGCATTTCTACCAGAACAATTGCAGAACGTTTTAGCTAGGGAAATTTATTTATACAAATCAGGTATAAAAAACTATATCAATAACTACAGTCCGATTTCATTATTCAGTGTCATATATCAAATATTTCAGACGTACCAACTGATACCTTATCTGGATACCAGGTCACCAGTTTGGGTTTAGAGAAAATAAAAACAAGAGCGATACATGTTTTTTATGAATAGATATTTGACCGATTCCTTAAATTTTAATGAAAATGTACTAAAAATTTTATTTATTGACTTTGAGAAAACATTCGATTTTGTTAACTGAAATATTCTTCTAGAAAGTTAGACTACGTAAACAATCGGGGCGTGTCGCTAAGTTGGTTTGAAAATTATTCGAGTGGTCGAAGGAAAGTTATTTCAATTAAAATATGGAGCGACATAAGCAACTCTAACTACGGTGTTATTCAGAACTTTTGGTCCCTCTCCTTCTTTAATAGTCTACACGTAAATAATTCAGATAAGCTCTTTGTCAAAAGGAAGTGTTTCTTTTCTGTTTATGATACGACTGTTGTATTCAGGGAGAATATGGGAGCAAGTATATAATGTACAGTAGTTGCTTTAGAACTGAATCTGATTCAAAATTGGTTCTCCCACAATATCTTAACAATGAACATCGGAACAATTAAATGCGTATCAATAACGCTGCCGCACCGAGGCTTCAATAGGGAATCCTAGTTTGGGGAGAGGCTAGCAGTAAATGAGGTATTTAATCCTTTATTTGTAAACAGCAATTTAATAATCAAAAAACCTTTGATAAAACCGGCAGCATCCATCTGATCTACTTTTTCGCACCAGATGAGTAGTAAACTTCGAATGTGGGCCTGCAGGTCTCCAGTATGATTAAAACAGAAAGTTTAATTTATTAACTGCATATAGCCAATTCCCTCCATAGAAACAATCCATCTTAAGATAAGGGCCATGTAGGTATTTCATAGAGTGAATAAACGTTCCATCAACGTAAGGCTGTTTGGGCTTGACCTTGACCAGTCTGGTTCTCTTAACAGTTCCAAATAATTGTTAATTTATTTCATATACTGTATATTATTATTTCTACATTTATCTTCATTTGATTTATTTTGTATCACTTTATATTCAATGCCAATAAATAACCAAATATGAATTTTATTTTCGTACTTATTGTGTTTTTACACTAATACTTTTAATGACAATTTGTTCAAAAATTCTAAAAAACATTCAAACAATATTTTTATTTATTCAAAAATTAATCATGGTGTAACTGTAAACAACTTGTGCTTCTTATTCTGTAAATTACAAAATACATGTTTGGTTGCACATTACAGTGTATTATGTAATAATAAATCTCATCCCTCTTGTCCTGCTCACAGGGTCATAGGGATACCCGTTTTGCGCACAGCGGTCAAGTTTATTGACGAGGGTCAGTTTTATGGCCCTCAATGAGTTAGTCGGTTTGCGCACAGGGTCACTTTTCATCGGGCTGGAACTAATCCCTTCATCCCCCACCAACCCTTTACTTACTTTCAATAATTTAATGGGTAGAGGATGCAATGTTAATGAAGATAATATTACATAGTTAGTATGTGTTATATTCATTTCTTTGGCAAACGAGAAAGGTGTCTTTATACAAAATTATGATTATTTTTGGTTGGTTTTTTAGTATTAAGAATGTAGTACCAAGTGAAGGATAATCTAGATTCAAGTATTAATGTATTTTAGATGTTTCAGTATAAAAAATACTAGTAATGAAAATCTGCAGCCATTGATTCTTATAGCCACATTCTTAGTCAAGCGACAAATTCCGTTGCGACAACCATCACGGGGTTGTGTTGGGGATTTTTCTACTTTCAATGGTAAGTGAGTTGCCTAGTTGCAAAAGAATGCGGTTTGGGTGTGTGTATCTTAATTTATATATTCTTATATCTTAATGTATATATTAATTTATACATTTTTTCAAACCAGATATGAAAACGTATCAACGTATTTTGGAAGTGTGACTCTCTCATCACTACCTTATCAACACGATGCAAAAGAACCCTTAAGCAGAAACAAACTATGTTTTGTATTTCTTAAATATTTTCAATCTAGTTTTTCCAGGTAAGTTTTTCAACAACTAGAAATATTTAAAAATTTGTTTTTCTTGTTCTTTTTTATATTAATAACTAATATGTGTGTCCTCGATTCATTACCAACTAATTCAAACTTGCGCCTGCGGTCAGGCCACTAGTGCAGTAGGCCTATGTATTGACAGTGTGCGCAAAACGACCAATGTTTTTGACAGATTCCTGACCGCTGTGCGCAAATTGAGTATACCCCAGGGTCATGCGGCAAAATTTGTCTTAAATACCTGAAATTATAAGTAAAATATTGCCTGGAAATTGAATTGATTTTGATTTGATTGTACTTTATTTTAAGACCCGATGAAATGCTAAAAAATTTTGTTTACATTCCTGTTGTATTTATAGCAGAAATAATTCGCAGTCTGTTTCCTTACTTAAATTTGAAACAAGACGCTATCGCATGTGCCTTATGGTAAGCGAGTAAACTCTGTACTTCCTCGTTAAACACTCCTGCACGCATCTGCACATTTCTATCTATCGTCGTGTTAACAAAACATCTATTCATAACACAACGTGTTAAACAGTGTGGCACTCGGCCCTCGAACATTTAACGGTTATTGGATTTTAGATTGACAATAACAATTCATGCACAAAATTATTGTCTTTATGCGTCGCATCGACAGAACATAGCCCAGGGTGCCCTACAAGTAGTCATTGTAGCTGATGCGATCGGGAGGCCTACGCCAGAGCCGTTCTATTGCCGCTGTTACTCCGGCTTCTTCAGTTAACGGTAAGCGAATAATTAGCTAATGCGATTAAGAGCTGACGCCTCCCCCCCCCAACATCCCTTTCCTTATGAAGCTTGTTGAATTTAACACCTTAAAACACTTGTGCTCAATATTCCAACCCCTCCACTACTTATTGTCTTTTCAAATATTGTCTCTCAGTTCTTACCGAGCCTAATGCTCCTCCTCGACACCCGCACCAGCCGATTGCCTCGGTGTTTATATCAATACTGGATCCTCCCCCTCCCTCATGCGACTTCTTGCACCCACTAAACACTTTCTCCCCGAGTGTATTCTAAGATTAAGTCGCAGAATGCGATTAGTATTACAATTAAACTGTGAAATAGTAGTGCAATCTTTATTCTTTATCAATAAATGATACTGTATGCAGTCAGATTTATGGTTTACGGACTCAGGTGTAAGTCTAAATAAAAAGTATTTTATTTTTATAAATTACTGTCCTGAGTATTTTATAATACTGGGCTGAGGAGTATTAGGTTAACGTTACTCCATGGCAGTTAAGATTCATGGAAAAATGTATTGATTTGATAAAAACATTAAAAAGGTTTATTGCTTTATTTGGCTACATACATGTAACCCTCTTTCCGATGATTGTTACGAATTAAAAGATAATAACTGATGTTGATGTGAACATGTAGGCTTCTATGGGGTAGGTAAATAATAGTTTGACCTGGCCTTGAAACCACATTAATTTATTCAGTATGTAACACAGTTTTGTTTCTCCACAAGTTTAAGACATGGTAAAATGTATCATTTATATTTTTTTAATAAGACATAGTTTTTGTCAGGTCACTTCTAAAATATTTATTGGGTTATCAAAATTGCGATTTCACTGTGAATTCTATCTGGTGATCACCACCAACTTAATGCGTTTTCCAGCTTTCCTCGTGCGATTATCTCAACATTTACCATTATACCAGCTGCGTATGATGGAGAAGGGAAGTATTGGTATTTTTATAACATAATTAACAAATATTTAAATCTTTCTGTAGTAATTTCTTCCTCGACTATAAAGCGAGCTCCCTCTAGCATCCTGAGTAAGGAAACTCCCCAGCACTCAAATACAAGTTGTGCAAAGGTAGCTTATTCTAACCTTAGCCTTTCGGGACTCCCATTTATATTTTGCTACAATATCTTGAGTCCGTATCAATTATGTCGGTCAGACGTAATACAACTACACCATAAAGTGACTTCTGGTAGAATTTTTCCCCGTACGACTTACATCTGGTGTTGCCTACCGCGTGCAAAAAGAGCTAGGTCTCAGAACAGACATCGTACACGACACTCCGCGGGTACGTTCTCCTTGCATACCAGCCATGGGAAAGTAACTGACGGACAAATGGAAGATCGTTTGAGCCGAACGGATTTAATTGGCAGAGCGAAATTGATCAGAGAGCGACAGCGACAGGCGGTTTGCGGGCCCTGCTCTTCGATGGGACCGCATTCTATCCGTCTCAAACAAAAACCGTCGTTATTTATTACGAAAGCATCGAACTTTTGAAAAGCTGAACAGTCGGATATCCACGGACATGGTTAGGATTCCACCGTGGACTGCAGAGAATAATTGGTTAATTGGCAGTAATCGTCTGATGCGCTGGTCAGCCCTCCACGCTCACCTGACTGCTGAGGTGGTGAAGAACTTGGGATTGCACTTTGACCATGCAAACCCCAGAAAAGATTGCACTCTAACAACAACAATTATTGTTCCATGTTTGTGGTAACCAGATTTCTGAACATAGTATCAAACACTATGGATTCTAACGTCAAATAATGTATAATATATCGATTCAGATACGTCAAAATCATTGCTTCATCTTCAGGCACAAGAACGTTGACATAAAAACTTATATTTGTTCCCTGGTTGCTAAAATATGAAAATATGATACATAAATTTAATAGCAAACATTTGTACAGAAACACAAGAACGAACAATTGTTATCCGTCCTGAAAGAAGAGCAAATGTGAATGTCAATGTTCTTGTTTCTTAAATACAATACGTAATGTTGTAACAGTTATTATACATTTAGGATTAACTTATTTCATGGATTGATTGGTTTTGGGTTACAAAATGAAATTAAAAACTATAATATTGTAATATTTTGTTTATTGACAGTATATTTTTAGACGGTTTAAATGTTTCAAATATCGTACTTTACCTCCTTTACCTACACTTAATAAACTTTTTCATCTATTAATTAATTCCTTGGGAAATCATTAACCATTTTTTATAAGGTTTGTCTATAGTATTCTTCTCTGCAGCTAAGCCCCGGTGATTACATAGGTACGGGCGATGGCACAGACACACATACAGGAGAACGGTTGTACCAACAGGAGGATGGTTGTACATACAGGAAGATGGTTACACATCTAGAAGGATGGTTACAAATTCAGTAGGTATTTACCCAAAAAAACACACTCTCTTAGTTAAAGCATGTCAGCCCAAAACACATTAATTTTCATTTTTATTATAAACATTTATGTATGTTCACACATTAACCTACGAAATTAACGTCATACTTTCGTAATATTTAGTGCCAAGATAATATAGTATCAATAGTATAATAATATTTAAAAACCTGAATTATTTACCTACTTGTATTGCTTGGATTTTAATTTGTATTAGTATCGTTTAAGTCTTTTACCAGTTATAAGTTTACTTATGTACGCCTTCAAGTGTTCTGAAATAGTAGAATAATAAATCTAACACTTAAAATTGACTGTGTATTGTGACACCTTTCGCCGTTTTACTACCCATTTCCTTGGGATGTGCCCCACCAAAAACAATGTAATAATTACTTATATAATTTACAAGTAATAATTGTGATACATGAATCTGGATTAACTCGGTTTTTTTAATTAAGACGTGAATCGTCCCTTAACGTCACCTTTCTTTTATTCAATTTACCATATTGCAATGAATTTTATTCCGGCAAAACGGTGCAATCCAGTAATAGCTTTTATTAGGTATTTTGCTTCGCATCGTATTTATAGTATGTTCTACTATACTTTAGCCTTTTTAACGTCTCGATAAATAGGTATTGATGCACATTAAACCAACAACCTACAGTAGAAGTCTTATTGTATTCAACTTTGTGACAAAGAGCCAACCGTTTTATACCAACACACCTTTATACGTTTTGTCAGGATCTAGTTTACGGGTTTATAGTGAATTATATTACAAATGAAAGATATTTATTGTGAATCAATCTAGAGCTGAGACTTACTTAACTAACACTGAGGATCGAGGCAAACATATAACGGACCCCTTCAAGTTAAGTCCCCAAAAAATAAATGGACCATGTGCGAGTGGTAGAGTTGGATGGACATATACCCAATATCACACCTAAAACAGGAGTAGTGGTTTTTGGTTCGGATCCCTCGTTTAAATTTATATTCCTTAATCGTAATGTTTATTTTGCTTAAAGTTATTTATCTCTGCTGAAGTAAAGACGATTTTAATCAGTAACAAGGCAACACTCGGTATCTCATTCATAATTAATTTATATTTGCCTTTATATGTGCATAAATGTATGCCGGTGTCGTAAAAAGTTTTAGTATTTTCAAAAATGGTCATATCGAAATACTCAAACCGTGAATGAGAATGTACGTGAAATAAATATTCGAGATAAAAAAGGAAATACTGCTTTACGGAACGAAAAGGCAGAAAGTAACAGCATGTCGGTGTAATTTGATAGCAGATCAGCCCTAAGCCACCTTTGGGCTTTAAAACTTTGATCGCCTCCCCGAGCTTGTTGACAGGGACCATGCATGATTGGGGATGACAAGGTTGTCTGCAGTCAATTTGTGAACGCTACCTTTGCTCTCGGCAACTTTATTCTCTAATAACTCCTTTGCGACGTTTACTCCGCTTGCTTTTAATTATTGCACGAACATAAAGCTAAAATGTGGTTACTGACTGACTCACTGGCTCTAAGCGAGTGGTCGACAAATTGTGACAGTGTACATTGGGTATTTCTGAATTAGTCTTTGCTTTTATAATTCGTATATATATGAAGAAGTTTTCACGGAATCCTTAAAGACCCCGTGTAACTAGAGTTAAAAATAAAATCAGGTGTAGCAAGCATATTCAAAATGAACACAACACATTAAAAACACACACTTCAAACACAATACACACACATTAAAAAGAATTCAAAGTTAACGCAATTGTTTGTTGAACACTGGGAAGTTCGGTTTCATACAATTGCGCAGCTTAGTGTTTACACTTAGTAGGATGTAACCTATCATTCAACCCTCTTCACATAATATAAACCAGGGCTCGTCAAATTGGGGAGAATAATTTAGTGGACATTTTAATTTTAGATGTGCACAAGGTTAATGGTTTAGTATTGTTTACACGAAATTATGTGGTTGATACCTTAAGGTGTAGTAATTAGAGAGCGAAGATTTTTATTTTGACAGGAAACAATTAAAATGCTATTCAGTTATAAATATAAATAGGTCATACAAGTATCGTACAATTTACTATAAAATCCCTTAATCATCTATCGATACAAAGTAAAGTACCAGGTTTAAAATGAGATTTAACTGAGTATTTGATGTGACGAATAGGAAACGAGATTCACGTCTTTTAATGTTACAATAATATAATGTAAGTGTTGAATGGCTTTACAAGCCCACCAATAACACAACGCCTTAATTAATCGTTTACTACGCTGTTTAACAATTTTTGTTATCTACTCCCGTACTATTTATCGAATTACTAACCTAACTGAGTGATCCAATATACACTCCTTTTACTTTCTCCCCCTTATACATAGTATATGGAGAAAGTATTATTTTCGTAAAAATTTTCGAATTTGAGTTGTTAATGGAAATATTCGTTTTGGTGCTCCCTGTACCCAAAAAATGGATTTTTACGTGATGTCTGTGTGTCTATCTGTCTGTCTGTCTGTCTGTCTGTCTCTCTGTATGGATGTATACAGAGCTAGAGCCCTAACCAATGGTCCGATTTTTATGAAATTTGGTATGTAGGTACTAATCCACGATATATCAGGGAGTTTTTTCATTTTTTGGATTTTTTTTATTTTTGAGGGTAATTATCCCCCAAAAACATGAAAAATCAAGATTTCTCAAAAACGGCTCTAACGATTTTGATCAAACTTTAGTCGATTATAGAACTTTAGTTTTCCAACAAATTGGCATCACCCGCATTTCTGTAAAAATTCGGGTTCAGAAATTACAAGACTTAAAATATCAAAAATTCAGTTTTTTGGATTTTTCATAAAAAAAACATAAATATAAAAAATATTACTATTCACCATTAAAAAGAGCTCAAAAAACTAAATAATTTAGTATCTTGAATTACTATTCTACGATAACTGGTTGCGGAGAAAATTTAAATTTTCATTTTGCGGTAAACGCAGTACGTTGTCCAATGTTATTCTTATGGGGAATACAAAAATTACTATTTCTCTCTTATTTATTGATCCATTTCGTTCAAACTTGATATGCTTGTCAAGTTAGCATTGACCAACAGAGGAAATTCGAAATATTTTGCCCCTTAATAACCCTGAGGGGGGAATAGGGGGCATTTCCCCTCTTAAAACCACGTGTGTAGCGATGGATTCTGTAGTGCTTCCTAAACAGGGATTTGGGTGGATATTTTTGAAAACAACTTGTTTACAAGATTTCCTGTACATTCGACCGTGCTTTGTATTCTATATTTAGTAAATAAAAAGTAATTTATCCCTTAAAGTTGGGCTAAAGGGGAGAAAGTATGTGTCAGTTTCCTGATACCGTTTATTTAATGTTGGTTTTGGAATAAATTAAAGATATACAGTCTTGATAACTAGTTTAATCGATCAAGGTTGTGATCATTTTTGAAGACTGAAATATGTCAATAACGTTTAATAATCATATTAATACATTTTAATTGTTGATGAATAAGTAAGTAAACATTTAGAGGAAGTATTATATATTCTCACGCAGCAATGATCTTTGTCCTACCGTACTTAACTGTCATTAAACTTATTGTTTTGTCAAAAAGTCTAACGTCAATTAGAATTATTAGTTTAAGTTATTCTGTGTATGGATTTTTCGAATTATAGCTAAATTACGATAAATTACATAGCACAAAGTATATCTTGGTAAAAATATGTTCGGATAGTAAAATTATATTTATAACATCCGGATCGAAGCACGATTTATCAGGAGCATGTTCCTATTTCTTATTTCCCCTTAATATTTTATATAACATAACATAACAAGTGTGATTCTTTTTTTATTTAAAAACGCCTCCTCTTCTTATGTAAGGCTAGAAACCAAAATTGCCAAACACCAACAGCCAGTAAGGTTCACTTGGATTGTTCCATCACGTGACCCAAAGAACAAAACATTTTCGTCAACAAGAAAAGGATAGTTTTTGTCTCTCATTCGGCCTCTCGGTATTAACACATCTTGGGAGGTCACAATATTTGAGGTGAACATATTTCTTTTAGATACACTTTTTAGTGCATCCTACAAGTTAATTTTCTAGGCAGAGAAACCGGTCTCCCAAGTTGATGCGGTAAAATGTTAGTTCTAATCTCAACCTTCGACTTGTTAGGATTAGTTCTTGACATACCCTTAAGTCTTGGAGTGCACATTTCTCGGATTATATGTCTTGGGAAAAGCCGTTAAATTTAGTAACGTTTAGTAACAACGTGAATTTTATAGAAGGATTCTTGAAAAGGTAGGACAGCACAGTCTCTTGGGCTGACCCCCTTTCCCCCTTTGTCGGCTGGTCCTGTCATCCAGCCTTCGAAAACGAGAAGTTCTTCACATTTAACCCCACTTTTCTGTGAATCCAAGTTTAGCCTGGTGACTTCCAAACCATTATTTTGAGAGCCATAGAGAAATTAATTTGAATGACAGTTAATCACAATTTACAGCCAAAATAAACACTCAAATATGGCACGATGATCCAGCGATAAACCAACCTGGACCTTAGAATTAAAATGATTCTCCAAAATTATTTTAATAATAAAAACACTATTATAACCCTATAATTACACTATTATGACTATCATTGTTCGGAAACGATACAATGACCTCATTGTAAACTGATATGTTGGTATGGTAACTTAGGGTCTCTGGTATACTTTAGTAGTATATCGTAAAACTGTTATAGAGTTTAACTATTTCTGCTTACTGACATTAAGTAGCCATAATTACAATAATTAAACCTGAAATTACGATTCGATACAGGTTCAATAATTACAGGAGATCCTCTTGATTGATTCATTAAATAACTAGATTTCTTGCCGTCTATATAGTTCACACAGGGATCAGAATGTGAGAGAATAATAACCCTAAGCAAACGGAAAAGTCGATTAAGATTTAGGGTGATGAAAAAACTAATTGGCCACAGGATATGAGTGTAGGGAAAGAATATCGGACTAAATGTCGGATCGCGTGAGGAGCGACGGTTCTGTGCAATTTCATTATTAGCAGTATTTAATAATAGTAATGCTTTCGGCAATTAGAAGAGCAGGCCATCTCGGAATGTTCTCACAAACCATAAATTGCATTACTAATTATATACGATAGACGGTTGTTCGGGGATCCTGGATCTGCCATTGTTCCTTGCCCGCGCCCGCACTGCTAAGTGTAACCTTCATTAATCTACTGATTATTTACAAGTTTCTCAGCATTACAAAGAGCAGGTCGGAAGGCGCGTTTTTGCTGGAGAGTGTTGGCCACTTTGTAGTTTCAGACATCATTCGTCCTGGCTCACTCTGCTAACTGTTGGCGCAGCGTCGGAGACGTGGTTGCGTCCTCTGGCACACCATGAGTACGTGCGTTGTGGCTGTCCATTTTGTTTTCTTTTTCTTGTACACTTTAATGATTTTTTTGTAGCATTTTATGGCAAAAATGGTATGACTGACTTACCATGGCTAAACTAGGTGGCTCTTGCACTGGTCCATGCCAGGTCAGATGCCGACAATAGACACAACAGAAAGAGGTTGTCTCAACATTGGTCAGTCCATACAGCTACCCAGTATAACTAACTTCCCTCTCCCATTGGTTCCTCAGGCTTTGAGGGACGGTTTCCTGAAATCAGAGACTTCCAGGTAAGCCTGGATACCCAGTTAAGGCCAAGCTATTGACGAGAATAATGGATGTCCCTAGTCTACCCGAAGCCATCTGGGAGCGGTACCAGTATGGAAGGGTCCTTACCTGACAAAGTCTAGTCAACCGAGTGCGGACCTACCTGTGGGAAGGAACTTGCAATGGCTTCTGAAAGCCAGATGTGTTGGAGGGCTCTCTGGAAGGGACGGCCCTTGCCTGATGAACCCAAGAGTTTTGCCCAGATGCTCGATTCGTTGAGAAATGATTCTCCTTTTTCATTTTGGGTGATTTGTATTCCCTAACCTCTTTTCTAATCCCTGTAGATCCCTTCCTTCCAGTGACAGTACTGTATTACAAATAAATATGTGCCCATGTGGTCAATTCACGGGCCAAACTAATCCATAAAATCTATCACCTCTTCAGAATTAAAAAAAAGCATATAGAACAATTTGGTTTATATTTTGCAAGATAAACATTTTTTTAGTGTATGTTTAGTTAAGTACTTTTTAACTTACATAACCTTTGTGTGGTAAAAAATAAAGGCCTGATTATGACTGGTGTGACTGGTCGAAATCGATAGCCTTGTACCATATTTTATATATGTTTACTGTCTGTATGCAAATCAGTATAAGTGTAAATATATTCTTTAGTGTTGTAAGACGTCTTTTATTACATCCTGTAAGTAATAACAATACGTAATATGCTAATCAAAAAGTTGTTTAAAAATAAAGGCAAAAGCTCACTCGGCACAATGTTAAATTGACTTCAACTATATGCAAATTGTAAAATAAAGACCAGTTTTCGGTTTAGTTTGGGGGATGTCTTATTTTTCATTGATTAACTAATTGCAATATGATTCTGGGTAAGATAAATGAACTTTACAGAAAAAGTAACACAGATGCCTATAAAAGATTACCTATAAAATCATTGCAAAACTGAAAATATGAATTGTATTACCATGATATTATTTGTTTAATTTGCAAACATACAGACCAGAACCTTGTTGACTTCGTTAACTATTAGTTACCCTAGCGTTGACAGGTCATTCGAGGAAGTGAGAATGAAAGTCACAGGAACGGTGCTCGTTCAGACGATAGGCGGTGGACGATAGACGGGTGGCAGGCCCGGTAATGATGATGAGAGTATAGGATGTATGATTCAAGGACATCGCGGGTTGTAGCCTTGTACACAAAAAGAGTCAAGTGATTTGCCGACATAAGTGTATTGTAATGATGGGGACTCGTCCTAGCAGAACGACATCCGGACGATGACAAACCAACAAAGAGACTTCAGTTCCCATGCCTATAGACACCAACAAAGAGCGATCAATTACCAAGACTGCTGCATCGCGGAACTAAAACACTCGTTTATACGCGCCATTTATTCCACACTGTATTACGGCCTATTCGTAGGAAAAAGAAATCCTTATACCGCGTGACACGAGTTGGCTTGATGACTAATGGGTAAAAATTGTTAAAGCAGGAAAGAATCCTGTTAAAAAATTGGGTCACTGTCGATTCTACCCATAAATAATATGATATGTATATAAATCATGGGTTCTCTAATAAAAGTGAATAACAGCTCGATTTAGGCAACCCCTTTGAATATGATAAGTTAGTTGTCTGTTAAAAAACTATAGTTCGTATCTGGAAATAAAACAACAACAAACAGTGTCTTAAGTTATATTTGGATAGAGTGAGAGCTAGCGATAACTGATTTAATAGTTTACTAAGAAAATATAAGTTTAAATACCAAGAACATATTAATCTACTTTCGTACATAAGTTCTTGGCCTATATAAAATGGACATCACTTCGACTTCGAACACTTAGATGCTGCATGTTACGACTGCCCATAGCAATTACATTTGCCTAGTACCAAGCATAATATGAAATATTGTGTTAAACATTTTTGCGTATATATCTGGATTGGGGTAGTTAAAAAGTAGAGTAAATAACTCGCATACGGTTTCATCGAGTACGCTTAGTCCCAATATCTCACAACAAATGCAATATAAAGTACACTCGAATCGATACACTCTTATCGGTACACTCTTATCGGGACTCGCAAGACAAGTTCACGTGTTGGAAGATCGAGTGCTCTGTCGAAGATAACGAAACGGCCGAAATGAAGAGCCGCGTGGCCGAGCGGCCGTCGGCGGACATATAACAACCGGCCTGCACGCAACTATGCTCATTAGGCCATGCAATCGTTATCTACAATTTCGACTTTAATGCTATTCTTGCCATAGAAAAGGAACCTAAAACGGAAACGATACAATGACCTCATTGTTAGTGCTTTTATCATTATAAGTAATTACGTGTCAATTGCCCTTGGAGTTTCCAGGTCGCTCCGACAGGCTTGCATTTGCCGCAGGGAAATTAAAGTAGCGTTATTGTAAGAAATCAAGCATTTTTAATAACTATTTAACTGTACATTATTCTTTGTTTTAGCCGCGATTCGTGTTCACACAATTAAGGTCGAGTTGCCATAAGAAAGTATCCGGAAAACTATGTTGAAGTGTACTTGCAAGACCGGTCTGGAATAAATAGTTAAGCCTTTTGGATAATTGTTTTAAGAATAGTCTAAACCTTTACGTTAATTCAATTAAAGCTTATAAATTTTTCCACGCAGTTATTACTCATCCCAAATTCCACTCGTATAAAAACGTTCGGGTGTTACTAAATTGCCACGAATCTGTGGGACCACCCCAAATTGTTAAATTATCTCTGTTATTCGGAAGGAATATGAAGGTTCGGAAACAGAAAGAGACGTCTACATCACTATGACTTTCGTCCAGGTAGTATTGTCATGAAGTGATATCACATTGCCGGTAAAAAGTGAAATGCATAACATTGATTAAGTAGTTATTAAGTTGTAGAAGTTCATCTATAAAAATATCTTCTAGATTGTCTCTGTTATTAGTTCAACAAACCTTTTAACTTCAAGGGTGAACCTAGTATACAGTATGAACAGATGTTCATTGTAAGTTATTTCAGTCATACCGGTTTGGTTTCAGCTGCACATGAACGTTTTTCGTACCAGTATAGACAACAAACTCTATCGAATGACTCGGACAACTGACTGAAAATATACATTATAGTGACAACATAATTGAGAAACGGACATTGATTTTAAGCAGTAGATATGGCAAGAGACTATTAAGATAGATTTGTTCATTCCTAGATGAGAAATGCTATCATAATGTTGATATCTATGAAAGGATCACTCTTGAAAATGCAAGAAGCAGAAACGCTATCAACAAGAGGGCTACATAAGAAACTATTGAATAAACAATACGAGAGTTAAAGAAGGGTGTTGTCAAATACTGTAAATTCCGGTGATGAGATAGTATTGCCGGGAAAGAACCGATCACAGGAGTCCACCTGTCCAGACACCATCATGAAGACAGTGCCCGCTACTGAGAAGACAGTTGCTATAACCAAAACGCTATCATAGATAAAGTATTGAAACAAAAAATCAATCATTGAAACCATGCCGATAATAAGAACGCTATCGTAGTTGAGGTACTGATGAAAAAGCTCAATTGTGGAAACTGTGCCGATAGTAGGAACGCTATCGTAGAGTGCGTATCGATAATAGGAACTTATCGTGGAGATTGTGCCTATAATAACTGTTATCATAGATTCCGATTCGATAATAGGAAATTTATCTCAGAGACTGTGCTTATTATAGAAACACATTCGAAAACTCAGCACTTAGGTGAAGAACGGTATTGATGAGGCTACGTCGGTGTTGGCATCTGCAGCAACGAGTCATTAGGGAGCCGAGAGACACAATGACAGGAAATGTGTGAGAGACTTAGTCTACCAAAGACACGCCATACAGATAATGACGAGTTCAGCCTACCGAGATCTTCCGACACATTATTACTTTTTTCTATATAAATTAGAGTACATTGTTTCAATAGGACGTTCCACGGTGCGGAAACTACGCTGCGTAGTGGGTTATTAAAAAGTCATTAATGTCATCTTTAAATCTCGAGTTGTTTTCGATTGCGCTTGCGTTCAGTTGTTTTCATTAATTAGCCCGTTGCGCCTTTACCTCGGTATCAGATAACCGTAATTATTTCCCGAATTATGCCCTGTCACGTCGACCACGTCACCGAGACGAATACCTTCTGATCGTATCGGTTCGCGGGGAAAGCTCCAGTTCAGAGTTCAATTTTCTTACATCCGGTCCTTAGTCTTGTTCTCAATTTCCGTTAATAAGTAATACCGGTAGGAATCCCAATTGACCTTGGGAGCATAATTAATTATATGGCGTTTTCAGTTGTTACAAATAATTTAATTGCCCGATGTAGGTTTTTACATGGGAAGGTCATTACGACACGTTTGAACCACCTGTCTGGCAGAGTTGTTGAAATGTCTTTATATCGAACAATGGCCTGAAAATCTTTTAAAATCAATTGTATGCGCATTTAAACATGTATTTTGGTCTCTGTTAATTTGCAACTGCGAATAGAATATAGTACTTACAATTTGTAACGAATAGAACAATTTGATAATTTTATTAAGAACAGAATCGACATAAGCCATGTCTTTGTCATGTCTTTCAGAGAGGGCTAAGAATATAAACAAAGTGTGCTGATTCTAAACGTACGATAGTACGTATACGAGTTAACAAGACGTGATATTTTTATGAATATTTTGTGGCTATTTTTTAAATAGGATCACAATACCATTAAGGCCATACGCATATTAACACAGATCTAGAGTGGTTTACCTGTCCTGTGGAATGACCCAATTGTCGTTGAAGCTACCTTAGAACAATGGTGTTTTAGGTTGATCAAATACGCCAAAAGCTGCCATATAGGTTTTGTATTTTGTCCAATTAATTGTCTCTCGTAAATGCCTACCTGGATTATTTATTTTCAATTTTTGGTGTTTATATTTTATTTATTATAAATGTTGATTAATTAATCACAATATAAAAAGACAGTGATATTCCAACTAACCAAAACAATTATTATTGACGACTTTTGAAGTCCACAAAAACTCGGTTGGTTAGGTACTTCGAAGATCACAAGTAATTAGGCGACGTACATAAAAATTATGACAATTCTTTAAAAAACTTTTATTTATTTAAACAATAACAAACACATTAAGTCACTTAAAATACAAATTCAGGCGTAAAACTTGGCACACAACAACTTCGTAAAACGTTTTCTTTCATCTGTTTTTTATATTATTATTCATTGGCCTTTCCGACTCTTGGGTAAAGTACGGGAAGTACCTAAAATAAAAAAACATTCAAGAGTTTTATTCATACAAGTTAATTCACACGTTTAAAAAATCAACTTCCTTACATTATCATACCATCAGTTTTCACACACCCACAGAACAGACAAAAATCATATTTTGAAGACAAACAGAATAGCCGGTACTTCAAATAGCACAGCCGTAACAAACTTCTACATATATAAATTCGAAAATCCTTGTTTGTCACACCTCTAAGCACAGAGACCACACATGGGCGGGGAATGTGTGAGCAACGAGATAGCTCGTAGACAAAGAGCAATAAAAAGTAGCTGATGCGAGTGAATGAGATGATGTCAAGTAATGCGAGAATGATGTCATCAATACGGCGGCTACCACGCAGGCGTCAACATCTGCCTATATCACAGACAGCCTTCATTAACATTAATTGGGATTAATTAAAACAACCCAGTGGAAAAATCGTGCTGCACATTTCGAACCAATCGACGCGCCTGAGTCGCCTCCGCGCACTGTGGGACCGTGATTCTCGCGCCGCTTGAATCAATGTTAATGCTGCCGCTTGACAAATCTGCTTTTGGTTTTAATGCATGAGTATATATTCAAGTTCTTCGTTTTGCGATAGCACAAATATGTGCAAAATGAAATCAAACGACTGTTACATTAAAATTAAGTCAGTAGTAGTTAATTATTTATATTTTTCCATAACATATTAAATGAATTTAAGTGTCCCAAAACTTTAGGATGTGGTTGTCTAGTTCAAAATGTGTTATAGCTAGCCGGCATCTAGCTAGCCTAACAGTTAGCGTCTTGGACTTTGGTTCAAGTGGTCACGGGTTCAATTCCCGGGTTGTTCACACAATCTTTTAGGAGTTTGGGCCGCTTTCCCTAAAAGCATTTGTGTGCTCTATTAGCGAGAATACCATTGGCATTGAAATAATAAAAAGTGTCTTATAAGCTTAGATTTGCGTCTGCGTATGTCGGTTTTTTTTATTTCCCCCAAATAAATTAAATCTTAAGGAGAAAATTTAGACATGAACTTAAAACATTTACTTGTAAGAATTGTACTAAGACCCATTTCAGTTTTGCGTTTATAGTTTATAGGTTGTAAAGTTTTAAAATTGTGGCATCTAAATTTTTCAAAAGTATGTATCTCAAAATATTAAAATTAATCATATATAAAAGAAGGTGTAACGATTGTGAATACGGGGCAGCAAGTAACTAAAATAGTTAAAGGTTCTCTTTTTTATTACTTACAAAGAAATGCATTGCCAAGTTAATAAGTTGTAAAGTTTATAGCGGATTTCCCCTGTAGGGAAGAAGCTATTACCGTAGTCGGCATGGTAAGACCTAGGTTCCGGACCATGGTAACTTTTCGTTTTGAGGTCCCCAGATGCCAAAAACACCATTCGTTCAAAACTGTATGTATATATATGTGAGCACGATATCTCTCGTAAAAATAATCCAATTTTTACGAAATTTGGTATAAACGTGTAAAGCAGCATTTATGACATTAAGTTCGAAAACCAGACAGATCGACCTATCCAAAGGGGTATTTTGGGGGGGGTTTTGTATCCCAAAAATGGGTTTTTTGAGTTTTTACATAGAATTTTTGAAAAAGTCAAATTTTAGTTTTTTCCATTGGAATCAGCTTAAAAAGACGCACAATTTTGTGTTTTGATCATTTTTCTACGTCAAATGGTTACACAGATATTGAAAGTGCTAAACACCGTACGTTGTCTAATACTATTCTTGTGGAGAATAAGAAAATAATTATATCTCGCTTCTTTATGAACGTATACTGATGAAACTTGGTATACGGCTTTATCTGGTTGTGGTTTATTGATATTTTCTCAAACAAATTTTTTGCTAAAGGTACCTGTAGCAGCAAACCTGCGTACTCAGCCCCCATGTTATTCTTATGGTGAACAATTAAAATGCTATGTCTCCCTTAATTATGAACATAAATTAATAAAAACTTGTATATAACTTCCCCTAGTTGAGTTATATTGATATTTGTCTAAACACCCATTTTTTTCGTTCCTTGTTCCAGCAAACCTGCGTACTCATCCCCCATGTTATTCTTATGGAGATTAATCAAAATGGGAAATATCGCTTATTTATGAATGTATATTGATTAAACTAGGTATGCGGCTTTATGTTGTATTAAGACATATATAGTGCATTGGAAATTCACTGAGTACGCAGGTTTGCTGCGACGGGGGTATTATTAAAAGTCTGTTCTTCAAAGTCTACATTCCGACATTTTTAAAACAGTTTTACAGGGCTGATGTTTCTTGTTAAACTTTATAATTCACACGATAAAAGCATAGTAAGATAACAATACAAATTGTAAATGCCCACCAGTTTGTCAAAAACTATACACTTGAAACCTGATGTATAAATAATATTATATGTAAGATTAAAATATATGACTAACTATTAACCATTTGATGTGCATTAATAGACATCAAGACATCTTAGTATGCGTTACACTTGTGCACAATTTAAAGTCAGTACCCAAAGTAGTTGTTAGGGAATGATTTATCAGTGAAAAATTCATAAAATTAAATACAAAAACCAAAATCCTATGTTTCATCTTCCATATCGATAATTATTGTACTAAAACTGAAATTCCACTGTTTTTTTTTTGAGTAGATAAATAACGTAAAGTAAAAGGCTAAACTACTGTCATATATCGTCAAATCACTAGAGTAAATTATCTTATTTATCAATCGTTTCATCTTATTTAAAGTTCGTTGAAGATTTCTTATTTCAAGCCAGATTCAGATAATTTATTTCCATGTATTAATAGACAGAGTACAGTTAAAAATCAATATAACTTTTGAACGTTTTCCCCACAAAGACTGTGCGTCTGTGTGTGTGGAGAGTCTTTACTGCTACTCACTTGCACTTTTTATTCAAAACTTAACTGTAAAATACATTGGTAAAAAATATATATTTATGTAAATGTTAATTGAATCTGTAGCAATACAATGTATTATTTATGATGATTGGAGACTAATCAACCGGAACATGAGTTAAACCAATTTTCCGATATTTACTACCTATATTGGAATTTAAACCATCGTCTCTGCATCCTCATTGCATCACTAAGGTCCAGCAGCCACCGCCCTACCCTCCTGAAAACTCCAACACTGCCTCTTCCAATTCTCTAACTTGGTTGGGAGATTACTATATATCGTATGGAATAGGTAAAATGGGTCCTACTATTCGACTTTATTGCTTAATTATCAAATGGTGATGTCTATATTAATCGTATATCTGGTTTGATAGGCAAATTGCATTGCAATAAATGTATAACTGTTACTAGTTTTAATAAATGAAATCAAGGTTTTTTAAATATAGTTTGTTTACATTTAGCAAGGGAATATTTTGAAAAGAAGATGGAAAAGGTATCTTTAATTTTTCCAAAGAATTTGATTGATCATGGACATCAAAAAATAATGTCATCATGCTGCCTAGCGAATGTCTGAAACATCATGCTGCCCAGCTAATGTCTGAAACATCATGCTGCCCAGCTAATGTCTGAAACATCATGCTGCCCAGCTAATGTCTGAAACATCATGCTGCCCAGCTAATGTCTGAAACATCATGCTGCCCAGCTAATGTCTGAAACATCATGCTGCCCAGCTAATGTCTGAAACATCATGCTGCCCAGCTAATGTCTGAAACATCATGCTGCCCAGCTAATGTCTGAAACATCATACTGCCCAGCTAATGTCTGAAACATCATGCTGCCCAGCTAATGTCTGAAACATCATGCTGCCCAGCTAATGTCTGAAACATCATGCTGCCCAGCTAATGTCTGAAACATCATGCTGCCCAGCTAATGTCTGAAACATCATGCTGCCCAGCTAATGTCTGAAACATCATGCTTCCAAGCTAATGTCTGAAACATCATGCTGCCCAGCTAATGTCTGAAACATCATGCTGCCCAGCGAATGTCTGAAACATCATGCTGCCCAGCGAATGTCTGAAACATCATGCTACCCAGCTAATGTCTGAAACATCATGCTGCCCAGCTAATGTCTGAAACATCATGCTGCCCAGCTAATGTCTGAAACATGTTATCAACTACAATACAACAGATTCCAAATTTGAAGTTCGTTAAAATTTAAAAAATATACATAAATTTTCTTATAAATAAATCTTAATTGATTTCGCATATATCCATTGAGTATGTATATTCAATGATACATATATATCTTCGTTAGAAGAACGTCATTACGATTAAGTACATTCAAAAACACTAAACACACACACACTTCATCAGCCCTCTAAACTACTTGCTAGAGCAACAACATTGGATTACTTGTAGACGTATTTATTTAAACCACAAACATTACTTGGTAATCCGGAGGCTACCGCAAAATTATAAAAATTCGTTATACGTTTTTAAAGGTTTGTAATTACACATGTTTAACAGTAAAAGGTCGAAAAGTGTTTAACCTACAAATTACATGCAATCTGTGTGGACATCACCCTGCCTTAGGATCTCCTTTTGTCCCCCTACGACCCTTGGCAAGACGACTAGTGCATGCGAGGCCAGCAACCGACGCCTCTAAGGGGGTGGACATGTTCACGGACTAAAAACCTCAAGAGCTTCTAGCTACAAGCATTCAAAATGGGTTACTTTACATTTTATGGTGTAAACAGTATTTACGTTTGTGTGTTATGATACAATGTAAACAAAACTTGTTAACGTAAAACAAAAGTGTCTCTCTATCACTGTACTGTTGTTACCTTTGAGCTTTTTACTTAAGTCTGCCTGGACCTACAAGTTAGGAAGACGGGATTTTTTTGTTTTATTTTTATGAACAATCATACTTTAATTGCTACTATGTGGTTAAATTCAATTTACCTTAAGTTATTTACTCCCAAGCATTTATTAAAGTTTTTACACAATTCGAAAAGCCGAGTTAATAATTCCTAATTTTATTGGTTGTAATATAAATTTTATGACTTGCAACATAAAGTTACATGTTTTGGTTACGTTTTTTCCATAAGCCTAATTTTTCTGTAACGTAATCGGTTTTAGGAATTCAAAAGTATTTTAATAATCTAAATGTTTCACTTCTAAATGACGACAATCATGCATTTGTTAAACCTAAGGTAAAAAATATTTAATGGATAACATAACTTTTCTATTCAAAATATTAAGTAATATCTGCGGGTAAAACCAGATATTTGCATGTCTTCACGCTGGTCCTCAGACCACGTGCTTTGGGGTCGCATATCTTCAGATGTATTAAAGGTGATATAAACATGAATTCGATTGTATTCAGTCGTCTCTAATCGATTGAAAGATATCAAAGTTGTTTACACGAACACGCATACATAAATGAAGTATGAAATTCGAAAAAAAAAAACAATAAAATAATTACAAAAATTCCTCAAAGAGGAATTATCAGCAAGTTTTACGTCTTTAAGCTGCATCTGTTTTTTTTCCTTCAAATGAATAACCTTGTTGTCGGTGTTTGTGTGGTAAATTTTCTTAAAATTCAATTTAAACTTCTGAGTCACTCTATAGTATTCGAAACCGATATGTTTGCTGTTATTACTGAAAGGTACGATGGTTAAATTATGCATCGACTAAATTAGACAGTGCATAATAAGCACTGTCTAATAAGTTGCACACAAGATTTATCGGATTTGTTCACGCTAGTAAAATATAATAACTAATAAACCCACCACAAACCCACCACACCCACGACGTGATTACTTGACGAAAGTCTATGGCGTTTGTTCGTCTGCATATTCTATTAAGGCTACACACTATAGATTTCGTACCCAATCAAAGTCGTCAAGTTGTTATGATCCACGTCTTGTACCCAGACGTCAGCAGAAGTTGTCGTCACACCATCCCTCTGGTTCGATCTGTCCACCTTTAATCACAGACTTAATGGATTATCCTGTGTATAAAAGGCTAAGGTCTGGAGAAGAAGAGTGTACTTATTGTGGATTAGATAGGTTTAGATAGCTTCCTAACTGTACTTATATTTACAGTTAAGGGTTACTGTTATCACATAACAATTCAATGGTCAAAGACAAATCCTATAAATATTACACTGGACACCACTTTTTTTGAACATTTACACCGTTATGTGAAAATGATAATTTATTTGACAGTTCCACGTTGGCGAAATTTCCAAATAGCAACCCGTTCCCTACAAAAGATAATTAGCTCGGCACTTCCGTCACGCGCGCACGCGCAGTCACACTCTCCTACGCACTTGTCACAGAATTAATGGCGTCTCGACATCGTTAACGCAATTAAAATAATTACCGATGTAATATTCAGGCAAGCAGGAGCCCTGATGATAGATTTGGTGCTTCGGCTATCTGATAGTATTGTTACGATCGCACATTCTCTTTCCTTGTTTCGCCTGCATAATTTCTTACTCAGATTTTCCCATTTCTGTCGTCTTGCTTGCCTCGATTCAAAGTTTATTTTTGTTTTTTTTAACTCTGTTAAAATTGCGCCAATATCGCTTGACAGGTTTTATAGTGACATATTTCATTTTTGGATGAATATATTGTTGTTTAGTTTTTATTTTTTATTTGCATCCATCAATGTCCCAGGTTCAGCCATCCGCAAAAGCAAGAAAATGTTAGTGAATGCAACTTTCCTAAGGTTGTATATGTAGTTATTATTCAGAAGTGGAAAATGTATTAATATAAATAAAATGTATGCGTTGTTTCACACAACAACAAATCTCTATGCTATGTTTATTTACCTCTATCCCTTATGATTGTATACGCCCAAAAAATGTACTCTGTCGAAATAATAAATAGAGTATTTCCTATAAGAAAAACACTTTAACTATTAATTGAATTCATACCTAACCATTATTGGAGAACAGAACAAATAGAAAGAAGGAATTCATAAACGAAATTTAGACGTTGATTTATTTAGAAGAAATTTCTTCAAATATCGTATTTGTTGTTGTTGTTGTTTCATTATTGACGACTAAAATCCACAATAGCTATCGCTTTCACTCTTTTTCAGGTACATTTTTCGAGCGTCCATATCCACCGCAACATTTCGGTCGAATCACGCAATCCATGTTCGCATCCGTTGATTTCAGCGAGTTAAAGATAAATGAGGTAATTAATTGGAGAGCGCGTCAGTAACTTGTACAAGTCGTCGTCCGGAGAACAACGTGCGGCGGTTCCCTACAACGGTACGAATAAAGCGGACGTAATAATGTTATGAAATCCGCAAGGGAAACCCAAAATAAAAGATAAATGAGGGACATTTCGGCGGTATTCAACAAAGAAAACAGGGACTGGCCTCGGGGTAACACGGCCAAACATCGGACCTTTGTAACAATTAGCAGATGTGGCGATGCGACTGCGGTGTGCATGTGTTCGTGTGCTGCGTTGCCGTTGCACACACGCCGCGGCGCACTTCGCGACTTGTGCTGGAACACTCGTCATGTCCTTAAAGGGATCGTGGCTACAGCTGGTATTTTTCTCTTTTATGAAATTTTCTAAATATGTTGTTATGTCTGAAAACTATGCTATGAGGTACATAATCATTAGAATGTAAATCTGCGCATTACCTTTTTAAGCAAGTCTGCGTAAATAGCAAAAATACAACATAATAATTTTACATTTCTATTTTTTGAATTTTCCTTAATTGTTTTGAAACATTCAAATATTATCAGCCACCATTTCAACGGTATTCAACCTGAACAAACTCTTAATAACTATTCAATGTATTATAACTAATACTTGTCTACTGTACCAAGTTAAATTAGAATGTCAAGTTTCTAATTGAAATTTTCTCAATATATCTAGATTGGTTTGTGCAAAACTGATATAGATACGGTTGGCAGGTATCTATATCCGAGGAAGAGCATAGATTTACAGGAATATTTGATAACTATGAAGACCTACTCCCAGACCCGCTACCCAGTTTAGTTGCTCGAGTATTTTAAGGAAGATCTTTATTAAATAATGTACGCCAGTATTTAAGTTACAGGGTTTTAGGTAAAAGGCCATATAAAGTATAAATACTCATAGGAAATCAAACACAGACCGATCACTTGACAGTTCCATATGTTTGAGATGAGTTGGAGATTCTTAAAATACACGTTATCAATACTTTTGTAGTAAAGTCTTCGCACGAAATATTTAATTGCGGAAAGTTGGATATGATGCGTGACGAGGGCTAGCCCCACACTGTTTAGACCTAGTGGTCTCTGGTCGCTGATTAGGGCCTGTGGAGCGTGGGTCGGCGCCCAAGCGAGCAGGGGGCACACGCACGCGGGCTCAGGGTGCATGAAAGGTCTGCCGTCATCTCTCCTCATGTTATACTCTTCATGCGATGGTCTACTTGCTGCATAATCACAAATTCAATGAAGAAACAATTAAAACGGTATTTTTATCATTAGAGTCGAATACCGCGGACGTTCACACGACTGAGTTTCCTACTTTCATTTTTCATGAGGAGATAGCACTGTTTGAACTATGAGCACACGTAAAGTAAAAGTACAATGTGATGTATGTACACAATGATTCGTCAAGATGAATATAGCACTGCCAAGTAATAAAAACTAACCTTGTATTGAATAATGGTAAATAATGTTAACAAAAATCTATTCATTGTGTGTAAATTTATAATGTAAACGTAAATTTATACAGTGATATTAGTAATATTCTGTCTAACGCTTGTTGTCATAGTTTTCAGGTGGCACTAGTGCCTCTAACCTATTACTTTACAACTGTGCAGCCGGGACCAACGGCTTAACGTGCTTCGTGGTTTCCGAAGCACGGTGGCAGTTTGATTATTTTGAAAAGTCTCATGTATTTTACGGGAATTGAACCCGGGTCGTTTGGGTGGTAGACCAGGACTGCCACTTTGAGCACAGGTTAATCCCTGAACTGATAGGGTGGCTGATTGTACTTGATAATATACGCACACTTGCCACGAATCGTTTGTGTTTTACTTGACATCATTATCGTAGTTGGAACAAATCATGGTTACAAAATATAACTTTCTACAGTGCAACAACTCGAAACAATTCATGATCAAAAAGTTTATTGTGTTTGCCCAGTCTTGCGGCAATTCAGAGTTATCATTGCTATTTATATTATTCTGTGAACACTGCATATTTAAATTATTTATTAAATTTTAAAATTATTTTTGAGAAAAATATAAAACACCGTAATGCGTATGATATGTAAACACGATGAATTTAGAGTTTTTCTATGAATATTTTAATTCTTAGCATTATGTCGCTTAGTTACAGTAAAAACATGTATAATTAATTGATTGAAATAATTTGTACATGTTACCTACTCAAAAATATTTGTTCGTACATATATGAGAGCCTCTATTTTTTAATTATTTTTAAAAGTCTCGGCTAGTAAAATTAAGGAATTTGTTTAAGAAAATCAACAGTAATTTTCTCAGAGTTCTAGTTGAATCTCAGGAACTATTTAGGTTGATACGTTAGCTAATTTAGACGCACTTTAAAAAGAATATTATTTACAAAAGGTGAATAGAGATGATTTTATGTAGTGAACTGTAAAATTAAATTATCTTTGAAATGTAACATACTTGGTTTTTGTTTGTTAATTGAGCACAGAATCAATTTCACTAAAAAAGCACCGATTGTTTTTAGTAGATTCACCAAAACGCCGACAACGACTCGGCGGCTGGAGCTATTCATTTTGCAAAGAACCGTAAAAGACTGCTAAACATATTTTTCAACATAAAACAATTAGATTAAAGTGGTGTTTCCGCTGGCGGGGGGGAGGGAGGGGGTGTTATTTTGAAACGAGACGTCTCACTTGCTCCGAGGCGCATAGGGATAGTGATGCTAATATTTTCCCAACCTATTATCGTAATTCACTCGCCGTGGACGGTTCGAGAAAGATTCCTCTAATGCTTCCTACCAAAGTGGCGATATATAAAATCTATGTGTTATCTTTTTAAGGTTTAATTACGCTTATCGCCGCCCCTCGCTCTTGCAGTCTCACAAAAAGACATTGCTACTTCCGCCCCCCCACCCAACCTCCAACTTCGCTAGTTCCCAACTTCTGGCAACTTTATGCACTTGTTACTTTGATTTCGCATCGCCTCCTACAAGCCGCGATGATAAAACCTTTACTTTTATACATTTCCAATCTATGCACAATAAAATAGCAAATAATCAGCAACTTCCGGAGTACTGAAGTTTACATTAACATAATAGTTTAACAAAAGTAGTCAATTACCTTTATAATGTATTTGTTTCCTAATCGTAGACCTAATTTACCACATGATTGTACATTGTATTGTTCGGACATTTGTTTACAATAACAAATTACATAGCGAGTCCTTGAATTCTTGAATTGCATGTAACAGTACATGTAATAGTTTCACAAGAGGTATAACACAATAAAACCTAAATCACTCTTATCTTAAATATTAACATTCATTGTACACTATTTAAAATGTCCCTGCAATGTTTAAAATGCATTTCAAAATCACGAATATGTCAGGGAATTCAATAATGAATTTATATCTTTAAATGAACGATCGCGGAATAATAAACATAGAAAAAAATTATCACAGTTTCTTCATAGCGAAGCATAAGAGTCACGGGCCGATCCGTGCAAATAATATGTGGAAACGTCTGTTAGCGAATTTCCCCTATAGGGAAGAAGCTATTACCGTAGTCGGCATGGTAAGACCTAGGCCCGGGACCATGATAACTTTTCGTTTTGAGGTCCCCAAACCCCAAAAACACCATTCGTTCGAAACTGTATATATATATGTGTGTGTGTGTGTGTGTGTGTGTCCGTGGGTGCAATAACTCTCGTAAAAAAGGTCCGATTTTGATGAAATTTGGTACAAACGTGTAAATCAGCATTTATGACTTAAAGTTCGAAAACCAGACGGATCGACCTATCCGAAGGGGTATTTTGGGGGGGTTTTGTACCCCAAAAATGTTTTTTTGAGTTTTTTACATACAATTTTTGAAAAAGTAAAATTTTATTTTTTCCATTTGAATCAGCTTAAAAAGACGCACAATTTGGTGTTTTAATCATTGCTCTACGTCAATTGGTTACTGAGATATTGAAAGTGCTAAACACAGTACGTTGTCCAATGTTATTCTTATGGAGGATAATAAAAATTGTATATCTCGCTTATTTATCAACTTATCCTGATGAAACTTGGTATATTGCTTCATTTCATTGTGGTTTTTTGATATTTGCACAAAAACCCATTTTTTGCCCGATAGTTCCCGTAGCAGCAAACCTGCATACTCAGCCCCATGTTATTCTTATGGAGAATAATTAACGTGTTATCTCCTTTAATTATGAACATAAATTAATAGAACTTGGTGCGTGGCTTTACCTAGTTGAGTTATATTGATATTTGTATAAAAGCCCATTTTTAGTGTTCCTTATTTCAGCAAACCTGCATACTCAGCCGCCATGTTATTCTTATAGAGAATAATTAAAATGTCATAAATCGTTTATTTATGAATATGAATGTATATTGATGAAACTTGGTATGTGGCTTTATGTGGTATTAAGATAAATTAATATGCATTGGAAATTCGCTGAGTATGCAGGTTTGCTGCTACGGGGTATTTTTGCTTATCAGAGTTTTCCAAAACTAACGCTTTTGGTACAACTTATCCCTCCGTCCCGTCCAGCAATTGTAAGTATCGTTGTCTCTTCAGACAGTAAAAGCTTTCGTTGTTTTAAGCAAAAATCTCAAATTTCCCAGGTAACCAAAACCTTGATAGTTTGCCTCGCAAAATCAAACTGGTTAATTCCCAAAACTCACATATAAGCCCACAAACAGAAGCGCCGAAACGAAGCCTTTGGAACGTAGGAAGCAGAGACGCTTAATATACAGGACGACCGCGGAGCATCAATGGCAAAACAAACGAGGAGCCAGTCGCCGGGACTCGACACGGCGCGGAGTGGGAAGCAAAGAATCAATAAGTGAAGCGGATTTCGCAAAACCTGTGTAATTACCGGAGTTTACTTTGCGATATTTGGAATCGGTAAATACTTGGCACATCAAACGCCACTAGCGCGGCTCGCTCGACAAAGCCCACTCGAGTCAAACGTTCGCGCCTCAAACGTACCGAACGTTCGCCTTTTTAAGATTGACCGTCGAGTGTAAAAAAGGCGATAATCGTCGCTTTGAGCACTTCTTTGGGTTTTGAATAAACTTTGTAAATTAGAGACCCTCGAATGCGCACCCTCCACCTCGATAATGACGTAATTTATGACGAAAAATATTTCAGGCCGGAGTTTTATGGGGTCGCTGACGTGTTTTCAGTTTGATTTTCGTTTGAACAGTAGTTTCGATCGATATACTAGACAAACGCGAGTCGGTCGTTATACAATTAAAATAAAATCACACCCACCTCTTTGTTGCTAACAAACAGAACATATCAGCTTTATACTGAGATATTTACAAAACATAATGTGGCCAGGGATGATGAACACTGAGGAAGCGGAGAAAAGAATGGAACTGGATGCTGACTGTGTCCCTGTAATGCATACTACCTCCGAGTGTTTATCCCTTCATTGCAACGTTCTCTCTTCCCCCTAATCATTATCTTGATTATCTACCTATTATTTATAATACACATCACCATTTTTGACACACAATTTCTTGAGTTAAAGAACGCATTAACCACCTACTAACGAATGAGACCGCGATAATCAAGTGTAATTGTAAGGATTTTCCAAGTTTTTCAGCAAACATTTAATTATTTTTAATATTATTATTTAGGCACTGTAATTGCACATCCTATTTTATAAAACGTTACAATATTTCACACAATTTCTGTACTCACACGCTGAAAAGGTTAAAAGAAAAATCAATCAGTTTAATATCGGAATACATTTCAGCGCCTTCGATACTGCAAGTAACTGTCTCACTCTCCTCCCGATGTCAGACGTGTGGTCTGATGTTTTGAAGCCGGCAACGGCAAAATCTCGAGACATCAAGCATATCATAGAGGCGTCTTACATTGGCAGATTTTTCCTCGTTCCTCCACGATTCGCTTTGATAACCGATCCGGTTGGATGAGTTTGAGATTCTTTGAAAATATAACAGTCGTCGAAATAATACTCATTTAATGTAGTAGAGAAATGACGCCGTAAGGGTCGGCAGCTTTGCAGTCATATGTGCCGCATTATAAACTTTATTAGACCGGCCGACCATTAGGCTTCTCTTTTATATTGGCACTAATTTGGCGGCTCCTGTTTGGGTATCGGTTATGGCGACCATTCGGCGTTTTCCCACAACGCCTCTGAGAACCCTTGCCCCTGCCCTCCTCCAGTCCTCCTGTGCCTCAAGTGCCGATATAAAACTTGGAACGCCTCTAATTTTAATTTTTACGAACATTAAAAAGATGCTAAACATTATTAACTTTGGAGTCTGTTGGTTGTATGCGTTATTAAATAACGATACTGTATTTGTCCATACGTTAGCAAACTGAGATAGCTTCATTCTTTAGAATATAGTTGTGTGTACACTATCTATATTCTTGAATTTATTTAAATGCTAGTAAGTTTAATATGTAAAACGAAACGTTATAATATTATAAAAACACCCATTTTTCTGTTTCTTTGCTTGCTATGAGGTGATTATGACGATAAGAACTTTGTTCAAAGTACCGTCAAGCCGAAGTATTATCGTATGCTCAAAACACATTTCGATGACAAAAATGTAAACACAAAATTTATGGTTGTTATTTTGTTGGCATTGATATACGTGTGCGAATACAAAAATTAACGCATTATGCGTTAAGCCAACTGGAGTTTCACAATCATTGAAACTTCTTTTTATCGTGTACGGAAACCGAAAATTACTTTTAACAAAATCTACCGTTTGGATAACTGTCGCGAAAAGGCTCTAACACGTGTTTGAAAGTCGGTTCACCGTGAAAAGCGACAAAAGTTGGCATTATAAATAATTGTCGGTGGGTTTGTCGAGTAGGGTAAGACGAGGTGGGGGGGGGGTTAAGTGGATTCGATGTAATGGTAAAAGTACGAGCGAACGAACGAACGTCGACGATGTGACAGTGAGCGCCCTTTGTCACTAGTTGTCGCTACAATTGGCGCCCCCACCGCGCCCCGCGCCACCCGCCCCCTTGCCTCGTGCTTCTCGCCAAACCTTTGATTTTCATAAACAGTTTGCGCTAATCGCTCGCTCACATCGAGATTCACATTTACAGTAACATACGTCACAACTCGTTGGCTCTCCCGGTCCTTTCCTGTTGCGCGGTTTGTTGTCGTCAATGTCGTCTGTGTCGTCGCGTCCGGGATTGACAAGACCGATCAGGTACTTCAGGTATCGAGGAGTCGCTTACGCTCAGTGCGAAGTTTTAATCGCTTAATTGCTTCCTCTTTATGAACCTACTCGCGACTCTAGGTTACAACCATTTAAACAGAAAGGCAAACAATTCTTCGCTCCAACAGACGGCTCAGACGGGGTTCGCGTTAGTAACTATCTTTGCCCACAGATACATAGAATTGCATCACGACTGAATGTTGGGAAGTAACTCTCGTGTAGGCGCGCGCACGCACCTGCTTCGCCATGTGAAAGTCTCTACTAATCACACAAACATCAACTCAGTTATTGCAATACAGATGAAAAGTGAGATTCTCACATGACACTCATCATGTTCCGCTTCACATTTATGGAATGGGGGAGTCGACAAATGAAAAATAAAACCATCGGGGTCAGTAGTCCTATTGATAAAGTTCTGCCCTGCACATTTTTATTTAACTCGAAAGTTTCAAATTATATTTTTAGACCCTGGTGTCTTTTTATACACGAATTATCTAGCTAAATGTGCGTTGCAGTTTCAGTTCTGTGACGTTTTCGCATACCTAAAACGGAAAACTGATGTATTTACTTTTTGTTATCAGTTAGCAGACATAATCCCGGTTGACTCGAATCACAGAGAAGTAATATAATGAAGTCAAGATCGGTCGATTTCGAAGCGAGCGGACAAAAAAACACAAATAGTGGATAACTGTTCCTTGCATTGTTAGGTATTTCGTAAGGAACAGTAGGTATTTGGACGCCTCTAGTTGCCTAAAACACTGCTGTACATGCGATAAAGAAAACACAATCATTATTGACATTAACTTTTAAAAATTAAACTACTTAATTCAGTGATAGTGCTTAGTTAGAAGATGGTGTGAAATGGTTGTAATGCTTAAACTGTTTGTTATTCTCAAATGTTTAGTAGTTCCTACTATTTACACCCAGCATATCCCCCAATCAAGCATGTAAGAAACTAGAACTGCTAAAGTGTTAAGACAATAAAACAGTTAACTAACTCGCCACACTTAACCCGTTCAATCGCCCCCCCCCCACAAACTCTTACAACTTGCCAAAAGTTCAAGTTGCGGCCTCACCAGCATTGTTTGCAGATTATTGATCATTTGCTTTAAACGTCTTATGAAGTATATTATAAATGATATGGAATTTATGATTTTTAAACAATTGATGTCATTATAATCTGTATTGAAATAAATATTAAGAGATGAATTTTAACAATGCGAAAAATAATACAAAATTTTACTTTTCTATTGTAAATTACATTGTTTGTATAGTTTGCATGCAATGTTGTCCCAATTGTGACCCTTTTAGTATTTTGTTTTTAATTTCTACTTCAAAACACATTACAGCACTAATAATAGAAACTTAATCGAAAAATACCTCTAGACCAAACATTTTAAGAGCGAATTATAAAATTACACAACATACATCAATAAAGTAAGTATAGGCTAATTGGTAATTAACACTTTTCCCAATTGATTTCTTTAATATGGCAAATTTCTTTAATGTGGTAAATGTGGTTATAGGTTGGCTCCAGCGGTTTTTATTCGACCATGGTCTAATAGATATGTATAAAGGATGAACTTTTAGTAGATATGTAATGTACGTGTGGTTCCTGTGAAGGTGTAGTCAAATATGTGACATTAAATTAATTGTTGCCTTAGGTTTACGACTGATGATATCAAGTGCAAACCTTTATTAAACTTAAGGCGAGGTTTGAAATTCCTTTGAAGGGGAATTAGAGTCAAATAACGTAAATTATCTGTGGTTTTTAATAAGTTTAGGAAATAATCTTTCTCTCCTCCTGCTGTCAAGAGAGAAGTTAATGATCTTATCGATCCATTGGCGATTTTCACAAGATTCAGTCATTACTTTAATCTTTTTACCAACGTTGTTTACTAATAAAACAAAGAAGGGTCATTCGAGTGTGAATCCCAACTATTGAGTAGTTTCATGCTTAAGTGCGAAACTCAAGTTCTTGACGTTCCAACGATCACCACTGCATAAGTTCTTCCACTGAGAGAGATTAATCAGAAGTCACTTTCTTACTAGAGAACGTTGTGTGTACGAGCTGGACACCCTTTCCGTACAATACGGGGAGATTTGCTCCTTTCATTCTTTTTTGTGGGTATTCTTTCTACCAAAATAATGAACCGTGCGCAAGGGTTTGTCGCCCTCTTCCATGATTATCATCTTAGGCTGTTCTGCTGCACCGGTTCCACGAGGCCCAATGCTGGCCCGTGGGTTGAGCAGTGGGGTGTCGGAGTGAGAAACAGTAATTTTATTGAAAAATAATTTTTACACAGCTTTGGCCTGAAATCAAAACGACGAATATAAGAATGCTAAATATGATATGGTATAAATAACCTTTCACTCTCAAACTGTATTTGTTTATTTGTATTATTAGATGTTTTTTATTCATTTCACCCTTGGTTGAACAATGTATGCACATGTATACTGATAGAGAATCATAGCCGTGAACCTGGCCTGTGAACATTGTATGCACATGTATACTTATAGAGAATCATAGCCGTGAACCTGGCCTGTGAACAATGTATGCACATGTATACTGTTAGAGAATCATAGCCGTGAACCTGACCTGTGAACAATGTATGCACATGTATACTGATAGAGAATCATAGCCGTGAACCTGGCCTGTATGACGAAGATTATACCACCAATTCAGTTATTATTAATATTTATTTTACGCAACTGAGCATACAATCTCTTTATACTTCTCAGTTAGCAGTGTCAGGGGTTGGTGTTTTCTAGATATGTTTGGTTTCATTTGAAGAGTAAATCAAGTTTATGGTATTTTTGAAAACGATTTGTCTATAACAAAATTGTATCCTAACTCGATATGGCTTTGTAAAATTCACAACCGAGTGTAAATCCTACAGAATCTACGTGAGAAAAACTACGAGATTCGATTGATTCCAATTAAGATAGTGTGTCTCTTTATTAGGGGTAAGGGGGTTGAACGATTTTTTGTTATATTCCGTTTATGTTGTGCTCAATTTTAGATCTGTTAGTCTTAATTATGTAGTTAAATTATTTACAATTTTTTTATAAATTTACAATGTGACAAATATACGAAAATATCATTCAAGGAATGATTACAGAACCAAAATATTGACATCGTAAAGTCTTATCGTCACTTCGTAGTCCACTTCAACGAGCGACTCGGACCCGCGGGAACAAAGACGCCGCCGCGCCACCAGAGGTACGTTAATCCACGTGGAGGGGAATGGGGAATGATAAAAGTATGGAAAATTCAGTTCACATCCAGGGTAACATAAAATGTGTAATGAGTCCGGGTCGAGTATGGCGGCCGAAATGTGGACAAAGTAATCAAGAGGGGTTTAATCGGCAATTACGTGGACACTAAAACGTGCATAAAGACCAGGACGGCCGACTATTAAAGAAAGCAACGAACGGCTAGAGGGAGGAACGGATAGTTGGGCTCTTCATTACAGGGCCGATGCAATGATACGCTAAATAAAACCGAATTAGTTTAATTTCGGCCGAACGAAATAGTCCTGAAAGTTGGCAACGGCCAGGGTACCTTCCCCCCTCCCCCATCGTACCAACCCTCCTAGCAAGGTCCATATTGTAGTTTCATGTTTATTTTTGTTTGATTGTATAAAAATAAGATTGCATTTAACTGAAAATACGATACAATAGTTTTGCTTGTTTCGTATCCATTTCGTAAAAGCTATGTAAAAATATGCGAGTGAGGTGGTACATAACATTGCACTTAATACAACATGGTACTTAAATAATTGCAAATTTAAGTTATATACGTTATATCTGTTGTGGTTATTAGTTATCTGGACATTATTAATTAATGTCATAAATGCACTATCATGACTGGATTTCCTTCGGGTTTTCGTTTCCGAACGCACAAATACAATTGTAATCTTTAATTAAGTTGGGAAATGTTAAATCCAGTAATAACCACGGATTATGATTATTACTCATGCCAAAGCTTGTTAAAGTTGTAAGGCAATCAAGGAATTAATAATTGATTTACTTATAATTAGAGAAACCTAGCTCACTATTATAGTTCACTCAACAACGAGATATGAAACCATAAGATAAAGAGAAATTCTGGATACAATTGTGAACAAAATAATTAATAGGTAATTTGTCTAATTTAATCTCTTGTTTATTTAATTAATAAGAGTTTAAGTTGGCACCAAGTACGTACTAAAGACTATTTCCACCATCAATTGTAAAATGTAATAGCCTAAATTATTGTAAGACAAGACCATATGGATACAAATGATAAAGTTATTATTTAACATTACATATTCATACTGTTCCATTTGTATTAATAATCTACTTAATAGAACGAACAAGATCTTATATAATTTGATTATTTGTATGTACGTGCAATAAAACAATTACTAGTATGTTAAAGGCATTTTTCGTTTGGCTTGACTAAGACGTGAAGTTTTTTCCAAGCCAGTCAATAGTATGACCATACTATATGACTGGTATACTGTATGGATGGTGTATAGTACAATATTTATACTGATAAGCTCTAATCTGCAATGAACACGCTGTTTGTCGTAATTCTGTATAATCGAGGTACTTGTAATCTAACATTTCAATTATTCGACTTAGTTTGTTGAAAAAAAATAAGAAATAATAGTCTATACTAAATTGTTTGTAGTAGATAGTCTAAAGAACACATTAAAACGCTAAACTGAAATCGTTTGTGACACTAGTTTAAACTTGGCTAAAATGTGTTTTACATTGTGTAATTTGTGCAATTTGAAGTATTTTAAAAGGAATTAAGACTTACTTTGGTATATTTTGAAATAGTTAGAAATAAATTCCAAAATGCAACTTTTACTTAAACACTTTTACATAAAAGTATGATTTTGAAGTAGTATATAGTTATTTAAATATGTTTGCATTGACTAGCTGATGATTTGTGAACTATCTAAAACGATCATAGGAACAGTACATGAAAGGTTTGGTATTCATATTTTCTACTTAAGCTGCAGAAGAAAGGAGCAGAGCGTAATTTATAATTTATTATCATTGCAATGGAAAGTATTACCACGGGACAGGTGAATGACTAAATTTATTTGTTACAAATTTTTAAAAGTCGCTTTAACATTTAGTTAGGTTATGATTTTACCTGGTATAAAAAATAAATCAATGGCCAACTATATAATATATTGTTTAGTCTTAAGTAGAACCTTTAATATGATTTAAATAGTAGTTTCGAATCGATTATTCATAATATCCTTTAAAAATAACATTCAAACTGTTAATAGAGCGTGGTTTACCTACATCACATTAAATGATAGCATAGTGATACATTACTTAAAGCAATACACCTATTTGTTGTTGTACGTTACTCGCCATTGTTGCTCAAATTAGCCTTTGAGATATTATAGTGATTTTTAAAAGTGTTATTTGATTTTCTCAATGGTAGAGGTTTTTATTTTATCTGGTGTTAGGATAAAGAGAATTGTTATTTTTATTGAAACGTCAATCAATAAGCTGAGCATAGTGATAAAAATACACGATAAATTAACTGTAATTAGATAACTTAAAGAATATACATAGATATAAAGGTCGATTTATTACAACACAAAATTCCATAGAAATGTCAACATTCGTTCTCGGGGAGTAATTAATTAAATTTTATCGCACGAGTTTCCGGCGTTTGAACCTACCCCCTCGCTACAGACGGTAATGTATCGTCCAATAATCTATCGCAGGTGGGTGGGGGGCTGATAGAGTTGGGCGGAGCCGATACCAATACCAATCGGTCGCTTCTATCAAATATCGGTAAAAAAGGGTGGGTTAGTGCGCTTGTGTGGAACCACCTCTCGGCGCCGATTGGCGCGCGGAGCCGATACAACCGATCAATCGAAGCGCCCGACGTCGGCGGCGACGATAAAAAACCGGGCAACGCACACTCTCGCCCCGTGTCACTTTCTTCTTCTCTTTTTACTGCTCCTCGCGATCGAACTGTATCGCGCTGGGCGCCTCTCTGATACCTTCCATTGGCGGTCGCTTGACCGTCCGTTCCCCTCCCGGCGGATAAATTCCCTCTCCCCTCTTCATGTATTCGTCCATCCCTCCTCCGCCTTCCACCCGATACTACTACCTTCGTTTTTAATATCGGCCTCTCTCCACTTAATTTTAATTACTTTCCCATCAGTTATTTTTTCATCAAACATAACGCGGAATTCGTTCTCGCAGTTTCTTTGTGTACGAGATTGAACCCGGTCTCTGTTTGGATTGCTTGTAACTTCTGGACAGCAATTTGTAGTCGGATTCGCAATTAGATTTTCGTAGACTTCATTCGATTCTGATAATACGGTAGAACAGATAGTCTAATGCCATTTAACTCCGATACCGTACTGAGTGAATAATACACGAAATAGCAGCCAATGACATTACGAATTCACAGCTCCAAGCCCTCCAAACTAAAACACAAAAACGAAACTTACAAAAACTACGATTTACAAACTTATTCTCTTTTAATGCATTCATGTTGATGTTTAAGTTGCCCTATCTTTACAAGGTTTGCTGCTTAGATCAAGCAAGCAAGATGAGACATGTTTAAAAATGCAATGGTTTATCATACATACAACTATGCATTGTTATAATAACTGTAAAAAATCCTTCTTCATCCGGCTATTTGATCTGCATGATCTTCCGAATCTATAGAAACTCACTTCCTTTGTTTTTGTTCAGCACGTGTTACTATCTAATACTTCTATGTCTCTGGCTATGTCAGATTTATTAATCGTATTCCTCAATTTCTAACACTCCACCCCCCCAAAAAAAAAAAACTAAATAGCGAGTAATCTTCACATTGTAATTGTCAGTACACAGAGGGACATCGGATATATGAAATGTGAAGAGTAGGCGCCACGACGAGCGGGCGATGCGATGTGGAGAGTTTGACGCCCATTTCCGACGGGCAGACAGACGGGCGAAAGTTGTGGTAGATACAGATGTTGTTTGGACCGTCTCATGATACGACTAATCGATACAGCCTCACCGTCTGGTGCAAAAATGTTACTCCGCCATTGCCATCGCCACTCCTTGCCGACTCACACTTCTCCGTTGTTCCATTCTTTGTTGTTCTCGTGCAGCTAAACGATTGCCGGCTACCGTTCCGTGTGCCGGGCTTTTTCCAGGTGTTAATTTGTCGTTTCATGAATATTGTTGGTTCGATGATTTCATGAGGTTTACATTATTACCGATCGGTAATACATTGATCCGGTAACGATTCGTTCGGGTTGTATTGTTTAGCACATCGGGCGAACTGTAAAGTCGTTAAGCCAAATATGTTATATGTTATATTCCATTCAGTAAAATGTTAACTCCACTCGTAAGAAATATTAGTGATCATAAACTTAGTAAAAAATAAGATGATAAACTAAGTAATTTGTTTATCCCATTTGTAAATAATAAATTTAACCATAAACGCTACACACTGAGTTCTCCGAGAATTAAAGTTCAGTACGAGTATAGTTGGCTTTCGATATATCCTTGTCTTTAACATGAAATTGTTTAGTGCAGTAGTTAGTACGGTACATATCACTTACAATAATCTATTTATAATATTTAAAGAAATTTCAATCTCAATTCAATATATTCCATAACTTGGGGCGAAAGGCAATATATAACGGGACCTTTTCATGGTGATTTGTAGCAATTCAGCTTTATAAATAGATAAATTATATAAAGAGTTTAACTATTTGTCGTAAACATACAACTAGATGTGCCTTGCGAGGAGCAAAGTAGTGAACCTATGAAAGACCATACTTGATGGAACTTTTAACGGTGGCTATGCATACTATTTTGTCCTATGCATTCAACAATGACAATTACAATTCTAAGATATGGAATTTGATTGTATATATAACCTTGTCAAATTACATTTGTTATGGCTAGCATAGAAGAATCATTCTTAATACATGGCTAGCGTGGTTTCTAACTTCATTACATTAACTGGCGCCCCAGGCAGAAAGTGAGAAAAATAAACTAAATAAGTGAGAATACTAAATAAGTGAGAATAAGTGAGAACTAAGTAAGTGAGAATAATAATTATAATAATTATAATTATATAATAATTATAATAATAATTATAATATCAAAAGCTAATTTTCATTAAAACTTTTATAAATATATTATTTGGTAGTGGGAGATAATTTGATAACTAGTACATATAAAACGCCAAAACAGAGTATTATACTATTTTATGACTTGCTTTTCAAACTTTAAATTTTTTCGAACAAATAGTAATTTTGAATGTAGTTTCTAGTATCACCAAATATCAAACAGTTTCTCTTCAAACATCCTGAGAGTATTTTATTGTTAAAGCTGTGTACACCAAAAAGTATTTAGGTTCATATAAACTTCCCCTATAAAAGCTTCTGCATTACACATTTGGAGTTCTGGTACATGACACATACACAATTTTTGCACGTTGCCTTGTACCGTGGACAGAGTCAATATGCGGCAATCAATAGAGCCACGTCGCTTTCTGCAAAAATGCTTCTCCCGTTCCACTCCCTCGCCACTATCAAAAACTTCCCGCCCGCTCCCCCCCCTCCCCCACCAACCATTTTACAACCCTCTGATACTATTTTACCTAGCGTTCCAGCATTTTTATATTATATATTTGATAATAATCGTATTTTAAAATATATTTTTACGGGTAAATGAAGAACTTGCTTCATTTTACGAGTTTAATACTTGTCGAGACAAATTTATTTTCTTGCACTAACGCTTTTTAGTTTTAGAGCTTTGGTGCATTTTAAAGTCAATCCCTCATCATTATGGATAAATTTAAATTATTATTTAAGTTGGATCTATATTACACAAATATTTAAATCAATCCTTCAAGGGGCCTTCTTCATTACTACTGATATACCCCCTCTATATAAGGGTTTCCCCTCTGTAGTCATTATACTAACCCGTTCATGAGAGGTTTAATGTTCCTTCACATTAAGATGGAAATACTCTAAGGAAGCTATAGCGTTTCAAAAATTAACGGGTTAACCCTAAAATCATTAAATAAATTGTATATAAATCATTTAAAAATATTAACTAATTTTAAACAAATAGTATTAAACTATCGAATATCCTTCTTTAAAACTGGAGCTGAGATATTTTGGATTTGGATATTGTTGATGATATTTACTGGCTAAGAAATCTACACTAAAAAAGTTTTATTTATATTTAATTAATATAGTAAATTCAACGAATATGGGCAAAATACGCAATATACGCTATTGCGTATTACTTCAAACCATTTACGTTCAGAGTACCTTCGGTTACTATAGTGTGCCTACGATGATTAATCCCACTTATATTAATTGTAATTTGTCGGAAAGGGAGGAAACAGATGATAAGGAGGATGGGGAATATGATGAAGGAGGTAGAAAGAGTATGATAGGAGGAGCGTTGGTTATTTGAGTTTAGGACAGCCGGATTAAATTCCTTTGATATCGACTCATTAGAATTCTAGTCTGTTTACAGCCGAAACCTGAAAGTAATTTTAAGGTAGATGTTGCCATGTTCTTAGTAAGCAATGGTATCGGCAACAAAGAGAGCTTTAGGAAATACTAAGGAAAATTGATACTGGCATCTGAAACTAGTGGTAAATTCTGTATTATCTAAATCATAATGGAAGAGAAGGTGTAAAATATGCATGTTAAAAAAGAACAGAAGAGATTTGGAAAGTGGGGAAGGTTTAAGAAATTCAAAATGTTAGAAAGTATATAAGTGTAAAAACCGGGTCCTGCTCTGAAAGTAACACAACATATTCTTAAATAGTTCGAAACCTTACTATGTGCAAAAGTGCACGTATACGGTTTATATGCACGAGAAAACACACTTTATGAAACGATTTAGCATGGGAAAGTAATCAAAATCGTGATCATGTGTATGTTTTTTTGTTAGGAAACGCATATATGGTGACAAACACAGCACTTTCTTAAAACTGAAATAAATCTAATAGTTGTATTGTTCACTAAATTTGTATTTCAGATTGAAAGCATATTTAGAATAACTGCCTCTAGATCCAAGGGGAAGTACGTTTCAGCTTCGCTCCACGCAAGATCAAAGTGCACTCAGTTTTTAGTCGAACATAATTGATGAAGTTTTAACACGTATTAAGCCCGCGTCTTGGTCCATTTCGTTACTTCAGTGAGTCCAGCTTTCAATGGTATTTTTGATAACTAAACAACCTAATGCAAACCTAACCTAATGTAGTATTTCTTATTTAAGTTAATGCATGCTAACCTAATGTAGTATTTCTTTCCTATACGAAAGTTAAAAACATTGTCGTTTTACCAAACATGAGCCAGTATTTTAATCGTTTTCCGAATAAAATAAAATTGATTAACAATCTAAATTCATTTATGGTACAAACGTTCCTTAAAAAGGCGCTTTATTCCCTTCCAGAGTTTTTTAACGAGAGAAACTATACTTTATGTATTATTGTATAATATTGTGATTAACTATAAATTGTATTGTGAGTTGCATGTATTTTTGTTTGTTTGATTTATAGACGCCATTATTTACACTACTGTACTACTTATTGAATAAATTATTTTGACTATGACTATGACTTAAATACTAAGAAATATTATAATTTGTTTTTCTTACTGTCAATCTTTCCAGGCGCGGTTAATTATTAACCAAGGCTTAATCATTCTATATCAACACTAACTAAACTAATACATTTTACATGGTACAAAACCTCGCAAAGCAATAACCAATCATATTTAGTTGATTCAAAATGTTGAATATACTCTCTGGAAACATATATCGAATCGTCTTTGTGGAGGAACCCACAAAATAATGGCGGTTATCTCATGAATATTACTCAAAAATAGATTATTTATTGTAAATTAAAATATCCTCTAAAATACTACTATTTACACTTACAGCTATTTATCTGAAAACCGAGAGCGACAACCGGTCAGACTCGGTACTAAGTGTACGAGGAAACTTAAGTCTTCCACTTAAATATCAACCTTAACACGAAACTCTCCTGAAACTTTTAACCCAGTTTCTTGTACCATTTAACCTCATTATTACACCTTACTCAAGAAATCACCCACTTTTACCAACTCATTGCTTGTACTTTTGGTTTTGTACAAAAAACCAAATTTTATTTATAACAATTCATACAAAAACGTATACAATTATATAACTAATCGCAGTTCCTGAGCAGCTACATATGAACATAAATCAAAGTGTTTTGTTGTTTTCTATATTCGGGCACATTTATGTTTATATAGTTAAATAATCCAGCTGAAATTTAAAGGTAATCTGAAAATTTCCCAATCACAAATTATCTTAGAAAAATCGCATTGACCTTTTACTTTCTCCCTCTATACATAGTATATGGAGAAAGTATTGTTTTCGTCAAAATTTTCGAATTTGAGTTGTTAGTGGAAATATTCGTTTTGGTGCTCCCTGAACCCAAAAAATGGTTTTTACGTGATGTCTGTCTGTCTGTCTGTGTGTGTGTGTGTGTGTGTGTGTGTGTGTGTGTGTGTGTGTGTGTGTGTGTGTGTGTGTGTGTGTGTGTGTGTGTGTGTGTGTGTGTGTGTGTGTGTGTGTGTGTGTGTGTGTGTGTGTGTGTGTGTGTGTGTGTGTGTGTGTGTGTGTGTGTGTGTGTGTGTGTGTGTGTGTGTGTGTGTGTGTGTGTGTGTGTGTGTGTGTGTGTGTGTGTGTGTGTGTGTGTGTGTGTGTGTGTGTGTGTGTGTGTGTGTGTGTGTGTGTGTGTGTGTGTGTGTGTGTGTGTGTGTGTGTGTGTGTGTGTGTGTGTGTGTGTGTGTGTGTGTGTGTGTGTGTGTGTGTGTGTGTGTGGATGTTTACAGAGCTAGAGCCCTAACCAATGGACCGATTTTGATGAGATTTGGTATGTAGGTACTAATACACGATATCTCTAGGTGTTTTTTCATTTTTTTGAATTTTTGATTTTTAAGGGTAATTATCCCCCAAAAACCGCCAAAAAAATTCAAAAATCAAAATTTCTCAAAAACGGCTCTAACGATTTTGATTAAACCTTAGTCGTTTGTAGAACTTTAGTTTTCCAACAAAATGACACCACCCGCATTCCTGTAAAAATTCGGGTTCAGAAATTACAGGACTTAAAACATCAAAAATCCAGTTTTTTGGATTTTTCATAAAAAAAATAAATATAAAAAAAATTACTATTCACAATTAAAAAGAGCTCAAAAAACTAAATAATTTAGTATTTTGAATTACTATTCTACGATTGCTGGTTTCGGAGAAAATTGAAATTTTCTTTTTGCGGTAAACGCAGTACGTTGTCCAATGTTATTCTTATGGGGAATACAGAAATTACTATTTCTCTCTTATTTACTGATCAATTTAATTCAAACTTGATATGCTTGTCAAGTTAGCATTGACCAGCATAGAAAATTCGAAATATGATGCCCCTTAATAACCCTGGGGGGGAATAGAGGGCATTTCCCCTCTTAAAACCACGAGTGTAGCAATGGATTCTGTAGTGCCTTCAAAGCAGGGATTTGGGTGGATGTTTTTTAAAACAACTTATTTACAAGATTTTCTGTACATTTGACCGTGCTTTGTATTCTATATTTAGTAAATAAAAAGTAATTTATTCGTTAAAGTTGGGCTAAAAGGGAGAAAGTATGTGTCAGTTTCCTGATACCGTTTATTTCCACTTATGCAGCTAAAAAAAATGTATCGTGAGTACTGAATTAAAAATACAGATTTTTAATAAACCTTGATAACGCAAAGAAAATGTAGCAGCAATCTCCGTAAACAAATATAATAGCGGGTGAAACTCTTAGAACGATGCACACCGAACATGGCGTGATGGTATTTATTATAAGCTAATTTACACGAGAACGTATTAGATGCAATGAGCATATTTTTGTGTTGTCGGTGGAGGAGGGGGTGGCGGTGGGCGGTTAGCGCCGGACCATTTAGGCGAGAAAAAAATCGAACTCCGATGTCCCAGTTCCAAGGAGCTCCGGTTGGGGGGTCGGGGGATGGTTAGAGTGGAGGGGGGGGTAGGAAATGCCGTTATCGCGCAATGCTTTGTGATATGTAGTCCAGGGTGCGTTCCTTGACCGGGCGGTGGCGAACCCCCCGCGCAATCTTCACAGATGTGGTCGAAAAGAAACTGAGTTGTTTCGTAAAATAAAATAAACACGGTTAGGCACTTAGAAACCCTTGACCATTGAGGGGTTGGACACAATCGGGCATTTCATTGATCGAACGTCAATACCTACCTCATTCTCTGTTCTATACAAAACAGAATGCCAATCTGGCGCAGTGGTTAGAGCGTACGACTCTGGCCCGGGGTCCCGGGATCGATCCCCACCAACCACCAATAGCTCTGAGTATTGTCTATGTGATAATACCGCAATCCGGTGGTTCGGAACCCATTTTAAGCTGTAGGTCCAGCTATCTAGAAAACAAAAATGTAAATTCTAGTATTTTCCAAAATATTTACTTACGTAAACATTCTTTGGTTGTCAACAGTAGCTTTTGTTTTCACAAAGATGGATCCGTCATATGTGCGTGCAACAATTAGTTTGAAATAAATGTGGCTTTTATGTAACAATGTACTTTGTCGCGTGTGTCTATGTGTGTTTTCAAATCGACAACTATTGAAAATGGGACTTTTTAGATCTTCGACCGCTGCTGGTAATTCGTCCGAAATATGTTCAGCGTGAAAACAAAAGCTACAGTTAACATCTAAAGGCTGTTTACGTAAGTAAATATTTTGGAAAAATACAAAATTATATCAGGTGTCAAGGCTATTATGTATTGAATAAACGGTATCAGGAAACTGACACATACTTTCTCCCTTTTAGCCCAACTTCAATGAATAAATTACTTTTTATTTACTAAATATAGAATACAAAGCACGGTCGAATGCACAGATAATCTTGTAAACAAGTTGTTTTAAAAAACATCCCCCAAATCCCTGCTTTGAAGGCAATACAGAATCCATTGCTACACTCGTGGTTTAAGAGGGGAAATACCCCCTATTCCCCCCCCCCAGAGTTATTAAGGGGCAACATATTTTGAATTAACTCTGTTGGTCAGTACTAAATTGACAAGCATATCAAGTTTGAATGAAATTGATTAGTAAATAAGAGAGAAATAGTAATTTCTGTATTCCCCATAAGAATAACATTGGACAACGTACTGCGTTTACCGCTAAATGAAAATTTCAATTTTCTCCGAAACCAGCAATCGTAGAATAGTAATTCAAAATACTAAATTATTTAGTTTTTTGAGCTCTTTTTAATGGTGAATAGTAATGTTTTTTTATATTTATGTCTTTTTATGAAAAATAAAAAAGACTGAATTTTGGATGTTTTAAGTCCTGTAATTTCTGAACCCGAATTTTTACAGGAATGCGGGTGGTGTCATTTTGTTGGAAAACTAAAGTTCTACAAATGACTAAAGTTTAATCAAAATCGTTAGAGCCGTTTTTGAGAAATAAGGATTTTTCATGTTTTTTGGCGGTTTTTGGGGGATAATTACCCTTAAAAATAAAAAATTCCAAAAAATGAAAAAAAGCGCCTGGAGATATCGTGGATTAGTACCTATATACCAAATTTCATCAAAATCGGTTCATTGGTTAGGGCTCTAGCTCTATACACATCCACACAGACACACACACACACACACACACACACACACACACACACACACACACACACACACACACACACACACACACACACACACACACACACAGACATACATCACGTAAAAACCACTTTTTTGGGTTCAGGGAGCACCAAAACAAATATTTCCACTAACAACTCAAATTCGAAAATTTTGACGAAAACAATACTTGCTCCATATAAGGGGAGAAAGTAAAAATGGATATGTCTCAGAGGCGAGGAGAGCTGTCTCTGTAGTATAGATCTCCATTCGCTAAAATCCATACGACGAATGAATAAATAACCCAGTTTGTAAAAACCTCAGTAACAACTATATTCAATTGCTCTATCAGCTATGTAGCTTACACGAAGACTTGCTGAGGTGTTAGCTGTGTACAACATATAAAACACGCTGTAATAACTGTGAAAGACATGCCACTCTAGCGTGTCCACGAGGCTTAGCCGACAGCTTGTTAAAATGTAATTTTTACACTGTACGGATTAAACAAAAATGTATATAACGACTGTTTTTAAAATAAAAGGGTTATATGTTCACTGCTAACTCGAAAGTCGTTACAATATTTATAAGACGCCCAATTTTAGCGAATTTCCCCTATAGGGAAGAAAGAAGCTATTACCGTAGGTCTCATGGTAACACTTAAGCCCGAGACCATGATGACTTTTTGTTTTGAGGTCCCCAGATGCCAAAAACACTATTCGTTCAAATTTATATATATATGTATATACATCTATATACATATGTGTATACATATACATATGTTTATATACATATGTGTCCGTTAACACGATAACTTGAGTAAAAAATGTCCGATTTTGATGAAATTTGGCTCAATCGTGTGAAATGACATTCATGACTTAAATTCCGAAAACCAGAAAAATCGGACCATAGGAAGGAGGGTTTATGGGGGGTTTTAAATTTTCCAAAAATCAGTTTTTTGCATTTTTACCCAAAAATGTAAAAAAAACTTAATTTTGGTTTTGACCATGTTATAGAGCTTAAAAAAACAAATAATATAGTATTTTGAATTATTAACCTAGGTTAAGTGGTTGCGGATAAAATCCAAAAAACCTACTCATAAAATCTGCCATGTTAATCTTATGGGAAAAATGTTTTTGGCTTTTCCTCAGTTTATTTTAATGTAAAATTCACTTTTGCTTTTACCAATCTGTTAATTTCCACAAAACAATCATTTTTGTGTTTAAATTGTGATTCTACGCCCAACCGTTGCAGAGATATTCAAAGTGCTAAACACAGTACGTTGTCCAATGTTATCCTTATGGAGAATAAATAAAATTTGATATCTCGATTATTTATGAATGTATGTTGATGAAATTTGGTAGTGGCTTCACGTAGTACCGTTATATTGATATTTGCACAAAAATTGATGTTTTGTTTATTATTCCCGGAGCAGCAAACCTGCGTACTCAGCCCCCATGTTACTCTTATGGAGAATAAGTAAAATGTAATGACTCCCTTAATTATGAACATAAATTATTAAAACTTGGTATGTAGCTTCACTTGGTTGAGTTATATTGATAATTATGTAAAATCCCATTTTTTGGTTCCTTGTTGCAGCAAACCTGCTTTCTCAGCCCCCATGTTATTCTTATGGAGAATAAATAGAATGTTATAAAGCGCTTATTTATGATTGAATATTGATGGAACTTGGTATGTGGCTTCTTCTAGTAAAATTATATTAATATTTGCATAAAAACCAATTGTTTGTGTTCCTTGCTTCAGCAAACCTACGTACTCATTACCAATGTTATTCTTATGGAGAATAATTAAAATCGCTTATATGTGAATATATTGTTATGAAACTTGGTGTGCGGCTTTATGTGGTATTAAGACATAAATTATGCATTGGAAATTCGCTGAGTACGCAGGTTTGCTGCGACGGGGTTATTAATATGTACACACGTTTCAATTATGATAAATAGTGTTTGTTGCACTGTCTTGAAAATAAATTACGAACGCCAACAAAAATCTTAGCAAACCCATCCGTATGGCTCTGGGGGTCGGCAGAGTTCTTAGCAAACCCATCCGTATGGCTCTGGGGGTCGGCAGAGTTTTTAGCAAGCCCATCCGTATGGCTCTGGGGGTCGGCAGAGTTTTTAGCAAACCCATCCGCATGGCTCTGGGGGTCGGCAGAGTTTTTAGCAAACCCATCCGCATGGCTTTGGGGGTCGGCAGAGTTTTTAGCAAACCCATCCGCATGGCTTTGGGGGTCGGCAGAGTTTTTAGCAAACCCATCCGTATGGCTTTGGGGGTCGGCAGAGTTTTTAGCAAACCCATCCGTATGGCTTTGGGGGGGTCGGCAGAGTTTTTAGCAAACCCATCCGCATGGCTTTGGGGGTCGGCAGAGTTTTTAGCAAGCCCATCCGTATGGCTTTGGCGGTCGGCAGAGTTTTTAAAAGTGATCATAAACTTCCACTCTTAGATTCTGTGGATAAATATTTGTTGCATAGGTTTCAGGCGTCTGCATCAATGAGAGTTTTAAGCGTTTTACTAACGTTTTGATTTAACACGGAAAATCATGTAGCATAATATTGAAAATGAAGACAATCTTTTGTATCTTTTCAGAGAACATTATAAATTGTACTCATACAAAATATAATTTTATATTCTTAAAAGTGTGTTATTTGTTTTCGTATATGCTCTTACAACCACTTCTTACTGATCAAGCTTTTTACTAATACCGTATTTAATGTTATGTACTACCGTATTTCCGAACCTTAAAGGACCACTGTTAAACAGAATAATAATAATGCATCATAAAATCCTAGCAGCTGAAACGATTTTATTTAAATTATTACTAGCTGATCATTAGAGTCAAAATAGAATGAACTTTGTTCCATCAATCATGGTTCGTTCGGTGTAGGAAAACAATTGTTTTTAAACTTTAAATAAAATATTTATATACAGTTTTATTGTTACTTCTCATTTCCAAACAAAAGTTGTAAAATCACCAAACCTTTGTTCATTTTAACAAATAACTCACAGGCTACGAGAGAATGAACAAATGCATCAGTAACGGATGCGAGTCATGGTGACAGGACAGGAGGGGATGCAATTGGGTTGGCGCTAAATTCCGATATATTGTAATAGGAGAATATTGAAACGCAACTGGTCATGTCAAATGTCGAGACCAGCTGTTGTCCGCTAGCCGCCACCAGCATTGATATTATTGATATATTCTGTCTGGATGAACATACCGACACCTCTCTCTGTCTCCCTGTGCTACTGTTAAACTGAGAACACTTCCAACAACATTATGATGTTCAGTGGAACTAAAATATATACAGGGTGTCCGGCTTTGACTACCGCAAACTTTCGTTTTTTTAGATAAGGAAAGCAAATAATAATTATAATGTGAAACGTGGAAACTACTTCGTTTCGTTTTTTAAATGCATGTTTTGCAAAATTTTCAACATCGCATCAATTCCTGATATTAATGCTTTTTTGGGTATTTTACACATGCATTCAACTTTTTTTTCGTTTAAAACTTCCCTTCAAAATGTTAAAATTGGGCAGTTGAATCTTGTAAAACTCAATAGCTAAAAATAGGTTTAAGAGAGTTAAAGACAAGGTCCAATAAAGCATCATTTCTTGAAAAAGCTCAAATACAACTGTATAAACTATGATTATCTTGGAGCTTTAAATAATAGTAATACTTGTAAGTAACATAGGCAGCTGGCTGCAAAACTGATGGTTGGTCGAAAAGCGTGCTCTTAAACCGCTGGTTAGTCAAACAGCTAGATGTGAAACAGATGGTTGGTCAAAAGGCTGAATGTGAAACTGATGGCTGGTCAAACAGCTGGATACGAAACTGATGGTTGGTCAAACAGCTGGATACGAAACTGATGGTTGGTCAAACAGCTAGATGCAAAACTGATGGTTGGTCAAACAGCTGGATGTGAAACTCCTGGTTGGTCAAACAGCTGGATACGAAACTGATGGTTGGTCAAACAGCTAGATGCAAAACTGATGGTTGATCAAACAGCTGAATGTGAAACTTCTGGTTGGTCAAACAGCTGGATACGAAACTGATGGTTGGTCAAACAGCTAGATGCAAAACTGATGGTTGGTCAAACAGCTGGATCTGAAACTTCTGGTCGGTCAAACAGCTAGATATGAAACTTCTGGTTGGTCAAACAGCTGGATGTGAAACTGATGGTTGGTCAAACAGCTAGAAGTGAAACTGCTGGTTGGTCAAACAGCTGGATGTGAAACTATTGGTTGGTCAAACAGCTGGATGTGAAACTGCTGGTTGGTCAAACAGCTTGATGTGAAACTGTTGGTTGGTCAAACAGCTGGATGTGAAACTTCTGGTTCGTCAAATAGCGGTGTGAAACTAATGGTTGGTCAAACAGCTGGCTTTCATAGACCTGGAGTTAAATAACCCTATAAATTATTCATACCTTAAGACTCACGAGTTAATTCTCAGTAGTTTATTTTTGGTATGAGGTTTTAACAAATATCATACACATCCATGCAGTAAAAACGGCACCAGATAGAACCAAGTTGCATTGTATAATTTGCTTTTTTGAACAAACAATGTATTTCAACACATCAATATATAAATGAATTGCTTATTGTACTTTCATGTTGAAGAAGGTACGTGGTCTTATGTAGACAAAAATATGAAATATCTTTGGTACTTGTAATCGTAGTTTCATGCACTAAAGGAAAATTAAGCACACTGATTCATGCGTGGGCTCATGTCACGGCCTTCGATAAAATCACGTTTGTTAAATAGTTGGACAATTTTATTTTTTCTAGGTAATCAACACGTTTTAAGATAGTAGATGGTAATGATTGCAATATATTTTTAGGTTTTATTGTTTTCGTGTTGAGGAAATCGTCTTTAATTATTTTTGTGCATCCATCAATTAAAATAAGAGAGACATAAGATAAGATTTGTTTCTAAGTCTTAAGACAATTTTGTAATACTATATATGGGGTTTTTAAAGTAAGATAATTTTAAACGCAAATGAAGATTAAAGAATGTTGCCTCAATTTGGGAACTAATATCAATAAAACTAGCATTTTTCTTTATACCATTTATCTCGTCTCTTATGAGGAAATTTACACGACCATTTTTCCAATTTTAAATTTGGAGTCTTCCCAAATATATGTATAACTTGCCTTCGTCATTGTAGCCCTTGACGTCTAAGAAAACAAACATCCTCAATAGTAAAAAAGTATGTTTGCATTCATCCACCATGTATCTTAAGATTAAGTATATAAATTATCTTATTGGGTTCTTTGTCCACCGAACGAAATCGATAACATATAAGTTTAACAGTTGAATATAAAAAATACCCCCGTCGCAGCAAACCTGCGTACTCATCGAATTTCCGATGGACATTTTTGTCTTAATACTACATAAAGCCGCTTACCAAGGTTCATAAAAATATATTAACAAATAAGCGATATTTTAATTATTCTACATAAGAATAACATTGGGAATGAGTATGTAGGTTTGCTGACACAATTTGGATGCAAATATCAATACAATTCAACTAGGTGAATCCACATACCAAGTTTTATCAATATTCATTCATGAATAAGCGATATATAACTTTTGAATCAATCTCCATAAGAATAACATGGGGGCTGAGTAAGAAGGTTTGCTGCAAAAGGAACGCAAAATATGGGTTTTCATTCAAATATCAATAAAGCTCAACTAGGTAAAGCCACATACCAAGTTTCATCAATCTACATTCATAAATAAGCGATGTATACCATATTTTAATTATTCTCCATAAGAATAATATGGGGGATGAGTACGCAGGTTTGCTGCAACAAGGAGCACAACAAATGAGTTTTTATGCAAGTATCAGTATAGCTCAACAAGAGGTGAAACTACATAACAAATTGTATTAATTTATGTCATAATTAAGGGAGACATAAGATTTGACTTATTCTCTATAAGAATAAAATGGGGGCTGAGTACGCAGGTTTGCTGCTACAGAAAGTATCGGTATAAATTTTTTTGTGCAAATAAGAATAGACCACAACCAGATGAAGCCACTTACCAAGTTTCATTAATATTTGTTCATTAATAAGCGAGATATAAAATTTTACTTATTCTTCATAAGATTAACATTGGACATCGTACTTTGTTTAGCACTTAATATCTCGGTAACCAATTGAAATAGAGCGATGATCAAAATACCAAATTGTTTGTTTTTTAAGCGAAATTTAATGGTCTAAACAAAAGAATTACATGAAAAAGGGAAAAAACCATTTTTGGGGTACAAAACCTCCCCAAAACCCCCTTTAAAATAGAGCGACCTGTCTGGTTCTTGAACTCATGAAAATAGATCCTGCCTTACACATGTCTACCAAATTTCATTAAGATCGGACCATTTTTACGAAAGTTATCGTGCCTACGGACACATATATATATATATATATATATATATATATATATATATATATATGAATCTGAACGAATGGTGTTTTTGGCATCTGGGGGCCTCAAAACGAAAAGTTAACATGGTCTCGGGCTTAAGTCTTACCATGAGACCTACGGTAATAGATTCTTCCCTATAGGGGAAATTCGCTAAAACTATATCAACTGCATGGTATTTAATTTACTTAATTATCCAACAACCTCTGTATTATATCAAATAGTAAATTTAGAGTTCAATAATTGAATTTCAACAAGCCAGGTAAACGTGTCAGGTGAAACGCAGGTTTGGTATTGACAAATTCCGTCGTCGGAAAGATGAGCAATTGGCGGAGCGGATTATGAAATGTCAAATGTCAAGGACAAACACGGGTGACGAGTCAACACCATTAATTTCCAATATTTGAACACCAAACCCAAGAAGGGCTTTGCATGTTTTATTCGCTAACGCTGCTATCACGTAGCACGATACGCATCATGTCCTCTAATGCTTTTAGGATTGCGATATTTCCATTTTGCGGCCTAGTTCTGATTCGATTTGACGAAACCCCACGTGTCTATTGAGTTAGTTGAAATTAAAAAGGTGTTTTTCAAATAATTACTATAGTTCTGTATGGTCAGCGTTTAGTTTGATTTAATTTGTTTTGTAGTCCACCAAATTATTTTTAAAGCCACATACATATGTGATTGGTTTGGGAAAAATTAACCATTTAATATTTTTGGGGTTATTAATGTTGTAAGAATTTAGATTTCGTTTTATATTTTTGATAATCTAGGGAAAATATAGAAAAGTACGTTAGCGACAAATCGAATACTTTTTGGAAGAATTCATTGTTCAAATAATTGTCTTATGTTCTAGGTATTTTTTCCACCTGAAGACGGTATCAGATTCCAGATTCCGAAACGTCGTGAAACTTTGTTTTTACTAATAAGTGATAGAAAATGTCCGCAATAATTCCTTAAATAACAAGAATGATGTAACGTTTCGCATTTCGAAAAACGATTTGTATCATCGGTTTCATAAGCTTTATTTAAATCAGGTATACTTTTAACATATATTTTATTATTTAAAACTGCTTAAGAAACCATTAGACCCCTCCCTGTAAGTTATACAATTCATAAAGACGAAACTCTTATGGTGTATATTAATCTCTTATATGTTCATTCAATATAAGCCTATCCAAAAAAGCTATTGACGAGAAAAATCAATGAGTTAAAAATTCATTAAGGAACTTTCAACACCGGTGATCCAGATGATGTGCCCTAAAACATCATTAACACTCCCTGAACATCGGAACGGAAGGATAGAATGGTAGTGACGAGATATGATCAAATGAGGATTAGTAGCTCCGTCCTAGCTGGCTCAAGTGCCCCTTAAATCATCGGACTCTTCCTTCTAAGCCATATAACACCTCGGTGCTAATTTTATTATAATGCTCTTTCGGTTCTCTTTTCCTTCGAGAGCGTCTTGTCCTTATTAGCCACATGTGCGCTCATCTTTTATCCTGCCACAAAACCTTTCTTCTGTACTCTAATTGTCGGGTCCAGTACATTAGAGATGTAACAAATATTCATCAAACGATGGTTTATTTCTCAAATTGGACTGTATGAAACTTTAAGACGAAAACCTAGTGAGATGTTTAAAGAATTTGGCACATTTGACTATGGATGAACTCATTGTAAGACAATACATTATCTCTTACTTGATTCTAGAACTTTTGACCCAGCACCTGGATACCATGTTTAGTTTAGCGGTAATACTTGGAATCAAAAACCCATCCACACATCACGCGTAGGTCTAACATTTTAGAATCTTTCACATTAAAAATTATTTTCCTTGCTGGATGTTCGAGCTACGAAGGCAGACCCTTGCAATTCACCCCCACCCCTCAACATCTACCTTATTACAACATTATTATTCTCATAATCCTATGAAGTAACAATGAAATGGGTAAAATATTTCTATGTGTTTTTCATAAAATTGTATTTTAGCACGGTATCCTGAACACTATAAACACCCAGCAAGCCACATTATAGACAATTAAAGACTAATAAATAACAATCCTTAAAAATTTATCTTTTATTTATTTGTTCATGTTTTAAAAGCTTTTTTATAATAATAGATTCATCACGTCTCCCTAATATAAGTAAATAAGTGCATGTAGTAGCGTTATAAACTTTATAAAAAATATTGTTTTAACGTTGTAATATTATTATTGTTTAGTTCTTCCGTGTTTTAACATATCCTCAGTCTTATTTATATAGAGTTGAAATGCGTGGATTATATTATCGGAAAACATGTTGTATGCAGTCGGTATTGTACCCCATTACATTTGATTTAATTGAAAAACAATTTGTCCAAGCTACCGTTGTTTTGATGTGTCCGTTTTTCTCTTCACAATAACAAATCACTGTCTGATAAATTACACAGTCGAAGGTATTGTAACAACAACGAAACTTAACTAATATCTCCTTTTCTATGAGCACAATTATTGTAGTAGCACATGTTCGTGAATAATGCATACTACTATCCAAGAAATATCTTCAATTGTATTTGAATTTATTTTAAACATGAGGGATTGTAGTTACAAAAGCTACAGTTTGGTGTTCAAGCGATCGACGAGTTTGGCCGCGTGTCCGAGTGGTGCGATATTCATGGAAGCGCGTTTCGCCGCCCTGTTCACACGAGATGTGCATATTCGCAACCTGATGATGCATAAGGAAAGACAAAAGTCATGCATTATGTCGGGTTCACTCGGGTTACGGGGCTTGGCAATACCGGATTCATTACCAATGTGGGTTTATACAGTGGTAAAAGTGTGCATTTAGGGGCACACTCGCTCCTACCCCGCGCCGACGGTGCTTTGTTCTGAAGGCGCAGCATTAGAGATTCATCCACACACTCCTTGCTGCAACCCTCCAATCGTCAAACTGACAACCGGGCTTTTGGTTCCTCGAATCGCGTTCGTCAAACTCGTCTGTTTTTACGGTTTTTCAAACGAGAATTACAGCTACAGAAAATCATCGAACCTTGTAATCGTACTTCGTACGGAACGAGCGACTCGTGCCACTCTATATAGGCAACACGCCTTTGAGATTTCGGATCAGAGATCATTTAAACAAAATAAACCTTAAACCATCCATTCGCACAATTAATCGTGGCGAACAATTTTAAGTCTGTATCAAAGTTGAGGTTCAGAGTATTGCTACTGCGTATGGCTGAATAATTTGTCAAATTTTCAATTGTGTTTTTTTTTTGTAAAATTCAAATACACTGATTTATGCGATCAGCAAATGCGGCATAGCGCAATATATAGTTGCTCAGAGCAGTCAGTGTACAGTTGCACAGAGCAGTATACATTGCACTGTGCAGTATAATATTGCACAGTGCAATGTATATTTGGACAGAGCTGTATACAGTTGCACCGTGCAGTATAGATTTTGGCACTACATTATAAATTTGTACAGTGCAGTAGACATGTCCACAGAACAGTATACATTTTAAAAGTGCATTACACAGTTGCACAGAGCAATATAGAGTTTCACTGTGCACTCGACGCAGCTGCGCGCATCCAAGTGCGCGCTGTGACAGTCAGGCTAGGAGGTCACAGCATCGTCGAATTAGCCCAGTAAATGCGACTATTGCGTGCGGTTCCTGGACCGTTACTGGAGACGGCGGGATATCATGCCGCAACCGCAGTTCTCTCATCGAGTGATTCGAAATCCGGAAAATATCACTATAATGACGGCCTCAAACTGCTGTTCTTTAACGTATATCTCATTATTTTACGTGCGCCTCGGCTGCTTCCCTCGTTCAATGTAAACTGCCTTTACCGGATAAGGTTGAGTACCTCTGCTTGCTATACTGTAAACATAATTATTTTAATTTTATTGATTTGTGATTATTATATGAATAAGAAAAACAATTCTATTTAATTTTGTCGCAGATGTCTCCTTGGATAATTCTTTTATCACGAGTTACATTGTAGCTGCACCTAAGCGATATTTCTGGACTTGATTCAAAACATTGTGTTCGTATGTTGTAAAACAATATATACAAATACAAACTGATCCATTGGTTTAATGTTTATCAAAATTGTTTTTAAATCTCAACTGCCCGTCGCCATAGGCCAATAGGCCTGTACGGCGATCTAAAGACAGCGGGGTACTGTTAACGGAATTAGTCACATGGGCAAGCCAGTGGTGGCCGCTCATGAAAAAGTACCACAGCAGTCAGCCGGGATCGAACCTACGCTTGACCACGGCTGACTTGCGAGGCCAGCGCTCTACCGCGTCCGGTTGCACTAATTAACTACTTATATTTTATAAACTGTCTTTAACTTCGTTAGATGTTCAGTATATAGGCGCACAATGTAGTATACATTGGACACCCGCAATGTTGCAATGTTAATTAATTCTAAATATAACGGATCCTGTGCCCAAAATCATTAAAAAATATAGCTGTCAGCAATATGCACAACCTTATCTTTGACAATCTTGTTGCAATCTGATGAAAAACTATCAAATATGTAGTTAATAATGTTCTAGCTCTTACATATTTTTCAAAATTAATTATAAGCTATATAGTAAAATATGTTTTCATATCTATGATAATTTTTTTTTAGTAAGGGTTCGATCTAATCAGTGTTGAATGAGATCAAACAGTCTAAAATACTACGACTAGACGCGAGTTACAAAGTAGACCAATATTTATAACAGAGACAAATAGATCTTATATTGATATGGGGGGGCAGTGTGTGTGTGTGTGAGAGAGAGAGAGAGAGAGAGAGAGAGAGAGAGAGAGAGAGAGAGAGAGAGAGGCAGGGAGAACGTGGGTTATTTGAGTTTAGGACAGCCGGATTGAATGCCTTTGACATCGACTCAACAGTATTCGAGTTTGTTTACAGCACGGTCAACTCTGCTGTTATAGCTAATAAATGTCTATACTCAGACGTAAACCTTCCCTGAACTATCAGACCTCTTCACCCCCCCCCCCCCCGCCCGCTTATAACACATAAACGATACAATGGCAGATTCAACAAAGATGGCTAATAACCGACAACTTTTTGAACATATTTGGTGAGGTTTATTAAAATGTACTGATTTTGCACACGAATTCAAGAGTCGAGCGAGTCCTGGGAAGTATAACACACAGCCTTTTTGAATTGATGCTGGTAGCGTAAGTACTTTGCGCCTTGAAAGGAAATCAAACAACAAGAAATTAAGAAAATAATCCTGAAAAAACTTTGAACTTTAAGGAGTGTAAATTGTGTTGAATAAACTGTAAAGTCATTGTGTTAACAGTTAAAGTGCAAAAAGATATGAAGAACATATTCCCTGACTTATAGAACCCTCTCTTAACAAATTATACATCTGTAACCAGTTCATTTTTTTCCTATAAATTTTTTTCCCTATATAATTTCAAATTACTAATCTTAAAAGAATTAGTTTGGGTAATAGAGTTGCCAAGAGACTTTATACTCTAGCATGTAACTATAACAGAAGAAACAAAAAACTCTCTTACATATTTTTAGGGGCTGTCTATTGTGCGTTTACATATACAATATTTTGCGTTCTTTGTATTTCATCATTTTATAAGAAGGGTTTCAATTATAAGAGATAAGAATCTATAGAGGCAGAAAAGTTAGTCGTAGATTCCTAGATAGGAAAATGCTAGTCCCCTTTCTATGCAATATTGAATAATTCTTATTGCGGACATGGTTGTCATCAATATATGTAACATTGAACAGTTCTTCTTATGGCTGACGTTCTAGTCACCCAATCTATGTAACATTGAATAGTTCCTCTTACTGCGGACATGGTAGTCATCAATATATGTAACATTGAACAGTTCTTCTTATGGCTGACGTTCTAGTCACCCAATCTATGCAATATTGAATAGTTCCTCTTACTGCGGACATGGTAGTGATCAATATATGTAACATTGAACAGTTCTTCTTATAGCTGACGTTCTAGTCACCAAATCTATGTAACACTGAGAATTTCCTCTTACTGCGGACATGGTAGTCATCAATATATGTAACATTGAACAGTTCTTCTTATAGCTGACGTTCTAGTCACCAAATATATGTAACACTGAGAATTTCCTCTTACTGCGGACATGGTAGTCATCAATATATGTAACATTGAACAGTTCTTCTTATAGCTGACGTTCTAGTCACCAAATCTATGTAACACTGAGAATTTCCTCTTTCTGCTACGTGCTGGTCATCCTTTCTTGCTGAATGATCATTCGAGCCGGTAGAAAACAGTTTTGGTAAAGGTTATCCTAGATGAGTGATTTTGCAGAAAACGTACACATAGTTGCCAAACGTTTTCCATATAAAATATAAATTAAACTATTTTATACATCTCTTTTAATTATACATGCAAGTTTAAGTGCGGGTTTTTTATATTTTTAACTATTAAATATGACAAGTAATATAACTGGGCGCTAAATAATACGCTCAATATCCCTTTACCAAGTGCTTCACCTTTTTAAACTAGGGATATACAGAAAAATTAACGATATGCGCAGATCTCTGCTTACGCATTTAGAACTAAATAAGTGCTAATCCAGTGGGGCTATAAGAAGACTTCAGTATACAATTTACTAAATTTTAAGTATACAAACAATACAATCAGAGATATTTGATATTTTTCGTTTGATTTTAACTAGAAAAAAACTATGAAGTTATGATAAGGTTAACGGTTCGGTGCTAACCACACGACGGATATGCCCTAGGTTTACCTTAAAATGTCAAGACATCCTAAGGGGAATTTAAAAGTTAGAATTACTCATTGGGGCGAATTCGACATAGAAATGCCTATCAAGGCGGGAACTGCAAAGTTGTAATACTATGCTGATTGATTGGACAACAAACTGTTCAGCAGCTATTTTCTATACGTACTCGTTTATAAATACGTACTCGTTTAATTATCTTTCATGGATACTAGAAAAGAAACGGTAGGGGCAATAAACATAAACAAATGGCGTTTTTGTATCGATTGTAAACAAACTTTCTTGACATATAGTTCAGTTTATTTATTTGAACTAATATATCGTCTGCAGGGAAAACAGGGAACACACTGGCGTTTTGACATATCTATGTGTAAATAAAAACAAACGTGTTTACATTCGACCCACTGACGTCATTTGCTTTTGTTTATGGCCCTTGCAGTTTTTTTTCTAGTTACCGTGGCATCTTTGAAAGTGGTTTCGACTAATTGTAGCGTTCTCTCATGAGTTTAAGAAAACTAGCATGTAATTAAATCTTTAGGAACAACACAATTTGTAATTGCTTCCTACAAAGTTTTGTGGTTGCATAATTTTGTTGGCAAATTGTGCAACTCGGCTCCATGAAGTGCTCATACGCGTTCGGCAATTTCTATAAAAGAGTTTAATTTTATGTATTACTTTGATGTCCAAATTACTAGGTTTTAAGAAATAATAAATAATATAACTTATGCCATGAAATTCTAGGTCTGTAATTTAGGATTGTGCATACTGTGGATATTTTAACTACGTTGCCATATTTAATCCACTATAAAATGTGTTCAAGAAAATCGTTTAGTTTGATTTGGATTGCATTCTGGATACACAAAATGGCTCGTGGGTAATGTACAGACGTGTGAAACTGATAATGGCAGGACCACAATGTACGTTGCTTTTTCTTTTTTGACGAAATAAATTGTAAATACTATAGTTATATAGGCATCAACTGCCCCATATGTGAAATATTATCAGCTATAAATATAAACGAATCTATAATATAAACGAACAATATATGCACGGGTGATAATCGAGTTTCACGCTAAAAGTTTTACAAAAATTAAATCTTATTCAATTATAAAACATTGTTACTGTAAATTGATTTTTGTAATTCGAACAAACAAGTGTGTCACCGCAGTAAACAAGCTTTCGAACGTAAGAATTGGACACGGGATAATGAAGAATGGAAGTATTTTTGCAGGGGGAGCTAATTTAATGGAAATGCCCTTTTTGGCGATCCCATGGAAATAGAGTTGATAAAAGAGATCCAATTAGAATGTGAGGTCTGAGCGGGAGCGGAGTGGAGGTTTATGGAGATTGGAGGTCCCCGATCAGCGGGTGCGGCTCATGCTTCGCCGTTTTTACGATCCTCGCAATAAAAGAAAGGGTTCACAGCCTAAGTAAACATCAGAGATGTGTACCGAATTTATTTGTTTCGTGTTCCCGCTAGAGTTTTCTCAAACGAGACGAACGATCATATCCGTCTTATCACCGGCTCTACTATTCGCGGTTTAACAAATATACCTCTTCGTTCGGTCGAAACGTCGCGAATCCTCTGTGTTATTAAAATATGCAAATTAGTTCACTCCGAAGTATGAAAATTCGTCACGCACTGTTTAAACGTGATTGGGGCGCGAAGCACTCGCTACTGCGATTTCTGAGAAGCTGGCGACTTATTGAAGCGATTAATTGCTACAAAAGTTGCTTCTCTAGCCGTTTCAACAGTTGCTCGAATCGAAATCTTATAGTGTTAACTTGGGTCATGCTGGTATTCATGTTGTTATGATATTTTATATATTTATAATAGTTGTAATATTTCTATTTATACGCATTAACAAAAAAGTACCAAGGGACCATACACATATTACGTAACGCATTGTTTCGTCATTTCAGACCCCCCTCCCCCAAGTAACGCACCATAACGTTAGACCATACCCCTCCCACCCTCCCCCCTATGCGTTACGTAACTCAATCGTAGTAGGCTTTAAAACAACTTAAACCTTAAACATTGTTTTAGTAGCAATTTGGAATATGTATCTCAATGAATCATTTAACTTTAAATGACTTTCTTTTAACAAAGTTTTTTAATAACTTATTTCAAAGCAAAATGTATACAAACAAACTAGACTGTTGCTAATAATATGAACAACAAAATAAACTCGCTCAGCTAAAAACAAACAAATTGAATTTATAACTAACACAAATACAAAACAACTTAAAAACTACCGATGTGGGTGGCACTGCGCAATTCATGATTTTACACTCTAAAACAACACAAAACATAGCTGCAAAGCAATACAGGACATGCTCAAAATAAATACCCCCGTCGCAGCAAACCTGCGTACTCAGCGAATTTCCAATGCATATATATGGGTATCACTACTACCTAGAGCCACTTACCAAGTTTCACAAAAATACATTCATTAATAAGTGATATATAGCATTTGATTTATCCTCCATAAGAATAACATTATAATTTAGTACGCAGGTTTGCTGCAACAAGGAAGATAATAAATGTGTTTTTTTGCAATTATCAATATAACTCAACCAGGTGAAGCTACATACCAAGTTTTATTAATTTAGGTTCATAACTAAGGGAGATATAAAACTTTACTTATTCTCCATATGAATAACATGGGGCCGAGTATGCAGGTTTGCTGCTACCGGGAAAAATTAACAAAAACCATTTTTTTGTACTAATATCAATATACCACAACTATTTGAAGCCACATACCAAGTTTAATCAATATACATACATACATAATCAAAATATAACATTTTATTCAGTCTCCTTAAGGATAAAATTGGACAACGTACTGTGTTTAGCACTTTGAATATCATTGCAACGGTTGGACGTAAAACAACAATTAAAACGCCAAAATGATTGTTTTGTAGAGCTAAACTGATTGATAGAAAGAAATGTGGAGTTTTTAGTGAAATTATCTGAGGAAAATCCAAAAACCGTATTCCCATAAGATTAACATGGGAAATTTTATGGACTCATTTTTTTACTTTTCTCCACAACCACTAAACCTAGCTTAATGATTCAAAATACTAAATTGTTTGTTTTTTAAAGCTGTATAAAATGGCTATAACCAAAATCTAATGTCTTTAAAATTTTAGGGTAAAAAGTAAAACCATAAAACCCCCTTCCCATAGACCGATCGATCTGGTTTTCGAACTTAAAGTCATAAATGTTACTCTCCACATTTGTGCCAAATTTCATCAAAATCGGGTGCTTCTTTCAAAAGTTATCGCGGTAATGGACACAGACATATATATATATATATATATATATATATATATATATAGACATATATATATTTTTAGACATATATATCGAAACAGACATATTAAGTTCGAAAACCAGATCGATCGGTCTATGGGAAGGAGGTTTTATGTTTTTACTTTTTACCGTAAAATTTTAAAGACACTAGATTTTGGTTATAGCCATTTTATACAGCTTTAAAAAACAAACAATTTAGTATTTTGAATCATTAAGCTAGGTTTAGTGGTTGTAGAGAAAAGTAAAAAAATGAGTCCATAAAATTTCCCAGGTTAATCTTAAGGGAATACGGTTTTTGGATTTTCCTCAGATAATTTCACTAAAAACTCCACATTTCTTTCTATCAATCAGTTTAGCTCTACAAAACAATCATTTTGGCGTTTTAATTGTTGTTTTACGTCCAACCGTTGCAATGATATTCAAAGTGCTAAACATATTACGTTGTCCAATGTTATCCTTATGAAGAATAAATAAAATGTTATATTTCGATTATTTATGTATGTACATTAATGAAACTTGGTTTGTGGCTTCAACTAGTTGTGGTATATTGATATTAGCACAAAAAATGGTTTTTGTTGATTTTTCCCGGTAGCAGCAAACCTGCATACTCGGCCCCATGTTATTCATAAGGAGAATAAGTAAAGTTTTATATATCCCTTAGTTATAAACCTAAATTAATAAAACTTGGTATGTAGCTCACCTGGTTGAGTTATATTGATAATTGCAACAAACACATATCTTATCTTCCTTGTTGCAGCAAACCTGCTTACTCAATTATAATGTTATTTTTATAGAGAATAAATCAAATGCTATATATCACTTATTAATGAATATATTTTTGTGAAACTTGGTAAGTGGCTCTAGGTAGTAGTGATACCCATATATATGCATTGGAAATTCGCTGAGTACGCAGGTTTGCTGCGACGGGGGTATTAGTTTAACTATTATTAAAGTAGCATAACGGAAGTATTTTTTATATAAACTAACTGTAACCTTGATTTTGGTATCAATAGATACGGGAATGCGCCAGCTCTTAGGGTCAATATGTGTGAGTTACGTTACGCTGATCCAAACGCCCCCTTCCCCATATAACGCAGCATAACGCTACACCATACCCCTTCCTCCCATTAAGTGCGTTACGTAATATGTGTATGGCCCCCAACAATTAAACAACACCACGTGTACTTTAATATATTTTTCTGTCCAAAGGAGTCCAGTGGACGATGTCAATTATGGGGACTTTGGACATCACTCTTGACTGCTTTCTGGATGTCAACTACAGGAACGGATACTGGACATCACCCTGCCCGCCTAAAGCAAAGTTCTAATGAACTTTATATCGATGCTAATGCACGGAAATGACTGGTAAGACTCTAGAGAAAATCGTACCACCAATGCTTGCTTAACCATAATTTCAATAGACATATATATCATATCACTTTTAAATTAAATATTATGAATACTAAATTTAGAAGTAAGAGCTGTCAAATCTAAAGTATCAAAGTACAGACTCGGCTACATTACATAATCCATTAAATTAACCGTAAAATGTTAAATACACTATACCATTTAGAAAACTATTTCCTTTATTATAATTCACGTTATGTGGTGACTTTAAATTGTAGCTCTGTAGGGCCTACAGTGAAAATTGATGACTAAAGTTAAAGATATATACAAAACACGACATTCTAAAATTCTTACTGCAGTACTAATAATAACAAAATTTGAAATAAACCAAATTCCAAAGTTTGACTGAACCTTGAGGGAATTCAGGAAGGGAAAGTTTATTAGTACGAGTTTATACTATCGAGAACTGAAATAACTTGTTAATTCAAAGTGACTATTCAAGGTGACGAAGCAAAGTTGGCATTGCGTGAAAGATGCACGTGCGGGGTGCGTGTGCGTGTGTGCGCCGCGCCGTCGCCAACTCCGCGAACCAAACACAAAGTAAACGTATAAGAAAGTCGCGAATCTGATTTAAATTCACCGCATCGAGAAAATGATCTAGGATCCGGGCGGGATACAGCATTGCGGTGGAGGGTCTTGTTTAGCTTTTTAGCGATCTTTGGTCGTGCGAAGGGCGGGGTGGGGGTCCTCCGTCACCCCCCCCCCCATCCTCGGCACCTCGATTGTTTTTGGGATTAACGTCCCATCACTACAACCACACAAGTCGTCGCACCGAAGTAGGGGACAAACTAATCGAAATAATATAAAGATTTTTCGTCCAATCTTACTACTACGGTTCATTTAGTTGATTCCATTAAATATTTACTTTATTAGCTTTTTTATTGACACTTGTGTTATTTTAAATGATAATAAATCTACATGATTAAATTTTTTTCATTTCTCACGATTATCCAAATGTAAGGTTTGCCAGTTAATATTAAAACATAAAAACACCCTTCACTCGTCCTGCTGGAAACATCTTATATATTTTCCCCAACAACGCATTGAGATGAACTCGTTTAACTGGATTAAAAAATAACCATCGAATAACGAAACAATTTTGCAGTACATTAAATTGAAAAAAAGAAAATACAATTATTTTATCACCACAAAAAAATGTCTGTTGGTACTGTGTTAGGTTCGGTCTGGGCGGATATCGTGGCAGCGATCGGCAGCGTCGCTCGCAGTGATGCGCCGTAAATCAAGCCGGTGGGAACAATGCAATTCTCACATGCAATTGTATCCGGCTCGAACCATTATTGTAATAGCAGTTTAGGAAAACTCATTTGGGGCCTTAGTGGCGAGCGTCCCTTCCTTTAATTGTCATTACTTAGAATTGCGCCGGACACACGCGCGGCAAAAAACTATTTAAGCAATTGAGCATAGTTCGGGTGAGGGAATGCGCACCGAAATAGCGGGGAAACAGCGCCCCATCACACGTGCCGTTAACCCTAATAGAGCCGCGCGCGTCCGAATCAGGAATTTTAATAAAATATACCGTAGAGTAAAGCACAAGAATCTCTCGGTCGGACTTGAGGTAGGGACGTTAAAATTGTGGCCATGAATATGTAGACTGTAGACCGATAAATAACCACAAGTCGCCGGCCCCGACACATTAATATGCACCGCTCCTGCTGATCATTTGCCCATTTTATTACGTTACGAAGGACCTTCGTTCCCCGATTGTTTTCATTTTCCCAAATCTTAATTACTTTTTTATTTGATTTTTATACAGCTTCTTTGTATATGCTTAGATTTATGACACTGTTTTGTTGTTTATCAACGGTTTTAATCTTTATTCGTTATTAGATTAGCACCATTTTACTTCCTTTGTTTTTTTTATATCGATCTAAGTTACTTTTTTACTCAGCCATCGGATAGGTCAGTTTCTGAGTTAAGTCTGTAACTAAAACAGCTTATTTTCCTTTATCTTTAAAATGTACGATATATTAAATGCAAATGTGATACTTTGTTAATAATATATTATATTTACTCAATAATAATTGCAAAGATTTTAAGGGAAACTTTGGAGAATCTTTATACTACAACTTGATATATTTCATCCATATTGCCTAATAAATCGAATAAATTTGAACCATCAAGAATTCGATTGTTTTGATATTGATTAAATGTAAGAAATAAAACATTTTCTGTTTAATACAGCAAGGTAATCAAACGATTGTTTTCAATAAATTAAGTAAACTTATCGATTGTAAGAGTACCGGAGCAAATATAAAGTATACTTTATGTCAAATGGATTCGCTGTCTATGAAAAACTACATATTTGTTGGTAAAAAATGTAAAATTTTGAAGAAAAGCTAACTATTTATTAACCATCAGCTAAAATTTTTTTTTCAAATCACGGAGTGCTAATTTGTATGGAATAAATAGATTCTTAATATTTTATAATTTACATTACATACTGGTTTAAAGTGTTTTTGAATACCGTTGTGCCTACACATTTTATTTTAAAAAGGCATCCTTCATCTTTAATATATTTGCTCAAAAAACGGCATTATACGAAAAAGAACAAATCTTGCATGGGGAACATAAACCCCATGTGTTAAAAGAGAGCGAAGAAAATGCAAAAGCGGGATATTTAATGATGACATTATACTGTGGAAAGTAAAAAACCTAAATGAGATGTTTGTAATGCTAAGCACAAGTCGCGTCCAGCCGAACTAAAAAAATACAAAGGACAACCAGCAGCTTGCAGAAATATAATTTAAATTAGAAATTCTACGTGTACCCTTTTGTGTGTCTTGCCTTTGTCTGTGAACCTATGTGGGACTCACGCAGACTGCCCGGCCGCCAAATTTAATAGGCATAATTTATGAATGTATGTGACACGGATAGCGGAAAGATTCTGTTATCCTAATTGTCTAGCAGGCGATGCCATTGTCCTCTCCTTCCAAAACTTTACGAAATAATGCCACCGACCCTAGACCAATGTAAACATACTGTGACGAGAGCTCTGTTTAAATAATTATGTGAAATTACTAATGTATGATTTCGACCTTTATTAATAAATGATTTCGTTTTATGTGTTTTACTGTTGTTAAATATAAAAAAGTAAAACTAAAAAAAATGTGCATTTTACATAATAATGAATTCAACATGCATACAGAATACTGTAATACTTGATCTGTTTTACTGTATATATTGATAAGTAAATATTAGTGTATTAATGTTTATGTGTTTGTATATACGTCAAATTATTTAACTACGATCTATTGATAAATCAAAACGTTTTTGGATTAAACGTTTTCATTAATTCATTCTGTCATTTCCTCTTTAAATAAACCAATAGTTTTGTATTTATTGCACATATTTACCTAGTACACACAATTTTGTATTATTTTGGTTATTATTTGAATTAAGTCTTTAATGTCAATTATTTCAGTGTATTTTTGTCGACCCAAATCGCTAAGTGTTTTTAACGTATGTTAGCATCATTATGCCACATTTGTAATTAGTTTCTGATGGATTAAAAACATCAGTATTATATTAGAATTTAGTCATACTAACGTCATCAATATTTGTGTGGCACCCTTAATTACACTGTTAGTCAGATAATATAGTTTATTCCCACGTATATATCATACCTTAAAAACTGTAAATAAATTCCGCTTATTACAATTTTTAGACAAACACAACGTGTAAAAATTGCATGGAAACGATTTTCGAGTTTTTCGAGAGTTTCACATTACAGATCGTGTGTATACCACAGTGTTCAATGATCCCAGCCTAAGGGTCGCGGGCGTCTTAAGTGCGCACGCACACTCGCACTCACCGCCGCGCCGTTTGACATTTCCGGAATCGAACCCGGTGATGTGACCTTCAGTTTTTAGCGATCGGGGAGAGAGGGCAAAATGTCTTGGTCAAGTCCGACATTTGGAGTGCGGCAGCTAAATGGGCCGGGCAGAAGCGGACTCGGCCAAAATGTCACATGCGGGTACAATGGATTTGGAATAATTAAGTGCTTTGAGTAGCCTTTAGCTTCGATCGGCTCCTCGGCCCGGCCTGTCCCTAGCTGCCCATTTTGAGTTGACTTTTGTCCTGTCTCTGATTTGTCTTTAGAGGCATGTTATCGGCTGCGCTCTACAAGGCTGCAGTATGGAATGACGTGGTCTAAGAGGTTATTTGTTTATAACGGGGTTTCAGCTGTATTATAGCAGTGTTAAAATTGTATAAATAAATAACGTTTGATCGTGTGTTGATTACGGGTAAAAGTAACGTTTTATCGTGTGTTGATTACGGATAAAAGTCCATTTTTAGGAGCAGAAGGTATTACATTTGTTTACAGTAGATTATTTGGAACAAATAAATAGTTTCAATAATATCTGCAATAATATTTGAAACAAATTTTTAGACAAAAAGAAATAAATACCGATTGTTCTTAACTAAACAAAAATCCAATTAAAAAATTTTGTTCATGAACATAAAAACACCATTTGTTGTATCACCGTTCTCTTTCAATATTAACAAATAATAAATGATTGTTAATTTCAATAAAAATATTTGTTTAAGTAATTTGAAACCGAATAAGTAAAATAGTATCTAACATGCTATTTTATACAGGCTTAAATATGTTTTATAATACGATTTAGTTGATCTACACACACACTAGAACAATTTTAACCTATCTAATTTTATGTACGATAGGTAATAAAAATAATTAAAAATTATGCCGGATTTAATTTCCCAGTGTTCCGCTATCAGGTTTCTCCACATAAAGAACACGACAAACTATAAAGAGACAAAACAGCAATGTTGAAATCCACATCTGGCACTACACCTTGGTGTTTATCAGAAATCCGCTCCAGAGGAAGCCTGCCAAAATTCGATAACGAGGGCGCATCGCTTCGTATTTGTCTCAAAATCGCATTAACGACTAAACAAGCTACACTTCTTTAGCAGCTCCACTTCGGTATCATAGCTTACTGCACATTGTAGTTACTTTCGGGACCTCATTGATACAGTATTGTTTATTGGCCTATTATTTATTATTCTATCATGACCAGTAGTAATTAATCATGTTTTATTTTTTAGCCCTATTTTTTATTTCTTTATTTTATTTTGGTGTCTTTTATTGAGTTTTTGGATACACTGCTAAAATGGGTTCCTTTTCTCGTATTATGAAACTGAATGTTTTTACCTGTAATTGAGTGATGCTTTAGTAAATGATATTTCATTCAATAGTTTTATTTTATTGTTTAAATATATGTAATACAAAATTTATCCTTGTACCTTTGTAAAAACAACTATTTTTTAAGTCGCAATACATGTCCGTAAATTTCTTTCGTATGTTAAGCGTGTTACGTTATCAAAGACAGTGTAGTTTTAGTGTCGTATGCGCATGCTCAGAAAGGAACAGTAGTTGCCCCTCAGCCGTGCATCACGCGCTAATTCACATACGCGGTGTGCGAGGCATGACATTCTCGCAAGACGTCAATCTTGTAGGCGCATTACAAGGGGTGCGGGCGGCCGGGCGCCGCGACGCGTCGCGCCGAGACACTTCGGGGCGGAACGCGACGGCAAATGAAAATTAGATTAGATCTATTTACATTAGACGGGGAAGGGAAAAGGAATGGCGAAACGTGTATAAATTATTTCCTACATTCCACCAATTATGGCTACAATTTCACCAGGAGTCGGATGCGCGGGAGAACACATTGCGAGAAAATAATTAGCAATAAATTGTCAACTCCGGCGCATACGGTCGCCGCAATCATAATTACTATTATTATTTGCACTACGAGATTGTGAAAACGATTATTAGATTCTTAGAAGCGCCCCGGTTTTAATCAACGAATTTCGCTTAATCGAGAATATTTAACGGGTGTAATGCTCATCAGTAAACTGTGAACCTTTCTCGGCTTTCCTCCTGTCTAATGAGTAACCCTACGCCGTCTTCGCCCGAAACACCCTACACCCGAGGTCCATGTCCATCAACTAGCCCAGGAAACTGAGCTCCTCCTCCATCTCTCTCTAAGTCAACAAGTTCATTTTTATGAGGTAATTTTAAAAGTTGTGACATATTAAAATTCATTACCTACTGGAGGTTATGTATTCCGGTGAAATAAAATATACGTCATAAACATGTAACGTTTGGCTCCTAAATCCACGTGTATAAGCCCAAAATAAGTTCGGAGGTCAAATTAAGGGTTTACAATTTTTAGGTGAGATTGTTGGTATATTTCCTTTAAACCATACGGGATCAGTTTGTGTGGTAAGTTTTTCATGGAAATTAAGTACTCTAAGTACTCTAGTAAGTACTTAAGTACTCTTGTAATTAATTGGTGCAATTAATTATGATGGATTCATTCACTGTGTTACTCATTCCTCCTAGTCTTGGATTCTCCTTCAACCAGTCGCCCAAATCAGTTGCTCATATATGTAGCGGTATTACTGAATTAATCTTTAAAGAGTATCATTCGACAATTGTTATTTTTATTTACATAATTGATTCCTTATCTTGCTTTTTACGATTTTACGACTGGTTCTAAATAACGTTTTGAATAATTACTTAATTTACAAGTGTACTCGACATTTAGCATCGTCACAAGTACGACACGACTGACGGTCCTACCGATTCTTCACCGAAAGCTCAAAGTATCAAACAGTCATCGTATCGGAGGTGTGAGGGCGCTGGGTACATCAGGGGGTGTGAGAGGACATGAGGGCATTGTTGGACGAAGATCTGGGGGAGGGTCGCGGCAGCCAGGGGCAGACTCATTAGGCGACGAGTCTAGAGGACACTCGATCGAGCGACAGAAAGAAAAACAAAAATAATAATGACTCGTGTTAAGGGGACAGACTTGAGACGATATTTGTTCTCCACTTTAAAGGACAAAGTGGGGTGCTCAGAGTTGTGCTCGAGCCCGCGGATTCGACAATGAACACACCTACACCAGAAATACGTCCTCCTTCGCGCCCTGAAGCCCTGGTATTCCCCACTAGAGAGGAGCCCGCACTCCCAACCCTTCGCCATCCCCACACTCCTTCATACGATACATGCTGAGGCTTCAGCCTAACAACAATCATTAAGGTAAGTTGTATTACAGACTCGGAGGATTTCAAATATGACTCTACGTTCTAGTAAATATATTTACTATTATTTAGGCGAATTATCGGCATGCACTGTACAGCTAAGAAACAGAGCCAATCAATATTATGGTCTACAAATGTATATATATTCTTTTAATAACCATAAGCTGTGCAATAGTGATCACTTTCTCAACTCCAAACATTGATACATAAACGTCATACATATTATTAAATATAGGTATTACCTTATCAATCGTTGTTTTTACCAGTAGGAAATTCGGATCTTCTTCTAAAAAAAAATCCAGAGTTTTCACACAATTAATCGTAATACATATTTTCATAACACAACATTCCTCAATATTACATTTTCAGTTTAAAATGTCGCTTTTGGTTTGATTGGTTTTACAATAGCCTAGTCCATAGACAAAGTTTTAATCAAAGAATTATTTCATTTTATTTCACGGGAAATAGAAGCGTCACATTTCGTTGTACAACTCATGTATCCAAATATTGAGAATGTTGTTATATTAATTTAGAAAGGCAACAGTTTAACGATATAACACTTATAATAGTTTACTATCGCATCACATTCTCCAAAACAATTAAATAATTACCATGTAAAAGATTACCTTAAAAAAATTAATCAAATGTCATATTTTAAAGAACAGATTTTTATTTTCAAATAATACTTGATTTATCATGTACGGGGTCCCTAGACCAGCCCACCGTATTCCAATTTGCAGTTGTAAAAGCTTATTACTGTATCTTAAACTTTATTTTTTATCTAAGATACAACAAAGTGTATCAAAATGTTTACCACTCCGTTAATGGTGGTTTTTACAAATTCCGGGCTACGGTCTACAATCAACGGGTGGTCTAAGTCATCTACTTCATGCTATTATGCTATGCGAGATCTGTTCAGGTATCGACACATCCTGCCAGAGGCAGCCAAGCTGCAGCTGGTCCAGTAGCTAGTTTTGTCAGTGCTTTGTTACTGATTTCCTACATACGGCAACAGTATTACCAGGGAGGAAATGTCCCGAGTCCAAATACTGCAGAACACTGCCGTGCGCTTCGTTTACGGCATTCGTAGACGAGAGTGCATATCGGCCTTTCGGGTTGCTGCAGGGCTCTCGCCAATGGAGGCCGTTTGCAGAATGCAGACTTGCAACCTCATCCACCAGGTCTTGGTTCAGCAGGAGCCTCAGTACCTGTAGACCAGGCAAATTAGCATGAGTAATGGAAAAAATTCTGAACAAGCTGGTTTTTGTTATACACGTTAGTACGAACCTTGTAAACAAAACTACAAAAGTCCCAAAACGTCCAGGTCTGGCAACGGCCGCCATCTTGAAAATAGCATTTCCGGTCCATGTATTTCTTTACATTGACTTAATTTACGGCAAAACCAGCATGCAAGATATGAAAGAGGTGCACAGGACCTTTTTTGTAGAGGATAAAATTTCAAATAAAATAAGTATAAATACAATCACCGTATACCAGTACCGTATAACAGTATAATAGAACCAACCAAAGTTATTTAGTTTTTCCCGAATTTCTCTATTTGCAGTTTTGTTCATTTTTCAATGTTATCTTTGGGTTTGACAAGTCTCTTACTCTAATTTCTGCGGTCTCAAAAGCTATTTTGATTAATGTAATAATTTACTATTCGTAGTGCAAGTTTAGATACTTTTAGGTTTTAAAATATGAGTTCTAGACTTGTAAAAGACAGTCTCTGTAGAATGTGGAATCATTGGCTTTTAGCCTCGCCCAAACAAGTCCACCTCAGCCTGCACGTTGCATTCCGCAAGGCTTCATTCAGGCGGGAGGAACAGCTCTTGCTAATGATGCTCTGGCATATTTTTTATAATGTGAACTATATAACTATGTAAAGAATACAAATTATATACATAGTGAGTCAGATCAGCCACCGAGCAAGTATAACATGAGAACGGGTTAGTCTAAAATCACCCGGTAAAATTCCTTTCCCCGAAATTGCATATTTGAGATAAATTAAAAATATTCTTATCATAATCTATATTCAGGCTGTTCTAAAAATAAAGGTCAGGGGTTCAAATTTAACAATTTTCTTATTTGAATCCATGGAAAAATCATATGTAATTTTAAAGTCCACGTCAATAAAAAGAAAAATGTTGTCGATTTGTATTTTCTTATCCGTTTAAAAATAATGGCATTTTTTGCTGACACAATTTACATTTCCGGGATATCCTTCACTTTCTGAATCGCTACACGTATGTTTGCTCCTATCTTAATTTCTTACTCAAACACCTCATAACACGTTGTTTTAACTTTGAATATGTCCGATTTAGATTATTATAACAGTAAAAGGAATTTTCTGATCAACTGGGCTTAAGACGTAAACGATTTACTACTTGAAGGTACAAAGATAAAGATGTTTTTAATTATGTTGTTTCAAGTTAGGAATTCCACGTTTAATGGCTATAGTTTCACTCCGATTTGATTAATCCAACTATATTAATAATGTAACCAAAAAACAGTTTTTTATAACAACGATCATTAAGGTTTTTAAGAATATGTTACTAAAGGGGGATATGATATGCCCACCATAATCGTAAAATAAAACATTCTTATATATAACCATTGCAAAATAATCAATGTAATGTGATGAGGTAAAATGAAAATAACAGGCTTCTCATAGCTAATATTCTAATAATGATAAGAACAACAGCAACAACCATAGTGGTGATAACAATACTAATCATTTATAATAATAACAATAATAATATTACTAATGATAATGTAATAATACAATAATGCAATAATAATATTATTTATGATGATAACAATAATGATAATAACGTCAATGTTATTTAATTCTCAAAAGACTAAATTTCAAAAACTCAAAAGTATATGTCAAAAAGCACAGCATCGGATAGGTCTTGTAAATCCTAGAATCATCTTTATTTACATCAACTAAGTATCCTTCTTATTTGTTTGCAGTGATTAAAAAACCTAAATTTCCCAAATAAAGTGCATGTCATTTAGGTCAAATAATACAAGGAGGTTTTATGCACAAAGTTCTCAGGATTTACACGACCTTAACAATCAACGACTTTAATACATCTCCAGCTCTCGACTAAGGCAAAAAGTCAAGCTTCCACTGGAGTATATTTTGTTAATTAAACCTCAGAGAAAAATGATTCCAGCAATCATATAATTGCACATATGTTTGACATAACATTTAAATTTAAAAAAATTACATATTGTACTTTTTGTGTTTTATACTCACTACCGATTAAAATTAATAAATATAAGATTATCCTGGTGTTCAGCCAATGATTTCCTGGTGTTCAGCCAATGATTTCCTGGTGTTCAGCCAATGATTTCCTGGTGTTCAGCCAATGATTTCCTGGTGTTCAGGAAACTTGTATTGTTTTCTGTATGGAAAACAGTTAGATTGATTACTTCATTTTATAGCTTATGGTTAGTTGTGATGCCATGAGAACGGTGAAGGAGAGGGGAAAATGGCGACACCATGACGGCTTCCCTTTTTCTTGGAGATTAACACACGCATGTGGCCTATAAATGTATTAAGCAGGTAGTTTAGAATGGCTGTTATTATACTAGAATTTTAATTTTTTTTAATTTAAAGCATATAAGAAATCTTTTTTTGTAATAAAAGCTGTTAAGTATCATATTATATTAAAGCTGAATTTATTAGCAGTAAGAAATTTGAATCTGAGAAGATATACAACTATCGGTTAGAACATATAGGGAATTCCATAAATGTAAATATTTTCAATATAAACGGCCATTATTTTTAAACGGATTAAACTAAAGTATTGGGGAGACTGCATGAGCCATGCTCGTTAATATTTGATTAGTTTCGTGGAGGAACATATGTCTATATGCGATCTTTATTGAAGGGTTCTAGTTACTGTTTTCAAGAAATCATGTGTTGATACTTTACCTGAAATAAGTGCTACTTTGACTGGTTAATGTATTCACATCTGTTATACGATTTTATTGTTTTGATTTGAAACTCCATAAGCCCAATGTTAAAATTTCCAATTTTCAAATGAGATTTTCAGCAAAATATGAATTTTTTTGGGTTAAGGATTTTACCAATCATATTTTTGGTCCCAAAGCACATAACTGCAAAGTTTTAACTAAATCGATCAGCTGGATTCAGAGATAAATTTTGCAGACAGACAATAATCGTATTATAATATGAGATTCAGATTTCGCCAAAAGTTTTTTTCCTTGGGTTCAACTAAGAAAATTTCGAAATTTGACCCCATGACCTTTGGTTTTAGAACAGTCTGAACATAGATAATGAAGGTTCGATACTGGATCTAGGTGTCATTGGTCATTGGGCTATTAATTAATGATCCTGGCTAAAGAAGAAGTCGGTCTTAGTCAGTAACAAGGCTACACAAGGCATCTCACCCATTCTACACTCATCATTCATTCCTATTCACCTTAAAATACGCTCTAGTAGCGTCGGCGTCTTAGACAATGATTTAATGATAATGATTTATGATAAGAATATTTTTAATTTATTTCCAATATGCGATTTTGTGGAAAGGAATTTTACCGGGTGATTTTAGACTAAACCGTTCTCATGTTATACTTGCTCGATGGTTGATCTGACTCACTATGTATATAATTTGTATTCTTTACATATAGTATATAGTTCAAATTATAAAAAATACGCCAAAGCATCATTAGCAAGAGCTGTTCCTGCCGCCTGAATGAAGCCTTGCGCAATGCAACGTGCAGGCTGAGGTTTACTTGTTTGGGCGAGGCTAAAAGCCAATGATTCCCCATTCTATAGAGACTGTATTTTACAAGTCTAGAACTCATATTTTAAAACCTAAAAGTATCAAAACTTGCACTGCGAATAGTAAATTATTACATTAATCAAAATAGCTCTTGAGACCGCAGAAATTAGAGTAAGAGACTTGTCAAACCCAAAGATAACATTGAAAAATGAACAAAACTGCAAATAGAGAAATTCGGGAAAAACTAAATAACTTTGGTTGGTTCTATTATACTGTTATTATATTTAGACTTATTTTATTTGAAATTTTATCCTCTACAACAAAGGTCATGTGCACCTTTTTCGTATCTTGCATAGTTTTGCAGTAAATTAAGTAAATGTGAAGAAAACTAAGGACCGGAAATGCTATTTTCAAGATGGCGGCCGTTTCCAAGCCTGGACTTTTTGGGACTTTTGTACTTTTGTTTACAAGGGTCATACTAACGTGTATACCAAAAGCCAGCTTGTTCGAAATTGTTTCCATTGCTCACTCTATATTCTTACTCTAATTTGCCTGGTCTACTGGTGGAAAGACTTTCACAGGGGAGGTGGCTCAGCGTAGGACCCGACATGACGCGCTGCTCCATTTCCGAAGAGTGTGTCTGGAAGTGGGTAGGAGAGGGGTTTCCTACGTTGGCCCCAAACTCTGAGATGACCTCCCCTGTCACCTCAAAAAAGTAGGCGTCCTGTCTTTCAAGGCTAAACTTAAACAGTACGTAAATGCTAAGAAAACTTGTTGAGCGTCTTAAAATGACTGTCACTTGTTTTACTGTAAATTTTGTGAATTTTTAGTTTTAATTATTTCTATTTTATGTTGACTTGAGTTACTCGGTACAGTTTTGTACTGAGAGACAATTGTTAATAAAGGCATTTTTATTTATTTATTTATTATTATTTAAGTTTTACCTTGAGGTGCAGTCTTATTATAAGCTCTATGCGAAAATCACAGCACGCAGGTGGAGACGTGGTTCAATCTCATCTCCTATGACATACAGGATCCTGGTTAAGATCCTGGACTTAAGAAGGTAAAGTAATATAGGGAAGCATGTAACCACAAGGTTATTGTTTGAAATCTAGCTAAATCGGAAATCAACCATTTTGTAAACTACATTTCCGTTTATAGTTCTAAAAATATGTTTACTATTGTGAACTAATCCCAACAATTGCTGGATTGTTTCCTCAACTTTACAAATTGACCCTGTGAAGAGCCACAGGAGGAGAGTTAAGAAGGATGTATCATAGTTACGAACAGCCATATTGTGACGAGGGTAAAATCGATTATGCTGCGAACACATCCAAAATGTCTGTTCCAGATTGTAAACAAATATTTAAAATCTGGCAAAATGAGCCAGATATCAGTGAGGCAGGCGGATGACGCATGCTACAGATCCGATAGTGTACCTGTAGGGGTATGTCCCCGTGAACAACCTCCCACCCTCATCACTACTTTTCAACCAGACAAACTCTTCCGCAAAACTAATTTCACACAAATCTGGGACTATAATCAATCACCATTCATTCGTTCGTTCACTCGTTTAATTCGTTTCGTAAATTTAGGTTAATGGATATTTATAATTTTGCAATAATGACAAGTGATGATTTATACTATGTGATTGATATTTTTAAATTTTGTTACTTAAATTTGATTTTACCTATATATCAACAATTTCCTTTGTACATAAGTTGGGTATGTAAAATGTTGCGTAATACTGAGAATTAGTAATTTATTTTTTAGTAATTGGGCACTTTGAATATTATCAGACTTGATTAGTCTTTGGGAAAAATCTGTCTATTAATATACCAGTCTTTATTGAATACGTACTGGAAGATAAGTGCCTCAGCATGTTTCTACAATCTATAATCCCTGCCCTACATATCATTAGACTTGTGATTTGACCATTAGACCATATGATATGTGTTTTGGGTCAATTATTCTGTTAATATAAACTAGCGGTTTGGTATCTTTCGAACGGGAAGAAAATAACTACCTCTCAGAACATGTTCGCAACCCGGAATACTCCCTCCCCAGGAGCCCGATCACCCCCTCATGGACCTAAACATGTTCACAATCAGGAAGCCACCTGTAGACACACTCATACCAACCTTTTTCCAACCTCTTCCAATAAGCTAAGAGGGTTTCTGTGGCAGTGGTGATGATTGGGTCTATTCAGGGTTGTTTACAGAACTTAAGATTTTAACTAAATTTCTTCTGCAGTTTGCAAGTTTGTGAGCTACTGGAGGCTGCCATTCTCAAAGTAATAAAGCTGGAATATCATTTAACTTTTTTTAACACGTTAAACATAATAATCATAAACTGAAACATATCAATCCTATACTCCAAGGAGTTATTTTTGGCTTCTCGCTTGCATTCTTGCATAAATCCTTAAGAAAATGGTTTATCTCCCGTCCTCATGATTGTAGAGCTAACACATTTCTAAGTTAAAAATCGGTTTTTGACAGACCTCGACTTTCGGAAAAATATAATTTTTAAATTACAATTTTGAATATTGGCCTTACGAAGTTTTAAATCAAAAGTAATCATGGCAGCTCAAAAATACTCTGTTATGTCAGACTAACACTCACATTATATTGATCGATATGTTATTTTGCTTTCGAGTTACTTTTATATTTTTTAACTGATTTTTTTGTTTAATTTTTTGAAGGCATAGTTGGCCCAATTAACCACAGCAAAAAACAAAACAAAAACAAACAAAAATCAAAAACTATCGGTACACCTGCTCAGCCAAGCGGGCAAGTTGGGCCATTGATCACAACCGCCTAAACTTGAGGTGACGAAGTTGTTTGTGTTTATTTTGTCAATGGAACTTTAGTTTGTTGGTGGGCGAGGGATTAGCACACCCCTCACCACATCCCTACATGAGGGCCTAGCAGTGGGGTCGGTTTGTCGGCAGCACACTACTGACCCAGGAATAGAGGGATACCTGGATAACACAAAAAACACCAGAGCAGGTAATCTCGTTGAAAAGAAAAACAATACCCCCGTCGCAGCAAACCTGCATACTCAGCGAATTTCCAATGAATATATAACATAACACATTAAAACACTTAACAGGATTCATAAGAAATGTATTCACAAACAAGCGATATTTAAAATATTAATTATTCTCCATAAGAATAACATTGGGGATGAGTACGCAGGTTTGCTGCAACAAGGAAAACAAAATAATGTTTTTTTTATGCAAATATCATTAGAACTCATCTAAGTAAAGTCACATACCAAGTTTCATTCATATACATTTATAATTAAGCGATATATAACATTTTAATTATTCTCCATAAGAATAACATGGGGACCGATTACCTAGGTTTGCTGCTACGGGAACCATACGTGAACATTTGGTATTTTGTGCAAACAACGATAAACCCCAACCAGATGAAGCCATATACCAAATTTTGTCAGTTTATGTTCATAAATAAGCGAGATATACAATTTTTCTTCTTCTCCATAAGAATAACATTAGACAACGTACTGTGTTTAGCACTTTCAATATCTCAGGAACCAATTGACGTAGAGCAATGATCAAAATACCAAATTGTTTGTTTTTTTATGCTGAATTAAATGGTGAAAATTAAAATTTGATTTAAGTAAAAATTACATGTGGAAACCCCAAAAAACCCATTTTTGGGGTACAAAACCCCCAAAAACCCCCCTTTGGATGGTGCGATTCGTCTGGTTTTCGAACTCGTTCAAATAAATGGTGCTTTACACATTTGTACCAAATTTCATTAAGATCGGACCTTTTTTACGAGAGTTATCGTGCTTACGGACACACATATATATATATAAATTTGAACGAATGGTGTTTTTGGCATCTTGGGACCTCAAAACAAAAAGTTATCATGGTCTCGGGCTTAAGTCTTACCATGAGACCTACGGTAATAGCTTCTTCCCTATAGGGGAAATTCGCTAAAAAAAAAATCGAATTTTAAATAAATACATAAACTTTATTGTTCTGTTCTTGTAAATACTGCCACTGAAAATAAATACTTGACATTTTTAAGTGGTTAACAAATAAATATACCTAGAATAGCATAAAATAAATGATTATTCATTTAATTTTAGTGTAATACAAATTAATATACATTTTAAATTGAAACTATGGTGAATTTGTTTTGATCTCTCTATGACTAATTTTATTTAACATAGTTGTTATTTTAATAGAATACAGTATAAATTTAGCAGAATTTACATGCCTATGTCGAAATATACTATAGTAAATTTAACGAATTTATACCAACGAAATAAGTTTTCGAACACGGTATATTAACAAAATTATCTATAGTTATTTATCCTTAACATCACTGCAGCATCAACAAGTTACACATAAATACTCTATATCTAGGGAATATCCAATGGGACTTAATTGAATCTAGTAGTCTATCATGACTAGTTTGAATCTGAATTACGGGATGTAAATAAAAAACGTCTTTCAACACTTCAAAATATATTTACACTTATATTGTATTCATACACTGTAAGGTAAGGCACATGTCATACTATAATTAAGAAGTTATTTAATCTGAGTTAGTAAACAATTTAAAAATATATAATTAAGAATCATGTTTTACTGATCCACCTTTAAAATGTTAACCTAATCCCTTTACGAGTGGAAGTATGAATTTAAGCATTTGTAGTTGCTGAATTGATCCACATGTAACCTGAGTCCTTAGTCAAATTCAAATAACGTTTTAAGAGATATTCATTTTGTACAATTTTATGATGAAATGTCATCATGAAACGATTCATGTCAATTCTAAATTAGTTCAACCTAATAAAACAATTTTTCATGGAAAGTTAAGTATATTTAATTACAGAAAGTATTGTGTATAAACATAAACGCTGGATTCCTACTAGTGATGGGCAGGATGCATCCAGTTATGCATTTCGGACTAATGCCTTTTAAATTACCTATTTATTTCGGAGTACTGCCTTTCGGAGCTGTGTATTTTCGGAACAATGCCGCGTACCGCTCATGAACGAACCGGATCACTGATCCGGATCACGGACTGATCTGAATGAACCGTGACCCGTTTCTGAAATGAGCCGGTTCATTGATCTGAAAACTGACCCGAGCATTTAACAGATCTTGTGGGTCTTATGAGCTGTTTGAACGACTTTAGCTGAGCTGTGTCATTGATCTGAGACTGATTGGAATGTTGTTCTAGCGTAGTAGCTAGATGAAAAATATGAATGATGCTGTTTTAGATCACCGCCAGCTTTTGTGTTTTTGATTGAACCTCACAGGCACAACCAATTAAAATAACTAAATACACCCGCCACAACACTAACCTCAAATAACCGAAACAAACAGACGAACTTGGGAAATGGCGCCAAATGAGTTAGTTAGGTGTCGCTTCCTAACTTTTTTTCAATAGATTAGGCTGAGTTAAGAAACCATTAATTTTCAATAAGCTAACATTAATGCCTCGCTTAAAAAATAAATCTTGTCATTTAAAATGCTGAACGACTCTATACCAATCAAATTAACTGAAACATGAGCTCCTGTGACGCTTGAACTACAAGAATGGCTCACAGACCAGTGTGAACCGCGCGTGATCGGAATGAACCTAATGACCCGGTTCATGACCCGGATCATTGAGCTGAACTGATCTGAAAGAACCGGATCACGGCAAAGAGCCGTTTCGCCCATCACTAATTCCTGCTACATTCGCTGGAGTTGGACCTCAAACTAGAATAAAGACTGAAGATGACACGCTCTACAGAAGAAACTTATGGTTTATAAGAAAATTAAAGGAATCTCGAAGCTTTTAGCTCCGTAAGTAAAGGAGGATGTCATATGGTTTAAAATATATCAGCTGTTCTTTAATATTATGGTTTTTGTAAAATGAAACGTGGCGAGCTGGCCTTTATCAGTGTGCAAAATTTTAGTTATGTTTAACCCCGTTTTACGTTAGTTCTAACAAATTTTCCCCTTTATAAATTTGTCTATACATTGACAAGACAAAAAGGTAGTATGTATGTAGTTTTAAAGTGTAAAACATTTGTACTTCCATAACGTTTCTATAAGTCGATTTTTAATTTGTCTTAGTGTGGCTGTCATTTGAAATATTTTTTGAGTAAGTATAAAACCGGATAGACAAGCGTTAACACGAACGATAGGCAAGTATTTTGTAGAGAATCTTCGGACCCCATTATTAATTCAAGCAAAGCTTATATATTTAATATTTTAAATGGAAATTATAATAAAAGAACTAAACATAGAATAGCATTAATTGAAACCACCTCTCATTACTCATTACTGTTGGAGAAGGCAGAGAGAGTAATGAAACACAAATCAGGTCATGTCCGATATTATATTGCGGTCTGCTGCTACAACTGATTTAGGACTAACAGCGGACCCGCCCAAAATCATAAATGATAGAATGGCAACGTACTGCTTTGACATGACTGTGCCCGTAATGTAATCTATCGCCGGCCGCCCTGTACCAATCGTTCTGTTCAAATGTTGCTATGTTTATAAACGCGAGTATAAATTTTCTATATTTAATTGTGTATTATTTAAAAAATACATTTACTATTTTACAGTCGAACTTCCGCCTACTCCAAACCTCTACCGACCATCCCAGGAGACAGCAATTATAGCAGAAAAATCGGGGAAGGGTGCGTAGATTTAATGGTATAACCTGGCGTGGTGGCTGCGTAGCTTGAATGGTATACCCTGGCGTCGTAGGTGCGTAGCTTGAATGGTATAACCTGGTTTGGTGGCTGCGTAGCTTGAATGTTATACCCTGGCGTGGTGGCTGCGTAGCTTGAATGGTATACCCTGGCGTGATGGGTGCGTAGCTTGAATTGTGTACCCTGGCGTAGTGGCTGCGTAGCTTGAATGGTATACCCTGGCGTGGTGGGTGCGTAGCTTGAATGGTATACCCTAGCGTGGTGGGTGCGTAGCTTGAATGGTATACCCTGGCGTGGTAGGTGCTTGAATGGTATAACCTGACGTGGTGGATGCGTAGCTTGAATGGTATACCCTGGCGTGGTGGGTGCGTAGCTTGAATGGTATACCCTGGTGTGGTAGGTGCGTAGCTTGAATGGTATAACCTGGCGTGGTGGCTGCGTAGCTTGAATGGTATACCCTGGCGTGGTGGGTGCGTAGCTTGAATGGTATACCCTGGCGTGGTGGCTGCGTAGCTTGAATGGTATACCCTGGTGTGGTGGATGCGTAGCTTGAATGGTATACCCTGGTGTGGTGGATGCGTAGCTTGAATGGTATACCCTGGCGTGGTGGCTGCGTAGCTTGAATGGTATAACCTGGCGTGGTGGCTGCGTAGCTTGAATGGTATACCCTGGCGTGGTACACCTGACTGAGACCAACATATAATTAATATTCCTTTGTCAAATTTTGGTTAGTATTTAATATTAAAAGGAGTCTTGAAACAAATTCAAACATAAGTTAGACCACTTATTCCGATGCTATTAGTTTTATGGATTTGGGTGGATACATTTATTAATTAGTGCAACAAATTATATTTTAAAAGTAGCAAATAATTTATTTAAGAAACAACTAGTGTCATTAAATGTCCAGGATAACACCAGGGAATTGTCACTATAGCTGTTTCCATAATCTATAAAATAGGAAATTTGGACAATAAAGATTTAATGACTTACCAATTGAATCTGATTAAGTTTTTATTATTAAAGTATTTTAAGAATAAATTGTTTAGCAAAATGATTTCGTAGATGAAAACCATGGAAATTATAGAATGAGAATTAACAAATAATATAAACAGTTTATGTCCAAGCAGATAGAAGGTTTGTGAATGATTTCGGGGTAAGAGATATACTACGAAGAGTGAATTTTATCGACATCGGAGACAATGTAACCACCCTGGGTCACACGCTGTATAGTCAACAATTAGTTTAAAGAAAAATGTCCTCGAGGAAAAAATATCGTTTTATAAAATAATGCATTTTTAATAATCTTAGTAACGAATGCACCGAGGGTTGGAGAACACTCAAATAAAATAACCTTCAAACATATTAGTTATAGAAGATACTCATTTTAATGTATTCAATTTAAACTGAACTGTAATTCCAAATGTGGGAACTTTGTTAATCCACTATGAGATTTTATATTCGGAGAGTTTCTATGGCCTTGAGTGGCAATACAAATTTACAAGACATCATCAAAGGCGGCCTAAATCTAGAGAACCGAAGTGTGGCTCGGAATCCAAAGCTGACTTGTCCCAACTACCGCTTTTAGTGTTCTCAGGACAACAAGCTCTCCTAGTACATCACATTTACGTGACACATTCCCCCATAGTTAATATGCGTGAGTATTAACTACTGTGTAAATTATTGAGTTGACGATCCATAAAAACATTCCTAAGTACGATCAAATATTACCGAATAAGCACACAGCAACCCTTACTGTCTCCACAGACTCAAAAGCGAACCGATCAACAATCCAAATCAATCCCGAATCCGTCCAATCATCGAGTAATTACATTAATGGATCTAAAATCTCGCCTAATGAACGGGAATACTTTGAACGGTACAAGTAGCAAGATGTGGCGGAATCAAATCAGTGGTGATCAAATTAGGTAATTGAATCTATCGCTGCGACGCTCGTGTGATCGTAGCCCTGCTCCTTATTAACAAGCTCCTTTCAAATTTGCATCTCTCAGTCAAGCTGAACCGAGTGATTCATCAATAATTAATAACTTCGATCATTAAATGAGAATATTCCGAGACTAAATTAGTTTAGAGGAATATTAATACTTAAATTAATCGGAATATTTTGGTTTTATGTAACCATTATTTTAAAACCCGAATGAATCTGGATTGAAGAAATTCGAGCACATAATGGGCTCTAGAATATAAAGAGATATCAGAGAATAAAACATAAAGTCCATTAGGGTTTTATAACTAGTATTGAATAAGAAAGTTTTAGTTAAAAAGAGACTTTAAACCTTGTATTATTATTTATTATTAATCTATTATACGAACAATATTAATTTATTTTCTTTGCCAAATAATTTAATTAGGTAATTACATGTAATTTCAGGAAAATTAACATTCATTATTTATTATATATAAACATATTATCCAGGTAATTAATTTGTTTAAGGGTTAATTAAATAAGAGTTATCAAATATAAATGTTAAAGGTTTCCGCCTACCATATTATAACATGAAACTTATTAAATATTAATTTTAAAGCTTACACACGTTTTACCTAGATTATGTGAAGAAAAGATACTATTTTTCATATATTTTTATAACATTATCAAACACTATTAACATGTTTTACTATCTTAGCAGACTCTAATAATTCTTTTTTCAATGGACACTCATAGTGGTTTATATAAGTTCAAGTTTTAATTCTTCAAAGGACATTTGCTAGCTTTATCGTAATAAATCGCTAACCTGGACACAAAATTATTGCTCACTGAAGTCTAAAAACGGACTTCCGATGCAGCAAGCCAGCGTACCTACCACGTTTTCAACTTAATTAAAAACTTACAACAGAATTTACAAATTAATTTATTATCAAACTATATCCGAATTACAAAACAAACTTTGGTGAAACCACCCAGGAAAATCAAGCTCACCATCAGATCGATTTGTTTATTTTCAGAAAGGAAACCAATGAAACGAACCAATAAAACCCATGTCTCCTTTTAAATTATATGCTGGTATTTATTAATAAATGCACATAAATGAATAAATGTCTAATGTTTATACTCCTCCTGTCCTATGAGCTGCTGACTCATTTAAATTTCAAACGTTAACAGTTCTATAATACCAGCTTCCACTGCACTATAACTCACGTGCCAATGATTTTAATACGATATGTTACCAAACGCATATGATATTGGTATCGAATAACGAATATTAAGTAAAATTGTTTAGAACAAAAATAGGTCATTCATAAGAGAGTTTTAAAACTATAAATTCCACAAGGCAGTATGGAGAAGTATTTTCAATCGTTGAAACATTATGGATATATTCCAGATAACTATTTATACCACGGCGAAGTTCTGATTTTAAATGGATGGAAGCTACTTCTAAACTGTAACGAAACTTATTTTCATGGGTTGATAGTTTTTGGAAAGGAAAAATTCAATCGTTGACGACTATATCACTATGATGAACGTTTATATTTAATTAAGTCATTTAAAGATACGATTATAACTAAGGACTACTAACAATGTCTGTTTAAATCTGGTTAAGGATGAAAATGAAATAACATCTCTATATTATTTCCCTTTGAGACCATAACTGGTATAAGTAGAGTATACAAGTGTGAGATTCATTGGTTAACGTCACTCTCTTGCAAGAACCTGTACGTTGCAACACTGAATTATTATATGTTATAATAATTATTAATATATCAAACTTTTCAGTAGATGGCTAGATTTGCTGGCTTATAGCGGTTTCCTAGGCAGATTCAGTTTAGGCTTTCATAAGGAGGCTATAAGATAGTATGGGAAATCGATAGATCAGGTCACTAGTTAGGTAATGTATAGCTTATCACTTTCGACATAAGAGAGTCTCATACTATTGCTTTTGTGATCTAAATGATTTAGTTTTACCTATGTTATAAAAGTTTCCAAATGCAACTGTAGGTGGTATGTAGATAGTACAAGGGATTTGAAAACCCATTAAACAACTATATTTTAATACGATAAAGATATTACTTAGATATAACAAACCGAACGACGATAACTTAAAATGCCGCACCCTACTGCGAATTACGACTCGTTTCACCAGCTAGACAGATCTACCAAATCATCAGTAGGTCAGCCGCAATCCGGAGGGTCGACGAGGACTGGGTTAGACAGAGTTCGCCTATCGACAATGTGCCAGGACAAAGAAGCGAAGAGACGCTGTAGGGCTCGACTAATGATGCAGTCCTGATTAGGCCCTCCCCTTGGAGTGTCAACTTGTAGTGTACTTAACACAACTACTTGTTTCCTATTATTATTTTCAAGTTGTTCATAAAAACAGTGAAGTAAATTGAAGATTCTTGTCAGACTGTTGTCCTGTGATCGTGGCCAGGTGAAGCCACCCTCAGGTGCTCTTCGAATACTCGCCCACACTCTCTTGTCAGACTATCGCCTCGTGATCATAGCCAGGTGAAGCCACCATCAGGTGCTCTCCGAGTACTCGCCCAAACTCTCTTGTCAAACTGTCGGCTCGTGATCACAGCCAGGTGAAGTCACCCTCAGGTGCTCTCCGAGTACTGGCCCACTCTCTTGTCAAACTGTCGCCTCGTGATCATAGCCAGGTGAAGCCACCCTCAGGTGCTCTCCGAGTAATCGCCCACACTCTCTTGTCAAACTGTCGCCTCGTGATTATAGCCAGGTGAAGCCACCCTCAGGTGCTCTTCGAATACTCGCCCACACTCTCTTGTCAAACTGTCGGCTCGTGATCACAGCCAGGTGAAGTCACCCTCAGGTGCTCTCCGAGTACTCGCCCCCACTCTCTTGTCAAACTGTCGGCTCGTGATCACAGCCAGGTGAAGTCACCCTCAGGTGCTCTCCGAGTACTCGCCCACACTCTCTTGTCAAACTGTCGCCTCGTGATTATAGCCAGGTGAAGCCACCCTCAGGTGCTCTCCGAGTACTCGCCCCCACTCTCTTGTCAAACTGTCGGCTCGTGATCACAGCCAGGTGAAGTCACCCTCAGGTGCTCTCCGAGTACTCGCCCACACTCTCTTGTCAAACTGTCGCCTCGTGATTATAGCCAGGTGAAGCCACCCTCAGGTGCTCTCCGAGTACTCGCCCACACTCTCTTGTCAAACTGTCGCCTCGTGATTATAGCCAGGTGAAGCCACCCTCAGGTGCTCTTCGAATACTCGCCCACACTCTCTTGTCAAACTGTCGGCTCGTGATCACAGCCAGGTGAAGCCACCCTCAGGTGCTCTCCGAGTACTCGCCCCCACTCTCTTGTCAAACTGTCGGCTCGTGATCACAGCCAGGTGAAGCCACCCTCAGGTGCTCTTCGAATACTCGCCCACACTCTCTTGTCAAACTGTCGGCTCGTGATCACAGCCAGGTGAAGTCACCCTCAGGTGCTCTCCGAGTACTCGCCCCCACTCTCTTGTCAAACTGTCGGCTCGTGATCACAGCCAGGTGAAGTCACCCTCAGGTGCTCTCCGAGTACTCGCCCACACTCTCTTGTCAAACTGTCGCCTCGTGATTATAGCCAGGTGAAGCCACCCTCAGGTGCTCTTCGAATACTCGCCCACACTCTCTTGTCAAACTGTCGCCTCGTGATCATAGCCAGGTGAAGCCACCCTCAGGTGCTCTCCGAATACTTGCCCACGCTTTCTGGCCAGACCATCGCCTCGTGATTATAGCCAGGTGAAGCCACCCTCAGGTGCTCTCCTAGTACTCACCCACACTCTCTTGTCAAACTGTCGCCTCGTGATCATAGCCAGGTGAAGCCACCCTCAGGTGCTCTCCGAATACTTGCCCACGCTTTCTGGTCAGACTATCGCCTCGTGATCATAGCCAGGTGAAGCCACCCTCAGGTGCTCTCCGAATACTCGCCCACACTCTCTTGTCAGACTGTCGCCTCGTGATTATAGCCAGGTGAAGCCACCCTCAGGTGCTCTTCGAATACTCGCCCACACTCTCTTGTCAGACTGTCGCCTCGTGATCATAGCCAGGAGAAGCCACCCTCAGGTGCTCTCCGAATACTTGCCCACGCTTTCTGGTCAGACTATCGCCTCGTGATCATAGCCAGGCGAAGCCACCCTCAGGTGCTCTCCGAATACTTGCCCACGCTCTCTGGTCAGACTATCGACTCGTGATCATAGCCAGGTGAAGCCACCCTCAGGTGCTCTCCGAATACTTGCCCACGCTCTCTGGTCAGACTATCGACTCGTGATCATAGCCAGGTGAAGCCACCCTCAGGTGTTCTCAGAATACTCGCCCACACTCTCTGGTCAGACTATCGCCTCGTGATCATAGCCAGGTGAAGCCACCCTCAGGTGCTCTCCGAATACTTGTCCACGCTCGTTGGTCAGACTATCGACTCGTGATCATAGCCAGGTGAAGCCACTCTCAGGTGCTCTCCGAGTACTCGCCCACACTCTCTTTTCAAACTGTCACCTCGTGATCATAGCCAGGTGAAGCCACTCTCAGGTGCTCTCCGAGTACTCGCCCACACTCTCTTTTCAAACTGTCACCTCGTGATCATAGCCAGGTGAAGCCACCCTCAGGTGCTCTCCGAATACTTGCCCACGCTTTCTGGTCAGACTATCGCCTCGTGATCATAGCCAGGTGAAGCCACCCTCAGGTGCTCTCCGAATACTCGCCCACACTCTCTTTTCAAACTGTCACCTCGTGATCATAGCCAGGTGAAGCCACCCTCAGGTGCTCTTCGAGTACTCTCCTACACTCTCTTTTCAAACTGTCACCTCGTGATCATAGCCAGGTGAAGCCACCCTCAGGTGCTCTCCGAATACTTGCCCACGCTTTCTGGTCAGACTATCGCCTCGTGATCATAGCCAGGTGAAGCCACCCTCAGGTGCTCTCCGAATACTTGCCCACGCTCTCCAGTCAGACTATCGACTCGTGATCATAGCCAGTTGAAGCCACCCTCAGGTGCTCTCCGAATACTTGCCCACGCTCTCTGGTCAGACTATCGACTCGTGATCATAGCCAGGTGAAGCCACCCTCAGGTGTTCTCAGAATACTCGCCCACACTCTCTGGTCAGACTATCGCCTCGTGATCATTGCCAGGTAAAGCCACCCTCAGTTGCTCTCCGAATACTTGTCCACGCTCTCTGGTCTGACTATCGACTCGTGATCATAGCCAGGTGAAGCCACTCTCAGGTGCTCTCCGAGTACTCGCCCACACTCTCTTTTCAAACTGTCACCTCGTGATCATAGCCAGGTGAAGCCACTCTCAGGTGCTCTCCGAGTACTCGCCCACACTCTCTTTTCAAACTGTCACCTCGTGATCATAGCCAGGTGAAGCCACCCTCAGGTGCTCTTCGAATACTCGCCCACACTCTCTTTTCAAACTGTCACCTCGTGATCATAGCCAGGTGAAGCCACCCTCAGGTGCTCTCCGAGTACTCTCCTACACTCTCTTTTCAAACTGTCACCTCGTGATCATAGCCAGGTGAAGCCACCCTCAGGTGCTCTCCGAATACTTGCCCACGCTCTCTGGTCAGACTATCGCCTCATGATCACAGCCAGGTGAAGCCACCCTCAGGTGCTCTCCGAGTACTCTCCCACACTCTCTTTTCAAACTGTCACCTCGTGATAATAGCCAGGTGAAGCCACCCTCAGGTGCTCTCCGAGTACTCTCCTACACTCTCTTTTCAAACTGTCACCTCGTGATTATAGCCAGGTGAAGCCACCCTCAGGTGCTCTCCGAATACTTGCCCACGCTTTCTGGTCAGACTATCGCCTCATGATCACAGCCAGGTGAAGCCACCCTCAGGTGCTCTCCGAGTACTCGCCCACACTCTCTTTTCAAACTGTCACCTCGTGATCATAGCCAGGTGAAGCCACCCTCAGGTGCTCTCCGAGTACTCGCCCACACTCTCTTGTCAAACTGTCGCCTCGTGATCATAGCCAGGTGAAGCCACCCTCAGGTGCTCTCCGAATACTTGCCCACGCTCTCTGGTCAGACTATCGCCTTATGATCACAGCCAGGTGAAGCCACCCTCAGGTGCTCTCCGAGTACTCTCCCACACTCTCTTTTCAAACTGTCACCTCGTGATCATAGCCAGGTGAAACCACCCTCAGGTGCTCTCCGAATACTTGCCCACGCTCTCTGGTCAGACTATCGCCTCATGATCACAGCCAGGTGAAGCCACCCTCAGGTGCTCTCCGAGTACTCGCCCACACTCTCTTTTCAAACTGTCACCTCGTGATCATAGCCAGGTGAAGCCACCCTCAGGTGCTCTCCGAATACTTGCCCACGCTCTCTGGTCAGACTATCGCCTCATGATCACAGCCAGGTGAAGCCACCCTCAGGTGCTCTCTGCGTACTCTCCCACACTCTCTTTTCAAACTGTCACCTCGTGATCATAGCCAGGTGAAGCCACCCTCAGGTGCTCTCCGAATACTTGCCTACGCTCTCTGGTCAGACTATCGACTCGTGATCATAGCCAGGTGAAGCCACTCTCAGGTGCTCTCCGAGTACTCGCCCACGCTCTCTGGTCAGACTATCGACTCGTGATCATAGCCAGGTGAAGCCACCCTCAGGTGCTCTCCGAGTACTCTCCTACACTCTCTTTTCAAACTGTCACCTCGTGATCATAGCCAGGTGAAGCCACCCTCAGGTGCTCTCCGAATACTTGCCCACGCTCTCTGGTCAGACTATCGCCTCGTGATCATAGCCAGGTGAAGCCACCCTCAGGTGCTCTCCGAATACTTGCCCACGCTCTCTGGTCAGACTATCGACTCGTGATCATAGCCAGGTGAAGCCACCCTCAGGTGCTCTCCGAGTACTCTCCTACACTCTCTTTTCAAACTGTCACCTCGTGATCATAGCCAGGTGAAGCCACCCTCAGGTGCTCTCCGAATACTTGCCCACGCTCTCTGGTCAGACTATCGACTCGTGATCATAGCCAGGTGAAGCCACCCTCAGGTGCTCTCCGAGTACTCTCCTACACTCTCTTTTCAAACTGTCACCTCGTGATCCTAGCCAGGTGAAGCCACCCTCAGGTGCTCTCCGAATACTTGCCCACACTCTCTTGTCAAACTGGTACCTCGTGATCATAGCCAGGTGAAGCCACTCTCAGGTGCTGGCCGAGTACTCGCCAGACGCTTCATATCCTGAAAGCCAAGATCTTTTTAACCATGGCTGTTAAAAATCCCGTCCATTCAAAAAATGTATGACTAATATGAAGTTAGTGCTACAGTTAGATTTAGATTTCTTTAGGATAATGACAAATAGGGTTTTTTTGAAATCTTACAAAAATAAATCTAGAACTTGTTTAATACGGTAAAGAGTGGTTTTGTAAGCAGATCTCTACTTTTATTTTCGGAAGTTTTTTTCATAAATGGAGTATACAAACTTATAAAGATGGATAATTACAAATCTAGGTACACGTATCTTTACTGTGTGTTTAAATTATAATTTTATTATTTTGAGTAACGATTAATTAAAATTGTTATAGAATATTACTGGTCCAACACTAAAATGTTCCAATGTGTTCAATATTGCTCTGGAATAGGAGAGGCTGCATGCAAAGTGCCCTCACAATATGCTAATCATAAAGTTATACACAACAAACTTGCAAGTCAGGTACATCTTAGGGCTAATCTTATATCATTATTCATAATATCTGCCTAAAGGCTATCACAGTTTGAAAATCAAGTCCTTCATTCTGTCATTCAAAATTGCATAGCACTCATTTTTTGTATTACGCCATTACATGGGGAAACTACACCAACTTCATGATTTTTATAAACCAGTTGTTTTGCATATAAAGCAGTGACTACAGAACTATTATGTAAAACTAATGTTTCGATGTTTTGTTATTTTCTGTATAATATTCAGGGTTTTAAAACATAAGAAACCATTTCAACAGTTAATACATTTCCTGCCGATGACATTTACTTGTGTGAATCTAGATTCTTATATTTTATATATTCTATTGATCTTGAATAATCGGTCACGTTTTATCATTTCATGTATATTAAAAACTCATATAAAAAGTTAAGTGTTTAGGCCAAAGAGTAAACTGTACGATGGTCAAAGTGCGTGAATTAACCTATTAATCAGCAATGACAAATATGAATACAGAGACGAAGTGTGGGAATACGGAAGCATGATGACCGGAAGCTGAGGGTAGGAGACAATATTTAATGGGTGCCGGGGGGAAGAAAGGAGGCGGTGATTAACGCGGTCCCCGGACCGGTCACATATAATGCATCGTAGGTAATTAATTACCCCTACCTCGGCTAATACAGTAATTAGTATATGCGATAATAGTGGCCTTGATTACCTTCGGGGTGAAAGGTCCTAAAACAATAAGTCCTCCGCGCCGATATGGTTACTAATTGGGGAACAATGTCCACTCCTTGTACGGCCCTCATTCTGCTTCTTCCTGATTAGCTTTAATGTCTCCGATTACGACCGTTCCGATATTTACGTCCTGTTATTGTATTATAATAATGCTGGGCCTATTGTCGCATCGAACACCTGACGGAAATGTGCCGTTTGGGTCGCGTTGGCATTACAATACCAGCCGAGAAATAAGACTGTGTTTGGACGGCACTCCGAAAGGTTTTGTGAACTTTTAGGGAAATTACTACGAAACTTAACGCATATCAGTCTAATCGACTCAAAACGACAGAACTTCCCTATTACCGATCGGAATTCAAACTCGCAGCTCCTTGAACTACGGTCACAAGATATCGATCGACCTCGTTTAGTGACACTCCTACTACCTTTTCATAACTTTATAAAAATCTGTTATTGATTTTTGTTAAGATACCATCAACCATTTGATATTTTTGCTTGTATTATTCAGTGAATTCTACAGGTTTTCGTGTTGCACTGTGTGGCAGACTAATAGTTCACCGAACGTACAGATAAAAGCAGTTAAGGATATTCCCTTACTCGTTCATCCTTGAGTTATTTTAATACGATCTGAATTCGTCTTAGGCCGTTTCGCCAGTAATGGTAGAAATACGTCCTGGAATTATTAACATTGTTTTAGTATTATGTCGTCTTAAAATAGTTCAGCAAATCTTGTAATAGGGATTTTCCTGTGGCTCTTCGGAAATTAGACAATGAAGAGAGGTTAACTAGCAGACGAATAGAAATATTTCTTTTAGAGTTGTGAGAGTTCCTTTTTACTTCACCCATGTGAAACTTGTATTTATACTGCATTATCATCAACAGATTTTTGAAATGGAATCTAAAACCAAAGATGCAGTAGGAGATTCATTATCAGCGGTTAGCCTATGGCCGACGGCCGGCGGCGGTGGTGAAGGCCAGTATCGATAATGCAGGCCCGGTAGCGCGGCGGCGTGACACGAAGGTTATTACGGCCCACACAATCACAACAAATGACAAAATAATTGAACCCAATCCGAATGACGATGTCCTTTTGGCGGACGTCGCCGGAGGGACGGGCGCCCGAGACGATCCCAGACTCCCAGACGCAGACGTTCACGTTGATTATTTCTGCTTTCAAATATCCAGTCTATCATCCAAAATACTCGAGACGCCGCCGTTCTGTCACCATCCCACTCCCCGGTCTCCCGTCACTCCAGTCTCCCGATGACGTTTCTGTTCTGGACGGAACCTGTTCGTAATAATAACTTTACTAACTCGAAAGGTTTGTGATTGACCTGGCGTGGTTCTCTGAAGAGTAAATTGTATAACGAACTTTTACAATCAAATATATTTTTTAACCTCAACTACCCGTCGCCATGGGGTAATAGGCCTCTGCGGCAATCTAAAGACAGCGAGGTACCGTAACGAAAAGTGTCTATGAATAAAACCTACTCTTGACCACGGTTGACTTTCGAGGCCAGTGCTCTACCTACGAGCTTACAATGAAATTCGCTATATATTATTTTTTAGTGACTGGCTTTACCACGTGACGTTGGGACTATAGAGTATAGGTTACCACCTAAGCTCATTGAGGATCCATCCCGGCGATTGTCTAGATGAGATGATAATCCGCAAAATCACAATTTAGAATGGCCGGTACAAGATTTGAACCCGGAACCTCCAGAACCTGAAATACAAGCGTTACCACTGTACTACTCACTCGCTACGTCTTAGTAGACATGAACGAAATTGTCTTGTTCAAAGGCCAAGATTCCTGTTATAGTTCGAATTAGCTTTTACCAGCAAATAAGATTGTTCTTCTAATTGTCGAACAGATATTCTCTACTTCTTTTTTAAATGTTTCTAAAATGGTGCGGCATTTATCCAATTTTTATCATTTATCCCTTTGAACACAAAAAAATCTGTTATTGATTTTTGTTAATATACCATCAACCATTTGATATTTTTGCTTGTATTATTCAGTGAATTCTACAGGTTTTCGTGTTGCACTGTGTGACAGCCTAGTTCACCAAACGTACAATAATTATTTGGTGAGGAATTTATCTCAAGGCACAAATATCCCAGTGACCGTTCCCTAGTCTTTTAACTATAGTTTATTGGTATTTACGTTATATATTTCCACGTTTGGCATGTTGCGGCGATGCGTTGGTGAATTATCGTGTTAACGGCGGTATTACTTTTTAACGGCCTAATTCAAATAAATCGTCAACAAGTGCCTCAACCACCGTTGAACTCCTCGACCGTGTTATAAGTGAAACTAGGAAGTCTTAGTACCAGAATTGCTTTACATTTTCTTTCGTAGCACTCTACACACCACAGTTCACAGCAAACACCTGTAGTACACAACCGTTGTTTTGGATTCAGGATGGTTCCTTATACTCACCACTCGTAAAGTTGTGGTAGGGCAAAGAAGTTTTTCCCGCAGACAATCGTCAAGTTACCCTTAACCAAAGAGGTTGTAGTGCCACCAGTTAGGCATCAGCATACCACTGTACACAAGGCACAAAATATATGATGATCTTTTATAGAGCACGTTTACCAAATTGTTCTATTAGGCAACAACGCTTTTAGAGTGCCTCATGGACATTGAGCGGATTGCTAGTTCATATGTGGCGGAATATGAACCCGTAATGTGATGCGTTAATGATGCTGTGTTTTTTTTATAGGTTATAGTGTTAGGGATCCGTCACGCCGGAAAATAAGAAAAGAAAGTGGCATTAGTATAGTTACTTGATGGCTGTCTGTTAGATATGTCATGACTTTTCTTGTGGAATTACAATACTCCGGGTAATTTTCTTTATTTTATTATAACTATATCAATAAAATATTGATTATTAACATCGATAACGTTCAAATTTAGATTGTATCGTGGATGTTAAAATTATTGCAATAATGATAATTGATATAAATAACGCCATTAGACCTCCCATTTCATGGGAACTGATCTAACTAGGCTAGCAACAGCTTACCCTGCTTACTCTGTTCTGGTTAGGCTTTAATGCTAGAGCATGGGAGCATCTGCGGGCTTATGGATAGGTGGGAAACCCCTAACCAACAAACTACGCGCATGTCATTAACATTTTAAATTCGTTCGAAGTTACATATCAGATTGAGTTAGAATACTTATTTGAGAATATATCGAGCGTAATTCTTTATCACTCCACATACTATCAAAGTAGTGTGGGTTTGCGGGTTTTGCGCCGGAAGTGACGTCATCCGGTCACGTGACCGGAAGTGCTGAGTCATGAAAGATGTTATCTGGGGCTGAGCCAGTGACGTAGGCGGTTTTGTGACAAAATGAGTAAAAGTTCAAAGTTCAAGGTCACGGGGAGGTAATTTTAAAAAAGTACTACCTCGCACGCGTAAAATCCGATTGTGATTCGATAGTTTTAATTCGATAAAATATCGAATGAAAATTATCGAATGAAGCAATCGAATGATACGAGTGCGAGGTAGAACAATTACAAATATTACTTTATTTTATTTACAATAATTCATATTACAAATATTACTTTATTTACAATAATTCATGTTTACAATAGTTCCCCGTTGTTGGTTGTCATCGATGTTGTTGATCCGGACGAGTTGCGGCCATCACTTTGTTTTCTGAAGAAAGACGGTAGATACTTCGATCCCTGCGCAGAGTCCATGTTGTGTTTTTGACACCTATCTGTTCTGTTAGGTGTTTGCATTTCATTGCTGTCAGGAGGAAATAATACGTGACGGCAATGAAATAGAAACATCTATCAGACCTTGAGTGAAATGATATTGTTATTTTGTGAAGAGCGTCTCGGAGAGCTCGATGTTCACCGGTCGAGAGCCGGAGGTGTACTGACTATTCGCTAGCTAGCGTTCTGGTATCAAACAAAATGGTGGGGGTAAAAGTGTAGTAGAACGAAGCAGATGGCTGGTGGCAGGTGGCAGGCGGCAGGTGGCAAGTGTGCGGCAGATGGTAGTCCCCCCACTACACCAGTCCCCCACTACACCAGTCTCCCCACCGAGTTTTACATCGCACAATAACTAGTTTACATGTGTTAGTTAGGGTTTAGCTCTTAGACTGTCAAGACCTTAGCTCCGTAACTAAAAACTTCAATAATGTTTGCGCTTCAACTCTGTATAAGTATAACAGCTACTATGATCTAAACCGGTGCATGTATTCATATGGTTCTTTTTGCGAAGCAAACAACTAGCTAAAAGTGTTTCAACCTCGATTATTCTTCGACGAAACCGCTCATTGTCCACTAAAAGTGTAGACCTTCTGTCTTCATTGTCAGGGAAGTAGAAAGTAGTGTCAAGGGGACTACTGAAGGTCACCTTCCTCATGTTCCTGTAAAACTGCGACATTTTTCAGACCCTCTAGGTAGATGTTCATCCGTCAAGAGCTGGAAGAATAATGATGGAGCGTTATCATGTATGATAGGCACCTAACCCCCACCACAACGTTACCTTGTCCTTCAAACCATCGTTTTTACGCTACAGATGCTATACTGTTGGTTAGATTTAAATTTAAATTGCACCTTCTTGTTTGTCTTGGCAAGCCGCGTAATTGAAGTATCCACATGTTATACTTTGAACCAAAAACAAAGAAGTTATTTAGGTTTGTCCTTGAAAATAGGTGTTTTTTCGCTGTTGCTGCTATACCCGTTGTCGGATCTGAATTCTGTTTGCACCAACTTGTTCGTCTGATCAATCCGCGTAATTTGAGTACCCACTTAATATACTTTAAACCGTAAATAAAGAAGTTATTTAGGTTTATCCTTGAAAATAGTAGTTTTTTCGCTGTTGCTTCTATACCCTTTGTCGGATCTGAATTCTGTTTGCATCAACTTGTTCGTCCGATCAATCCGCGTAATTTGAGTACCCACATGACATAATTTGCACAAACTTTATACCCCCCCCCCCCCTTGGGTCATGGTCATGGTCAAGGTCAAGGACCTTGGGACTTCGAAATTTTTACAAAGTGGGCTGCACACAAACATAAGACTAACAGTCTCCTGCCTATGTACAGGCCAAGTCCCTAACTTGAAATGCTTAGGGTGGTCCTGAAAAGGACCGTTTTTGATGCCATGAAGAGGAGTCCTGAAGGAGTTGCGGTTAGTCGAGGTGGAGGAAATGGACAAGGGCTGTGACAATTTATTTAATTAACCAATGCGCCTTGCCCTCTTGTCTGACGAAAAACAGTTCCTTTTTGGATGGGATTCTAGGCGGTTGCGGCAGGGAATGAGGCAGTTGGACCTTGAAGTGAAAATCTTCATGTTGTAAAATATAGCTGTTTCCGCTGAGCCTTGCCACAAACTTGTATTTGATATTTGTTTTTAGTTTTCTAAATTTAAGTGATTTGAAGTTTAGAGGAGTGACTAATTCTTCTTCCTTCAACACCCTCGTCCGCTCCATCACCTCATCCACGGTGAGAGGTGGAGTTGAAGGTCGAGGCTGACTTGTAGTCGAAGGTCGATGCTCAGATGACGGATGTTGGTTGAAGTAGAGCGGATGGTTCTTAAAATTTCTTCTTATTGTGGCCTTGAAAGAAGTTGGTCTCTTAAAACCACTTCTTCTCTCAACCGTCTCCTTCAGGGATTCCTTCAGACGTCGCAGTTTCTCAAGGTTCACAGGGGAAGTCATCGTAGCGCTGCTGATCGGCACGTAGTTTTAGTTCGAGAGACAAAGCTGGAATGAGTCCTAATGTCTTGACTTTTGAAGGGTCAGACGGTTTATCTCGTTGATTAGGTTTTTGGCGGCTTGCCAAGTGTAACCTTGACACTTCCATATACGGGTAGAAAGCTAAGAACCGGTTCCCCTTCCCTTCATGACACCCCCCCCCCCTCATTTGGATCATGTCCCCCCCCCCATTTGGGTCATGTCCCCCCCCCCCATTTGGGTCATGTCCCCCCCCCCCATTTGGGTCATGTCCCCCCCCCCCATTTGGGTCATGTCCCCCCCCCCCCGACGTCACGGGGCGGAGTCACCTCCCACCACTGACCGCCGCCTTTATAAGCGGGAGCAGTCCGCAGTCTCTTCGCAGTAGGCTGCCGCCCGTTCGTGATCTACGTCCGTCCGGGTTGCATTCTGCTGCAGCGTAGGTCTTTTAAGTGTGCGTTGGGCCCGACGCGCAATTAAGAGATCCGCGCCTTTGCATGTGCATGGTAGTTTGTTAAGCATGGTAGTTTGTTTGTTAGATTATTGCTTGTAGATTGCTGCTAATTAATGTAGTTAGTTTAATGAATGTTGGTGTTGGTTTTAAGTGTTTTATTTAATGATGAAATATGTACCTTTCTTACAGATCCTTATCCCTGGGTAAAGTCTTTATATCCGTGGGGTTTGTTATCAAAGTAATTTAAATGCCGGTCTTTGTAAATATTTAATGATGAAATATGTACCTTTCTTACAGATCCTTATCCTTGGGTAAAGTCTTTATATCCGTGGGGTTTGTTATCAAAGTAATTTAAATGCCGGTCTTTGTAAACTACCTTGGTCAAAACATTGGTTCGCAGTAGCCTGACGCCCGTTCGTTGATCTACGTCCGTCCGGGTTTCAGTGTTGCTGTTGTGACCTTGTTAAACTGACCGCAGTATCCTGACGCCCGTTCGTGATCTACGTCCGTCCGGGTTTCAGTGATACTGATTGTTCTTTGTAAAATTAACGTTAACTCTAACTGACCAGTTTGTTTCAAAGTAATGTAATTTGTTTCTCATCCCTTTCCTAACCCCCTGACAATAAGTTTCGGCCCTGAAAACCGGACTTGTCAATACGGCCATGTAAACCTCTTTGTAAATATTTAATGATGAAATATGTACCTTTCTTACAGATCCTTATCCTTGGGTAAAGTCTTTATATCCGTGGGGTTTGTTATCAAAGTAATTTAAATGCCGGTCTTTGTAAACTACCTTGGTCAAAACATTGGTTCGCAGTAGCCTGACGCCCGTTCGTTGATCTACGTCCGTCCGGGTTTCAGTGTTGCTGTTGTGACCTTGTTAAACTGACCGCAGTATCCTGACGCCCGTTCGTGATCTACGTCCGTCCGGGTTTCAGTGATACTGATTGTTCTTTGTAAAATTAACGTTAACTCTAACTGACCAGTTTGTTTCAAAGTAATGTAATTTGTTTCTCATCCCTTTCCTAACCCCCTGACAATAAGTTTCGGCCCTGAAAACCGGACTTGTCAATACGGCCATGTAAACCGGTTGACATTACCTTTCTTAGCCTGAGAAACTGTTGTGATTTTCCTTTTTTTTTTGGGGGGGGGGGGGTTTTCTTTATTTTTTGTTATTAAAATCATTGCTTGTAATTCCCTGTCCCCTAATACAGAGCGGGGAATAGAGCACCAATTTGTGCTCTACCGGACTTGTCAATACGGCCATGTAAACCGGTTGACATTACCTTTCTTAGCCTGAGAAACTGTTGTGATTTTCCTTTTTTTTTTGGGGGGTTTTTTTCTTTATTTTTTGTTATTAAAATCATTGCTTGTAATTCCCTGTCCCCTAATACAGAGCGGGGAATAGAGCACCAATTTGTGCTCTATTCCCCGCTTTGGCAACAAGTTCAGATGACCTTGACCCACTGACAGGACTTATAAAACCTCTGTCTGGTTACATATAGGAAAATTAATATTTTAAACCATAGCCTATCCCCCTTCCCCTTTCCCCTTTCTCCTTCCACTTATATTGGGTATAAAAGAGGCTTCCCATTACTGGTAAGATCATTCTGCTGCTTGTGCTTGCTCAACTCAGAACTATGGAGTCACACCCGATATCACTACCGACTTCTGCATCACCCTCTACTTCTACATCACCCTCGACTTCTGCATCACCCTCGACTTCTGCATCACCCTCGACTTCTGCATCACCCTTGACTTCGGCTGCTGGTTCAATTCTTCGTCAGGCTCTTTTAATGTCTCTTATCATCCCTGAGAAGACAACTTCACCACCCATTATGGATCGACCAACTTCTCCTTCACCATCATCCTCGAGATCAAGGTTTTCGTCGAGCTCCTCCTCCTCATCATCTACCTCGAGATCAAGGTCTTCTTCGAGCTCCTCATCATCCACCTCAAGATCAAGCTCCACCTCGAGATCAAGCTCTAAAATATCTACAAGACCCCCAATTGAAATTTCACCTTCCACTAGTTCAACCAGACCTTCAGTAATTTGCACAAATATTCAATCTCCTTCAGAGAAATTTAATCAATTAAAGTCATTGCATAGAAGGTGCATACGTCCTGCACAACTATGTAATTATATCTTCAAAAAAGGTGCAAAGAAAGGCGAACGCTGTGCAAAACAGTGTTCTTTAAATGAAGAACTGTGCAATCTTCATTTAAAAAATACCGCTTCTCCTTCTTCACCACATCCAACAGTGAAACCGGCTAAGACTCGGATTAATAGGCTAGCTAAAAACAAACAATACGTCTTTGTAAAAATAATGGGATTCCTGAAGGTCATGTTAAAATGTGAAGACCGCCTTTACATTTTAAGATTACCTAAAGGTATGCGTCATCCCAAAAACCCTACAAAAAAGCACTATCTAATCCGAGCCGATTCAGGAACCACTGTGTGGAATAAATTGTAAAAAAAAAAAAAAAATAAATAGGTTGTCCACACTTTTTTTTTTTTACAATGTTACAACGACCTTGACCTAGATAACGGACTTAGATATTTTACACTAAGACAAAGATAAACGTAAAAGGAAAAAGGAGAAATATTATACTAAAGATATTATTCAACAGTGAAGAAGGGAGGGGGTAAGCGGGTATTTAAGCAAGCGATTCGGAATATAATTATTAGTTGTATCATCATGAGCGTCAACAGCAACACATGGGGAAAGGAAATTAGCGAAGAGGAGTTGTACGCGATTGCTGAGGCTGCTGAAATTACCGAGGTTTCTAAGATTGATAAGGTTGCGGAGAATGATGCCCAGTCACAACCGCAACAAACTACATCATCGATGCGGTCTACAACGCAGCAACCAAGACCCTATCATGTTATCCTGGAGGAGTATAATGAGGCAATGAGGTACGCCTTTACAAAGTGGTGTGGACAACCGCGTTCTCCTGAACAATGGGAGGAGCACGATGCAGACTTTCGCCTGGTTGCAGACTTAGAACTTGAGCTTCAAAGAGCAAAGGCTGCTCAATAGTGTGAAGATTTATTGTTTACTTTAAGAAATACAGAGCGGGGAATAGATCAGTTTGAGGTCCAAGTGAGAACCACTTACTGCTCTATTCCCCGTTTTGGCAATTTGTTCAGATGACCTTGGGACTAAGAAAATTTTGTTTGGTAAAAAAAAAAAAAAAAAAAAAAAAAAAAATATTGAAATATATATTTCTTACAAAAACATCCCCTCCCTAAAACTTGCACTCCCACCACTTCCATTGGGTATAAAAGAGACACCTTATCGATGGTAAAATTAGTCTGCTGCTTGTATTCGCCCACCTCAGACACCATGGAGCACATCAGAAAACCAACTTCTGACGCCTCTTCTTGTACTGTTTCATCTTCTGCTGCCCCATCGATACTTGTCCAGACTATGATTCTATCCAACATTTTTCCAGAGACTAGTAATACTTCGCCAAACTTAAACTCGAGATCTCTCAAAACCGAGAGAAACAATGCTAGTTCTAGAAAAATGAGAACAAGGATCGCTGATTGTTATAAAGTATTAAGACGCATATTACCATCCTCCAATCCGTATGATTCTAAATTAACCACTATACAAAAGTCAATAAAATACATTTCAAACCTTCAGTCGCAGCTTCAAGAACCGTCCTTAATTCACAAAGAAGATTTACACAACCCTCCACCTTTTGAAGCTGTTTTTCTTAAAGAGGATGAGTTAGCGGACCAACATTTCTTCGCTGAAGAACCTTCAGCTTACAAACAAATCTTCCTCATGGATGAAGATCAGGACGAGTAACTATCTTAAAAAACTAAAGTCCTTTGAAATACAAAGCGGGGAATAGATCAGTTTGAGGTCAAAGTGAGAACCTCTTATTGCTCTATTCCCCGTTTTGGCAACTGGTGTAAATGACCTTGGGACTTAGAAAATATTCGTTTGATAAAAAATAATGAAAGATCTTCTTATTTCTCACAACAACAATATCTTTTCCTAACCCCCACCACTATCTAAACTAAGTATAAAGGAGGTTCTCCATCGCTGGTAAAAATTAGTACTCTGCTGAAAATGAATGCATCCACTACTTCTATCTCTGCAGCAACTATAATAGTTAGCAGACGGGTCGAAAACATTGATCAGTTGCTTGCTGTAAGGAGATTACTGCTACGGTATCTTGATATAGAGGTTAGTTGTCAATTGTGCATGTGGAGACCAACAGGTGAAGTTTATAGTAGTGAAAATGAAGCATTTGAAATAAACTACAGTAGAAAGTTATATAAAATCTTTGGTAATATGGTAAGGTTAGTCAATAATGGATGGAACATTAATATAACATTTTATATTGTTCCAAACCTGTAATTAAAGCAAAAAAAAAAAAAAAAAAAAAAAAAAACGATGGGTATATAAGCCCGATGTTACAGAGACAATTATCACTTTGGTTCTGAATTGCGTCAAGAGAGCACCTACCATGGTATACCTCCACTATATTGACTCTACTGCTAAAGCGGATACTTTTATCCAGCGTGTTTACCAACTGTTAACGGAGTACCATCATGTTCAGGTCAAAGGATTGGGTATTCGTGGAACAGAAGAAGTAAAAATAGATGTAAAACCAATCCCTTTGAAGAAAAAAATTGACCAATTATTACAAGAAGGCTACACACTGTGTCTTTATTACACAACCTCATAAACTAAATAAAACGCCAAAGGGGGGGGGGGGGAAATACAGAACGGGGAATAGATCAGTTTGAGGTTTGAATAAGAATCTCTTACTGCTCTATTCCCCGTTCTGGTAATAGGATAAGGTGACCTTGACCCACTTACAGGACTTAATCATTTGTGTTACAATAATACCTCTTCCCTATCACTTTTCCCTACCACTTGCACTTTCAACACTTACCCCCACCACCACCGAAATCATGTATAAAAGGTGGTTTAGTATTAGTGGTAAATCAGTCTGCTACTTGGAATCATGTCGCCCAGAGATAACATTTTCCCTTCTAAGAAGACTATACTAGAATTGATTAAAAATATTCCATTAAATTTAAACGAAGATGAAGACGAAGACGATTCAGAGATGGAAGGTGAACTATTTAGTGATCTTGAACTATTTAGTGATCTTGAACTACTGAGTGAGTATGCTAGCAGTGAACCATATCTTGGAGAGATGGAGCTGTTGGAGCTGTTGACTGACGACGACGATGTCGATAATAATGAACCGGAATTTCATCATCAGTTGCTTTGCTTGGAGGAAATGGACCTTGTTGATAGTGAAACCCCTCCAAGCAGTATTAATATCGATGATGTAGTTCTAGATCCAGTCACAGGGAACTTTTGTGTTCGTCGTCGCTTATTTAGTGATACGAGCTCATCATCATCATCATCGGAAGAATCTGAATAAGTTTTTGTTGTCTTCAAATAGTTTACTTTAAATACAAAGCGGGGAATAGATCGACAATGTTGACTATTAAATATGTTAAAGATGAATCTACAACTGAAGATCCCTATTGTTTTATGAAATTTTTAGTTGATCAAGATGCAATGTGTACAATCCAACTTCACATCCGAGTTTAAAATTTATCAAATGTTTCTGTTGGAGAAAATTGTCTTAGTTAAATACAGAGCGGGGAATAGATCAGTTTATGGTTTAATATGAAATCATTTACTGATCTATTCCCCGTTTTGGCAAATTTGTTCAATGACCTTGACCTAAATACAGAAATTTGTAGCCTCCAGCTACAATAGTAAATATAAAATGCAAAAAAAAAATAGTAAACTTAACGTAATACGTACCCCCATTACTTTTGCTAGGGTATAAATAGAGGGGTATTTGCAGTGTTGTTCATTATTGCCTAGACCCTTGTGGAGATCGCACCTACATTATGCATCGCTGCGATATTTGCAAGTCTTCATTTAAGGATGAATTTATTTTAATGATACATAAAGAACTGAAACATAACAAAAACCAAAATGAAGAATATGAAGAAGAAGAATTGAAAGAAATAGATCAAATGTTAGCTCAACACCAAAATTCCAGACCTAGTGTTATTCAATATGCACCATCAACATCGACTTCTACCTCTGCTATGTCTACACTTCACCGTCCTTCAACATCATCATCATCATCTGCATCGACTTCTACGCCTGTTCTGTCTACACTTCATCATCCTTCAACATCATCAGCTGCATCGACTTCTACGCATGCTCTGTCTACACTTCACCGTCCTTCAGCATCAACAGCAGTAAATGTAGAACTACATGCCCGAGCACTTCCGGGTAATGTAGTAACCCACTTCAAAATTGACAATGCAAAATTACAACTCAAAGAGTTTTTAAATAACGCAAAAGGATTGGTAAGCAACACTTTGCAAAATGAATTAAAAAGATTAAATTTTATTAAATTTGGACTATTAATGGATGCTTTATTTACAAACATTCAAAATGAAACTTCACCGAGAGGGTTTTTAACAAAAAACCGAACTATTATGTTTTCGTCAGATATTGATTCAATCGTATCTGAATGTTTTGAAGAGCTAATGACTAAAATACAAGAACATGAAGGAAGAGGCTCTGGATGGAATTTGTTAAGCATCACAGGGCTAGACTTAAGAGTACACAAACACGGCTATGGAATTCGAGGAAGTAGCTACATTCCTCTACCAACAAAGATTAGAAATACCTTATCCTGCGTCAACGTACAAAATCAAGATACTGAGTGTTTTAAATATGCTATGTTGGCCAAATATGTAACAATTCATCCGGAAAGACCAAGTCACTATTATGAAGAAGTACAACATAGATATAATTTCCAAGGGATGACTTACCCTGTTGCTATAACAGACGTTTCAAAATTTGAAAAACAAAATCCTTCAGCTTCTGTCAACCTCTTCGGATTGGATTCGACAAACAATTTGTACCCCTTGCGTATAACACCAAATGAGCGCAGAGATCATACCGATTTGTTATTAATTACTAAAGGTGATATTTCACACTTTGTGTATATCAAAAAATTTGAAAGTCTTGTTTCTAATCAATTATCTAAGCATAAAAGAAAGATGACAATTTGCAAAAGATGTTTTTGTCACGTGAACAAAGAACTAAGAAGGGGAGGGTCTGATTGGTTAGTAGAACACCAGCGGTTATGTAATGGAAACTATGAAGTAAGAATTAAATTGCCGCATCCTAGCAGAGCGCAGATAAAATTTGATAAAGTAATACAACAATACCGTGTACCTGTTGTTGTTTACGCTGATTTCGAGTCTTCTTTACATCCGCTTGAACAACAAGAAGAGGACGTTACAAGAAGAAGCAAATACCAACTTCATTCACCAAACAGTTATTGCATACTAATTAAATCCACGTTGACTGAAGACCATCTTCAAAAATATGGACTATCATCTTCTCCAAAGATTTATCGCGGTGAAGAAGCAGCCAAATACTTTGTCGATGATTTGTATGACATAGCTGCAAAGGTAGAAGAACTGTATGGAACAAAGGTACCCATGTCACCTATGGAAGAAGAAGAACTTCAACATTATGATTCAACAACAACGTGTTATTTGTGTAATAACACCTTTACACTGGATAACGTTAAAGTTCGTGACCACGATCATCTTACGGGAGCGTACAGAGGTGCAGCCTGTAACGCTTGCAACTTGAACTACAAACTACCATATTTTATCCCCGTAGTTCTGCACAATCTGAGTGGTTATGATTCGCACTTCATAATCCCCGAACTAGGAAGAGATAATGGAGCAATAGACGTTTTGGCTACTACAATGGAAAAATTTATAAGCTTTTCAAAAAAGGTGGGTAAAATTAAATTAAGGTTTGTTGATTCATTTAGATTTATGCCTTCAAGCCTCATGAAATTATCTGAAAATCTAAGAAGAACAGATTTGATAGAAACAAGCAAAATTGTACCCAATAGTAAAATGGATTTGGTTCTTCGAAAAGGAGTCTTCCCCTATGATTACATCGATGGACTGCATAGATTTGATGAAACATCACTACCTTCACCAGAACACTTCAAAAACAAACTTAATGATTCGGAAATATCACTTGAGGACTATCAACACGCACGTCGAGTATGGAACGAGTTAGATATGAAGACCTTAGGAGATTACTCGGACTTTTATGTCAAACTAGATGTAACTCTTCTTTGTGATGTAATGGAAGAATTCCGAAACACCTGTTTTGCTGCATACGGTTTGGACCCTCTACATTCGTATACTTCACCAGGATTAGCTTGGCAAGCCATGTTAAAAGAAACAAAATGCAAACTCCAACTTTTAACAGACATTGACATGGTTTTAATGGTTGAAGCTGGAGTAAGAGGCGGATTGACCCAAAGTGTTACCAGACATGTCAAAGCCAACAACAAATACCTACCCGATTACGATGAAACCAAACCGTCAACCTATTTAGGATATTTCGATGCAAATAACCTGTACGGATGGGCAATGTCAAACCCACTTCCTTTTGATAACTTTAAATGGATTAATCCCGACTCTATTGCCGATATTTTACAAATTCCGAAACATGGTGACACTGGATATATTTTGGATTGCGATTTTGAATACCCAGAAAATTTACATGATCTTCATTATGACCTTCCACTTCTTGCTAAAACAGAAATTTCACCAATTGGAAAACACCCCAAATTAATGATGACATTAAATAATAAACAACGCTACGTGGCTCACTTTTGGGTGGTTCAACAAGCTATCGAATTAGGACTACGTCTAACAAAAATTAATAGAGTTTTGGAATTTTCTCAATCATGCTGGTTGAAACCCTACATTGATTCAAATACCATCAGAAGAGCAGCAGCTACATCAGACTTTCAAAAAGATTTCTTTAAATTAATGAATAATGCGATATTTGGAAAAACATTGGAAAACAAAAGAAGACACAAAAATGTTAAACTTGTTACCGACGCAAAAAAATTACAGAAACTAGTACAGCAGCCAAATTTTGGAACATCTATAATTATTAATGAAAAACTTGTAGCAGTGTCCATGAAGAAGACGAGTGTGAAGATGGATCGTCCTTTGTATATAGGCATGTCAATCTTGGACATCTCAAAAACACACATGTACGATTTTCACTACAACAAAATGGTGGCGTTCTACGGAAGAGAAAATATATCTATTACATATATGGACACTGACGCTTTCATATATCGCATAGTAACATTGGACATGTATAAAGATTTGCGTACATTTATTTACAAGAACGACTTTGATTTCTCCGATTATCCAAAAGATCATCCAAACTACGACAATGACAGACAAAAAAAAGTACTAGGCAAATTCAAGGATGAGGCTAATGGTGTTCTGCTTGAAGAGATTGTTGCATTGATGTCTAAACTATATTCTTTGAAACTCTATAATGAAAAAGAAGAAGAAGAAGAAAAGAAGAATAGCTATATTAAGAAAGCTAAAGGTGTAAAGAGTTTATATTTAAAGAAGAAAGTGCATTTTGAACACTACAAGCAATGCTTATTTGAGGATAACATCATTACAGCTAAATTCAACACCATCAGAAGTTTTAACCATCAGCTGTACAGCGTGACTGAAGTTAAAAAGGCGCTATCCTGTAATGACGACAAAAGACAAACACTTCCAGACAAAATCAACACATTACCATTCGGCCACTACTCCCTCAACCCTATTTACGAGTAACCTTTTCATCGTCCTAGATCCTTTATCCTTTTCCTTTCCGTAAAAAAAGGGGAAACACAGCAATGTTAAGCTGTGTTTCCCCTTTTTTTACACAAGTTTTAAATGACCTTGAACTATATGTATATATATATATATATATATATATAAGCAGATTTATACCAAAGAATATTTAATACCATATCAGCTGCCTTCGTGAAACCATCATGTCAGACCTGAAGGAGAAGATTATTAATGAACTACACAAACCTGCAAGAATAAAGTTTCCAAGAAGAAATACTGTTATAAAAGGGATAAATGATCTATATCAAGCGGATCTAATTGAAATGCGACCGCATAGCAGAATAAACAAAGGATTTAAATATATACTCACAATTATTAATTGTTTTACAAAAGTTGCAGACGCTTTGCCTCTAAAGGACAAGACTGGTAAAAGCGTAACAGAAGCCATGGAAATAGCCTTAAAAAGAGATAAAAACAAAATTAAACATTTACAAACTGATGATGGAACAGAATACTTTAATACAAACTTTGCACAGTTAATGAATAAATATAAAATAAATCATTATTCTACAAATTCAGAGAAAAAAGCAGCTATTGTAGAAAGATTCAATAGAACCTTGAAAGGAGCACTGTATAAACAATTTTCAAAAAGAGGTTCTTACGTATGGTATGATGTTTTACCACAATTAATAAATGATTATAACAACAGGTTTCATAGAACTATTGGTATGAAACCTAACAAAGTAAATAGAAGAAATGCAAAAGATGTATTAAAACGCATAAAGAAAAATACAAAGCCTAAAGTAGAAAAAATGCAGCCAAGAAAATTTAATGTAAGTGATAAAGTACGGATTAGTAAATATAAGGGAGTGTTTACCAAAAAATACCTTCCCAATTGGACGAATGAAGTTTTTACAGTGTATAAAGTGCAACCGACTGTACCTGAAACGTATATCCTAAAAGATAACAAAGGAGATTTGTTGCAAGGTGCATTTTATGGACATGAAATGTTAAAGTCAACAGTAGGTGATGTATATCTTGTTGAAAAAGTGTTACAAAGAAAAAAGGACGCAGTTAAAGTGCGGTGGTTAGGGTTTAACAAAACTGAGGATTCATGGATACCTATAAAGGACTTGGTTTAATACAAGCAACTCATTTCATCGTTAACCTTTGAGCAGGATGGAGATTATTCACCATAAAGATCGATTCAATATTAATAACATAGATGATTTAACTGTGGATAACGTTAAAATCAACAATGGTAAACACGGTAGTTTACTTCCAAACACTGTTCGATGTATAGTAAGTGGCCCCTCAAACTGTGGAAAGACCAATGTTGTCTTTAATTTGATCACTAATCCGCAGGGATTAAGGTTTAGTAACCTATATATTTTTTCAAAGTCTCTACATCAACCAAAGTATCAATTGCTGGATAAAATCCTATCTGATGTGTCTGATGTTAATTTTTACAAATTTAACGCTAGTGATAGCATTATGCAACCAAACGAAGCGAAACCGTATTCTGTATTTATATTTGACGATGTATCTTGTGAAAATCAGGATACTATTAGAAACTACTTTGCCATGGGAAGACATAATAACATCGACAGCATATATATAGGACAAACTTATAGCAAAATCCCAAAACAACTTATCAGAGATAATGCAAATATTCTAATTGTATTCAAACAAGATGATACTAACCTAAAACATATATATAACGATCATGTGAATGCGGATATGCCATTTGAAAAGTTTAAAGAGCTTTGCGGAAAAGCATGGGCGGAAAAGTATGGATTTTTGGTTATTATGAAAGATCAAGCTATAAAAGATGGTCGTTATAGAATAGGTTTTGATAAATTCGTTTTAATACACTGATTAGCGGTATTACTGTACAAGTCGTCAAGGTGTGAAGATGGTTAACCAGGAAAAGCTATTAAAGGAAATAAAATCACTTAGTGATTCTATTAGACAAAAAAACCGAGCTTTAAAATCAGGTATAAATGAAAGAGAGCAATTTTTAGAAACAACATTCAAACCTGTTACTGAACCTTTAAAGCGATTAGCACAAAATATGGAAAGACCTTCAATTCGCTTCGAAGGAGACAAAATGCTACCAATTTCCAAATATGAAGAAGAATTTCAGAATGATGAAAGTTCTGACCAGTTACAAACATCTGAAGAAAGCGACGAGTATGAAGAAAGCGGAGATATAGGAGATTTAAGGGAAAAGAACATTGCAGGAGATACAAGTACAGAAGATACAAGTGCGGAAGATACAAGAGCAGAAGAAGAGGATATCAACCCATCCAACTTAAGCAAATTAGGCACAGATATTATGTTTAAAGGAACACTTGGAAGAAAATATACATTAAAAATGTTACATGGCACACATGCTAATCGAAATTATCATACATATGGAGCTAGAATAGAGGATAAAGGATTAATGATTGGAGATAGAAAGTTAGATATAAACGAAAATGATGATATAGTTATTGGTGATAAGAAATATAAAGGTTCAACAGGTTTGTTTGAACTCATCTTTAAAAATAATCCTGGTAAATATACTAAAAAGGATTTACAATTGTTTAAAAATATACTAGAGTATACAAATGCACATAGAAAAAAATATTCCAAAGAACTACCTATTCATAGAAACAGGTCAATAAAATACACAAACATTATATCTAGTCTTTTCCCCTCGAAATCAAATAAAGCTCCAATTAAAAGAAGAGCTTTATCTTCTGCTGAATTAAATGTTTTGCATAAAAAAAGAAAAACAACTGATCCTACTACATCTGGAAGGGGATTATTAAAAAATTTGTATAAAACCAATATAATATATTACAACGATATAAATAAGTTAGTTGATCGAATGAGGTTATTACATGAAGCTATGGAAGCCGGGCACACTGGTTTAGAAAACGAATGGGTAGCTTTGGTTGATGAACTGCGAAAACGAGAAATAATTGTTCAGTAGACGTATATATATATATATATATATATATATAGTAAGAACCTAAACGATAGCGATTCAGTTACATCATGAGTGTGGACAAGTTTGGACGGTATTCCGAGTTTGGAGTAAAATCTGGATATAGTGAAAAAAGAGCTGGGTTTCCGTTAACACCTGATGGTAATTATAATTTTGAAGGAAAAGTAATTCAAAATGTTGGTGATCCGCTTTTGTCTTCTGATGCGGTTACGGTACAATACATGGATAAAAGAACCCCGATTGTACACGAAGACCATTGGGGATTTTCCGGTAAAAGGTTAAGCAATATAAAACATCCCATTTATGATGGTGAAGCAGTAAATTTAGCGACTTTAAAATTGTTAACGATTTACAAAAAGAATGAAACTGATACAAGCTATGATGTAAAAAAATTAAAATTGTCAAATGTAGGTGATTGTGAGCAGGATGGAGACGCTGTAAATAAGAAAATATTTGATATAGTACACAAGAAATGGACTACAGAATATGAAAAACATATGGAAAGGTTTGGTGCAGCTTTATTTAATTATATCCATCGGGCTTCAGGAAGAGCTGTAGCTTCAGATGTTGACAGCCACAATTATTTAGACTGGAAAAAGATACACAATCCAGAAAAACCTAATCAATTAGATAAACCGTCTGAGCCTTCTAAAGTCAAGACATTAGGAAAGGGGGATAAAGTGAATGTGATTAATGAACCAACAGAAAACGATGAAGATTATATAAGAGAAAAAAGAATTTAAATACCCATGATAAGGGATAAAGCATCAGTTATATTCGAGAGATGATACAGAGAGGATGATGGAATCCAATATTACTGCGTGGAGTTTAATATCTCAAGAGCCGAGATTTCCCCAAGGAGTGCTGACAGATGGTTTTGTTCAACGGTTTGATAGATATATGGATTGGGAACAACTTTCCATACACTACCTTTTCACAATGACTATGTTAAGAATTTATTTTCACAGAGTTAACTGGATTCATATTTTACAAAGACAACAGTTTTCAGAAAACTTCCTTGTAGAGATGACATCAAATTTTAATAACTGTTGGGAAGTAATAAGTAAATATCAAAATCTCTCTGAAAATTACATTGACAATTTTAAAGATAAACTAGACTGGAATGTGTTATTTAATTACCAACGATTAAGTGGCAAGTTTCTAAGGGAACATGACAACTATTTAGATTTTATTCATTTTACCGAAAACAACGATACCATCACCAGCGGAGAAACATTTGAAACATCTTCAATTACACCTTATTTCTATTTTTACTACTTTTATTTATTATGTCTACATTTAATTAATTAATCCATTTCTATATAATAAATGGATTTTAAACAGTATATATAATACAAGAAGCCAAGACTAATATTACATTCATTGTAAAACATTTATAGAGTGCACCTACTGACTGTAAGTTTGGCTATAAATAGTCATGCCGAGGGCTAAACGCATCAGTCATAATCGAGAGAGATTACAGAGAGGAAGGGGAATAGCATCAACAGCATTTTCTCTATTAAGTAAACCGGTTGGAGCTATAGTTAACAAGGCGATTGATTTATTACCTGTGGAATTACATTTACCTGGAGGATATCAATATTGTGGTCCTGGAACCAAATTAGAGAAACGGCTTGCTAGAGGAGATCCTGGAATAAATAAGCTTGATCAGGCTTGTAAACAGCACGATATAGCGTATTCCAAATTTGGTGATACAAAAAATAGATCAATAGCAGATAGAGCACTTTCTGAGAAAGCTTGGCAAAGAGTAAAATCTAGTGACGCGAGTATTGGTGAAAAAGCATCGTCTTTAGCAGTAACAGCAGCAATGAAAGCAAAAACTACGTTTGGAGGAGGAAAGAGAAGAAGGCGTGGGAAAAGACCCGCTAAGAAACAAGGAGGTAATATCAGAAGAAAACGTCGATCTACTAGTGGTAAAGGTAAAAAGAAACCAACAATATGGTCAATGATAAAAAAGGGAGGAGGACTATACCTAAGACCGTATCGTGTGTATTAAATAAGAAAGAGCAATTAATAATTAAAAACAAAGAATTAACCAATGAAGAACTGATTACATATGCTTCTTGTTTGAAAATCCCATTTTTTAGAGGAGTATTTATGAAAGATGAATTACCGGTTAAAATGTGGAAAAATGAGACTGGTATAGTAAATTTGGATAATAGTGAAGGATTAGGCACTCATTGGGTGTGTTACAAGAAACTTGGTGAAACGATTTATTATTTCGACAGTTTTGGAAACCTTCCACCACCGAAAGAACTTCAACAATACTTTCGTGCGGCAGAAAATGTTTTTTACAATTATACAAGAAAACAACCTGATGATACATCCATTTGCGGTCATTTATGTTTAGACTTTTTAGCTAAAAGTGTTAGTCAACTTTAAGATGTCTTCGTATACAGTGTCATTAACCGGTAACTCATGTACTTTGCGCAGTATTCTGTTTCCAGCGCTACGTTTGCAAAAAGGAAGACTATGGGAAGCCGCATTATTGGATTTAACAACATATAACTCTATTCCAAACGTTAGTGAAGGAATTAATAACAAAATACATTATTACAAGACAAAAGATAATAAAGGAAAATATTCAGCTTTGGAAGAATTCAGTTTACCAACAGGAGCTTATGAAATTGATAATATAAATGAAGTTATACAAAAACATATGGGAAAAGAAAATATAACGATAAAAGGCAATAACAATACAATGAAAGCCGAAATTACTTCTAAGTATTATATTGATTTTGGCCAAGAACGTTCAATTGGTAGTTTATTGGGGTTTTCTAAGGAAACAAAGGTATTAGAACCTAATACAACTCATTCTGGGAATAGAACTGTGACGATCATCAAAGTAAACAGCATAGACATTACATGTAACATTATACAAGGATCCTACAGAGATGGAGAAAATCGGCATATATTACACACATTCTACCCATCAGTCGCACCGGGTTTCAAGATAGTAGAAAAGCCTCAAAACCTTGTGTACCTACCGTTAAACACCAGTTTCATTTCAGACATCGTGCTGAACATAGTGGATCAAGACGGAAACCTTATTGACTTTCGAGGAGAAGCTATTACTGTAAGAATACATATAAAATCATCCGCTTAGATAATGGGGTTATCATTTAAAAAGAGAGAGCCAACCAGCAAAGAGGTCAGTAGCTCATCAGCTGTAGAAGGATTAACAAGTGACAACATTCGTTTTCTAGAAGAAATTGGATTAAAGGTCATTAACAATGGATATACTGGATATAGCGCAGGGCCCAACATTCGACGAGACCTTATGGGAAAAGGAATATCACACGCACAACCCTTACGCTTCGTCCAAATTAAACAATAACGATGAAATTAGGATTCCTATACAACAACAAGACATTTATACTCTTCCATGCGAAAGTTATTTATATATTGAAGGAAAAGTAACAAAAGCTGACGGTACTGTTGGAACCACTGTTCCGTTCATAAATAATCCTATGGCATTTTTGTTTGACGAGATTAGATATGAAATTTCAGGAGTTACAGTCGATTCAACAAAAAAGGTTGGAATTTCCAGTACATTAAAAGGATTAGCGTCTTTAACACCAAATGAGAAGAATCTGTTAGCTGTTGCAGGATGGGTTGCACCAGACAAAAGTATAATTACTCCTGACGCTTCGGGAAACTTTGATTTTTACGTACCTTTAAGATTACTTTTAGGATTTGCTGAAGATTACAGAAGAATAATAATAAATGTAAAACAAGAACTAGTTTTATTAAGGTCATCAAACGACAATGATATTATTAAAGCATCTGCTGGAACAACTGAAGCCAATTTAGACTGGAAACTAACATTAGACAAGATTGTTTGGAGAGTACCACATGTGCGACTAAATGATGAACACAGGATTACATTATTAAGAAAGTTAAAATCAGATCGAGACATTGTAATACCATTCAGAAGCTGGGAGTTTCATGAATACCCCGTTTTACCTTCAACACAACGGCATACATGGACTGTAAAAACTTCTACTCATTTGGAAAAAGCGAGATATGTAATCTTTGGATTACAAACAAAGAAAAAAAGTATATTAACTGAAAATGCTGGTGAATTTGACCATTGTAAATTAACAAACTGTAAAGTGTTCCTGAATTCACAATTCTTTCCCTACGACAACTTTAATATCTCTTTTGATAAAAAAAGGTACAGTGTTTTATACGATATGTACGCTAGGTTCCAAAATTCATATTACGGCAAAACAAACACACCTCTACTATCTCCCGTACAGTTTGAATCGAAAGCTCCGATTGTTGTAATTGATTGCTCCAAACAAAACGAATCTGTAAAATCGTCTAGTGTTGATATAAAAATAGAAATGGAATTTCAAGAAAACGTACCTGCAAATACATCTGCGTATTGTTTAATTTTGCACGATAAAATTGTTACATACACACCGTTGACTGGTATCGTAAAGACGGTATTGTAAAACGTTGTACCACCACCAGCACCGCCACTGTCGCTAACCTATAAATAGCGGAGCAACAATGCAGGTCTTCAGTTGATCGTCTATCGTCGCATGGGCAACATCTTCTACAAAATGAGTTCTCCATCTGTTGTACAAGGTGATGCAGAGGTAGCACCGTTATTGGAACGTGATAATACTAGTGAAGAAGAAATCATCAAGGAAATAACTGCATTTTTAAAGTTTGGTAAAAGAGATAGAGAGGAGGAAAGTAATGCAGACCCATCAAAGGTAGTACCAAAGAGGAAGAAGAAAGTTGAAGAAAATATTCCTCCTCACATTTTAACTGAAGTTTTTTTGCGAATCTTTTACCCCATCTCAGCATGCATCAGTAAAAGTGTATCAGTTGGATTGATGAAGTCATTGGATTATTCCCCTACAGTAATACTACACCATGGAACAAAAAAGGTTTTATTTTCGCAAAATGCTTGGGAGTCATTTTTGAAACATGTACATTTAATAGAATGTTATTTAACTAACAGTTTGTGTGGAAGGAAAACACATATTCGACTTTTGGATTGTGACAATGAAATCGATATTGTTAAACATCGTGGACAACTACAAGTGCGAATTAGAGACTTGACTCAACATGAAAATAAGATTCTACTGTCACGTGAAGAATTCTACGTTTTAAACTACGCAACAGAACCTATTACAAGGTACATGAGACAGTTGGTATTTGCAAGCGCTATTATTAAAGAATATTTGGTCGATACTTTGGAAAAACAACCTGATAGCACCATCGTGTACGGACCTGTGGATACATCTATTTTTAATAGAATACCTCATGAAGTTTGCATGTGGAGAAAGTTAAAGGATTTTGAACCACTTGTAGAAATCGCTACAGAAGCTACAGAAGAAACAACACAGGAAGAAGAAACGGAGAAACAAGAAGAAGAAGAAAACGAAACACAAGAAGAAGAAGTTAAAAAAGACTAAAGTTTGACTTAGTAAAGAAGAACACACGTGGGGTAGGCCTATTGGGGACGGTGCCCACGTTAAATATACACCAACGCGCCTGCAACTGTACGGCCTGGTATTTAACCTACCGTGGTGTGGAAAACAGTTTAGTTGATCGCTAGGTGCCATGATGAGCGGAGGGGATGAAGAAGTGAGTGTAAAGCCTTGTGTAATAGAATTTCAAGCATTTCGAAATAATGATGATAGGTTTATTATCAAGGAATTAGTAATTTTAGACTTGCTTACATTTGTAGTTTACCCATTCACGTTTGAAGCTCCTTTTTCTTTTAACAACCTTAACGCCAAAGCAAAAAGTACAAACAAATGGATAACAAACTACTTTCATCACATACATTGGTATGAAGGATTTATAAGCTACAGTAATCTGCACAGTATTATGTTTAACTTTTGCAAACAATATTCACATATATACACAAGAGGATTAGAAAAAAGGAACTGGATACAAAAGTACACGCACGGTGATGTTTTCGATATAACCATCGGTAAGGACTTTAACATTAATCTCGGTAATATTTGTGTTGCTGCAAAAGATCCTAAACACGGACAATTAAACTGCGCATTGCACAACGCATATCGTTTGGCTGCTTACTTGGAACAAACGCAGAAATGTGGTGGGGGTAGCAAAGAACCGGAATGTGGTGGGGGTAGCGGGGCCTATAAATACGAGGAGCCAACACCGCTCCGGCACGAGTATTATTCGAGACTCCGAAGAGGCAACATCACAGAAGACACCACAACCACCACTGACGAAGATGACATCACAACAGTTTCTACAAACACTGGTTGATCAATTCAACACTCATTCAAAATCCGACCTTTTGCTAACTAAAAAGTGTTCAGAACTAAAAGAACAAAAACACTACATTATTCATAACATCAAGAAAGTGGAAACCACACATGGAGAAGCAATTCTAGTTTCATTGAGCGAAGGACCTTTCTCTCCAGGAGATGAGCCGAAGTTTCAAGTATTTCTTCCAAAACGATTTGTTCAACTGCTACAAAATGAAGATTTGCGAGATATTCAACCGGGGACGTTGTATTTGGTATCACACGGTGTAAGCGGCAACAACTCGACGGAACTCACTCTGCACATCACGCATCCTTGTACATAATGTCTCTGTTTGTATTTTATTGTTTGTATTTCTAGTTATCAATGTTAAACTTAAGTTTATTGTATTGTAAGATGTTTGTTTAATAAAGAAAATAAAAAAAATAAAATAAAATAAAATAAAAAATAAAAACAGCAACACAGCAGTATATTATTTTATATACTGCTGTGTTGCTTTTTTTTTTAAATTCAAATGGATGACCTTGAACTTTCATTCAGGGTTAACTTATGAAGAGGTATAAAAGAGAGGGAGCAGTGAAGTTAGTCTCAGTCTTGTCTAACACACGCTGCAGCTAACATGTCGGTGTCACCTATGAAAAATTTATTTTTCGATAACAATTTGAAGACATATTGTTGCGAGTTACAATGTTTTAAAATACCAGGCGATCAAGTTGACGGGAAAGCTTGTCGTAAGTGCAAGTGTTTCAGCTATTGCATATGTAGATGTAAAACGTATCAAATGAACCGACAAGATAAACTACAAGAATTACGCCGAAGGATTGCATTACTGTGGCGGCGAATGTAGTAGCAACCAGCTGCCACCTGCCGCCTGCCATCTGCTGTCCGCCATCTTCTCCGCCCCACCATTTTGTTTGATACCAGAACGCTAGCTAGCGAATAGTCAGTACACCTCCGGCTCTCGACTGGTGAACATCGAGTGCTCTTCACAAACGTAAAACATTGTATTAAAATGTCCATTAAAATTAGGTGTATTCATTATGACTCTATTCATCTGGCGACTTTCCAAGACCTCGAGGTTTTTAATGAAGAGTTAAGACTTCTCATTGCGTCCGGTTACGATTTATCTTTGGAACTTTACGCATCAAAAAACAACATGGACTCTGCGCAGGAATCGAAGTATATACCGTCTTTCTTCAGAAAGCGAAGTGATGGCCGCAACTCGTCCGGATCAACAACATCGATGACAACCAACAACGGGGAACTATTGTAAACATGAATTATTGTAAACATAACTTATTGTAAATAAAAATAAAGTAATATTTGTAATTGTTCTACCTCGCACTCGTATCATTCGATTGCTTCATTCGATAATTTTCATTCGATATTTTATCGAATTAAAACTATCGAATCACAATCGGATTTTACGCGTGCGAGGTAGTACTTTTTTAAAATTACCTCCCCGTGACCTTGAACTTTGAACTTTTACTCATTTTGTCACAAAACTGCCTACGTCACTGGCTCAGCCCCAGATAACATCTTTCATGACTCAGCACTTCCGGTCACGTGACCGGATGACGTCACTTCCGGCGCAAAACCCGCAAACCCACACTACTTATCAAAGTCAGAGGCGGAAAGTTAATTATTAGAGACAGGTGACCCGCTAAGTGGCCTGTTCGGTCGACGCGTTGCCCACTGCGTGATTTCACAAAACCTAGATAATTATCGTGTAAACTCATGAGAATAGTAGCTCAGAAAGTTAACGGTTCGGCGTATAGGGCATGCTTTATTGCTAAATGAATAATGTATTACTGATCTAAAGATAATATTTATGGACGGGCTCACCGAGCGCTCCTAAAACTCATTGTTGTTCTTTAAACTGTTTAATTTCCATCAAAATCGCCCGTTTCATCTGATTATTCCGGTTAATTTCGGACACAGGAGAAGTAAATTAGTTTCCACTCGTGGACATTTGTTAAACTCGACACAAGTCATGTACTTAAGGAAAGGTGTAATTTATTAATTTATTTTCTCCCGTAGTCACACAATAAAAATTTAATTTATGCCGGTACAAATTGAGTATTTGCAGGGTTTGTTACGTCCATGTTACTTCTAAACTACCAAAAATATATTAAGAATTGATTATATATAAAGGAAAAATAAATAGATAACTATGCAACCGAATCCTTGTGATACTTCAAACGAGTATTTACCATGTTTTGAATCAGTACTAAAATATTTATACTTCCCAACCGTCCCTTTGCAGAAATCCGGTTGCCTTTCTTCCCTTACAAGCCTTGAGCTCCGGAAAGGGTTCAGACTTGAATGCAACGTGAAGTTTAATCGATTGATATTCTACAAACAAGTTTTAAGATCGGTCCGGTGGCGAAGGTTATGGTTATTCTTCAATGAACCCGTTTAGGCTCTCATTAAAATTACTTAACTGTTTACTTTTAAGTAATTTATTACTCACCACAAAGAAAGTTTCCTTTTAATGTGAAAAACAAATTTATATAAAATAACTATTTTGGTGAGTTTTGTTCTTTAAAAGCCACATTTTAATGAGTTACCCCTTAATTGGTGAGGAGTTCAACCCAAGGCACAAACACCCCAGTGACCGTTCCCTGATCTTTTAACTATAGTTTATTGGTATTTACGTTATATATTTCCACGTAATTGATTCTGCGTTCTTATACAAATTAATTGCAGTGCAAATGTTGAGCTATAATTGTTTTAAAGTTTTGTTTAGTTTTAAAATTGTATGTCTTTATAGTATATGAAGTACCAAATCGTATGTTTAAGCTTTGATTTTGTCTTATTAAATATATAACCGATCTGTATCTGGAAATCTAGTCCATGATATCAGTTGGCCACATACGATAACCAGTTAACAAATTTGTACGTTAAAAAACATACGATTCAAGGAAAAACATGGCTCCTTAACCTAATCAGTGTCTTTGAACTTAAAAAATATTATATATAGTGACAATCTAACTACCAATAATATAGCACAACAAATATATTACTATGTAATAGTAAACCCCTAAATGACTTAAAAACTGTGAAAGCTTCGAACTAATACGTTTCCTTGAGTGCGTAAGTATTTGTTATATTTAATCATGAACTTTCTACATCTTTAAATGAGCCTGTAATCAATCCAAATTGCTTAAGTACTTCGGTGTACTCCTAACCCACTGTGAACGTCCGAGTGGCCAGAACCCTGTCCTCGCGATCGGAAGTGTTCAGACTCCCACACATAGGCTGCGCCGCCACAGTCTTAACACCTCTAATATTCTAATGTCCAACAGATTTCCATACGTCACAATGGGTTCAGACAATGGGTCCAGACGTATTCTTATGAATGGCTCCGGCATATGCTCGTTAAACAATCATCGGAGCTCGGGCCCATTCAGTCCAGACGCTTTCCGGCCTCCTACCCCCGCGACAACTTACTAGAGTCGCCCACAAGTTTTCTGATCCCCTACCCCACGTTAACCTACGTGAGCCACCACCAAGTCCACTAATCCCCTATGGGTCACCTACCTTATCCACAGTGCGCACGTCTAGTCCATTACGTCTTTTGGTTCATCGACGGTTGTCAGTCCCCGTAACAACTTACAAGTCCTATAATCCTCCCCAACCCCACAACAATATAAAAAGGTAACCACGAAAAAAACACTTTCTATCCCATCAATAACCTATTAGAGAACCCACCAAGTTCCCTGATGCCCCATCGGCCTAACATCTCCGAAAAATAATATTGTGTCACCTTTAGTTACAACATTTACCTTGATTATTCATCGTAATTCAGATTTATGTTTATTAGTTTATTACCACAAAAATATTCATAAGGGGCGTATGAACAGAGTTATGACAGGTATTACCCATCACCTTCTCATATTTATACTTCTTCAGCGAATTTCATTTGGAAAAGTGAACTATTAGCATGACCCGCACGGTGAAACTTAAGCCCGGGACCACCATAGAAGTTCCTGACATGACCTCCTGAACTTTATAATTATATAATTTTTTATATATAAATATATATGTGTGTGTTCGCACTCTAGTGGTCGCAATTTTTGTCCAATTCACTTCAAATTTGGTAGAGACATTCCTTTTTATAATCAGTTGGACAAGTTCGTTGGGCAAAAAAATCGGAAAACTCTAACCCCCTTTTTCGAGGATTTAATTTTTTTTAATTTTGAGTTTTTGGGTCCAAAAAGGGTCAGAAAAGCCCCAAATGTACACTTATTGCACATTAAATTATTTTACGTAAAAAGCCAACGATTTTAAGCCCTCCCTCATCATTCTAGCACAAGTACTTACCGAGTTATTAAAGAAAATGTTAATTGTCAAAATACAGTACGTTGTCTTATGGGGATTTTACACTGGAAAAGGCTGTATTTCATATCTTAATATCATTTTATCACCCCCAATACCCCTATCCCAAATTGTTATCCCGAATATACCTCCTTCTAACTATATAATGTACAACATTGGCATCCTATCAGTGAATTTAAATATAACCGCGAACATCAGAACAGACAAAAAATGATATTTTTCAATTTAAAAAAAAAATGTAACCAGTGTTTGTTCAAACTCTTTATTTGATCTGTTTAAGGTTTTAATGCGGAATTTCACTTCCCTCACGTCTGCGTGCTGCGTGCGATCTCGTTTTCTTTTGCTAATGTAACAACTTAGTACAAGTAAAAACATTATCTTGAGAACTGTGGGGAACGGAATGTAAATAAAAATGTCTTACAACACTTCAAAAGATATTTACTCTTACACTGAACCATATATAAATTATGGTTCAAGGCAATCGAATTCAAACAGTCACACCGGTTATCATCATGCCCTATGAAAGAATTAGATTAGGCCCAAATAGATTTTCTCATTGGACCTCATGATGACCGGTGTGATTGGTCGAAATCGATTGCTTTGTACAAATATTTTATACTGACTTGTATGTTGTACGTTGTAAAATTAAATATTTTTTGAAGTGTTGTAAGATATTTTTATTTACAACACGTACCATGCTAATAACAAAAATTGTATAAATTGTAGGAAAGACCAAGAAAATGTCCTATTCCATTAAAAAATCATGTTGTTGTTTATAAACCACAATGGTAGACGAATGGAGAAAAAGGTAATTATAAATATATATTGCGCTATTAGTTTATATCCAGTTTCTCCTATCTTTATTTGATTGTAATTTATCACACTTCCGGTCTCTGAGCGTAGGCGTTGATTTCAGCCTTATCTCCGTAGACAAAATTATGTTTCCAGGTCCAATAGGTTTTATCTATCTATAATTATGCGTTACATTGAATTTTAATACTAGCGAATCTACATTTAACACTCCTTTAAGATGTAACATTGTTCTTTATTTTCGAAAAAAAAACTTAAAATACTCACATAACTTTACTTTGTTACTCTTTATATGGTTAAGTAAAGAGTATGGTATGTAAAATTGTCGCAGATACAAAAAATGTAGTAAACTAAATATTTTTTTTCTATTTTGATGTATAACGTTTTAAATATAACTAGGTGAACCCATGCGATTTCGCACAAATATTAAATTGCAAATTTTGCTTTTATAAGTAGGTAATTGTATTCAGTTTTAAAACAGATCAATTGTAGATAAGTAAAGCAAAAAAATTAAAATAAGTAAATCAACATGTTTATGTTAATTAAATCTAAATGCATTGTTTACAAAATCTCTTTAAAACTACATTAGTTGTATGGATTTCATTATAGCTGACAACAAATTTTTCATTAGTTTCGGTTAGGCTTTTTAAAGTATAAAGATAACTTATTTTATTTATATATATAAATGTACTATTGCTGATTACCTGTCCAAAATGTATTAACAGCTGCAATTAAAATAAAATTATTCTCCATGTTAAAATCGTATGGGCAAAAACAAAATTTCAGGGCGGTATAAATAAATAAAACTTATTATATTTATATAGACAGATATATTAATGCTGATTACCTGTCCATAATGTATTAACTACTTCAGTTATTTTGGTGAAAAAACAAACGAAACATCTGTTTTTTTTAATTGGAAATGTTATACACTTTCAGTTTTAGAACAAAAAGCCTTATTGTTTACAAAGTTTACATGTAGCGTATTAATAATACAGATTATTTAGACTTGTAATTAAATAGACTAATGTTATTCTTACCTTCGTTCTTTAGTTGTTCTATTATTTTCAGTTGACTGTTTATCTCTTGTAAATATAAATTTGAAAACTCATACAAATCACATACTTATGAGGGTGATTGCTGTTTTATTGTTAAAGTAGATAGAATATCCTTGAAGAGCTCTATGTTGAAACATAGAGTTTAAACTTTAAGTGAGTTTACATGTATAATATAATTTTGTTGCCATTTTCACATTTTCCTACAATGTGTTTTTATTATGTTATAACAACGTTATTATAGTTTTTTACACGGTGGTCCTTATCCACCAATAGCTACAATAAGTAAGCACCATCGAAGATGCAATTTTGCCTAGTAAGACTAAAAAGAGTTAGAGTGTTAATCTACAAAACACCTGAAAGATAATAACGTTATATACAAAGTGCTATTGAGTTTTAGTAAAGGAACAGCATGGTCCCTATGAAGTGATCGACCATCAATAGATCGCTAGTCGATCGCCTCCAATTGCCTCCCAGACCTCCCAGTTTACTGTATAAATAAGTAATTTGACTGAAACTGTTATTTACCAAGCAGATGTCACATCATCGATGCATGCGATGCCACATTTCTGCAATCATCCCTCACACCACCGCCGTTCGCTCGATAGTTCAAATCGTCACCCGTGCTCGATATTAGCCGTTATGGGGACCAGTTCCTAAACTGGTTCGGATTCCCGAACCGGCGAGGAATTGACAGTTCGCTTCCTGCGAGCGTGAATGGGGACGGCGGGCTATTCAAATCTACTCTGAATATGCACAGGTAGAAGAACCTGCGGAAGAAAGGATCGTGTCAAAATGAAATCGGAGGAGAAAGAGTCGGTAGGTTATGCGGTCTCTGGCATTGTCCGCCCGTCAGCCCTTACAGCATCGATTGTATAATGGATCGATAATAGTGATCAAGAATAAATAAACCGATTAGGACGCGAGACTTCCCGTCTGCTGTCATCACCCCTTCCGCCCGTAGGTGGAGTAGAGAGTGGGCTAGGGACCAGGTATGCGGAGGGCGGTACGCGGGAGGATGCGACGGTTACGCGAGGAGCGAGTGTTTGAGAGTTTAACTCACACGAATTATGAACATTCCTCTTGAAAATATCGGGTTCTGCTTTATCGGTTCTCCTTTGAATCTCCTACAACGAACCTATTTTAGAAAATAACTTAAACTAATAGAACAGAAAAACTACATCTTGTTGATTTGTTATATATAATATATATTAAATTTGTATTTTTTCACTCATATCTGTACATTGAGTGATTTTTTGCAGGTCTGTGATGTTCACTCATGAGTTAATTGTTTTTTTTTGTTTTATATAGAGGCATACTCATAGTCATAAAAAAGTCTGCTTTATTAAAATATCTCCAGCTTAACCACCTACTTTAAAGAATACGTACAAATGTGAAAGTTAAATTGTGTTTCCATTGTAAACCAATTGTTAAAGACAACCCTACAATAGTTTTGAACCAAAAATAATTATTCCTAAGGAAAAATTTTTATGTCATGGCTAACATGATATATTTTGGGATACTTCCACCCTTCCCGCCCCTTCGAACCCCTTTTCAAACCTGACCACATCCAAACAAACCAGGCAAATTAGAAGAACCAAATCCCTAATTCTGTACACCAACACCCAAGTCTTAATAATACACTGGTGCTAGACATACGCATGTGAGGTCTGATAAGATATAGGCTCGCTGCGGTGATTTAGGTTCCATAGCGTGTTCCACCAGCATAGCGCCACGGGATGTTAACTGGTCACTCACTATTACAGAGCCCACTCTCTGTGACTTTGACAGATCTGTTGAACGCTTTTCTCAGAGAAAACTGTTTTCTAAACTTCGTTTAAAAGTATAGCTAATATTATAGCCTAATACCTTCACATATCGTATGCATTCTAAAAATACTTGGAACCTGAGTGGATCAGGAAACATTTCCTAAGCGCTTCTGGTGCTTCGGAATAGGATGTTCTTAAACTGGGAACGAAAATTTACGTTTTTTAGAAATAAATATGAACTCTTCATCAACGTCCTATGAAAATCCATGTTTCTAAAATATATTTGGTTTATTTACGTTTGATTGTATTTGTATTTTATTGTTTTGAAACTAATGTAGGCTTATACGTTTTCTTTATTATAACTTCAACTTACTAATACAAAATGAGGGATAAAAGGAAGGCAAGGAAGGCTTCTAATTAAAAGGAAGGCAATTAAAGGTATTACAATTATTTACAACTATATTCAATAAGTCAATCAGTGTAACTGAAGACAAAAGCTTTAGTGTGAGAAGATTCTACTATTCCCGTCCGAAGTGACTGTAAAACAATTTACTATCCTCACAACTTCCTGGAATCGGCCTTGCAGCTGTCTGTCGTCTTTAGCTGTTTATCACCACTTGCTGATCCTACGTTGATATTCCACAGTTGCTGACGGTCCTGTGAATTACTCATGCTTATTGGTGCATTCGTATAACCGGGTGTGACTTATCTCTTGCAGATGTTCTGCGACTGAGAATTTGCTAACACGGAGGAAGATTACCCAGAATACTTCCCACACCTGTAGATAAATCCGTGAGAAATCTAATACCTCAGGATCCTCAACTCTAGTGCATAAGTTGTTTGATAGCTTGCATGTCCAAGTTTAGAAAAAGTCTTGTTAAAATATATCAGTTTTGACTCCAAAAGGTTTTTTTTTATCAAACAATAATTGTAAAAGGTACTCAAACAGGCAAAAAATAACATGTAGAAGAAGAACACAAAAAGGTCCTGTATAGCAAAACATACTAATGTGCTCACTTTTACCTAGTAAATTGATGGAGAGTTCTAACCTGGCATTAATAGCAATGCTTGGTTAATAGCAAAGCTTGGTCCTCATGGTAGTTAGCCAGTCTGTCTTACATAATAGCAGAAAATAATCCCCACACGGTTTTGCACATAATATGCCAATTTCATTCGTAGTTTTCATTTTCTTAATTAAAATCTGGGTAAAAGAATAGCAATGATATACAGTATTTCTAAACGAAATTGTTATTTTGAGAGAATAGTTTGGATTTATTAAAGCCAAATTTACTCCAAAATGTTATTTATAAAAACCTATTTCGTTTAAATGCCCGACTTGTTGATAAAACTATTGTTGTATAACGAGAAAACCTATGTTTCCCAGCACTGTACACAGCGTATTACCTACATTTAATTTGGTTAACATGTAGGCTAATTTGATCAGCTCACAATTAATCAAAAAGTGATATGGTCTAGCGTTAAGCTGGGTTGTTCAAAAAGGGGTTCAAGATAATTTATACTCATAATAAGCTGTATATAATCAGGTGACAAATATCATTTTTTTCTTATGAGCTGTTATTACTAACGACTCGATTGTTCAATCGCCTTTCTTCATCCAATCCCTTTCCATTTTTCAGTAACCACTTTGAACGCTGATACTCTCGCTTCCTTGAGTACTACGGAGTCTTCATGACTACCAGTGGTCCGCGCCAAGCAATAATAAACCCAATAGTGAACAGTGATTGTTTTCGGGGATGGCGGAACAGAGTTGGCTGCAAGACTGTAATCTGACAGCAATACGCCGGCGTCGGGCGTCGCGTCGGTTGCATATTCGAGCGTTTGTTCATTTTCACTAATAGAGCGTAGATGAGTCAAACCCCTCTGATGTGCCGAACCGCAAGCCCAGTAACCCGCCAACCTCGTGATGTTCGTCACTCGTCACTCTTTCAACACCTAGGCTCGGGGTAGACGCTATGTCGGAACGATTATATAATTAGCGGGATAAAACATTTCGCAGTCGAATCGTTAAACGAGTATTACTTAATCTTTATTTACTGGTAATAATTTGTTTGTAATTTCTTCGTCTAATCTCCACAATTAGCGCGAGCCTGTTGCCCGCTTATCGTTTCATTCGGTTCAAACTAAATTAATTTCTAACTAGCTGTTCGACTATCTTTTTTCCCCTTCTTATCTCGAAATTGATAACAGCGCTACGCTGAAACTGGAATTGCCCGAGGTTGTAATGTGTTTCGAGTTGGATATTTAGCTAGAATATCGGGGAGTATTATTATTAAGTAGGATGGATGTATTTACAGGTTTTCACTTAAGCATTTTGTACAAAAACTTTGAATACTGAAATCCAGTAAATCACTATGTGTTCGGGGGATTCACATGTGTACTACTAAGTAAAGACGTACTACTAAGTAAAGACAACTAAAGTACTTCTACAATATATTTTTAACCTTTTTCAAAAACTTTTCGTTCTGGATTCATCATGTTCACTACAATATGCTCCATCAAACTTCTTTCTGACCACTGACCGTATGTCTCGTAGAAGCCATTTCTGTTTTTTGCCTAAAATTATTTAGTTCTAGGACACTTCCCCCAAAATGATTAAAGGAATAGTTTAGCTTATATAATCAAAGTGATAAGTTTCAGCCAAAATACAACACGAATGTTTTATTTCCTCCACTCTCCTACGGCGCCTTGACGCTTTGCAATCGGTCGCCACTATTTTCCACAGCGCCCAAGAAATCATCGAGGAGGTGCCCGGACCCGCGCTCGGTGCAATAATGACTTATGCATATCGCGTTATGACCCGGTTTTCTGAAACTTTAAATAAAATGATGTGAGAGACAATTTGGCCCGGCGCGGCTGGGACCTCATATCCATATAAATGCGGCGTGTTTGCATATAAAGGTATGTTAATACATCGCATAAGATACGCGGCCGTACCCTCAGCCCGCGTATCCCCGGACCCCATCCCCATTGACAGAGTACCGCTAATCGGCTAACCCTTGGCCCGTTTATTTATCGACTCTCCGTTTATCACTCTCGGGTTATTGAAGCGGTTCGAATTGAAAATTCAAATTCGAGTATCCCGACTTAATTCGTCCAAACACGGGCAAACAGAACTCCCAGCTTTAGAGGGCCCTCATTTATCTACCGGAATATCTTAAACTCTGTGAGAACCGAATTGCTCATTGGGGCGAACAGTTCAAGATTTATAGCTTCTAAGCGTAGACGAGCGGATTGAATCAAAATAGTGTTACAACCAAAATTTCCTGGGGGGTTGTTGCTCATTTTATTTTATATTTGTACACAAACGTGTAATGAATATTTTGCCAATAAAAACGGTATTCAGTATTTAAAAACAAAGTTTTATCCGGTACTATAAGTAGAGCTTTTATTTATACACATTTTCCCCCGATATAAATGGCCATAATGCCATTGAAACGTTAATGTATAAATACAAAATACAAGCCACAAATTTTTATAAGTATTTCAATTTTAGATTAACTATGTTTTGGGCAAATTCCTGTAGAAAAGTATGTTAGGTTTGTTTTCTTGTGAAACTTTGGTTTTGTGAACCTTTGGTCCCCTTACAATAGTAACTTTGTGTTTCCTTATTTACAGGCATTAACTAACCTATCAATGACCTAATTTCCCCTTTTTTGTACGTTTTAATTTTAAAATCAAGTTATTTTAAATTGTAATTATTGTTTTATTTGTTTATAAGTTGAAGTACAACTTGACTATGTTTTTCCCTGTCCCCTGTCTGTAGGACAATCTTAATCAGTTATTGATCCAAGGTATTATTAACTACTTCAAGTGCATCACAGCCTCACGATACGCTTCTGAAATCTTTGTAAAAGTGGACTTTCAATTAGGAATTAACATATGTTTATTAGATTTTACAACTGAACATTTTACAAGCAAACAAATAGTATTAGAGTCTCGCAAAGTTGATAAAAATGTAAATTGGAAAATAAATAACCAAGTAAAACCTAATGATGTTTATCAAAACATTATCAGATATTTATAGTTGTACATGTTTTATAATATCTAATTACAATTTAAGGGGTTTTGAGATATTTAACTTTAAAAACTAAGAATTTCTGCCAATTTGTAATAGTATTTCTCTACGAATGTAAACCATATCAGTCGAGTAGGACCTCATATACATGTACAAATTTGACGTACTGTCTAAAGTATGTAGTTGAAACAATGATACTAGTAGTTAAATAGATATAGTAATTCGTTTTTGTAAAATCACATACAGATAAACAGAGAAACCGGAGAGGGACTGACCATAGGTACACATGATAATTTTGGTAAGTTTTAACCTGAGTAACAACAAAAGTAAAGTTTGGTGATATCATCTTGGGGGACTCGGTGTTTTAGTACAGCATATTAATCACCTTTTATTAACTTAACATCAGCTATATTGAAACCCGCTCAATATTTTTCATTCTTGAATACGTCATACACAGTTAGTACACTATTTAAACCAATTTTCATTCTAACTAAAATTCAACATCCCTAATGAGTGAATTCCCCTGTGAAGACGCAATCCAGTGGGTAGAGGGGTTGGGGCATGAGCTTCCGTATTTCTGTTTTGACTCCGCGTTGGACTATTAATTACTTTCCCAATTATCACATGTTTGCTGTTATGGCAAAATCAGCACCGGTTATAACATTTTAACCGCCGGATCGCGATAATTACCCGCGGTTAATTTGACTAAACAAATACCCATATTTTGTTCCGATCATGCACATTCGCATACCTCTTTGTGCTAATTTATCGTCCGGCTTTATGTTCTGTGTTGCAGAGTATATTCAATGGTTGCAGTCTATGTGCCTATTTGCTTAACACCGTTGATAGTTTAATTAAAAACTGTAAATGTGAGACTTATACATGGTTTTTGGGTTTCCGTTGTCGTTTAGCTTGTAATTATCGTTGCTTGTAGTATTTTTGAATCGTATAACTTAATTTTCTTTCAAGTGAATTATGAATATTACAAGATATTGTTTAGTCAACGCTGATCACATTTGAAGTTAGTTTAAAACTTAGCTTCACGTGACACATTAGAAAGTAAACTCCTTACCATTTAAATTTAAAAATTAATCTTTTATTAAATAATTTCTTGAGTAGCATAGTACGTTGTATTAAAATTAAACAGGATAAAATAAACTACGTCTAACAAAACTACAAAATATATCTACACTTATACTCCTCACATACAAGACGGCAAATATACAAAAAATATTGTACAAGACGATCGATTTCAACCAGTCATACAGATCATCATCAGGCCCAATCAGAGAAATATTTGCTGATTCTGTTTAATCGTTCATTAAAAGCATGTATTTAATATAGTTTGTATAACTGTTATACAATTTTTGTATTTAGTGTAACCGTAAGTTTGATTAAAATCTTAATTTGTACTTAATTATCTTAAATTGAAACAAAAAAAGTATACTCCGAGCTGGTATACTTGTATGTCTACGTGAAGTTTGCGTGATTGAATATATTTTTGAGCTATCCCATTTCCCTACAATGGGGTACAACCTGTAATAGCTTCATATAGAAACATTTACTGTCATACTCAATCGATATTCATTTATCAGTAATTAATGTGATGCTCAGGATAGATCAACGGCATTATTCATTTCCAAGTCACATCATCACAGCCCTATGAGTTAAGAATGTTATTTACCCCCTCAATTTTCTTCTGCCAATTTGTAAAGATTTTTTCATAAAATGTACAACACTAGCTTTTTCCTCAGATAAAACTGATTCCACAACTGAAGTCTAAACTGTAACAAAACACGGAGAAAGTTATATAAAACTGTACTACGTTTAAGATTTTCCTGAAAAAGTTAGGCATAAATAGAATTTCACGACTTCGATGCTGTTCGCCCCTTAGACATTTCCAGTATTGTTGAAACCACAATACCTAAATTACTTCTCGCGGATCAGTACTTGTTCAATGTGAACCGTGTTGTGAGAGATGGAGGAATGTCTCGGGGACTGCCAAAGAATAGCACGTCTGTGATGGATGAAGGAGGTCCTCACAAAGTCGTCCCATCTCCTTTGACAAGCTTTTGTAGATGATAAATAAAAACTGGCTTCTGTATCAAAACAAGTGTCTATTTCAAATAAGGTCTGTTATATCTCGGTTGTGAAAATAAAGTAGGTATTATAAAAAGCTGGATAAAAGGGCGTATTTGTTTAATTTGATGTCTGATTGAGGTCTTTATGCATAATTCGGATTAATTTGGTGAAATTAGGCACTTAAAGTTGTACAAAAATCTACTTTGTACCCGGTGTTGTAAAAGCAAAATTATTCATGTGCGAAAACATTACACTAAAGTGAAACACAATTATATTATAAAGTTATCCCAACACGACTTTTGTGCTATTTATGCGGTTTCGGCTGTTAATTAAAATACAGTAACACTAATTTTAGATACGGGAGAAGTATATTAGTTTTTATGGAGACAAGATTTGTCACATAAAGGAATCAAGATGACAAATTTTTTTCGTAATTAAAGTTAAAGTTATCAATCATAAAGTTAAACCCGCTTAGAAAATTAATAATTAAAAAAATACCAGTCCACCACAAATAGAGAGGAAAGAAAAAGCATAGAAGGCCTTAATTGATATTCCATGTTATAGCATATTCTGTATATTCTGTTTTGTAGCATTTAAAATTAAATAAATATCTCACCTAAAAACTGTACTCGTAACCTCAGTCGTTGTTCAAAGGGCGTCGTGATTCAACGGAATATAGGGTCCATGAGAACAATATCAATTCGTGACTTTTCTCACAATTCTAGGATAGTAGTCGAAGAAGTAGTCGGCACGAAAAGACAGGTTACTTGAGCAGTAAAATGTTTAGACGTTAAAATTACATGAACCAGCGGAGCCATCAGTGGCGCGGCCTTGTGGCCAGCTGACAGGGCATCTGGCCTTGGGTCGTCTGCACTCTGTACTCTACTCGTACTCGATATCATTCCCACTGCCAGTCCCTGTGTCTCTATGCCGCCCACATTCTACCATCACTAGGTGTTAACACTTTCATTCTAACACATTCTAGTCTAACTGGTGCTACTTTCATTTCAGAAACGACTCGAATTCAAAGTCATCCATCGAGTAATCCAATATCTTAATATCCTTTCTCGATGTTTGCATAAAACTGTTTTCTCTAGTCTATAGTCAATTATATTTTAATTTCTGCGAATCCCAGAAGCAATTTTTTCTGGGACGCTAAATTATAATCAATTATAAACACTGGGTTTTTTCACTCTTTTATCTTGGTTTAATGGAGTATGAGCTATTTATTAAGTAGAGAGATACTTTGCGATCCCTCTAGAGATCTTAAACTAGAGCTACAATAGATTTAATTATTAATATCATGTAAAAACATAAGTCAAATTTTACAAATTAATATTAATTGTATAGTAGAAAGTAAAGTGAGACTCCAAAAAGAGACAACTTGACACGAAAAAAGAGTTTTCTTAATTCTAATCTAAATATTTAGTTGTAAATCGATTAAATAGTTATTATACTAAATTGAATGTATATGATCATATATATTATGATCATAAGATATTAGTGATGGGTTGGAACTATTTGGGAAGTAATACCTGAACTGTATAAAATATTGTACTGTACAGATCGTTATAGAACAAGTATTTCATAGGCTTAAATAAAGTGTAATATAATCAAATGTGTGTACCGCATTGCAATATTTTTTAATCACTTCTACTAAATGTCAAAGCCCCCGCCTTGTGTCCAAATAAAAAAAAATCCAACTCCTTGTATCCAAAAACAAAATCTACAGTAAATACGTGGTCCATAGCATGAAGTCAATAGCCCGCTTAGATATGGGTACAGGACCTATGAAGCTATTAAATAATAAAATAATTATGTGGACCGTTTTTCCCACTGTTGTTTTTTTAGACCCATTTATTTATTGTTAACGAAATTTATTTTTGTTACACTTTCGTTATTATTGTAACAGGAAATACACGTAGAACTTGGACTTTATACAGTTGAAGAAACGTTACATATAATTTATTATTGTTATTACTAATATTCATATTTTGTTATAATATTTCAAATGATGAAGTGCTGCATTGTAATTTTGTTTCTGCCTGTAATTTAGCATACAAATAAATAAATTAAAAATTTGTTGTACAAATCTCCAAGTAAACCACGTTTAGATTTTTTATTCTACTACATGTGTTCTGCACAAAATGTAAGGAATTTGACAAAAGATGTGTTTTTTTAAGAAAATGTGGGACTAAGACCGACGAGGAAATATTTCTGCTATTGGATTCCCAATGGCCCGATACAAAGCATCAAATAATGACAGCGAATTGTCATAACTGTAGCCTGGACTCTGTTCTTTGAGCCGATACAGAGGTAAACTGCCGACCGTTACCAAATAACTGACAATGAACAGCATTAGAGCAGGATTATGATTGACCGACACGCTCTGATACACTGAAACATACTGGCGAGGGCCGACTATCTGTGATTATAAACACCTCAGAACAACTAAACATACCAGCTAGTGCCAACTATCTGTGATTGTGAATATCTCTGAACAACGAAACATATCAGCAATAGTGCCGAGTATCTGTGATTGTGAACATCTCAGAACAACGAAACATATCAGCTATAGTGTCGAGTATCTGTGATTGTGAACATCTCAGAACAACGAAATATACTAGCTTTAGTGACGAGTATCTGTGATTGTGAACATAATATCTGGTACAATGAAAGATACCTGCTAGTGACGAGGGTCTGTGATTGTGAACATCTCAGAACAACGAAACATACCAGCTAGTGCCGATTATCCGTGATTGTGAACATCTCTGAACAACGAAACATATCAGCTATAGTGCCAATTATCAGTGATTGTGAACATCTCAGAACAAGAAACATACCAGCTAGTGCCGACTATCCGTGATTGTGAACATCTCTGAACAACGAAACATATCAGCTATAGTGCCAATTATCTGTGATTGTGAACATCTCTGAACAACGAAACATCAGCTATAGTGCCGAGTATCTGTGATTGTGAACATCTCTGAACAATGAAACATACCAGCTATAGTGTCGAGTATCTGTGATTGTGAACATCTCTGAACAACGAAACATATCAGCTATAGTGCCGATTATCAGTGATTGTGAACATCTCAGAACAACGAAACATACCAGCTAGTGCCGACTATCCGTGATTGTGAACATCTCTGAACAAAAACATATCAGCTATAGTGCCAATTATCTGTGATTGTGAACATCTCTGAACAACGAAACATCAGCTATAGTGCCGAGTATCTGTGATTGTGAACATCTCTGAACAATGAAACATACCAGCTAGTGCCGATTATCCGTGATTGTGAACATCTCTGAACAATGAAACATATCAGCTATAGTGCCGATTATCAGTGATTGTGAACATCTCAGAACAACGAAACATACCAGCTAGTGCCGACTATCCGTGATTGTGAACATCTCTGAACAACGAAACATATCAGCTATAGTGCTAATTATCTGTGATTGTGAACATCTCTGAACAACGAAACATGAGCTATAGTGCCTAGTATCTGTGTTTGTGAACATCTCTGAGCAATGAAACACACATATGACGAACAGTGTCCATGACTATATCTGTTTTTAATTGTTATTACATACAGATTATTTAAATTTTCTATTAATTTTTCCACAGTATTATAGATTTGAGTAATAATTGTATTATATAAGTTAATTGGTAAAAGCTGTAACTATGTTGGAATAAACGTTTTGTTCATTCATTCATACCAGCTAGTTAATGCCTAGTATCTGTGATTGTGGCAGCTAGTACGGATTATCTGTGATTGTGAACATCTCTGAACAATAAAACATACCAGCTAGTACAGATTATCTAAGATTACGAACAAATCTGAACAATGAAACATACCAACTAGTACCGAGTGTCTGTGATTGTGAACATCTCTAAATAATGAAACATACGAGCTTGTGCCGGGTATCTGTAATTGTGAACATATCTGGTACAGTGAAACATACCTACTAGTGACGAGGATCTGTGATTGTGATCATCTCTAGCCCACTGAAATGTGCCGTATAATATACCAGTTTCTTTGAAACGTGCTACCGTTTGGGAACATATGCACTTGGCATTACTAAATATCACATGTAACCAAAAAGGTTTCTCGACCATGAAAAACCTGTAACTGGAAAGTATAAGTGAATTGATCATCTCTACATATATTATTTACCTGTGCTGTTAATTCTCTGACAATAATTGCTTCACCAACATACTTCCAACCTATAGTGTTTGCGATAGACTCTTTACTGCAACTCTCGGTTTGGGGTAAGACTGTGCATGCTATTGCCAATCTTAGTCATACGACACAGAAGTTAAATGAGACCACTGTTTGCGTAAAATCAAGTTGACTTCATGAATGGCTCAATCGATTTCCGCAATTTCATCATCTATCGTACGTGCCCGCGGTGATAAGTATCGAACAATCGAAATGAATCACTGCGAGATAAGAGAGTCGGTGCGAAATGAGTAAGAGAGTTCGCGGAACCGACAGTTTCACTTACTACATAATCGATCAGTATGAGAGTATGCCTTTTCGCGGTGCCGCGGTGCGGGCGAAGGCAAGGTGGCGATCGAACAAAAGAAATCGAACGTGCAAGTTCGCAGCTGTCCGAGGAACGGACAGGAAATAATAATACATTACATTTACTGTAGGATATCTTGCCCACTAATCAATAGGACAACTGCTTGTCTTTCTGCTTCCGGTTCAATTTCCATCCGATAACAGCGTTTGGCTTCCGTCCGTTGGTCGGCCGATTGTCATTTGAAACAATGGCATTCGGGAACGGATCAATGATCGGGCTAACACGACATGCGAGTGTGTGTGTGTGTCGGTGTTGCCCGCCGATATAGTCCACTGGCCACACTAAATAGTGTGAACTCGATGCCTTGATTTGGTAGTATAATATGACAGACTCCGTCAAGGACATCGATCACGTCCATGAACACTTCCAACATCGCTCAATTTGCATTGTGATATTCACAACTGTTAACAGAGGCTGAACACAAGACACACGTCTGTACACGTAAGTTTTGAACAGAGTGTGTGGCGTCAGTTTTATTCTACAGAGAAAGTGTCAAGCGATAAAATGTTAAAATAGAAGGCTACAGGTGCAAACAGAGACTGTTACATATTCTCAATATAAACGTTGTTTTCTTGCAGTTGATCAGCTTTAAATCTAGAAACTATTTTTCATAAAACGGAAGGAGGATGGAATGATACGGTTGTGATAAATAATGATTTGCCTTTAAAATGTCTTCACACCTACAGTCGTCAGTGAATAAACACCACAATATGTAACAGGAAAAGACCATGAAATACCTTTTAGCTTTCAGTACGATAGCAATGGCTTGTAAGCGTTTAAACGTGTCAGGCTAGATTACGTTGAAAATTAAGTTTTCAATTCTTTTAATTATTTAATTAAAAAGTAATACGTCCATTGTCATTGCAAACCATTATTGATTTCAATATCTTACATGGACCTATAAATAATTTATTTCACTCTGACTTATTTTCTTAATTATGAAACTATAAAGAAAGAATAGGTATTATGAAAGTAAACAAGATTTAAATTCAATTACGTAAGACTCTATTCAATTATGTAAGACTCTATTAACGTACAGAGGCAGCAGTAAAATACGAGCAGAGTTACGCAGTTGATATTGAATGACGGATCAAAGATAAACCTTAGTCACGGCAATCAAAGTCAATTGGGGTAATCGAAATCAAATTATCGCGCGATCGGCAGTGAACACGAATGTAGTCCACGCCCGCCGCCGCGCCGCTCCTGCTAGTACTGTAGGCGGGCGGGCTGAGGAGCCTTATAACACTGCCTTACACACGCACTACAGTTGCCTCACACACGAGACCGGTGTCCAAGCGATCAACAGTGAACACGATTGTAGTCAACGCCTGCCGACAATGCTGCTAGTACAGTAGGTGGGCGGGCTGAGGAGCTTTATAACACTGCCTTACACACGCACTACAGTTGCCTCACACACGAGACCGGTGTCCAAGCGATCAACAGTGAACACGATTGTAGTCAACGCCTGCCGACAATGCTGCTAGTACAGTAGGTGGGCGGGCTGAGGAGCCTTATAACACTGCCTTACACACGCACTACAGTTGCCTCACACACGAGACCGGTGTCCAAGCGATCAACAGTGAACACGATTGTAGTCAACGCCTGCCGACAATGCTGCTAGTACAGTAGGTGGGCGGGCTGAGGAGCCTTATAACACTGCCTTACACACGCACTACAGTTGCCTCACACACGAGACCGGTGTCCAAGCGATCAACAGTGAACACGATTGTAGTCAACGCCTGCCGACAATGCTGCTAGTACAGTAGGTGGGCGGGCTGAGGAGCCTTATAACACTGCCTTACACACGCACTACAGTTGCCTCACACACGATACCGGTGTCCAAGCGATCAACAGTGAACACGATTGTAGTCAACGCCTGCCGACAATGCTGCTAGTACAGTAGGTGGGCGGGCTGAGGAGCTTTATAACACTGCCTTACACACGCACTACAGTTGCCTCACACACGAGACCGGTGTCCAAGCGATCAACAGTGAACACGATTGTAGTCAACGCCTGCCGACAATGCTGCTAGTACAGTAGGTGGGCGGGCTGAGGAGCCTTATAACACTGCCTTACACACGCACTACAGTTGCCTCACACACGAGACCGGTGTCCAAGCGATCAACAGTGAACACGATTGTAGTCAACGCCTGCCGAAAATGCTGCTAGTACAGTAGGTGGGCGGGCTGAGGAGCTTTATAACACTGCCTTACACACGCACTACAGTTGCCTCACACACGAGACCGGTGTCCAAGCGATCAACAGTGAACACGATTGTAGTCAACGCCTGCCGACAATGCTGCTAGTACAGTAGGTGGGCGGGCTGAGGAGCTTTATAACACTGCCTTACACACGCACTACAGTTGCCTCACACACGAGACCGGTGTCCAAGCGATCAACAGTGAACACGATTGTAGTCAACGCCTGCCGACAATGCTGCTAGTACAGTAGGTGGGCGGGCTGAGGAGCTTTATAACACTGCCTTACACACGCACTACAGTTGCCTCACACACGAGACCGGTGTCCAAGCGATCAACAGTGAACACGATTGTAGTCAACGCCTGCCGACAATGCTGCTAGTACAGTAGGTGGGCGGGCTGAGGAGCTTTATAACACTGCCTTACACACGCACTACAGTTGCCTCACACACGAGACCGGTGTCCAAGCGATCAGCACACAATTAATGCCTGGATTTAGTCTCACAATACTCTGTGAAATATCAATGGATAACATGGTAATCTCAATCTTCAACTTCTGAATTCAGACAATTCAGGCATTGGATATCGGAAACCTAATGGAAACAGACCTTAATACCGAGTTGTGATTTATGGTTGGGATTCGACGTTGAACTGCAAATACCGTCCTCCAAATACCGTTGGCCATTGAGTAATTAATTATCCTAGCTAAAGAAACGACCGATCGTAGTCAGTAGGCTAGGCCATAGGAATCTCAGTCATCCTACCCCAAAAATTGATTCATATTTGCCATAAAATACGCACATACATCGGTGACTCCACGCGAAATATATGATGATATAAGGAGCTATACACATATTACGTAATGAACTTAAGGGGGGAGGGGGTATGGAGTAGCGTTATGCTGCGTTATGTGGGGGGAGAGGGGAGGGGGTTGAATCAAAGTTACGTAACTCACACATATTAACCCTAAGAGCTGCTAAACTCTCGTATCTATTGATACTATTATAAATCTTTCAAAATTAAAAAATATATAATTGATATCTAAATCAACGTTACAGTTTGTTATCTTCATACATAATTCTGTAAGCGAAAATAACATGAAGAAAATGCCCCCTGCGAAAATTGTGGGAGTTTGGCAAATCACAGGATGGTGGGAGAAAAGGTCTTGATTCCAGGGACTCAGGAAAAATAGCAGTATTTCTAAAAACATACCAGCAAACGAGAAACGAGAAATAACGTAAAACATTCCCCATAAAAACGTCTGCTTTGTTGACATTAAAATATGAGATTATGTGTCTACTTTGTTTATGAACTGACATGTGCTCCTACTTATATTGTTTTATTTTCCTTAGCATGTAAAGAGTAAAAATGTCAGATGAAACAGAGTATTAAAGCAAGGTTACCGGCAATCAACTCTTCAAGCCACTAGTATAAACAGAACTTCCGGCATACTATTTTAATAACAGTTAAACTAAAATTAAATACATAACGTGTTTTGAGTAAGTTCTGTATTGCTTTACACCTATGTTTTGTGTTTTTTTAGAGTGTAAAATCATGACTCGATACAGTATCGCGCAATGCCACCCACATCTTTAGTTGTTTAAGATGTGTTTGTATTTGTTTTAGTTATAAATTAAATTTTTAGCTGAAACAGTTTATTTTGTTGTTTATAAGTTTAGTAACAATTTTGTTTGTTTGTAAGTTATTAAAAAATTTAGTTAAAAGAACGTCATTAATGTTTAACAATTCATTGAAATCCATATTCCAAATTGCTAACAAAACGATGTTTCGAACCTAGACGTAAAACTAATTTGATTTATAAATGAATCCTGTAATATTTACCGAGAAAAATTTGTAAGGCAACTTATGAAATTTAAATTAAATAGGTGACTTAGTAAAAAATTAAAACATCTAATAGACATATCTCAAGACAGTTCGTCTCTATCGGAGGTGGAAGTGGAGGTGGATGCAATATTTACGCTCGGCCCACTCTGCTGGATTAGTTCGATGCGAGAAAAAACCGGGCCGAAACGTGAAACCGTCGGATTATTTATGACATAGCACGGTATAACGTATACACAATGTAAACAAGATGAGTTATACGAGTGGGATAGCACGCGGGGCCCGATCATCCATTTCCTCGAATTGCTTTTGCTCAGCCATGCAATTTTCACACCGCCTCCTTGCTTGCGCTCCGCCACAAACAATGCAATTACGGGCCCGGGCATATCGTCTTCTAATTCCGTATAAAATCACTACTTATCGCGTCCGAAGCCATCAGGGCGGCCGCTAATCAAATGGTAACATTTTGATTGGCTGCCAAATACGCTCTGGGGTTTCGGATCCATTTGGGCTACCGAATCTGATGGGTCACCGATTTGATTAGGCCCTGGGAAGTTATTCCTGGATTTCAGTTCACTCGCTGACCTCTTTGATGCTCGTGGTCGTTTTCTGGACAAAAAAACGTGACGTCTTTGCTACTTTATAGTTGATCTTAATCTAAAATGCATAAAGGTGGTGAGTACAAGTGACATCAGGCTAATACGTAATGATTCTTGTATGATGTTGAGTTAGCTGATGCCTATACCAGAATTGTTTGATTGCAACTGACGATATAATTAACTATAGTCGTTCGCTTCCCTGAAATCTACAAGTAGTGTGTGAATCTACCCTTTATTGCATGCATATATACCATGCATTTCCTGTTTACTATTTAATCTACGCACTAAGTGCGTAGATTGTGAATTTCCCAGTTTTATTTTCCTCCTTATTTAATATATATTAAGTGTAGCCGATAAATTTCATTCCAATAAAATATTTTATTAGTACACAACATTCCTAATTTTAAAATTGTATTACACTACTATACATTGGTTTTATACTGCCGGATTAAAAATATCTGTAAATTGTATTTTTAGTAAATTTTTTTACGTAGTGTGCGTATCCTCTTGTCGAAACTACAGGTATATAGTATACATATATTATTTATCAATAGAAAGCTTCGTAAGTAGGAATGGCAAATCAAAACGTGTAACCTTACATCAAAAACGGTGTTATACTTATTATGTACTTAACTACATTACACCATTTAAACCTTTAACAACCCTAAACATAATTCTTTTTTTTATAAAGACGAGCCATACTTTACTATTTCAAAGTCTATGTTTTTCCTGCTAAATTATCCTCAGCGTAGGTGGAGTACGTGAGTAGATTGGATTGGAAATGGGAAACAGGCTTATGAGGAGGCCTTTGTTTGGTATTTATGATGATTTGTTAAATACTTGACTTAAGCGTGTAATAAATATTGTGAGAATTTAAAGGTTGGTAGAGTTTTTTAAAGTCAAGTTAGATCAAATTGAAAAGCTATGGACATGTTAAAAATGTATTAAGTAATCAAAGTTAGTACAAAAATCTAATTTTCTAAAATCAATAGTAAATACAATTCAACTCTAAGATATCGTGCTACTTATTTTATATGTCGTATGGCATTATTATTATTGAGATGGAAAACCATAATGTTGGAAAACCTTTCCAAGTAAAGATTATTGATGTTTACCGAGTTGATCTTCAACTCGGTATAAACAAGATAAAAGATTTTTAAGAAATTTGTTTTATTGAATTTGTCGGTGTTTTTTAATTCGCCCCCTCAGGATTACTGAACAGGACATACTCCATCCTGGATACCATACTCCGCTTCAATTTATAATTACTGTATTTCTAAATTAAAACGTAAAACTGGATTGTTATAATGTTTAGTTTTGGTATAATGTACAAGTTTAAGCAAATTACACGAAATATGTAAAAATATTATAGTGAAACTTTGTATTCCTCGGACATTTTCACACATACATTTTATATCGTATAACTTACACCCGAACAAGTTGATTCATATTTCAATGTTTCCGGCAGAAACACGGGGAAATATTGTCGATTTTAAGCTACACGTACAACGGAACGGCGAGGTAAAGTAATCTCGAACCAAATTGAATCGTAAAGCCAAACCCAAACGCGGCGCTTTACAAACTAATTTATCAGATTATTCGGTACAACGTAAGTAATAACATGTTTTAATAAAGCTACCGAATACGAACCGCGGTCACGTGTCGGACTTTAATTCCGAATAATCGAGCATAAAATCTAATAATGAGTCAGTCGAGTTTGAGGTAACCGGTAAGCGATCGATAAATGAATTGATTACAACAGGTGCCGCCTCACCTGCATCCTTTACTGCCTAATTGGCCCGTAATCGGCGGACACCCCTGCGCGCTCCTCCGCACTCCTCGTATCGCTCGCTGCCTATACACTCAACGGGCCTGTCAGCACATAGCACATCGGGGCGCACCCGCCAGCCTCTCTAGCGACAGTTCTCGACTAAACCTTTACTGATTTTCCTAAACGATCTCTTGTCAGCTAACTGCCTCGCCAAATTCGCAAGATCAAGTAACTTTCTAAGACACTGAATGTTTGAGTTTACAAAATAAAAATTTAAGATCTACTAAAGTTCTTTGCACTTTCTACGATTATCTTTCACAGTATTTTGGTGTATTTAGATGCATAGCAATATTTTGTACTTGAGCACAAACGAAGGAAGGTTTTAAAATATTAAAACCATTCGATTTTTTTCTCAGAATTGTATACATCAACGAACTTTATTTGTTTTCTTTAGTTACACAAAAATCATAAAGCTTAAAACATATGCAATCAAAATTTATTAGTATAACATTACATATATTAAATTAAATTAATTTACAATTAATAATATAAACTCCTCATACAATTTATAATACGAAGTGGATCTTTAAGAAGAAAATGTTCATTTAAAGAAAACGTTCATTTGATTTATTCTGAATTTTTCTTACTAACGGTTCTATATGAAATTTGTAATTGATATCATGATAAAGGTGTTACGTAATATGCACCAAATCATTGTTCAAACGCACGTTAAACGACAAAAGTGATTTAATACAAGATAACTTGATATTAGACAAGATCTTATAACATAACTGTGCCCAACGTGCTTTCCTTATAAAAGACAGTAGACAAGATCTTATAACATAACTGTGCACAACGTGCTTTCATTATAAAAGACAGTAGACAAGATCTTATAACATAACTGTGCACAACGTGCTTTCCTTCTAAAAGACAGTAGACAGGATCTTATAACATAACTGTGCACAACGTGCTTTCCTCATAAAAGACAGTAGACAATATCTTATAACATAACTGTGCACAACGTGCTTTCCTTATAAAAGACAGAAGACAAGATCTTATAACATAACTGTGCACAACGTGCTTTCATTATAAAAGACAGTAGACAAGATCTTATAAGATAACTGTGCACAACGTGCTTTCCTTATAAAAGGCAGTAGACAAGATCATATAACATAAATGTGCAAAACGTGCTTTCCTTATAAAAGACAGTAGACAATAACTTATAAGATAACTGTGCACAACGTGCTTTCCTTATAAAAGACAGTAGACAAGATCTTATAACATAACTGTGCACAATGTACTTTCCTTATAAAAGACAGTAGACAATAACTTATAAGATAACTGTGCACAACGTGCTTTCCTTATAAAAGACAGTAGACAAGATCTTATAACATAACTGTGCAAAACGTGCTTTCCTTATAAAAGACAGTAGACAATAACTTATAAGACGAGTTCGCACGCAGCACGCTGACGTGAGGGAAGTGAATTTCCACATAAAAACTTGTAAAACTCAAAATAAGTGTAAAAACATACATTTTTCCAATTTTTATTGAAATCTGAAAATATTGATTTTTTGGCTGTTCTGATACTCCTGGTTTCATTTACTTGCAAAGCTGGGAATACAATTTTGCACATTATAGGGTTAGGAGAAGGTCCAGACAGGCTTGAAAGTAGGTGTGAGGTTGCTGGGGATGATAAAAGTACTCTAACAAAGGAATAACAGGCTTTTCTAGTGTAAAACCCCGATAAGACAACGTACTGTGTTTAGTCGATACACATTTTCTTTAATAACTCGGTAAATATTTATGCTAGAATGACGAGAGAGGGCTTAAAACTTTCGCCTCACTAATTCCCATCTTTGAACATGCATTTATTTTGCATCTGGGGCTTTTATGACCCTTTTGGGCCCAAAAACTCGAAATTTGAAAGATTAATCCCCAAAAAAGGGGTTTAGAGTTTTCCGATTGTTTTGCCCAACGAACTTGTCCAACTGATTACAGAAAGGAACGTCCCTACCAACTTTGAAGTAAATCGGATAAAAAATGCGACCGCTAGAGTACAAACACATATATATATATATATATGTATATATATATATATATGTATATATATATATATGTATATATATATATATATATATATATATATATATATATATATATATATATATAACATTTTGAACGACCCCCCAAAACGTGTTCAGGGGGCCAAGTCAGGAACTTCTATGGTGGTCCCGGGCTTAAGTTTCACCGTGCAGGTCATGCTAATAGTTCACTTTCCAAAGGAAATTCACTAATAACTGTGCACAACATGCTTTCCTTATAAAAGACAGTAGACAAGATCTTATAACATAACTGTGCACAATGTGCTTTCCTTATAAAATTGGGAAAGAATTGTAACTAAACAAGTTGCCTCATTAAATTGACTTCTGTCTACTTTGATAACGTATTTGAAAGCATTATATAACGAGTAACAAAACATACAATCTGGTATGTATTAAACACAAACCTAATAATAAATAAAGACCTTGGCCGAAACAAAACGAGGAAATAAGATTGAAGTGATGAGGCTAGTCGCCAGTTTCTATCGAGAGTACGGGAACAAAAATAGCAGCAATTTGAGTAGGATGATATTGGTACAGGAGTTGCTGGCACGGGCACGGGACGTACACAAACATACACCCATCATCGCTGCACTTATACTCCGCAATAATGTCCGATACCAAGCACTTACTCCACATCAGACCCTAACACGACATGTTGCTATGATATCAGTAAAGAAGAAATGTTTGTGAGACCCATTCAATCAATTAGGAGCTTTTTAGATACGCTTTTATTATGTTTTAAACCATGCATATGTAGGTAGGGTTAATTAAAGTACCATTTTTAAAACATGTTTTAAACTATTTTTATTTTAACAGTAGAAATCATATATATTTATACTTAGGAAAAAGAGAAGCTTTTAAAATATATTTGACTAAAGATTAATAAAACCACATTTCTTCATCACTATTACATTTGGTATATTAATTGGCACTGAACAAGTCTTAAAACTTACTGTACGGTAGTTCTTAACTTCCGGTAATTCTAGAAGTTTAGCTTCGCAAAGCGATACGCAGCTATTTTATTTATGGTTAAGGAAATCCATATTATCTCTGAGAGGAATGATCGGGTATTATTTCCTGATCAATAACATAATCTATTAATACACAAAGCTATTAATGTATACTGGTAATGTACACATTAATAGCTAATTTTATATCATATCTCAATAAAAATTACGAAAGAAATCAAAACAGCGTCTTCAAAAACCTTTGTTATGCGAATCCAACCAAAATCCACACACAATGTACATACGTGGCATCCGAGCTGGCTACGTCGCTGTAATTGATAGAGTATCAGGCTGTGGGACAGGCGGCCTAACCGATCATTACAGGTCAATAAAACGCATTAGCAATCATCTCTAGTCATTAGCATTAGCGGCTGAGATTCATCTTCCAATAACTATCGACCATAAAAATCATTAGTGTGTTATACAGTCAGGGCAAAAAGTCGCTTCTCGGACATCTGGCGCCGTTTCTTTCCCGGCTCTCATTCCTACCGCTGTGCGCTTTGTGAGCGCGTCGCCGCCTCGCAGCGCCTTCGTCTTCGCCTGAGCCTTCACTTATAATTGGTCCGGATATTCCATATGCAACACGCACTTTTCGTCAATAGTTTACTGTCGGCGACAGATAAAATATACCAAGAGCCGGGTATCAGCTTTCCAAACATGAGCTGATAATTAAAGGAAATGCTGGATTTTATCAGATAATATGGCACTGATAGAACTTCACATTTGGAATACGGTTTATGCTTATCAATTCGTTAGAATAATTTAGAATGTTCGTTAAAAATTTAGTTTGTTGTCGGTTTAAATAAACCCACCAATTTAATGTCGCGAGCTGACTTGTTTGCCATATGCGACCTGTTCGATTCTCGCAATCCTCGACTATAAGCTGACCTAATCAAATCGGGCATTGATAAACAATAATGATTACGATGATGTTAACTCTTGATTGAGCAAGAGACAATGTTATTCGTGCAAGTGGTACACAACAACTTTATCACCCCCTCCATACCGGCTGTTCTCCCCGCGCCACCCGCACGCAAACACGTCAGCTCGTGACATATCAAGTTCTCAAAAACACACAAAAATTCCGCAGTTTTGTTGGAATTTAATAAATTCAAATGTAGTTTTAGAAGCTAAATGCGGCAAACACAAGATAAGTTAAGTTTGGTAGGAAACCCCAAATACCCACTACAGATGTTGTGAGAAGTATCAAAGCCCTCGCTGTCGTCCAAACACTCGTATTTTTGCCCACACATTTAACTCTCCGATGTCAATAAGGATAATGGATCTTTAATAATTTGATTGTTACTTTGCTGGTGTGAAAAATAATATTAACAAGATAATTTTAATTTTTTTTTAGATTTTTCAGATCTGTAGACCTAATTGTCATAAATTAGTAGCCTATTACAACCCTTGCAATGAGTCAGTTAAAGGGTTACTATTGTGTCTTCTAGGTAAATTAACCCAAAGTCTACTTTTAAGCATAAATTGTCATAAAGTGTATTTTTTTATCAAATTCTAATTCGCTGCCATCCTATGAAGGTAAAATGTTTCATACTATCGCACAGTTCCGAGCCCATCGATGATACAGCCTCACCGAGTGATTATGTAAAATTGCTCAAATCACAGGTTTCCCATTGACAATGTCATTAGCGACTACTGCGGCGTCTATTATAAACCATCGCCGACAAGGTCCTGCATAGACGCAAACCGAGCTCGTCCTGTTCGTCTAAATAGGGTTTCTGAGAACGCATTAATCAAAGGTGGAAAAGAAAGAATAACTCTTATTCCGGAAACTCGCGTTCCGGATCCGAGAGCGATTGAATTGATAATTGTAGTGGTAATTGGTAAGGAAGTGGCAACCTTGACTCAGAGGACCCCGGCCGCCCGCCACCCGCCCCCTCGGCCTCCGAACCCGTCACTAACGAACAATCGATCACAAATCTCTGCCTGAGAACAGAACTGCCCTCGCCCTTGGCAGGCGCACAGTGTGCAGGGTTACTGGGTATCCGGAGTTAGCCGAACATGTTCCGTTTACTTATACATGTGTACCAATATGAGACCGGATTTGCAAAATATATAGAATTTAATTTTTAAGAGGTTGGCAGTCTTTTTTACACTATACTTTTCCCGTCAACATGGGCCTCGGGGCTGTGCATGGAACGTATCAAGCAGCCCGAGGGTTGAGCCATTACAGTAAAAGCTAGACAATACTGATCAAATTTACTCGCCAGGTCTAGGATTCGAACCCAGGGCCGCTGTCAAGGCCTCCAAGCCCGCCGCCTTGACCACTGCGTCTCATCCAGGCGTTTTGTTTTACTTTAACTATTTAACAGTGCGAAAATGCATGACATAACACGCATTTATAACAAATAATTTTCATTAAAATTGAATATATTTATTACTTGTTACCATTCCTTTAATAATTAATTGATCATTGTTTCCACGAGTAGTCTGGCTTGTTAGCGGGAAATGTTCTGCTTTTAACATTTCCCATTACGAAGGAACTGTCTATGGGAAATTGAAGGTATCATGCTTTTAAGCATTTACACACTTTTCCCCTATATACTAAGAATAAATAATGTCATCTTTTTTAATTTATAATCAAATGGATAACGCTTTAAACGAAGTTTCGATTTTGGTCGACGTGTCTTGAACTTTGGACGTTTTAAATGGAGGTAGTGTAAAAAGGGCCACTCTAAATTGCGGCATTTGGCCACCAGAACAATTTTACCGAAACTTTTTTAAATTTGCATTATTTTAGTAAACAGTACCAGACCCACATTTTAACCACATCACCCGCGGTGGAATCAAATATATTTCCACTATTATCAAAGAAGCCGATACATCCTTGTCACCATTTTTGCATACTTGAGTGTTACGTATTTCGTTTTTCGTCGCTACCTGTTATTCTCCATCTACGATTACCATAGCTACCGAGAATTCAGAACAAAATTGTCCAACAATTTTGGAAGATAATTCTAACGTGTAATACAAAAGTAGGAGGGAATTTTAGTAGTGTAAGAACCGCTTAGGTGGAAATAAACGACACGGCAATTGCAGGGGACGGTGAGGGTATGGCTGTGCGTGTGCATGTGCGTAAGTGGGATAGCGCGTCTCCAAGCACGCACATAGGTATCGCATTTCCTGACCAAGTTATGGTGCATTGCACAAGAGCCAGTAGTGCAGCGAGACGCGTCTGCCCGATACCCCCAGTCTGGTTCCCTACGATGCACCTTCAGGCTCGCGCATTCGCTCCAGCCAATTTGTCAAAGGCTCTTTGAAATTATGAGATAAACAATGATGGTTTGTCATATATTTAGTTGATAATACTGTATTTCTAGGTCGTAATGGTAATGACTTGTTCTCGTTTGTAGAAATGATTTTAGATGTTTTACTTGGTTTTATACTGCATGTAAGGTGTGTTATTTTCATTTGTATACTTTTCATTACATTTGTTATGGAACCAAAGCTTTGCATTTACAGCCTACATTATCAGTGTTTTACTGAATAGTAACGTTAACCTTTGTGATGTATCAATATATATTTAATCACTGAGATTATTTTTAACCAAAAATATTATTATTCATATAACCCAAATCGACTTTGAAGAGAAATTAGGACGGTATAAAACGATTGTCATGATTAAATATAGGGTAAATTAATATAGGATAAATATCAGTAAAACTTAACTTAAGAGTATGAATTCAAAATTTCCAACTTAAATTATTATATATTATATGTTTGTCACATTATTTATTTTTAGAGCAGTTATTTTAAGAACTTTGAAAATAATTGGCTTCCTGTCAGGGAAATTTGTACTCATGTTATCTGATTCCTCCTATTTTAAGTCCTAAAAATTCCATAAAAATTAAAGTTGTGCTCAAGCCGCCATCCTGGAAAATTCAGGTCAAAAATATGTCTTTGGTTATAACTGCTTAACCGTTATGTTTACAAAGAAATTTTCAACATAAAAGCGGTTTATCACGTAATTATATGAAATGCTGATATTTATTAATTTTGTGTATGAACAACAATAGAAACGTAAAATGTCTCTGTCGTGAGATTCCATATACGTAGAGAGTGATTATTTGAACGAAGCAGGGGTGCCCACGGGGGGATGATAGCGCGGGTTGCGCTATACAATTTTATTTTGGGGGGGATTTTTCGATTTTAGCGGGAAAATTTGATTTTTGGGGGGAATTTTTAAAATACCTTCTTTTAATTTAAAAATAATGGGATTTGTACAAAATGTGACAAAGTACTTTTATTTGGTTAACGATACAGTATTTAGAGTTTATTTAATGTGAACACCTACGTCTGATCTTGGTTAGGTTTCTCTGTTCAACATCATCGTGCATCGCGTAGTAATATTCGTTCTGCGGGCGGCTGTCTGAATTGTTTCACGCATGAAAACTTTAGTTGATCATACTTCCCAACATCATTATTGCATTTCCCTATATCTTATATGTGTAATTCCCTGCATAAATATGTTCTGTAGTACCCACTCACATTTTATGTCTCAATGTGAGCCATTTTACATACACATTCAAAAGTAAGACGTTAGTTAGCTAGTCAGAAGTAACTTTTCAGTATTTAATTTAACTAACGCATTGCAATCAATCGAAGGATATGTTTAAAATAGTTCCTGGAAACAGGGACATAATCGGGAGGGGATATTTATAATCCCCCCTAAAAATCTGAAAAATGATAGGAAACTAATTTACACTTCTTATTACAATTAATTTAAATTTATAGCAGTTAACAAAAACTCATTAGCTCATTGTAAAATGTTCCCAGATTTTTTCATAATTTTGTACAATGCTAAATAGGTATTTGTGACTTGGCAAACCTGTATTCCAACGGTTTTTCTTGAACAACTCTTGATGTAGGCTTTTGTTTTATAAAGCGTTTAGGTATTATGGTATCTCAATTTAGATACGTTAAATTTATATTTTAGGTTGTTGTGCTCAAATTATTATGATTTTATTACATTAAAGTGTACTTGAACCTTTGACAATTTTAAATACAGGTTAATTGAGAAAGATATGTTTGCCTCTAAAGAACGTCGTACACTCACTGATCAGGGAACTATGTTTAAATCAATCACTACTGTTATAAAAATTAGGTGGTGTTCCATCACGCCAAAACCACTGGATCGCATTTGTTGAAGTTTTGCACAAATAAAGTTTATGTACACAGGAATGTCATAGGCCTATTGCCGTTCAGGAAAGTCCTCAGGGCTCTGTCCCACGGGACTTCCAAGTCCCCATGTTATTCATATGGGGAGAGTGTTTTTGTTTACGTCACAGGTGTTTTTTTCTTAATTCAATTCATTTCAATAAGCAGCTGTTATGAGGATTAATATCTAACTAAAGACTGTCATTGTTTTGTTTGCAACAATTTTTATACTCTGAATTTTCATTCAGTTGCGAAGCACGGGCATGGCAGCCAGTCTGTAATAAAAATTTCCATCTTTTAGGGTATTTATAATCTAAAATTATGGGTTTAAAGGGACGATTTGAAATTGCTTTGAGGGGACTGAACCTTCACTATGAAGGTCTTTGTGAAAGTTGTGAAATGGGGAATAGAAAAGAGTAATGTAGTTTTAAATTAGGGTATTATTTCACCCCACATGTTAACACTTCAACAAAACCCTGTTGGCTAATATCATGACAATTGCAAAAAGATTATAGTCATTATTAACAAATCCATTAAAAATAAGTTCTATGACAAGAGTAGTAATAGGCCTATGTAGTTAACATATTTATTTACACTACCGTAAACAGATAATTATATACCATTCATCTTAGTCTATTTATAGAATATATTTAGCAACAATAAAAATGTTGTCTTGTAAAAAATAAAAAGAAAAAATTAAATGCTATAGATGTGTATATGCAATTATAATTGCAAATTTATAATACAAAATAAACTAAATAATAGCAAATGTAACAATTCAAGTTTTGTTTTTGGGAATAATTTTATTCAGTAAGCAGGATACCATAATGGTGCATTTATAAATAACCCTCTTTAACATAATGTTACACACTACATTTTATGGGCAACGACTCCATTCCCGGGGGGGGGGGGGTAAAGGACCAAGCAACATTTTGGGGGGGAATCGCACTATTGCCTTTGGGGGGATGGGCACCCCTGGAACTAAGTCACATATGGTATCCCAGAAACCACAAGATGTATAGGAGGAGTCATTAAACAGAGGAATGCCCTTCCTCTGTAGTAATCATGAAAACATGAAAATGGAATTTAAAAATTTAGCTGCCATTATCTAATATGGCGCTAACTTAAAAATTTGCATTTCATACCACACATTTATACCGTGTTATTCAAATTTATATGTAATTTTTAGATTATTTTATCCTTTGGTATTTTCTCTTAAAATTAACGGATAGTGAGTGAGATAGCAGTAGTTTGAGTTTACATGTTGACCACTAAAAATGTGAACATTTGAATTCATGCTGCTTCTATCTCTTTATCCATCACGCTTAGTGGAAAGTAGCAAAAAGTAAAACCCTGACATCACAAAAGGTTAAGGAAAATTACCATGGATTAATTATTAATTTAAAATTATCAAGTTGGCCGCCATTTTCCAAAATGGGGCTTGAACACACCTTTATTTTTGTGAATTTATATGAGAAGGCATCAGATAATATGTGTTCAACGTTCCCTGCCAGGAACCAATTTATTTTGAAAACCTGAAATTTGTTCCTTAAAACGACTGAGCTATTAATAAATTAAACATTCTTACTGTGTTCCCAAAATTCTTGGGTGCCTTGAACAGTCTCTCATTAACCAAATTTCCGCATACCCGAGTTGTCAAATCCTCAATTAGCTATATTACTAAATACTAACTGACCAATGCCTCTCTTTATGCTCGATCATACTAATAATGGCCGCTCTTCCCACGATTTTGCATGGTGGTAAGCTAATATACTCGTATCTAACAAAATAATAGTAGGGATGTTTTCTAAATTCGTCCAAATTAAAGGAACAGTCACTTAAAACAGCCTTGTCTATCTAATTGTCTTTAAAAAAACACACTGTACCCGGTACACTGTACTTAACTTCCTAAGAGGTTCCACACACACACAACAATGCACTGGTAACGCTGTATTTTTATTACAGTCGGAAATCTAATTCAGAATCATATCAAGGTCCATGCTCTTGAGCACATCTTCCAGAAGCAATCCCAGGGTACCGACCACTGGAAACACCAGGAAATACTTACTGTATGCCCTCGACAAGATAAATATGACCCTTCTATCTCACTCCGAGATCATCAACCTCTTACGTGCCTCGATGTCGGTAATTCATCACAAAATTTAACCGAATAAATTTAAATAAATTACTTTTCATGGCTGTCAATTCGGCAGACGTCGTGATTGTCAAAATTTAACTCCGTAATTTCCCTGTAAATAAACAAGTAACGCTGAAGATAGAATTTATTGCGGGCCGGAGTGATTGCGAGCGAGTAAATTAGAAATGCCTCGTGTAGCGGTAAGCGGCCGAACGCGGCGCAAGAGCGGTGAAATAGTCGAGCGAAGAGCGAAGAGCGCGAGAAGCGAGGGGCGAGGAGCGAGGAGCGTGACTGTGGTGTGATTTAAATGTGGCAGATATTTGAGCAATTGTAGCTGCGTGGCTGTAATATTCCAGTGAGGACACTGGCTTGCGTAAAGAAATTAGATTCGTGTGCACCGAAACCGCAGAGGTAGGCGCCGCCCGATTACTGCCACATTCGAAAATCCCGTAAAAACGTTCTCCCGGTAATCTAAAGCTGCGGTCCGTCGGCGCGGTGCCCGATGGACCTGTGGTCGCGGGTCTAATAAGTCCCGGTCGTGCAGCTAAGTAAATCACTCGATGAGAGAGAGGACATCGCTCTTCGGTGGAGGAACCGCCGCGCAGGAGTCGCTGATGCTGACTCTTGTCCAGAAATGGGTAGGCACTGGATACGTAGATTGCATCGGTATTTATCAAATCGCTCTACCACAAAAAAATAAATATCCCAGTAGCAGCAAACCTGCGTACTCAGCGAATTTCCAATGCATATATATGTATCTTAATACCAGATAAAGCCACATACCAAGTTTCATTAATATTCATTCATAAATAAACTATTTATGACATTTTAATTATTCTCCATAAGAATAACATGGCGGCTGAGTATGGAGGTTTGCTGAAGCAAGGAACACAAAAATGGGGTTTTATACAAATATCAATATAACTCAAGTAGGTAAAGCCACATACCAAATTTTATTAATTTATGTTCATAATTAAGGGAGATAACACCTACTTATTCTCCATAAGAATAACATGAGGGCTGAGTACGCAGGTTTGCTGCTACGGGAACTATCGGCCGACAATTTTTTTTAGTGCAAATATCAATAGACCATAACGGCGTCAAGCAATATACCAAGTTTCATCAGGATAAGTTCATAAATAAGCGAGATATACAATTTATATTATTCTCCGTAAGAATAACATGGGACAACGTACTGTGTTTAGTACTTTCAATATCTGTGTAACCATTTGACGTAGAAAAATAATCAAAACACAAAATTGTGCGTCTTTTTAAGCTGATTCCAATGGAAAAGAACTAAAATTTGACTTTTTAAAAAAATTCGATGTAAAAAACTCAAAAAACCTATTTTTGGGGTACAAAACCCCCACAAAATACCCCTTTGGATAGGTCGATCTGTCTGGTTTTCGAACTTAATGTCATAAATGCTGCTTTACACGTTTATACCAAATTTCGTCAAAATTGGATTATTTGTACGAGAGTTTTCGTGCTCACATATATATACACACATACAGTTTTGAACGAATGGTGTTTTTGGCATCTGGGGACCTCAAAACGAAAAGTTACCATGGTCCCGGGCCTAGGTCTTACCATGCCGACTACGGTAATAGCTTCTTCCCTATAGGAGAAATTCGGTAAAAAGCAACTATTGTTAAAGACGTTGATACATATTGATGCCATTTGAAACCTTTATGGATATTACGTAATCCGAAGAAACCCTCAGCTTGACAAAAATATTTTACTTTACTTTATATATTGTTTTAATATAACGATCAGGTTAAACATCGAATTGTCCATATATGTAAAAAATAGAAACGTCAGACTCTTCCGTATTAGGACAATCACCCCTGCCTTAATGGTTCAGCGAGCCTATCAGACTTCATGGATGAATGCTTCAGTCGTAGTCTGGGCAATGTTTTTACTAGGCCTAACAATTTAAAAGTTTGATACATTCGCATATTATATCCAAAACCTTAATCGAACCCCTTCATTGCGAGTTATCCAACGCTCGACCGATTAAAAGACATACGACCGATCCCTTTGTTAGTAGCCTAACGTGTAAATATTATTAATTAGCCAACTGAGACGGTGGAATAATAGCAGACAGTGTTACAGTACGGCCGAATGAATCCAAGATGGCCGGCGAGCGGGAGCCGCTCACTCGGCACTATCTGTGCTTATCATCAACTGATTACCTATTAACGCTCGCCAGTCCACCTCCGCTGCCTTCAACGTTTTATAAGTAACGACTTCGAACATTCTATTCAAAACGACAGTCAAAATAGTTGTCAGAAAAATGGTTTCAAATTTTACAGCTAAGCTAATTTCTTCAAACTTACTGATTATTAAAAGCTACTGGGTAACACAATAGAAGATAACGTAATTATTAAGGTATAAGGATCTCATGTATTAAATCATACCAGACATTTGAAATATATTTAATTAGTGGCACGTGTCTATCGAAGTGGTGTGCCTTTTCGGGTCAGCTAACTAGTGAGTTGTATTTTAACTGACGGTAAACCTAGCAGTGGGTCGGTTAACATGCCAATATATTGTGCTTTGGTAACATTAGGTTCTATAACACATTTTGGTTTAGCACTATTTCTCATTTAGAGTTGGTCAATCAAGAAGTGCTGATACATTTTAGTGGATTTTAGGTGCTAGTGCACGTTGATCAATTTTGTACCTATTTGTTTTCGTAACAGTATTTTTTCTGTGAGTTTGTTAATAATTTGGTTATTTATCATGGTAGATTGTATTTCACATTATAGTTGGGGTCGTGTATCCCATTGTGGGGCGGATGGTTATCATTAGTTTTCAAATAGTAGATTCTATGATTCATTTTTAGTTGTTTAATCAGTAGTGTACGTTAATTGAGTGAGAGAAAATGTTGACTCACCATCATACCAAAGTTCATCTATGAGTTTTACCTTTTATCATGCAATCTAAAACTTCATACTTAAATCAATACTGCAATTCACTGGGAGTAATAATTAAAATTTTATTTTACAAACTAAGAATGAATATGTACTAATTAAACAAATTTAAAAAATATAATAATGTAAAGTTTTAGATAAGAGTTGGAGAGGAGAGGGGTAGAGTCCAAGGCAGCACATATCCGGTTTTCAAAAGGTATTGTTGAGTTTCACATACGCCACAAATGTTCTGCAATAATTCTTCTACACATTTCTAGAGCACTCCTGTTTTAGTTTAGGCCCAACTCAGCTGACTTTACATACAGTTAAGATAGAATATATAAAAAACAGATATTTAGGAAAATTTAAAAATACGAAATTAAATCAACTAATATGTTAATTAATAAACAAGTAGATTTTCATTGTAGTCGCCTGTTGGTTTAATAATGAGTTGTAAATATTATTTTATACTTTAGGGGGGAGGGGGGGTTAATAGCTCACTGAAAGTTGATAACCAATGGGATCTACATACCGATCTAGGTTAATATATCAGTTGGAGCTTTTAGTCATCGGCTGGGTTGAAAAGAACAATGGCTCTGATCCCTATATTCTGATTGAACTGTCACAAGTTTTATTATTACTGTGTTCTAGTGATACTTTTAAGGTATTAGAGTTTTTAAGTAATTGGAATTGCCAGTATGTCCCAGACTCAAGAATGTATAATTTAATATTCTGCAGTACATGTTAATTATCTGTATAGGTTATAGAAACCCAATAAAACTCCTTGATTGATTCCTCACTGATCTGAGTCTCACCGTGATTGACACGTCCATAAGGGAAAATTATTAATGAACTTATCCGTCTTCTTTATTACTGCTACAAATGTCTGCGGCAAAGGGCCTCAATGCGTCCTCTGCAATGAGCTCCAGGGGCTCCAGCCAGGGGAAAAGGCTGACCACATTGCTGGGTCCGGGGCTTGCCAAGGTGTTAGGCTTAGTGTTTGGTATCGATATTCGATACATCGGAAATATCGATATTTTAAGGCCGATATTCGATATTTTTTGTATCGATGTTTGTCATCCGATATATTTTACAGGATCGATATTTTCCTACTATATATATGGATATTGATAATTTTAAAATATATACTTATTATAAAATGCATCCTAGTTCAGTGTACTGTTTCTTATTTTTTCAAATGAGTAGGATAAATTTATTCTATGCATTTGTTTATAAATATGGACTAATTATTAAAATAAATGATTAATTCTGTGTAGTAATTTATTGTGTATAGCGATCATATTACCATCATATTATTGTATCGTAAAAAAGATCATATCACCAATCATATTATTCTTATATCGTAAAAAAACATTATAGTGCATGATCCTACAGACTGATATTATTAAACACTTAACTAGAATAATAATTTGTAGTTAAGTGTAGGGCCTATATACTATTTATAGGCTACGAAATGCCTGTAAAGTGATGAAAATTTCATTTACATTTAATATTGTGAAATCCTCTTAAAAGGCAACTAGGTCACAATTTATGTCCACCCATTTTTATTTGCAACCGGGGGGGGGGGGGGGGCAATTCTTGAGGCTTTGGAGTGAGTAGCGAGTCGCAACTCGATCCGCAACTATGCGGCTCGAGTATCTTTATCCGCCTTTTGTAAATTCTTCAACAGACATCGATTTCGCCACTGTCGAACCTAGGTGCAGCCGGTAGTGTGGGCCCTTACCACCCAGGTCAGCAAGCTGGTGACGTTTTATTTTGGCTTGTTTGAGGTTGTTGTATGTGGGATTCGTGAGGTGCGGGCCCTTAGGCGCGCGCCTATGTAGCCTATGCTTAAATCCGGTCCTGTTTTCAACAATTTTTTATTCGAATTTACTTTAACAAATAATTTTTGATTAAATCAGTAATTGTGAGTCTGCGTCCTATAACTATAGTTTGGTTAAAAGCCAATATTTTGCACAATTATAATGATAATGGTCATAAAACAGCCTAGCTATTTTAAGCCTGTGGTTCATAGATAGGGGTGCAAAATTAGTTTCCATATAGCTCTTCAAAAAATTTCACTTTTTGTCGGCCTACAAAGCAGATTATATGTAATATCGGTATTTTACACAATATCGATATTATCGGGGTATCGATAGTCCCTGCCCGATATTATTATCGATATCAATATTGATATTTTCTTTTGATATCCCAACACTAGTTAGGCTTGCCATGAAAAAGGCTAAAAATGAAGAAAGGTGACTGTCAAAAGCAGCGCCACCGAAGAAAAGGAGGTAGTTCTTTTCTCCCAACACTGCGGACCTCAGTACGGGGCTCTTTCCCCGAAGTACTGTAATGTGTCAAACGATTCCGGGGATAGGAAAGCCTTGCATGGAGCGTGGGTTTAGAGGGTAGGGCTACGCGAGTTCCACACTTCGTTTGAAAACGGATTCCCAACTCTTTTAAATATAATTTTGTTTGTCTTCACTTTCATGGTTATATTAGTTTTCAAAACTTACTGTTTCAAATGGATAGTAGAATCACTGAAATGGATAGTTTATACGTGAAGGTTTAAAACTTTTGATGGACCTTTAAGAGGTAGAAGTGCGGATTAGTGGGAGAAAGAATCATTACAAGTGAAAGTGGTAACTTACGGGGGGTGTTGTGCGTAGGACCTAGACACCAGATGCAATACAATAGGGTTTCTATGGACATGCTCTTTCCTTCAGCACAGCCTCGCTAGACACCCATTTTATGCAACATTCGAAGCTACCTCCGGTTCTTTCTTATCCGTGGCAGGAGCTAGTGGCGTCTGTGTCCTCATTCTGAGTCCTTCAATCCTTTAATCATAAACCTAAAAGCCGTTATCTAGCCATAAATTGACTCGACCCCGAGGCTGCCTCTCGTTTGGGAACTATAAAAGAACTTAATAACTTTGGGGCCTTTGGTTTGGATTCCTTGAATTTATTAAAAACCGAGAGAAGTCATACGTATTCTAGAAACTGCCATCTTATCTTTCTATTGACAAAGTGATTAAATTATTTAAATATGCCCTTCAAAACTACAATTGTTTTAACGTATACATTATGAACATAAAATTCTTTTCCTCTAGATGTGTAATTTTTATTTGAAAAATATCAACTATAATGTGCCCGCCAAATAGGCTCTATAATACTGGATATCCCGGATTTTTCATTCAATTTGCTGATTATTGAAGACGTGCAATCACGAGAATGCAGCTCATGAATATGTCTTATTCTTTGAAGTTACAACACATTGTCGAACATTAATATACATAACATATTGAAAGCGTTAGGTTAAATTATAATGACACTTTGAAAACTGTTTTGACTGGCACTAACTAATGTTTTTTAGCTAAGCTGTGGATGTAAATATACTGTTTACTTAAAATTGTTTGTCAACGCATTTTTATTGGCAGGTCGGAAGAGATCTGATCAGAACCGGAGGTCTTGTAAAATGAGGGATTTTCTCTAATACCGAGCAGCCTTCTCGGGACAGCCCCGGCCCTGGACGCCCTGCAGCCCTTCTTGGGACAGCCCCGGCCCTGGACGCCCTGCAGCCCTTCTCGGGACAGCCCCGGCCCTGGACGCCCTGCAGCCCTTCTCGGGACAGCCCCGGCCCTGGACGCCCTGCAGCCCTTCTCGGGACAGCCCCGGCCCTGGACGCCCTGCAGCCCTTCTCGGGACAGCCCCGGCCCTGGACGCCCTGCAGCCCTTCTCGGGACAGCCCCGGCCCTGGACGCCCTGCAGCCCTTCTCGGGACAGCCCCGGCCCTGGACGCCCTGCAGCCCTTCTCGGGACAGCCCCGGCCCTGGACGCCCTGCAGCCCTTCTCGGGACAGCCCCGGCCCTGGACGCCCTGCAGCCCTTCTTGGGACAGCCCCGGCCCTGGACGCCCTGCAGCCCTTCTCGGGACAGCCCCGGCCCTGGACGCCCTGCAGCCCTTCTTGGGACAGCCCCGGCCCTGGACGCCCTGCAGCCCTTCTTGGGACAGCCCCGGCCCTGGACGCCCTGCAGCCCTTCTTGGGACAGCCCCGGCCCTGGACGCCCTGCAGCCCTTCTCGTCCTCTAGTGAGTGAGTCGCCATCATAAATCTCCATCCCTCTCTTTTCAACTTCAGTTTCATGTATCATTCAATCCCGTTTCCTAATGTGAATGACTCCCTGTCACTGACCCAAACACAGCCCTCAGCTGACTGTCATTGTTTATAAACAAACCTAGTTCACTGACAGTTCACTTTCATGTTTTGAACTTTTAATACTTGGGTCACAATGCCTGCTGACAGCGATAATAAGAATCAAATCAGAGCACTTATTCAAAAGCGAGGCTTAGTTAAACCAAAACTTACCAGATTTAAAACTTCATTGATGGAGTTCAGGAAGGGAGTAATACTCCACAGGTAAAACTGCGGTTGGGCAGTCTGAGTAGTGTTATGTCAGAATTTGAGGATGTACAGTCACGGATAGAAAAAATTTATTGCACCACCTCAGATGACGGCAGGGAATCTTTTGAATCCTTGTATTACGAGCTTGCTGCTAGGGCTGAAGATCTTGGGACCCGTCATAACTCTCCAGCAGTACCTGAACCAACCACGCAGCCTACGCAGTTACACCAGTCAGAACACCATCAATCGACTTGCCATCATTCAATGGAAATTATGAGCATTGGCTGCCATTCTCTGATTCTTTCAAGGCCCTTATACATTTAAATGATTCACTTACAGATGTCCAAAGACTCCATTATCTGATATCCTCATTAAAGGGTGAAGCCGCCCAAGTTATTTCTTCGCTAGAATTAACATCTAGCAATCATGCAGTAGCTTGGAGCTTACTTGAGGGGCGATATAAAAATCAAGGGCTAATCATTCAGAGACATGTCAAGGTTATTTTTGATTTACCTCAAGTTGATGATGATTCGGTTTCGAGTGTTCGTCGTCTGCTGGACGGAAAATTTTGAACCTTACGTGCTGTGGTAAAGTACATCAATATTAAGTGGTTTAATATGTTTATTTTAATTCATGCATCATCTTCATTCTATATTTTCATGGTTTAACTTGTCACGTGTTCATATATGTTTTTGGAATTACGGATTTTGCCTATTATTTTAAAATAACGCAATTTTTAATTTTCTATTTTATCCATTTTATTTATCGATTTTGTGTCATATATGGGCTGATTTTAAATGCATTTGTATAGCGGTAGCCCTTGTGTATTTGTAATTAGTGTTTTTTTTCCAATTGGAATGTGATTATTATTTTATTGTTATAAAGAGTTTTAAAATTAGTTAATCAATTATAGATTTTCATTTGCATATAACAGCTAGTATATTATAATTGTTATCACCATAACTATATTGTTCCAATGTTTATCTAGATTTTTTTTATACAATGTGAGTTCATGTACAGTTTAATATTGCGTAGTAATTATATTTGTTTTGTTTTTCATATGCATTTATTCACATTCATATGCATACTATTTTATTTAATTTTATATTCTATAGTTTATTGTCTTATGTGCTGATTTGCAACCCGTTACTTTAATGTAAAATCACAGTTTTACATACAAAGTTACTTCAAGTTTTAATTCGTATTAGATATCATGTGTAGAATATTAGACATTGTTTTCATTAATATTGATGTTGTTTTGAAAGTGATACTTTCAAGGTGGGCGGTATGTTAGCGCCGACTTAAGGAAGTGTGGGAGGGGGTAAAATGTTTTAGGTCCTCGCCCTCAACCCTTCAACCCTTCAGTCGTCCGTCTTGCGTCAACCGCGTGACACCTCGGAGGATCACGATTCTATTCATTTTGACTAGATTTCATTACTTTTCAGACTATAACCAATACATTAAGATTAGATTCATTCATTTATTTACAGTTTATACATTCATCTTGCTTTATCATTGTTCTCATTTTCATTTTACTCAGTTACGATAAATTCAGTGGTTTTTACAATCAAGTGTTTTATTTAAAGTCCCTAATTTGCTTAGTATGCGATAAACGTTCGTCGCGCCGTTACAAATTGTGAACATTAAGATTTAGAACAAACCTTGTCCACTAAATAAAATTAAAGGACATAAATCTTTGAGTTTAACCCGATCTTTTAAGACTCAAAACACCACTCATTTTCAAAGTTGAATAATCATATAAATTTTTCTATTGTTAAATTAATTAATTACTATCCAAAACAGTTAGATTTAATTCATTTTAAAAGTTTGTTTCCTAATTGTGAAATCAGGTTTATTGTTGAGGCTAAGACTATGCACAGGCAGTTTGCCCATGTAGGCTTATTTCATAGGTCAGTAACTATACATTTCATTAAAATGCTTTTCCTTTTAGGATTAACATCCTGTCTTTTAAAAATCAGCTAGTTATGCACATAATTTGTTTCAAACTGTAATACTGATTGTTTTGTTTTAATGAAATATTTGGGGATATGTTTACATGTTTCTGGAAATAAACGATATTTCGATTTTGATCTTTCTTTTCGTCAATGGATTGCCTCCAAAATATTATTTAAAAGTTTTCCATTTTGCACTTTGTCAATGACACAAATAGTTACACGCATGCGATAAAGTGATTTTTTATTTATTTTGGTTTTCGTTATTTAGAACATAATATAATTATTTAGAACAATCTCCATAAGAGTTTCACCCGCTAAAACATGTGTCAGAACCTAAATTGCATAACCAATCATTTAAAAATCAACAATTTCACTCCATAAACTTTAACGTAGTAACAGTAATAACATGTTCGGTTTCAATTTGTAGTTAGCGTTTGCGATAGAATACATCATCGAACTGTGGCAGTCAACAAAGTTGGTGACCAAGAATTAGTGGGTGAAGTTAGACTGTTGACACTGAAATAGGTCGTCGGCATCGAAGTCGATAGCACTATAGTGAGGCCTCGCACGCCACCCCACACCGAGGGATAGGCCCTACTACAGTGAGGCCTCGCACGCCACCCCACACCGAGGGATAGGCCCTACTATAGTGAGGCCTCGCACGCCACCCCACACCGAGGGAAAGGCCCTACTACAGTGAGGCCTCGCACGCCACCCGACACCGAGGGATAGGCCCTACTACAGTGAGGCCTCGCACGCCACCCCACACCGAGGGATAGGCCCTACTATAGTGAGGCCTCGCACGCCACCCCACACCGAGGGAAAGGTCCTACTACAGTGAGGCCTCGCACGCCACCCCACACCGAGGGATAGGCCCTACTACAGTGAGGCCTCGCACGCCACCCCACACCGAGGGAAAGGTCCTACTACAGTGAGGCCTCGCACGCCACCCCACACCGAGGGATAGGCCCTACTACAGTGAGGCCTCGCACGCCACCCCACACCGAGGGATAGGCCCTACTACAGTGAGGCCTCGCACGCCACCCCACACCGAGGGATAGGCTCTACTACAGTGAGGCCTCGCACGCCACCCCACACCGAGGGAAAGGCCCTACTACAGTGAGGCCTCCCACGCCACCCCACACCGAGGGATAGGCCCTACTACAGTGAGGCCTCGCACGCCACCCCACACCGAGGGATAGGCCCTACTACAGTGAGGCCTCGCACGCCACCCCACACCGAGGGATAGGCCCTAATATAGTGAGGCCTCGCACGCCACCCCACACCGAGGGAAAGGTCCTACTACAGTGAGGCCTCGCACGCCACCCCACACCGAGGGATAGGCCCTACTACAGTGAGGCCTCGCACGCCACCCCACACCGAGGGATAGGCCCTACTACAGTGAGGCCTCGCACGCCACCCCACACCGAGGGATAGGCCCTACTACAGTGAGGCCTCGCACGCCACCCCACACCGAGGGATAGGCCCTACTACAGTGAGGCCTCGCACGCCACCCCACACCGAGGGATAGGCCCTACTACAGTGAGGCCTCGCACGCCACCCCACACCGAGGGATAGGCCCTACTATAGTGAGGCCTCGCACGCCACCCCACCCCGAGGGATCGGTCCTACTACAGTGAGGCCTCGCACGCCACCCCACACCGAGGGATAGGCCCTACTATAGTGAGGCCTCGCACGCCACCCCACACCGAGGGATAGGCCCTACTATAGTGAGGCCTCGCACGCCACCCCACACCGAGGGATAGGCCCTACTACAGTGAGGCATCTCACGCCACCTCACACCGAGGGATAGGCCCTACTATAGTGAGGCCTCGCACGCCACCCCACACCGAGGGATAGGCCCTACTATAGTGAGGCCTCGCACGCCACCCCACACCGAGGGATAGGCCCTACTACAGTGAGGCCTCGCACGCCACCCCACACCGAGGGATAGGCCCTACTATAGTGAGGCCTCGCACGCCACCCCACACCGAGGGATAGGCCCTACTATAGTGAGGCCTCGCACGCCACCCCACACCGAGGGATTGGCCCTACTACAGTGAGGCCTCGCACGCCACCCCACACCGAGGGATAGGCCCTACTACAGTGAGGCCTCGCACGCCACCCCACACCGAGGGATAGGCCCTACTATAGTGAGGCCTCGCACGCCACCCCACACCGAGGGATTGGCCCTAAACTGTGAGAACCTTCCACCTCGTTAAGTCTATAAGGGTTTAATCATTTCCCGGTTTTGAGTTATACTGTTATCTGAGTTAGGGGTCGAGCCTTATGTTACTTATTACAGAACCATTCCTAGGAAAAATAATAGCATCATTTGGCTTGTTTTAGAACTAGCCTAAAACTCTATAAGAATTACGAGTATTGTTTTGTAAGCCTCTACCCTATTTAGTAGGGAATTGTTAGTAAAATGTCACAGATAAAATGGTTAGGGGTTCGGTACCTAATTTCCCCATTTTGAAATATTCCCATGAGATTTACACAAAAGAGAAGATGACATGTATATTGTAAAAAAATTCAAAATATAATATATCGTGACCTTGTAAAGCCGAGTGCCGATATTTATTAACAACGTCCATTAACAAGGGAGGTATACAATTTCGACTACCCTCCATAAGACTGAACCTTCGGACAACGTTATAAATATATCTATTGTATTTTCTCTATAAACCCTTTATGTAGAATACTAATCCAAACTATAAAACTATTTGGTTTCTAAGGTTGTAGCAGAATTAAGATATGTTGGGAATTAATTGTGAAAAAACCCGTTTTAAGGGAACAAGCCCACAACTCTAATTTTCCCACGCAGAGAGAATATCTTTCCGTTTTTGAACATACGGAAAAAGCTGAAATAACATAGCTTAATAGGAGTGTTAGAGTTATATTTTTAGGTGATACGATTTAGGAATAAGGAAATCTGTATGTAGACATTCCTTTTTGTGACATAAGTGTTAGGTGACATCTTATGTAGCGTCGGACACTATTTATGTACTTTGCTCAAAGTGAGGGCGTTTAGAGCAGATATATTTAACACTGCTGGGGATAACATGACTTGTCATGATTATTTACTGTCTTGTAAAGTGCATGTCACATTCAATTGAAAATGCTGGTACTACATTATTATTCGCATATGTAACCAGATTGTAATTTAAATTCGTCTTATCATCAAGGGGATATTGTTGGCAACTTTTTCTGGTCTCATTCTTAATAAAATATTTTAAGCCACTTTGTCTTATGTTAAAATTAAGAATCTCGACAGAATATTTTCCTTGGTAAATTGATACATAAATTGTTAAAATGGGGCTACAGCCAAGAATTGTCTCATCTTTTTACCTGCTTCTCCCATAAGATCGATGTTAACGTTTTAGTACCAAAGCTCCTCAATTATTCGCAATCATTTTAAGAACCAAAAAATACCCAGCGATTCGAAGGAGCATAGCTTATTTATTGTAAATAATTAACTAATAACAATCCATCTGAATAGCAAGTATATATCATATTTTGTAATTTTACTATAGACGATTATTAGTTGTGTTATCAAAATCCAGCTCTCTGGAATCTATGGGTTCTTTGAAATAGTACATAAATCGATGATTTCGTATGGTCCATTGAGAGGGTTTTTCAACGCTGTCTTTGTTTGAAAAATCCCAATTTATGCAGGGTTGAACATTTATGAGTTCTTGCCACCTCTTTTAAATGCCTTGATAAAATTAAAAACTTTCAAATAGTTTTAAACACATTTTTGATTGAAAATAGTTGTTTTAGCTTTGAGTTTACATTTTTTCCGCCCAAATCCTCGCTCGCTACCCCCTTACCCCTTCCTTAAAACCACAACGCCCAATGCCTTCATCGAGGCCAACTGGGCAAAGAACTATCCAACTAAGTAAGTAAGAGGTCTCAGGACTAAATCGTGTTCATCAATCTTTTTCTGCATTTCAATGCCAACGGCATTTTTGTTAATAGAGCACACAATCCGCGGGAAAGCGGTCCAAACCCCTCAAATTATTTGTGCACACCCCAGGATTTAAACTCGTGAACCCCATGAACCCCCATGAACCCCATGAACTGTCCAAGAAGTCCAAGACACTGACCCTTTCGCGACTGGAGCCCCTTTAACAACAGTAAAATTCATTTTTTTGCTTGTTTAAGGCGCCATTTTGCATATATCCAAGAAACGATGACAATGGACTGAAGTATATTATCTCATCTATAATTTTATTTGATCTACTGTATTTACTGTACTCGAAGCAGCACAGTACGCACTGCACAGTGTGCTGGTGTGCTGGTGTGCTGGTGTGCTCGTGATAGATTTGTGCATCTTTCAATCGCCCTCCCACGCACACCTGTTCGACTTCCTGTGCGCAGCCATCGGAACGAAAGCCGTTTGGAGGTTAATATTTCAATTAATGCGCCCCATTGTTTAGCCGACTAGGCGCCCGACCCTCGCTGACCACATCCAATAACCCCTCACTAAACGATAACACAACTAAAGTTTACTAAAAAATATCACACATTGGAAGCTGTGCGATTTTAGTAAGACATGTTGTTACTCTGTAATACTCTAATAAAGTGTCCTTAAACAGGACAAAGTAAATACCATTAAAAGATAGAACAAATGTTTATACATTCCCTTTATGGTTACAAATGACATTAATCATGTTGAAGGATACTGACTTGTTATGAATTATGTAACAGTAATCGAGGCCTACCGACCAGTTTCTTGCCGTAAATTATACGCATGTTCCCTGAATAGCGAAACAATAAACGTTTTACAGTTTTACCCCTCATACATCGAGTAATATACAAATTGATTTATATCAACTAGTGGCTTAAAGGGGCCATAGCCCCTAACCTTGCTCCAATACTCTGCCTTCTCTGATTTTTCACCCTTTACACGCTGAGGAAAATAAAAGAATATAAGAAGGGACACATGGCAGTTTCTAAGCAAAGTAGACACTTAATCACATGTTTTAATGTAAACAAAGCAGACGTTTTTAAATTCCCATGTTTTTATGGGGGCTGTTTTACGTTATTTCTTGTTTGCTGGTTACTTTTTGGATATTTTTCCCGAGTCCTTGAGATCAAGAACTTCAATTTGAGCTCCTTCCCATCATCCTACGATTCGCCAAACTCCCACAATTTTTACTTGAAAATTTCGCTTACAGAATTATATATAAAGATTTGTATTCTTACATACCCGATGTTTATTATCCTATAATTTGTTTTATTTTTATTTTTAAGACTGTAAAGATCAACAACAAATTTATATTTATCTTTAATATGGTATTTTAACCTAGTTTTACAGCGCAGCACGACAGTAGCTTGACACCCATCCGTTATTTGGAAACGCTGTATCATCGATAGGTCATCAAGGAGGGACCAGATACAAATGATACCAGTATTTGATGAAACATGCGGAGTTTCTTTAAACAGTACAAAGAGTATCTTCGAGAAACGTAAATCAGGGCTACATATCAAGAATGTTGCCTCTGTAATCATAATGTGTAAACTCACTCCTACCGTATTGAGATGTAATAGTAGATAAGAATCGTTTACATAGATCCTCGAATTTAGAAAATTATACATAATATAATGGCACAATTCCGTCAGGTCAGGATGTTTGTAGGGAATATAGCCCCTAACATTAGTTTAATATCTCATGTTACTACGAATACAAAGCAGGTGCTTGAATCACACGTGGAAATATAATCAAAGCAGACGTTTTTTCTTACGGTGACAATTTGTACTTATTTTATGCGATTAAAGAACATAATCATTTACTTCCAGTCATCTCCTATCTTAGAGCAATTTACCACAAATCCATAATTAAACTTTCAAAATTACTATATGTAAGGATAGTAGATTATGACATATACAGGGCTCAACGCATACCGATACATCTATCGCACACATAATCTCCCAGTTATCTCAAGGTTTAAACTGTAGATTCTCGACCTGGTGTTATAGAAGGTATGAGAGGTGGTATCGAACCTCTCTGATCCATCAGTTAACTAACAGACACCGATGGCCTACGGCTCGTCTCACCTAGGTCTAGGCGCAATCGTGTATTGGTGCTGACAGGTGAGATTCACAGGTGCCTGCCGTCGAGTGGCCTTAGGCTTCCTCCCCCTGCTTTTGTCCAACCCCGCTCCCCTCTCGCTTAAATAGTTTCACAAAAGTTCACTCGCTCGGCATTATGGGTCAGTATAATGCTGCGTGCACTTGTTCCTTTTTGTACCCATTCCATTTCACTTGTATTTTTACTGTAATATAAAAGCTTATTAAACATTATTTTTATTTTCAATTTGGTGTAAAACGCTTTTATTTGTTGCTATGTAGAAGAACCTTTGAAATTGGATAGTCAAATATCATCAGTTCGTCGTGGAATAAAGTACGGGTTTTAAACGTCTACTATCCTGCTCACATCAGTAGATGCTATTCCCCAAATGATTATACATTTTGACTGTTACCTTTTACTAACTGATATATTCTTTTCCAACCAGTAAAATATATCAGTTACACACTTGATACATAGAAATTAACCACTCGATGCTGCAGAAAAATTATTGTTAGAAAAAGGATTTTGTTTAAAAAATATCTTTTAGTAATCGTATTTAGAATATAAAGATATATTTTAACACGTATACATTTAGTTATCATGTAAAACTTATTCATCCATTTTTAACATTGAGCATATCCACTCATGTAATTAGTTCATGTCGTTAGCATTCAAATTCACGTGCATCGATTTAGTAATACTGCATTAACAACACTGTATACGAGTGCTGTTTTTTTTTTACTTCATAATAACCTGTGATTGTGATTACGGTGTCTAATAATTAACCTGGGATGGGAAACTCGATGCTATTGTATTTGTTTGATATTGGACATAGATCAACAAGTAGTGACGCTTCCATGCCTGATTTAAAAGCCTTGTCACATTTTCTTGACGATTACCATGCCGAAAATGAAATAATCTATTTCGAAACTATTACCCGCTCGATCGGTTAGTATGCGAGATTCGAATATCCTAACAGCTCGCCCCGGCCTCTAGCAGGGATAATTGCGTCAGGTCTCCAACGGTTTTTGTATCGTCGCTATTGTTTTCCGCTTATACTTATTCCCATCTCAATTTTAATCTATAACTAACCCCTGACGGTAATGTCGATAGATCCGTATTACAAAGGGGATATTTGCATATAGGCCCTCGAAAGTGAATATTTAAATGAGTGCGAAAACAGACCCTCTAGTCCCGTAGTTTCACACGGCTCAAGACAACCGCGCTGTCCTAAATCATCCAGTTCGATCGGACCGGGAATAAATTAGCTCCGGTAGTAGGCCTACCCGCTGAAAGCGAGGGCACGCGGATCGTGGCTGTGGAAATACTGACGTGAGGGCTTCTGTCTAGTGGTGGAAATTAAAGTTCGATAACCTTTGAGATTCTAGTGTGCTATACACTGCAAACTCTTAAAGGCAAAGTGTTTAATTTCACGGAATAAATTTTAAAAATGTTTATTTATATCACTTAAATATTTAAACAGGGTTTCCACTGGTCTGTTGTTCAATTCTTAAAGTGTCCTACGAATATCATCAATTTTTGAAAATGTTCTTGAACAGAAATTAAAAATGAGTGAAGTTTTTGGTGTCATAGATAGGCCTATATATTACCAGTGAGTGCGATACCTTCATAAGGAAAATAAACCATAAAACCAGTTGAGGGGTTTATAATAACTTGGCATATACTACGATGGGAATACATTATACTAATTTTCTTCAATTTGAAAACAAATAATTTTCGCTAATAAAGCTAAATATACTCACACAGTCTAATAAACAAAAATATACCAATAAAAAAAGGAAAAGACAAGCCCCTTTCACTGTGGTAAAGTATTGGTATCCGGTAAAAGTTATACGGCCAAAACGTTACACATGATATAATATACAAAACGAACTTTCTGTCGCGGCAACCTTGGTCGGGTCATATAATGATCTCTCAATATTTCTGGCGGACAATGGGTGCATTTCAAATCATACTTCTAATAAAACAGTCATAGGTTGTGGCGTCCCTCAAGGTTCAGTCCTTGGACCGATAATTGTTTAATGTGTGTTAATGATATTCACAAATTTGCGTCGGATGTTGACCTCTGCTTAATTTCAGACGATGCCTCTCTGAGTATTAGCAATATTACCCCGAATCATCCGGAGAAAGATAACTGTATACAGTGTAGTCTTCTTCTGTAGTGGCTAAGTGATTACAATAGCGAGATTCGAATATCCTAACAGCTCGCCTCGGCCTCTAGCAGCGATAATTGCGTCAGGTCTCCATCGGTTTTTGTATCGTTGCTATTGTTTTCCGCTTATACTTATTCCCATCTCAATTTTAATCTATAACTAACCCCTGACGGTAATTTCGAAAGATCCGACACAAAGCCAAGGTCTTCGACACTATGTTTAGGAATATATCATTCATAACTCGGCCAAGCGGAGGTTGAATTTTGCCAACAAGATTTTGCCATAGTATATGGAGAAAGTATTGTTTTCGTCAAAATTTTCGAATTTCAATTGTTAGTGTATATTTTTGAAAACAACTTGTTTACAAGATTTTCTGTACATTCGACCGTGCTTTGTATTCTATGATTTAGTAAATAAAAAGTAATTTATTCATTAAAGTTGGGCTAAAAGGGAGAAAGTATGTGTCAGTTTCCTGATGCCGTTTATTAACTCTCTCCTCGGTCTTTTTGAATTTAACGCTAAATCCTCTAGAAAGGTCAGCAGTGGTACATTTGTTATTCGTAGACCTTCCAGATACCAAGAATTTTGTATAATTTACCCACACAACTAAAATCATAATTAGTTGTGACTGGTTCAGAAATTTGCCTAGGATGAACACATTTTTTTTAATTTCAAAGGAATACTACAGTGTCGGTGAGTATCTGTCTGCCATAAATTTTAAATAGTTTAACATTTTAACTTTATTTATGAGTTAAGTTTGTATTTTTTTTATTATGAAGCATTTGACGATTGTCCATGCCATGTCATTGGCAATACAGTGTCCTTGATTCTTTATTCTTCTTGTCTAAATTTTACAAAGTTTTTTGTCTTAAGAGCATATATAATAATGGAAAATATACTTATTTGAAATTGGAATGGTTATTTCAAAGTCAAATACACGTCTAACTTCCGCTACCTGCTTGCAAATCCTTCGACTGCTTGGAAATATATATCACCCTATCGTTACAGTTTAAATGAATCTATCAGGACAGTCAAATCTAGTAAAAGATTCTATCAGATATTTACAAAATTCTCAAAAGATAATTTGTCTCAAACATAATTTGTCTGCTCGGCAAATTCGTTGGACATTTCAAAATTATGGTGTACATATTTTAACTAAACTGGGGTATGAGGTCGTTAACCATGAGCTAACCATTGAGACCGGTCAGTAACCGTTAGCACTGTAACCATCGAGGCCTCGTCGGATAACCCGTGTTGCGCGGTGACACTGGACGGCAAGGACGTTTACTGGATTCGTCCAAACATGGGTTTATGCCCTGATTTGTTTACAAAGTCACTTTCACAGTTTCTCAATATGGGGAAAGATGCGCGACTAGGATTTTCTATCCCAGCGTATTCAACTCAGGTTTTGGAAATATCATTAAGGAAGCGAGGCTACTTCCACTTGAAATTCTTAATAAAACGAGATGCTTTGTGGAAACTATGTTTGCAGTATACGGCAAATATTTAATTTTTATTACAAACTTTATCGGATCAATAATTATATTATTCCATCTGATCTAGTAAACATCACGATCTGTCGACAGTGATGCTTATAGAAGAGGGTCAAAGATCTATATACATAACATCGCATGACGTGAGCAGCGGTGCGTAAATACAAGCTCACTCGTACAAGCGGATAAGTTGATAAGTCATCACTACTATATAGATCAGCTGGTGTAGTGTTTACTAGCGATGTGACTACGAGTAACCTAGTTCTAAACTCTTCTCTAAGGAATTGAACGTTAAGAGGGGGCTGCAGTCACGAAACCAATGGCGTTTTAGCTGCTTCCCCGGTAAGGTCAGTTTTAACTTGCAACGTTCATCCCGTCTCAACGGATTACCTAATATAGTTGATTTATGGCCCACTTTAAAGAATTCAGTGAGCAAAATTTCCACATAAATAATAATTAAATAAATAATAATTGTTCGATAAAAACTAAAATATTTAATATTTAAGGTTTTGTCATTGGTGAACTGTCTGTGATATCCAAACTGAGCTCTCTGACATCGCTTGGTATTTTTTCCCCTTCAAAATGAGCCATAAGTTAACGATTTCGAATAATCCTCCGAAGATTGACAGATTTTTAAAGTTAACATTGGCCTTACGGGAGAGGTAGGTAGAAACCCGAATTATTGCGTGACTGGAGCCCCCTTTTAATTTGAAATTTTATTACGTTTAATAAATATTTCCGTAAAAATTTACTACCACTTAGAGTACCTTCCTTCCGGTTCGGTTAACCAACAAAATCAATAATCACGTATCTATACCTAACTGTATAGCAACAGCTTGTTCACGATGAACAAAAATTCCATACTTAAATTCCATGTTCCAGAAAGATTTGTGCGAATAATTTTTCTATCAGTATGAAATTTGCTTGGATTTTCGTTTACATCTAAACCCACTCGACCGCCATCTGATCTACATGTTTGCCTTTGGGATCAATAAAGCCAGGTGCATCAGCTAAGTCGAAGTAGAACAAGCCCTAGAATCAAGCTGTAATGCGATGCACTTGGAAAATTAAGTGGCCAACACGCATAGTTGTGAAATTTGACTAAGACAATAATTATTATATGCCTATTCATATTTTTAGTGAATTTCCTTTGGAAAGTGAACTATTAGCATGACCCGCACGGTGAAACTTAAGCCCGGGACCACCATAGAAGTTCCTAACGTGACCCCCTGAACACGTTTTGGGGGGGTCGTTCAAAATTTTATATATATATATATATTTATATATGTGTTTGCACTCTAGCGGTCGCAATTTTTGTCCAATTTACTTCAAATTTGGTAGGGACGTTCCTTTCTGTAATCAGTTGGACAGGTTCGTTGGGCAAAACAATCGGAAAACTCTAAACCCCTTTTTTTGGGGGTTAATCTTTCAAATTTCAAGTTTTTGGGCCCAAAAATGGTCATAAAAGCCCCGGGTGTAAAATATATGCATGTAAAAAGATGGGAATTAGAGAGGCGAAAGTTTTAAGCCCTTTCTAGTTATTCTAGCATAAATATTTACCGAGTTATTAAAGAAAATGTGTATCGACTAAACACAGTACGTTGTCTTACGGGGGTTTTACACGAGAAAAGCCTGTTATTCCTTTGTTAGAGTACTTTTATCATCCCCAGCAACCTCACGCCTACTTTCAAGCCTGTCTGGACCTTCTCCTAACCTTATATTGGGCAAAATTGCATTCCCAGCTTTGCAAGTAAATGAAACCAGGAGGATCAGAACAGCCAAAAAAATCAATGTTTTCAGATTTCAATAAAAATTGGACAAGTGTATGTTTTTACACTGATTTTGAGTTTTAAAAGTTTTTTGTGGAAATTCACTTCCCTTACGTCAGCGTGCTGCGTGCGAACTCGTTTTATATATATATTACATTTTACAAATTTAAGGAAAAGCAAATGTATTTTTACTAAATCACCGAATTTGATACGGATGATACTGATTTGCACGCAGCTCTCTCGTCTCACATTCTGTGCTATTACCAATATACAGATGCCATAATGCGGTGTTTTTGGAATTTGGTTTACCTTACTTAAGATCCCGTGCGCTGCTCTTCGTCGTGTTTGAAAACAGCCGCGGCTCATCGCAGTTTGCTATAAATGAGACCTTAACCGTGTTACGAACGTTTTCAATTAGGTCGACCACCCAGATTCTCAAGATGTTAGATTTTAGTGGAATCTAGAAACATCGGCATTTTAGACCTGCAACTCTTGTTTTAAATTTGACTATCATAGTCTTAAATGGTTTTATAACGCAATCAGATTTGGAGTGTCTTATGTATTGGAGTTATTTGTACGATTCTGCGTTGTGTTAGTCGTCCTAATTTGTGCATTTACTTTATGCCTAATAACACAAGCTTATCTTTCAAGATTTTCTAAACTTAAATTTATTATTTAAAAATTAATTTATATAGTTTAAAATACAAATTCTAATTGAAAAAATAAAATCAGTAAGCTATCAATTACGGGCAACTTAATATTAGGGGATAATAGTATGATATACAAATTAATTATTTTTCTGAGTTTAATCACATTGGTACAAATTCCTCGTAGATAACATTTTTAATTTTATTAAAATCAAATATACTAGTCTAATTGTGTTAACTTAAGTGCCCTTTGGAAGAGTCTATATATATTGAAGTTGAAGACCTATTCAAGACACGTTTTGTTTACCACTTTCATATTACACTCTTAGTGGCATTCAAACACAACTACTTCCTACAATTACCACCGAGGGTCTCCTAAAATGCGAAATAACAAAAAATACAAATATGGAAAATGGAATAAGGAATAAAGGAAAAAGGGGAGATTGAAAATTGAAGATGGGTCTAATTGTTAAACAATCATATGCAACTAATTTAATAGGACAACAGGGCTATTAAGAGCCGATGGCATCTAGTTCCGTTTACGGTGCGGCGTTTGTCAAACGTCATCACATGACGAGTGCATTGTTGGTAAACACTGGGTCATATTTCGATGAAACTAGCGAAAAGTGCTCGGCCTGCAGAAAGCATACTACTCACTACTACCGATCAAACTACAACTAAAAGGAGCTTATAAATGACACTAGAACAGAGGTTTATTTTTTATCTCGCAATAGCGATGGATTTGAATTTAGTATTAATTTATCTGGACTTTACCTATCCCTTCTACTGTTTAAAACTAATCTACGTTAAAATGTAAGGGGAACGGGAGGAGTTTCCTTACCAAAACGTAGTGTATTTTTAAACACTAGAAGCGATAGGTAAAGTCTAAATAAATCAGTAATAATAGGTTTTTATTTTAAATTATTTGTTGGTTGTCTGTGAATTTATATTGTATGAGAAATTAGTTCGAACACGTGATTTTACTAAGGAAAAACAAACAAAGTTAGTTCCAAGTTATCTTTTCTCCTGAAGGCGAGATTCCTGTACATCATTGGTAACTTATTTTTACCAAAGTCGATAGTGTACATTAGGAAAAGATAAAGAACAAAGCTGTAGAAACCTTGAAAACCGCCCGTTATCATTATTGCATTATTGACCAATCGTCACGAACAAGTAACTATCTGTCGATGCGGTTAGTTGTTGAGGCAAACAATCGGGAGATAACCTGATAATGCTGGGAGGAATTCGATTAACGCTTTGACTTGAGGTTAAACTTTAGAGAACGCTTAGATTTAAGCCATCAGAGCAAGATTTTACAGTTCACAGTGTTTGGTTGGGTATTTTAATAAAGCGAAAATTTTAAATGTTTACCTGTATAAGGACGGATTGTAATATGTTTATTCAAATGTTACATCTATATAATTTACTACATAAGTTGTGAGATGTAAAATTAAATTTGCACAATCCGATATCAAACGTATTTAAGAAGTGTTTCTTGCTCCCATTTCTATATTTTATGTTCACCTCTATCTATAAAATACTAGAGATATGCAAACTCAAGTTGCAAACTCAAGCCATCTTTGAACGGCTGTCATTTTTGATTTGTTTCTCCGTTTGAGGTCGGTTTTGCGGCTCTGTACTCTACTAATAAATACCTTTTATTTGATATGCATATCAACCTATGCTTACATTTAAGATTTTCTTCTGACTCCTAGCGGGCCGTCCCCCTGAGGAAGTAGCGGATCACTGAATATGTGTTAAAATAGATTTTTATGTCCAGTAACTTTGTGCAAAGTTTTGTAACTCTATTTTAAATATTTCAACAGATATTTAACCGACCCGGGACTTTTTGGACACCCATGTGGTGCACCGTACAGTTTAACAAATATACGTTTAATACACAAGCTTCACTTATAAATGGTCTAGCTGTTACCCGCGGCTTCACTCGCGAAACTTCAATATTAACCTGCACTATTAAATCTGTGTTTACATTTTACCATATGACCTCCTTTGCAGTAACTGTGAAACATCTTAACCACAGCTGATAACTTTATAAACAATATATTTTCATATGATTTGCATTGGAACTTACAGGGCCCGTGGGGTGGAGCCCTGCGGTTGGATGTAGACATTTTCAGGTATCCATGTTCATGCCTAATTTTAGCTTTATCGGTCCAGTAGTTTTTTGCATGATGGAAGTCTAAAAAATCCATCCATCCATCCACACATACATCCAAACTTATAAGTAGAATGACTATTATTGATGTGTAGAAATTTACTTTCCTTAACTTTTACTATAATTCAGATAAACCCTTACGTATTTAGTATGAATTAATATAGTCCCAATTTTATTTTATACCATGTGAACTTGTTTTATAAACGAGGCATACCAATTCTGATGTACAATAAATATTTACAATTTCCATATTATGCCGGAGATGCGTTCCCACCCGGTCGGTATCAGCCCGATCGGCCTTGGCGACCGAAGGTGCGATAGCGAATCGATGGTGACCCCGCGGCGCCCTCCGATACCGAACATTTCTCAGGAAGACCATTGTTTCAGCAACCCGTGTTTTCGGAACGGTCGCCTTCGACAACAGAAGCTTACCGGATTCCAAAGCATTCTTCGAATGTTGACAAAACATGGGTTGCGTCAGATCGCCATTATTTGAGGATCATTTCATCTCATTTACCGATCGCCGCGTACCGCTCTCGTCCCGCGCATTCTCGTAAGATTCAAGGTTGCAGCGAGCGCATTCTGCCCGCACTTTCCCACCGTGCGTTCGACGCGATGCCGACGTCCGTCACAGTCGTACGTTGCGCTCGTCCGTGGCTGCGTGGCGTCAAACCAAACACGTGTCACGAGGGTGTATCTAGTCGAGAGCCAAACTCGCTTGCTTAAACGAAGAATTGCATTTAAACCTCGACTTTATGTCGGCTCGATCCCGATTGAACCGCAATTAGACAACCGGTTAAAACTAATCGGTTAACTTCGGAACATCAGTACAATACCGGTAAACTGCCGTACTGGACAACACAGAACGGTAGTGCTAGAACACCTGTAGGCCTACTGTCTTCGCAGGTAGGCGTTCCCTTTATCAGCAGCCTGCAAACTAGATAATAGACGTTCCCGAGCCCGAGGTTTTTAAGATTTGTCTGAAAAGGCTTTAATGGCGCAAGCCTTTTACAGCGTCGATTAGTTTATGGCTCATAGATGGGAAGCATGGCACTGAAATAGATGTACCCACACCGGGGCTGAACAAGCACCACCATTTCGAGCTAGCAGAGTGGAAAACGCATGGAAATGTGTGTGTCTGAATAGATGGATGATTGGAAAAGTACAAGCAGATAAATTTATCTCACGTGACGTTTGCAATACAATTGTACAGTTGTCGAATGCAAATAAATACTCTTTATTAATAATATCTGTAAAAAATACTGAGGCAACATAAACGTATTATTTTGTTAAAAATGTATAAACTAATACCTCCCCTTACCTTATCTCAAATTTGACTAGGTAAACTGGGAGTTACAACAGTTTGGAGTCGGTCTCTTGGTGGGATATTGAGGGTTTAAGTTATGTAGCACAAAAAAGATTAAGAATTGCCAAAAAACTGATTGATTTTGTCAGTATTATAAAAGTAACTGCAAATGATAAAATGTTGTTAATGGTTTTTAGCACATATGTTCAAGGTTGAAGTTTCTGATGATTTTACCAAAATCCAGTTCTTAAGTTTCACATCAACGCTTGGTTTCAGAGCGGGAGTTTCAACCCAACTATACTCAGCCCAAAACTATGAGAGACGAAAATGGGGAAAACTGTAAATTGAAATCCAAACCAAATCGGAGGGAACTCTTTAACGCAGACACCAGGTGTTACTGTCCGAGTTCTCCAGCCCGCTAGCTAGGATGCAGTGTTTGAAGGAGGAGCTGAGCCCCAAGTCAGACACCAGGCGTTACTGTCCGAGTTCTCCAGCCCGCTAGCTAGGATGCAGTGTTTGAAGGAGGAGCTGAGCCCCAAGTCAGACACCAGGCGTTACTGTCCGAGTTCTCCAGCCCGCTAGCTAGGATGCAGTGTTTGAAGGAGGAGCTGAGCCCCAAGTCAGACACCAGGCGTTACTGTCCGAGTTCTCCAGCCCGCTAGCTAGGATGCAGTGTTTGAAGGAGGAGCTGAGCCCCAAGTCAGACACCAGGCGTTACTGTCCGAGTTCTCCAGCCCGCTAGCTAGGATGCAGTGTTTGAAGGAGGAGCTGAGCCCCAAGTCAGACACCAGGCGTTACTGTCCGAGTTCTCCAGCCCGCTAGCTAGGATGCAGTGTTTGAAGGAGGAGCTGAGCCCCAAGTCAGACACCAGGCGTTACTGTCCGAGTTCTCCAGCCCGCTAGCTAGGATGCAGTGTTTGAAGGAGGAGCTGAGCCCCAAGTCAGACACCAGGCGTTACTGTCCGAGTTCTCCAGCCCGCTAGCTAGGATGCAGTGTTTGAAGGAGGAGCTGAGCCCCAAGTCAGACACCAGGCGTTACTGTCCGAGTTCTCCAGCCCGCTAGCTAGGATGCAGTGTTTGAAGGAGGAGCTGAGCCCCAAGTCAGACACCAGGCGTTACTGTCCGAGTTCTCCAGCCCGCTAGCTAGGATGCAGTGTTTGAAGGAGGAGCTGAGCCCCAAGTCAGACACCAGGCGTTACTGTCCGAGTTCTCCAGCCCGCTAGCTAGGATGCAGTGTTTGAAGGAGGAGCTGAGCCCCAAGTCAGACACCAGGCGTTACTGTCCGAGTTCTCCAGCCCGCTAGCTAGGATGCAGTGTTTGAAGGAGGAGCTGAGCCCCAAGTCAGACACCAGGCGTTACTGTCCGAGTTCTCCAGCCCGCTAGCTAGGATGCAGTGTTTGAAGGAGGAGCTGAGCCCCAAGTCAGACACCAGGCGTTACTGTCCGAGTTCTCCAGCCCGCTAGCTAGGATGCAGTGTTTGAAGGAGGAGCTGAGCCCCAAGTCAGACACCAGGCGTTACTGTCCGAGTTCTCCAGCCCGCTAGCTAGGATGCAGTGTTTGAAGGAGGAGCTGAGCCCCAAGTCAGACACCAGGCGTTACTGTCCGAGTTCTCCAGCCCGCTAGCTAGGATGCAGTGTTTGAAGGAGGAGCTGAGCCCCAAGTCAGACACCAGGCGTTACTGTCCGAGTTCTCCAGCCCGCTAGCTAGGATGCAGTGTTTGAAGGAGGAGCTGAGCCCCAAGTCAGACACCAGGCGTTACTGTCCGAGTTCTCCAGCCCGCTAGCTAGGATGCAGTGTTTGAAGGAGGAGCTGAGCCCCAAGTCAGACACCAGGCGTTACTGTCCGAGTTCTCCAGCCCGCTAGCTAGGATGCAGTGTTTGAAGGAGGAGCTGAGCCCCAAGTCAGACACCAGGCGTTACTGTCCGAGTTCTCCAGCCCGCTAGCTAGGATGCAGTGTTTGAAGGAGGAGCTGAGGCCCAAGTCAGACACCAGGCGTTACTGTCCGAGTTCTCCAGCCCGCTAGCTAGGATGCAGTGTTTGAAGGAGGAGCTGAGCCCCAAGTCAGACACCAGGCGTTACTGTCCGAGTTCTCCAGCCCGCTAGCTAGGATGCAGTGTTTGAAGGAGGAGCTGAGCCCCAAGTCAGACACCAGGCGTTACTGTCCGAGTTCTCCAGCCCGCTAGCTAGGATGCAGTGTTTGAAGGAGGAGCTGAGCCCCAAGTGCACTTCTCCATGACATGGTCCAGAAGAGGAGAGAAGATCTTTGAACCAAATATTACTGTCGTAGGGTATTTTATCACTATTCCTACGCTATAAATGTGCTTTACGGATAGTAGAGTTTCTAATATGTTACCTATATCTTAAATATAATCTTTTATATTGGTAATTGCAACATTCTTCGATTGTGTTGTTAATTGTTGTTTTCTTCCACTAAGCACATTTCATGTGTGAAGAGGTCTTCGGCGATCACGGGACTATATATTATCAGTTCCGTCAGCACGCACTTGTCCTCGTTTCGGCAGTCGAAATCTTCAAATGTTGAAAATAGTAGTTGAAAATTGCGGCAGCCGAAACGCACTTCCTACGAAATTAAGCCATGAAAACTTAAACAGAACCAATAGTGGACAGTATTTCATTCGGTAAGAACTTGGTCCTCTATAAATGCTTAAAGTTATGCGACTTTTTATCATTTCTATTGTCTTTTTTGTAACATCATAAATCAATTGTATACAACTTACTTTTCTAAATCACACAAACTAGTTCGTACTTTATTTTGCACCGATGTCAAATAACAATTGTTGTAAATGTGTCTACAGTCTACCTTGCTCTCAATGGCATAGGCATTTCTTGCATGTTGTTTGTTACTTGTACTTCTAAATCATGTACTCTTATTTTGCTAACTATTAAAATAAGCATATGCCATTTTGTCTTTTATGAAGTGTGTTGAACGCATTTTTAGTGCAGTGCCATCTCCGATGATTTTTTACATGTAACACTATATAATGGCTCAATGGCGAGTAACTGCTATTCGTATATATGTAATAACGCCTTTTTGTAACCAAAGATCTTACTATTTTTCTTGCTTCTTGTACTTTTGTTACAGTATTGTCATCCATTCAAGAGTAAATTGCAAACACATAAAAATATATTGCAAGGTCATCCCGTATATTTGAATAATAACGGAAAGTGGTTTACGACAGTTGGTTGAGTTAAACATGCTACGGGATTCTACACACCACATCACATCTTTATACTTACGATAGTTGGTTGAGTTAAACATGCTACGGGATTCTACACACCACATCACATCTTTATACTTACGATAGTTGGTTGAGTTAAACATGCTACGGGATTCTACACACCACATCACATCTTTATACTTACGATAGTTGGTTGAGTTAAACATGCTACGGGATTCTACACACCACATCACATCTTTATACTTACGATAGTTGGTTGAGTTAAACATGCTACGGGATTCTACACACCACATCACATCTTTATACTTACGATAGTTGGTTGAGTTAAACATGCTACGGGATTCTACACACCACATCACATCTTTATACTTACGATAGTTGGTTGAGTTAAACATGCTACGGGATTCTACACACCACATCACATCTTTATACTTACGATAGTTGGTTGAGTTAAACATGCTACGGGATTCTACACACCACATCACATCTTTATACTTACGATAGTTGGTTGAGTTAAACATGCTACGGGATTCTACACACCACATCACATCTTTATACACAGCTTAATCTGGAATTAAGAACTACAGTTTAAAATGTATAAACATCTACCGTCTCTTAAATCAGCCATCAATGGTTTTCTATTCGTGGAACAAATTTTGGAATCCGTCCCACCAAACTGACCATATTTTATGGTTTCAGAAATATGGTCTTGTAATTTGATAATATTGTGTCACTCCTATTTTACAGAATCTTCTTCAGTAATTATTTAAGTGGAAAATTTGTATTTTAGAGTTTTCCTATATATAACTAATTAGAAATTATTTGTTATTTTGTCTACTTTGATTCGTTATCTACTGCTTGTTCGGATTGATGGTTTATTATTTAATTACAGTACACTAGTACCCTTGTGTTCGGATCATTAATTCTCTCCCTTTACACGGTATGGGCTCCATTAACATGCTGGCTCGTAGTAAATGACTTACGATTGTTTCTTTAACACTTCAGTTTTATAAGAAGTTTTCGTGTTCCTCATTTAACCTTTTATGAGTTTGTTACAAACCGTTTTTTCAGTTGGTCATATATATTTGTTAATACTTTATAACACCCTCAATACAAATAAGTTAAGAAGTTCAATTATATTCTACCATTATTTTGTTATTACCCCAAAAAATAGCAGGTGAACGAATAGTTTAAATTTAAATTTTAATAAATAAATTTAATAGTCCTCAAACTAATTCATCTGACTATAAGAACATATTTTCTATGATAATATAAAGCTAAAAGACACAATATTAAATTAAATAAAAATTAACTACAACCAATCGAATACTACACTGAATAAACTGAATGCTATAAAATAAATAAATAAATAAATAAAAAAATAAATAAATAGGATTAATGATAGCCCCTTGGAATCACAACAACAATAAATTTATATTTGTTATTCTTAAGGGAGAGTATATTTTACTGGCGATTCTAAAAATTCCAAATGTAAAATCATTCAAAATATATACACAGGATAAATAAACTAGGTCTCACAACAGTACAAACTATATTTACACTTATACTGTACTTAAATTCAGAATGTTCTCTGATGGGGCCTGATGATGACCGGTGTTCGGTATAACTGGTTGAAATCGATCACCTTGTACCATCTTTTGTGTATATTTACCGTCTTGTACATAAGTAAGAACGGTATAAGTATAAGTATAGTTTTTAGTGTTATGTGAGACGTAGTTTATTTGACTCACAACACGTATCTTGTTACTCAAAAAATAAAATACCTTTAACACTTTCATACTTTTTACATGACCTGTAAAAGTATGGGAGAAGCCCGTGTTAAGAAGCCCTGATACTACAATGGGATGTATTAACAGATCCGGTGAGTTTGTAGATTTGGTGTCTCAGGCTCGGCAGCATGTGATTGGTTAAGGTTGGACTGGGTTGTTCAACTTTAAACTTGAACGCATGAACGCTTGTACACTTGAAAGAGAAGAGCACTGATGGACCTACATAGGTTTGTTGTTACCTTTGTTTTTTAATAACTCCAAATTACTTATATTTTTACTTTTGATCTATATATATAACCAATACCCTCGTCACAGGAAACCTGCATACTCAGTGAATTTCCAATGGAGATATAAATGTCTTAATACTAAATAAAGCCACTTACCAAGTTTCATAAAAATATATTCACAAATAAGCAATATAAACAATTTTAATTATTCTCCATAAGAATAACATTGGGGCTGAGTACGCAGGTTTGCTGCCACAAGAAACACAAAAAATGGGTTTTTATTCTTATATCAATATAACTCAACTAGGTGAAGTCGTATACCAGTTTTTATTCATTTATGATCATAATTAAGGGAGACATTTAATTATTATCATTATCATTTCATTCAATTATTTAATTATTATCCATAAGAATGACATGGGGGCTGAGTACGCAGGTTTGCTGCTACGGGAGCCTTTGACAAAAAATTGTTTTTGGGGCAAATATCAATGGACCACAACCAGTTGAAGCCGTATACCAGGTTTCGTCAGTATACGTTGATAAATAAGCGAGATATAAAATTGTTCTTTTCCTCCATAAGAATAGCATTAGACAAAGTACTGTTTTTAGTACTTTCAATATCTCGGTAACCAATTGACGTAGAGGAATGATCAAAATACCAAATTGTTTGTTTTTTAAGCTGAATCGAATGTAAAATCTAAAATTTGTCTATTTCCAAAATTGTATGTAAAAAATTCAAAAAACCCATTTTTGGGGTACAAACCCCCCCCCCCAAAATACCCCTTCGGATAGAGTGATCTAGCTGGTTTTCGAACTAAAGTCATAAATGTTGCTTTACACGTTTATACCAAATTTCATCAAAATCGGATAATTTTCACGAGAGTTATCGTACTCACGGACACACACACACACACACACACACACACACACACACACACACACACACATATATATATATATATATTCGAACGAATGGTGTTTTCGGGGTCTGGGACCTCAAAACGAAAAGTTATCATGGTCCCGGGCCTAGGTCTTACCATGCCGACTACGGTAATAGCTTCTTTCCTATAGGGGAAATTCGCTAAAAAAAGGCTCAAAGAAAGTAAAAACAGAAACTCATGGTTTGTTTATAAACAAAAAAATAATAAAAAGTCTTACAGAACGTAACAGATGTTTACAAAGTTTACTGATACACTCTAAAATAAGTATAATTAATGTTTATCAAGTAAAGCTCGTTATAAACTTAAGATAAATATCAGGCATCCGTCTTATTCTTTAAGTGTTATTATATTATAAACATTATAACAATAATTACGAGCAATGCTACTATATTTGTCATATACTCTTGAAATAAGTGGCATGTTTTGCACGTGTGCATGTGTGTTTGTGTTCATGTACATTATGTTCTGAACAGTGGCTGATCATCACAGCCAATCTAATGTTTGTTTCTGGCCATCATGTTTTATTTTAGCGGGTGGTATGTTTAAAAAAATCAAGACAATTATATATTTTTGGGATTCGAGGGAGAGAAACTGCCAGATTTAATGTCTTGACCATTGATTTATGTTAGTTTGAATATGTCTGGCTAAAGATTTGTTTTCGCGTGCATTGTTTGAGTAGCGACGACACCTGGGAACGATCATGTCGATTCGATATTGTATAGATGGATTCGACATTGTATGGATGGATTCGATATTGTATGGATGGATTCGATATTGTATGGATGGATTCGACATTGTATGGATGGATTCGATATTGTATGGATGGATTCGATATTATATGGATGGAAGCGACTTTCTATCACCAGTTATAAAAGGAAAATTGAGGTGAGCAAAACAATAACACCAGATATCAGATACCAGTTTTCATACATTAAGTACCATTAGTACCGACACCTAAAACACTACTTAACAAATTAGTAAATAAAATTGTTAGTTTGAAATTAGTTTTTTAACCGATCAGATTGTTCTTGTAGATTTAAGCCTGTAAGATGATAAGATGATTTTTAAGTGTTGACGTGAAACTCTCGTCACAGTTCTGTACGACGAAGTTGTAGGGGACAAAATGTTTATAACCTTCAAAGTAAGTCTATGCATTTATCTGCAACCTACGAGACGAGATTATATAATATAGATTTTACGATTTTTCTTGGTAAATGTATGTATTTGTTTGTACACACGAACTGGATGATAACTGTTTAGATAAGGTAATATAAGGTATTTGTTTTATCCGAGTCCCAACTGTCTCAAACGCTTTACCGCTTATAAGGCAACGACGCAAAACTCGAGCATAGAATGCCGACCCGTCTCTCGGGCGACTGTCCCAAGCGAGGGAGGGTATACGCTTACATTTTGTCCGGAATCTCGAATTCTTTAATTAAACTCGCCTCTACTACTAGGACGGTCATCCGAGGCCCACTGTAAGTCGCTAGTGTACCGTGGTGCTATAAGTGAATAGAAATTTCAATCGAGGCAATTTGTAAGTGAGTGCCGGAGTCGGTAAGTAAGGAAGGGAAAGTAGAAATGTATTCGCATGTAGTAGCCGTGGCTGAAGGTGGTGCCGCGCCCCCCGCGTGGACAGGAGAAGAGTGCGGAGTGCGGAGTGCGCAAGCACCGAGGGAACAGACTAAAAGAACGGGTTAAACGGCCGCGGCGAAGAGGGTAGGAAAGGGTTGTCGAGGCATCGGATGCTGACGGAGATAGAGAGGGAAAGAAAAACGAAAAGAAAACGTAAAAATGTGGCGAAGCGCGCACGGCTTCTAGTGTCGCAGAGTTTGCGCCGAGTTCGATTTTTTCCCTCTCTCTTCGGACCAGGGTGGAGGGGATAGCCGAGGGGCGGGGGGGTGGGGGTGGGGAGCGCGGTTTCGCCGCGGCCCGCTAGGTGGCAGGACGGGCCGGGCGGGCCGAGAGTGGCGTGCGCGCGACAAACAGCCCGAGCCGACACTAGTCACTGCTGTTACGTGGTAGGGTGACCACGCATCCTCGAGCTCCACGACACGGCGACTACGAGTCCCCGACAACCACGCTCCGAGCTCCCGTGAAAAACACAACCGAGTCTAACTTTTACCGACGATAATTAATATTCTTTTTTGCATTTTAAAAGTAATTTACGAAATTTTTTATCACGAAGAAAACATCAAGAGGATCCGAGAAGAGAAGAAGGAGGGTGGAATGGTCATCGGCGACCGCGACCGAGACCGGCTGTCAACAGCGGAGGACCCTCCGGAGGCGCTGTCACCGACTTCGAGGCCCCAGTGATCCCACCCCGGACTGTCAGACTCTGTCAGTGAATATCTGTGATTTGCGAGTGATCGACGATACCAGTGAGTGATAGGTGTTCTAGGGACCGATAGTCGATGAGCGCGGTTCGGACCGTCAGGCCTTTCGCCACGCCCCGAAGATAAGAGCTATCGCTATCGGCAGACATGACTTAGTAAGGTTCCCGAAGTGATGGATATTCAAGCGATGCAGTCGATGGACTGGCTTTTCAAGAAAGAACGAATCTACCTGTTGGCGCAATTTTGGCAGCAGGTGAGTCCGCCAATTTCTTTTACACCTTACAAAATCGATGATAAGAAAAATCGGACTCGTGCGGAATAGGAAAGGACTAGAATCGTGCGGTCAAAAGTAAGAGCGAGGACAAATTGCGAGTGGTAGGCCCGAACTTGACGCGTCGCGAGCAAAAGTTTGCACGGACCGCGGCGCGAAACTTGACCGAGTTTCCGTGTCGGCCCGCCGTCGCCTCAAACCACCGCTTAGTCTTTACTGTACATACAATCGGGGTGATTGCGACCCCCTCGATTATCGAACATCTGGCGTGATCCCACGAAACTATACTTTCATCCGAACTTAAGAAAAACACTACTAAATTAACTATGTGAAGTGACAACCTAAAAGTGACAAATCAAATGTATTTGTCTATTTTTTTGGTGGTTAAATGCTGCAGCGTTTTCAATATTCTTTCAATAAACATCCACTGTTGAGAATACATAACATAAATTCCATTTAAATAATACTTGTACCGACTAGCATACTTAATTCTAATAAAACCAAGAACTCGAAGATATTATTTTGATATAACTAATGCATATACAAATAAAATATAAATATCCCTTTAGCTACAATTAATTGACTGAATACGACAACGGAACAATTATGATATAACGTGAAGTGATATAATGAACTTTTATAAACTTGGAAAATTTGTACGAGATATAGCGAACTTGTCCGTACAACAATTTTCCAAAGTTAAAGTGCTTACTAACCAGTGATTCTGGAGTCTGAACATTGAACCAAATCGTGCGCGCTTGTGCCGTGTGTTTGTGTTTGTGTCTGTGTACAGTGTTCAGTGTACTGTAGTGAGTGAGTGTATGTGAGACAATTGGCAAGTCCCTATCGAGTATAGTACGTGAATATTATTAAGTGTCCGTACTAAATCCCCCATTATGTTCAGGCATCAAAATCTCTGCCCTTGCTTTTTTCCTTCTACCAAAAACAACTTACATTTTTAACTTTAAAAAGTTGTTGGGCTATTATTATCACTACTTTTCAACAAATTATGCAAAAGGATAAACTTCATTCAATTTAATTAAAGAAGTTCACACATGTAACTATTAATTTCAACTATAAATTTCAGTACTGTGTTTATACAATTTATTATCATTTTCCACTAATATGAAATAATCCCGACTAGGTGTTTTGCAGTTGGAAACACTGCAATTATTTGGAAGATTTTTTTAAGGAGGAGCTAAAGAGAAACTTAAATAAAATAATATAAAACTTTACTTGTTCCAAGTTTATTTATATGTAACATGTTCATTTATTTATACTTACCAATGTGGAAATAAATGGAAGAACCACCCCGCATAGTCTCCGACCAGTGCCTTAGTTGTGTGATTATTCCGTCAAACATACTAAAACTCATCCGCTAAAAGTGTTCTTTCCTATATCAGTGAAATTTTTTAACTAGTTTCCATTAATATTTGAAGAACTCAACTTTTTAAAGAAAACATATGTATCCTCATTACCTTCAGTTTCAGTGTGAAATCAAATCATTGAAGAGCGTAAAGTGATCGAGACCTTAATCTTCATGAAATAAATTTGTCACTTTATAAATAAAATTATTTTCTGTTTTGGAATAACAAAGTGAAATTTACAGTGAAAAACAGTCATACAAGTGATAAGAGTGGTATTTTTCTTAATTGTGAATGTTTTATATTGGTCACATCCAAATTTTAAGTATTTTTGATCATAAAAGGAATTGGTGCGTTTTAATTTTAAGGTATTTTAGTGTTAATACCACACAGACTTTACAACATAGTTTTGCTGCATATTCGGTGTTATATGTGAAAAATCGAAGCAATTTATACCCAAGGAAGGCTTTGAAGAAGAATATTATGTTATTTTAATTTCATCTGTGAAACTTCATTCGTAATTAAATAATAAATTTGCTGTTTAATTTTTAACTGATATATAAATATCAATTTATTAAATTTTAATTAGATAATCTTTTGTAAAATACTGGTGAATATATTTAATTGTCTTTTATATAAACGTTTTATGAGGATACAATTGATGTTATACTGAACATTCAAGAAATGAAGAATATTTTATAACAGAACGGTTAAATATTTTTACACTTGGTAGAAATTAAAAGAAAAACTCTTTTTAACTGAGGATTCGGATTTGCGCTTGGATCTGCGCTACTCCTTCGTCTTCGCCGCCGTCGACCGTCTTCGCTTATGGAATGCAACAAGAAACAAATAAGAGCAATGACATATTAAATTCACTACAGTTAGATATCTAAAATTATACACTTTTATCGACTTTTTACTATTCATGACTTAATGAAATCTATTTTTTAAATTGTACTACTGTACAGTATAGTACGAGTTATATAGTAGACACCCCTTAATTTATTTTGCAACACTTTTTCAAGTATTAAAATATTATATTTTCTAATAAATAATTAATTTTCAAGAGAATTGGGGTAAAACATATATGAAGAGAGAAGCTTCGCTATGGAGAGAATAATTTTTGCGATACCTAATGAAATATCTATTTTTTATAATGCTCATTTATATAATCAACATTGGTTTTCTTCGCTGCATTGCAGATCTCCACTCACCAGGTCATTTAAATGACAGAGGCATTAACAACATTTTTGGAATTACAAACAATTACTGATTATAACGCTTTTATCATGCATATTTACATCGTACTTCAGGAAGCTGTATGTATATTTTCCATTGACTATTGGATGACAAACATTTAATTAATAATACAGTGTGCGCATTATGTATTTTGTTCAGTTAAATGTATGAAGAGGATTTTTAACTTGACTTAGATAAGAAAAACAAACGAGTTTTGTAATATTATTTGAAATGTTTTACATTTTAAATTTTCTTATATTCATCTAAAGTAGTGTTTAACTTGTTTATATGATTAACATATTTAGCAGCACAGATCAAAGTAAAAAATAAAACCATAATTTTACTGAATACTTTTTACTTTATCACTATAATTGTAATATAAATTCGAATAACTTAATTTATTACATGTAAACTTCGTAAGAACCTCTTTTTTGGGAGTACCCAATTAATAAGAAGAAATCTATACTGCAATTCTTCGATTCTATTCACTTGTTAATTATCTTTTACAATGAGTAAAAAACTACTTAGTTTAATTGAGCAAATATTTAAACTAAATGAAAAAAGAAAAAGATATTATGAAGAGAACTGGGTATGAGCGGAAAAAAGTTACAATTGAACGACATTTTACCCTGAAGGATCTGCAACTTGAAAAATAATCAGTTAAATGTCATACTATAAACTAAGAAAGAATGCATTTAAATAAATTACTCTAACGAGAAGCTACAACAAATAAGATAAATAATATAATCCATTGTTTAAATGTTTTCTCAAATTTACTTTGCAATACAGTTGTATACTTACATGCTAATAGCTTTTTAATCTATTTTAATGGAAACTTGTTACTTAAATGAATGTCACTTCATATTCAAGATATTTTTCAGTAATCACATGACAGTTTGAGTTATAACTTTTTTACTAGCCTAAATGTATATTGTAAAAAATAAAAATTTCAACCTTTTCTAAGCTCATTTCATGTCAAAATAAATATAAAAAAGTGCCCGATATTCTTCCTTCCCACATATCTCAATGTTAATCTTAACGATCTGCGATGTTTTAATAACACCGTACTAACATATTTAAAGAGAAAACCTCTCAGTATTTACAGACAAAAATAGTATGTAAACTGCGACGTTGTCAAATCACTTAACTAAATTTGTTGTTAGGTGGGATCACGCCGTCAATCGTTATGAAAAAAGTTTTAAAACAAAAACAGAATAATCGGATTGTTCGCGTTAAAGGAAATTGATTGTAGATTCAATTTGGCGTTGGAAATAAAGAACAAATTCCGAAAGCTGGTTTGCCGACGGCGACCGCCTCGCGCGGCGCGGCTCTACGCTCACTGCGATGTTCGCGGTCTTTGAATACATTTTTAATGAAACAAAAATCGTTTTACGTAGATATAATTACCGTACAAAATAAACTGCTTACAAGGACATTGGTATTAACGAATAAATATGTAATTTTTGTATAGCATTCCTTATATTCAAATTTACTTTCATTGTGAATTCACATAGTAAATGATATAACGTGTACAATAGTAATTATTTTAAATTTGTTCAAATTCTTACAACAGTGTTATTGTTACTCCAATAGTTCTGTTTTGTTTATTTACTCTGCTTCTTTGGTACTGATTTTGAGATTGAGAGATCTAGTATATTTAGTTGTACAGCAAATCTAAATTATAAACGTTGTAAAGTTCTGGAAAGATAGCAGATTATCTCAAATTAATAAAACTTCGTAAATATTATAATTTTCGTTCCCATTTTGGTCATTATAAATAACAACTAGCAACTATGTTTAAACAAAATCATCTGTCGAGTTCAACATATCTTTCATTTAGTTGGTTTCATTTGACTATTACAAATCTGACTTCAATAGATTCACTGAAGAATAAAGTTGTGCAATTCAAGCGTCAAATTCCTTAAAATCGTACTTAGTAATTTCATGTATATCCTAATTTATTATGTTTAAATGTAATTATGCTTTAAAATTTATAAAAAATATATTAAAAGTATATTTAATAGATACTCGGAGATAATCGCAAAAGACGTTTAAACTTTGTAAACAAATGTTTTTACGTATTAAAGGTTGTCAGCAATTTAAATGAACTTAATACTAGTTTTTCTCACTAACAAAACTTAAATAAGTTTCTATATGCGTGCTACCTTTTTCCTTTTTTATTTAGTAAAATAAAATCGTATTGTATAATCTATGTTACTCGACAATACAGGTCAATTCTGAGACATTTCTTTCCTGGTAGTTAACATTTATATTATGTAACCAAACTCTAACTTAATTTATTTACATGGGGCATAGTATGTTTATTCTTTGTACACAGCTTTGGGGGATGAATTTTCGTAATTTTTAAACGTAAATGAAACGTACGTTATTGTTTGTATCTATATAATCGCCCGCCACTTGTAGTCTATGAATAAACTAAACAAATCCTATACCATCCTGTATAAATCTTAATTTTTATAGTTAAATCTATCGATCACTTTTGAAAATTTAAGGTTGACTCAAAGTGTTTCCTTTAAGAAACAAAAAATTAAAAATCCTGCCCTTTTGAAAATACGAATTCTTCCATAATTATGTACAGGAGTTAAGTTGTGTTTTTTTTTTGTAGTTTATAATTAGAACAGTTTGCTAATAAAAGCTATTTGTAATGCACATTTTTCCTGATTACCACTGAATATTTGGTTTCATTCGATTTTTGTTCATTAGCCACTTTATTATTAATTTATTTCTAGTTAGGCCTACACTAATTTAAAAATGAATTGTATGAAATTACGAAATAAGAATAAGAGGCTAATGCTACCTTACTTGTTTGACTCTGTAAACATTTTCAAATTTAGTTTAAACAAAGAAATCAACTGTTCTTTCATTGACCTTATACCGATTATACCGATTTAGTCAATGATGAAAAAAGGTTGTTTGAACATATTTAAAAAAATTAAATTAAAAAACACGTATCTTGTAACTGATTTACCACTGGCTTCACTTCTGCTTTGACTACAGAATGAAGTTTTATTTTTCCGATACTTTACTTCTGCTTGAAATGTATACCTTTAGTTACAGAATGAAGTTTTGTTTGCAGAACATTTACTTCTGCTTCAAAGGTAGACCTTTGACTACAGAATAAAGTTTTGTGTACCGATAAGCATTTGAGTACAGTTAAACAGATAATATGTATTTTACTTTTTCTGAACACCAGGCTACGTTTTAGGAGACAATCAATTTGTAGGGACTATATAGTAATTATTATTTCTGAGCTTCAAATATATATTTTTAATTCCGTCTTAGAACCCTCAGTTTGTTATTATAAATTTTATAAATGGGTTTCTTAAAAAACAGTGGACTCAAGCAACTCGTAGCTGCGACTGCCGCCCATTCACCTGGACCACACCGCACTCGTGTGACACAACTCGCCCGCGTCTCCCCTTCACATTCAGGAGTCGCAAGAGTCCGTCATGTTGAGGTCTACAGTCAAGGGCTTGGTTGGTATCATTGCCCGCGATAACACGACATTGCTATGGAGTGGGTGGTAGGAAGTTGATAAAGGGACACAAAATGTTGATGACCGATTATTAACTGTCCTCATTTCCCGTTCTTTATTTCTTTTTAAATTTGGTAAAACTCGCGTTATTCTTAATTTTCGTGCGGGAATGCTATTCTTTGTTGTCGGTATCTTATTGGCATAGCATTTTCTAACGATAAATTTGAAACGGTATTAAGATACATTCAAACCATACTTCTTATAGTACTTCCTTAGGCCTATAGTTCGTTATCGAAACGCCACTACATTTGTCTTACTGCCTCCATAGACTAGTGTAGGAATTGAAGCTGGTAATTATTGTTTTTAACGCCATTGTTGGATTAATTTGTAAGGGTGTTACATACTACATAGGCCTACTACAACTACAACACGACATTTAAAACTGAATGTATTTATATTTTCCTCGATAAAGTTCCATAGTTAAATAACGACTAAAAACCTTGAAAATTAAAATGAAAGAATACAACAAATAAATATAATGTTATAGTAATACTCAGTTACTAACCCGCAATACACAAATAACCATTACAAATATGTTCTATTAACATGACTATAATCTTGATTCACAAGTATATATTTGTCCCCGAACTTTTGGTTAGATAACAGAATGGGGTAATTTAGAATTAATTTGTTCAACTTAAAATATTTACCTACACCACTCAGTTCGACGAGTACCCGATAGACACAACTGGTTCGGCGCAACCAGTGTACCTACAGCCGCGTTTACACCGGAGTTAGCAACACGTGTTGCTAACATTTGTTAATAACATTTTATAAAACACCTTTGAATTTGTTAGTAACATTTCATGTTATCAACCAAACTGCCGTGTTAGCAACACAAATTTTGTTACCCATTTTGTCGGTAAAATCTGGTAACATTCTTTGATCTTTTCAAATGTTGATAACATTTGTTAGCAACAAATGTTACCAAACGTATCGGATGTTAGCAACTTTCACCCATTCTCTTGCGCTGAGGCTGTGTAGCTGCATTCCAGTGTTTTGTTTTTGGTTTACTGTTACAGCGAATTTACCGTATAGGCAAGAAGCTATTACCGTAGTCGGTATGGTAAGACCTAGGCCCGGGACCATGATAACTTTTAGTTTTGAGGTCCCCAGAAGCCAAAAATACCAATCTTTCAAATTGTTCAAATCACAGCAGCACATATTTCTGACAAGTTACAAACAAAGAAATTGATGATTTTCTAGATCTTAAACAAGAAATTAAACTTGTGTACAAGTCTCCGGTCGCTAAAAAACCCAAAGTCACTGCAAGTTTTTCCTACATAAGAATTGATTTTCTATAATTAGTGTCTTGTTTAGCGGACTTGTCTCCTAACACTAGTATCAAATATCCGAAATCACTACTTGACATTCGTAAATTGTTTTTAAAACTACCGTCACATTGCAGCTTTCCACACAAAGGATCGACGGACTTCACATTTTTCTAGGCCTCATTGCATATCACTGCCACTATAGGTACCTATATCTCCTCTGTTTCGCCAAAATAACACAGACAGCTGCAGACATCTTTATACACTCCACATTTTTCAAGCAATGTGACCTAGGTGAGGCCGGCGGCTTGGACGGGAAAAATATACGTGGAAAAATGTTGGTAACATTTAAAAGTCTCAAAACGAAATGTTACTAACATTTTTGTTAATAACTTTTGTTATTAACTTCTGTTGCTAACAAAAAAGATAGTAAAATTTGATGGTAACTCCGGTGTAAATGCGGCTTACACCACTCAGTTCGACGAGTACCCGCTAAACACAACTGGTTCGGCGCAACCAGTGTGGTGTTTTGTTTGCCGATAAAATCTTTAACACGGGGAACCGTGAAAAGCTCTCGAGTGGTCTGGTGCCGGAATGACATAAAAAATAATATCGGAAAAGGCATAACAGGGTCTCAGGAGTCGGGCTTCCCTTACACCCGTCCCCAGGGATGGAAGCAGGTAGTTTACTTGTGCGGGTACGATATGCCGACGCGTACGCCGCACCAAATCCCGCGCCCGTAACTTCCCCTATCTTATTTTTGTGTTCGAAATTAGCAGATTATTTGTTGTTTGCTGATTTCTTACATTCCGCTTTTAAGTTGTTCCGACTAAATGTTGCCACTGTTTAAAATTACATCGATGTTATTGTTGTTTAAGTTGGTTTTGTTTTTTCCCTGGTATTGTAAGAATTGTATCTCAGTTTTTGGATTTTTCATCATAACTTTGGTAATAATCGTTCTATTAAAACAAACAAGATTCATTATACTGTATATTTTTTTCAATGTCTACGTTTATGACTACGTTTATGGTCGTAGTGTTGTGTGGCATTTCTAGCTATTTTGTCGATAAAACTATCGATTAAAAACACCAACGTAAACCGTAGCACTCTAATCCAATTTTTAGGTATTAATCGTATACGTTGTATAAATCTCCCCTTAAATTTTCATTGGTTTGTTGGGGTTTGCCGCTTACTATTTTATATACTTTCTTCGTCGAACTTTCAGTAAAACAGCAGAATTACTCACCCGAATCACCCATCCTTTCACCCACAGTTACAGTGTAGCTGTCAATGCCGTTACATAGAACTATTTCTATGAAATCATAAGTGTTAATATTTTTCTATCGCGTATTTACTACTTCGGATTAATGAATCGGCTCAAAGTCTCATAAGGCAGTGCTGAACGTTCAAGGCGGATCTGCTATTTAATTCATTGCCATCTGTACCGTTGTATGCAACGTACAGTTCTGCATTCGATTTTCTAACAAGGTCTCTTACTAAAAGATTTATTGTGATTCGCTCTTTTATATTTTATACTTTGTAGTCGCTAGAAAGTGGGTTATAAACATATTTACATCCCTATACGTATACGGTATTTTTATTATTCCGGTTTATATTATATTCTATAAACTATTATATCGCATTATTAGATATTTCCGCGTCATAAAAAGTTTACCCGGTCAAAATTAAGGAACTTAGTGAATTATTATCGTCGTTAACTTTTGAACGACTGTTATTTGCACCGATCTTTTTATGAATATAACACTATAATTATAACACTTGAGTTCATTACCTGGTCAAGCGGAGGTACACTATTAACGGACTGCTTGTTTACTCGAGGTCGGTAGTTTTGCTACCCCGGTAGAGGGTTTCTTTCGCATGTGATGAACAATGTGATGAGCTTATACGCAGTCGGCTCACAGTCGCCGCGTCAAGTCACACCTTGCTCTAACCAACGTCTCTTCTCTCTCCATCGCCAAATAAACGACAAACACATTTAAATACAATTACATACAATGTAATCATGCAGTCTTGTAAATGTCGATTGGCTAAAACCTGCCTGCGGAATCGATTAAAAAAACAAAGAAGATTAAGCGTTTTAAAATTATTATAAATTAAAAAAATTATTGTATGGTTCCCAAGTACTTGTTCAGCTTGGTGTACGATGATCACTGATTGTTTTTTTCATCTCACCTCAATTTTGGAAAATTATTTCAATCAGTTATTGGGTTTGGTCCTTAGGGGAGATATCGTTTTGTAGAGTAGTCCGATACTCAGTTTTGTTGGCGACCGCCACAAAATATGTAATTTGCAAGACTCATCTCGGCTTACCTACTTTTAAGTTTTAACGTTCTAAGAATTGTCTTTTATTTACATTTGAGCCCTAGACCTATAGCCCGTATCTCTTGGAAGAACTGTGATTTTTAATATGATTGTTTAACTAATCTTCATCTCTATTACACTTTTTAGAAGTACAGTATAAAATCATTACTGTATATCGTTATTTGTATGCATTTGCCGGGTGAATATCGCACATGTTTTTTTTAGAGTATGATTTAGTTTTTATATCAACAAACAGTGATTATTGCGAGAGGCAGAGAGAGAGTGAGAGAGAGAGAGGGAGAGAGAGATAGCGAGTGTGTTGGGGGCGGGAAAGATGTAGACTCTGGGCGGTCTGGCTAGCGAATGTCGCGTAGTTCGCCGCTTTGCCGCTGCATTCGCGCAGCGCCACTCCCTGGCCCTGCCCCTAGCCTAACCTTACCACTCCTCCACTCTTTCTTATAACTCACTATCATCGATTGCCGCAATAAAACTACTTATTGTTATTAAGTGTACAGTGATCGCGATCCCCACGCCCCCTCTCCCCGCCCCACTATACATCCCGGTTTATTTTTATTTTTCCTGGATTTATTTTAACTCGTTGCAGCCCATATCGGTGATGAATCGGGCAGTAGTTCGTGTGGAAATATATTATAAAAGTTATATAGTTTAGCGGAAAGTATATCGAACTATGCGGCTGGGTCGTGGTCAGTCGAGAAACCCTTGGAACTTTAGCATTTCGTCGCCATTTTAAATCGAGGGATTCTTTTTAGCAAGCTAATCTCAGTATAAATATGTACATTTGAATATCGGCAAAGAAGTTTTAACAATCTGTTACGTTACTGAACATTTCCTTTCAATGTCAAAATTATTTTAGTTTGCGACAGCATTTTTTAATTAACTATTTTATAGCTGTGAGGACTCAAAAGCATATTTGAACTTCGACTTAACAACTCAAAAAGCCCAATCCTTTTAAAAGGCTCTATTGTAATTTGTGGTTATTTTTAGCGAATTTCCTCCATAGGGAAGAAACTATTACCGTAGTCGGCATAGTATGACCTAGGCCCGGGACCATGATAACTTTTCGTTTTGAGGTCCCCAAACCCCAAAAACAACATTCGTTCGGAACTGTATATATTTATATATATATATATATGTGTGTGTGTGTGTGTGTGTGTGTGTGTGTGTGTGTGTGTGTGTGTGTGTGTGTGTGTGTGTGTGTGTGTGTGTGTGTGTGTGTGTGTGTGTGTGTCCGTGGGTGCGATAACTCTCGTAAAAAGTCCGATTTTAATGAAATTTGGTATAAACGTGTAAAGCAGCATTGATGACTTTCATTTAGAAAACCAGAAAGATCGACCCATCTGAAGTGGTATTTTGGGGGAGTTTTGTATCCCAAAAATGGATTTTTGAACTTTTTACATGTAATATTTTAAAAAGTCAAATTTTTGTTACCATTGGATTTAGCTTTCAAAAACACAGAATTCTCTATATAATTTCTCTACGTCAATTGGTTACAGAAATATTGAAAGTACTAAACACAGTACGTTGTCCAATGTTATTCTTATGGAGACTAAGAAAAATCTTATATCTAGCTTATTTATGAACGTATACTAACGAGAATTGGTATACGGCTTCATCGGGTTGGGGTCTATTGTAATTTGCACAATAAAAGGAATTTTTACCAATTATTCCCGTAGCAACAAACCTGCGTACTCAGCCCCCATGTTATTCTTATGGATAATAAGTAAAATGTAATGTCTCCCTTATATATGAACAATCATTTTGGTGTTTAAATTGTTATTCTACGTTCACCTTGTTGAGTTATATTAATATTTGCATAAAAACCAATATTTGGTGTTCCTTGTTGCAGCAAACCTGCGTACTCATACCCCATGTTATTCTTATGGAGAAAAATCAAAATGGTATATATCGCTTATGTATGAATGTATATTGATGAAACTTGGTATGTGGTTTCACCTAGTTGAGTTATATTTATATTTGCATGAAAACCCATATTTTGTGTTCCTTGTTGCAGCAAACCTGCTTACTTAGCCCCCATGTTATTCTTATGGAGAATAATTATAATGTTATATTTCGCTTATTTATGAATGAATATTGATGAAACTTGGTATGTGGCTTCACATAGTTTAATTCTATTTATATTTGCATAGATACCAATTGCTTGTTCCTTGTTTCAGCAAACCCACGTACTCATCCCCAATGTTGGTCTTATGGAGAATAATCAAAATTGAATATATCGATTATTTGTGAATATATTTTCATGGAACTTGGAATACGGCTTTATGTGGTATTAAGACATATATTTTGCATTGGAAATTCGCTGAGTACGCAGGTGTGCTGTGACAGGGGTATTTTTAATTGTTATCAATTTGCGATCAATTTATTTTTTTAACAATATACCAACTGATATATCTGTAACTTGTTTTATAACTAGCCGACGCTAATCCGAAAGTAGATAATGTTATTCAATATACATTTTATATATTGAACAAATACTGTATCCAAATCTGCAGGTTTATATTGGTTAGGGAAGGCCGTCAATGCACACGTCAAGTTGTGACCCACGCAACTTCTTCACTCCAGTGAAACTGCACTGTTCGTATCTTCGGCCGAAACTATTCCTCGATATCCCTCTTCGGTACATCTATATTTGTTAAAGATCTTTGTTGAATTCATAGTCGATATAGGACACTTTTATTTTATTTTAGACTACGCAATTCAGAGACTTAGTTCAACTTTACTCACCGATATATTTTGGTAACCGCTCATTTACCTACTTATTACACTGCAAGGCATTTAGGCTTAACCGGACGTCTATCTCATTGACCGGAAAAGGACGACCGTCTCGCGGACTTTGGAGTCGCGTATGCGTTTTTCAACATCCCCACTCCAAAGTCAAACGATTGAGCTAAACTCGGTCAATACACGAAGACACAGTCGCTTCGCTAAAGCTATCAAATTCACTCGCAACAGCGGGTCTATGTAAAGCGCCAATAACTAACGGGACTGTGGAAGACGCTGCCCTTTGGCGGCTGAGTCATTAAACGAAATGATCGGATTCGGATTTGTTCTTTGATGTGTGCTTTGTCGTCTCCGCGTCCCATCCGACGACGGCCGGGTCATCCCAGTCGTGCTTTCTGTCAACTAATCAATTATTGTTCTCGCCCGAATCTCCTCCCTTTTATCTCCACAAAGACACAATCAAACAATAAACACGCTCTCTTTTATCTCCGCCGATTACTTACTATCCGTATTCATTATTTTCTCTCTGTTCGCTAATGAATTATTGTTCTGTCATCATTCGACTCTTTCCATCCATCGCTTATTTTACTCGACGACTCAATTAATACAAATCTGTATTCGTCCTATGATAAATATAGATTTCAAAAATTGTATAGCTTCTGCCGAGAGTGTGAAAAACAACGAATGTATTTATTTCTGTTGTTGGAATATTTTATTCTTCCTGTGAGGCCATATATCGGTTACATTTACAAAGTCGTTGTTCTAGTAAGCTATAGTCGAAAGTACCAACCATATTGCAGTATTGAAAACTCAGATGCTTGTGTTATATGGGTCTTACACTTAGTTGAGTGTTCAACTATTTGTCTTGTCTGTTAAAAATGGTGCATTTATCGTCACAGACAGTACTTTACAGCGTAACTATATTATTACATACTTTATTCAACTGTATACCCCAAAACAAAATGGATTTTAGCCACCCGATGTTTATGTTAAAACCAAAAGTTTTTCGAACTTTAAACTTGTCTTTATAACCTAAATACAGAGAATCAAAGGTCAAATAAACTCTTTTAATTATTTCTCAAAACTCGATTACGTTTAAAAACAATTGTAGAGTGTATCCCTTCCTCTGCCGGACGGTGTGCCAAGGAGGGTCTCGGCCCCGTACGCTCAGATCCCCCTTGAGCTATCACAGACCGGTTTTCATTGCGACACTCTTTTCATATCGGTTTTAAATCTTTGTCCCGAATATTTGCAATCTTTCCAGTACCGTATTGATATTATTTAATTTTTAAATAACATTGTCTAACCCATTTGCTCATTTTATTTAGTTTTATAGAAGTCCGTGTAATAAGCTTTCCTACTATATTTCGTTTGTAACTTGAGTTTTTTAAAAACCATCGAAAAAGTTTCTTTACTCAAAACAAATTTTGTTTGGTTTTAGTCCGAACTTTGATCTTGTATTTCATCTACTAAACTCGACATTTTCGGTAAAATTAGTTTAATTCTTGATCTAACAACAAGTGTTAAATACAAATTACTGTTAATCTGTTTCACTGAGATCACAAACAGAAAAAATACAAATGAAAGATTAGAAATTTTGAAAATCCAGCTATCCTCCAGATGTACGTTTACATCTGGAGAGATAATCCACTTTTAAAAAGTAACTGCTAAAAATAAGTCTTATTATCTGGTGCATTCGCTCACTCGTTCACTCGTTTACTCACGCACTGACGTCTTGACGTACTGCACCTGCATTTTTGAGTAGGCCAAAAAGGGTAAGTACCCCGATTGCCGCCCCGGTATAGAAGGCGCCCCTTGTACAAAAACTAAGTCAGTCGCAGCGACCTCACGTTACGGATACCTACTTCAGTATATTTCGAATCATTATTTATATTTGTAATTTTTTTATCACAATACGTTTTGCGAGATACTGCTAATTTAAACTTAGTAAGTTTTATAACAAACAAAATAAATGCAAGCTTTGTATAATATGAGTGTAACAAAACTAAATTATTAGTAACATAGTCGTTGTTCACGTTCACAAGCATACAACGATATAACAGCTAAGAAGTGTTACTTAAACGAAAAGCACTCAATAGTTAAGTAACTTAGTTTAATCCAGAAGCAAAAAAAGCTGTAAATAATTTAAATTTGAATTATTACTGTTAAAAGACGTTATCATGCCAAAAAGGGTACATTTAATATAATTTGACGAAAACGCACCCTACTTATGCATTTTTAGACAGTTTTCTATTTTAAGAATTAATACTAAATATTTAAAAAAATAAGTGTTCTGAAGTCGTAAAGTTGACACTATTCGATAGCTTTATTTTTATGTATAATGAATTGTCGTTAAAATCAAAACTCGCCGTACGAACAGCAGCGAGCGCCCAGCTGATTTAGACCCCTTTCAATCTATGCCCAATATTTGCTCACGCGGGCTACCCCTGTTTTTGTACTCTAATAGCTCTTCATTTCCACTATCGGCATCATTCATTACCCAATCATTTCATCGGTTTTCGTTCTCGCTTTAAACAAACATTTTTGTTTTACCTTCTGCTTTATTTTGTTTAGTTTAATTTTATTTTGCCGTTTCCAAGGATTGTGCTGTTTCGAATCATATTATACATGATTTTACATCCAAATATACTAGGGCTATCATTGTATTAATTACTAGGTCTCAACCCCAGTTATTCTGTATCCTTTCAAATACAATAGTTAAAAGAGACAATTTCATTATGTTATTAACTTGTTTTATACAAGTTATTTGTTTAACGCAAACCGATATTTTGAATAGAATCAACAAATATTTTACATAACTACAATATTTTGTTCCACTTTAGCACTTCCTTTAACTTATTCCTATAACTTTATAGTTGAAATATATTTTTGTTTAATTGATGCTTAATCAAATTACCTTTTGAATTTATGCAGTCCTCACTTTTCAGCTAATCTGAAAAGCCATATTTTTTCTCTTAATGTAATAGCCTCAAAAACAGTAAATTAAATAAACAGCTCAAGTACATTATAATTGGTACAAATATATTTTTAAATTGCATTATCAATCATTATGTTTTTTCGGCGCTTACATCAGAATATAACCTTCCCGAGGGAAGTATTGTAAAATGTAACTGTGCTAAATTTGTAAATGGAACAATATTTTTCTCTGTTATGATGAAAACTGTTTATATAAATAAAAAAATAATACACCGTTTAAATTAAATTCACACCCTTCTGAAATTTGTTGAATAGGCGTCTCGCCATCTGTGAAATTAACAAAAATAATCAACGCAAAAAGTTAGAGTTACCACTTCAAAAAACAGTTTATGATTCGATTTGCTTTATGAATAGCATTTTCCGCCATAAAGCAGAAATATCGAAGCCGCAATGTGGCCAATAATGTTTTTGTACCTGCCCGATCCACCGGCTCATGACATTAAACATTTGAGAGCCGATGGCTCTAATTGGAACTGTAGGAAATCACATGCACCTCGGGTCCAGTCACCCTTTTTCTGCGGATTCCACCCCCTCCCCCACCGTAATAAAATCGTTCACACCTTCTCACGAAAAGCCGGCTGTCAATTTGGCGGAAACAAAAACCTGACGACCTCTAATCTTTTTTTCCGTTTTGTTTATGCATTCTTTTATACACTCCTTTTTGTTTCAGTCGTTTAGTCTTTTGCTGTTAATTGATATTTGCATTTATTTAAATATTTTGTTCGGTAATAATTTGATCTTTTAATGACACTAAGTAGCTCGGATTATTTCAATTAACCCTAAATTCAACCTGTAATCTTGTGTATCTACTGGTTATTGTATTTTGTGGCATATTTCACATTCTAAACTACCTCGCATTTACACTTTGTCTGTAATTGTATTTTCGTTTGAAATGTAATAAAACAAAATATAAACAATTTAATCTGTGTAATTATTTAGTTCGTTAGAATATAACAAACTTTGTTACTATACATCTCTACAATATTGTCTTATTGACCACTTCATTAACGATATTACTGACGAATTAAAAGCTTTAAACAGTTTTTTACAAATCAAACTTTTTCCTTGAACCCAATCAGATAATGTAATAGAGTAAATTGACTTCTCCCCAAGTTTGTTATCGGTTTCATTTGTTAGTTTTCTGTAAACCCGATGATCTGTCGGCATTGTTCGCTCCCGCTCAGACCTCGCAGTATCGCACGGGCCGGACCCACGGCGCGGGCCACTGGGTAATTGACTGTTTTCACAGCCCCCCCCTCCCCCGGGGTCGCAGTTTAAGTTTAGGCCAGTATCGGAGACGATTGTCACGCTGTCGGTCGAACGAATCGAACCTCGGCGCTTGGCAGCCGCTCCGCTCGCATACATAAACTATTTTTATATCTTTGTCAACCTAGGAAGGGTTTAGTGATCAAAACCGGGTGAATCGTGTATTCGTCCTTGGCTCGCAAATAGAACTCGTCTTGGTAATTTACCGTAGTAGTTGACACGGCTTACGATATCGATGCCCGCTTCTTGGCGTTAGAACATTTTTTTTTTAAATTTTAATAGGCACTGTGAGGTATGTCATATATTTGTACTTGTAAACTCAAACGTACATTGAATGCGGTTTGTGTGCGATCTCACCTCAAAATAAGAGCCGCACTTTGGGATTTGCTGTGCGAGATAAAACCGGTACTTTGTTCTGTGTTTTAGAGCTTCGGTTTTAATAGAACAAACTTTTGATATAACTGATGTTTTCGATGGTCTACTCCTCTTTACGTTATCGCTCCCATTTGATCAATTGTCAAATCGTCAAACGACGATTATAATTTCAGGTTATTAAGAACGTTTAGCTATTTATTTTAACATGCCTTGGCGACGTTTCCTTCTGAGTTGGAATGGTAGTAATGTGCAACACAAATGGTAGTTTTCACCACACTGTGCCAAATCAAAACTCCAGTGAACACTAGTTTTATGAATGAACATCAGGTTAGGGATAGAGACTGCAGTTGCTCTGGCGAGTTTGCACAATGTACCTTTTAACTCCTGTAGTCTATGAAGCTACTTACACGAATGCTGGTAAATAAAAGTAGTCAACATCTAATAATTAAGTCTCTTTCAAGATATTTTTTCCTGTGGATAGATGCATTCGGATATACTATATTCTACTTTTGATCAACTGTCATTTAAAACTTGAAAATTCCTCAAGTCGTGGCCGTTCCAGCCCCAGTTCCCACTTCCTCAGGACCCGGACCCGGACCTGAACCTGGACTATTTATACAATAATTGATCCGCACGTTGCAGAGGCACAGTGGCCGGGTGGGGGAGGGAGTGTGGGTGTGCATGTTTCTGTTTGTGCTGCGATTTGGCATGCCGGGGCCGACCTTTGCACCGCCGCTTTGGCCACCGCACTCGTTTTCATTTTCTATATTTACCGATCTGAGATGAGAATAGCCATTCACCGTGTGTCACCGTCACCACGGGCCCGCTTACAATGAAGAACGGTCATTATCGGGGCTATATTAAACCGGCCGGTGATCTGCCATGGTACGGACCGACGTCGGTGACTGGGTGACGGTGCCGCGCGCGTGCCCGTGTGTGCAAGTGTGGGAGCGCGCGCGTGCGGTCTCTGATCTATTTGGGAAACACCTGTTGGCAATCAGTTTTCCTAGTGCGGAATACGCCGAACTCTCCTGCGACGATCGCTAGCGCTCCACTCTAACGTTATTTCTTTTCAAAACTTTTCAACTCCTACAAAGTCGTTGTCGTTTATTGTGATGTGAAAGTTCGGATCCCACTAAAAATAAAATTAGTGTTCGTGGAGTATGAATTGGAAACTCGTTAAGTAATTAAATTCACTTCCTAGATTCGGAGGTTTTCCGAGTACCGAAGTCGAGTATTATATTTTAAACTAAACGTCAATAAACTATCTTGTTCAGTATCGGTTGATGTAAGAGACAATGATAGTACAAAGATCGCCTTAGCAGTATTCACTTGTATGGTAACGTTGTACATTTTACGTTGGAATTGGCACTTTCCTTGAAACAGGCCGTCAGTACAATACAACCTGTGATTTTGTTTGACTATCCTACTTGTCTTTTTATTCCTGCTGCTAAGAACAAACACGTAACCAGGCAACTCTCGATTTCTTTAGTTTTTACACGGTATTAATATATTCATCGATATACATATGAATATATACCACAATGTTCTATATAAAACAGATATTGAGTCTCCTGACCACAGTTTAATTTTTGTCTTACTAAATATTCCTTATTTCTTTTATAATTATATATTTATTGTAGAACCACACTTAATCATGACCAAATGCTTATCAATATAACAGTATTAAAATCTACCACGATAAATCTTAGTACCGAGTGTGTCCAAAAATTGCAAATATCACAAGAAGCATAAGAAGTGTCACTAGAACAGTGATACACTGTGGCAGCCAATAAAATAAAAGTTATAAGTCGCAGCCGCTACTCTTGAAGGCCAGCTAATCTTCCCGTAGTCGACTTGTACAAATAGTGGGAGATACATTAGGTGGGATCATCGATGTAAGTATATTAGAGTGGCCTTGCGGGGGGGGGGGGGGGTACCGGAATATTTCGGGAAGGTTGCAATCGCAAAGTCGAACGTCGCCGCGTCTTTGCCTCTGGTCGGAACTGTGTTGCTGTGTTGTGTTAGTTCACCCTACTCTGAACGAACCGTGGCTTTTGGCTCACCGACCCTCATTGTTTCGGCACAATGCTCTTTAGTTTAACATCTTCGATCGAGATAATTCATAACCGAACGGATGAGTGTGGACACTAGTCGAATAACAACAGGGGTTCGTCGATACACACTGTAGACTCGTTAGAGTACAACAATATCGCTGTTATAGGATTTGACACGATAATACCTGGAGGCCTGCTTAAGAGTCGAGTGATGAAAGAAAACACCATTCCCGGCGATATTAAAAAAGTTCACGAATTACTTCATTCGCTCTAGAACTCTTTGTAATTCCAGTTTGAAAAATTTCTAAAAAGGCTTTAAGAGTCTGTAATTAGTCTGTTCACAAGCTGTTTTCTGCTACCGATACCTTCTGATAAACCACATCGTTTTTAGGTTGTTATTCAGGTAACACCATTTACCCTGAGGGGACTTTTATCGGCATTGAACTCTTAGTGAAGTCGGATAAATAATGGGAAATGACTACAAATTACATTACATTACCAATACAAGTAATTTCGGGAAAACTTTTAAATGACTTTGAAACAATTTGAGTACCTCTCTTTTCATACTTAGTAAAAATAAGATCAATCAAAAACCAATAAAAAAGTATACTCCTGCCGTAGTCTCCAATGCAAAAGGTCAACTCCGGTGAGGAAGTCGAAGACGAGGAGGCGAGGCGAGGGGAGGAGTGATAAGATAATAAACTGGCGAAAAGAACGCGAGGCATTAGGAAAACGAGAAACACGGCACGTTTAATAAGGGCGAAACGATGGCAATAATAATTGTAATGTATGGAGCGAGTGGCATTAGAGCGCGACGGATATCTAATAAAATATATAGGATCTCATCGGCGGGGCTAAGAGAAGGCGGGGGAGGACGGCGGCTCGGCGAAATAGATAAAGTCATTTGAATATTCCGATTGACTTTGTGATCGAACTAACTGGGCCGGACTCGCGAGACCAGGCCGACATACGACCGCCGCGCGCCGCCCCGACGCACACTTCTCCACGATGAATTTTCGAACCGTCTCTAAAATATGGATCTGTTTCGACTGAGAGACAAGTGTATGCGAGCGCGAGTGTGAGCGTGTGTGAGTAGGAGGGAGGGCTGATACGATGAAAGGGTTGAAGGAAAACGGAGAGGGGGGTATTGAGCCTTAGAAAATGAGGGCTGATGAGAAATATCAGAGGGTTTGGGCGGGGGGCAAGGGGCTGGCTGGATGGTAATCAATAATATCTCGTGTACACAATACCATCGGATGAAACATTATATATAGCTTTGATTTCTCTTTTGCATCGCGCTGTCTCTTGGCCCGAGCACCGGTCAGCCGATTCTCTTATCTCACTCCGGATAAATAAAACTGCTAAATTCGCCTTCCCCCGTCCTCCCGTCGCTGCGTATTAACGCACCTTACGCCCGCCGACCTCGCTAACGTTGCTTTCGTCTAGTAATTCGTTCCGCTTTAATTTCGACCTATAAATCCTCCATCCCTATTAATTACTCGGACCTTTATAAACTCGATTTAACATTATACTTCTTCGTAAACGTATATGTATTTATTACATTACCATTGGACAGTAAATTTTCAGTCTAATAACAGTTAGATAATTGTCTTCGATAAAACTTTCATTCGAAACTCGGCCTATTTTAAACATAAATTTTTCGCTATAATATGATAACTATCTATTTATAATTAATAATAATTCTAAACTCCGGCAGGAAGCTTTTTACCATCATTTTGAAGTCATACCAAATTTAAAAATAAACAGGTCTAATGTTCAATTGTTCTCGATTAATGCAAATTTAAAGTTTTTAAGAATATACGAAAAGGTTTACCTAAAAACTTAAGAGCTTAAATTTCATTGGTGGGATAGGTTCGCTGGCAAGAATACATGCGTAAGAGTCTCTGTTGTATGCTTCGTGTTGTAAATAAGTCGATATTTTAAATATCTGATCAGACAAACGCATGTTGGAAAATAAACCATTTCCAGACCTAGTTCGAATACATTCTCGATTGTATAGGCCTTAGTACTGCCTCAAAGAACGCCTATGATTTGGCATGTAAATTACCTCGATAAAAATTACGAAAACAAGCTTTAATGAAGTATTAAAATAATAAATTCTTATTGAGAGCTGCTTAGTTTACCATAAGAAATTCGAAGAACTCGATGCCATTCGCGAATAATAACCCTTTAATCTTTGATTGTGAACGCATAACATCAAAGATCAGAAAGTCAGGTTTCAAATTGATTCTCTTACGACCGATTTTAACTAAACGAGGTAAATTCTCTCATAATCTAATTCTTATTAAAGATTAACCTTCCTTTGATTTTCTCTTCGCTTAAAGCAAACACGTTCTGCAGAACTAGGGAGTATTTAAAGTATCTCAACAACAACTTTAATAAACAGTAAATTTTTAGCGATCGAGTGCATTATTCTCAATCCAGTGACCTTAGGTGAGTATAGCTCTTTATCTCACTGAGATGGTTATGCATATCGTTACGTCTGAGATTATTTAACTCTCGTATATTAAAAGTACCTCGGTATCATTTATCCTAATCTAACGTCATAGCGCGGTAATAACCTTAGGTATTTCGTTATGAATCTTCCCGTCTAAATTCATCAGTAATGAAAATAATGGTGATCGTGTCCTAGTATTTTCGACAGTCGCCTAATTGCCTTCCCGCGTCGGAACGGCGAGACGGCAATTAAAGTATTTAATTTCCTCGCCTACAAATCTATCCCGAGATATAAGCGATGCTAAGCCGGTGCGGGAACGAGAAGTCGGTGTTATTGTTGGGAATCGTAATACGCGTCTGTTTACCGATAGACTTGTAGCTAAGGCGGATTGTTTCATTAGAGCGGGCCGCTCGAGCGAGTGGGTGTGGGGTGTGCAGCTAACGGAATTACGGCTAAGAAATGTAACGCTGTTTTCGTTCACGCCGCGTGCAAAACTTAAATAATTGTCTGTTCAGATAGGAGGGATTAGCGGGAACTCTCCTGCGGGATGAGACCACCTCCATTGTTCTGCACTCTTCATCCCGCGCCTCCTTGTACCCCGACTGCACGCGTGTGAGAGTGTAATCACTCAGCGAGAAGACGCACGTTGCAACAATACGTGGCCTAGAGAAGGAGAGGCACTACAGAGGCTAATCACCTATTAAAGATCACCTCCTAGTATTTTGCAGATTAACAATGTAACACAAAACAGTAATTATAATAGGCATTAGGAATATTCATTAAATCAACCTAAGAAATGATATTTCAGGAAAAAAGTTTAATTCCATGATGGTTTATTTATTTAACACAAACTATCACCCGGCTACGAAGTTTCCCGTACTTTGGACGCGAGTAGCTATCAGGGCTGCCGAGTTAGACACAAAGAGATCGGTAAAAGTTGTCGTGTCTGTTTATGGCCGGACTGTGTGTTGTGCAACTGCGTTTCTCTAGATGTTCTACATCTACCTTGTTGCAGCAATGAAGTCTTTGGATGCCTGGTAGTTAGTGATTTAACTTATACTATCATTTTATCGGTAAACTTACTTGAGAATGCTTCGTTCTTAAAAAATCTTCTTTTGCTTGGTTCGTTCCTTAAACTACGAATTAAAGTCCGTTCGCATTAATTGTACTAATTACTTAATGTAGTTTATTTATTTTTTATGTACTAACGTTAATTCAATTTATAAATTCACTTATTCATATTTGACAATAAAACAATGTAGAGTTAATGATATAATTTATAAAGTCACAGCCTACTTAGAACAATATATATATATGTAGAATTAAGTCCTTATTTAAAATGCATAATAGAATATTTAAAAGTTATCGAATTCAAAATTGTGGGGAAATTTAATTTGTATAGCCAATGAGTGTCACAGAACAAGTAGGATGAATCATGGTGCAAATGTTTATCAAAACAGTTACTCCAGCCACGTAAGAGTTACAAAGGGGAGGAAGGGGGATTCCAAACTCCCCTAGCACCCCCTTCCTCCTGGCGTACCGACGGCTCATTCAAAATTTCCTTTAAACTAACTCCCAACTACAGTACTTAATTTCATTGTACTTTTTTTGTGAATGGTTACATTTGAACCTTTACCTTCTTAGCAAGGGATAAAATAAATTTTAGAAAGTTTAAATAAAGAATGCGTAGTTATCAGTTTGTATGTTAATTTGTATCCGTGTTTAATTGCCTTACCTTTATTTTTCTTTGGTATTTAAAATGCCTACAGGTATTGAAATGTTGTTTCCCATTCTCTAGATCAGCCGGAATTATTTTTACCCCGCCCCCCTCCCCCCAGATTGCAACCAATTGCAGAGGCTCAAACCGACCATTAAAATATTCTCACCTTTTGTTAAGGCTTTATACGAATTCCCAATAATTTAAACCAATCGATTTAACAGTGCGAATGAAATATTAATTTTGTAGGTGTCCCGAAGGTGCGATTTCCTATCGAGACTTCGCCTAATCACAGATCCTCGCCTCTTCGGGTTATTTCTAGGCTCACATGACACTTCACTACGCGAGCGTCATGTCTGGTGATCCCTCCCCCCGCACGCACACTCACACACACGCGCCGCACCAGATGTATTTTCGATATCCCTCGCCCGTCGTCGTGGGTGGAAGGAACGTTTGAAATCGAATGTCCTAACGACACTTATTTCGGATCCCACTAATTTCGGAGTATGCGTGCCGATCGACTCGCCTCGCATCCCCGCCCGCGCTCCTCCGCTTTCGGTATTTATAATTTCGCTAGTTTTGTGACACCGATATTTCAAAGGCGAGAGCCAACTTAATGTCCGGCTGAAATAGATCGCTGACAACACGTTCTTTGTGCATAAGGCGACCACCGCTTGTCTTTAATCTTAATGAAGCGAGAAATCAAATTTCAATGTTTCCTCGGTATAAACAGCTCCCTAGTTCGTCTCTTCCTCCCGCTTACCGCCCTTGTAGCACGGCGTTGTTTGTTTGGCACTTGAAAGTTACTGTGTTCAGCAATTGTTATAAAATGAATTAGGCTACTGAGTTTGTTTTCATTTTTCTACGGTTATGTTTAACAACTATCGAACTGATAGAAAACCCCAATAATATTATATACAGAAATTTATAATCATACAGTCACAGTTATTTTAAAATAGGTGTAATCTAAGGGTATGTAATCATTATCTTACTTTACTTTAAACTCCCATCAAAATTATCGTAATAAATTGCATAACTTCTTTACCATTGCAAGACATATTTACGGTTGTTCACAAACTCGTCTTATAAACTTTATAAATTACATTTTCTTCACTGTCGAATTCCAAAAATGTATATACAATAACTGCGCTACTATAAATGATCATATGGAGAACATTAAATCAGTTTCTATAACTATAAACTTGGGATCTTGAGGGTGAGAGTCTCGGATAGACAGACGTCTCCGTTTTTGTAGAACAGTACACCCCACCCTTCCCCTCCCTTCCCCTCCCCCGCGTCACATAATTACACGCATGTGGTAGCGATCAGATACTCGTATCTGGGACTGCTACTCGATCGGTAGCACCCAAACACACGCTTCATAAATTAAATAATTTTCTTTCCATTCCTTTCTATCTCTGGCTTGAAGATATGGAAGTTCTTATTACCTCTTTTGAGGAGCGTTAAGAAGATGGCTAATAATCCAATTAGAACTTAACTGTAACTACTTTGGTAATAATGTTGTTCTCTATACCAGAACCCCTTCACTCTAAACATCTGGTCTTTAAAAAAGTATTTGGAAAACTTAAGGAAACTGTTCCACTTACGAAACTCTCATGATTTTTTCTAAGATCGAATCAGTTGTAAATGCCTCCCAAAAGTTCCTTCTGAAAACTTAATTGTTGGTGGTCTTATTGAAGAGACGTTATGTTATGTTATACGTAGATATTTCCAAATTACATACTTCTATAGATCACATATATTGCTACTAAGTAGAGTATATGGGAAACATGTGTTCGGACGTCGTCGTCTTGATTTCAACCACTTCATCATTATAGAAACCATAGTTCCACCGTCGTTCTATGTTAGAATTAATCTGATACCCTCATGTTTCTTACCAGATCATACATTCCCAACTCAGTAATTATAATACTGTTTTCGTTCACACTGTTTGTGTAATAATTATATAAAACTTACATAAAAAAGAGCATAGATTTCACAATCAAGTCACGGGGCATATTGAACAATCGTGACTTCTGAATGGCAGTACAGTAACAGTCTAGATGAATAAACTATTCTATACTGATAGAACAATGGTAACAGTGTAATAATAAAACTGATAAACAAAGGGTAAGAAAACGCCTGTAATATAACAAACTACATTGGCTATGGCTCTAAGAATTGAAGAGCTCAACAAAGGGCACAGCGTATCAAACTAGCACGCCGTGACTACCCATATTAATCGGCCTCCTACAACTGATCGCCGCCGAGTCGCAATTTAAATATGCTTATGTTTCTCCTGCGATTGTCGTCTTGGTAGTTAGACAACAATCGAATGTTTCAGATAGAAAAGGGTTTGGCTATGTCTAACGAATCGGAAGTTCGACGTTTTGTGGTTACCTCTACTCTTCAAATTTTTGATATATTTTGATTATAATTTATAAGAAATTCTGAGACATTTAATTTATGTTAGAATTCTTGTTAGAATTGTAGGTGTTGTATGGGCGTATTATGTGGTTCATAGTAAAACTGGAATACACACAGTTAACGTAACTCATAATCGGTTATTTCCAATCTCTTTTCAAATTATTATACCGTATTTGGATCTCATTTAAATAGGTAAAATGTTCAAAATATAAATTATTTTCCCTCTTTACAACGTTTCTGAAATTCTTCTAAACTTAACAAACTATTAAATCATACTTTTTAACAGAGAAACATGGTTTGTACACCCTCGTTCCAAACCACTCATTATTAATCTTTAATCATTTTCACTTGTATCTATGTCTTTAGATAATTGCATTTTTTTATTCACACTCAATCGACTAACACAATGTGGGTAATTTACTAAAAATTTCTCGTGGGTAAATTCTTAGTAAATAAATCCTAATCTTTCATTATTTATACCGATTTTACCCCCTACAAGTATTTTTTTAAATTTTGTTATGTAATTGATAAAGAGTAAAAATATTTCTTTCTGAACAAAGCGAGAGAAGGGTAAGGAACAGCGACCTGTTGTAAAGAGGCTACTTTTGAAATCAACCAGGAGTCCCACTCTTTCGTCCCTCCCCCATATTAGAACACCGGGAATTAAAAGAAAAACCTATAATCTGGATTACCTCTTAATCCGGTCTCGATTTAGAGGGTTTATCTTATCCGGGGCGGTTAGGCAAGCGCAATCTTTATCACGGCATTCCTACCATTGTCTATCACGTCATCTCTGATTTATTCACTTTTGTTTTACGCTTTCCGTTCAATTAATTACAGCTTCGGTTTGTCGCTTTGTTTTCTATCCATTTGTTACAGTTTTCGACGAACGCTTAATGTATTTACCCGTGACAAAGTTTGATTTATTTTCCTCTCTTGTTGTTGGAACGGAAGCTCTCCAGGTCCGAGACTAGCGGTTTATTGACGACTGGGCAGTGTTCGCACGTTACACACGTTGGTATACCACACCCTAATCTACATGAAAACTTTAATGGTTATTTCAGGATTTTCCCAAATAAATCGTATCGATTGTTTGCCTTTGCCTATTGAGTTTATTGATTGCTGTGTAATGTAGTAACTTTATGGTATCATGCGAGAACCTTTGTAAAACTGGCTTCTATTCCACGTTCAAAACTAACTATTGTAAATCTACTTCAAATGCACGTAAAATTAAGATTAATCTAAATTAAGGTGCAACTAAACAACAAATCTTTGACCAAAATGTCACTTCCTATTCTTTATTTAGTCTCTTTGTATATTTGTATAAGTGTTTTTAATTTCAATTATAACGTTAAGTACGAAAACCTTCGGATCTTGACACGTCATAAGCTGTCTAATAGTCAGAAGGAGAGCGACATAGAGAACCTCGCCGTCTACACCGAGCCATCCGTCACCTCGTCACCTAGGAGCCAGGAGCAATGAACCTCCGCGCGTCACGGATGACTCATGACTCGGCCCTCGGACCCGGCACCACGGTGTCCACGGGGCCGAGGAGGCTGGTCCCCGCGACGGGCGGAGCCTCTTTTGGTGGGGGCAATGAGAGATCTCCTCCCGTGGCCGCATTTTTATTCTATACAAACCCCTCCCACCTTCGGCATTCTCGTTCCTTTTACCGCGATCGGACGGGTTCGATCGGCGCGGCGCCGGCCGGCGGTCAGTTCAGTGTTCACTTGGCCCGCGCCCAGCCGCGCTCGTCAAGGTCGTTTCTGCCTTTCATAAAACGTTTCGTCGTACGACCCTCTCGAAATATATATTTAATATTCGGCGAGCTGTCAAAATATTTATATTACCTAACGTCCCGGCGTCGCCCGTTAACGCCGTGTCGGATTTCCCGCGACTGTTGACGAGAGCGCCGCGACGCGCGACACCGACGGACGTCACCACGCATCATTTTGTCGCCGCGGACGGAAGACGCAGTTCTTTTCATTGTCCGTCGTTTCGCATGGACTCGTTCGCACAATCATCAATGACTGTTTGGCAATTACAATTTTACATACGATTTCCAGTCTGGTCTCATTGTGCGCCGCCTGACGTCCATTACGATGCCCCGCGGGCTGTGACTTGGCCGTTGACTCTGCGCGACTAGAGGCTGCCGCGGTATTGTCATCGTTCCTTCTCCTCCTCCTTGCATCTCTCCAATAGGGTTGGTAAAGAACAGAAACTTAGTACTATCCATCCGAACAAGTGTGTATCATCGGCTTAGACAGTTGTAAATTTTAAATTAACGTTTTACACACCCAATTTTTACTCATCCACTTTATCAATTTGGTGAGGCATTCATAGTGGAATCGAACATAAATAGGTAACAAAATAAAACCGTTAATAATTTATTCGCAATTATATAAAAAAGTTGATAAAAATGTTTCTAAAAATCAAGCTAAGTAAATTGTATGCATTATTTTATCCAAATTAGTATAATGAACGGTATGATAAATATATATTTATATCTATTTTATTAATGCGAATCAGTAATACTACAGTTCCTTTCATCCAAACACTCGCCATTAATTGCATTCAAATTAATTCAGAACTAAACTCGAGTGAATATTGAGTGAAGTCGAAAAACTTGAGCGGCGGCCACAGGATTTTCGCAGACCAAAAGCGCCTCAAGTGTAAGTTACCAAAGTATCTTGGCAATTATTTACTTACATTAAGAGGATTATATGGCATAAGACTTGAGAAACATTGAAAAACCAAAACTGAAACCCGTCGTCACTTCTGGTGCAAATTCGCTGTGCTTTTAGCATCACAGTCACTTGAAATATCAGTTGAAATATTTGTAGGTGCCATATTCAACTAGGTAGCTTGACCTTTTAACAATATATTTTCCCAGATATGCGACATATATCAACTTTAAATCAACCAGTGGATTTGGAGAAACATTTAGGGACAATTCAGGTGATATTTTCTTCTCAGGAACATTTTTAGTTGATCGCATTGTTTAGATAAATATTACCGGTAAGTAAAACATATTTTAAAGACCCAATTTTTAGTAATGTTTAAACAAACAAAAATAGTGTATCAGAAATAACACGTCAACTACTACATTAACCTCATAATGTTAAATAAAACAAATATTTGTTTTTTTAGGCTTATATTATGTACATTAAGATTCATTTTGTACCAATTTACTTTACATGTATGTAGGATATTACTGATGAGATTTTGACAGATATGGACGGATGTGGTAGTTGTGAAAATTACCTACAAGCTCTTAGTTGCAAAATCCTAAAGATTCATTCGGAATTCTAATTTTAAATGACATATTATGTATTCTAAAACGAATTGTTTTTATCTAATGTTCGGACTAAGGCAGCATGATGTCGTCAATACAATGATGATGTTATTAAATTAATGAATAAAAATCCTAATTTCAATTTAGTTAGATTAGTGAGCTTCCTTTGTGTAACCAAGCACCGTTATTATCATGCATCAGATTAGGTTATTTCGATTTAAATATTTGATTTCGAAAACGATCATTGGAATTGTTCACAGTCGTAAATAGTAATCAGTTAAGTAAATGTTTTTCAAAACTATGTCAATCCTTTGATACACCGCAGAGACTTTAACAATAAATAAATAAAATCGTGAGAATAAATCATACTTATTGGCACAACAATTTATGAACTCTAAAAAAAGAACAATATATTTACGAGTTGACCGGTTATTTTCGACTTCGGGGACAATGCCAGCGGCTTAGGGGTCGAGTGTTTTGAATACTGCAAATGTCTGGTCTGCGATTGTAAATCAAATAATCGACTGTACCGATTTTGTCACTGTCGGGGATATTTCGTATAATTGCCACCGAAATATATAACTTTTGAAGAAGCGAGTGAAATAGTCTTGTTTGCATAATATTTCTGGTGAGAGTTTCTCAGAAAACGCACTCATTTCCTTTTTTGAGCGATTTCGGAATAATCTCCTCAATGCAGACACTCGACAAAGCGACATTACCGGTCGCAATGTACACTGTACAACGCACTAATGTTTAGATCCCGTCCTGAACCTAAACACTCATTTGTAGAAGTCAAATGTTTGGCCGGTTCCCAGCAGTGGGGATGCGTTGTTTTGCTTCCTTATAAATATATAATGCTGTATATGTAAGTCAGGGCGTCGTTACACAGGGTCGGGGCGGTGGAGGAAGGGGTTACTTCTTTAGGAAAGGACTCCAAGAACCGTTTTTGGCTCGGAGTCTACCCCATGCTCTTTAAGAACGGCAGATAACAGTAAATCCGATCCCCACATCTACAGTACCGCATGGTCGAGCTCGGTATATACAGGACGTCCGGACTTTAGACGTACCGAAATTACAATTTGGACCTTCGTAATGTGCAGACTAGTCCATAATTGTGTACATGAAGAAGATTGTAATGTAGGCAAATAATTAAAATATTATGCATTGAATGTATTAGGTTCACAACATTGTTATTTATTGCTGCTGGTTGAATCCTACTCGAGCTGAATGTTGATTTTGTTGTTTATAGACTTTTTAAAGAGTTTTTTCTCCTCAATAACTTAAACAGTTAAATATTGCAGCAAATTGAAGAGTAAAGAGTTTTTTTATTGTCCTTAAGGTATTTTGTAGTTTATTGTACGTATTTGAAGATATGTATATACATTTTTTTATAACTAGTACCACAGAAAACAGGTGTCTTCGTGACCAATAAGCGCGCCAGGTTATTTTATTATACATCGTAAAACTCATGTTGAAGGTACCGCTCTCCTTTTAAATCATTTATTTAATACCAATCGATTTTAAGTCCAGAATGCTGAAGGGAACTTAAATTTCTAGTTTCAGTTGTCATTCGCTCAGCAATTACACGTGCGTCACCAAATAAACAGAGATTGGCCCACGCGATTTTGAAAGGATCCTGGATTTTGCCCACGGCCCTTAAAATAGTTATCGAAAGTGGGGGGGGGGGGGATAAGCCCGAGACGCGGCGCGACGCTCAAACTCACTCCGGAATCTTGGAAACAGATGGGGCTATTAATTAATTAACGAAAGTCCCGCTTCCCTACTTTATCGAAAGGCTTATACTTATATTTAGAAACTTGGGAGACAACTTGGTCGCATCAAAGAGTTGAAAAGAGTTGGTCAGAGGCGGCTGGGAAACGACAACCTGCATTAATTTAATTAAATCTATAAACACCCGCTCTTGCAGACTTTCCAATCTTTTGACTTTAGAACTCGTCGTTGCCTTATGCGCTGCATCCGGATCTTTGTTTTTATCGTGTGGGTGCCTGATTTGAATTGAAAATTACTAAATTGGCTTAAAGCGTTGGCTGTAATATCAGAAAGGGTTTTAGGAGATAAAAATATGTTTAGCTTAGTTGTTTTACAATTTAGTTTTAAGGATATTAGGCGTTCGTAATAAATTATTTCCTGCCGAATGTTCCATTCTACCTCAGAAAATGTTCAGTAGTCCGTATCAGTTTACCTCGTCCTCGGGGAGTAATCAGATTTGTAAAAGTCTATTCAGTCGTATCGTAATAATCTATATGACTAGTGTAGTGACAAATTAGGATTTCCAAGGTAATTTCCTCCCATTCAGATGCAATAACCAACTATTTTGACGGGCTATGGGCAAGATGGCATGATACAAATTAGATTGTTAAAACTGATGGGTCTTTTCTCCATTTATGTGCGACTGGAGTTATTAAGTCCACATAATATAGTATAATGTAGGTATATCATTTTGAACAAGACTGCTAGTGACAATATACCCGAGAGTCCAGTGTGAGACTGCAAGCCTTCATTGCCTCTACCTCAAAACTGCTATGTAGTGAAGTGTGACTTTAACATGGGCCTGCTTGAGAGGCTGGTGCGAGACTGCAAGCATATTGTCCATTTCATTCTGTGGTCTTTCTGTGGATTTAATCTCCAATACTTATAATATGCATCACAGATTCTCCTCTCTTGTCTGTGGCTGTTAAGGCGAGTTTTTACCAGGATCAGAAGCACCGAGCACAATATTAAAAACAAATTCCAAATCCCAAATAACGGTTATTCAAATTTAAAGTACGCGAAATAAAAATAATTGCTTAAAGACCCAAAGTGACGGTAATTTTCATTCGTTTGTTCGATAAGTATAAGTAAAACAAGCCTTAGGGGTCGAGTGTTCCTCAATGGAACGATACCCCGTTTAAAAAAGCCTTTGAAAAAATTACGACATTCAATAAACAAATCGGGCGCGTAAAAACAAGGGCTGTCGGTCTGACGATATAAAGCCGATGGTTCGATATGTAAATAGAGGTTAGGCCTATTGTGAGAGAAGAGATGTGTCGGGGAGCGGAGCGGGGGAGGGGGAAGGGGTGAAACTTCAGCCTTCGTCAAAGTTGGCAAAATCAAGTAATCAGTGACAGTCAGTATTATTCCCAACTCCAGTTCTAATCGGGGAAACAAATGAAGCTCCAAAATAGAATCACTCTTTTGTCTGGTGCAGAATTCAAATGAGTAGACGGAAGTTGACGTGCCATCGACAAATCAGGCGGAACGATCGTCATCTGCTTCCGACTCCTGCCCGACCTTTTATTATTCCGGATTGCCGATCGCGCTCTCCGTATGTCACCGCCACCGACGGCGATGTATGTGACGTGGACGGCCGGTGTAGAGGTGGGTCCGGGTGGCTCGCGGTGCGTGCTGCGGCAGTCGGACCGCGACCGCGCGGTGTCCGCAGTCCCAGTTCCGCCTCGTGTGTGGACTGCGGTTTCCTCGTTTTAACTACACATGCACCGATAGTTAACAACAGACTCGAGACCGTGTTACGTTTTGTCAACATCGATCCTGCTCTAATATTCAGTAGTAATGTGCAATCGTAGTGCGATTCAATTCGATATACTCTCTCAGATTTGTATGACATAAGGTAATTAGATTAAAAAAGATTTTATAAATTTTACTTCCCTTTTCCTCCTTCATAACTAACTTGATTTTAAAATGAAACAAAGTGTTGTTTGCCAATTGCGAACCCGTTTTAAAAAACATCAACGTAAACTAGTAAAAATTGTCAATAACAATGTTAACTAATTTGTCTATAAAGACATCATAATGCATATGTAGAAAGCCATATAACAAAGTGCACAACTGTATACGCAGGCATCGTGTAACTTCCGCGAATGCAACTAACAATGACGCTTTGCAATGCCCCTTACATTTTTAATCAACTACTGTATTTTTAAACATTTATATTATATAAAGTAATCAAACCTTCTTTTTAAATTAAAAACAAAAGGGCCATGCAGACAGTTTGGAGAAATTTCGTTTTTTTTTCAAATGAGTTATATATTTTTATTGTATTTTTGGGCAATTACCCAAAAAGATAAGGTTAGGTTATCAAAGTCCATTTTTAATACCTCCTCGAAGAGAACCCCTCTAGCTGCTCCACCGCGAGCAGAAATTACGCTCATACCGAAAGACCGGATAGTAATTTATGGGAGACTTCGGCTTCATTCTGCATGGCGATTTATGTCACCACTTTGAACTAAATATAGTGTGCTCTAAACTGTAAAGGCATAGATCTTAAAAATAGATTTACTACTCGGAGTATCACCAAGTCGTATTCGAGCCCACCGATAATTAAATGTTCAGCCTACCTCCGGAGTGAACAGGCCTACGTTAAATTTGTATAAATAAACGGTTTGTAATAACTGGCGCGTTTCTGTGTTCCGTGATTTACAACAATATGACGTCCCTGATTGCCTAAAAACATAAAATGGCCGCTGAACGATCAATATACGTCGCTTTGCAATGATGAGACGTCGGTTTAACTTATAACTGTCGCATAAAAATTGTTCTTCTCTGCATAATAGTATTTATCGATACTTAAATAAATAAATGGGACTTTCGTGCGTTCTTAGTCGAGTTGCAGATACTCGTACGATTTGAATTCGTTAATGAATATAGTTTGATTAACCAAAACATGAACATATTAGTTCAGAAAACTTATATATAAGAGAATATATTTAGGTTAAAAATATCGTTTTTGTGCTGACAATTCTTTCCTCGTCCCACTACATTTGGTTTCAAACATTAAAAAAATCTGGAAGAAGTGGGGAGGGATCCGGGGGTGCGGAGGTTCCCCCCTTTTTGAGAACCAATTGTACCTTTTGCGACATTTTTCAAGAATTTACCTCCTTTCCTTTTTTAAATATTATGAAAATGCTCAATAAACTTATTGCCTCTTGTTTCACAAACTCCACTACATTTCAACACTGCCCTTTTCCCCCTGTAAATCCCAGTAGTTCGTAGAAAAGTGGGTTCCCACTCCCACTAAGACTTTTCGCACGTTTCTGAGCAGCATGAGTTTTCGGAACCCGCTGTCATCACGATGCTTATCAGTTAAGCCGCCACGTTTTCCCCAGATGCTGACGCCCCCCTGATGTGCTGCTGCGCTGAGGAACACCTGGCCATCCGGCTGACGCCGTGAGACTTGCTGGCGCACGCATGGGACTATCATTTCCGATTCGCATAAATAAGACACATGGTTGACACGACCTTATCGCGCCAAGTCAGAAGGCGAGTTGCTGATGTCATTGTAGCCCTGAAGCTGCGATCACTGCGTTTATACCGGAGCACACACATCATACCATACGCCTGTCGAGGTGAATCATGCGTTTTGATTATAAAGGCTTTACTGCGTCTTAACATTAGTCACGACCAATACATTTTCCTCGATCGAAAGACACATCAAAATCACATGTGTACATTTATTGTATTTTTTTACTTATTTTTATAATTAACGTATTTCTTTCTCTTTAAAAAGAAACCAGTCAAAAGGACAGAGTTTATTCATCTCCAAAAAATACATCCACAAACAGCGATGAAACATAAACAATTGCATATATTCACAATCATTAACAACGAATTTTAAACATAGAAATAATAAGACAGTGAACACTAGTAACTCTAAGTAATTTTTGTTATATGCGCGTCCATTGATTCAATTATCAGTATATTTAAATTAATAAAGTCATATTTCTATTCGAATAACACATACATCACCGAAGCATAAATTCAAATACAATTTCATGTCCTCGAACCCAGATGAATTACTGACAAAGTCACCCACCATTCACAGAAACCCATCAAAGATAAGATTTCATTTCTCATCCTGACGTCATTGGCTAAATTAACGATTCACAGCCAATTAGAGTTACAATTGCTGGTCCGATACGTATGCGATGTCGCCATGTTCTCGCCCGTTCTGCCTGCAAATCTACATCTCTATACACATACACCCTCTCTGCGAGTTAGGTAACGCTGTTGAGAGGGAGAGGGGTAGAGAAGCGTTACGTAAGGTGGAGGGGTAAACTCGCAAAACCCGCATTTGAGTTGACCGCTAGTTCTGGTTGTTTTTCAACAGATAGGGAACACAGAGGGTGTACTGTAAAGGCATTGCTCCATATGTTGTCAGTCAATCAATCAAATCGCTTTATTTTCCTAAATAATATTTACATTCATATTTAATTCAAGCACACAAAGTTTACATGGTGTTTTTACACCTAATGTTTCAATGTAATTTCATGTTTAAACATGCTAATTAACTCAAACCGCTCACAGTCACAAAACCAGTTTTTTAGAGAATACTTATCATCTTATAGTCCTGGAAATTAACTAAGCTTTCTTTAAAAACGACTATTATTAAAGTTGTATTTGTACCAAAACCCAAATAAGTCAAACAAATGTGTATAATATTTCAAATATGTTGATATAATGAGCCGGAACTTTCGTTGACACATAGTCATGGGTCTAGCATTCAACCCAGCACCTAAGAGTAAAAAGGATGTGATATATACTAAAATATCATATAACGGCTTTAGCTGATTTGATGTACCTGGTTCTGTAGGTTAGGTGACAACTGTGGAATTGCTGGGCATTAGAAAGGTCGGAATGTGAAGAAGTTTTGTAGGAAATATTTGAAAGAGAATGGCGTAAACCTGTACGGTCATCTATGCTGTGATTGAAATATTGAATTAAATAATATTAAATTGTTAATTAATAACCACAAACTAATAGTTGAACTTCCACCATACTATAGTGCAATCGTAACTATCATAGGGGGTGCAAAGCTACACAAAGCTAAGGTGAAGGACCTAGTACATATTTTTAATTAATTCGACATTCAGTTATTGTCTTGCAATACGTAACACTACACGATGCTCGAGTTGATTATATAGTTTGAGTCGAATACTAGTTATTGTAATGGCGTATACGTAAAACAAAAACTGTTTCACCTATAAATCGAAATATCTTTAGTTATAATCGCTACTGAGGTAAATAATTTGAATACGATTACTCACGTTTAAACTAAAAAAATCTAAAATTTTGCAAAAAAATACTTTAAAATCTCCTTTTAATACCTGATCAATTTATAATATATTATCCAGTTCTTATAATGCATTATTAAATGTCACAAAAAGTGAAAACTATTTTTACGCGTTTTAAAAATCTCCGGATGTAAAAAAGACTGTTAAAAAATCTAAACTCAAAGATAGTCTAAACTATTTTTATTGAACACTAGACCCCAACTCCCCTCCCCACATAAAACAGAATCTACAAGACACCGGTTTAGGGGGAGGCAGCGCTAATATGCGTCACAACATTATCTTTGGTGAACAGGAAGCAAATAAAGGTGTCGGCAATACAGCGCACAGCATATAGGCGGAGCAGTATATTACTGACTGGGTAAAGCGATTGTAGACCACTTTACTGCACCTGCCTCAAGCATTGCACCTTTTACAACAAATTTTTTATTTATTTAGTTAGTTACAATAAATTACTAAGAAAATTACTTTTACTCGTATTGTGCTGATCAAGCTAGTTCTGACTTGTAATTACTTGGGAGACATTTTTTATAAGTATTATATCATCCCATCGGGGAGATATATTCATATGTTTTAATAACCATCTGATCAAATTAAATCATCTGCAAAAAGTTAAAATTACAGCTTTAAACGCCAAAGGGGCGGCGGAGCCGCAATGGATTTCGGAATATTTTCTGAATTTCGACACACATAGGAATCATAATGAACATTTCCACTTGTTATAGGAAGGGCTTTTGTCACGATAACAACTTTATAATTGGTATGGTGGGTTTGTATATTCATACGACATAGTTAAACGATTAATATATTTTACCTGTCGGTTTATTAGGTAGATTAATCTAATTGTTATGTGTAATTTTACTAGTTATTAACATATGTACTGCATATAGCAATTCAAAGTACTGGGGAGAGATAAACAAGAAAGTAACACTACAAACAAATTAAATGTATTTATTATACAGTACAAACTATCCATGCAATAACTTAAGTTCGATGAAATGAAAATAATGTGATATTTTCTTACTTTCTACTTACTGTACTTGTTAACATTTAAATAATCACATAACATTATAAATATTACAAAATTGACAAGATGGAGCTGTTGAAAATCAAATTCATCCGTTGCTACCCACCCGATAATTTAAAATGCGGATACATTATTCTTCCACGTTTCATTGTGTGTTGTTTGCCGAATCGTAGAAAACTAAAGGCGACTTGATTTGATGCAACGTGATGCAGACGTGCCGCGTGACGGGGGAGACCTTCGCCAGCTAGTCGCTTATCCGCTCATCCGCTCATCATTCGCCGACCTCGAATTTCTTATTTCGACAATGGAATCTAATAGACTATTTTACCACTGTGTGATTTCCCCCGCGGAAAACCCGAGTCGACCAGCGCGAACATAATGGCATCGAGAGTCAAACAGGTTCATGCGCTTTGATTAACACGGGCCTAGTCGCTCGGAAAGGCAATTGAAGCGTTTCCTTAAACGATTGAAACCGATGGCAAAACGAGCGGAGAGGAGTTTTGATGGGGTTTTGAAGCGCCACTCGTCATCGCTCGGCCCGCAGACGCACATATGTTAACAGCCACGATTCATCAACTGTTTTAAAACAGTGCGACTGTTCAAAAACCGGAGCACGAAGGGTTTTGTGAGTTATAGCCCTGATAAACAATCGATCACCCGTCACATCGCTCCGCGTTGAAGCGACTTGACGTATTTCAATAACACCCGGTTTTTGTGACGGCATCGCTTCACTTGTTGCGTTTCAATTTAGTCTTCATTTGTCCAATCGACACGTCTACATGTTTTCCGATCTCAGGACCCCGTTTGTTGTATATTTTGCGTTTTACATGTGTAATTTTGTATCGAGTAATATTGTGTGTAATTCGGCTGATTCTTTCTATACTATGAATATTACTCTCCTTCGCGATATAAAATGCATAATGTAAAACAACTACGGCCGTTTTTGAAGTGGTTACTTGTAATGAATAATCTTACCGAGGAATATAATGAGTTAATGGAATAGCTTTGCGATACAAAATCTTATCCTTAAATCAAGTTTAATATTATCTCCGATTATGTATTTCTCATTATTCGTTAATATAATGCTAATACAATTTTGTACTTATAACAGATTAAATTACACTATTTTCATGGTATCGAATAAATAAATAACAGGATCACTATAAATCGAGGTTTTAATTGTTCCACCAGGATCGTTGTCACAAATGAAACTAGTTCAGTATGGGAGACGGGGAGACGCGCGAGGGATCGGAGGGGGAGGGGTGATTTTAAGATAAGACGAGTCTCTGAGGTGCGAAATCAAATCAATTCGAGGAAATCAAAGTTAGGGAACTGCCGCAATAGGGATTAACAACATTCCTACACTCGATGTCACACTCTTAAACTTATCGGGAGTCGAATAACGGAGCCGAACTGTTGGAAAATTTCAAATTTAATTCCTCTACACTCGCTGCGCCGACAGCTAATGCAATTTCCCGGGCCACCCATCCCCCGCCGATATCTAGGCAATTAATTGTGATATTTTTATCTTTGCTAAACGACGCCGTTCCGCGCTGATCTGCCTCTTAACGCTCCTTCCAATCCGAGCTTACTCCGATCAATGCCTCTTCCTTGTTTCTGTTTCTATTTCGTTACTGTACCGAATTCGGATCACGAACCTGGTCGAGTTTCTGTTTCACCAGCGTTAAACAATATCTTGTGGTCGTAGCATGTAATTTAGACGGACTTGTTCCATGCTCAGATGGATTATTAGATTTGTTTATTTATTTAATAAATTTTAGCTGTCTCGTACGTGTAAAATAATGCATTGTACAAAAGATAATGATTATAAACCTACGTCAAAGTGTTACCAATTAAGTTTTCCCTTTGTGAAAAATATTATTCCGACTTGGGGTAAACAGTCTAACTATTTTTTGAGGGAAGTGTTTCTCCTCCCCAACCCACGTATGCATTTTGAGTCATACAGCAAAGTCCTATGTAACAAATTATTACCGAATATTTTATTTTCATCCAACTCGAACGTCGCTTTTTTGCTCTTGTCACATAAGTTTTGCTCTCTTCCTCGATCCCGGCACGTTTTTCAAGATACATTGTGCACAAACTATCCAAAAAATATATTAATGTTCAGTATTGATGTTCAGTTACTTCACGGATCCTAGAAGGACGGAAACAGGTGCGAACTTCGACTGTATGTGGGGAGGGATCCCGGCCGGTTATTTTCACTTTGCGCACGATACAGGTGCAAAAACAGCGCGACGAGTGGCACGGAGTAGCCGCGAGCGCGTGGTGGCCGGCGCCGTGACGCGTGACGTGTAACGCATAACGGCCGGATCGGTGCAACATCCTCCCATAATCATCAGATACTCTAAACATGTCGACATCGCGTAAAATACGGCGTTGCCCTCAGATTGACCGCTTCCTTCCTCTAATTTGGAGGATCACCTCTCAACTCATTAGTTCTAGTGTAATGCGCGCGGGAAAGGCTGTCGGCTCCTCGACCCAACATTTGTTTCTATATGATTCGTTAACACTTTATAACTTATATCGCACTAGCTTTAAATGTTTTAATTGCTGTTCTTTAATACAAAAATAAAAAATAATCCAAATAAATGGAACAATATGATTTTACCCCATTGTCATTATATACTCACTTTAAAGATGCAAAATACAGGGTATCAATCAAATAACAAATTTATTTCATGTTGTGATATTTATAAAACGCTAAATAATTCAACAATAGTTAATATATATGATATTAACTAAATATTGTTAATTAATTAAATCAATAGCAAGTATAGTTTGAGATTTCCTTCTTTGTAGTATTATTGAGGGAGGAAGGCCATCACCAGTATATCTGTGTTTTTACCTACAGCCAAACATGTAAGGTATCTATCTCTGTCGCAGAGAAATTTGTATCGCATAACTGTCCTCGCAGTTTCACTCGTTCCATTCCCAGTTCTCGGGTCTACCGGCCACCGTAGCCCCTGGTAGAGTCGCGCAGAAGAGACAACAAGGTCCCCGTCCCCGCCTCGCAGGCAAACATTAGAAGTCTAACGCTCAGATAACGGGTTATAATAATGTAAATCACTCACTCCGTAATGCCAGCTTACGAGATAGCGAGGGTAAACAATACGGCGAATATATCCACTCTGACACCTCCGCTATTACCCTACTTACCTACAACTATTTTATTGTTTCTTAAGGGATTTCGGCACTCTTTCGTAACCGGTAAGCGTTTTACAGTGGGCTTACCGCTACTGAGCCCCACCCCCCCCTCGTCCCATTGGGTAATTCTCGTTATCTTCGTGTTTGACTTCGTTGCTACTAAGCTCTTCCGCAAAGATGTGTATTAGATCAAATATACTGTTTGATGCGCAAGTAAACAGGTAACGTGGATGTGTGATTACCTTTAAACTAGATAAGGAACACGCGGTCTTTAAAGATTTATTTGATCGAATTCGATTGCGAGGCTCGATGACTGGTGGTACATTATTGCATGTTGTCTTGCGAGTGGCTCGATGACTGGTGGTACAGTATTGCATGTTGTCTTGCGAGTGGCTCGATGACTCTGGTGGTACAGTATTGCATGTTGTCTTGCGAGTGGCTCGATGACTGGTGGTACAGTATTGCATGTTGTCTTGCGAGTGGCTCGATGACTGGTGGTACAGTATTGCATGTTGTCTTACGAGTGGCTCGATGACTGGTGGTACAGTATTGCATGTTGTCTTGCGAGTGGCTCGATGACTGGTGGTACAGTATTGCATGTTGTCTTGCGAGTGGCTCGATGACTGGTGGTACAGTATTGCATGTTGTCTTGCGAGTGGCTCGATGACTCTGGTGGTACAGTATTGCATGTTGTCTTGCGAGTGGCTCGATGACTGGTGGTACAGTATTGCATGTTGTCTTGCGAGTGGCTCGATGACTGGTGGTACAGTATTGCATGTTGTCTTGCGAGTGGCTCGATGACTGGTGGTACAGTATTGCATGTTGTCTTGCGAGTGGCTCGATGACTCTGGTGGTACAGTATTGCATGTTGTCTTGCGAGTGGCTCGATGACTCTGGTGGTACAGTATTGCATGTTGTCTTGCGAGTGGCTCGATGACTCTGGTGGTACAGTATTGCATGTTGTCTTGCGAGTGGCTCGATGACTAGTGGTACAGTATTGCATGTTGTCTTGCGAGTGGCTCGATGACTGGTGGTACAGTATTGCATGTTGTCTTGCGAGTGGCTTGGGGATTTGTGTAGTTAGTGTTTGCTCTGTTTGAATTTTTATTGAATAAAATAAATATCCGATTAGTAGTGTAAGTGTATCTGTAACAATAACGAGTGTAATTACTAATTCGCGTTAACTAACTTATCACTCACATTAGCGACTAAATCCGTGGAAAATAATGTCCGTAGACTAAATCAGTGGACTAAGGCCCTACTGAACTGAATGTTTACCGTTGAGTTCACAACTGCAAAACATCTCTTGTAAACACTTAAATCCGAATAAAATATACTATTAGCGAATAGTCTCATCGGATCGAGCTTACGTAATATATAATTAGCGCTTAATTATTCTTGGAAACAAATCGTCGCAATAAAAAGCCGTGAGGATCCTCGACGAATAAAAGACTTTTACAAAACGAAAGCGGGGAATGAATGAATAAATGTATAACCGATAAATCGGCCGGAATTCCAGCCGACTCTGAACCGAAATGCACTTTTGTATCTCTAAGTAGCACTTGAATATTATTAATGGAATCCATTTAGAGTTTTCTGACAATAAGTACGTATCGTTTACCGCATCGGCCCATCGGTAGACCGCCGTACAGCGCGCGCTACCTAGCGGCGAACTAAGGAACCTGCTGTTTTCCCGCCTTGCACAGAATAGGTTGAACACTTTTTCACAATGAGTGTTCCCAACTTGTAGGTAAGTGGTAATTACTTTTTAGAGATATTTCAATCGTCTTGTAGTTACGTAAAAACAACATAAGTTAAAATTCTGATAGACTTTACAGCAGAAATACAGATTTAATTAGCAAACAACGCAAATCTATTATCGCTCAAACCCGTGCTTATTTTCTTATATTCGGTCTCTCTAAATGGTTAAGCAAATGAAATGTGCTTTTACTATTTTAAAGCTCTTTAAACTTAAACGAATGAATAGTTAATCGAGACATTAAGACGTGTATGTTTAAACCCGAAATAGTTGTGAGCTAGTTAGTGTTTGTTGCATATTCGCTCAGCAATCTCTTGAGTGAGTTTTTCTTGAATCGCTTAGTTTACAAAAACACATATCAGAAGAAAGCTCGTAAGATCCACCGAATGCTATTGACATTCATTTTTCATTTTACCTCAACATAAAATACTTTATTTAAGTAAACATAAATTACGTTCACTTTCCCCAATCTCGCCCCAAAAATGCCTACATTAAGCGGATTAGGGCTTAAAAAGAGGATTAAAAATGAGAAAAATAATAAACGTAAGATAAAGTTGGAGGTAATGACCAAAGGGGTAGGGTCCGGCAGCGATATAATTATTTGTCTTATCGATGGGGTGGCAAGGAGCGGGTTCGGCGAGGGTGTTTTTAAAATATATCCCTAAGCGGGCGGGCCGCCATATGACTACTCGGGAAGGGGTGGTTAATTACTTATCAAAGGGGTGATACCATAAGGGTAAGGGACGGTTTTTCTCCAAGGTTTCATGACGACTGTTCGAATCCACTCTGACGTTTTATCTCTTGTCGAACCCTTCCCTCCCCGGTCATCGCGAGATCGATACTCGTTTCGCCTTCAGCTTCCCTGTCCCTTGGATCTCTGATCCGGTCCTCGCCCTCGCTGCTTCACCTCCCAAGCCCATTGCCGTGAGTTGCATTGCTTGAGCCACTCTGCCTTTTGTTTCAAACTGATTCGGCGTTTTAGGGCTTGTATTTGTTTTTATTTCATTTTGATTTTTGATTTGTTTATGTACTTATTGAGGTGCTTTTATGCTATCGATTTTATGTTTTTGGGAGGTTTTATGTCAGTACGTACTTTGCACAGAAACTCGGGTGTTTTTTTATAAATGAGCTCACATTACTTTGCTTCATTCGATGAATCATGAGCACTCGAAGTCACATAGGCCCTTAGTAAATGTGTCAATCTAATAACTACTAATTTCTGCATACGTTGAACGGATGTGTAGAAATGATGACAAATCAATATTGTAGCTTACCGATAACGATCAATACGAGCTAATAGATTTTACATATATTTAATGAAATAATAATTTGAAAATTATAGATTTGTTATAGTGAGTAGTTTTGGACATTTTATTAAAACTGAAGTAATAATATTCTATTAAATAAAGTGCTCGCTCGCGTGCCGACAAATGTGTGTTACTTATTAAGCGGTTTAATATTTTGTTCGGACGCCTACACTTCTCAAATTCTAAAAAAAAATACTACTGAGCAGTCCGGTCTCTTAAGACCCCGTATTCGAGCAGGTATATGAGAAAATTCATCTTGCCGTAAAAAATCAACAGCTCCGCAAACTCAAATAAAAAATCGGTGTAGACGTTCGAGGGGCTGAGGAAGTAATAGATTTTGTGGCGGGTAAGGCGCAGAAACTGAATATTAATAAGTTTGAGAACGCACACCAGCCGCCATAAGCCCGTTTCAATATTGTTTCAGCGTATTATTCATTCTGTTTGGAGCATTCTTCGCCTCCCGTTAAGTTTTCTTTGATCCTATAAAATCAGAATATATTCCGCACGTCGGATCGTTCGCGCTCAAGTTTGGCGGCTCAGATATTACGCTAAACTCGGCGCGCTTATTTATTATTAGTATCGAAAAAGCGTATATCAATCGGCAGAAAGGGGCGATGCGGGTGAATTTCCCTGTAGACCCCGGCCCCGCCCCGTTCATTACCTCGACCTGTAGTCGCGTTTCTTACAATTAGACGTTATGGTTGCAACTGGCAGCGAGTTTGATTTCAAGTATTGTAGAAGTCCTAGGAGACGGTTTCTCATTGACTCTTCATGTTCTGTTGTGATCGAGTATCGGTATTTAGTTTTTAGCATTTGACCTATTCATCAATCTGTATGGACAATCACAGTGATTCTATAGGGAAATCTTGTATTAACCACGCTTAAGTTTGGACTATGGGTACTTTACGGAGCTAATCAAGAGGTTTATTTTGTATTTCCTAGAATCTGGTGGGCCTTGATTTATCACATTTAACAGTTACAACAGTAACATTATATAACACAAAAATCTCTATTCATATCTAGTATACTAAACAATCAAATTAAAACTAGTAAACATAATTTAATTATATTTTCAACATATCAAACACATAATTACAATACTGCACCAGTTACATTGTGCCAACACGTTATACAATTTATGTCAGAAAACCGCAAAAAGTAAATGTGCTCATGGAGGTTTCTTAATTTACATTTCATGTAATTGTGCACGAACTAAGAACAAATTTTTATGCTGAAAAACGTGTATCTTAGTTGTTTTCCCTTTAATATTTAAAGTCAAAGCAGTAATGACTTTTTAAAATGTTAATACGAATTGTGCTGATTAATACATAATCAAATCTAATATTCTCCATTACAGCTTTCTTACGTCATACTATGGATGATTACTCTAACATTACATCTTACTTACATTACACATTGTATGATTACTCTTTCATCACTTTTTCACCAGCGTTACATTGAGAAAGTATGTTTCATTAAGATTTGTTTATATTACTTAAATAAAATAAAAACTTTTTCTGAACAACAATTCATATTACCTGCACAACGAATAACAAACAAAACATTACAAAAAATACTCATCTAACGAAAACGGTTTTAAACTAAAGAATATTAACAATAGCAACTGATATTTTGCCAGAATAGAGTTTCACAGTTTCAACCAAACGGTTTCGATAAAAAATAATATTTAATTTTTTAGTTGGAACAGGAGAGGAAGTCATAGAGATCAAACCGCGCCGCAAGATTCCGGGAACGCAAGATGGCTGCCGTTGATAACATTTTATGGGGCTCAGAATGGAAAGCTGTCGGGTGTTGAATTAAAAATCAAAATATATTGCAGTAACCGGCATATAGGCTTAATAGGCGGTGCGGGCGGGAGCAGTATTGTTTTTTCATATTCGGCGTGCGGGCGAAGGGCTGGGGAGAGGTGGTCTTCCCTCTTTCATATTTCGCTCGCCCGCGACACCTTCTTGCGGCGAGGCTGGGGTTCAGAGGCGAGCGAAGGAGAGTCGAACGCTTTAACTACCTTCTTTATCGTTTTATTAGGTATCGCTTACCGATCCCGCCGTTTATAGGCCGCATTAGCTACGCTCCTGGCGATTTCGTCCGGTTTGTTTTCTCTACCTCGTATGGCCCTCGGTGATAGTTTTCTTTCGGCCAAGGATACCCAAGCGGTCCCCGTCAATGGAGGTTTACAAACACCGCCAGCCCGATTGTTCGCCCACGTACCTGCCGACCGTGGACAATCCAGTTTACATTCTTCGATTACGTTTTACTATCATTGTTCGGGTCAACGTGCTGATCCAGATATTGCTGCACCTTGGCATTTCTATGAATTTCCGCCAAGCCGGCGTTTCGGTCGAGTTTCACATGGCTCTCTCGAGGCTATGCGAGGAACCTACTAGTACTGTAGTAGTAGTGTCACACTTTTTCTCCGTATTTCCCGAGAAAAATTAAACGACCGTCTCTCCTAAAGGTAACCCCTTAAACGATAGTAAATTCGGAGTCGGTCTGTCATAAAACAACCGGAAAAATGTCATATCGCCTTGTAACCATCCGGTCATTTCACATATTTAATTAAATATATGTTTGAATGATACGATAGTACAGCGCGAAATGTAATTAATCTCGGTGGGAACCGTGTGTCACCTTTTTTATTTTACTAGCGATTGTTAAATATTAAAGGATGTATGGACCGATCGGACGTGATGGCGGACAATGAAGTCATCCGCGCCCGCCACCTATTAAATATGGACGTACTAGCATTGTCACGGGCCACAACAATGTCACTTTCATCTTTCGGGCGCATTTTTATATTCGTTTGCCGCGGATTGGGCCGCCCGCTCTTGAATTATATAAAAGGACCAGCTTAGACATTAACACTTGTTACAATAAAAATAGCGTTTCCTCTGTTTAGAAACGCGAATTGACAATTCCCTTTGAAAACGTGTATGAAATAGTGATGCGGTTGCCGAATAATACAATGTGTGTGATTGCAACATTGTTTACTGGACCTTTGTGCGTCCCACTACGTTTATAAATTGTATGATGTTGACTAAAAATTAAAATAAAACCGTTAATTGTTTAAAGGGGCGAAGAGCTTTGAAAACTGCCGGATATGCCGGGCGTCAGCATCGGCTGGACTAAAGTACGTGTTTGTGCCGGTAGTAAATATATTTTTTAGGGTATTTTGGAAGGTCTCGATTGAGTAGGACATTGCCAGAAATGTCACCGATAACCTGATAGACCTTTAGCAGTAAATACAAAAATATACAGTTGACTTGGAAAAAGTACTAGTTTTCAATTCAGTATCAGAAAAAATACTTTGGCTTTGGCATAATATGTCATTGTTTACAATGATTGAATAAATTATTAATTTTAACTAAATCCCTAGATTTTTTCATTCCACGTTTGAGGATGTTAATATCTCTCAGTTTGATTATTTTAATATCGGAGGATTAAGCGTGGTATATATTTAAAAAGGGGTTTTCTGAAGTTACTTCCAAATCAAAGAGTTGCACAACGAAAACCTAAAGCCAAAACGATCGAATCCTTATATAAATTTTATAGTGAGACCACTGAAGGGACCAGTCCTCGCTTCATTTCATAAGGGTGCGATTTAGTACATAGCCTCCCTTGCACAGATTGTAATATTCTGCGATGTTGTTCCAGAGGGCCACTCTGGCTGAGAAGGAAGTGACGGCACTCAAAGAGCAGCTCTCCGCCGCCAACCACCAGACCCCCTCGGACAAGATGAGCGGCCAAGACGACCACGCTGTCAAGCGCTCCTCCGCCGAGATGGAACTCAATGCCAAAGATAAAGAGGTAAGTCAGCTGTGGAGATAAGTTTAGTAGATCATAACCTGCCGGCAAAACCTAAATCCGATTGGCAGCGTAACAACAGATTGTTGTTTGTTTTGTTGTCCTGTATATATATATAAAATAACTTTAAAGAATACACGTTTAAAGAACTATTCTGTTTTTACAGTTCAATCCGATGTATAGTGTAACGTGTATTTTAATTTAACTGAATATCATACGACCTTTTGATAATTGCAAAAGTAAACGATCTAAACCATAGCGGACACCGTCGGAGCAGGTAGAGCGCACGGTAGTCGGAGTCTATTTTGAACCGAGTCGGAGGGACAGAGACAGAAAGAGACATGCAAAGAGAAATAGAGTCGCTATTATTATTTTATTTTGTGTAAATGATGGGAGCAAAACCCATTTCGCTGGTGTCTTAATATTTTCATCATCAAGAGAAACTATGCGTTATAAGCAACCCATGCCAAGAATTAAATTTAGCTTGGAGTCGCGATTTCGACGTTATTGCTGTATCTGCCGTGCGCGTCTCCACATATCCGCTATCGGCGACGTTATTGCTGTATCTGCCGTGCGCGTCTCCACATATCCCCTATCGGCGACGTTATTGCTGTATCTGCCGTGCGCGTCTCCACATATCCCCTATCGGCGACGTTATTGCTGTATCTGCCGTGCGCGTCTCCACATATCCCCTATCGGCGACGTTATTGCTGTATCTGCCGTGCGCGTCTCCACATATCCGCTATCGGCGACGTTATTGTTGTATCTGCCGTGCGCGTCTCCACATATCCCCTATCGGTGACGTTATTGCTGTATCTGCCGTGCGCGTCTCCACATATCCGCTATCGGCGACGTTATTGTTGTATCTGACGTGCGCGTCTCCACATATCCCCTATCGGCGACGTTATTGCTGTATCTGCCGTGCGCGTCTCCACATATCCCCTATCGGCGACGTTATTGCTGTATCTGCCGTGCGTGTCTCCACATATCCGCTATCGGCGACGTTATTGCTGTATCTGCCGTGCGCGTCTCCACATATCCCCTATCGGCGACGTTATTGCTGTATCTGCCGTGCGCGTCTCCACATATCCGGTATCGGCGACGTTATTGTTGTATCTGACGTGCGCGTCTCCACATATCCCCTATCGGCGACGTTATTGCTGTATCTGCCGTGCGCGTCTCCACATATCCGCTATCGGCGACGTTATTGCTGTATCTGCCGTGCGCGTCTCCACATATCCCCTATCGGCGACGTTATTGCTGTATCTGCCGTGCGCGTCTCCACATATCCGGTATCGGCGACGTTATTGTTGTATCTGACGTGCGCGTCTCCACATATCCCCTATCGGCGACGTTATTGCTGTATCTGCCGTGCGCGTCTCCACATATCCCCTATCCTCGACGTTATTGCTGTATCTGCCGTGCGCGTCTCCACATATCCCCTATCGGCGACGTTATTGCTGTATCTGCCGTGCGCGTCTCCACATATCCCCTATCGGTGACGTTATTGCTGTATCTGCCGTGCGCGTCTCCACATATCCCCTATCGGCGACGTTATTGCTGTATCTGCCGTGCGCGTCTCCACATATCCCCTATCGGCGACGTTATTGCTGTATCTGCCGTGCGCGTCTCCACATATCCCCTATCGGCGACGTTATTGCTGTATCTGCCGTGCGCGTCTCCACATATCCCCTATCGGCGACGTTATTGCTGTATCTGCCGTGCGCGTCTCCACATATCCCCTATCGGCGACGTTATTGCTGTATCTGCCGTGCGTGTCTCCACATATCCGGTATCGGCGTGTCGGTGTTTGCCTGAGCTACGCCCCCGCCTCCCTCTTATACACAATTTGTTCGGTAGTTCCAACAGCTAATTTCACTATTCCCATCTCTATCTTGTCACAAAATGTTCTTTGAAGAAATATTAGCGTGGGATGAACTTAATTTACATTCTACTTGTACGCTTTTATTTACATAGTTTTGATATGAAAACATTTACGAAGTCGTAGACTCAAAACTAATAAGAAAAACCTATTTTTGTATATGTAATATTGTTAGTAACAGTAATTATTCAATAATCAATTAGTCAATAATTATTCAAACTCATTTTGGACTTTACATCACAAATTATATCCCGATTACCTATTTTTCTCGTTTCACTTTTCTTTAAAACTTTGACAATCTCTTTATAAATGAACGCGACCCTACGAAATGAATTATTAAGTTATCGCCATCTTTGACAAACGCAGAATCAAAACACAATTCGATAACAATTAAAACTTTCCAATGAGACAAGCTAAATAAAAGATTCCGAGGAAGCCAATGAATAAAATATAAAATGAAAGTCTACCTTTGCGAAACAGCTCGCGCTTGCACCCTCTTTCACGACTAGTTTGACTCTTAATACAAGTTTTGATAGGCCTATCCATTTACGATCTTCCCTTTCCCATTTATATTTCTCTTTTATAAATATCAGTTATTGCTGTTTTCAAGTAATCTGTTAACGACTTCCAAAAGCTATTCTATAACAGTTTTGATGTGGGTCGAGCCTTTTTAAGAATTTAAATATACATATTCGTTAGGTATAGTATCGTTGGAATATTTAATTAAACGTTTATAATAAATAGTTCAAGTGAAACCGGCAAGTTTTACAGTAACTCGATGAGCTTTCAAAAATACTGCTCATCCACGAGAAATACATCCCCGCCTGTTAAGTCTCATGTTATCTCTTAAACGATTCTACAAATAACGTTTCATTTGACATGTTCTTTATTATATTATTCGTCCCATTTATAAACACATTTTATACCGCCACACAACTTACAATGTATTCAACTGCGATATCTACGTGGCGTACACAATAGAATGGCATCGCAGTCGATCTATAGGCGACTGGAACTGTATATTATGTAAATATAAGAACTAGTTGAGGCATAAATTACCCTTGGCTTTGGCTATACAACTTGTCTTGCACGCAATAATCGGACACGCTACCGACATCGGCACTGCTACACCGCGGATTTGACCCGTTAACATCTTCCCCACATCTGCAGTGCGAGTTTGGGGTCCGAGCAGTCTTTACAAGATCGGCTAAAAGAGTAAACGGCAAAGTGCGATTAATATTGAGGGCAAAACAATTTAATTTGTAATCGGTAAGTAGCAAGGGATCGCTCATAACTGTTGTCAAAGTCCCTATGTAGATGCTCTTTCCTTTCCGTAGACGGACTAAAAACACTCATCATACAGAAATATCACAAACGGCCTTATCAGTATTGTGTTTTCTATCCTCTATCCAGAAAGGGCATAACGTCACAAAACAACATTGTCTAGTTCAATACGTAAACTCCTTAAACGTTGATTTTCTTCCGATTTAACATATAATCACCCTAGTTCCCCAGACAGCATCAGCCACGATCGGTAACCGATGCCTCGACGGCGACGAAATAGCCGGTTTTGGGTTTGGGCTTTGGGAGTCGTGTTATCGTTCCAGTTCGGGACCAGATAATCATTTACTCCGCCTCGCGCATAAAGAGCGCGGATATGACGGTCATGCAGTACAGAGAGCGGGCACCCTTCGTAAACGTGTCAAAGCAGTGGAAGCCACCCACCGAGTTATCTTTGCTGTATACCGTCTCGACGACAGGTGCGCAGGCCCGGTCTCCGAGTCGGCGCCGGGGCCCCGGCAAATCGGTTTCGGTTTTATTATCTCTTTATGATCGACAAATGTTTACTCGTATCAGACCGCCTCAAGCTTTGGTAAATTACTCTTAATTTACGTCTTTATTTGTTTATCGACGGCCGTCTTCAAATCTGGCGCTCCTTTGGGCTCGGCGCTATAGTTCCGTGTTTGTTTATTCGTTTGTTTTTAAGTCGATAAGGGTTTCATTCGTAACTGTTGTTTTATCTGTTTCTCCGTTTTCGCTTTGTTCGGTTTCAGCGCAGTGGGGTTTGTTCTTTCTAGCGGTTAAACCTCGACTGTTGTATTAGTTCAGTATAGCCTATTATAGTTTTGTTGTGATTATAATCGTGTTTACTCAGAGGGAATCTTAATATTAAAAAGTTATGAAAAACTTTAAAAAGATTCAAAGTTACTCGTTTCTGTTGATTCTAACCAAAATCAGGAATCGAGAAAACTGTTTCCTCAAGGCCTAATTAGGTCTCTTATCACATATCTCACTCGAATCCTGTTTCTCTTCACCCACTCGTGTTCTGCTCGAGGCATCGTTGTCACAGAGGGGATCTAAGTTCTAAGTTCTTCCCACGGCTCTGAGAGAAACGGGAGAAACTTGCGAGCTCTTTATAAGTTAAAACCAATGTCCGAGCGCAGTGGACGAGGAAGTGCATTAGCTGCAGCCGGTGCATCAAGCGCGGTGCAGCACTTCCTGACACGGTTTGCTAATCAGCCTTCAGCCCACTCGTTGTGACCTCAGCTGACTGCTCAGCTAATAGAGAAGTGTCTTACCAGCACAAGCCTATCGCCACACGTGTCACTCACACCATGCGATGCTCTTCATACCTGGAAACCACATTTATACATTCAGCGATGGCTGTAGATCAGGACACCGAGATTAGTCCCAACGGTGTAACCGAGGAAAAGGAGTCCTTTTGGGATCTTAATTCCAGCCTTAAATGTCTCGGAGTTTTGTTTAATACACCCACTGTGAATGAGAGAATAAATTAACACATATTTAATTATTACGCTTTATTACCCAATACAAACACAAGGAATGTTCATGTTGCTTTCTACTCTAGATATTCATCTAACCGATGTTTTCACAACCCGATGCATTAGTGGGAGTAAGACAGTATACCTTTTACGTCAAATGTAAGTAATGCTGTGCACTATAAACAGATTTTCATGATGACATCATATTCCCATTGCATCATGCAAGACCGTAGGCACAATATGACAGCGTTGACGTGTCTTTCTCCTCGAGTCGTTGTCCGCTCCAGGTTTGTAACTTGTGGTGATTTTGAATCTGTTTCACTCGGGGTACAAAACAGTAGTAATGCTCGTCGTTTAAGGGAAAGTACCGATGATTTTTAATTTTTCTAGAAGTGCGATGGTTGCGGAGTGGTTGGCAAAAAGTTACTCGAAAAAGTTGAAGGTTACATTACTTTAAATCCTTTAACGTGTTCCAAATGGGAAACGGTTTTAAATTTTTATTTTCCAGAATATACCTTAAATCAAAGGTAACCAAGGATCATGACCCGAGCACAAGTTATTTACTCGTGATACAATAAATATCCTGTTAGAAAACGACACTCTTCTTTAAACGAATCGTACTAAACTTTGTTCTAAACATCATGGTTGATTTGTTCCTAAATAAACTGTAGCTTTCACCTCACACCACTACAAAACTGTGCCTGATTGGAGTCTTAAATAAAATATCGTTTAATTTGCGTAACTGTTTCTTAAAAAAATTATTTATTTGTTAAACGGGTTTAAATAAAAATCGAGCGTATAATTATTTTAATTCCGTTATTTTAAGGGCGTAAACGGATTACGTAGAAACATCTTAGTATGTTGTTAATAACTACTGGCAAATTCAGAGTAAAAGTCGACGGGAGAGCTGGGGTTGGGGCGCCGGGGGCAAATGTTTGACGAATTTGTGGATAGCCAAGTATGCACCACACAACAAAAACTCGCCACCGGACTTGGGCCCATCATAGTCACCCCATCCACGATTGTTATTTATTTCCTTTTTATTCCTCTCCAATATGTATAGAGACGACGTTAATTTTAATTTGTAACTTTATGAGTTTAAACTTTTTGTAGTAATGGATTATGGAAATGTCACATCGTATCAACGATATTTAAGGTTTATTTTTTAACATTATTTTAGAGTTGAGATAAATACAAAATTGTTCATGTAACACATAACACATGTATTTAATGATTAGACAACAACAAGTAGTTCGAATGATATTATTTGTTTCGAGTACTTTTTGATATTGTCAGAAATCTTTTACAATATTGCTTAAGGACGAGAAAAAGTAAATTAAGCAAAAGATACTCATATTCGGATCCAGTTATGTGACATAAATTACCGATGTAAACAAACCGACCTATATATAAGCACGTGTTATTAAATCACTATCGTACTACCGCAAAAGCGACCCCACTCGGGCTCGAATTACAAATCTTATTGCGAGTGGAGATCTTTGTCGAAATTCGGGAATACGAGAGAATTTTCATATCACCGTTCCTTTGATATTTCATATCGGCCACAAAGAAAGTGGCCGCGGCGAGTCGAGGGTCGGTCCGCATAAAACGATATGAAGAAACAAAAAGTGTCCACTGGAGATGAAATGTTTTTGGTCCGGGTCCAAGCGTCGCAATTAGAACGGCCTCTCTCAGTATATTTTATTAAGTCGCGCAAAGGAATCGTACGTACGTGTCCCGCACAAAACAAACTACCCTATCGTTATTTGCATATCGATCTCGGACTAGAATCTTTATTACGAAAGCGAGGGGAGAGCCGGGACTAAAGGGGTAGGGTCATGAAACGACTTGGCCGGACAGAGAAGGATATACACGTGACTCTCGAACGAATCAATCTACGTAATGAGTGCGAGTGAGAGCGACTTAAAACAACGCCATCTTGATATGCCGATTGATCACTTGCACTCCCTCTACGCACGGCCTCGGACGCACGTCTCATCAGCTACCCTGCGATCCGCCCGGCCGATAATGTAAACATCAGCATCCGATGTTGGCTGACGTTAAAATCCATCGAGAGGAACTTGCTATTCTCCGAGTTGTGTTTCAGAGGATGTGATTGTGCCAAATCATTACTCTTGGTTAACCGACCGGGTTAATTCTCCGTATAGAAATGGAAAGCATATTTAAACTGGATAAATAGTTTTAATGGTTTCATCCAGTGAATAGTTTCATAAAAGTTAGTAGTAGTACAATTTTCGTAAAAGCTTCTGCTGCTTCTATTTAATATATACAATTCTAATATATTCTATTTAATATTGTCTTAAAGAATTATTTTTGTGTTTTGCCACTAAAAGAACTGAAATATAGTAATCCATGCAATATTGAATAGTGTGCTCAATTCTGGTAGTTTTTAAACGCTTTCTCTTCATTTATATAATAGTTAAAGTACGTTTAATGTCCTACCATCACGTCTGTCGTCATGTAGTTGTTACCAAACACATGCTGGAACCATATTAACAATATTTTATTGCTCCACCAAATTCTGGTTCATATAACAATAGTATTTTTAGTGGTCAAAAGTTGTTTGGATGCATTAGAAAAGTATTAGTATTTTTAGCCTCCTTATCAATACATAAAAATAAAATATCTTCCTTTCGAATCGACTAACTGTGTTCAAAGTATAAGGTTGAGGGGGAAATAATATGAAATAACCTTTATATATAATAATAAAATAGAAATAGTCGAACAATAAAACTACCTTACTGAAATATACGAGAAATAATCAACTGCTGTGGCATATCAGATGCCGCTTTCTTATCAATTGAGTATTGAGGATTTTCCCGCTTTGAAATCGGGCTTAATTGCCAAGTAATCACTTATACGCACCAGACTATTGACAATCTATCTTGCTTATCACTCATCTGAGATACCACTTGACGCTATTGATGTGCCAAAATCTTATATAATTTATGTATTAATGTATATTACATTAATATTAAATTGTAATATTGAATTTTTGAGTAGTTTGTTTATACTTTATACAGTATGGATATCCATTGCAACACCTCAATTTGAAATACTAAATTATTACAATAATATTAAGCCATAATAATAGGAAATAGTAAAAATAATTTTGATATCCAAGCCTAAACGACGTCTACATCAACACAAATAACACATAACATATAAAACATGAGAAAGATTAAAATTACACATGAAAGTAAGGGACGATGAATATTCATCAGATTATTTCAATATAAAAACGCTCAAAAATTATAAAAGAAATCGCCAATGTTCAGATATTTTGGTGTCATTTCACTCTGCAATGGGGTATTCGTATATAATCTCGTATCTAAAAAAAGTCATGTCCCAAACAACTTTAAGCTCAAACGAATGAAGTGAATTTTACTCCCGATTGTATAACCACTGCAGTACGTTCCACGCTCTTCCTGAGAGGTCCCTGGAAACCTTTCGACAAACAGTTCAGCTTTGGCCAGCACGAATTTTATAAAACCGTAATAAAATTGAAAGGTGCAATAACTGTACCGTTTATCGACAGAGGGCTCCACTCTCGGTAAAGCCATAAACAGAAATGATTCGGCTGAGATTGGAGGCGAGCGAACGTCGGAATGTCAAACACGCGGCGCTCGTAGCTCGTAGTTTGTAGGTTGTAGGTCTACAAAACTCCGGTCCTGAAAACGATAAAAATCATTAGCACCACTTTTCAGAGTCCAGGATTCTCGCTTTATGGCTCTTTTCAGTCAGTTGTAGAAACATATTAACGATTCAATAATCTTAACAACTCAGTTTTTGTGTTGTCTTCGTTTCATTTAATAACCTTTTTTGACAAATTTCATTTTTGAGTACACAATTTAATTTAGAATTTCGAGGGTTAAACTTGCATTTAAACTTTATATAATAAACTTTTGAACTTTAAAAAAGATTTAAAAAGTAGTTGTAACAGGCGCGGGTTCAGTTAATACTGGAGTTAGTGTGACCAGACCAAGGGTTTACATAGACCGAGAGGCGAAGTTGACGTTCTAATGTGGCGTAAAGTCGTGTGTCTCTCAATACCTATTAATTGCAAGTGTTGGCGCTTCACCCACACACTCACACACGCTCTCACACACGCGCACGCACTCACACAATGCCGTGATTAAACCACTATCGGCCAGTCCGACACCAAAATTGAATATTGATACAGATGTGCTCCCGGCTTTCATTCGGTATAATGTAATTATTATTCAGACCGCCAAGTTTCCCCAATTTGTATATCGGTGTGCGATCCCCGTCCCCAAATAGCGTTAGGTTCTCAATTTTGCTCTCTCGTCCACTAGTTTCTCTCTGTTTTCGACTCAAATGAAACATGTATTTTGTATCATGTACTTTCAATTTGCATTTATGCCCAGCTTATTTTTTCCTACTTGAAAATACTTTTCAGTGAGTAAATTTATTTGTCTTTAATAATATTGATAAAGTTACAGATTTTCTTCGGCAGATGCACGCATTGCTTGATACCCGGTAGTATACGATGGTATTGTTACGTCTCAGAATTAATTATAGAAAACCTAATCTCGGACAAACACATCCTATCAGTCCCCCAGATCCGAACCTACATTACAAAAGACAGCGCCGGGGGTAATTCAACCCCACTGAGTTCGGGTGGAATTCGTAACCGACCAAAGTGACAAATTTTTGACGTAATCTTTGTCGAATTGTGAGATAGCAGAGCGCTGCAGGACCGCAAATATAAGTCCGACATCGCTCCCCCAAGCCCATTTGAAAGAATGAAAACTTGATTTATATCCCCCAGCCATTACGTCCCCAACTGGTTCGATGCCACTCTCGCAATGCAAATCGATCAGGTCCCTTGTTTATAATTATTGTTAGTAATCGGGATGATTCACACGGTGGGGGGAGGGTCTCAAGACGAAGCGCCCCCCCCCCCAATACTCATACGACTAATTTGAATGTTTGTTTAATCAATATTCATGCGAGGAATTTTGGCCGACTCGCGATCATCTCGATTTCCTGGCGCCGTTTTCGTTCGTAGTTCGAGATCCATTCTTGACGTGTGATTTAGTTTACATCACTCCACGCGGTGTGCGAATTAAAATACAGTTACATGCGTTAAATGCCTACAACGCGTACAGTACGCTTATAATATTTGCTATTTTCATTACTTATTATTAGAGATGTGCGAGTACTCGAAATTTCGAGTTCGAGCCGAGTTCGGCACTGAAACTCGAAGGTTTCGAGCGAGTTTACTCCCGCCGTTTACCCGTGCTACCAAGGGTCGTCCGCGGCCGCGCGTCGTCTGTAAATTCAAATTGAGTGTGAACGCATTTGAGGTGTTAAGAGTTGTGATGTTGATTTTAGTGTTTTACTAATAAATAAGTAAGTTGTGGCTTATAAATTTGTGTTACTCTTTACACCAAAATGAAGGATTTACCAGGACCTTCAGATTGAGTTGAATGGGGAACACTGTCTGTATAGTCCACTTTTAGGTTGACCTATCCTTGTAATTTTTTAAAGTAAAATATCAAAAAAAAAATCTGTAATGAAATCTAATAAATAAGCATAAGAAGTTTGTGCTTCTTTTTATTCCATAATAATTGAAATTGAGTCAATCCAGTAATTTTAGGCTCAACTGTCCTTTGGCATTGAGCTGTTTTTAAAGACAAGTGATTTGTTTTGGCCTTGTTTAAGTTTCATTAATGATTTTTTAAATAATTTTTAATATTTTAAAACTCTATTTAATACATGACTTTAATTGTATCAATTGATTTGCCAGGCACTTTCAAATATATCTTCATGTTGTTAATAACTGATTGTTCTTATTAGGACTATTAGTGTTAAAATTAATGCTAAGATGTGTTAGTAAATAGTGTGTGTGGTAAGTAAGTAGGCTAATGTTTGACCCATGTAATAGGCCTTTTCAATATTGAAATAAAGTTTATTTTAAATTATAGGCCTAAATGTAATTTTATTTTCTCCATTCGTAGAAAGATGTAGCTTAGGCCTAAACATAATAAACAAAACATAGGATAAAAAAGAGGAAATAAAATAAAAAACTGAGATTATTTTTTATATGAAACTGTTAATTAATACCATATAGGCTATAACAACCTTAATACCAAAAGATTAAAAGTATTTGATCTTCATGGCAAAATGTTTTGCAATAACTTTGGTATGATTTGTTTTCAGACAAATGTACTTAACTTTTTCCAGTGAAGCAGGAATCCATTTATTTTACTTCCTATTGTTATTTTTAGGTCATAGTGACTTGAAAATTATATTTTAATAACACCATTTATAAATGGAACCCTATACACTGTTTTGATCCAATTCATCTCGACCTATGTGTTTTTTTTATTTGTATACTCGACTCGAACTCGAGATTCGAATCTTTTGCCATTTATTCGACTCGACTTCGACTTAAAAAACCTGTACTCACACATCTCTACATATTATAAACTTTAGTTATAACGTCATTAGTTCATAATTAAATAGTTTAATAACCCGAACACATTTTTAAACTTTATGAAATATTGTATAACTTTTGATTTATTTGTTGTGGGCGTCTCCATCCATCCAAAAAATACATAAAATCATGTTGAGTTTTATTCACTTATTTTTAAGAAAGGTATAGATTCTTTATATCACGTGTTATCTTTTATTCGATATCTTACATGGAATCTTCCTCACTTTTCTATTTCCGTGCGTTATTATTTTGAAATTCTAGGACTATTTTGAGGGTTGGTGGGAACGGGGACGGTGTCCGAAGGGCCCGCCGGCACATGTCTCGAGGGATGTCTCCATGTGAGACCGGAAGAGGGATGTGGAGGACACATGTGTACCACCCCTCGGCATCCGGTAGCCTCCGTCGCCAGGCCAGTGGTGCCCCGCAGCTAATCCAGAAATTATACATCATCTCACTCAGACGTCCTCGGTCCTCGCTTCTTCTACATTAGCTCCGGATCGGCTAAACGATCTGAGAGGAGGCTTTAATGAGGCAAAAATAAAACTGCACCGTCGTCACTAATGGCGCGTCGCACGCCGAACAAATCGTTATGTATGCATAATATCTTTCGGTTTTTGTTCTGGGACGGGCAGAGATGGCCGCAAACGAGCGTGCACGACGCTACCGCCCGACATTAACGGAGTTGTCGTTATAAACGTGGCGAATTTCAAATTAAAACTATCGTTTTGAAGTGGTGCTATATTATTGGACTTAGCGGCTTAGTATAAAGAAATATTGTCGTTTGTCGCACTTTGACTAATCGGGGACGATTAATTAATTGTATTGTAATGCATAGCGAGCTATGACAATGACAATGTAATGGCTATGACAATGTGTGTTTGTTTGTAATGTCGATGTGTTCCTGCTGATTTTATTCCCTTATTGCTCATTTGCGTTAAAATAATCTCTTTTACTTTCATACTTTGCTTTTCGTTTGTGTTTTAAGCGAGTGTATTTTTAGTACAGCTAAAAAAATCAAATCCATCCATAACACTAAATTTATTTCTAATGACCGTTTTATGATAATTAGTATGAGAACAATTACATTTTAATTGATTCCGTACGTGTTATTTGCGATGGTATTCGTGATAACGAAACCACATTTCTTTATAGCCGTTGATTGGCGCTGTAAAAATCCTGTTTACTCTTGTATATTGAAGTCTAACTCTTTTCTGACAATATACAGCTGCTAAAAATTGAGAACGACAGCGCTCACGAACTTCGACCGTATTTTAGGTCGATATAGAAATTAATAAACAAGAACTGAAAACGAGTTAGCAACAACAAAAAAACACGTCCAACGTGAGGACGAGGTAATACAGTATTGTATCAATAAAGACAAAACGCCAGCTGAAAGGAATGTCGCGGACAAAGACGCATAATGACGATCGGCTGGAGAGGGGAGGTATTAAAAGTCTGACTTAGGAGGAGCAAAATGTCTATAGTTAATTGCCGGTAATGAAGTGTCCTGCAGTCAATAAGTGGCAATAGCCTCCTTCACCTCACTGCCGACTTTATTTCCACCGATTATGCCGTAAAATAAAAATGTGACATCCGAGTTACTTTACTTCGACCTAAAACTATGACCTGTAGTTTGGAATTGAGTGAGAGAGAATTTCGATTTATTTATTTATTTACATTTAGATTTGACGTATCCGACGTTCCGTCAATTGCGTAATTTTATTTATAGCATTTCGTTGTGTAATTAATTTTTATCTCAGATTAAATAACAACATACTTATAAATACATATTTATTTCAGCGCAATAAATGTATAGATTCATATATTTTTATTTAACTGCGGTAGTTAATGACATAATTTTAGAAAACAAAAAGTTATAAATACTTAAGTATAAATTATAAATCTTATTTCATCATAACTGTATTTTAAGTTCAAAGATGTTTGAATTATAATCAAATAAAATTGAACTTCATCTCAATCGAGGGTCCTCAAAGAATAATAGAGTCGGCCGAACTTGGTGTATCTGGTCGAGTCTGGCCAAGTCTGCGACGGTGCATACGGTTCGGAGATTGATACGTCATCGGTTCGGGACGGTTCGGATTGTAATGTTCGTCAGTTAATTGTCCGTAATTAAGTGTTCCGGATCCCAGTCGATAACTGACTTACAAATGGCCACAGCTCTCTTTTAACATCCAATACCCCCTTCCTCCCACCAATATTTTCAACTCTTGTCTTCGATTTATACCCTGTATTTAACTTTCATTCCTGAAATATTTCTTCTTTACAACTCCGAATGGATAACTGAAGTTTAAATAACGTCTTTTTATTGACAATAATTCATTTTAAATAACACAGAACCCTGTCCTGAGTTTATTTTTATTTAATAAGACAGGAACTATAGAGTGTTTTAATAGAACATTTATCAAACAAAACCAACAGCAACTACAAGTCCTGCCGTTTTTCCAGATACGATTTTTTAACCTTTTCACCACCTGTATTATATTCAATCAATCATGTTCCTAATCACTTTTCAAAAATAAATACTAAACCGCGAACATTTAATTCAACGAAGGATTTCTCTGCCGCACTCTGAGGCGTTGACGAGTAAGGTGTATACACCTTTTATTCCACTCACTTTTCGTCAGTCTTATAAACCGTTTGAAAAAGCACACACACAGCTACACGCTGTTAGTTACACGCTGAAAGTCGTATATCGATGACAAAATATGACATACATTGAGTTTGTGATGTTGAGTAACTTAAAATGCTTAATAGTGAACAATTATTAAAAACATAACTAACACGATGTGGCAGACCTTTCCCTAATTGGCATTTTCCGACGATGTTCAGAAGGGGTTAATTACTGGAAAAATTAGAGTAAGATTTCCCGGTTGGACCACACTCGACGATCGTCACAGCTGTTTCTTATTTATTCTAATCTAGCCATAATTGGCAGGCTTCTCGATGTAACACGAAGCTTTTCGTCCCGCTGCGCGCTGGTTGTCTGGTTGTGCTTTTTCTGCAGTAGCCTGTTAGATAAGCAATTTATGTTTACATTTTATCACAATCAACTAACAGAAAAGCAACAATTAGAGAGTTTTTCGGTTGTTGGAAGAGAAGAGAGTTTTGTTCGGTAAGGCCTATCAATTGTTTTGCAAGGGATTTTGTAAATTTACATTTGTCAGTCGAATTTAACTACATATACACTTAGTAATATGCAAAAGGAGTTTTGTAATATGGCTACTTATTCGAATATACACAATGTCGTATTCCATACCGAGTCTGTACTACCATTGTTTGTATCATTAGTGAACTATACAAATTATTTGGTGTGCCAAACAATTGTGAAATGCTTCATGCTAAGGTCCTAACGTGAGTCCAACAACAAATCTTTTTGCATATTTCTACACTAGACGCGAAGTAACTAATTATTCTTTATTAGCCATGACTTCATAGGCTACCTGATTAACTATAATGCCGAGGTCCATCATTGTTCTGTGTGGGTCGAAAGGATAGATTAAGCGAATAATTAGCTTATTATGAATATAATGGGCGATATTTGTTTATAATAGGATTTTATATAGTTTCGAATCCCTTTAATAAGGCCGGATCGAAACGTCAGTTGTGAAAAGCGAGCGCATTGAAAATAATTAATGAATTCTTCAATAACATATTTTCCCCCGTAACACGACAACGCGGCACCTCGTTGTGATGGAGTGCGTAACCCGCTCTTTGTTCCAATAGTTTCTGACTCTTTTATGAAAGTGGGTCTCTTCGGCGTTTTATCGCACGGAACGATCGCTTTAATTATTTTAGAAGTACGAATTCCTAGCGGAGTTTTCCTCACATATTATGTCTAGATAAAAACTTATAAATATACATCTCACGCGGTGCCCCGAGCGGAGCGCGCATGCGAACAAAAGCAGGAAGCGGATTCGAATCCGGACTCGTTTCAATTGTTGAATTACATATCGAACTGGAGAAATGCGTTAGGCGACGAGGAGGAAAGCGTGAATTAATTGTGAGAATAAACGCGACGGAGAAACCGATGGAAACTCGACACAAACACGACACGACCAGCGGCCATTGCGATTGCGTCACACACAAAAATCAACTATAAACTATCAACATCCGCTTCCACACAAATGCCGGTCATCATCCAATAATTTGTGCCTGCCTGAGTGCCCGAGTTCTCTTTGTTTAGCGCTAGTAGTTGTTGTAGCGTTGTTTCCACTGTCAATGTTCTTCCCGCATCCAACTATTTCTTGTCGGTAGCGAGTTTGTTCTCTTCTCTTGATTGATGTATTTTTTGTCGTTTGTTTTATTGAAGTATTCCATCTTCGCAATAAAGTTCATGTTTTATATTTTTATACAACTCGTAGTTAGTAATAACTTTATCGAATTAGAGTACTGCCAATGGTGCCTAATCATATTAAATATTTTTATCGAAAGGTCCTGAAATATTCTTGTATATTCAGTATTGTTCGAAATGTATAAAATGTAATTCTAAACCTATTAGAAATACTCTTTTCGGAGCTAAATTTCGCATTGTATGTTGTTGATACTTAACATGGAGAAGAAACTTCATGCTGTTTTCTATCTCGTGAGATTGCATAAAATCATTTTAACACCATGATGTATTTCAGAATATAATAGGTTTTTAATTTGTATTGACGTATTTATAAAATTAATTTTCTAAAAAAAATATTAAAAAAATCACTAATAAAACAATATGTTATAGTTACCTATTACCACTAATTGAGGCTAAATGTATGTAATAATATTTTATAATTGAAATAAATACTTAAATGTTGTACATACCTTGAGCTTGCAACTCCTCAAACTCAATCAGCACTGGTATGGTGTGGAGAGGGGTGAGGGAGGCGGAAGAGGGGAAGGGGGAGCAGTAGCTTCATGAGCATCGATGGGATTATGTATCCGAAACATCTTATTGGCAGGTTCGCTCTTCACACACGGTTCAACTTGTCACTAGGACTCGTTGTGGCATTAGTTTCTTTTATTTGAAATACTTATGTATTTATTATTTCACGAATATTATTTGTTGTTTCTAATATCTTATTATATAATTACGTAAGGAAAAAATTGAACATTTCTGTCTTTTCACACGTTTTTGAAGCTATCGTAAGACCTAGAAGGGTGTTACATTATTATCAAATTAGAAGGGGAAGATCTCGACGTAGCCCAATTTTAATTTTGTTGGCCCTTATTTTCCCTTCAACATTACCTTAAAGAAAAAAAGTGCCACAAATTTAAAGTTAAATAATGATTATCTGTAATTATATGTGATTTAAGCCTCTGCTTTGTTTACGAAACAACATATGTTCGTTCTTTCATATTTATTTATTTTTCCTAGAAAGTAAACTGTTTTAAAGCACCACGCTACATTTAGATGTAGAGTTGTCACAGGTATAACAAATGTAATATATCGGTCAAAATATTTCCTAGGTTATATTAGCTATTAAAACAATATCCCAACAAACATGAAGGAAGAGAGTGAGTGTAATCCAAAACAGAGGTGTAGTGATTTCCCAATATACAATTAGAACAAGGAGGTTGAAGGATGCCAATGAAATGAAGCAACTGAAGAACAAGTTCAGGTACCGGCGCCGCGCCCGCGCCCCTCGCAACGGTTTAATTGTAATTCGAAATGTTATTAGCCCCACAAGAGCATTTCTGTCAAGATCGACAGCGTGGGCCCAACAACCGTTTGACTTTATTGAGCATCTTGACGTTTTTCTTTAATTTTCTCAAGAGTCCCTCGTTCAGTCGGTAGCGTGTCCCTTCTCTATTTAATCCGGCTTTTTCATTTTTCCCCTGGTTTTCTCTCGATGTATACTACACCACTACACCCGAAACCGAGCCCTCTCGTCTAAGTGGTTAATAAGATTAAATTATCTTTCTCTTCATCCCAATTCTCGAATTTACATGCCGTGTTGCACGACGAGGGAAGAGTAGTTTAGTTCATTTAATTTGAATCTATTACCGTTTATTTAACTTTTTAGTACGTTCCCTCGGTTCGATTCGAGTTGGTAAAGATGCAAATATATAAACGATATGTTTTACAAATAAATAAATAAAAATCTGTATTATTAATTCAAGGAAATTATCTAGTTTATACATGTGTTAAGTTAGAGTAATTACTCATTCCACAATTAGTTTAAAAGTTTTACGTTCCCTGAAATAAATTGCAAAGCTTTTCAAGCATAGTTAACTTTCAACAACCCGTTCTTCGCAAGGTATTAAATTGTTTATCAGCAGTGTTCGTAATTTAACTTATAAATTATATATGTTAGCGTTAGATTATACTATTCAGTGGTTACACAGCAAAATGCTTTTCTCATGCTTCTAAAATACAAATACCTTCCCTAGCATACTCTGCATACTGTGTCACTCCAGTAGTATGTGTATTTGTAGCATATCATTCCAAAATCATCGTATAATGTATGTAATGTATGATTGTAAATTATAAGGAATTTAGTAGACTCTTTCATATCATAACACGTATTCATACTCTCTTTTGATTGGCATATCATAACAATTGATTCGCTAGTTCCTTATATCTCGCCCTTATAAAACTCTGATTGTGTATGAAATATTAAAACATAATATACAACATCTCACATTTTAGTTTTAATAACCGATTTAAAACAACGACATATGTATAACTGATATGGTCTACTTCGTGTTTAACAAACGTTTATACAAATATAAACAATAATTTCATTACTACATGAAGATGAGATAATCTAAGAGATAGCTAAACGGAACTCCATCTTGCACGTGTTAGTCAAGTGTCCCACTCCCCGAAAGTTTGGGTGAACCATTGCAATTATGCACTAAGTGGCTCAAAGCATGAGACAAATAAGAACGTCACTTTGCATTCTTTTGGGGTAAACATGTTATCCTATTCTACTCGACGTTGCAAACATGTATCTTAAATACTAAAATGAAGCCATACATATGGCACATAACTACGCCCCAATCCTTACAAGGAATCAAACTAGTTCACTTGTTTTCTTACTGGTGATTTTTTGTAAGTTTGACATTTTGTTTTGCTCACCCTTCGAAGTCTTGTAAAGTTATTTTTTCCTCAAATACATAATGTTTACTTCATATTTTGTCCTGCTACAAAAAATAAATCTTAAAAGTTAAATTACCGTTTGAGGTTGTCTACTTAAGTAGTTGTATAAGATTATTTATGTTTACAAACTAAATTATATAGTAAAACCATAGTTCTGATACAACGTTATGCGTGTATGAATACCGTATTATATTTATAAATTTAATGTATATTAATTAAGAAACACGGGTTCGCTTAATGTTTTTTCCAATAATAAAACTATAAATAAGCACTAATTTCTCTGCGGTGGCTTACCTTTAAAAGCATTTTCAAGCTTCTGCATGCCCGTATTTGGGAATTGTACGTTTCTTTATCAAATTAAACCTCTGTGATGACTCCTCCCTTGATATCTCACATTTTGCCAAATTTTTCGATGCCAGATTTCACGCTCCCTATTACTTGGAAGACTGTGCCCCAATGACAGACCCGCTGTGTTTGAAGACTCCACTCTTGTAACCCGCCAGTTATCGGTTATTCTATCCCTTAGCCCCCATGTTTACTCTGTTCATCAAGATTGTCAGATACGTCGCCTTGTCAATCGCCATTCAACGCAGAAGGACCCGCCTTACGCAAGCACACCCGCAGTTTCACCCGCTTTGCCCACCTCTGTAATGAGATAAATTGTTCCATTTTAACGGGAAATGGAATCCTTTATTCCGTATTATTATTGTTCTTACATAACTAATCGCTTATTTCATCGAGAGAAATTCTCTTACAACTGGCATTGCTTGAAGAGACGCAGACGCTCTTACAACTGGCATTGCTTGAAGAGACGCAGAGGCATCGTGGATTCCTTCTCTATAATATCGTTTATTTATTGAAACGCGAAATCGCTAGTGTTTCCTCAGTTTCAAATTTCTCATAGGCAATATATCTATTGTATTTTGATATGTCTTTGACATGTCTTGCGGTTTTATTTTTGATTTTACTTAGAAAAAGAGTTTTCAAAACATATTTTTCTCATTACTTAATGACTTACAACACTTATGGTTTCACATTATTTTGAAAAAATAAGCTAAAATGTTTAATAGTGAAGCTAGTGAACTCGGTTCCACGCTTAATTCGCCATTCAGACCCTCCAAGGCTGCGCCCAATTGTTATAGCTGTCGGACAAATACTAATATTCCTGTCTGCATTCAATTTAGTAGCGGTATGTTCGCAAATGGTACTTTTTCTTAAGATATTCACATGTTTCTGAGATCCGATATGAATGCATATCATACATCATGTATCTGGAATATTTTCAGGTTGTGCGTTTCCACAATAATGTTTGCTAAAGAGTGTTTCTAGGGGTTGCGTTTTCACAGGGATACACTTGTACAGTACTACGGCTGTTGTTCTCGGGGGCAGCCCCACTCGAGCGGATGACAACTAATCCCGTGCCGTGGTCGTGGTTGTAACCCTAAGCATTTTTATCCGCGGCAATAACCCGGCATACAGGTGAATCTCTACGTTGTAAATAACATGTCAAATATTGTATTTGTAAATGGCCCCTTATCGGCCGGCGCGCGGCGGGTGTCTCAGATTTTCTGTTGACTGTTTCAATCGCGCCGCGCCTCTAGACTACCATCCCCCGGTTTACGGCTTAATTAGGCTTAGTTTTATCACTTTAATGGCCATTGCGTGCCGTCATTTCATATTTGTAGGAGCCTTCGGCCTCTTTTTATATATTTGGTCATATAATTTAATAGTACGGAATGTAAATTCTGATGTTAAGACCAGCTTCGTTATTTAATAATTATTAGAAATTATAAAATTAAATGAATGTTTTTGATATATCCAGATTGACTTATTCTGAGTGCATCAATTTGTTTCCAAAGCTCGTATAGTCTGTTGTGCAAATCTCATATTAAATGTAGATAGGGATGAAATGTCACCGGTGGTTCGAAAAATGAAATACATATGAAAGAAATGCGAATAAAAAAGACTCTTTCAATCTATAGAACCGAACATGCACCCGATTAAATAAACGAAAACACAGGTACGATTATACGAGTGATTCAAAATTGAAATGAATTAAAAGCCGGGTAAAAAAGAATGAAACTCCTTTTCAAACAATTCGCTTGTGTTCTCAAAACACGAATAAAAATTTTATTCAGGCAGGAAATAATGAGCCAATAAGTAATTGTAGCGGACGGGAGTGTGAGTAATAACCGACGCGGCTCACTCACTCGATTACTGTTGCTCGGATCCAAAAACACCACCGGTTTGATCTTTTTAATTATTCCGAAACATCGGCCCGCTTCAATGCGCCCGGTCCTGTATCGATGTCAGATTCTGTCTATGTTTTCTTATGTAACTTTCACGATTCCATTGCCCCGAATAACACGATGGATTCTTTTGAGATAATGATTTGCCGATTCTGATTTTCGGCAAAGGTTTTAACCATTCCCTTTTATTCTTTTGTTCTCCCGATATCAGTTTGTACGAGACCTAACGTAACGTTTCAATACACGCGAACATCGCTTTCACCTTTCAAACTCGTTACGATTATTTTTTTAATATCGGCGGCAAAGAAATCTTCTCCGGTTATATTTGTAGGCAGACGCGATCACTTTGAGTGTTCACGAATACTTTCCGTGAGAGCCGATTTGTTTTCGGTTTTTCCGTGTTGAGGTAGGCTTTCTCTGTTGAATATTAAACATGTTAATTATAAAATACAGAATTTTACTTTTGTAAACTCGATGATTTTTTTTATATGAGAAGATATCAAAATGTTCAATTATAATCCTACATTTTCCTTCATATCAATAAAGAATATATTACCAGCGAATGTCTTTCAAGCGGTGGACTCGAGCTGTTGATCGAATCGGCTTAGTGTTTATATTATTATATAATAGATCTGTAAACAAATCACACAACGCAATACAAATATGAAGCGCGGGGGGAGGGGGGTGCCGTATCGACTAGTCGGAGCCAAGTATTAAACTGGATAATAACAAACTCGAGATTACTCCAAATTCTGCGAGGAAGAATCCAAAACGCCATTTTGGCACAAGATGCCCATCGATTGCCAGGTGAAGTGGCAATACATCGCGGCAACTGTTTCAAAAGTTTTTCTCGGGTATTGTGGGCGGGCGCGGGGGGAGTTTAATGACAGCGATATGATTTCAGAGTCCGCCGACTGAGAAAAACACCGTTCTGAGATATAAAGATGGCAGGATACACTCCGTGAGTTTATTATCCGTGTCGGGTGTATACTTGCCCGAGGACGCGAACGTATGACCTACACACCATCTGGAACATATTGGCCGAAACGCTTCGGAGACACCGTCATATACTTTCTTGAAGTGACACATTACTTTATAGAACGCGTTTTTTCTATTAATATTTTGAATGTATTGTTATACTTTCTATTTGTGAGGCTCTATTTGTGTAATATACCGTTGGTATATTACAGAATAATTGTATTGAAATATTAATCTCTCTTATTATTGGATGTGAGCTTAATCGTTACCTTGTAGGTGAATATTTCTCAGTGCGTTAACCCATCAAAACCTAGGTCCGCGAAGAACTCCTGTGTAGTGTTAACCAAATCGTTTAGTTCAAACACATATAGATCATAAATTTAACAAGTTGTGTGATGTTAGCTTATTTAGCTTCTTTTATTGGCATAGTAAATACGTTTTTGTGTTTATATTGAGCAATTTGGCCTAATTGAGACACTTATAAATGAGTTGTAGACGTAACAAACGACGACTTGAATACCTACACTATTGATTCAAAGGGCTTCTTTTAAGTAATTTTCCAACTTGAATACATTTTAAACTTTAAATTAAGGTTTTTTCAAGTACTTAAATTTTGTTAATTCCCAGATTTTTAGTATACTTACTAAAAATATATGAATTTATATAATACAAAATTTATTCGTCAATATAAATTTCTTTAAAGAAATGTTTTGTATTTTTTGACGCTTCAGCTATAATTAAAATGATATAACGAAAAGTAAAAACCAGAGATAGATGGCATTAAAAGTGATGGTAAGGAACAGCCAAAGGACTGTTTATGTAGTCGAAGTGCGAGTCTCTCTGGGGGTGGCGGGGAGGGGTTGCGTCCAGTGGTCATCCTCGCAGTTTCTTAGCCTTATAAAAGCAAACCCTTGTCGCGAGGATTAGGCCAGATCTGATCCTATGTGCTCTTTATTTGAGTATTATTATCGATTATCGGAACAAGGGTAAGTGCGGAGGGGGTGGGAGAGTGATTAAGCCGCACAGTCTTCTCTCTCGGCTTTGCCTCCGACAATTAGACAGATCCCCCCGTCCCATCCGATTCCCCTCCGATCGATCGATTAAATATTCAGACCTTCGTAGTCTGACGTCCTATACAGTTCGTATGATGGATATTCAGAAATGATCAAATCCTTGAGTCCCCCGCCCGCGCCCCGCCGCCTGCCGCCCCACAGCACAATGCTCGCTCCTCTCTTTATCTTGCCGAGTTCTGTTCCCACTCCGATCCGACCGCTTTTCCATCACCCCTTGAGTCACTCGACATTACATGTTTTTGGTTCGTTAGGGTAAAAGTGTTTCCGATTTCGGCGTTTCCCTTTTAATAAGATTAAGAACTTTGTTATGGCCTCGCTATTTCGAAACACGATCGAGTAAATTTTGTTTTGATTTAGTTTTGAACTATTTCACCCATGTTTATTTTTATGTTCTACCGCAAGACAATTTTAATATGTATGAAAATGTTTGTTCTCAATTTACGAGAACTATCCCTATCATTTTATAGAATATGAATTTGGCTATATGTTTTTCTTAGTTGATTTACTATTTTGTTCGTTAGGTTAAAAGTTTATCTTGCGCCTTCTAAAAAATATCTGCGAACTTAATTAATTATCTATAACTTAATAACTCAAAATTTCCCCATATATTATGAAAGTAAACAATAATTTGTTCGTCCTATAAAAAATTACTGTAAAAAATACTCTGTAAAGTAAACTTGGGTGTTCTAGTGAAGGGGTCTGTGCCTGACGTGTGCGGGCTAGTCACCATTGACGACATCGTTTCCCTCATAAGATAACGACTTATCCAGAGGGAGTGAAGGTTTGCAAGACTCATAAGGGCCCTTAGATAACGTGAATGTCATTTATAATTTTTAACTCCCCTATTCTGGTAACTTTTGAGTCTAACTTGAATACCCGGTGTTATCTGTAACATACTCTTCACTTGAAACTAAATAACGATTAAAACTCAGTTGTCTTAACATATTGTCTTACTTTCATACGGGAGGTAAACCGAACTCGCTAAAATCCAAGAATGAAAGTTCGTAATCACAGAACAGCACGAAATGTTCTCCGCTGCCCCCCCCCCCGTGTAACGTCCAGCAACACTCTGAACCCTCCCGTAAGTGTACACATTAATTTTTGCGGCCAGAGAGTTAAATTTTAGTTGTGTGGCCGCGGCCTCCTACAGTCGCATGAGACTTCCGACTGGAGGTTTGAACCCATGACTGCCGCTTCTGGGCTTTAGTCCGGTTAATAACGCGTCTCGAGTCAATGGATGAACTCGTGGAAGGTTGCTGCCCACGCTCATTAATAATGAAACAAAAAAATGTAATGCTAGGATGCCAGAGATAGTGGTGCACGCGAACCAACTGGGGCGTACGCGCCAATTAGAACCACTTCCTTCTTCAAATCCGCAATCATTCTAATTTTAATTATTACTGTTCGATGAATTCGTTGGCCGTTTCGATTAAAAAATTAACACAGTTTTTTGAACCCAGAGATATTAATATGGAAAATTGCTAGTCTTTTGTGTTGAATCAAGAACAGAGTCAAGTTGATCCAGTGTGTACCTATTAGGAACGTATTGCAATATCACGAGTTTGCCGACAGAATATCTACTTATAAAACGACGATATTGAACGTTTTTAAAACTACATAAGAAATATTGGATTTCTAGGATCCGTATGAAAAATTACTATAGTAATCCGATTTTCTGTCTAATTATTATTAATAAACGTAAACGTAAAATCTCTAACTTAGTTTTTATATCATTTCTTTTATTAGAATTTTAGATTGTTTGCCAATTGGATGTATTAATACATCAAATACTTCTCACGGAATTTATTTAATAAAAGATATATTTCTATACAATTTGTTATTTTGTTATTATAACGCGGAATCAGTGACGATGTACGTCACTAATATACCCGAGACAAAACACTTTGACGACATTGTAAAGTCTATCCAACTTACAGTAAGTTAAGCCGAATTTGACGGAACAAAAGAAGACGGCACTCTATAATCGAAGGCTTTGTTTGATTTTCATTATGTCTGGAAAGACTTGAGGACGACTTGATCAGTTGATTGTTTTCTCGCGTCGATCCCCGCCAACTAATCGCCCGATATTCGCAATCGCAATTACCGCTCTTTACGGCTCTCTTATTATAATTATTTTTTTATTATTCACTCGTCAATGTTCACTTAGTTTCGCTTCAGAATTTGTCATAATTTATTGAAGCTTAAAAATATTTGTATTGTTCTGAGTAAACTTAATAGATTGATTTAACTTGTCATACGAAACTGTCAATTTTAGAACGTAAAACATGCATTATGAAAATACTCGCCCTTTTATTACTCTATACAAATATATTTATTATTTAAAATATCGGTGGTAATACATAAAAAGTAAATTTAAATAAAGGACTCATGATTTATCGTCTACATTTAAAAAAATGTTTGATCGGAATTTGATTCCTATGTTAGATTTATTTTCGCCTCGTCTGAATCGAGAGATATTGACTAACTCGTTCTACGTACAACTAACTGTTGTACACTAACTGTCGACATTTAAATTTAATCTAGCTTTATTATTAAAGTGTCGGGCCTACGTTAACCGAAACAGTTTTCCCTGAATGCGCAATCATTATGGAACCCTCGAAAGTTATGTATTCATTTAAAGACTTCCCTTAATATGTTTAGGTAATTAAAAATATTAAAGGAATTCAAACCTCTTGTGATTTCTTTGATGGAGCAAGCTTCGAGTCCGTGATGAAGGGAACCGAAATTTTTATGGTCGCGCCGAATGTACCCGCTCGGGGCCCATTACCGAATATGCAAGAGGGCTTAAAAATAATTTGCATCAAGTAACCGTGAAATATTTTCTCCTAATTGCTGGAAGTGGTGTCTTGGGGCGGGCTCGTCTCTGCAGTTTGGTCTTGACGAATCTTCCCAACCCCCTCCCCCAGCAACTTAGTTCCCCTTGACTGACAGTAGGTGCCAAATGGGGATTCTGCTCAAACGTTTAACGAATACATCGAATATAGCTTTGACGAGAATTATGATTATAACTTGTTTATATCGTTCGTAGATTAAGAACTAAATTTAATTACTATTTGTTAGTCCGTCAAAACAATGTGAATTTAATCACTTTTTAATATATATTTTTATTTGTGTGCTAATAAAAAAAGTAAAAAGAACCATTAACAGGCTATAATAGTAACACAACTGATTTATTTTCAGATTTCCCAACTGATTGAAGATGTACAAAGATTGCAGTCGAGTATAAGCAAGCTTCAAGAGAGCTCTGCAAACCAAATAGCACGGCTAGAGGAAGATCTGGAGCACAAACGGCAGCACATCTCCAGACTAGAAGCACATCTGGACTCACAGAGGGACTATGATGAACTCAAACGCCAGCTGAGGTAAATAACAATACTTTATGAAAGTAAATTACATTTCTATTTGTAGAAATACATACCACAAGTGAATTACAACAATATTGTATCATCATCACTTGACATCCTAGTATAAAAAATAATAAGCATTAAGTTAGTGTATTAATAATCCTAGTATAATTGCGTAAGGAAAAAAGGTAAACTTGTGTCTTTGCGCAGGTTTCTCAAGCCATTGTACAACCTAGAAGGTTTAAATTTATTAGAAATTAGAAATATATTCACAGGCAATTAGATAGGAAGAACTCAACAGAGCCCGTTTTCCCCCTTAATTCCCTTAAAAATGTCCTTAATGTCCAAAAACAAAAGTCAAACTTAAAAATAAACTAATGGTCAGCCGCAATTTGTTATCATGTGTTTAAGCTTCTGGTTTGTTTATGTGTATTCAAATTTGAGTGCTTTCATAGTAATTTATTTTCCTCATTATGTAAATAGCAAATAAAATATCCAGACACAAAAATCAAATATCAGGGGCTACAGACCCTACAAGCTACTAGTTATATATAAAGTGATACAGTTCTGATTATATCTGTGAGAAAACTAAACAGTTTTCTTTTCTTTGATTATGCTGCTCATACACTCACCTAACTGTATGTTTATTTGTGAAATTTCATATATGCTACAAGTAAGTAATAAAACTAAAAAAAGGTTATATGCTTGACATTCAGAAACATCACTTACTAATTCTATATGCTCACAAGAACTGTTATAGCAATTTTTAGTATATTCATGTAAAAAGGTATTTAAGACAATTTATTTATAAAAAGACATGTCATCTCCATGTTAAGGAATCTTTAAGAGTTTGTTAATATTCTTTTTAATGTACTCACAAGGGTTCTATTTTTTCAGTTTTCTGAAATCAATAGAACTGCCGCCCAATAGTGATGGGGATGTGAAGACCCTTGAAAGTCTATTGCTAGAGAGGACCAAGGCAGCCCAGCACTCAGAAGGCATCAAAGCACCCCCTTGTTCTACTCCTTCTGAGATTCATGGTAAGTCACTTGTTAATATTCTAGAAAGAATAGGTTACGTAATGTATCTTACAACTCATTGAACACATATTTTTATTATTACCAAAATCAGTATTCTCAAAGATGTGTTATGAAGCATTGTCTAACATTTTTTTGTATTTGCTATAAATACATATGCCACCAGCTTTTATGTTACAAGTGATTCAACACTTTTAAGGGAAACCGGTTCAAAACCATTGGAGATATCTCAAACATCCCGGTAATCAACCAAGACCCTCTCAAACTGAAATCCAAGACACTTCCAGACTAGCAAGATGCTACTTTATATGTATCCAAAAGATATAAACTAACTTTAAGAAATATTTATTTCTGAGTTTAAAATTGTATGGCATTTACTCCCAATCTATTATTTATTACATTTCAATGCTTCTCATACTCTTTGAGACATCCTGTAAACTTGTATTCCACAGATTTAAAAAGTCAACCACACTGTGCTTTTCCTGCTGGTTTTAATGCAGCTGCTTTAACACTGGTATTTTACCACTAACTTGCACCATCACACTCTTCTTCTATAATTATCTCGCAGATATACCAAGCATTTTAGTTTAAGTGGGAAGTAATGCTTTAGAGACTGTATATTTAACTAACAATGCTAACTACGTATAAGGCTGAAGCTGCTTCCATCCCTACCAAAGTATATGGTCACCTAGGTAAAAATGTTTACTGGATGCGATTATTTACCGTTATTGAAATTATATATGGTCTTATAACTTTCATGTAAAAAAACTATCTCTGTATTGCTGTATTTACGGCAACTATATTTTGCTGTAAATACTTTAATTTACTATGCAGCAAATTTCCACAATATATATTTTGACCAAAAATCAAGCTGTTGAGACCTATGAACTTCAGTAGGCTTGGGAGTGGTGACTTTTTCCTAAGACCAACAGTGTTGAAGAGTCTTAGTGGGTTCACTTACTATTGCATGTTTTGGCTAGGCTCTACGGATATGACCACAGAGTCCAGTGGATCCCAGCTTTTCCCTGCACCTGCACCCCCTCCACCCCAGCCACCACTGCAGAACGTCGAGACATTCGGCTCGTTCCTGGGAGAGGAGATTGTGGCCAACTGGAGACGATCTCTAGAAAGAACTATTCTTAGTCAAGGATCGATTCCTCATCACCTGGCTAGGGCCGGATTACTACCACCTCCTGATGGAAGGTCATCGGGTGGGGGTCCTCTCGCCCAGTCTCCGATAAACGCCTCTCCTCCACCTTCTCACACTCCGACCTCAAACCCTGATGATGCCGGTAAATCTCTTTCTCAACATGCTTTTTCATTAGTGTCTTTGTTTGTACTTTATGTTTTCTACTAGTCTATTTTCCTTGAAAGTGGTCTGGTTCTGATCTTTTTCGTAGTAATATTATCATTTTGGTGTAAATCTTAAACGGTACTTGTATCGATATAGGGTGATTCGATCGCTCTCTGAGTCGGTGTTTAACACTCGGCAGGAATTAAGTGCAGTTTTTATTGGTGATGTGTTTGGTACAGGCAAATCGAGGTTCGAGGAGCAAGAGAGAGAACGTGAGCGTGAGCGGGAGAGAGAGAAGGAGAGTGCTGAGCGTGATCACGAGCCTGCCGTCACTTCCTTCTCGGGCAGCCACCGACCCTCCAGCTCTCCGGCGGTGTCAGGCGATGTCCAGATCAACGGCAGCTCGACACCTTGCAAGAGTCCTGCAGCAGAGTTTGATGGCTGCAACAACAACTCTTCCCACCTCAACAACAACAACAACATGCCCGGAAGTCTAGTCAATGGTTTTTGTGGTCTTAGCGTCGGCCTGAACAACAATGTCCTTCATCCCTCATCACAACTGAACTTCAACGATGTCATGAAAAGTCCCTTTAGATTCGATGACCGTTCTCCTTTTCGATTCGGAAATGATGACCCGGGCTCGATTGTCAGTCGGTTCGGCGAATCGTTGATCCCGAAGAGTGACCCGATGGAAGCTAGACTACAAGAAATGTTGCGGTATAACATGGACAAATACTCGACACAGAATCTCGATACATTACACATCGCTCGTAGAGTGCGGGAGTTGTTATCCATCCATAATGTCGGTCAACGATTGTTCGCCAAATACGTCCTGGGACTATCCCAAGGCACAGTGTCTGAACTGCTATCGAAACCAAAACCTTGGGACAAGCTTACAGAGAAAGGAAGGGACAGCTACCGCAAGATGCATGCATGGGCTTGTGACGATAATGCTGTTTTGCTACTTAAATCTCTCATACCAAAGAAAGGTACTTACAAAATTATCATTAAACTACAATGTAGAAACCAAGTTTTAAGTCGATGAAGAATGGTTTACTAGGAGATTGAATAATTTTAAAACATGACAGTTCAAATGGAAACACAAATAAAATTCTCATTCGCCTTAAAAATATTACATTTATATTTTCTTGTCTCCCTCTGATGTTATTGCGATTTCTTACATCTTGCCATCATTATTCCAGTAATAAACATTTCTAGTAAAGCATTCTTCACTCGACAAACTTTTTAGATTTTAATCGTAACACATAATTTTTTTATTTATATAGCAACTAATCTGAAACTCCATCTATACATATTGATATAATTTAAGCAGAAACATTTAAATATTATAAATGGCTGTAGCCACAAGGCAGTTTATTATCCCCAGGATTAATTTGAAATGTTTCCTTTCAATGCAAATATTAGCCCATACGATCAATCAAGTGAGCTGAGCAAAGTAAACAAAGGTCTAAATAAAGTGGTGTGGACCAGCTTTGTCTTAAGCTGATTCATTAGAGCGGACAAGCAAGAGGTGAACTCATTGGCACTTGTTCCGAACCGTACTCCTGCCTAATGACTTTGTAAGTTGAGAATAATGAGCTTGCGATGCCCTCCCCACTGACCTATGACCCTCACTGCTGCTACTACATTAGCTCACCCCCTCCCCCCCACCACACTCCCCACTCTGGTCGAGTATTTTGGAACCTGTGTTGGCTACTGTTTATTGTTATATTAAACCAACTCCATTCACTCTTCTTGTTCTCCTTCCTTTATTTTCTTGGTCTTGGCCATTAACATTTTCACTAACCATTTCCCATAAACTATCAGTGGTATTGGTTATTAAACTAATCGTGCAAATTTATTAATACCACAATCAGCTTATAATCACTTTCTAACTGGTTATTTATTATGTTATAATCTTATTTAATAAAATTGTTTAATAGTAATAATAATTTTGTAAAATCATATTTTTAGGTTTGAAACTAAACTTAGTAGTTCAGGAAATATGGTTATTATTGAGCTAAATAAAAATTATTTGAAATCAAACAACTTTACAAGTTTGGTTGTATCTCTTTATTGTGTTTCAATAAATTAGTATTCTCTTAGATGCTCAAAATAGTTTTTTTTTCTTGCATAGCTTATTATACTGATAGATTGTTAATGATTTTAAATTAAAATGGTAAGATGTTATATGAGGTGTTGAGAGTAAATAATATTTTAGAAAGCAGAAAATCAGAACGAGCTATGTTATTGTTTTCCAAAAAAAACATTTAAATAATTTGGTAAATTTGTATTACTCTTTGTTAAAATCAAAAGGTCTACTTTTAAAACTAGAATAATAATTAAAAATATGATTTATTCTATGTTGATTTGGAGTTGAATGCATTATCATGATCTATAAATATAAAGAATAATAATAATTTGTTTCACATTACAAGCAATGGGTTATTTATCTAAAGAAAACTTGTATACAGGGGAACAATTTTTCATCCAGTTTCATTCCAATGAACTTCCAATAACTGTTAGTTCTCAAAATTTAAAATACACCATAACTGATAATGTTTCACACAGAGGCAGATCCAGAGGTCAGGTTTTTTTTGGGGGGGGGGCGGTCACTGAAAGTTACTCCTCCCCTTCCCCACGGGTGGTCACTGGCACCCCTCATTATTTATTTCAAAAATATATGAAATTATACGACGAATGAACATAAAGTTATCATAATATATCAATAACCTTGTACTCAAGAAACGTTCATTACAGGCCTAAATAATAAAATAGAAAACAATAATTTTAAGGTTTTGGGGAGCGACTGCCCCTATCCCCCCCTCTTGGATCCGCGCCTGGCTATACATCTATAAAGGGTCTCTTAGATACTCTTTGAGCCTATACTCTCTAAGACTCATAAACTAATCTTACATTTATCATCAAAATTACAATTTTGTTTTTACAGGGGTCGGCTCAGGCAAGGACAGTGGGATTCCAGCCATGTTTGCCAGGGAGGGCGACATGACCGAGGAAAGGATCGCCCACATCCTCAGCGAGGCGAGTCAGCTCATGAAGACTGAGGACAGTCATAGCAATGACGACAGTCGATCGCCCACCCAGCCTCAGGTATTAGCCCTTTGCCCCTTCGTCCCTCTGATCAGTGGATAAAGGAGAAATAAAGGTTTTAAGTTTAAACAAAAAAATTGGATGTAAAATTAACTTATGCTTCTTCCTTTTCAAGTCTAAATGAGTGGGAAACTATCTGTTAGATAAAATATATCTCTCTTAACCTCTCTTAATATATCTCTCTTAAGGAGGGTCATGAGTTTTCACAAGACCCTAAAATAAAATGCTAATTTTTGAGACTTTATCTATTTATTGCTCAATAAAAGTACTGTAACTCTTGTTCATAAAAATATTTAATTTCAGCTTATGTATCAAATCAACACAACGGCTGATATTTTCCCTAAAATTATACTTTCCGAGGTAACTAAAACCATATATAAGATGAACTGATTGATGTTTCAGCAATGTCCATCCCCGATGAACAAGGGTGGTGACAATTCTCAGAACAGAAGACTCAAGAAATACGAGAACGATGACATTCCTCAGGAGCAAGTGGTGAGGATATACCAAGAGGAACTGGCCAAGCTGATGGGGAGAAGGTTCGAAGACACCATGAGGGGAGAACAACCTTACCCTGGGTAAAATATTTATACTAAACCCATAAACGAGCGTCGAGTTAGTTAAGGCACATGTTCAAATAGTTACATAGTTACATCAAATAGTCTCATGAAACTTTTTACTAGAAAAAGTTTACCTTTGACTGTGTCAAATCTTTTCCTTGTGTCTAAGGGTCTTAAGCCCATATTCAAAAGTTAAGTTAGTTAAAGTACAATTATAGATGACATTACTGAGGAGGGTAAATAAGAACTTCCTCACATTATATAAATCATAAAATATCATCACGTTACTGTATATTAATCTTGAGTTAATTTAGCCTTTGACAGTAGGAAATTTGTTTTTGTCTTAAATAATTTGTCATGAATTTAAAAACGTGTTTTCATCCTTGAATATTCATTAAGGTTCCCTTTTGACTCATGGCTTTCCTCATAATCATCTGGATTTTCATATAAAATAAGGAATCAAAACTTAATCAGCGTTTGAATTTTACCATGCCGTTCTAAAGGAATGTGGTAAAAGTCTTATTGGATTAATTAAATTGTAAGAAAGTTTGCTATGGCAATTCTTATTTGCAAGACAAAAATATTTATGCATAGTAAAATATGTCTATTTTTGAAAGTGACGTGGAGGAAACAAGCAATATGTGCATGAAGAATACTCAGAGTGGACACTTTAAGTATACTAAGCCTGAAGCTTCTAAGAATAATCTGTTTTACTACATAAACTCAATTTTCAAATTAATTATTATTCCAAGATACAGTAGAAAGTCTCAAACTCGACATCCTGTAAAACTCGACAGGGCTAGAGACGTGATATATTTGTTTAAAAATGCCGCCCGTGACGTGCCGTCCGTCGATGCCGAACCGCCCTAGTGCGCCAGAGACTTTAGACTGGGTTTCTGTCACCGCTTTGTTTTTGCAGCTCTGGGGTCTGCTATTGTTTACAAACCTAAGAGTTGCTGCTGGAATTTTTGTCACCTCTTTCCTTATCTCAAGGCTTTAGACTGGGATTCCTAAGTAGGTCATCCATACATTCACTACATAAATGTAAAATGTGATATAATAAATCAATAAATTAATGTGCAATGTAAGCACTGTAATATAAAGGTTTTAATTTCACACCCGTTTTTATTACTCAAGTTCCCTAAAACTCAACAACCTCCAAACTTGCCAACCTTTAAGTCCACATTGTGTCAAGTTTGAGAGTTTCTACTGTATGTTTAAAAATTGATCGAGTCACGATGAACAACTGGTTTCTGATAAATTCAAATTTTGCTTTAAGTACCACCACTGATTTTGTTAGCCCTGTTATAAAAAGTAAGTTACCAATTTAAAAAATTTCAGGCTGCTGTTCCCTCATTTTTTCGGGGGAGGAGCAGGTGCACCGGGCTCTGCGGAAGATATCCGGATGGCGCTGGATGCCTACCACCGAGAGTTGGCCAAGCTGAACTCCCAGTGTGGGGGAGTTCCCGGGGGACTCTTGGCGCTCCAGCATCAGGCGCTCAGTCAACAGCAGGCCCAGGCACTCTCTGGACACCACAACGGTATGGCCCAAGACCTATCCTTACCCAAGGAGCGCAAGGAGGCCAAACTTCCGAATGGTGAGCTCGAGTCTATGCGCCATCGTGTTAGGCCCAAGCTTGAACCAGGTGTGTGCACCGAGTAGCGCACCGAGGAATATATGTTAGATAGTTTTGAGTAAAAATTATCTCTGTTCCTGTCTCCGTTTCTTGGTTTAATGTTAAATAATAATAATAAAGTTATATCGGTTCGGTATGTGGCTCATACTCTCACAACTTTGATGATTCTATCACAATGTCTATATTCCTCTCCTAGGTGTGGAAGATTTGAACAACATATCCTCTTAATAAGTTGATTCATGTGATGTGAGATGATGATACATGATATATGTTTGAATACAATCCCTTCATTTTTAAACAATTATTTCATTTTAAAGAGTAAAAATTCAATATAGATAAAAACGGGTAATCCTTGTGGTCTCAATCAATTAGTTAATAACCTAAGAAAGCAATAAATCTATCATAGTATGGTAGGGGTATTAAGATTTAACCAGCCTGCTTCTAGTCCCTAAGTACATTCAGTAAACCTCGGATTATCCGGACTAATGTGACGGCATATTGATCCGGATAGCAAAAAATCCGGATAATCTGAAGCTACTATAACTTCTCATAAATAACAATCAGGTCACTGCGCCTGCAATATTGATGCTGAAAAATTTGTGGAAAGACTATAAAACAGAATAGACTCAGAGTTGTTTGACTGTCGTTTGATTGGTTGTTTGACACAATCCAATTACAGCAATAAACGCAACATTACTCACAATTCGTGGTTAGTAATGAACAATCAACCAACGAGGTTAAATATATCCAGGCATATATAAGATTGTTGACCGTCATTTTCCTCAGGTAACCAATCAAATCCTCTCTTCACAAATTAAATTTTTGTCTGCTGACTGTCAAATAACGTGTGGAGAGAGGATTTCATGTTGATTGCCATGGGAGCAGAGTTGACAGAGGGGCAAATGGTGGTTGACCATTTAGACTGCACTTTTTTTACACAAGCCGAGACCTCTATATTTATCCTCATTGGTACATTAATGTATTGCGGTTGCGTCTGAGACTTAGAAGCCGCTAGCGCGGGAGAAAAATCACGATTTGACTGTAATTTATATTTTTTATTTCGGGCAACCTCGTCCAGTTAATCTGGGATCTGGATGATTCGGGTCCAGGTAATCCGAGGTTTACTGTAATAGGAAAACTAATATTTTTAATGTCTTAAGAGTTACAAAACATTGTCCTTTGATTTAAATCGAGTTTCAACAAATATTATATTTTCCATTCTGTAATTAGGTATCCTCTTATTAAATAACTAATAACTAATAATTAATATCAAGTATTATTTGAAATTCAACTATGGAAATGTTTTAACTACACACTTTCAAGCTCATTCTGCTAAAAATTTTTCCCGTATATTTCAGAATTTACCTAGAATTATAACTTTAGTAATTGAGATATAATTTGACTAAATGTAACTGTTGGTGATAACAGCCCACTTCCTCGTGTGTGCAGGGATGTCAGCCGGCAGTTCAGCCAGTTCACCTCTCGGCAACTCCATTCTTCCTCCAGAAGACTTCTCCCCATCCGCTGCGGTGAGCCCCCTCCAGAGGATGGCTTCCATCACCAACGCTCTCATCTCCCAGCCAACCACTCCCCACCACCACTCGCCCTCCCAGCGACCCCTCAAGGCTGTGCTTCCTCCCATCACCCAGCAACAGTTCGACCAGTTCAACAACCTCAACACTGAAGAGATTGTTAGAAAAGTAATTATACTTTAATAGTAGTAAATAAAGTTACAACTAATGAACTCGAGTCAGTGCACAGTCTTTTCAGCTATCAGGAATGACAGTGTCTCAGACCATAAATCACAGAAATATAGAGGTATTTAGTGGGACTAGGCATTTTGAAAATTCACGACATAATTTAAATGGGCACCCTTGACTGAGTGATTTTAAAGAGCCTTTAGTGCTACCATATTTGGTTGTTATACATTTGAACTGGACAGTAATTCTTAATGCAATAACCTTATTTACTGTCAGTAATGTCTCGATACAAGTATAAGAATAAAGAATTTCCTGGAACGACAAATTCTTCTCTTCACTGTTGATTATAGGTGAAGTAAATAATTAATTGTCTACCAAGCGCCAACAGATATTATTGTACTAATAAGTACTTCTAATCATTTTGCGCTTTTTGATTTTTTTTTTGTCGAAATTGATAATCAAGCTCATGAAACTACAGAGCGAACTGGGATGAAACCCAGAGGGGCAAGAACCTAACTCTACTATTCTCCTCCTCAAACCTGGCCAAGTACAGGCAGGGTAGCTACTAGAAGAGTCTAATGTGACGTGTATTATGTGTTTGACTACTCAACTGGGTCCATCAAGGCAAAGTGTAGTGAGAGGAAAATCTTTATCTCATATATGCTGTATCTCACACTTTTTTCTTATTGGTTTTATCTGTATGTCATTATTTGATTTAAAATATCCATGTATATCGGTCAATCTCACTTCAAATTGTAGATTTTACTGTTCGATTATGTAAATATAGCATTGTTTTAGTTTGTTACCCAACTAATAATTTTGTTTCGTTTACAAAGGTGAAGGAGCAGCTGAGCCAGTTTTCGATCAGTCAGCGGTTGTTTGGAGAGTCGGTACTGGGTCTCTCGCAAGGCAGTGTTTCCGACCTCTTGGCCCGCCCTAAACCCTGGCACATGCTTACGCAGAAGGGCCGAGAGCCGTTCATCCGTATGAAGATGTTTCTGGAGGATGACAATGCCGTTCACAAACTTGTGGCTTCTCAGTATAAGATCGCACCTGAGAAGCTGATGCGGACTGGAGGATATGGAATCAATCCTCGTAAGTATTTTTACAAAGGTATTTGGAATATTAGTTATAACTGTGAGCTTTACTTCATCATTTTGAAATAGAACAGAATATATTTTATGCAGGAGTTCAAAGTCAAGACTTTTCTTACTTATGGTTGTATTCTGTAAATGGATAACAACTATCTACTCGAAGTTCCTTTGTCTGAATTGGAATTGCTTTTGCTGTTTAATGTCTCTTTATCAAGAATATGGTCTCATATTTCATTTTTAGTCACTTGCTCCTTGAAATTAACATTAATCAAAATAGATCACAGAGTTATAAGTAACATTAATCCAAATTTTATATAAAGACTATACTCTGTTTTACATTTTATATCGATAAAATACATGTTCAAATTTGTTTTTTAAGTTTTCACTTATGTTAACTGTGATTATCTACGGCAAAATTAAATTAAAACGTTGCCTTCCATACATCACTTAGAGTTAAAAGTCGGTCTAAATCAAGGTTTCTTTCATGTACAGCAGGATCATCCATATCAAAGCCACTGCCTCCAAGTTCTGGGAAAATGCCCCCGATGCCACCTTCAATGGAGATGAAACCTGGAGAGATGGCGCTAAACCACCTGAGCTACCTGCATCCCCCGCAGCAGGTGCCCCCGCCCCCGCCTCCGCCCCATCACATACCCCCACCTCACCACCTGCAGATGAATCACAATGTGGAGCACCTCAAGAAGACCCACGCATCTGCCCCGCCTATGCAGCCCCAGTGTGCGACAATGCCCCCGCACCAGGTCAATGCAGGCATGCGGCTAGGCCAACAAGTAGCGCCCTCTGTCTACGAGATGGCTGCCCTCACACAAGACCTGGACACACAAACCATCACCACCAAGATCAAGGAGGCTCTCCTAGCCAACAATATCGGACAAAAAGTGAGTCTTAAAAGTAATTATGCTTGAAGCTTGTAGTCTATTTAACGTATTCGCTGCGGGAGTCCTGGAATCGGATCATCGCTTAGTATTAAAACAAATGAGATTTTCATGTTCATACATGTCAAACGCAGCGAAAGTGTTGATAGAAATCTGTAAGTTAAGGCCTTAGACCACTGTATCTATTTAGACTGGAAGAAATCAAGCATACTCATTCCTCTGGTACAGCTTAAATTATAGAAGCTTCTACGAAGAGTCTGTGTGGCCACTATCAAACTTCTAAAAAATGACAGTATACCTATCTAGACTGCACTTGAAAAGACCATAGTTGTTTATCGAGTATTCTACTTTAATACTCTATAAAAGTATTGAGAAAGAATAGCTCAATTCTGTAAGGATAGAAGCTGTAAGGATAGATAGATTAAGCATATTTGGTCTTGGTATGTGGACTTTCAGTAAACCAGACATAAATTAATTTTCCTAACAGACATAATTCATAATTTCACTTAAGTTTTATTGAACAAAAAGACAACTGGTTTAACAGTTCTTCAGGTGGGCCATATGGCAGAAAAAGGTTTCAAAAGAAAAAAAGAAAGAATGAAGTCTCCCAACTATAACCTCCATGGTTGAATATATTTATAATTTGGAGTGTTCAGTTTGAAAAAAAATTCTATCTATTTTGTTATCAAACTTTTAAAATCAAAAACTAACCAATAAAAAAACATAATTGCTTTATTGCAGTTTTTAATGTCAGAAAACCTAATTTTTCTCAAATTTTAAAGAAAAACTCACTCAGATAATATAGTTGCTAGTGAGTGTGTGCGACAAACTCACGTCACCCTAATTATGGATGTTGTAATATATCCCATACATCGGCCACCAATTTCCACGACATCTACATGGACTAATAAAAGGATCCACAGGAATGTATCAAATATTGATATTTTATTTCTGGAGTGTAAATTTAAAAATTAATTGTTTTCTTCATCTTCCAGATTTTTGGAGAGGCAGTTTTGGGCTTGTCTCAAGGTTCTGTAAGTGAGCTTTTGTCAAAACCAAAACCCTGGCACATGCTGAGCATCAAGGGACGAGAACCATTCATTCGGATGCAGTTATGGCTGTCGGATACCAATAACATCGATAGGCTACAGGCGATCAAAACGGAAAGGCGAGAACTGAACAAACGAAGAAGAGGATCAGGTCAGCAGGACAATAGCAGTGACACCTCCTCCAACGACACAGCCGAGTTCTACCACAGCAGTGCGAGTAGTCCACCATCCGCCGCCAAGAAGCAGAGGGTCCTCTTCTCTGAGGAGCAGAAGGAAGCACTAAGACTGGCCTTTGCCTTGGATCCCTACCCCAGCTTAAGTACTATAGAGTTTTTGGCCAACGAGCTAACGTTAGCCTCCCGCACCATCACCAACTGGTTCCACAACCACAGAATGAGGTTAAAACAACAATCGCCTCATGGCAGTGATTCCGGCCAAGCTAACAGGGAAAATCAAGGATCCGGGTTCGACCCTAATCAGTTTAGGATGCTTCTCAGTCAGCGCTTAGGAATGAACACCCTCCCTATGCCGTTTCCTACACCTTACTTCCCGCCTAACCCCGAGCTAGCAGCCCTCATGCAGAGAGGTATTTTACCGATGAGAGAGCAAGATTCGGGGCTCGATCTTACAGTGAAACACGAAGCCGGTTCGGACGATGAGGACAATGAAAGTAGGTTAGATTCTGAAGATTCGGATATCGGGGTGCCGGAACTTCCTCAAGCTCCTTCCGGTTCGAGTAGAAGGAAACCTGCAGCTCCGCAGTGGGTGAACCCAGACTGGCAAGAGGAGTCGGAAGTAATCATCAATGGTGTGTGTGTGATGCAAACGGACGACTATGAGAGGGAGCGAGAGGGAGAGACTGTGAGAGTGGAACCGACCCCTGTTGTGGAAGAAGAAGAGCAGAGAGGGTCTACCCTGCCGTCACCCGCCTCCTTGCCTCTCGATGTACAGTTAAAAAAAGAGCCTGCGAATGAAGAAAACCAAACAGCTGAAGAAGGAAAATCATTACAAACTGTTAAAGAAGAAAAGTGGGATAGTGAATTTTAATACAATTTCCCATCGAATTCGGGAATTAAAACGGGTAAATGTTAATTAATTATACGGTGTTCATGAAAATACATTTAAGGCAGTTATGTTTTTGTGTTAGTAGATGAGTGCTGAAATAGTTCTGTTGGTTTTCATCCTGAATTTTGTTCGAGAACACCGTAACGCTGCATTGATTAGTATAATTACCTAAAAGTGTATTTTTTAAACACTGCAAGTGTGTCTCGATACAGTGAAAAATGATCTCTTAATATTTGAGGACTTGACCGCAGAGCAAAAAAACGTTATATCGAAGGAACATTATTATACTTTGATATGCTTTATCATATCAGTGATGTTTCGGATGGACGTTTTCACGAATCCAGTGTTGTTTTCAACACAATTCCGTTAAAAAATTTTACATTTAAATCGAACAATATTTATTTGTATCTAATTGCAAATATCAAAACTGTATTAGAGTGATACTACAGAAGGGTTAATACTTTTGTGTACAGGCTGTTTTTACGAATGTACACTATCAGTCTGTAATATGAGCGTACATTACCATTTACAATGGAGTTAATATCAAAAGTGCAATCATCGAATAATATTTATGTAGTTCTTTTAGTTTATTATTCTTTTATCGTATTTTTAAAATCTTTTAAAGATTAGCCTGGTGTCTCTGTAGATTCCTGTCTGACAAGGGCGTTTATTGTTTGTACATATATATCGCTGTTGCATGTAGCCATTCTTGTAATATATGTTAAGATCAAAATTGTTTTTCTTGTACTTTTTTCTTGTTGTGTGTATATGTTATGTTGGAGTTGTTGATATAATCAAAGATGATAAATAAGACTGGTTATCACTGTTAGTTATGACGTCACGTAGTTCGACACTTGACAAGTACAATCGGATGAGATGATTTTTGTTTTCACTTTCATTATAAATATATATTATATATCTTGTTTTTCTTCGACGTTGATAATGTATCCTTATTATTGTGATAATACGAATACGAGCGAATGTTATATACTGTAGGGGGGCGCTCGAATATTGTTTTTATATAACTAGGGAAAGGATATTGAAAGTAATCTTGTAGAAATCCGAGGGGTAAAAAAGCTTTTTACAGATAAACTCGTTCAAATTTGTAGATAAAATAAACCTAAACATTTCTGTTGGGAGGAAGCGTAAAATTTGTCTTCTAATTTCTTCCATTTTTAGGTTAGAACTCAAAGTAAATAAGTATCGGTTTACTGTTCGATAGAAGTGAATTTTGACCCGATACTCTCATCGACCTAAATATTAAAAGTATGCATGTGACATGTGTGTCAGTGTGTTGTATGTTTTGTACAAGACTAAAAGGTGGCCAAATGTCGCTTTAGCTTGCCAATGTGTAAATTATACCGAGTGCGACCAGCGAGCACTCGTCATAGAATCATATCATAAAAATACCTCACCATCAGTGTACTCGCTGCTGTAGCTTTTTAATTTTTATAGACAAATTTAGTTTCCCCGTCAGAACTTATGTACACAAGGGACAGATCGATACAGTTATAGCATTTCACATGGGCATTTCTCCATTCCTTGACACTAGGAATGTTTGAATTAGATATGATAAATACTGTGTATTCAAATATTCCACTGGTATAAATATATATATATATATTTTGCTCACAATGTTTAAAATTGTAAAGACGAAGAAAACATCACTTATGTGATATTTTTCTAAAAGAATCTTAGTTCGCATTGTTGCCCTCTAGTCTTCCTAATGAGTCTAGTCCGACCCTACCACGGCTGGACTGTAGAACAAATCTTCTCTTCTTTTTCTTTAAGTTATTTATTTAGGTTAGCTGTCTGATGACAAATTTTGCGAGCGGACATGTCATTGGGCATGCACCAAAATGATCTCACGCAGCACAAGTTAGTTGTGTTGAAACAATTTTTTCTATCCGTAAATAATTAGTGGTAAAACACTCGTATTGCCAGTACTTTACAAAGATTTTATTTTAGACTGTAAGGAACCGTAAATCTGAATTCACATAGTATCATTTTGAAGCTCTATCCTGTCACACATAATGAATCTTCCGTGGTTTCCTTTTGTAATATAACTCTTATACGGTGATTTTTTTGTTGCGCCTTTTTATTTATTCTTTTTAAAGAGACCATGTATTTATTGATATGTTGTGATGCAGTATTATCCTCTATCGCATTATATAATAGCTATAAATATAAATAAATATAAATATATATATATATATACGGTATTAAGTAAGCTGGTCCTTGACCATCAGACAGCGTAATGTACAGTTTTCAACAGACATAGTTGTAAATAACATCCAAAGATTGTTTACATTAGACACTATATACTATTATAATTGTCATCATTATCTCTTTTTAATATGTTAACTGTTTTTATCTGTTTTCCATTATAAATACCATTGTTGATCGATGCATGCATTGGATTCTTTTTATACCTACAGTTATAATTTTTGTTAATGTGATCGAGGAATTGTTGTTTTATTAGCTTTCTGTTGTGATCTTTGGTCAGTTTTCTGACACTTATTTTAATGTCTCAGTTGAGTTCTATTTGTTTAATAATGTATTTATTTTGTCAAATGCTACCTAATACGTTAAGCCTTTCATTCCTTGAAAACCCAAAAATTCACAAATATATAAAAATTGTTTTATTAGTCGATATTTCTTCATTGTAATAACAATATTTTTCTCTTCCCACTACATAAGATTATTACAACCTGAATGTAAATAATTCATCCATATCATTGTGTCTTCATTAATAAAATGAAGTTTCTAAAATACACAAACTAGTTCTGATTGGTAAATATCTTCCCATAATCCATTAAAAATTACTTCTTCGAGGATGATTTTGTGATAAGCAAAAAGGTGGAATTTAACAACTGATTTATTATCTAACCTGCCACAGACCATAATGGTGAAAGTAATAACAATACTAGTAGGAAAGCATCTTTTGAGAAAGTACTTTTTGAAGCCATGAATTTGAGAGAACTAATTCATGCTGTGGAAAAAGAGTGATTTTTTAACTCAATGTTCGTTTCTTCGATTTCTGCTTGGTGATTCTTGAGATGTATAGACTACAAGGTCAATGTAATCCAACTGGAATGTGACAAGGCTTCCAACTAATTTATTAATTAGTTCATGCATTTTACTACTTTAGCAGTTAAAAATGCATCAGTCAATATAGTACTATAAGAAGTTTTGTCGAGATAATAATAAATTTATTTTTAAAAGATTTGTTAGTTAGCAGTCCCATACATTTGAAAGTGATACAATTTTGTAGGCAGAAATTCAGCAAAAGAATATTTGTCCTAAACAGCTTGTGCTGCATCTTGGGCAGAGTCTGATGGGTACACTTTTTTGAGGGTTTTCTTCTCAACTATTTAACGTTTAAGAGTCAAAATCCTGAATTATTTATAAAATTGTGAATTTTCAATAATTTTGGGATAAAAAGTTCATAAAAACTTATTCTTGACAAATTTTGAACTCCCATGAATTCCCTCTCCGATGATCGAATCATAGTGATCTGTAAACTCATGAAAAGTAATTCAGTACTTACTACCTTTCATACAAAGTTTCATTAAAATGGGACCCTTCTATATACATGTATAAAAAATTGTGATTTTGGTATCAGGAGGCCAACAAATAAATTTGTCACGGTCTCGGGCCTAGATATTACTGTGCTACGGTAGTAGCTTCTTCCCAATAAGAGAAATTCCCTCGAAATGACCTCATTGCAAACTAAAAAAAACACAAAATTGCTTTCTAGTCTGTGTATAGGAGCATGGAAAATTTCATTCCATTCTTGTTCAAAAGATATGAAGTTGGACAGAAATTGTATTGAAGCCTCAAATGATATGGAGAGAAGTTAAATTCAATTATATACAGGTTTTACAGCTACATTGGATGTTTATATATATATACAATGTACCGATAGGACATTGTATAGCACATGTACCGATCCAATTAAACATGTTGTGGAAAAATGGTTGGAGGAAAATATAACCACTTTTATAATAGGTGTGCAACCACTTTTTAGACTTGATTAGCGCACAAAAGTTGAAAAAAAATTAGTAGCTATTTAAGCCTGGAAACTAAATGAAATATTGGTATTAAGATTGTTCATATTGGAAATATAATAAACTCAATGAGCGATCTGAGATAATGTTAATGATTTATTGTAAATTTAAGAGCTTTTCATAGTTAAAAATAAATAATTTATTCGTCATCAATAAATAGAAATATGACACATATCACAGGTATACAGAGAACACACATCGAAGATGAATCTAGAATCCATACTCGTAATCCGTACATGGCCTGATTATAATCCAAGCCATGAAAATAAAAGACACTTGGGACGAATTATAGGCTTGTAGTATATTTGACATAGACTGCCACACCTGTAAAACAACATGAAAGGTTAGTGGTTTTATTGTAAAACTTAGTACATAAATACCACTCTCAGCAGGTTCTCACATACACGTTTTTTTTATTTCTGAGTGATTACTCTGAAAAATAAGTTTTATATCTTGTACAGTTTTATCCTTGTAACTACACATCAGCTAAATAAACAAAAAAAAGTAAAATATTAAATGCATTTTATGTACAGTTTTTCTTACCTATACTATTACTAATCGTTATACTATTTGTTTTTTTAGCTTTTTCAAGTATTTTACATGTTTTGTCACTCGATCGTCATACTTCAATATATTAATAAATTGCAAAACTTTATAATATTTTATCTTATTTATTTGATTAATTCTTAACAAATTCTAGTTATCATACTTGGTTATATATATGTATTGTGAGAATTTGTTTTGGGGGAATTTTAACTTTATATACATCACTTTACACTTTCTGGAAAGTCAGGGAGAGTCAGAGAATTTGGAAAAGGACAGGGGAAATTAGAAAAAAGTTGGAAAAATGCCATAAGTCAGGGAAAATAATTGATGTTTTATACAAGTCAGGGAGGGGTTTTAATTTAATTGTAAATGATAAACAATAGTGTGCAACGGTGAAAACTTATTACATTTCTGATAAATCAGTTTTTAAGGTGAAACGGAGAGGAAGTAAAAAACTTAAGGCAAAATATGTATGGGCCATACACATTATGAAACGCATTTAAGGGGGGAAGGGGGTATGGCGTAGCGTTATGTGGGGGAGGGGGGGTTTGGATCAACGTTACGTAACTCACACATATTAATCCTAAGAGCTGGCGCACTGCCGTATATATATCCCGTATTGATACTGCTATAAATCTTTAAAATTAAAGAATAATCAAATTGATATCTAAATTAAGGTTACAGTTGGTTATATAAAAAATACTTCCGCTATACTGTTTTAATAACAGTTAAACTAAAAATAAATATATAACTTTTTTTGAGTAAGTTCGGTATTGCTTTACACCTATGTTTCGTGTTGTTTTAGAATGTAAAATCATTACTTGATTGACTTGTACTACACAATGCCACCCACATCGTTAGTTTTTCAATTTGTTTTGTATTTGTATCAGTGGTTTTTGAACTTAAAAGTCATAAATGTTCCTTTAATTTGTACCAAATTTCATCAAAATCAGACAATTTTTATGAAAGTTATTGTGCCTAAGGACACATATACAGGGTGTCCCGTAAGTAAGTACAAAAACTTTAGAAATAGGTTATATGGGTCAAAATAAAAAGAAAATCAAGAATAATGTTTTTTATAAAAACGCTTTGTTACCGATATATCCGCCATTTTGTATTTTTTCAATAAAAATTTATATCTCAAAAACCATTAAATATTACTTTATGAAACTTGGTATAGTGTTTAAGGTAGAAAATAAATAATTGCAAAAAAAATGTTGTTAAAAAATATTTTTCCGTTTCAAAATGGCGGCCATTTTAATTTTTCAAACTAAAATTACTAAAAAACAGCTGATTTTATGGAAAAAAGACAAGAACACTTTTCTTTAGTATTTTGAATTTTCTATCAAACGACACCAAGTTCAGAAGGATCGGGCAACAAAAAGCTGAGAAATAACGATTTTTAGTTGTACAGGCCAGGCGCACCCTGGCAACTTCTCCTCATTGTCTGCGACAATCAGCTAAAAATCAACTAAAAATTGTTATTTCTCAGCTATTTGTTGCCCGATCCTTCTGAACTTAGTGTCGTTTGATAGAAAATTCAAAATACTAAAGAAAAGTGTTCTTGTCTTTTTTCCATAAAATCAGCTGTTTTTTAGTAATTTTAGTTTGAAAAATTAAAATGGCCGCCATTTTGAAACGGAAAAATATTTTTTAACAACATTTTTTTGCAATTATTTAATTTCTACCTTAAACACTATACCAAGTTTCATAAAGTAATATTTAATAGCTTATGAGATATAAATTTTTATTGAAAAAATACAAAATGGCGGATATATCGGTAACAAAGCGTTTTTAGAAAAAACATTATTCTTGATTTTATTTTTATTTTGACCCACATAACCTATTCCCAAAGTTTTTGTACTTACTTACGGGACACCCTGTATATATAAATATCATTTTTATAAACACTATAAACAAGTACCCTTTTGTAGAAACGTTTGTTATATATATATATATCACGATAACTTTCGTAAAAAAGGTTTGATCATGATGAAATTTTGTACAAATGTGTAAGGCAGCATCTATTTCTATGAGTTCGAAAACCAGGCAGATGCACCCATTATAAGGGGGGTTTTTTACCGCAAAAATGTTTTATTTTTACTTTTTACATATAATTATTTTTAAATCCAAACTTTAGTTTGCACTATTGAATTCAGCTTAAAAAACAAACAATTTGGTATTTTGATCATCGCTCGGTAATTTGGTTACCGAGTTATCGAAAGTGCTAAACACAGAACGTTGTCATAGATTAAGCATCTATGACGTTATCCAATGTTAATATTATGGAGAATAAATAAAATTTGATAACTGTTTCATTATGAAACTTGGTATGTGGCTTCATATGGTTGGAGTTTACTGATATTTGCATAGAAAAACCATTGTTTGTAGTCCCCATGGCAGCAAACCTGCGTACAGCAGCTATAATGTTATTCTTATAGAGAATAAGAAACATGTGATATCTTGTTTGTTTATGAACATAAATTGGTAAAACTTGGTATGTTGCTTCAATTGGTGGTGATCCATTGGTATTTACATATAAACCCGATTGATGTGGTCCTTTATGCAGCAAACCTGCATACTCAGTCCTAATGAATTTCTTAATAAAATGTCATATCTCATTTATTTATGAATATACTTTGATAAAAGTTGGTAAGTGCATGGCTTCATGACGTAGTGAAGTAACGTTTGAAATTTGCTGGGTATGCAGGTTTGCTGCAACGGAGTATTTATGATTTGTGTAAGAACAATAACTAACTTTTATAAAAGAAAGCCTAAACCATATCAAACCTAAACCTAAACATAACTGCTTTGTAAATTCAAAATTTATGAACTAATTGTAATTACCTAGTCTTATAGTCTTATTTTATTTCAATGTTTGAATTCTGAAAAGGATGGTTATAGAACATTCATAGTCTGTTATTAACTAGATTAATGATTAGTCAGTTATTTTAGAATTTCAAATTTTAACCTGTGTTGAACATAAATATCATTACGACCGATATTTTTTTAACTGACCAAAGTAATCCAAGGTTATATCCTGATAATATAAAAAGTATAACATTATTATGATTAGGATTCATGATCCAAGTTACTCCGAGAAAATTACTGTTGAGATAATGTCTCTTCCTAAGGATAATCAGGGGTGCTGTAGCCAACCAGATTCACTTTTTTAAGTAATAAGTATTTAAGTAACCATTGAATTGATAAAGGTCAAATAAGACAAAGCCCAAAAGTGTCAAATGTACAGATCATAACAAACATATTGATATGCTAACTGATAGGAGTTTCTCACATTAATGCCATTTTTTATTTAACAGCATTGGGGAAAATATTTGAAAACGATAAATATGACTGCTATACCAAAACCGGTTAGTAATCGTGTGTTGGGTATTTATACTGTTCCTTATTTTGTTAAGGAGTTAGTCTAGGACTTATCGTCATTGAATACTTATCATTCCTAATCTTGTGATGGCCTCGATTTTGGACAGAAACAAGATTACAACGGTTTGCACTATTATATTATTTACTTATTAAGCACTTTAAAATCAATGGTAACTTTATAGGGGTTTACATTTTAAAATTTGGAGTTACCCCGTACAACCGTATTTTGGAGCAAGGGCAGTAATGAATTGTACAACGAAAATGTATATTTTCATTACCAGAAACCATAGGCAAAATATTATTTTTCTAATATAATTTTTTTATAGAGTTATTGAAGTGTTCAGGGATTTTTGGTCAATCTGTATTCCTTCCAACATGTGTTGTAAATTTGTATTACAAGTTTTTTCTTTTTTCTTTTATTAAATGTTAGGCCCGTAACACTCTGTCTCACTAGACTGTGAAGCCTATGGTTGAGTTTGGCCCTGGTCTTGGATTCAAGAAAACCTGTTCCTGGCTCTGCCTCCACTTGTATGTTGACTCCACTTATGACTTTTTCATATGTTATTCTAGCTGGGCAGTACCCTGCTTTACCCGGGAATAAAGCAGTCGTATTTGCTACATTGTGTGGCGAACTTGTGAGCTATATCGAATAAGGAATATCTTTTTAAAATATCACCTCTTCAAATAAATGTGAATAAGTTTCAAAATAATATTGAAACTTTGAAAACACATGGATGGAATCTCCTACGGAAAATCGGAACCAAAACCCTTTACTTTTCCTACTTCCAAACCTCAAGAATCAGTGTACCTAATTTCAACCTCCAGCATGGGGATGTTGGAGAATTAGTGATGAGTCAGTAAGAACTTTGGCTTTTATATACTAAGGTTTAGTTCTTACCAGTTGGGATACACATAGTATACTGTAGAAGTGGTGACACCGGCTGGTCTAGCAGTGGCGGGGGGTGGTGCGGGGGCTGGTGCGGGGGCTGGTGCTGGGGCGGGAGCAGGAGCGGGGGCAGGAGCGGGGCCTGGGGCTGGTCTAGTAGGCGTAGGGGCAGGCGCTGAAACAAAGTTATATGTTACCATCAATAATGACTACAAACCATGTCATATGATTAAAATACATACCTGACAAGAATATAATACAATAAACTTAAAACTGTTTTAATGTTGTTAACCTGAGGCATAACATAATGTGGGGACAAATCTTAATAATATGGAAACTGTACGAAAACCTGTACGATAGAGATGATTGTATAGTGATACATGAGTGTTGAAATGTTTGTTGGATTTGGTTTTGGTGTCGAGTGTTTCAACTGTTGTTTCACATTAGCTGCATGCTCCATCAGACTGGTTCTGCAACATAAGTGTTAGTGTTAAAACTGTTTCTGTATAATAATGTAAAATGAGTTTCAGAGTTGTTAACCTAAGGTTTGTTGTGATCAGTTGTGAATCAGCTAGAACAGGCAAGATATCCTGACATTAGGATATAAAATTGCTTTATGTCTATATGTCGGCATGAGTAGTTTTACCATCTGACCAAACCAGGGGTGGACTGACGGTAAGAAAGGCGCGGTGGAATAGGTCCTCTGATTGAGGGCGCCAGTACATTGAAAGAAATTTTGGCCTGTTATGGGGGGGGGACAGCATGGTACGAGCTACTGCAACTTTGTTCATGTTGATTCCCACTTCACTAATTTGTTTCATCTTCAAGTTTAGCCCTATTTAACATTGAGAGATCAAACACTATACATTTATTTATTTACATCTGACTGACACTAGAAGGAGAGTAACAGAAAACACGGTCCATTGAACATGAAAACCCGAAAATGAAGAGGAGATCTCCCCGACCGGTGATGTCCGTGTGTCAATATACAAATCACAAAATAACTTATAACTTATTATTGTCTGAACACTGTAGTTATGACAATCCAACAAAAAACTTTAAAACAACATCTGAATTAATTGATATCAAACTCAGAAATCATACACACTGACTACTAACACACATACTGTCTGACTTTTAAACATGGAAGAGTCTTCTTAGTTCATTACTTTTTTCACATAATTTGTAGATTATCCAGTGTATTAATTTTCCAACTAGCCAACTAATTTCCCTTGGTTGATATCTTAATTTTCCTTTAGGATAGGAAAATAAAGTGTATATGGTTCATACTGGTTAGAAAGTTTAGATTATCTAGGCCTAACTTACTAAAAAAAATACACATTTAAAATAATAATCTTACAGAGTTGTTATAAGAGTCTTATAATAAGTACCCAATAATACCATCACTCTCATTTACTATTATTTTTAATTACACATTAGCCCAACAAGATTAATATTTCTAGAGGTCTCGTCTGGGGTAAAAAAGTGAAGCCTACATGGTCGAACGCATTTTCCTCAGGTAACCAAGCAAATCCTCTCCTCACAAGTTTAAATGATTGTCAGCTGACTGGCATAACTCTTGTGAAGAGGATTTGATTGGTTACCATGTTGGTTGGTTGCCATGGGTGCAAAGTTGACAGAGGGGCAAATTGCAGTTGACCATGCTACACTTTTTGTTCACGAGACCAAACTTTTATCTATATATTAACCTTGTTGCAGTAGCCCAGCCAACTTGAAGCTGCAGGTGATATTCAGCTGGAAGAGAGCGTATGGCGCTAGACAGGTGAACACCCGCTATAGTTTACAATCCTCAAAAATCCTTGGTACAACAAAAGTTTTAAATAAATTACTTTTAATATAAAACATGATTTATTCAATGTCACATTTATTTAAATTAATTACAGTATAATGATAATTAAAAGAAACTGGTTTTAGATTTTGTGTACTAATATTTGTTTATTTTCCCCATTCAAGGAAAGTGCCAGGGCACCATATTACATAGAGGGCGCACCGGGAACTTTCCCGGTGTCCCGGCGGGTCAGTCCACCCCTGGACCCAACAAAGTACTAAAAGAAAAATCTATTCTAAATTTTAAAGAGTATAATCTACAAAGCAAGATTGGAACCATAAACTACTGCTCATAAGTTGATAAACTACTTAACACATTGCCTTCCGAGCAGCAACTATAGTTATAAGGCCAAAATTGTTCTAGAATCCATTAAACTAATCTTTGACCAGAAACAAAGCATAGTAAATGAAAATTATCCACAGAATGGAATTAAAATAAAATGTCCCCAGCGCTCCACCTCTGAGTTACCGCATCCGGTTGGTAGTTAATGCTGTACTCTGGCAAAGATTGGCACTTCATCTATATTTGACACAGTTCTGTGGTGACAGTTATTTTGTAACATGTTTGCAGCAAATTAAAGTTTGTCTGACAATCAAATTAAGTGTGAACTTCTTACAGGTCCAAAAAAAAAACAATTTATGTAGTAATTAAAAAGGCTTTCTTTGTTTAAAATTCATTGTTGGTGATGGCGACTTGATATCATTCAATGAATTTTTGCAGACATTTTTCCATCACTTATTAGACCACTTTAGATCACTTATTTTGCTTTTACTAATAAGTGATGGAAAATGTCCGCAAAAATTCCTTGAATAACAAAAGGGCTGTATCCTGCCAGGAGCGTGTCAGGAGATATTAAATGTATTTTATATGGCTCTTTCTCCTGACCCAAGCCTCCAACTCTTTATCTGATCCTCCACCCTTTCAGCCCTGACTAGGTAATATAGAGCCTTGAGAACATATAGTTTGGTCTCCTTAGCTACTTTACACCCCAAAATAAAAATAAAAAAAAACTCTTATTAAAGTCTTATACATATGGGAACACTCACCATAAACTTCTTTGTTTAAAATTCATTGTTGGTGATGGTGAGTTTAAGAGATTATTGCGGACATTTTCCATCACTGATTTGTTTTTACTAATCAGTGATGGAAAATGTCTGCAATAATCTCTTAAACATCACCATAAACGTTTCTACTTAGGCTATTTATATACTAAGGCACAAATATAATTGTTAACATGACAGGAGGAGGTGCATCCTAAAATAACATTTTATTCAAGCAAGGTTTGCTGATTATGGAACTAATTTACTGATAAATTTCAAAACTGATACAAAATTATTAGATTTGAGGTATAACATAAACAACTCTTTGATTAGCATGGTACATGTCGTTAACCACGGGATGTAATAAGAGAAATCTTTCACTATTTTATAATACATTTACACGTGTTGCTTCATATGGTTGTGTAATTTACGACATGGTAAGATATATACTGTACTCACACACACCGATCATCATCAGGCCCAATAGGAAAATTACACTCATTCAAGAGAGTTTAGAAAGGAGTGCACACTAGAATGGATCAAAGAATGTGAGGACCTTTACATTGAGATTAAGAACACCAAAACACAGCGAATCATTTACTCAATTCTTTCGGCAGCACCAGGAGGGGGAAATTGATTCCCAAAATTGCAAATATAAGCTTAACTTGGAACAGTTGTAAAGTTTGATCTTTCCTTAGAAAGCTCTCCCCAGGTGGGTCTCCTCTTTAGCCTACAATTTATTATTTCCATATACTCTGTATTAAAACAAAAATAACAGTCAGGCGACCTCAAGTCGAATCGCCAATAATCTGACAAGCAAATCTCCAACAAGTTGAAACATTGTCAAGGTCTCAGCAAGCATCGCATTGGATAAAAGGTCTGTACCTCAAATTCCATAAATTCATTCCCTGCCTATTCATTTTATGACTTCTAAACTACTAAGTGATAAGTGAAGTTAAGTGATTGTTGTTTTTGCTGCATCAGGAAACCCTAGCTAAGCTGCTAGGCACGTCTTCCACAAGCGGTAATTTTGCGCAGGTTACCAGAGGTATAGGATATAGCAGGAAAGGAAATGGTAGGATGGGACAGGTAGCCAAATTGACCTTTCAGAGGGCCGACTCCCGTGCTCTTGTGACAGCTGTGATCAGGCTCAAACAGACGGACCCGCTCTGCCCTCTACCCTCCTTGTCAACTCAACTGACAAAATATCCATGTACAACGGCTAGGGACCACATTCTCGGGTTGGAGAACAAACCGGGACGTTCCGCTCCCAGCTGCTGCAAATTGTGGGTCCAAAGGTGAAAAGGAAGCTTGTCATAAGGGCCTGCCAAAAGACTTACCATATGTTATGACAACTTCATTTGCTGAACCCAATGTCAGCCTCGAAACTGGTACAGAACAGTTTTAAGGTTGACCTGGGACGTTAGGTGTTAGTTTAATACAAATTTACCTTGGTGGCAAGCAAAGAAGATTCAGACATCTAAAAGACAATGACAGACCTCCACGGGGAGGGGGAGGGTTTTACCAAAATTCCTGTTTCCCAGTCCAGCGAATTCATCTATCTAAAACAAAGTCCTCATAACCACAGTACAAACACTCACAACTCACCTTGCTGTCTTCAGCATTAAACAATAAAAGGTAAAGCCCAACCTTATGAAGACAGAAGCTACAAACACAAAAAACCGAATTACTGAGGAAAAATTTATGAAATCAAATATATGATGGCACAATCAAAGAAGAGAGGAGGTTGAAAGTGCTTTGTTGCACAAATGGCACTCTAACCATCTAGTAAATAGGAGAGGGAGGGACAGAGAGAGGTGGTGCCCCCACAATGCCTTCCTTGAGCCACACAACACGAAGGTAGGGTAAGGGTAAGTGTTTGTGCTGGAATTAACAAGTGAGGAGAGGAGGGATAAAATGATAGGTGCCTCCACCCCTCTACATCCATTGATGTGACAAACAACTAAAGCTAATCCTCCTAGGAGGTCATGGTTCAAGTCATTATTTTTAAATAATAGTTACAAATAGTTACAAGATAAGAAATCAACACTCATACTGCACCTGGTGGAGCACCCCCTCCTGGTGGAGCACCCCCTCCTGGTGGAGCACCCCCTCCTGGTGGAGCACCCCCTCGTGGTGGAGCACCCCCTCCTGGCGAAGCACCCCCTCCTGGTGAAGCACCCCCTCCTGGCGGAGCACCTCCTCCCGGTGGAGCGCCCCCTCCCGGTGGAGCACCCCCTCCCGGTGGAGCACCCCCTCCCGGCGGAGCACCCCCTCCTGGCGGAGCACCTCCTCCTGGTGGAGCACCTCCTCCTGGCGGAGCACCGCCTCCTGGCGGAGCACCCCCTCCTGGCGGAGCACCTCCTCCTGGTGGAGCACCCCCTCCTGGTGGAGCACTCCCTCCAGGTATTCCAGCTAGTTGGTTTGGTTAACATATTTAACATACTATTCATAATTCCATTGAATTCGCAATGGTATTCCTGAAGAAACAGCTTTTATCTTCTTTTTCGTGCTGAACCTGTGTAAATTTCTTATCTACTAGTTCTCAATCGACAGCCTACTTTGTTATCTATCTATTTAGTTTAAGGATAATTAATAGCACTTTAATTTAAATTTTTTGTGCATATGAGGTATAATTTAAGGAGAATAGATTAGAGCTGGAAATAACCTTCACAATAAAACTGTTTCCTTAACAAAATTAGGGTGATTGGGTTCTGGAACAGGATATATGACAAGGGGTGAGTTTAGAGGAAGGTCATTTATCCAGGAGACACGTTTTAATTTCAACCTCCTAGCTTTCTCCCTTTTTGCTGCCTTTGGCCTTGCAATTTGCATTCATTTGCATCCCTGAGACAACTTTTTCTGTGTATCAAGTAGACTTTGATTAACTTACTGCTTAGCATAGGATTTAATATATAAATATAACATATTGTTTTCCCAACCACTAATTTATTTATTATCTGTAAGAGTAATATTTGAGCTGAGTAAGCAGGTTTGCTGAAACGAGGGCCACAAAAAATTGAGGTTTTATGCAATCATTAATGGAACACAACAACAGATGAAGCCACTTACCAAGTTCCAAATATGTTCATAAATAAGTAAAATATAACATGTTATCTCCCATAAAAAAACCATCGGACAACATACTGTGTTAGACACTTATTACCTCATTAGTAACCAATTGGCTTAGAGCAATAATTAAAAATATTAATTTTTAAGCTGAATATAATTGTGCTTACTAACATGTTTTTTTTTCAAAATTTCTATGTAATACTTTCAAGAAACCCATTTTTGGGTACAAAACCAAAACCCCTTTTTAATGTCTATCTGTCTTTTTTTCAAACTCATTAAATTACATCCCCCTAAAAAAATCCATCACTCAAATTAGATCAAGATCGGACATTTTTAAAAATTTGTTGTGCCTACAGACACACTCATATATATATGTTTTGGTTCAAAGCGGGACATCATAATATGGTAAGGAGGGGGTGCCTCTACCAGCAGCCAAGGGGGTGTACTGAAGGTGCTCCAGCACACCCCCCGAAATTCAAATCAAATTACGTTTTTAACAATGACCAACAGAGGCTTCTTTAGCCTCCTTCATAAACCTCAGTGTTGCTGCCTTGCTGGTTAGTTTATCGAACAAGTGAGCGAGGTTAGTTGGCACAGACTATACGCAACGCGACACTCAAACGGACAGTAGCTTTTTAACCAAACTATAGATATAGGACGCACACTCACAATTACTGCTTTAATCCAACATTATTTGTTAAGTAAATTCAAATAAACAATTGTTGGAAAGAGGGCAGGATTTAAGCATAGGCTACACAGGCTCACGCTTAGGGGCCCTCACCACATGAATCCCAATACAACAACATCAAACAAGCAATAAAAAGGGCGCCATCTTGCTGACCTGGGTAGTAAGGGCCCGCACCACCAGCTGCGCCTGGGGGCCCATAGCTCCTAAATCCGGCGCTGATAACAAATAAAAATGGGATGGACATAAATTGTAACCTATAGTTAGTTGCCTTTTAAGAGGATTTCACAATCTTAAATGTTCATGAAATTGTCGTCACCTTATATATATTTCGTAACCTATATATAGTAATAGGCCCTACTCTTAACTACGAATTATTATTCTTGAATTTAATATCAGTCTGTAAGATCATTCACTATAATGTGTTTTTACGATACAAGAATATATACATAGAATAACAACAGTAATATAGTTAGTCTATGATATATGATTGGTGATATGATCAGTATACACAATTAATTACTACAGAATTAATCATTTATTTTAATTATTAGTACATTTTTATTTAAGACTAACTGACCTTGCACTCTTGTCCGTTCATTACGGTAATTCAGTGTTTCACCAGGAAAGGTACTGGATATAATGGCGAGCATGCCCAGGAAGCTAGTTCTCTTGTATAGTTCTTAATGCCATCAAAGCAATCTTAACTTTAAGTTTGAAATTAACTATAATAAGTTTTCTGTTTCAAGCAATAATAAAACTCACTTTTTTTGTTATTTTGTCTCTTGTTCGTTTTTTTATCCTAATGAATATGAATTTATGTGCTATCTGATACATCCCTATAAATATTTCCCCCTGGTTCAGCACCCCCCAAAATAAAATCCTGGCTACGCCCTTGCCAGTATCAAAAAGTTGCCAACAATCAAGACCGTATTGTGTAGTCCTCGACGATCTCACTGATGTCATGGAAAGTTACGAACCATCACTAGTGGGACCACGCCAAAGCTGGACAGCAACCAAGCCGAACAGTGTCAAATCCGGATACATTTTTAGTACAGATTTGTCGCTGAGCAACTTTGATGCATCTGTACAGAAATAAAAGTGTCCGTATTTGATATCTTACGCACCCGACAAACCCAGACAGTTTTTAAAGTATCTGGATTTGATGCTGTGTGATTTTTGACATTTCTGTACAGAAATAAAAGTGGCCGGATTTCTCACCTTACGCACCCGACAACACCTGGCAGTTTTGCCCCACCCCATACCTTGTCTCACTGTCTGTACTGTCTACTAGTTTGCCATGCTAGGCCAACAAATTACCTTCCCCAAACCCTATTAGTGTTAGTGATGCTACCGGCCTTCTCAAGAGGTTCTCTAAAATCGTACACATAGTATTTTTACTGATAGCCTTAAATGCATTAAATACAGAAATATAAATATATAAACTATTAGATAATTTAAGTTATGTGACCTTCCAAACTGTAGATTTAAAACTTTGTATTATTAAGATAAAAAAATATTATTTTCTATTTGAGTTATGTTATGTAACACAGTATAATATAAACACAGACAATAATTTCCAAATGCATTAAGGAATTAGTCATATTCTCTGAAAACAATTTCATTTTCCTTCGTAGTTAATTATATGACAAAATAGTTTTAATTTCATATAAATATAAGAAATTATATGAAAAACTTATGACAATCTGACGTTCATCACGCACAATAATTTATTATGATTACTAGTGGGCAATTACTAGAAACTGAACAAAGCTCCATGTAAGGCTAAGGAAGTCTAGTTTTAAAGATCACTGAGACAACAATCAGGCTGAAGTGCAAAGCTATTGCCGTGATGCATCTGCAGCTACACCTACCAACAAGTATGGGGAGATACACGGAAAGGTCAAAGAGACACGTTATCTGCACATATTTGTGGAGGAAAAAGGATCGCTTTGTTGTCAGGAGTTGTCGAATCGATAGGTCACCTACTTCATTTAAACATGTGTAAATAATATATTTGTTGTATAGGCATAGGATCTGTAGCTTGTATTAGTTATTATTTTCTCTAAGTTTTAAGTTATGTAAGAAATTACAAAATTATTGCCTCCATGTCCTTCAGACTTGTACTTTTAAGAAGATATATTATATTGAATTGAATCCAATCAATTTATTTTTGAAATTTCAAGAATAAGAACTTGTAGTAATTTTAGGAAACTCTGCAAGTGTAAAATGTTTCACTTGAACTATTTATTACCTGGTGTACCAGGAGGTCCTGCTGGTGGTCCGGGGGCGGGTGGTCCAGGGGCAGGTGGTCCAGGGGCGGGTGGTCCAGGGGCGGGTGGTCCAGGGGCGGGTGGTCCAGGGGCGGGTGGTCCGGGTGCGGGTGGTCCGGGTGCGGGTGCAGGAGGTGGTCTAGCTGTAGTTGGTGGTGGGGCAGGGGCAGGGGCAGGTTGGCCTGTTACTGTGTTGGTTGTGTTGACCACAATCACTTGAGTTCCACAGGTAAGACCCGCACAAGGAACAGTAGGTGCACAGCTGATACCGACGCAAGGAAGACTCACACCGCAGTTTGGGAAGCAGGCATAACTCGGCAGCTGTGGACTTTGAGGAATGCCAGCCGCATACCATGGAAATGGAGCTCCTCCAAAACCATTTGATACAAATTGGCCGTACTGAAAATAAAGGACAAAGTTAGTTTGAATTAGTCCTTATATTTCAAATTTGGTATTATTTAGTTACATTATTTTGTATGCCTTTTTTGGAAAATATTTGCCTAATAAGATCACTGAAACATAGAAGTAGGTTTCTCTCAAATATATCTGAAAGCTATAAAGTGAAAAGATAGCACATAAGAATAATTTAACAAATAATCTACCTAACCTCAGCACTTGCAATTATAACTTTTTTGGTCTCTGCTTAGCAGGAATAGTTTAATCATACGAGTGCAGTGCCTGCCACTCTGCAACACCTGACTATGCAATAAGGATCTCAATCTTGACAGAGTCGAATGCCTTGGGTAGATCACAGAGAGGACCAACGATGAACAGAACTGTGACCCATCTACAGTACGTGCCCTGTATGGTGAAACTCGTAAACTACATCTTTCCTTTACAGAATCTATAGTGTATAGCATAATAACAAGTTGTTTATTTTGTTTTTTTAAGTTTAGCTTTAATTTTTTTTGTTAACTTTAAGTGTGCAGTTTGAAGAAATTTCTCTTTAACATTATGTAAAATTGAAGAACCAATCGACTATGTACGAGGGTCATCCAGAAAATAAATAACATTTGCTTACTGCACCGAGCACAACTTCCCCACCACCACAATTGTGAGTGCGGCAGTCCCCAAAAATACAGCGGTTCAAAATGGCGGATTCATTCGAAAATACCGCCAAATTTGAGATCCATAGTGTTATTGGTTTCTGAATTCATAAAATGTCCGACCTATTGAAATTTGTAGACAAAAAGAAAAGAAAGTTTACGGTGAAAGTTTATTGAACAAGATCTTGCAATTTCTGGAAAGGATTAGTGTTAAGTACTAACAGTGTTGCAGCTGTTTCTCTAAATGTTTCCCTCAATTAATTCTTTCAAAACATTTGTAACGCGCGATTGCCTGTCACTCCGTTCCTGGTCGTGCACCAGGGAGCACATAATAGAAATGGTATAGAGATTACAAACATCACTCGACTCATAACTGTGAAAATGCAATTTTTATGTGTCAAATCGTGCAAATTCTATGAACATCACCAAATTACCACAATTTTACTCATAAAAACTGCAATTTCTCAGCTATGAATTGATTGATATCTATAATTTGTATACCATCCTTTTTGGCTTAAAATTTCACATATTTTAAATATGCAGACTAAACACTCCATAATTTGCCGTTTTTAAGATATTACGCTTTAAAAAATTCAAATGGCCGTCATTTTAAAACGGTTAGAGATAGAAATGACAAATGTAATACCAAAGTAGCGCTAAATTTGTATAACGCACATGCCAAGTTTCAAGTCAGTACTTCAAGTGGTTCCTAAGATATGTTGCATTGATTAAAAATCACATACAAGCAGACTGACAGAAAACTAGATGATTTAGAAAAAAGTTAATATGAAGTCTTTTGCTCCTTTTGATGAGTTCTACTAAATCCTGCATTTATGCCATACTCTCGTGGGACACCCTGTATATATGTTGTAACATTCTGGTTGGGGTTTTCGGTCCAATGAGGGTCACTTAATTGGGGTTCTATTAGGAAACAGAATTTCCCAAGTGGTTAACAGCATTAAAGTTTATTTTTGGACTCTGAATAAACCAGACTTAATTTTCGCTGGATAGAAACATGCTGGAGAGCAACAGCAACTAAACCATAAACCTTTTTTGGATTTATTTATTTATTTATTACTTCATATAGCATCTATTATAGGGAATTTCCCTTAGACAGGTGAATTGTCAATGTGTCCTTATACTAAAATACATAAGCCTAACAATATATGCAATACATTCGATGATCAATCAAAATGTAAATAAACAGTACAATTAAAACAAAAGTCACCTGTCACAAAATAAGGCTAAAAACCAAAATAAAATGTATAACTATAATGACAGGTTGTTAAGGTATTCATTGACACTACAAAAGTATTTTGTTTTTAAATACTTTGTCACTTCTGCTTTGAATTTTGTTATATTGGAAATGTTTTTGATACTCTCTGAGGGAGTTTATTATAAAATTTGCTACCTGTGTATAGAACTGATTTTTCAAAAGATGATGATTTGTGTGCTGGTATCTGTAGTAAGTATTTATGTCTAGTATGATAACCATGACTTTCCATTTTGGAATTAAAGTGTGTAGCATTCAAAGACAACAAATATGACAATGTTTAAGATAAAGACACAAGGTAAGGGCAACATTTCAAAAGTTTTAAATATATTACGGCATGAAGACCTTACACGAGCACCAGCCATCACTCTCAGAATTATTTTCTGAAGACGGAACACTTTTAGGCTTTCAGAGGAACAATCCCAGAATACGATTCCATATGACAAATTGGAATAAACATAGGCGTAATATACAGCCTTAAGAGTAGATGTGTCAATCGAATGTGAAAGTGTTAGCAAAACATAAAAAGCCTTGTTGAGTTTTGACTGAAGCTTGGTTATGTGTTCGGACCAAGTGAGCGACTTATCAAGCATGACAACGAGGAAATTAATAGAAGTGGAGAGATTGATTGATTTAAAATATTCTGCCCGAGCTCTGTTACTATTGCTATAGTTTGGATGAAAATTTACAATAACGGTTTTTTCCTTATTCAGCATTACTCCATTATAAGAAAACCACGAGTTCATGTCTTCCATAGCCTCGTCCAACATTTGCCCGAGATCAACTCCATTGCTACTCCTCAAGAAAGCCGTTTTATCATCAGCATATAGAATCACACTAGAGTTTCTCATATTGCAAGTCAAATCATTGACATATAAAAGGAACAACAAAGGCCCTAGGATGGAACCTTGTGGAACACCTGCTAAAACCTGCTGGTATTTTGACTGATGATTAGAGATGTCGGTGCATTGAAACCTATTGGCAATGTATGAATGAAGCAACTGGGAGGTTTTTCCATTTAATCCATAGTACTCTAGTTTTCTTAGCAGGAGACTATGATTGACAGAATCAAAAGCTTTTGTGAGTTCACAGAATACTCCAACTGCTAATAATTTCTCATCGAAGGCATCAAAAATTTGCTTAGTTAACTCAAATATTGCATCTGTTCTCGATTTATTTTTTTGAAAGCCAAATTGATTATATTGTAATTAAGAAGATAATACTGAAGCCTATTGTAAATAGCCTGCTCAAAAAGCTTAGAATAGGCAGGAAGAATAGCAACAGTTCTATAATTATCAGCAGAAGATGAGCCACCCTTCTTTTTATACAACGGCGTTATACGAGAACATTTTAAGAGATGAGGAAAAACACCTGTTTCAAAGGATGCATTGATAATACGTGCCAGAGGCTGGCTTATGTGTTTAGCACAGATTTTAACTATAAAAGGAGGGATATCATCCCATCCAGGAGACTTTGTTGGCTTCAGATCTTTTGCCAGGGCTTCAATTTCTTTAACTGTGACTTGTGGAAGAGTTGGAAGCGATGTGACTGGTTTATCGAACCTTTCCAATAATAAATGTGAACTTTGTTGGTTTGAAGTGAGATTTAAATGTGTTGTGGTGTTCAGGAAGTGTTTGTTAAGAGTTTCTGCAATATCTGAGGGATTTGTGAGACGATTCCCTTTATCAACTAACAAGTCAATTTGAGAACATTTTTGTTGTAAAAATGTTTCTGTTTTCACCACATTCCATGCCATTTTTGTTTTATTAGAAGCATTCACAATTAAATTTGAATTGTATTGCATGTTAGCTCTTTTCACACACTCCCTGAAAACCTTTTTGTATTTTTTAACATAGGCTACAAAATGTTTGTCATTACTCTTTTTACTTAACATGTGTAGTTCTCTCTTTCTTTTACTGGAAATAACAATTCCAGGTGTTACCCACTTTTTTTACTGTTTCAAATTTGATTTAACTTTTATTGTTTTTACTGGGAAGCAAGCGTTAAAATGGAACTTAAATATCTTCAGGAACAAACTATACAATAAATTCACATTATTACAGTTTTCAGACCAAAATGGGTCCCAGTTTTCATTCTCCATTAACTTAACAAAACTTGAAATACTATCATTTGAAAAATCTCCTTGTGAAAGTATCTTATAAGTATTTTCCTGGAACCGGTTTCCAAATTTTAAAATTTGGAAAGTATGATCAGAGAGATCATTGTCAAATATACTAATCTCACAGTTGGCCAGCAATACATTAGTATAAACATTATCTACACGATTCTGAAACCGAGGTAACCCTAGTGGGTACTGAATCGTTAGGTATATTTAAGTTGTATGAATGTAACATATTTATAAAATAATTTACATATTCCTTCTTATCAAGTAAATTAATATTAAAATCTCCTGCCAAAAACAACAGATGTTGAGAGTATCTCTAATTAACATATTGTAATAGTGAGTCAAGTGATTGAAAAAATGAATCAAGCCCTAATTTATCAAAGTATTTTGCCCTGTAGATACAAATTACAATAGAAAATCTTATGCAAATCTAATATAACTCCACAACACTCAAAATAATATTCTTTGCAAAACCTGTCAATATCAACTAAAGGACTAGCAACTCATTCTTTGCCAATACACACACACCACCTCTTAACATTTTTAATCTAGAAAAACAATTCACAATTTTATATCCCACTATTTGATTTAAAATAAAAACATTGTTATCGTTCAACCAATGTTCATTAACGCAGATAATATTTGTTTTTTTATTAAAAGATTCTAAAAATATACTGAATTCCATTGCTTTGCCTACTCTACTTTAACCTTGTAAATTATAATGCATGATTGAAAATAAATTGTTTTCATGTCTGTTAGTTGTGTGCATATTTTCAGATGACTTTAATATACATTTTAAACTGTCTGATCCTCTAAAAAAACATCAGTTCCATTATGCATTAATGAGGCAATATCACTGTTGACACCTTGCTGTAGCTCCAGTACTTGCTGCGCTTCCAAGATAGACTCGTCATAGAACCCCACTAGTTGAGATGCTATGGAGCTCCTCAAAGAAGAACCTTCCCAAATACTGAATAATGCCGTGGTCTCTTCAGTCGCCTTAAGTGTGCCAATTTTAGGATTGTTTTGCGTCTTAATGTAGTCTTTCATGACTGTGTCACTCAAAGCTTGACATAGTTTTCTTTTTCCCATAAAATTAAGGTGAAGTCCATGTCGTTAATGGTCACTTCGTGCTAATTTAAACTTATTCACTGGTATTAAATTTTGAGTTTGTTTTATTAGATCAAGAATTTTGTTATTAAAATGATCGTTTAAGTCTTTGATTGTAGGGTTGAGTTTAGGTTGGTCGAACCGCATGAATATGCCTGGGGAAACCACATTTATTTTTTTTGTTAGATTACCTAATACACCAAAATGTTTATCAGAGTCAAAGTCTTTACTCTCCATCATGTCATGGATGTCGTTAGTACCTCCCAATACTACGACATAATCCTCTTCTGAAAATTCAGATGTTAAGGCATCCAAGTGTTGAGTTACTTGATGCAACTTTGCATTAGGTTTGACTATAGAGCTTACATCAAACTGCTTATATAAATGATCACTTAAAAGCTCACTACAATGCCGCCCATGGCTGTCTGCTGCAAGAAGTACTCGAGGTTTACATCTTCGTTGCTTAGGTAAAAACTCTAAGTTAAATTCTTCTTGTGTATCTTGATTAGTAGAAAGAGGAGGGAACTCTGACATCAGGCATGAGTAACGATTAGAACTAAATGTAGATCCCTTTGCCTCACTGTTTGGCCTGGATTTCACGGTGTTGTTTTTTCCCTTGTAACTTTGTGCCGTAGGATTTTTATTTTTGTTTTTGGAGGGAACAGTCTCCCACTTACTTTCTTTATAATCATTACAAGGTTGATTTTTACCATTAAATGAGCTTATCAGAACTGGCTCCTTTCTCAGCATTAACTCACATAATTAACAGTTCAGCATTAACATTTAACTTATTGTTCAGTAAGTAGGCTAGAGTGGCCCGTCTCACAATTAGATCACTCTCAGAAGGATTCAGATTCTGTAATTCTTCTACGTACACATTTTGTACATCATTTACATTTATCACTTGAGAAACAATGGACTCTATAGCAAGTATACTATAAGTGCCGCAATCATAACTATTTCTCTGCTGCGGGCCTTTTATTTCAACAATGAGGGGATTGCTGGTTTGGCCAGTAATATATGTCAACAATTTCCTGGCAACAATCTGAGCAGAGTGGAGATTGTGTCTGTTCAAGGAGTCAAAGTGATAAAACATATTTGCTTTTATCTTAAAAATGAGGGTACTCCAATGAGATCCCTGAGATCCAATAGGATACAGTTGCTCTGAATCATTTATGGGAATAATGAGCAACTCTTTACCACTGATTTGTTGCGGATCAATATAATGACTGAACTCATCAACGCTTTTGATGGCATGACTAGCAGTAGGGTTGAAAATCAAACACGATTTTTGTCCAACATCGAATTATTTAAAATATCAAAATATTCAAATATAGAGTCTGATCTGTTAACCAATTCTGTCCCAGTAGTTCATTTGTGTTTTGGATATTATTTAAATAAATATCCGTTTGTATGGCCATATTCTTTATTTCATGGTAAGTTTGAATGCTAGCATTTGATTTATTACTAATATGAGCTTTAATATTTGTATTAGGTGAGAAGCTGTTACATTTAGGGACAACTGGTGATTTTGATTTGTTATTTATTACTTTACTCCTTGTTATAATACCAACAGGTGATTTTACATGGCTCGGGCTGCTATTTTTGCAAGCAGGATTTGTTGATTTAATCCTGTTATGCATCTCAAAATAATATGAATGAAACAATCTTTAATCACCAGTTTTAATTTAATTTAACCATATGCAAATAAATAAATAGCAGTTTTATAGTGTTTAAAATTAATATTTTCACTATCCTATACTATAAATATGAGTAAGGTTTGCTTGTATGTTTGCTTGCTTGCGACACTGATCTCAAAAACGGCTCCAACGATTTCCTTAAAATGTTCGAAATAACTAATTTCTTGGATAAAAATAAGTTCTAGACAGGCCTCATCCCCAGGAAAAATCAAATAATGTAAAAAAAACTAAAATGAAAAGTTAACAAAATTAGCATTGGGCTTATGGAGTTTCAAATAAAAAAAAAACAATTGTAACAGCTGTTCATAATCAACCAGGGAACTGCCAAAGTAATACTCATGTTGTTTATGATTATCAACATGTGGTTTCCTGAGAGCAGAGATTAAAAGATTTGAGGCAAGAATATATATATAGAGTATTAAAATAAATCAAAGGGACATTGAGCTATAAATATCAACTGGAGTGACCTTAAAAATGTAGAAAAGAGGCAAATGACTTATTATCAGAGACAAATCTGATTATCAGTAGGGGGAAGTGGTGAAATATTACTCCGAGTCATCTAAACAAACTGACTGGCCTTCCTCCGAGCAAAGCTCGGCCCCCAGGTACTTCATTACTATGTGAATATATATTTCCCCAGTCATGTTCTTGAAAATTAAATAATATAGTAAAATAACAGATGATAGTAAGTTTGTAAGCAAAACAGCCAGGTCCAAAATGACAGACGGATTGGTCTGGCCCTTGTTATCAGCTGTTTGACCTGTGACCAGTTTATGCAGGCAGACAGTTTAATGTTCAATAGTTTGAGATGCCTGGTACAGGAAAACCCCAGCTTTTACTTTTGGATTACGATCCCATCAGTTAGTGTCCAGTGTTGATGAATAGTTAATAACAAAGTTCGTACCAATACACATCAGAAAAAGTATTTATAAAAACTAACTGTAAGTAATTTATACTAAATTTCAAGTTTAAAGCAAACTAAAAATAAGGAGTATTTTAACTATTCGCCATATTGGATTCCATATTGGATTGAAAATTAATTTATCTTGACTGCAATTGGAGACATGGACACAAACAGAAAAGAGACATTTACAATAATATATTATTTTTATTTTCAAATTTGTATACTGCACAGAGTATGTTATTGGTTTTTCTTCTTTGTCACAAAGTGCTTAGGAAATTGATTTTTCTAGCGTAAACTTCTTTTTTACAGTTAAAATCATAACATTACACATTACTGTGCCACTGAGATGAATCATCCCTATAAGTTTGATATACTAAACTATGAATTTAAAAGTAACCCCAATTGATGTACTGCATAATCAGTTTCTCATCGCAAGCAGAGCGCCTATAAGTTGTCTTATCAAGCTTGTTTCCTCAGTGAAACAGATAAGCCAATCTGTGATTATGGGTGGCTAAATAAAAATAAAATTTTTGAATAGGCTACATATTTTCAGTAGAAATTAAGACAGATGTTCTAGAAGTAATTCCTAGGAGAGAGAGTCTGGTGGGATGAACATATTGAACAAGGGTGAGATGGTGGAGACTTAGTTAATAAAGATGTAAGAACCGTGGAGCTTACACAAACAATGCCTTGAGCCTTGACAATTGGTGTACAACAGGGGATGGTTGTGCCCCCTATAATTGTGAAAGAATAGTACTGTGTAATATATAAAAAGTCACAATAATCCAAACACAATCATTCCCCCCCCATCAAAATACTTATATTATGCTTATGACTACTGGCAAAGTACAAACAATGACTACAATAAGTATAGGATGTGTAGGATGCTTGCATTATCTATTATCTCCATTTAGCTTTAAGTCTGCAATCATTGTGAAATTTTGACTAAGGCCCAGAAAGACTGGTGTATTTAAGAGAAAGATTATTAGAGCCTATAAATTTCAACAAAGTTTTCTGAACTTGTCTGTGGGTTCTTTCATGAATGCCTTGCCACCCTCAATTAATTTCAAACTTATTGTTTGCCTGAATAAATAGCCATTTCTCATAGATTTGTGTTTGGGAAGAAGAAACCATCATAAAATAATCAGAGCATGACCTGGAGATGTCATGGGGAACTCGTCGTTCATTGTTGTTCATTTCTTGGACCCACTTGGTGACATCTCTGAACAGCCAATTTTTCATCTTGTCAATTTTTTTAATTTCCTGGTTACCTAGACGAGGACGCGCATTGATTCATAACAACTGTTTACATTTTCCCATGTCTAAACTGTCATATTTTGTTTTTGTATAAACTTGTCTCTCTTACCCTCTCTAGAGCTAGCCCTACTTACATGAGTACAGTGGTATCAGACGTTAGTCAGCTTTGGTGGGGGTAAATCAGGGAGTGATAACCCTGCTAAACACTGGGAATTTAAAATGGCTCTTTCCTTTTCCACTCCCCTTTATTAATGAATTTCCTTTGGAAAGTGAACTATTAGCATGACCTGCACGGTGAAACTTAAGCCCGGAACCACCATAGAAGTTCCTAACGTAACCCCCTGAACACGTTTTGGGGGGTCGTTCAAAATTTTATATATATATATATATATATATATATGTGTGTTTGCACTCTAGCGGTCACAATTTTTGTCCGATTTACTTCAAATTTGGTAGGGACGTTTCTTTCTGTAATCAGTTGGACAAGTTCGTTGGGCAAAACAATCGGAAAACTCTAAACCCCTTTTTTTGGGGATTAATCTTTCAAATTTCGAGTTTTTTGGCCCAAAAATGGTCATAAAAGCCCCAGATATAAAATAAATGCAAGTAAAAAGATGGGAATTAGTGAGGCGAAAGTTTTAAGTCCTCTCTCGTCATTCTAGCATAAATATTTACCGAGTTATTAAAGAAAATGTGTATCGACTAAACACAGTACGTTGTCTTATGGGGGTTTTACACGAGAAAAGCCTATTATTCCTTTGTTAGAGTACTTTTATCATCCCCAGCAACCTCACGCCTACTTTCAAGCCTGTCTGGACCTTCTCCTAACCTTATATTGGGCAAAACTGTATTCCCAGCTTTGCAAGTAAATGAAACCAGGAGTATCAGATAACAGCCAAAAAATCAATGTTTTCAGATTTCAATAAAAATTGGACAAATGTACAATGATTTACTGATTTACTTTTACACTGATTTTGAGTTTTAAAAGTTGTTATGTGGAAATTCACTTCCCTCATGTCAGCGTGCTGCGTGCGAACTCGTTAATGAATTTCCTATGGAAAGTGAACTATTAGCATGACCCGCTCGGTGAAACTTAAGCCCGGGACCACCATAGAAGTTCCTAACGTGACCCCTAAACACGTTTTGGAGGTTCGTTCAAAATTTTATATATATATATGTGTGTTTGCACTCTAGCGGTCACAATTTTTGTCCGATTTACTTCAAATTTGGTAGGGACGTTTCTTTCTGTAATCAGTTGGACAAGTTCGTTGGGCAAAACAATCGGAAAACTCTAAACCCCTTTTTTTGGGGATTAATCTTTCAAATTTCGAGTTTTTTGGCCCAAAAATGGTCATAAAAGCCCCAGATATAAAATAAATGCAAGTAAAAAGATGGGAATTAGTGAGGCGAAAGTTTTAAGTCCTCTCTCGTCATTCTAGCATAAATATTTACCGAGTTATTAAAGAAAATGTGTATCGACTAAACACAGTACGTTGTCTTATGGGGGTTTTACACGAGAAAAGCCTATTATTCCTTTGTTAGAGTACTTTTATCATCCCCAGCAACCTCACGCCTACTTTCAAGCCTGTCTGGACCTTCTCCTAACCTTATATTGGGCAAAACTGTATTCCCAGCTTTGCAAGTAAATGAAACCAGGAGTATCAGATAACAGCCAAAAAATCAATGTTTTCAGATTTCAATAAAAATTGGACAAATGTACACTGATTTACTGATTTACTTTTACACTGATTTTGAGTTTTAAAAGTTGTTATGTGGAAATTCACTTCCCTCATGTCAGCGTGCTGCGTGCGAACTCGTTAATGAATTTCCTATGGAAAGTGAACTATTAGCATGACCCGCTCGGTGAAACTTAAGCCCGGGACCACCATAGAAGTTCCTAACGTGACCCCTAAACACGTTTTGGAGGTTCGTTCAAAATTTTATATATATATATGTGTGTATGCACTCTAGCGGTCACATTTTTTATCCGATTAACTTCAAATTTGGTAGAGACGTTCCTTTCTGTAATCAGTTGGACAAGTTCGTTGGGCAAAACAATCGAAAAACGGTAAACCCCTTTTTTGGGGATTAATCTTTCAAATTTCGAGTTTTTGGGCCCACAAAGGGTCAGAAAAGCCCCAGATGTAAAATTAATGCAAGTAAAAAGATGGGAATTAGTGAGGCGAAAGTTTTAAGCTCTCTCTCGTCATTCTAGCATAAATATTTACCGAGTTATTAAAGAAAATGTGCTTCGACTAATCACAGTACGTTGTCTTATGGGGGTTTTACATTAGAAAAGCCTGTTTATCATTTTTGGTGTACTTTTATCATCCCCAACAACCTCACACCTACTTTAAAGCCTGACTGGACCTTCTCCTAACCTTATAATGTGCAAAATTGTATTCCCAGCATTGCAGGTAAATAGAACCAGGAGTATCAGAACAGCCAAAAAATCAATATTTTCAGATTTGAATAAAATTGGAATAATTGTATGTTTTTAACTGATTTTGAGTATTTATGGGTTTTTATGTGGAAATTCACTTCCCTCACGTCAGCGCGCTGCGTGCGAACTCGTTTTTATATTAACCTGACACCTGCTGAAATTTGATTATGATTAAAGTCCCTTTAGTATTAGATGTCTCCTGTGCAGTGGGTCACTTGCTATACCATATTACAGGCACATCTTGATTAATATCTCATCAATTGTAGACGATTTTACATTTCAAGTTTGCAATTATTTTAACTTCTACTACATTAAACAAATGAAAAAAGAATGGTATCATTGCTATATACAAGATACTATTACATTTAATTTGATTTTATCGTAGCTTATTGTTAAAAGTATCTTAAAACAATAAGCTGGATGAAGCTGGCCGAAGCAGCTTGATTACAACTAAGATTTCAAAACACTTTCAAAGAAATAAAAAGTACACGTATTTGTTATTGACTCCACTTAAATTACTTCTCAACATAACTTAATTTAGCAACTGTATTTACTTTTACATATTTTTTATCTACTTAGAATATTTAACAATGCATAACTTAGTGTTAATTAAGTAACCTTTACTGGCTTGACAGTATTATCAGTAAAGAGAGCCCTGTGATATCAATATTTGAATAGCAGTATTTGTTTATGGTAATAATTAAAGTTAACATGCAAGTACTGCATAGTGTTGATTAAAAAAATCATGAAGAAGTTATGATCTTAAATGACTAGACTTGAACAAAAATTGTCATACCCCGCCATAATACGATGAATATTCTTGGCTTGGAAGATATTGTTGTCCATATAGTGGGAAGTTCATAGGTAATAACTGGGCACACTGAAACAAAATATGAATATTCTAAAATTAACAAGTAAATGATTTATATTAATAAAAGCTTTTTATTATCAAAACGCAAAAACCCTGATTATCCTGCAGGGGTTAGGGACATTCAAAACTCACTCCGTGTAGTACTGAGCGATCCAAACATAGGTGTTACTTGTTGGTAGCAAGGGGGGGGGGGGGTCAGTTGCTCCCTCAATCATTCGGAGAAAATATTACTGCAATGTGTCACAAATCAAGATCATTTCCACCTTACTCAATCAAAGTTCTCAAATTAGGCTTATGGATAAAAAAGTCAAAAATTCTTGCGAACAACCAAGATTTAATGGAAGGAGGGTTTAACTTACAATCGATTGCATCAGTGTTAAAGCAATTAGTGGCACTTCAACATACGAAGTGTGTTTTTTTCCAGTAAGTACAGTTTTTAAATTTCTATGTTTTAGCACTGAAATTAGCGTTCCTGCGTCCTGCACTGTGTACCTGCATCTATTGGCAAGCCTGGGACGTCACTACCGCAAAAATCAACCATGTTTATATTTGTTTGTGGGCATTCAAAATGGTGTCACTGATTGAGAATCTTGCCATTTGTGAGGTACACCCTGTGATTCATTTCAAAGTATTAATGTTATGAAATTCATCGGAAGATTAGCAAAGTGTGTGGCGAAGTATTTTTGACACGTCTAGCGTCAAGAAGTGTTTGTCGCCTGTGACAAATTGGCTTCAAAAATCATGACCTTCTACCTCGTATCACTCAAGGAAAGTCAATGCACTCCCCAAATGCTTGGTTTTGTGCACCTCAGTCAAAATTTGTGAAGCGTGAGCACAACTTTCAATAATTCAGTCGTTCGGTCACAATTGCAAAAAGAACGCTTCGTGACACTGTAGAAAACTCATAATATATTGTCGAAATCGTAATCCATCTATTTTCTCTCATGTTTTGTTCAACTTTACGCACCAAATCTTCAGTATGACTTATGGTCACCCACTTTGTTACTTGTCATGAACATTCCTGTGGCAATCTTTAAATGTTCTAACCCATTTGCGTATTATTCCATTATGTTCCATTAGGTTGTGAATTATTCTCATTATGTTTATGCCTTACACTTCGCTAATCTGCCGATGAATTTCAGTTGCTTTCTCACCATTAACACTTAGAAATTGAATCGCAGCGCATACTTCATACTCGGCAGGGTCCTCAATCGTCAGAAGTTCTGATAATTTTCCCCTGGTGTATTCGACTGCTGATTATTATGCTCTTGCATGGCTTAACAACGTACATGTCAAAGAGGTCAATGTTCAGTTAACCAGCGTCACGAGAACATACACTGGTACTCCAACTGCAACACCACTTTAGTGGATCCCACTAGTGTGTAGCCTTGCTGTCTACAGAGACTGAATGTAAAGAAATGCTTCTAAGAGAGTATAAGAAGATTGTGCCATCCCTCAATTTACCCATCTTGCAAGACCTCTCACAGAAAAAATCACTTTCAGTCTCATAAACCACCCCATCAGTTAACCTCCCCATTGGTTGAGGGAATCCTTTTGCCAAAAAAGCCTGGGCTGAATCTTAGAGAGGGTTTGAAGGGCACATCCACGTCTCAGTCACAAATCTAACGGCTCTGGTTGTTGGTATACATCTTCCTAGGAAGGAGTGGACTGTACTGAACGTACTGAAATGATTTTAACTGGTATGGCTGGATTTAACTTTTGGAAGTTTAGGTTGGAGGTTAGAGTTAGGTTTTCTTAAATGTAAAGATTTTAAGAAAAGATGAAAAATATATAAGTTACCCAACTGTAACTGTAACTGTTATTAAAATTTACATTAAATATTCACAAAAATATACAAAACATATTTAATATCTAAAAAGGTAATTGTGTCTAAATTTGTCTAATGGTACATAATTTCAAGAAAATTGTTGACAGCAAAAACTTTACACAAATAATTTTAGTTATTCCAAAGGCATTTCAGCATTTTAGCTGGCGATAGATTTAATTTTTTCTAGGCATACTGAGGTATATCCTTCCGCGGTTATAGGAAATGGATTGTCAAAAATAACAGCCTGCCCATTTGTAATGTTTTCTGGAAACTGCAGTTGAGCTACAAATTATCACAAACTAAAACCAATGATGGTCACATATTGTGGTACTAAGCTTTTAATAATTAGTTTTCATTGTCAGCATGCACTATTGAAAAGCCAGCTTCCATTGTCTAGTTCCCGTAAACATGATGTAAGCAGTATTGACGGAAACTCTAGCTCAAGGCCAAAAAATGTATTTCAAAACAAATGTTTGGTGTGTTTTCAAGGTTTATTTCAAGGATTAAAATGTTACAACAAGTGATTCAGTTATTAAAAACTAATGCCAAATTTATTCCTGTTCCTTTAAAATCGGGTTTTTGTTTATTCCAATCTAAGTGCAAATTATATACCACAAAAACACTTAATTTTTTGTTTTAAGTTATAAAAGGTTTACATTAAGTAATCAATATTCAATAGCCAATGGTCTGTTGTCAAGAGTAAATACTACAATAAGTTGAGTAAGCCAAACCTTCGCCATTCAGACCTTAAAGAGAAATTTAGCAAATCTATCCAATGTTGATCGTCTTCAAATTGTTTACACACAGGGATCTCAAACAAAATTAAAACGGGGAGTATGAATATAAAAAATATCTGTTCATCAGTTCATGCATAGTACAGGGTGGCCCAAAAAAGGCACTAATTGAAGAAAAAGGATAATTTCAAAAAAATTATTATTTATTTGATTTTGGTCATAAATATCAAATCAGTTCATAGGCGTGCGCAGGGTTTCATCTTTTAAGGTGCCAGTGAGAAAAAGGCGCCCCCAAGGGGGGAGGGGTGGGGAATTAAACATAATAAAATTACGTTTCCAATACCTTGAAATTCACTTGAAAAGTAGACAAATTGTTAGTGCTTTTGTTTGTTTTATTATAATTGTTTTGAGCCCCTGATAATTTGGTGGCATATATTTGACAGACAACAATCTAAGTTGGTAAATAAGTAGTATTTAAACTGTTTAAGGTGCAGTAGCAAAAGCGCATGACACATCACACCGTCTAGCAGAAATCCCAAAACTTAAAGCTAACGTCAGTTTCAGCCGCTGACTCGATTTAATGCAATCCAGAGGTCCAGACAGTCTGCATCCGCATGCAACACAAACAGACAACAAGTCAAGCGGTGTTGCCAATATGCCATTATTAAATAGTTACATTTCACTAGATGTACAGAAACGGCATACTAGAAAAAATTCTCCAACTTAAAATGATTGAGAGGGAGATTTAATTTTTTAGATTACTTAGTAACTTGTTTTACTAATTTGTTAATATTTTCCGATCTCATTGTGACTGCATATAACACAACCACAACAGAACGTATATTTATTCAGTTGCAATAATTTGTTTGCTATAGTGTCACGCAAATAAGTAATCTTAAAATTGGTTAACTACTTAAATTTTATTCGACTGAAAATAGCAAAATTACACACTAAATCCTACCCACAAACAACCTCAATGGTAAAATAAGAGCTTCGCGGTCGCGCTTCGCTTTTCCATAGAAGAAAGAAGATGCGCCATGCATTACGTCTATGACCGCGATCGTCTAAAACGGTATTCTTAGCCAGGAACTGTTCCTGACAGAATAGATTTTAATTGTAATCTTCATCAATAAATGCTATTTTGAATTCACAAAGCTATAATTGTTTCGGCATTTTTGAAGTTATAAAATACATCACAACATAGAATACTGACAAACAATTATTTTGTTTACATAACAACAATATTATGATTAATTGCCTGAACCGATGATGGAAACAACAGATGACAGATTTAGACCGATGTCTAAATCTTGATCTACTCCAACTGTTTAAACTGAAAATGTTTTCCACAGGTCAAGATATTCTGTAACAAGATTTCTTTAATTAACACAAATAGTTCTAGTGATTTTGTCAAAATTAAAATAAATAACGACTCTCGAATAATAAGAAATAACGAAATAAGAAGATACGCTGCAGCGCCCCTCCTGAAATCTTTGCAGGAGCCACAGCTCCTGTGGCAACCCCCCCCCCCCCCCGTGTGCACGCCTATGAATCAGATTTTCTGTGAGTTTAATTGACAAAATATGTTTTTGCTCTTATTGCTTCCTGGACTTGTGACAAATTTGTATGTGGAACTAAGGGATAAATGTTATAGGCCAGTGCCACAAAGTCTGCAGGATCTGAAGCAAAATATCACAACTTTTCTCCAGAACAATCTTTTAATTAGTAATGGTTTTGAACATCATCGAACAATAATTGGAGTAATAAACAATGATGGAAAACATGTATAACCATATAATTTTATGCTAAAGTAGTTATTTTAGGAAACATTTAAAGGTAAGTGCAATTAAATTATGAGTACCGGTACCTTTTTAGGTACCCTGTACTTGTTTTAACCTTCAAAATTACTATAGGTTTATCATTGTTTAAGGAATTTTATAAGGTATTTAATTAGTTTTGTATTTGTTTAGATTTAAAGAAAAGCGGTTTTAGCGAATTTCTCCTATAGGGAAGAAGCTATTACCGTAGTCGGTATGGTAAGACCTAGGCCCGGGACCATGATAACTTTTAGTTTTGAGGTCTCCTGATGCTAAATAACCATTCGTTCAAAACTGTATATATATGTGTGTGTGTGTGTCCGTGGGTGCGATAACTCTCGTTAAAATGGCCCGATTTTAAAGAAATTTGGTACAAACATGTAAAGCAACATTTATGACTTTAAGTTCGAAAACCAGCCAGATCGCTTTATCCAAAGGGGAATTTTGGGGGGGGGAGTTTGTACCCCAAAAATGGGTTTTTGAGTTTTTTATATATAATATTATAGTAAATCAAATTTTACTTTACACCATTGGATTTGGCTTAAAAATAGATCAATTTTGTGTTTTTATCATTTCTCTACATCAATTGGTTACAGAGATATTGTAAGTGCTAAACACAGTACTGGTCCAATGTTATTCTTATTGAGAATAAGAAAAATTGTATATCTCACTTATTTATCAACTTATCCTGACAAAAGTTGGTGTATTGCTTTATATCGTTGTGGTATATTGATATTTGCACAAAAAACAATTTTTTTGCCGATAGTTCCCAGAGCAGCAAACCTCGTACTCTGTGTTATTCTTATGGAGAATAAGAAAAATGTTATCACCCTTAATTATGAACATAAATTAATAAAACTTGGTATGTGGCTTTACCTAATTGAGTTATATTGATATTTGTATAAAAACCCATTTTTCTTCCTTGTTTCAGCAACCCTGCATACTCAGCCGCCATGTTATTCTTATGGACAAAAATTAAAAATGTGATAAATAGTTTATTTATGAATGTATATTGATGAAACTTGGTATGTGGCTTTATGTGGCATTAAGATACATGTATATGCATTGGCAATTTGCTGAGTATGCAGGTTTGCTGCTACGGGGTATTTTATATACATTTCAAATATGTGTAGTGAGGAGAGTTAAAAATTGATGAAACTAATATAAAAAATTAATGTTTATGCGGGAATGAGCCTTAAGCCTAGTTCATCAGTATGATACGTTAAAATAATTCTATTGTAGAGATGAAATTTATGTTGTTGTTATAGGAAGTTGGGGGGATTGTCAGGGTACGAGACCATATAATATAGATTAATGAAATTCATATTTCTTCGGACTTTTGGGAAGTTTTACACATTTTGTCCTGTGGTGTTTTGATTTGATGAAAAATTAGAGTATTTTTCAAAAGGCAACTTTATTCTATTTTTAAAAACCAAAAACTTTGAAATATAATTTGTTGTAATTTTTGCCAGTATAAAAACCAATATAAATTAAATAAATTATTTCATAGTGCCAAATAATAGCTTATATTTTAAGAAAATAATAATCTTATTACTTAATACTTCATTAATACCTTAGCATCAATATTGATACATTATATTCTTTTACTGTATCATCCATCACAGAGTCATAACGATAACTTCGAGTGCCTCGGGGCAAGAGCTGTTGATGGTGCCCCCTCATGTTTTCGTATTTTAAGCATATATTAGGGGTGTGCGAGTTGTTATTTTTTTGGCTCTGCATCAATTACGGCCTATATTAAGTGGCCCAGTCATCTTTGCGGATGTTATGTATACCGTTGTCATTTTCGGCCGTTATTAGGTGATCCAGTCGTCATTGCTGGCCAATACGACGTCATAAGGTCATTATTTCCGAAATATACTATGTGCCGGGTTTTCAATTACGGCTGAAATTACGCAGCCCTGTCGTCATTTACACACATTCGGTTTTTTTTATGACCGATTCATGTTTCTAGTTGTAATTTTTGGCCGATTTTATGTGATGCGATTGCCTTTTGCGGCCTATACTATGTGATTTGGCAGGTCGCAGTCATTAGCGATCGTCCGAGAATCTGCAGGAAATACTCCTTCAAACTTTTGAGTAATTTTCAAAACTTGGAGTCAAGTCAAGAATTGAATACTTGGCTGAAATACTCGAAGTTTCGAGTACTTGCACACCCCCAATATATTTTTTCCCCTCAGTTTGGTGCCCCCCAGGCTCGGAGGCCCCAAACTGAGCCCTGAATAACGCCCTGAATTCACCCCTGTCACCTGGTTTTAAAGCCTTATTACTACAATTTGTTTACATTGTTTTTAACTAATTTCTATGGGTAAAATTACTTGTACCTATGCAAACTTCTCAATTCGGCAAACTAAATAAAACAATTACATTTGGGTTATTTTCTATATGTAAAAGATGCTCCAAGACATTGTATTTAAATTATTAGCAAGGTGTACCCAGAAAAAAATGAGCAGGAAATAGTTTCAGATTAATGGATAGTAGTGATTTCTGATTGGATTGACCATTTTCCTAAGAGTCATTTAAGATTAAAAAAATGGTGGGAGTTTACGACATTACATCTGATATTATATCTTCATCTGTGTATAAAGTAATAATACATGAAATTAGAGAAAAAATAATTTTCCTAGGCTCACTAAACATTGTTTATTTATTTTATTTTATTTTATTTAGTACATAAGACAAACTGTTTTTTTATGACATGTCAGCAACCTATATAAACTTGGTTTGTGCAAACCTTTGTTTGACATTTTTCTCTTCCTTCAAATCTATAAAGTCTTGACCTGATATAAGGTTTGTAATGTTACCTTCTGTACCACTGTTTATCATCACTCAAGCATCAAGTTGGGTGTGTTTTGTTAAACCAGTAAAATGAATTAAGCAGCACTTCAACAATTACAAACGTAAAATAATTCCTGAAGTTGTAATGGACTTCTTTAAGTTGATAAATCACAGAAGAGGACAATTAATTCATAAAAACTAAACAACTATATTTTACATACACACACACACTTAACACATTCGATGCTGATGTGACTGGCACAAGTAAACTAAAACACTGGGGTAGTGGGAAGGGTTGTACATATGTGTATATGGTTTGGTTACATTTACATTTATATAAGTAAATCAATGATAATTAGTTTTAGTCTTTTTTATCCGCTTCAACTACTTATTACCAATATATTGGGTGTGTGCTAACTTCCCTGAGTGCTCATCACGTGCATGTACGTGTGTACCATCCTGGAAATGACGCTGCAAAAATATGGCAAAATTTAACTTTTTGACAAAAAAAATTATTTCCTGTCTGCATGCTCCAAAAGGTAAGTGATTATGCACAAAAGAATTTTAGCACCTAGGGTATCCAATAGCCTTAATTTCAGCAGTGAATGTGTTAATATTACATACACAACACACCTAATGACAAATTTATAAAAATGGTAAACAACAGTAAATACTGGACAAGGGTTACAAAAGCAAAATGAACAATTCTAACTAAAAAACTAAGGTTTGTCAATAATGATAAAAACATACTCTTGATTTACAGAGAGTTTTCTAAATTATGATCGATAGAAGTTTTAAGCTGATGGTTTTTTTCTATAGGCTCAAAATATCATGACAATTTGAATTATCAATTCCTTCTGCTCCAACCATTTGATTTATTACAAACAAAAATAACATGGAAGTAGATTGAAAAGTTGTAGGGGAATTAAAAAAAATATATTAAAGAATATTTTTTAGACCTTATTATTGATTTCCGAACTAATGAGGCCCTACTAAATTTTTACTGACACTAAAATTATTACCTCAATATCACAAGTTCTAAAATTCCCAACAACTATGGTATATTGTACAACTTGTACCCTACAAATATGTTCTGAGCCACTCAATAAAAATAGAAGCAAACTATAGTTGGTTTACAGGTGTAGCCTTTCTGCTCAGGAGTGTTTATTTATAGTTTTCTTTTCTCTCCTTCACAGAGAAAATATTTTTCATCTTAGCCAGCTATAAATAACACAATTATGCAATTTTACTGAAAGCCACTAACTCATTATATTCATGAAACTAAATGACAAATCAGTATTGTAACTTTTCTCCAAATCTAACTGTACTTACAGCAGTTGCCAAGAGGCACAGAGTCCTGGCGACTCGGCGCATGGCGACAGTCATAACTGCAGGCAACGTGAGGCTGCAGTCATAAATATGTGCTGTGCACAGGAAGGGTATTGTGACCTGTCCTCACTGTGTATGCCACTCATTCTCATTGACCCTGTCCTGTACTTGACCCACATTGTATTGGATTCCTGTATGCAGAGGACCTCGAAAAGCCAAATCTCAGTGGGAACGAGAAAAATCGAGGATTGTGAAATACTGAGGATCAATTTATTGAGGTGATCTTCTACAGACTTTGATTTATGGAGAGGTTTTCCACAAATCAATGAGTCAGAGCAATTAACCTTTAGATTTTACAGTATTCAGTATGTCCTGTGACACCAATTCTAACAAAACACGACCTTTAGTCAGACAGATGTCTACTACGAGTGTTTTGTTAAACTTCCATAATTACAACCCTCTGCTACTTTTGTTATAGTTAAAGTTTTATTGTTTTATTTATTAAAAAGAGATTGTGGGCCTTGTCATCCTTAATTTTTCCCGTCCATATGGACTTAAGCGTGCCTTTGGCAAATCAAAGGTCGGTTACACAACAAGCTGGGCAGTATTAATGAAATTTACTTGCCAGGACGGAGACTCAAACCCACCTCAGCTGTCACCTTGACTACTACGGCAACTACTGTTAATTTAATAAATAATCCTGGAACAAGCAAATTTAATCAGATTTTTTAGTAATTGTCTCATATGCACATCAGGTATTCTTTAGCAAAAATAAATTTAATATTAAAAGAGACTCATATTTTGCCTGGTTATTATCATTTTAACCACTGTCTTTTCTTATATTCTAAAGCAGTGCGGTTCCTAAACTTTTTTGCCTGGGGACCCACTATTGAAAATGAAAATATTTGGGGACCCATAGAAAAGTAAGTAGCCAAATAACCTAATTTACCCTTAAAATTAGCCCAAGCTAGACCATAAGCTTATAATGGGTACAGGTAATAGGTTACACGTTATGAGTAATCTTCTGTTTAAAATGGTACCGGTACATCTTTTTGCAATTCTTACTTACTTTGGTTATCTATTGCTCAAGGTCCATTCTCTTGAGTATTTTGTTTTTTGTTTTTTGTGCTTAAAAAGTTCTATTTAATCAATGAAAGTGCAAAAATGTACTATTTTAAATAGGCAATTACACATAACTTGTGGTTTTATCATAAGCTTATGATATGTACAGGTAGAATACAAGTTACCCCACATCTATGTAGAAGGCAAAGGCCGATAAAGTCTTTCATTTTAGGGGGGGTCATGAGTGAAGAAACATGTAAATTGTCAAAATGCAACAACCTTTACGGTGAAAAATGGGTAAAATACATGAAGGTCTGAGGTTTTGGGGGGGGGGTCATGACCCCATGACTTACCCTCCTGTATCTGCGCCTGCTAGAAGGTATCTTGGTGTATGAACTCGGTTTCACATTGGGTAAGTCAGTACAGTCGGTTAATCAGTTCAATAATATTATTATCAGTAGCGGAGTATTACACTTGTGTTTTGATAGGGGATGGGATTAATTTTGAGAAAGGTTTTTAAACACATAACAACCTTTGATTGTGAAGAGATGCATGAGGGTAACCAATGGTTTTCTATCGTCTTCGTGTCTAGCATGACAGCTGGTAATCATACTGTTGGTGTTGCAAGTTTATTTGATTTTATTTATTTATTTAGAGTTGCATAATTAGGGCTGCAAAGCCCTCTCTTACCCTATGTAGCTATCTTATGTATATTAAATAACTTCAATCAAATCAAATACAACACAAAGATAAACTTAAGTAACACAACGTTTTTTTTAAATTAGAATTAACCGATTAAATGTTAAATGTAATTCCTTGTTAAATTTAAAATAAATTTTCATTCTATTATATATTATTCATTCTTGCCCCAAAATGATTCGATTGGCAACAATTAAATTCTTTATCAATTTACAAAACTTATGTGATTTTGTTCGGTCCTGATTGGTTCTGTGAGGACGACCTTTTCCTTACAACAAGTGCCATAGAAAGATTTATTGAGCATCACTGTTCTTTGGCCTGGAATAGAGAAGATAGTAGCGCCTTCTCTGGTTCCTCGATTGCTTATATCATTTAAAAATATTTTGTGATAAATAACTTGGAATTTTAGTATGAGTGATCTTATGAAGTAGTGTTAGTAATTTTTATAATCTGGATTCATTTAATTTTAACCATCCTAACTGATTGTAAGCAGGAGTAATGTGGTCATCAATTATTAAATTCATGATAAATCTAATGCAGTAGTTTTGTGCTCTTTGAAGGTGAATCCCAAAGTCAACCGTCATGTCATTATAAACGACAGAGCAATAATAAAATAAAGGATAAATCAATGTTTCCACCAGTTTTGCTTTTATTAATAAGTTGCAAGGATACCAGAAGGTTGATGGTGTATGCAGGAGAGATGGGTGTGTTTAGATTGATGGTGCATGCAAGATAAATGGGTGTGTTTAGATTGATGGTGCATTCAGGAGAGATGGGTGTGTTTAGATTGATGGTGCATGCAGGAGAGATAGGTGTGTTTAGATTGATGGTGCATGCAGGAGAGATGGGCGTGTTTAGATTTATGGTGTATGCAGGAGAGATGGGTGTGTTTAGATTGATGGTGCATGCAGGAGAGATGGGGGTGTTTAGATTGATGGTGCATGCAGAAGAGATGGGTGTGTTTAGATTGATGGTGCATGCAAGAGAGATGGGTGTGTTTAGATTGATGGTGCATGCAGGAGAGATGGGTGTGTTTAGATTGATGGTGCATACAGGAGAGATGGGTATGTTTGATTACTGAGCCTGAGTATTTTTTAAAGCCTACTTTAAATGATTATGCATTTCATGATATAATGGAAAATGTATTACAAACAAAATAAAAGATCTAATTTTTAGTAAATCAAAATCACTAAATCTCAACAATATGGAGATTATAATTCAGGTATTTAGTATAAAATCTAAAATATAGCACCGTAAGTGCTTCAACTCCAACAATGAACTTGCCGCAGGCTGCAGAAAGAAAATTATCAAGCTAAATCTATCTGTGTTAATAGTCCTGAAGTCACCAGAGTAGTGGGCATTTGGGGCTTCTGGGCCAAGTGATTTATGGCTTCCGGTCACGTGACCGGAAGTGCTGAGTCATTAAATACGTCATCTGAGGCTGAGCCAGTGACGTAGGCGGTTTTGTGACGTAATGAGTGAAAGTTCAAAGTTCAAGGTCACGGGGAGGTTATTTTAAAAAAGTACTACCTCGCAGGCGTAAAACTCGATTGTGATTCGATAGTTGTCATTCGATAAAATATCGAATGAAAACAATCGAATGAAGCAATCGAATGATACGAGTGCGAGGTAGTACTATTTCATTTAACTTTATTTTTTACTTTTCTTTTTATTTACAATAAGTTATGTTTATAATAATTTATGTTTACAATAGTTCCCCGTTCTTCGTTGTCATCGATGTTGTTGATCCGGACGAGTTGCGGCCATCACTTCGCTTTCTGATGAAAGACGGTAGATACTTCGATTCCTGCGCAGAGTCCATGTTGTTTTTTGATGCGTAAAGTTCCAAAGATAAATCGTAGCCGGACGCAATGAGAAGTCTTAACTCTTCATTAAAAACCTCGAGGTCTTGGAAAGTCGCCAGATGAATAGAGTCATAATGAATACACCTAATTTTGATGGACATTTCAACAGAGAGCTCGATGTACACTGGTCAAGAGCCGGAGGTGTACTGACTGAATAGTCAGCGAATGCTAGCTAGCGTTTTGGTATCAAACAAAATGGTGGGGGTAAAAGTGTGGTGGGGCGGAGCAGATGGCGGACGGCAGATGGCAGGCGGCAGGTGGCAGCTGGTGCGAGGCAGATGGTTGCTACTACATCCGCCATCATTAGTCAAACCCTATTAGGGATGCCATTATTGCTTCTGCATCAGAAGATATTGTGCTAGAAACTTCATGTACTTGTATTTCATCATTTGTATTATCAGCTTGCTCAATATTAAAAGAAGAACATGTGGAAGAAACAGTAGTGCCTTGTATTTGCGAATCCATGTGAACTATGCAAGAGCCGCAGGTATACTGAAGTGATACAAGCATGTAGGATAGACACTCGCCTTTACCCCCCACCACACCAGTTTCCCCCACCAAGTTTTCACATCGCACAATAACTACGGGACATGCATTAGTTAGGGTCTAGCTCTGACTCTGTGAGGATCGGAGCTCCGTAACTGAAAACATTAACAATTCTTGCTCGACACTATTTTTACGCAATCATAACAGTCACTGTGATCTAATCTATTGCATGTACTCATATGATGCATCTTGCGTAGCAGACAACTTGCTAAGAATGTTTCAGCCTGGAGTATTCTACGGCGAAATCGCTCACAATCCACTAACAGCGTAGACCTTCTATCTTCACAGTCGGAGAAGTAGAAGGTGGTGGCAGGCGGACTGTTGAAGGACACCTTCGCCATGTTTCTGTAAAACTGTGACATATTTAGAATAACACAAACTCTATAGGTAGATGTTAATCCTGCAAGAGCTCCAAGTATAATGTTATAGCACTAGCGTGTATGATACCCACCCGACCTACCCGCACCACAACGTTACCTCGGTATACTTTAAACTATAAATAACTTGTCGTAGTTTAATCCATAAACAAAGTATTTATTTATGTCAGGCCTTGAAAGTGTTGTTTTCACGCTATTTCTTCCCTACTCTCAGTCGGATCTGAATTTTATTCGCACCATCTTGTTCGTCTGATTAACCCGCGTAATTTGAGTACCCACTCGCTATACTTTAACCCAATAATAAAGAAGTTATTAGTATGTAACCTTGAAAACATTGGTTTTTTCGCTATTTCTGCTATACAGTTGGTCGGATCTGAATTCTGTTTGCACCATCTTGTTCGTCTGATTAACCCGCGTAATTTGAGTACCCACTCGCTATACTTTAACCCAATAATAAAGAAGCTATTAGTATGTAACCTTGAAAACATTGGTTTTTTCGCTATTTCTGCTATACCGTTGGTCGGATCTGAATTCTGTTTGCACCATCCTGTTCGTCTGATCAATTTGCGTAATTTGAGTACCCACATGACATACTTTGGACAAACTTTGTAGTTTTTTCGCTTCTGCTACTATACCCTTGGCCGGATCAAAATTCTGTTTGCACCTCCTTGTTCGTCTGATCAATTCGCGTAATTTGAGTACCCACATGACATACTTTGGGAAAACTTTGTACCCCCCCCCAACATGGGTCATGTTCAAGGTCAAGGTCAAGTTCAAGGACTTTGGGACTTAGAAATTTTCACAAAGTGGGCTGCACACAAACATAAGACTAACAGTCTCCTGCCTATGTACAGGCCAAGTCCCTAACTTGAAATGCTTAGGGTGGTCCTGAAAAGGACCGTTTGCGTGCTGAGGGATGGTTTGGTTAGTAATGGTTGGTCTAGGGATCGCTGCTCAGTTTAAACTTTATTTTTTAAAACCCACTTTACCCTCCCATCTTGTCTCATGAAGTACAACTCCTGGGTGTCGGGTATCAGAGGGGGTGGTGGTGGACAAGTCTGCGGCAGACGCACCTCGACGTAGTAGTCGGTCTGTTGGAAGAGGAACACGTGGTCCCCGTTCCTAGCCACAAACTTGTACTCCGTCAACCGCTTCAGATTCCGGAACTCGGCCTTGGAGGTGTCGATCGGCGTCACCAAATCATCGATCCCCATCACTCTTGTCCGCTCCATCACCTCATCTACAGTTAGTGGTGGAGTTGAAGGTCGAGCTGTGGACGTAGAAGGCTGAGGCTGAGTTGAGGGTCGCTGGTGAAAATATAATGGGTGACACCGAAAATCACGTCTAAGAGCAGACTTAAAAGCCGAAGGTTTCTTAAATCCGCTTCTTCTTTCCGTCGACTTCTTCAAGGACTCCTTCAAACGTTGAAGTTTTTCGGGAGTCAGAGGAGAAGACATGGTGTTGTTGGATGGAAGGGAAAATGGATAAGACAGAGTTGGATAGAGCACGTGTGTACTGGTTGCAAACCAAAGCCGGAATGAGGCGGCAGGCAGAGTGAAGCAGGTCGTAAAGTGAAACCTTGCCCTATCCATACATGGGTAGAAAGCTGAGGACTGGTTTAGAACCGGTTACGTCAACCCCCCCCCGATTTGGGTCATGTTCAAGGTCACCCCCCCCCGATTTGGGTCATGTTCAAGGTCACCCCCCCCCGATTTGGGTCATGTTCAAGGTCACCCCCCCCCCCGATTTGGGTCATGTTCAAGGTCAAGGTCAAGGTCGAGGGAAAAATGTTCTTGGAAGTGCGGGATAAAATCCCGCAACGAAGCAGGGTTATCCCTTATCCCGCTTTCCCCTTAATATCCCGATTTCCCATTCTCCGTCTATATAACCCGAGATTTCGAGCGTCTCTTCGCAGTAGCCTGCCGCCCGTTGCGATGAACGTCCCACTGGGTTGCAGTGCCTGCTGCAGCGTAGGTCTGTTAAGTGTGCGTTGGGCCCGACGTGCAATTAAGAGATCCACGCCCTTGCATGTTTAGTTAGTTTGTTTAAGCATGTTAGATAACGCTTGTAGTTTGCTGCTAGGTAATGTAGTTAGTCTAATATATATGTTAATGTGTGGTATCGGTTTGAAGTGTTTTATTTACTAATAACATATGTACTCCCGGCCCTACAGGTCCCTCAACAACCTTGGTCAAAACTTGGGTTCGCAGCAGCCTGACGCCGGGTGTTTGGGTCTACGTCCCACCGGGTTTCAGTGATACTGTTGACCTTTGCAAAACCGACCTCGGCTGTTCTTGTAAAAGTAACGTTAACTGATTAATTTTATTTAAATAGTTGTTGGTAAAGTCTTTATTTTAAAAGTAATGTAACTTGTTTCTCATCCTTTTCCTATCCCCTTACAAAAAGGTATGGCGCGCAAACCGACCTTATGTCATTACGGCGCGCAAACCGGTTGACATTACCCATCTTAGCCTGAGAAACGTTTGTGAAATATAAAATCAGCCTCTTGTTTAAAATCAGCCTCTTGTTTAAAATCAGTCTCTTGTTTGTTGTCTTTTGTCCCCTTCCCCAATACAGAGCGGGGAATAGAGCAGTATGTTATGCTCTATTCCCCGCTTTGGCATTATGTCAGATGACCTTGACCTACTGACGGGACTTAGAAAAACCGTCGTTTGATCAAATATTGGAAGAAATGTGGACTTAGAGATATTTCATGTGGACAAGGTTGACACAAAAATGTTGTATTAAAAATAAAAACTGGAGGGGGAAATGTTTTATATACTGCAACAGCGTGGTAAAAATCATCATATCGCTATGGAAGCTGTAGGTGTAAACACTGTTCCTTCCGAGCTTGCTATTTCAGAAGCCTTTCTGTCCATCCTTACTTATGAGTTCCGAGGCATTAAATTAAAAGTAAAGGTAGAGCTGAGACCGTTGCATAGAAATGATATGCATTGTATTTTGGTGGAATGGGAATCGCCCTCCGGCATTAATCTTTTCCATTTTATCAAAAGATCGTGCAAGGAGTTTTATGTAAAACGGATAACAGTCTCCCTTGTTTAAACGTAGTACAGCTTGCTTCCAAAGTAAAATGGCAAAGGTAACACCTTTGCTATTTTACAAAATATTTTAACGTGTCCTTGACCCAGTTACCGGACTTGGAGCAATTCAGAGTATGCGATACAGTGTTGGAACAAACTACTGTCGAAGTCCTTGCCCCCCCCTCCCCCCCCTCCCCCCCCAGATATATTCCTATAAAAGCGGGAGCAGCCCGCAGAGGGTTCGCAGTCGCAGGCCGACAGCCTAGCTAGCTGTTTGCCCGCGCTGTCCGCAATAGTATCTCTAGTATAGAGTTGGTACCACTGTATATTAGAGATGCTACCTTAGCTTAAGGCATGTCTGTTTATTATTAAGCATGTTAGAATAACGCTTGTAGTTTGCTGCTAGTAAATGTAGTTAGTTTAACTGTAGTTAGTTTGGTGTTGGTTTTAAAGTGTCTTTGAAGTGTTTTTATTTACTAATGAAATATGTACTTTTCTTTCACGCTCCCATTCAAAAAGGTATGGCACGAAAACCGACCTTATGTCTTTAAATATCTCAGGGGGGATTATGTTTCTCAAATAAACACCTTTCCTAACCCCTTACAAAAAGGTATGGCACGAAAACCGACCTTAAGTCATTACGGCACGCAAACCGGATGACTTTACCTATCTTAGCCCTTACTCACGAGAAACAGATTCAGTCAGTTTGCTTATTTTTGGTTAAATTTAAGGGGACCTTGGTCAGGTAATTATTGTACTTCGGTTCGTAAAACTCTGACGCCTACACAGTGATGAACGTCCTTGCGGTTTCAGAGTGCGCGACTGTTGTAAACTGACCATATTGCTTATCTTAGGGGGATACATCTTCGGGGAAATAAACTTAAGGGGACCTTGGTCAGGTATTATTGTACTTCGGTTCGTAGTACTCTGACGCCTACACAGTGATGAACGTCCTTGCGGTTTCAGAGTGCGCGACTGTTGTAAACTGACCATATTGCTTATCTTAGGGGGATACATCTTCGGGGAAATAAACTTAAGGGGACCTTGGTCAGGTATTATTGTACTTCGGTTCGTAGTACTCTGACGCCTACACAGTGATGAACGTCCTTGCGGTTTCAGAGTGCGCGACTGTTGTTAACTGACCATATCGTTTGTTTGTTGGGTGAATAATTTTTCGGGGGAGAGGTTAGTGTTCCGTTATCAGGTTTATTGCCTATAATTGCGAGCTTTAAACTAGTCCTCTTCTCCTAATACAGAGCGGGGAATAGAGCAGTTTGTGGTCCAAGTGAGAATCACTTACTGCTCTATTCCCCGTTTTGGCAACATGTTCAGATGACCTTGACCCACTTCAGGACTTAGAGAAAATTATTGTTTGGTAAAAACATTTACTCTTACAATAATAACCCTTCCCTATCACTAACACCCCCCCCCCCCCCCGTAAAATGGGTGTATAGGAGAGCTTCCACCAGTGGTAAAATCATTCTGCTGCTTACACTTTCCGAGCGCAGTTCAGTTTCCGACATGTCCAGCCGTAGGAAACAATCTTCACCGAGGAAGGTTGAACATTCTCCACCTGCTCCGCCAGCTCCTTCCATCCTTCGGCAGGCGTTGATGCTGGCATGTGTTGTTCCTGCGGAGCCAGCACCACGTTCGATGCCAGCTCTTGACGTATCGCCACCACTTCAAGCAAACCCTGTTGCTCCCCCGTCTGCTTCTTCATCTTCTTCATCTTCTTCATCGTCTTCATCGTCTTCATCGTCATCTTCTTCATCCTCTCCGGCTACTTCTCGCCCACCTTCTCCGGCTAGTTCAAGTTCTTCCAAATTATCTACATCGCCGAGGAAGGTTGGACAAACACCACCTACTTCATCTCTGGCTTCACCAGCTCCTTCCATTCTTCAGCAGGCGCTGGCAGACATTCTTCCGCTGGAGCCGAAGCCAATCAGAGATGAGAACCCACCTTCTACATCAGGCCCTTCTACACGTCCGTCTGTAATTTTTAATAACCCGCAATCTCCTTCTGAGAATTTAAAACAATTAAAATGTCAATGTATATATATCTTCAAAAAAGGTCCGAAGAAAGGTGAACGCTGTCACAGGTCTTGTGTTTCAAATGAGGAAATATGCGGGTATCATTTAAAACTGAAACATAAGACTAGTGTTTCTCGATCTTCACCAATATCAACAGTGAACCCCAAAAAACTTCGAATTAATAGGCTTCGTAAAAACGAACGTTACTTTTTTGTTAAAAAGAAAGGTTTTCTAAAGGTGATTCTAAAATGCGCAGACCAACTGTTCTATTTAGCATTACCTAAGGGTATGTTCCATCCTGTAAACCCTACCAGACGAGACTATTTAATTCGAAACGAAAAGGGAGTCACTGTGTGGAAATCATTACCGTAAAATTAAAGTTCAAAAACCTATCTTCCAAATTTAAGTAAATACTTTGTTTTTCCAAATTAAAAAAAAAGTGTGGACAACCTATTTAAATTCTGTAGCATGCTGCAGAAGGTAAATAGGTTGTCCACACTTTTTTTTATAATCTTAAAACGACCTTGACCTATATAGGCGCAGGTATATAAGCGTGATGTTACAGAGTCAGTTATCACTTTGGTTGTGGATTGCATCAAGAGAGCATCTACCATGGTATACCTCCACTATATTGACTCTACTGCTAAAGCGGATACTTTTACCCAGCGTGTGTACCAACTGTTAATGGAGGACCAACATGTTCAGGTCAAAGGATTGGGTATTCGTGGAACAGAAGAAGTAAAAATAGATGTGAAACCAATTCCTTTGAAGAACAAAATTTACCAATTATTACAAGAAGGCTACATCCTGTGCCTTTATTACACAACCTCATAAACTACATACAAGGTCGGGGGGGGGGGAATACAGAACGGGGAATAGATCAGTTTGTGGTCAAAGTGAGAATCACTTACTGGTCTATTCCCCGTTCTGGTAATAGTTTAAGGTGACCTTGACCCACTTACAGAACTTTATACTCTGTTAGTATTAAATTGTTCATATATTGTTACAATAATACCCCTTCCCTATCACTAATTACCCCCACCACTTAAATCGGGGGGTATAAAAAGAGGTTTTTCATCATTGCTTATCTCATTCTGCTACTTGTGTTAGCACTAGGATATATAGCAGCTATGTCACCAAAGGATAATATATTTCCTTCTGCAAAATCAATCGTGGGAATTATAAAACATATTGTGATTGAAAGTGAGGATGAAAATGAAGACGAATTGGAAGATGTTGAATTATTAAGTGATATGGATGCAATCGAAGATCTTGAATTATTAAGTGATATGGACAGTGATGATCTTGAAGCAGGATATATGGAACAAATTGAACCGTTAAGTGACGTGGAATCTGAAACCTTTAGAATCTATCAGCATCTTCTCTATTCTGAAGAAATACATGATGAAACCCTAACCACTAGTAGTAGTAGTTTGGATGGGTTATTTTTAGATAGCGCACGAGGGGTATATCATATTCGTCGACGACTATTTCTTTCCGATGCTTCTGATACAACTGATTCCGATTCATCAAATGAGTCTGATTAAGTGTTGTTTTTTTTTTTCTTGTCAACTGTCAAACTTTAAATACAGAGCGGGGAATAGATCAGTTTGTAGTGAAAGTGAGAACTACTTACTGCTCTATTCCCCGTTTTGGTAATATCGTTGTATAACCTTGACCCATTTACAAGACAGAAAATATTTACCAGCTTTCAATTTTTTTTTTTGTTTGTTTTGAAAAAGTGGGGGTAACTTATACATTTAATGGTGGGGGAACGTCTATTTAATGTCGATGCAACAGTGTATATTTATCATATCGGCATTATGAACCCACCAGCAAACTCCGTTTGTTACAGCTTTCCCCTCATCGATATCGATGATGTGATAAAACTTACATCAATAACAAAACGGTTTGAAATGGAAAGGCGACTAATAAAAGTCGACGTAATTCCACAAGATCTTCGTTCGGCAATGTTGACCATCGAATATGTTAAAGATGAATCTACAACTGAAGATCCCTATTGTTTTATGAAATTTTTAGTTGATCGAGATGCAATGTGTACAATCCGATTTCACATCCGAGTTTAAAATATATTAAATTTTCCTGTTGGAGAAAATTGTCCTTGTTAAATACAAAGCGGGGAATAGATCAGTTTATGGTTTAAAATGAAATCATTTACTGCTCTATTCCCCGTTTTGGCAAATATGTTCAATGACCTTGACCTAAATACAGAACTTTGTAGCCTCCAGCTACAATAGTAAATATAAAATGTAAAAAATAGTAAACTTAACGTAATACGTACCCCCACCACTTTTGCTAGGGTATAAATAGAGGGACATTTGCAGTGTTTTTCATTATTGCGTTGACCCTTGTGGAGATCACACCTACATTATGCATCGCTGCAATATTTGTAAGACTTCATTTAAGGATGAATTTCTTTTAATAATTCATAAGGAACTAAAACATAACAACAACCATGATGAAGAATATGAAGAAGAAGAATTGAAGGAAATAGATCAAATGTTAGCCCAACGCCAACATTCCAGACCAAGTGTTATTCAATATGCACAATCAACACCATCAACAACAGCTGCATCGAATTCTACGTCTGCTCTGTCTACACTTCACCGTCCTTCAACATCAATAGCTGCATCGTCTTCTACGCCTGCTATGTCTACACTTCATCATCCTTCAACATCAACACCATCGACTTCTACGCCTGCTATGTATACACTTCACCATCCTTCAACATCAACACCATCAACATCGACTTCAACGCCTGCTATGTCTACACTTCACCGTCGTTCAACATCAACAGCTGCTATGTCTACTCTTCACCGACCCTCAACATCAACAGCAGTAGATGTGGAACTACACGCTCAAGCACTACCTGGTAAGGTAGTAACACATTTTAAAATTGACAACGTAAAATTACAACTTGAAAACTTTTTACATAACGCCAAAGAATTAGTAACCAAAACACTAAAGAATGAACAAAAAAGATTAAATTTTATCAAATTTGGACTGTTGCTAGATGCCATATTCACTAACATTCAAAACGAAACATCACCAAGAGGTTTCATGACAAAAAACCGAACCATCATGGCTGCGTCAGATATTGAAAAGATCGTAACAGAATGTCTTGAGGAACTTTTGACGAAACTACAAGAGCATGAAGGAAGAGGATCTGGATGGACTTTATTAAGTATAACAAGTCTGGATGTTAGAGTTCATAAACACGGTTATGGAATGAGAGGAAGTAGCTATATCCCTCTACCTCAAAAAATTATGAATACCAAATCCTGTATTAACGTGCAAAATGAAAATAATGAATGTTTTAAATATGTTATGTTGGCCAAATATGTAAAAAACCATCCGGAAAGACCAAGTCAAGCATATGAAGAAGTTCAACACAAGTATAATTTCCAGGGAATGACTTACCCTGTTGCAATTACTGATATATCAAAATTTGAAAAGCAAAATCCGTCGGCTTCAGTCAACATATTTGGTTTGGATTCGGCAAATAATGTGTATCCCTTGCGCATAACATCGAATGAGCGCAACAATCATACTGACCTGTTATTAATCAATAAAGGAGAGATATCACATTACGTGTATATAAAAGATTTTGAAGGGCTCGTATGTAAACAGTTAACAAAACATAAAAGTAAAATCACAACATGTAAGAGATGCTTTTGCCACGTGAGCAAACCATTAAGAAGAGGAGGTACAGAATGGTTAGTAGAACATCAAAGGTTATGTAGTGGAAACTATGAGGTAAGAATTAAATTGCCACATCCCAGCAGAGCGCAGATAAAATTTGATAAAGTAAATCACCAATACCCTGTTCCATTTGTTGTGTACGCGGATTTCGAAGCATCCTTACTTCCAATTGAACAACAAGAAGAGGATATCACAAAAAGAAGCAAATATCAAAAACATGCACCAAACAGTTATTGTATACTAACAAAATCCACGTTGTCTGAAGAACATCTTCAAGAATTCGGACTATCATCTGCTCCGAAGATTTATCGTGGTGAACAAGCAGCGAAACACTTTGTAGATGAGTTGTATTACATTGCCTCCAAGGTGGAAGAAATCTACAAAATTAAAATACCGATGCAGCCTATGGATGAACACCAACTTCAACATCACAATTTGGCAACAACATGTTATCTGTGTAATAACCTATTTACACCAGATAACGTTAAAGTGCGTGATCACGACCATCTTACAGGAGCCTACAGAGGTGCAGCCTGTAACGCTTGCAACTTAAATTACAAAGTACCATCTTTTATACCCGTTGTTCTACATAACCTTAGTGGATATGACTCTCATTTCATCATCCCGGAGTTAGGAAGAGATGATGGAGCAATAGATGTTTTGGCAACAACAATGGAAAAATTTATAAGCTTCTCTAAAAAGGTTGGCAAAATAAAACTTAGGTTTATTGATTCGTTTAGATTTATGCCTTCTAGCCTAATGAAATTAACTGAGAATTTAAAAAGAGAAGATCTGATAGAAACAAGCAAAATTGTAGCCAGTAGTAAAATGGATCTGGTTCTTAGAAAAGGAGTCTTCCCCTACGATTACATCGATGGACTGCATAGATTTAATGAAACATCACTTCCTCCACCAGAACAATTTAAGAACAAACTCAATGAATCGGAAATTTCATTTGAAGACTATCAACATGCATGTCGAGTATGGAACGAGTTGGATATGAAGACTTTGGGAGAATACTCAGACTTTTATGTAAAACTTGACGTGACTCTTCTCTGCGATGTTATGGAAGAATTCCGAAGAACCTGTTTTGCAGCATACGGTTTGGACCCTCTACATACGTATACATCTCCAGGACTAGCTTGGCAAGCAATGCTAAAAGAAACAAAATGTAAACTCCAGCTATTAACAGATATAGATATGGTTTTAATGGTTGAGTCGGGTGTTAGAGGTGGATTAACTCAAAGCGTGACGAGACATGTTAAAGCCAACAACAAATATCTACCTGACCATGATCAAGAGAAACCTTCAACGTACTTGGGATATTTCGACGCAAATAATCTGTATGGATGGGCCATGTCGAACCCACTTCCATTTGACAACTTTAAATGGGTTGATCCCGACTGTATTGGCGATATTTCACAAATTCCAAAACATGGAGATACCGGATATATTTTGGATTGCGACTTTGAATATCCAGAACATTTACACGATCTTCATTATGACCTTCCACTCCTTGCAAGAACAGAAATTTCACCAACTGGAAAACACCCCAAATTAATGATGACCCTTAACAATAAACAACGATACGTAGCTCATTATTGGGTTGTTCAACAAGCTATCGAATTAGGTTTACGTCTTACTAAAATTAATAGAGCTGTGGAATTTTCCCAATCGTGCTGGTTGAAACCGTACATAGACTCGAATACTACCAGAAGAGCAGCTGCTACATCAGCCTTTCAAAAAGACTTTTTTAAATTAATGAACAATGCGATATTCGGTAAAACATTAGAAAACAAAAGAAGACATAAAAACGTTAAACTTGTTACAGATCCGAACAAACTACAGAAACTCGTACAACAGCCGAACTTTAATACATCTATAATTATTAATGAAAATCTTGTAGCTGTATCTATGAAGAAAACAAGTGTGAAGATGGATCGTCCTTTGTATATAGGAATGTCAATCCTGGATATCTCCAAGACTCATATGTACGATTTTCATTACAAAAAGATGGTCACCTTTTATGGACGGGAAAACATCGGCATCTCCTACATGGATACAGACGCTTTTATATATTGGATAATTACTAACGATATGTATGAAGATCTTCGGACATTTGATTACAAAAACGACTTTGACTTTTCCGACTATCCAAAAGATCATCCAAACTACGACAATGACAGAAACAAAAAAGTGCTTGGCAAATTTAAAGATGAAGCCAATGGTGTTATACTTCAAGAAATTGTTGCACTAATGTCAAAATTATATTCTTTACAACTAAATGAAAACCAAGTCATTAAGAAAGCTAAAGGAGTAAAAAGTTTGTATTTAAAGAAGAATGTGCATTTTAATCACTATAAGAAATGTTTATTTGAAGATCAAGATATAACAGCAAAATTCAACACAATCAGAAGTTTCAACCATAAGCTGTACAGCGTGACGGAAGTAAAAAAAGCTCTCTCTTCAAATGATGATAAACGACACATCCTTGCAGACAACATCCACACTCTACCATTCGGCCACTATTCCCTAAACCCTATTGACGAGTAACCCTTTCATCGTCCTACATCCCTTTTCCTTTTCCTTTCCGTATAAAAGGGGGAACACAGCAGTATTTGCTGTGTTCCCCCTTTTATACATTAGTTTAGAATGACCTTGACCTATATAAGCAGATTTATACAAAAGAATATTTAATACCATATCAGCTGTCTTCGTGAAACCATCATGTCAGACCTGAAGGAGAAGATTATTAATGAACTACACAAACCTGCAAGAATAAGGTTTCCAAGAAGAAATACTGTTATAAAAGGGATAAATGATCTATATCAAGCGGATTTAATTGAAATGCGACCGCATAGCAGAATAAACAAAGGATTTAAATATATACTCACAATTATTAATTGTTTTACAAAAGTTGCAGACGCTTTGCCTCTAAAGGACAAGACTGGTAAAAGCGTAACAGAAGCCATGGAAATAGCCATAAAAAGAGATAAAAACAAAATTAAACATTTACAAACTGATGATGGAACAGAATACTTTAATACAAACTTTGCACAGTTAATGAATAAATATAAAATAAATCATTATTCTACAAATTCAGAGAAAAAAGCAGCTATTGTAGAAAGATTCAATAGAACCTTAAAAGGAGCACTGTATAAACAATTTTCAAAAAGAGGTTCTTACGTATGGTATGATGTTTTACCACAATTAATAAATGATTATAACAACAGGTTTCATAGAACTATTGGTATGAAACCTAACAAAGTAAATAGAAGAAATGCAAAGGATGTATTAAAACGCATAAAGAAAAATACAAAGCCTAAAGTAGAAAAAATGCAGCCAAGAAAATTTAATGTAAGTGATAAAGTACGGATTAGTAAATATAAGGGAGTGTTTACCAAGAAATACCTTCCCAATTGGACGAATGAAGTTTTTACAGTGTATAAAGTGCAACCGACTGTACCTGAAACGTATATCTTAAAAGATAACAAAGGAGATTTGTTGCAAGGTGCATTTTATGGACATGAAATGTTAAAGTCAACAGTAGGTGATGTATATCTTGTTGAAAAAGTGTTACAAAGAAAAAAGGACGCAGTTAAAGTGCGGTGGTTAGGGTTTAACAAAACTGAGGATTCATGGATACCTATAAAGGACTTGGTGTAATGCAAGCAGCTCATTTCATCGTTAACCTTTGAGCAGGATGGAGATTATTCACCATAAAGATCGATTCAATATTAATAACATAGATGATTTAACTGTGGATAACGTTAAAATCAACAATGGTAAACACGGTAGTTTACTTCCAAACACTGTTCGATGTATAGTAAGTGGCCCCTCAAACTGTGGAAAGACCAATGTCGTCTTTAATTTGATCACTAATCCACAGGGATTAAGGTTTAATAACCTATATATTTTTTCAAAGTCTCTACATCAACCAAAGTATAAATTGCTGGATAAAATCCTATCTGATTTGTCTGATGTTAATTTTTACAAATTTAACGCTAGTGATAGCATTATGCAACCAAACGATGCGAAACCGTATTCTGTATTTATATTTGACGATGTATCTTGTGAAAATCAGGATACTATTAGAAACTACTTTGCCATGGGAAGACATAATAACATAGACAGCATATATATAGGACAAACTTATAGCAAAATCCCAAAACAACTTATCAGAGATAATGCAAATATTATAATTGTATTCAAACAAGATGATACTAACCTAAAACATATATATAACGATCATGTGAATGCGGATATGTCATTTGAAAAGTTTAAAGAGCTTTGCGGAAAAGCATGGGCGGAAAAGTATGGATTTTTGGTTATTATGAAAGATCATGCTATAAAAGATGGTCGTTATAGAATAGGTTTTGATAATTTCGTTTTAATACACTGATTAGCGGTATTACTGTACAAGTCGTCAAGGTGTGAAGATGGTTAACCAGGAAAAGCTATTAAAGGAAATAAAATCACTTAGTGATTCTATTAGACAAAAAAACCGAGCTTTAAAATCAGGAATAAATGAAAGAGAGCAATTTTTAGAAACAACATTCAAACCTGTTACTGAACCTTTAAAGCGATTAGCACAAAATATGGAAAAACCTTCAATTCGCTTCGAAGGAGACAAAATGCTACCAATTTCCAAATATGAAGAAGAATTTCCCAATGATGAAAGTTTTGGCCAGTTACAAACATCTGAAGAAAGCGACGAGTATGAAGAAAGCGGAGATATAGAGGATTTAAAGGAAAAGGACATCGCAGAAGATACAAGTGTAGAAGATACAAGAGCAGAAGAAGAGGATATTAACCCATCCAACTTAAGCAAATTAGGCACGGATATTATGTTTAAAGGAACACTTGGAAGAACATATACGTTAAAAATGTTACACGCCGCACATGCTAATCGAAATTATCATACCTATGGAGCTAGAATAGAGGATAAAGGATTAATGATTGGAGATAGCAAGTTAGATACAAACGAAAATGATGATATAGTTATTGGAGATAAGAAATATAAAGGTACAAAAGGTTTGTTTGAACTTATCTTTAAAAATAATCCTGGTAAATATACTAAAAGGGATTTACAATTGTTTAAACATATATTAGAGTATACAAATGCACATAGAAAAAAGTATTCCAAAGACCTACCTATTCATAGAAATCAGTCAATAAAATATACAAGTATTATATCTAGTCTTTTCCCCTCAAAATCAAAAAAAGCTCAAATTAAAAGAAGAGCTTTATCTTCTGCTGAATTAAATGTTTTGCATAAAAAGAGAAAAACAACTGACCCTACCACATCTGGAAGGGGATTATTGAAAAACTTGTATAAAACTAATATAATATATTACAACGATATAAATAAGTTAGTTGATCGAATGAGGTTATTACATGAAGCTATGGAAGCCGGGCACACTGGTTTAGAAAACGAATGGGTAGCTTTGGTTGATGAACTGCGAAAACAAGGAATAATTGTTCAGTAGACGTACATATATAGTAAGAACCTAAACGATAGCGATTCAGTTACATCATGAGTGTGGACAAGTTTGGACGGTATTCCGAGTTTGGAGTAAAATCTGAATATAGTGAAAAAAGAGCTGGGTTTCCGTTAACACCTGATGGCAACTATAATTTTGAAAGAAAAGTAATTCAAAATGTTGGTGATCCGCTTTTGTCTTCTGATGCGGTTACGGTAAAATACATGGATAAAAGAACCCCAACTGTACACGAAGATCATTGGGGGTTTTCCGGTAAAAGGTTAAGCAATATACAACATCCCGTTTATGATGGGGAAGCAGTAAATTTCGCTACTCTAAAATTGTTAACGATTTACAAAAGGAATGAAACTGACACACGCTATGATGTAAAAAAATTAAAATTATCAAATGTAGGTGATTGTGAGCAGGATGGAGACGCTGTAAATAAGAAAATGTTTGATATTGTACACAAGAAATGGACTACGGAATATGAAAAACATTTGGAAAGGTTTGGTGCAGCTCTATTCCATTATATCCATCGGGCTTCAGGAAGAGATGCAGCTTCAGATGTTGACAGTCACAATTATTTAGACTGGTAAAATATACACAATCCAGAGAAACTTAATCAACGAGATAAACCGTCTGAGCCTTCTAAAGTCAAGACATTAGGAAAGGGGGATAAAGTGAATGTGATTAATGAACCAACAGAAAACAATGAAGATTACATAAGAGAAAAAAGAATTTAAAATACACCCATGATAAGGGATAACGCATCAGTCATATTCGAGAGACGATACAGAGAGGATGATGGAATCCAATATTACTGCGTGGAGTTTAATATCTCAAGAGCCGAGATTTCCCCAAGGAGTGTTGACAGATGGTTTTGTTCAACGGTTTGATAGATATATGGATTGGGAACAACTTTCCATACATTACCTCTTCACAATGACTATGTTAAGAATTTATTTTCACAGAGTTAACTGGATCCATATTTTACAAAGACAACAGTTTTCAGAAGACTTCCTCGTAGAGATGACATCAAATTTTAATAACTGTTGGGAAGTAATAAGTAAATATCAAAATCTCTCTGAGAATTACATTGACAATTTTAAAGATAAACTAGACTGGGATGTGTTATTCAATTACCAACGATTTAGTGGCAAGTTTCTAAGGAAACGTGACAACTATTTAAAGTTTATTCATTTTACCGAAGACAACAATACCATCACCAGCGGAGAAACATCTGGAACATCTTCAATTACACCTTATTTCAATTTTTACTACTTCTATTTAATATGTCTACATTTAATTAATAAATCCATTTCTATATAATAAATGGATTTTAAACAGTATATAATACAAGAAACCAAAACTGATATTACATTCATTGTAAAACATTTATAGAGTGCACCTACTGATTGTAGGTTTTGCTATAAATAGTCATGTCGAGGGTTAAACGCATCAGTCATAATCGAGAGAGATTACAGAGAGGAAGGGGAATAGCATCAACAGCATTTTCTCTATTAAGTAAACCGGTTGGAGCTATAGTTAACAAGGCGATTGATTTATTACCTGTGGAATTACATTTACCTGGAGGATATCAATATTGTGGTCCTGGAACCAAATTAGAGAAACGTCTTGCTAGAGGAGATCCTGGAATAAATAAGCTCGATCAGGCTTGTAAACAGCACGATATAGCGTATTCCAAATTTGGTGATACTAAAAATAGATCAATAGCAGATAGAGCACTTGCTGAGAAAGCTTGGCAAAGAGTAAAATCTAGTGACGCAAGTATTGGTGAAAAAGCAGCGTCTTTAGCAGTAACAGCAGCAATGAAAGCAAAAACTACGTTTGGAGGAGGAAAGAGAAGAAGGCGTGGGAAAAAACCCGCTAAGAAACAAGGAAGTAATATCAGAAGAAAACGTCGATCTACCAGTGGTAAAGCTAAAAAGAAACCAACAATATGGTCAATGATAAAAAAGGGAGGAGGATTATACCTAAGACCGTATCGTGTGTATTAAATAAGAAAGAGCAATTAATAATTAAAAACAAAGAATTAACCAATGAAGAACTGATTACATATGCTTCTTGTTTGAAAATCCCATTTTTTAGAGGAGTATTTATGAAAGATGAATTACCGGTTAAAATGTGGAAAAATGAGACTGGTATTGTAAATTTGGATAATAGTGAAGGATTAGGCACTCATTGGGTGTGTTACAAGAAACTTGGTAAAACCATTTATTATTTCGACAGTTTTGGAGACCTTCCACCACCGAAAGAACTTCAACGATACTTTCGTGCGGCAGAAAATGTTTTTTACAATCATACAAGAAAACAACCTGATGATACATCCATTTGCGGTCATTTATGTTTAGACTTTTTAGCTAAAAGTGTTAGTCAACTTTAAGATGTCCTCGTATACAGTGTCATTAACCGGTAACTCATGTACTTTGCGCAGTATTCTGTTTCCAGCGCTACGTTTGCAAAAAGGAAGACTATGGGAAGCCGCATTATTGGATTTAACAACATATAACTCTATTCCAAACGTTAGTGAAGGAATTAATAACAAAATACATTATTACAAGACAAAAGATGATAAAGGAAAGTATTCAGCTTTGGAAGAATTCAGTTTACCAACAGGAGCTTATGAAATTGATAATATAAATGAAGTTATACAAAAACATATGGGAAAAGAAAATATAACGATAAAAGGCAATAACAATACAATGAAAGCCGAAATTACTTCTAAGTATTATATTGATTTTAGTCAAGAACATTCAATTGGTAGTTTATTGGGGTTTTCTAAGGAAACAAAAGTATTAGAACCTAATAAAACTCTTTCTGGGAATAAAACTGTGACGATCATCAAAGTTAATAGCATAGACATTACATGTAACATTATACAAGGATCCTACAGAGATGGAGAAAATCGTCATATATTACACACATTCTACCCATCAGTTGCACCGGGTTTCAAGATAGTAGAAAAACCTCAAAACCTTGTGTACCTACCGTTAAACACCAGTTTCATTTCAGACATCGTGCTGAACATAGTGGATCAAGACGGAAACCTTATTGACTTTAGAGGAGAAGCTATTACTGTAAGAATACATATAAAATCATCCGCTTAGACAATGGGGTTATCATTTAAAAAGAGAGAGCCAACTAGCAAAGAGGTCAGTAGCTTATCAGCTGTAGAAGGATTAACAAGTGACAACATTCGTTTTCTAGAATAAATTGGATTAAAGGTCATTAACAATGGATATACTGGATATAGCGCAGGGTCCAACATTCGACGAGACCTTATGGGAAAAGGAATATCACACGCACAACCCTTACGCTTCGTCCAAATTAAACAATAACGATGAAATTAGGATTCCTATACAACAACAAGACATTTATACTCGTCCATGCGAAAGTTATTTATATATTGAAGGAAAAGTAACAAAAACTGATGGTACTGCTGGAACCACTGTTCCGTTCATAAATAATCCTATGGCATTTTTGTTTGACGAGATTAGATATGAAATTTCAGGAGTTACAGTCGATTCAACAAAAAAGGTTGGAATTTCCAGTACATTGAAAGGATTAGCATCTTTAACACCAAATGAGAAGAATCTGTTAGCTGTTGCAGGATGGGTTGCACCTGATAAAAGTACAATCGCTCCTGACTCTTCGGGAAACTTTGATTTCTACGTACCTTTAAGATTACTCCTAGGATTTGCTGAAGACTACAGAAGAATAATAATAAATGTAAAACAAGAACTAGTTTTATTAAGATCATCAAACGATAATGATATTATTAAAGCAGCTACTGGAACAACTGATGCCAATTTAGACTGGAAATTAACATTAGACAAGATTGTTTGGAGAGTACCACATGTGCGACTAAATGATGAACACAGGATTACATTATTAAGAAAGTTAAAATCCGATCGAGACATTGTAATGCCATTCAGAAGCTGGGAGTTTCATGAATACCCCGTTTTACCTACAACACAATGGCATACATGGACTGTAAAAACTTCTACTCATTTGGAAAAAGCGAGATATGTAATATTTGGATTACAAACGAAGAAGAAAAGTATAATAACTGAAAATGCTGGTGAATTTGACCATTGTAAATTAACAAACTGTAAAGTGTTCCTGAATTCACAATTCTTTCCCTACGACAACTTTAATATTTCTTTTGATAAAAAAAGGTACAGTGTTTTATACGATATGTACGCTAGGTTCCAAAATTCATATTACGGCAAAACAAATACACCTCTACTATCTCCCGTACAGTTTGAATCGAAAGCTCCGATTGTTGTAATTGATTGTTCCAAACAAAATGAATCTGTAAAATCGTCTAGTGTTGATATAAAAATAGAAATGGAATTTCAAGAAAACGTACCTGCAAATACATCTGCGTATTGTTTAATTTTGCACGATAAAATTGTTACATACACACCGTTGACCGGTATTGTAAAGACAGTATTGTAAAACGTTGTACCACCACCGGCACCGCCACTGTCGCTAACCTATAAATAGCGGAGCAACAATGCAGGTCTTCAGTTGATCGTCTATCGTCGCATGGGTAACATCTTCTACAAAATGAGTTCTCCATCTGTTGTACAAGGTGATGCAGAGGTAGCACCGTTATTGGAACGTGATAATACTAGTGAAGAAGAAATCATCAAGGAAATAACTGTATTTTTAAAGTTTGGTAAAAGAGATAGAGAGGAGGAAAGTAATGCAGACCCATCAAAGGTAGTACCAAAGAGGAAGAAGAAAGTTGAAGAAAATATTCCTCCTCACATTTTAACTGAAGTTTTTTTGCGAATCTTTTACCCCATCTCAGCATGCATCAGTAAAAGTGTATCAGTTGGATTGATGAAGTCATTGGATTATTCCCCTACAGTAATACTACACCATGGAACAAAAAAGGTTTTATTTTCGCAAAATGCTTGGGAGTCATTTTTGAAACATGTACATTTAATAGAATGTTATTTAACTAACAGTTTGTGTGGAAGGAAAACACATATTCGACTTTTGGATTGTGACAATGAAATCGATATTGTTAAACATCGTGGACAACTACAAGTGCGAATTAGAGACTTGACTCAACATGAAAATAAGATTCTACTGTCACGTGAAGAATTCTACGTTTTAAACTACGCAACAGAACCTATTACAAGGTACATGAGACAGTTGATATTTGCAAGCGCTATTATTAAAGAATATTTGGTCGATACTTTGGAAAAACAACCTGATAGCACCATCGTGTACGGACCTGTGGATACATCTATTTTTAATAGAATACCTCATGAAGTTTGCATGTGGAGAAAGTTAAAGGATTTTGAACCACTTGTAGAAATCGCTACAGAAGCTACAGAAGAAACAACACAGGAAGAAGAAACGGAGAAACAAGGAGAAGAAGAAAACGAAACACAAGAAGAAGAAGAAGTTAAAAAAGACTAAAGTTTGACTTAGTAAAGAAGAACACACGTGGGGTAGGCCTATTGGGGACGGTGCCCACGTTAAATATACACCAACGCGCCTGCAACTGTACGGCCTGGTATTTAACCTACCGTGGTGTGGAAAACAGTTTAGTTGATCGCTAGGTGCCATGATGAGCGGAGGGGATGAAGAAGTGAGTGTAAAGCCTTGTGTAATAGAATTTCAAGCATTTCGAAATAATGATGATAGGTTTATTATCAAGGAATTAGTAATTTTAGACTTGCTTACATTTGTAGCCTACCCATTCACGTTTGATGCTCCTTTTTCTTTTAACAAACTTAACACCAAAGCAAAAAGTACAAACAAATGGATAACAAACTACTTTCATCACATACATTGGTATGAAGGATTTATAAGCTACAGTAATCTGCACAGTATTATGTTTAACTTTTGCAAACAATATTCACATATATACACAAGAGGATTAGAAAAAAAGAACTGGATACAAAAGTACACGCACGGTGATGTTTTCGATATAACTATTAGTAAGGACTTTAACATTAATCTCGGTAATATTTGTGTCGCTGCAAAAGATCTTAAACACGGCCAAACAAACTGTGCATTGTACAATGCGTATCGTTTGGCTGCTTACTTGAAACAAACGCAGGAATGTGGTGGGGGTAGCGGAGAACAGAAATGTGGTGGGGGTAGCGGGGCCTATAAATACGAGGAGACAGCACCGCTCCAGCACGAGTATTATTCGAGACTCCGAAGAGGCAACATCACAGAAGACACCACAACCACCAATGACGAAGATGGCATCAGAACAGTTTCTACAAACACTGGTTGATCAATTCAACACTCATTCAAAATCCGACCTTCTGCTAACTAAAAAGTGTTCAGAACTAAAAGAACAAAAACACTACATTATTCATAACATCAAGAAAGTGGAAACCACACATGGAGAAGCAATTCTAGTTTCATTGAGCGAAGGACCTTTCACTCCAGGAGATGAGCCGAAGTTTCAAGTATTTCTTCCAAAACGATTTGTTCAACTGCTACAAAATGAAGATTTGCGAGATATTCAACCGGGGACGTTGTATTTGGTATCACACGGTGTAAGCGGCAACAACTCGACGGAACTCACTCTGCACATCACGCATCCTTGTACATAATGTCTTTGTTTGTATTTTTCTGTTTGTATTTCTAGTCATCAATGTTAGACTTAAGCTTATTGTATTGTAAGATGTTTGTTTAATAAAGAAAATATAAAAAAATATAAAAAAAATAAAAAAAATAAAAACAGCAACACAGCAGTATATTATTTTATATACTGCTGTGTTGCTTTTTTTAAATTCAAATGGATGACCTTGAACTTTCATTCAGGGTTAACTTATGAAGAGGTATAAAAGAGAGGGAGCAGTGAAGTTAGTCTCAGTCTTGTCTAACACACGCTGCAGCTAACATGTCGGTGCCACCTATAAACAATTTATTTTTTGATAACAATTTGAAGACATATTGTTGCGAGTTACAATGTTTTAAAATACCAGGCGATCAAGTTGACGGGAAAGCTTGTCGTAAGTGCAAGTGTTTCAGCTATTGCATATGTAGATGTAAAACGTATCAAATGAACCGACAAGATAAAATACAAGAATTACGCCGAAGGATTGCATTACTGTGGCGGCGAATGTAGTAGCAACCATCTGCCTCGCACCAGCTGCCACCTGCCGCCTGCCATCTGCCGTCCGTCATCTGCTCCGCCCCACCACACTTTTACCCCCACCATTTTGTTTGATACCAAAACGCTAGCTAGCATTCGCTGACTATTCAGTCAGTACACCTCCGGCTCTTGACCAGTGTACATCGAGCTCTCTGTTGAAATTTCCATCAAAATTAGGTGTACTCATTATGACTCTATTCATCTGGCGACTTTCCAAGACCTCGAGGTTTTTAATGAAGAGTTAAGACTTCTCATTGCGTCCGGCTACGATTTATCTTTGTAACTTTACGCATCAAAAAACAACATGGACTCTGCGCAGGAATCGAAGTATCTACCGTCTTTCATCAGAAAGCGAAGTGATGGCCGCAACTCGTCCGGATCAACAACATCGATGACAACGAACAACGGGAAACTATTGTAAACATAAATTATTATAAATATAACTTATTGTAAATAAAAAGAAAAGTAAAAAATAAAGTTAAATGAAATAGTACTACCTCGCACTCGTATCATTCGATTGCTTCATTCGATTGTTTTCATTCGATATTTTATCGAATGACAACTATCGAATCACAATCGAGTTTTACGCGTGCGAGGTAGTACTTTTTTAAAATAACCTCCCCGTGACCTTGAACTTTGAACTTTCACTCATTACGTCACAAAACCGCCTACGTCACTGGCTCAGCCTCAGATGACGTATTTAATGACTCAGCACTTCCGGTCACGTGACCGGAAGCCATAAATCACTTGGCCCAGAAGCCCCAAATGCCCACTACTCACCAGCCCATATGTACCAAAGTCAGCAATCCAGGATAATGAATAATAATGAATAATGAACATTTTACTGTCATAAACACAATACATGTTACAAACAACGTCAAGTTATACAATTCTTCTTTTCTAAAAATAATCAAACTGTAATATATCTACTTGGCAGCTCTACAAATTCATCAGCAGAATAAAATGGTTGAAAATAGCCATGCAAACAGTCTTTTCTTAAATGAATTAAATGTAATGTCTAGAGCGAATTATGGTAGTTTGTTGTACAGTTTAATTACTATAATTACATGGCTATACAGAGTTTTGGACATTCTTCGATAAGGTACATCAATTTTTGACTGATTTTGTGTGGAGTATGAGTGAATATTATTTCTCGAATTAAAACAATTCAGATTTTTAAACATATATAAAAATAAATAAAAAATTTATAAGTTGTAGACAGTCAGAATCTTCGGATCTTTAAAAAGAGGTTTGCAGTGAGCTTTCTATGATGAGTTTGTGAGTATTCTAACAACTTTTTTCTGAATCAAAAGGATATTGTGCGTTTTAAATGAATTTCCATAAAAAATAAGCCCGTATCTGATAATTGATTGAAAAAATGCATAGTATGAAGGGATGCCATATTTTAATGGAACCACATTTAATAATCTCTTCAACAAAAAAGCTACCCGGGAGATTCTTTTTGTTACGAGATCCACGTGAGGGCCCCAGTTGAGAGTCGAATCAAGAGTTATCCCCAAGTACTTCACAGTTACTGTTTTTTGATGAATACCAGGAGGCAGTTTTTCTTAAGTAAAAATGACTGATTGTGTTTTTGAACGGTTTAAAAATAAATAATGTGCATTGAACCAATTGGCTGTTTCTTCTAGAGTGGTTTCAGCTACCTTTTTGAGTTCATACAAGTAAAGGCATTTAGGTATGCAGGTAGATCGTTAATAGAAAAGTGATATCAGTGATGATGACTACTCTACCCTGCCTTTTCGGTCACTACTTGGTGATAGTGTTGTGAGCAAATCATGTCAATATGGTGAAAGTTGTACCACTACGGACTGACTCGTACACCATTTTACAAAAGTGCATAAGTTAACACAAAACAAGGAAATAGTTTTTTATTTCAAAACCGTTTTCACAACAAAAGAATTTGGGTTGAGTTTAGGAAATATATGAGTAATGGGAGAAAAAGTTATGTTAATAAGCTAAAAGATACAGTAAAAATATTTCATCAGAATGACCAACATTTACCTTCACATTTAGAAACATTAGAAATTACTGAAAAGGAAGTTCAACCAGATATTGTTGAACTTTGCGAGCACAAAACAATAGGTAAAGAAATTGAGCGTCTTCACTTAAATAATTATCAAGTTTGCTCCAAATACTGTAGAACAATTTTTATTGGGAGGGAGTAGAATCATTTTAGATAAATATGTAACCTTCAAAACAATTGAATTCCCAGCATTGGAATGTTTACTAATGGATAAGGTTTTTGACATTTGTTTAGTTAAGATTAAATCCAATCAATCTGAATTCTTCTTAGACATATTATTGAAAATATTTAGTAATTTGGTTGTTTTAGGGGATATTCATTAAGGTTTCAAGCTGATAACTGTTCAACGACTTTGTAAATATCCTTAAAATAATCAATATGTGTTATTCAATTGAAATCTCAGAATATGTGATAGATAAATGTATTACAAGTATTAATAAACAAAAGTTTAAGGTTGAGGGTTTAATTACCAAAATCTCTGGACGCGATGCAAAGATAATTGAACAGAACAGTTGAAAAACTTGCAGACAATTTAACGAAAGTCTTATACATATCAAATAATTCTTTAATAGTCATAATCTTCATATAAATGAGGAAAAATCTAAATTTATAAAAGTTTCTACCATACAGTCAAGAAATCAGTTGTCCCCAAAAATTGAATCGAATAATTATGAACTAGAAGAAACTTACGGAATTTAAATGTTTAAACATCCCTATTGATAAACATACAACTATAAATAAACAAATAGAAAATATTATTAAAAGTCCTCTTCTTGGTTGTGTGCATTCTGAAAAATGCACTTATTGCTCGATGATGTGAGCCACTAATAAAAGAAAGCTCTTTGCAGCTTTATTGCTTACCCTATTCAGTGATTACAACATAGTTTTTTCTTAAGCTACCTGTAGTTCACTCGTGAAGCTGAAGTTAGTTCTAGACAAGGATTTTTAATTCATCTATGAGCGCCTGCATTCCACCAAGGCAACACGCTTGACGGGAGTGTTAACCTGTTTGCAGGCGTTGCAGGTTTCTTGTCTCATTATAAAAGAGGCAATAGTTTCAGAGTGTGTAATATACATTACTCCCATTATTACAAACCTGCGTACTCAGAATGTTTCCAATGGAGTCAAAAACATATGAGTTATAGCCCCGAAACATCGTACTCCATTTTACCAAACCTCAAGTGTAATGGCTTCACAATCTAATATCAAAATAACTAATACAAGTCTGGATATATGTTAATTAATTTAAATACATCAATACTATAATTCGCAATTGTCTGTGGCTCCGTGCATCCGTCAGTCCGCGGCTGTTTCTCGAGCTGTAATGGCTCCCAAGCTACGAAAAGATATATATTTTGTTGTAATCGAGGTCGGGGAAGCTGCACGTGTCGTTTGTTTTCCTTTGTTTTTATTTGGGTTACGGTAGCTTAAAGTTTTATGTTTTTAGGTCATTTTAGCATATATTAGCGGAGCCGGGAGTATTCAGCTGTGGATTTATATTTCTACAAGCTTTGTTCCTGAAACAGCTGATTATTTCCTGCGGTCGTGATCGGCCGCCAATACTAGCTGTTCATAAATAAGCGAGAAAAAAATAATTGAACCTATTCTCCACAACCATAACAATCAACATACTTAACAATATTACTAAACGCAATTTTTAGTAATTCAATTCCCCACCCACCATATAACACACCTCTCTTGCTTTATGTGTCGAAACGACTAAACGATTAATATAATAGTATGTGATTATTGTAAGTGGCGGATTCAGAGGTCAGGTTTGGGGGGGCGGCACGGAAATTTACCCCGCCCCCTACCCACGTGTGGTCACTGGCACCCCTCATTATTTATTTCAATAATATATGAAATTATAAACGAAAGAAAGTAAAATTAACATAATATATCAATAACCTTGTATGGGAGCTGGGAGGTAAAAAATTACGTCATAAGATTCACAGGAAAAACCTGTGCCATTTCGAAGGGGCAACTTCGAGGATGAGGAAAATGTGTTTGTGAACCGACAATCTGGGGGCTTTCTCCCAGGTGGACAAAATCAAAAATTTGAAAAAATGTTACGTCTTAAGGTCCACGGATTTGACATATGCCATTTCGTTGTATACGTTTTGGGGATCACAAAAACACATAGGTGCAAAAGATTTTTGGGGGCTTTACCCCAGGTGGACAAACTTGAAAAATTAAAAAATCCAAAATTTACGTCATATGGTCCACAAATAAAGTAGGCGGTATTTCATTCCTCAGGTATTCAGGGACCCAAAACCTCTTAAGTGGACCAGATTTTCGGGGGCTTTACCCAAGGTGGACAAGTTTGAAAATTTCATGTTTGGAATTTTGATTTCTTTTTATGTGCCTAAAACCCATCCTATCAAACCAATTTCAATGCAATTTTTTTGAGTGGTCATAGCGTGAAAACAAAACTAATTATTTAAAAAAAATCAAAATGTTTTTTGCTAAAAAAGTTAATTTTTGCTTATTTTACCTCAAAAAAAGCCTAAAAGGGGCAAAAATAGGTTGTAACAGTCTATAAATGATTAAATACACTCTCTAAAGCTAAGGATAAATACCCCTTTCGCAGCAAACCTGCGTTCTCAGCGAATTTCCAATGTCATAATACCACATAAAGCCGCATACCAAGTTTCATAAAAATATATTCACAAATAAGCGATAAATACAATTTTAATTATTCTCCATAAGAATAACATTAGAGATGAGTACGCAGGTTTGCTGCAACAATGAACACAAAATAATGGGTTTTTATGAAAATATCAATAGAACTCATTTAAGTAAAGTCACATACCAAGTTTAATTCATACACATTTATAAATAAGCCATATATAACATTTGAATTATTCTCCATAAGAATAACATGGGGACCGAGTACCTAGGTTTGCTGCTACGGGAACCATACGTGAAAATGTGGGTTTTTTGTGCAAATAACAATAAACCATAACCAGATGAAGCCATATACCAAGTTTCGTCAGTTTATATTCATCAATAAGCGAGATATGAAATTTGTATTTTTCTCCGTAAGAATAGCATTACACAACGTACTGTGTTTAGCAATATCTCAGTAACCAATTGACGTAGAGCAATGATCAAAATACCAAATTTTGCTTAAGCTGAATTCAATGGTATAATTTAAAATTTGATTTAAAACAAAATTACATGTGAAAATCCCCCGAAAAAAAACATTTTGCAGGTACAACACCCCCCTCGATCCCCCCTTCGGATAGTGCGATTCGTTTCGTTTTCGAACTTGTTCAAATAAATGGTACTTTACGCATTCGTACCAAGTTTCATTAAGATCGGACCTGTTTTACAAGAGTTATCGTGCTTACGGACACATATATACAAATTTAAACGAATGGTGTTTTTGGCATCTAGGGACCTCAAAACAAAAAGTTATCATGGACTCGGACTTAAGTCATTACCATGAGACCTACGGTAATAGTTTATTCCCTATAGGGGAAATCGCTAAAAATTATCAAAAAACAAATTTTGTTTTCAAAATGGCGCCCAATTTATCTTATTTTTTAAATTTAAAAATACCCTTGTCGCAGCAAACCTGCGTACTCAGCAAATTTCCAATGCGTGTATATATTTATCCCTAACACATAAAGCCACTTTCCAAGTTTCATAAAAATACATTTATAAATAAGTGATATATGCAGTTTATTTATTCTTCATGAGAATAACATTAGGGCTAAGTACGCAGATTTGCTGCAACAAGAAAGATATCAAACGTGTTTTTATTCAATTATCAATATAACTCAACCAGGTGAAGCTACATACCAAGTTTTTTTACTTTATGTTCATAATTAAGGGAGATATAAAAAATTACTTATTCCCCCATAAGAATAACATTACGGGTGAGTATGCAGGTATGCTGCAACGGGGACAATCAACAAAAAATATATTTTTTGTGCAAACATCAATATACCAGTACTAGGTGAAGCCACATACCAAGTTTCATCAATATACATTCATAAATAATCGATATATTAAATTTTATTTATTTTCCATAAGGATAACATTGGACAACGTACGTGTGTTTAGCACCTTGAATATCTCTGCAACGGTTGAACGAAGAATCACAATTTAAACACCAAAATGATTGATTCGTGGAGATGAACTAATTGGTAGAAAAAAATTAGTAGTTTTCAGTAAAATTAACTGAGAAAAAGCTAAAAACCTTTTCCCCGTAAGATTAACATGGGGAATTTTATGATCCCATTTTTTGGGGATTTTCTCCGCAATCACTTAACCTAGGTTAATTATTCAAAATACACCCTCATACACCTCATACACCCTCATTGTGCTAGAATCGGTACTTTACTACTATTAATAAGTAATGTTTTATATCCCCCTTAATTATGAACATAAATTAATAACACTTGGTATGTAGCTTCACCTGGTTGAGTTATATTGATAACTGAATAAAAACACGTTTGATATCTTTCTTGTTGCAGCAAACCTGTGTACTCAGCCCTAATGTTATTCTTATGGAGAATAAATAAAATGCATATATCACATATTTATAAATGTATTTTTATGAAACTTGGTAAGTGGCTTTATGTGTTAGGGAGAAACATATACACGCATTGGAAATTCACTGAGTACGCGAGTTTGCTGCGACGAGGGTATTTTTTTAATACAAAATTAAGATAAATTGGGCACCATTTTGAAACGGAAATTTGGTTTTTGATAATGTTTTATCCTTAGCTTTAGAGAGTGTATTTAATCATTTATAGACGGTTACAACATATTTTTCCCCTTTTAAGCTTTTTTGGGGCAAAATAATAAAAATAAAAAAATAAAGTTTATCAGCAAACAATTTTTGATTTTTTAACAACAATTCGTTTTGTTTTCACACTATGACCACTCAAAAAAATTGCATTGAAATTGGTTTGACAGGATGGGTTTTAGGCACATAAAAAGAAATCCAAAATTCCAAACATGATATTTTCAAACTTGTCCACCTTGGGTAAAGCCCCCGAAAATCTTGTCCTTGTCCTCCTAGGTCTTGACCGCCTCTATCGCCCCCCTTCGATCCGCGTTATTAACTCATATGTTTTTGATTCCATTGGAAACATTCTGAGTACGCAGGTTTATAATAATGGGAGTAATGTATATTACACACTCTGAAACTATTGCCTCTTTTATAATGAGACAAGAAACCTGCAACGCCTGCAAACAGGTTAACACTCCCGTCAAGCGTGTTGCCTTTGGTGGAATGCAGGCGCTCATAGATGAATTAAAACTCCTTGTCTAGAACTAACTTCAGCTTCACGAGTGAACTACAGGTAGCCTAAAACCCTTTCCTCTCGTGTGTCGGGGCAGCCCCGCCGGCCGCATTTAGCTACGTTGTCGCATGTCGGGCCTCACCCGCACAAGGATTTTAAAATTTTTTCGAAATTTGTTTTTGAAAAAAATTATAATTTATTTTTGGTCTCCTAATCATCTTTATCAAAATAAAACTCAAAAGTCGATTTTTTTACAAATAAAAGACAAAATAAACGGTATCAGGAAACTGACACATGTTTTCTTCCTTTTAGCCCAACTTTAATGAATACATTACATTTTATTTACTAACTATAGAATTTGAAGTATGGTTGAATGTACAGAAAATCTTCTACAAAAGTTGTTTGCAAAAATATCCACCCAAATCCCATTTTGGAAGGCACTACAGAATCCTTTGCTACATTCAGTGGTTTGAAGAGGGGAAATGCCCCCTCATTCCCCCCAGGGTTAGATGGTGACATATTTCAAATATCCTCTGTTGGTCAATGCTACACAAGCTACACCTGCATATCAAGTTTTAATGAAATTAATCAATAAATAAGAGAGAAATTGATTTTTTTATTTCCCATAAGCATTGGACAACGTACTGCATTCACCACAAAATTTTAATTTAAATTTTCTCCGCAATCAGCAATTGTAGGATAATAATTAAAAATACGAAATTATTTAGTTTGTTGAGGTTTTTTTATGGTGATAAGAAATATTTTGTAACATTTATGTTTTGTTATGAAAAGAAAAAAAAAATTATTTGTACTTTTAAGTCCTGTAATTTCTGAACCCGAATGTTTACAGAAATGCCGGTGGTGTAATTTTGTTGGAAACCTAAAGCTCTACAAACCACTAAATTTTAATCAAAATCGTTAGAGCCGTTTTTAACAATGTGGATTTTTCATGCTTTTTAGAGCTTTTTGGGGGATAATTACCCTTAAAAATGAAAAATTGAAAAAATGCCTGCAAATATTGTGGATTAGTGCCTACATACCATATTTCATCAAAATCGGACCAAGGGTGCGGTCTCTAGCTCTGTACACATCCAGACAGACAGACAGACATCACGAAAAAATCACTTTTTTGGGTTCAGGGAGCACCAAATCAAATATTTACACTAACAACTCAAATTTGAAAATTTTAACGAAAACGATATTTTCTCCATATAGGCTACAATGTATAAGGGGGAGAAAGTAAAAAATAATTAAGTGACGAGCAGTGTTTTTAAATGCAGCTGGATAGGAACAGCCAGTCAAAAAATGAGAGTGGAATGGATTAAGAAAAAACTATGTTGTATTCACTGAATAGGGTAAGCAATAAAGCTGCAGAGAGCTTCAGGCTATTTTTATTAGTGGCTACTGTGATCCATCTATTGCGTTATTGTGACCCTCAATAAGTCGGAGTCTGTGGAAAATCACCTTGATAAGTTGAACCTGGATATTTCGAAATATTCGATAGCTCGAATTTTTCCCGTTTCCCGTGAGGTTCGAGTTATCGAGGTACTGTATGCGTATGGACCCTTACAGTTGTTTTTCCAAAGGAAGCGTGTAACATTTTACAAGAAAGCAAGAGCCAGCGTATTAATAGCAAAGACTTAAAACTACTGGACCGCTCGCGCCCGTGGTGAAGCGAACCAAATTTCGGTCCGGCCGCGTTCGAGGTCGCGCCGCAAATGGTGGGCCACCGCGGCAGCGCTTAGCGTGGGTGGGGGATATAGGGAAAAACACGACGCGCGCTCACTTGAATTGAATTTGCAGCCAGGGAAAATTTGTTATGGTTGAATGGCCTTCTGATCCGTATTTCTGAATAGTTTCTCGAATTTTTAATACCAAAAGTAACTATATTCAACCAGGGTTAGTTGCGTAAAAAGAACAGAAAGTTGGGAGTTTTGTAAAATAATCTCCTCGATGGCTGATTCTTTCATATTTCCAGTCATATAAATTCATGTACGATCCACTAGGCTTTAGGTGTTGTCCAATAATGATTTTTTGAAGTTTTTGGTACTGGAATGAATTTTTTATGAGCAGTAATATCGTTCTTAGGACTAGTGAAACTTTGAATTTTAGCATATAAACTTCGACTTTCGCCAAAAGTTGTAGATTGCATGAAAGTTAATTGGCCTATATCATAAAATTTGGTTGATGAATGAATACCATACAAGACAAATACTTTTTAATAGCAAATGTATTCTTAATAAATATTAATTACCAACATGGTTACTAACGTTAAACGTTACTATTAGATCTATAACTAAATTTCGTTAATCAAATGTGATTAAATTGAAAGTTGGTTTGTTAATTTACTTAGTTAATTGGGAAGGGTAAAAGCTATACTAAAACGTAACCAGAATTCGACGATTAAAAAGTCGTATAACTATGTATTTTATCAAACAACTAGGCCATATTGTAACACAGCATCACTGAGTTGAATTTAACAGCTCGGCACGGCGCGTAGCACGTCTTGGATAGAGCGCGGCGAAAGGCTTCAGCATCTTTCCAAACGAATTGTAGGCAAACCAACAACTTTACCGACAAATGTTTGAAATAAAAGTTTTAGAGAAACTAATTATCTACAACTTTCCCGCTAGAAGTTTGTTTCCAACCTAAAAATAAAAAAACTTCCTCGCTGAGCAACTTTTTCATGTTCCTCTTTAATAACACGTAAGAGTTTTTAATTATTAAAAATATTAAAACACGGTAAAATAAAACAATATTTATACTTTCGGATTCCGTAGTTCACGTACACAAATGATATATAAATTTCATTACAATTCAAACATGGCAGTGAAGTCCAGGAGCGTGTAAACGACAGCGCGTTCAACGCCAGTAACAGCTCTGAGCACACAGTGGCCCACCATTTCTGTTCCGCACATACCCACGCGGACCGTTTTTAGTTCACTTGGCGATCTCTCCAGTAGTTTTACCTCGATGATTAATAGTAGTAATTAATCATTTACGTGACCTGATTACAGATTATGATCGGGGTTTCCTGCCGCCTAGGATCAGTTTATGCTAGGCGGATGTTGACTGGCCTATCTAACCATCCCGTCTGTCGCCCTTGAAGATGCGGAAAGTGCCAGAACTTATGCTGACTTGTTCACATACTCATTACATACCATCAAATGGGAGATAATGAGATTTTCATTGTAATTAGAGGGTTTTTATGAACATGTAATGTTTTACGATATAATTATTCTATTCATTGTAAAAGAAAAATTTATTTAGTTGAATATTAATTTTTTGAAACTTTTAAGAAGAAACATAACTGCACCACACAGTAAATAAGTATTGTCAAGTTAATGTGCATTTTATGGAGAAAGTTTGGTTTCCGTTAATTTTGTTTGTTTTGAGTTATCGTGGAAATAGTCGCTTTGATGGCTCCTGAACCCAAAAAACCAAAGGGAGAAAGTATGTGTCAGTTTCCTGATACCTTTTATTTATTACTATCATCAACTTCATAAGAAGAGTAAATTGATTATGCTATCCGCTTTTATGTAACCCAAATATATTTAGGATCAAAGTGAGTTTTATCAAAACATATTCATTTTTGTGTACCTTTCAAAGTAAAATTCAAGCAACACCCTAACTATCTTATACTGAGAACCACATAGGATATTTTTAAGAACTGTGATGATCGAATAATACCCAAGATCAGAAACTAAGATAAACCCAATCAGAATGATCCGTTCTGGGGAGAATATAATGAAGGAATTGAATGCGACAGTCAATAAGTAAATGAAAAAATGTTTTCATACAACAGCGCCTTTTCAGTTCTTCTTCCTTACGATTTAAAAACACTCGTAAAACAACTGTTTTTGGTAATACTTTTTTGCTCACTGCGCCTTACTTTTCTGCTCGCTTAAGTAATAAACAGCTGATAGGTTGTTATTTTGGACCAAGCTGACTGACTCGGTGTTCATAACCTTAATATCGTGAATTCATTTAACCTAAATGGATGAAAGTTAAATTTCTATATGTTGTGTGGTAGGTATTTAAAATTTCAGTTGCATGAAAAATGTTGTATATAATTCGATTGTAAAGTGTATTAACGCTCTTAAATACATAAATAACTATTTATCTATAGTATTGAGGCTCCGGTCTACACTACAGAAAATTCTGCGCCGCCGCGTAACAATACATTGTTAGGATAGGGAAAAGGAGCGGTGCGGAGGTCCGCAGGATTCCTGTTTGCAGCTATGATTATTATGATATAAATGTACTATGAAGGGTGTTTGATATAATACAGTTTAGTCTATTCATGCTCTTTTTTATAAATTCAAAATAATATTTCTGTCTTAAGTTGTTGTAGTTTGAAAAGCTCATTTTTGTACATTTAAAAGGGCTTGTAAATGCAACTCAGTTAAATAAATTTAAAAAAGTAAAAAATTGCATTTGTAGATTATATTTTCTCCTTTAATATAATACTTTAACTTTAATTAAAGGGTTTATGTAACATCTGTAAAGAGGAATCCTGCAAACCCTTTTCTAGCTTTTCTCTTTTCTAGGGTAGACCGGAGCCTTAATGTTTGTTATGTTTCCCTCTAATTTCGATTCGAATAACTGCAGATCCGGAGGATTACGATTCTGATGAATTGGTTTCTCCTGCATGCAATAATATACACAGTATTTCCTGTATAGTTTACCTATTGACCGCAAGAGCTCGGTTTTCGAGGTCCTTGTACCTTTACCCGAGTACAGCACTCGGCCGTCTAATGTCTAGGCCAACTGGTTTTTAGACCATCTGTCACCTTCGTCGATTCAATGAGTATTCCACTTCATGAGACTAGCTATTAAATACCAGGGTAACGGAGGCCTCCAACCGACTTGTCGTACTTCGCGGGCATGTTCACGCAGTTTCCTGTGAGTAAATAGGAACAGTATTATTCCTTGCTGGAAACACTTTTAATTTTAAAATGCTGTCTTGGTTAGTACTATTGTTTTAGTTATTTATCTCAGAAAATGCAATGACATGAAATCTTAATTCTTAAATCTGCAGTAGTTGCAGTACATTACATGTTGTAACCTAACCACCTTTTGAAATGTAGAATAAATGTGAGTCGTCTACCTAAATCTTTATATTAATAGGCAAGCACAATACTGCCCCTCCTTTTTTCTCAGCTTGTGTGCATCGTAGGAGAAAGTCACGCATACCGTTTGAAAGGTATTGTCGTGTAGGTGAGCAGAAACCAATTATAATCTGCATCGGCCCTCAGGGCTATGCCCCACAGGCCTTCAAAGTTTCAGTATTAATCTTATGGAAGAACCGTCATCAATGAAATTGTATATTTGACATCTGTTATAACAAATGTTAGCAAGAACAAGAACAGACGTTTCATAACTAATGTAAATGAAAAATACTACTGACTACTGGAATGGTAACACCCTTCTCTTATCCGTTTTAACTCCACAAAAAATAAACCTGGGTATGACGGGATGGTGATGTAGGGAGGAAGAGGAGGGGGAGAGGGAGAGAGAAAAAGAGTGGTCATTCGTGAAATCCAGCAAAAGGTCACTGGTTAAAATGCATTTAATTAACTGCTCACACAGAATGTGGCAAAACATTCCCGCAAACAACCATTATTCGTATGTGTCACTTTGGGTTTACGTATCATTATTTTTGGTCGAATTTCGACCTCTGGGCGATTGCTAGTGTAATCTTAATATATCAAATCCAAATACCACTGTCTGACTGACTGACTCACTCACTCACTCACTTATTCATCACGAAATCTCAAAAACCACAGAACGGATTGCAATGCAATTTGGAACATACCTTCCTCTTGGGTCTTAGGTAACTAACAAAGGGTTTTAAGAAATTCCCATAGGGCTCCGCCCCATGGGGAGTCAAAGTTCCAATCCAGTGTTTTTCTTATGGACATTCACTTTACGTTTAAGCTGATGAAAATACAAACAAATATCTTGATTCGTAGGAGTTCCACGGGATAACCACAGAATGCAACACACACAACTGTCAGTTTTTATATATCAAGATTATTTGCGGGACGAAACCTGCGGGAACAGCTAGTCTAAAATACAGGGTGATTGGAAAAACCTTTCAATAATTTAAGATATGATTATTCATGCTACAATTAAAAAGGTTCTTACAAGAGTTATGTCCTAAAACGCTTACTTTTCCAGCCATCTGTCTGACTGCGATTTTTAATTGAAATTTGACTACTCCAAAATACACAAATGAAATTTAGCACATACGTTATCCTTATGAAGATGGTATTTGGTTAAAGGAATTTAAAAAGTTATACTTTCTTGTATCTAAGTGGCGGACGTTAAACATCTTACAATTTAAATTACAGAAAATTAAATCCGCTTATTTTACAAAAATAAAATAAATGTAAACATTTGGTTGGGTTTTTTTGTGATGTATCCAACGATGTATAATTTAAGAAAATCTGTTGACCAATAATGGAGCAACGCCATTAGAAATGATGACATAACTGATACGACAGTAATCATACAGGGTAGATTTGATCTCAAATTAGTGATGGTGCTGCTCCGTCGTTTTCATCCAATTACTTTAAATTACCGTTGGATGCTTTAAAAACATAACAAACAAGACATTTTTTTCTTCGTTAAATCTGAATCTTTTATGCAATTACAATTTTAAGATTTTTAGCGTCCGCAACTTTAAGAATAATTATTATATGTTTTACATTTATTGCCTAAATAGTGTTGTATAAAGGATAACAGCTAATATGTATGCAAAGTTTAATTTTAAATCCTCAGTGGGTTTGGTGTAATTTGATTAAAAATAACACAGGGACAAATAACTGGAAAACTAATCGTTTTAGGACATATTCTACGACATATGAATATTTCCTAAATTTCTGCATGAATGTATAGTACATCAATTGGATGTTTTTCCAAATATACTGTATAGGGGCATCGGATTACCGTGGATTACCGACAACTGTTGTATTCTCTGGATTAATTGAACTTGAGTAAATTGAAGTTAGTTAAAATAACGACAAATGAATATTTTTTAGTCGAAATGTCTTTTTGTGATCCATACGTGATTGCATAATCAAATCAATTATGAATAAACAATCTTAATGGAACTTAATACTCTGGAAAATCTTACTCTGAATAATCTAATTTCCTTAATTTTGTAAGTATTTCTTTAAGTATAAATGATTATGATTGTCTTTAGTTTCGCGTCTTTGGCCTTTCGTAGCTCAGTCTGGAGTTTGAGATTTACGGATCAAAAGATGTATGTTTGATCCTTAACTTCCCTGATTTCGGCTAGGTTGAAAATTACTAAAATAATAGTAGTGTTATGTTCACCGCTCTTGACTGAGAAGAACTGTCATTGTATGGGCGATCTCTCGTCGAGTCATACAGATCCTTGTGATACATACAATACTAGCTTTTCCAAGATTATTTGAACTTTCTTAATATGTATCGTCGAACAAGGGTGATGCCGTTGTTAACAAGAAGATTGATAAAACCTTCCAGGAAAATTATGGAATGCTAGGAAAGTGCTGGAATGGTAGAAAAGTGCTGAGTAAAATGCTTGGTAAATTATTCACAAGTGCACCGATAGCCCTGATCGATTATAACTCTTAATAATATGTGCTTCACTTATTTTCCTCCTTTTCAAAGACTTCAACTAACAATAATTGAAAATATGGTAGTGTGGTAAAACATGGTGATCACTTTCCCCTTATAACGTTCCTGATGGCCTCAGCTGCATAAACCTACTTTCGCCTTATGGATTCAAATTCCAACCCCCCTCCAAACAAATTAAATAACATCGGTAAATAGGTCAAATGGATGTAAACATTTCTCAAGACTATCACTGAAGGTTGTAATGAAGGCATTCTAAATCGACCATCATCGGCCCTGTGATCGATACAAAGTGAGCACAACATAATTATTAATAGTTTTATTTAAACTGCATTTGGTGTTGAGAGTTCATTTACTCCACCAGTAAAAACCAGTATTTTTACTGATTTGATTACGGTATGCTACAAAAAACACCCAATCATATACTTTTTACTTTTACGCCTATGGAGAAAGAATTATTTTCGTCAACATTTTTCGGTTTTGAACTATAAATGGAAATATTCGCTTTGTTGCCTTCTGAATCCAAAAAAGTGGTTTTCGCGGTGATGTCTGTCTGTTTGCCTGTTCTGTATGTAATTTTCAATGAACCGTGATTGCAATGCGTAATCATATGTTATTCTTATAACGAAAATCATTATATTTTCTGTTCTCCTCCATGGTTACTGATCTATGTTATTAAAACTTGAGATATTGGTTTAGCGGATTTGGAATTCAGTATAGGTTATCCTCTATCAGCCAATAGAGAATATTTGGAAAATGTTACCACCTAATCCAGGGGGGAAGAAAGGGGCAATTTCCCTATTAAAATCACTGTAGCAGTAAATAACAGTGATTTAATACGAGAAAAATTAATTTGGGTGAACTTGTCTGAAAACAATCGTTTACTACAAGACGTTGGGTATAATAAGCTACCGTCCTTAAATTATATATACTAGAGACCGCCCAGTGGTTGAAATTCTACCAAATATTTGAAAAACAAAAAATAGTTTAATATCTAGTGGGCTCTGTGGCGCTCATATATATCTCTCTCTCCCTCTCTCTTTCCCTCCCCCTCCCCCACCCGAACCAAGAGGTATCCTTTTTTAATGTGGAGTTAAAACGGACAGCAGAAGAGCGTTACTCTTCCAGTATTCAGTAGCCTTTTTTATTTATCCCTCAAACCTCTCCACCTCACCTCATCATCTCCACGTCCCTCATCCTCTCCCCAACCTTAATCCTCTTTCCATCCATCATCCTCCTCTCTCAAAAACAGGTTTAATTTATTTTAATGTGGAGTTAAAATGGATAAGGGAAGGATGATATCATTTCAGTAATCATTAGTTGTTTTTTTATGTCTGAAACCTCTCCACCTCATCCGCTCCCCCTTTAATGTGGAGTTATAACGATCGCAGAAGAGCGTTACCATTCCAGTAGTCAGTAGCCTTTTTATTCATGCCTGAAACTTCTTCACCTCATCCTCTCTCCGTCCCTCATACCCACACCCTCACAAAAAGGTTTAATTTATTTGAAAGTGGAGTTAAAACGAATAAAAGAAGGATGTTACCATTTCAATAATCGGTGGCCTTTTTAATTATGTCTGACACCTCTCCCCATACCTTACCCCCTTCCCCTTACAAACAGGTTTAATCTATCTTAATGTAAAGTTAAAAAGGCTAAAAGAAGGGCTATAACAATCCAGTCATTTTTTTATTTTTTATTTATTCATGAAACATCTCCACCTCATCCACTCCCCGTTTAATGTGGAGTTAAAACGGTAACAGAAGAGAAACGGTAACCAGTAGCCTTTTTATTAGTGAATTTCCTTTGGAAAGTGAACTATTAGCATGACCCGCACGGTGAAACTTAAGCCCGGGACCACCATAGAAGTTTCTAACGTTCCCCCCTAACACGTTTTAACACGTTCTAACCCCCTGAACACGTTTTGGGGGTTCGTTCAAAATTATATATGTATATATATATATATATATGTGTGTGTGTGTTTGCACTCTAGCGGTCGCATTTTTTTGTCCGATTTACTTCAAATTTGGTAGGGACATTCCTTTCTGTAATCAGTTGGACAAGTTCGTTGGGCAAAACAATCGGAAAACTCTAAACCCCTTTTTTGGCGATTAATCTTTAAAATTTTGGGTTTTTGGGCCCAAAAAGGGTCATAAAAGCCCCGCATGTAAAATCAATGCATGTAAAAAGATGGGAATTAGTGAGGCGAAAGTTTTAAGCTCTCTCTCGTCATTCTAGCATACATATTTACCGAATTATTAAAGAAAATGTGTATCTACTAAACACAGTACGTTGTCTTATGGGGATTTTACACTAGAAAAGCCTGTTATTCCTTTGTTGGAGTACTTTTATCATCCCCAGCAACCTCACGCCTACTTTAAAGGCCTGACTGGACCTTCGCCTAACCTTATAATGCGCAAAATTGTATTCCCAGCATTGCAGGTAAATAGAACCAGAAGCATCAGAACAGCCAAAAAATCGATGTTTTCAGATTTGAATAAAAATTGGAATAATTGTATATTTTTAACTGATTTTGAGTTGTTATAGTTATTTATGTGAAAATTCACTTCCCTCACGTCAGTGTGCTGCGTGCGAACTCGTTTATGTTTGAAACCTCTCCACCTCATCCTCTCCCATCCCTCATCCTCCCCCCTCACAAACAGGTTTAATTTGTTTTAATGTGGAGTTTAAATTGATTAGAGAATGGTGTTACCATTCCAGTAGTCAGTAAAATGTTTATTTATGAATCATCTGTTCTTGCTATTGTGCTACATATTTATTTTAAGTTGTTATTCCGTAACCAACGTGGCAACCCATAAGGCCAATGCTATTTTTTCAAATTTCAAATTAAATTTTCTCCATTTCACAGAAACTAATGTAAATTACGATAGTATTGTGCACATCTACAGAAAAATACACTTCTAACGGTGTGCTTAGATTTTTCCTACGATGCGCACGAGCTGAGAAAAACGTACGACAAAAATCATGCTTGCCTATTAATAATAATATAGATAGATGGTAAATAGAAAGGGATTGTTTGAGTAATAGAGGGTTAAATGGGTAAAGTATTTATCAGGTTTCTTATACCATTTATTTATATATTATTAAATATTAAATCTATTGGATCGTAATGTAAGCCAACCTTTGTAATGTCAACCTTTTCTTGTAACATTAGATAAAGCTTCCATCAGCCCATATCCCCTGTGAAAGTTACGTAACTTTTAGGAAATGGGAAAGTAAAATGTGTATTTAATAGATTCAGCGTACACTATTAACACAAACAAAGGAATATTCCTTTATCTGTGCTATTAAGTAAAAGTTCAATCAGAAACAAGGGATTGTTAGTTCTTAACTTATCAAATTGAATACATTGTTTAGTATGGAGGATAATGTCACAGCATTACTTAGAATATTGAGTATTAAAAATACCAAAATCAAAACACAAAATGCATTTATTTACATTAAATAAAATTAATTCATTCTCAGCCATAAAAATTATAACTATAATAACTATAGTAATTATAATTATGATAACCAGAAGTATTTTTTACAAGTAAACTAAAGTAAATGTCATCTACAGTCAAAACCTGATAAATTAACGTGAAAATACGAAACATAAATGTATAAAGCACTCTGTGTTTATTTGATATATATATTATGGTATTCAGGATTTAGTATGTGGTATTAAAAGTGTATATATAAATATAAGAATGATGACAAATACGAAATATAGTCCCTATTTTGTAAGTGAAGCGGAATAGGACACTTCCTGGGTCAAACAAAATCCCAGCTGAGAACAGTAAAGCCCGCGGGGGGATGACTGGCACGGCAACGACAACGACCTTCGCTACTGCCACTGCCGCTTGCTCAAGGCAACGCCACAACGCTCGTGAACCTGTCCGCAGCAGTGATTCATGGTATATTTACAGTCTGTTGGTTATGATATAGATGAAAACCGGTTTCATTAACCCGATTATTCTATATTCGATTATTATCATATAGAGTACAAGATTTGTATTTTTGATTCCTACCCGATGTTTTTGAGAGTTCGAACTGCATGCTAAATTGTTTGGGACCGGAATGGGAAGAAAAGCACTTTCTTGCGCTTAAAACGTTGCCTGTTTCCCTTTCAAGAGTTGACAATTATTCAAAGAGTTTGGGTGCCCACGTTCCGGAATTAGAACTATTTTGCAGAATCCCTAGTTTGGGGTCTTAAGAGGGCGCTACAGTCACGAAAGAAACGGCCTTTGAAAGTTAACATTGGTCTCATGCGAGAAGCAGGTTGACTCAGAGGACTGGAGCCCCCTCTTAATTTTACTCATAAGTTAGAAAATTGATGTAAATTTTCCAGTGTTGCACACCGGATCCGTATAATGCGTGCCCTCGAACTATATGAAATAATGTGACGATATTATAAACGGGATTTTCAGGTTAGTCGTGTTATAAACTGACTCTCAGACAACAAACAACAGATATATTACCATCCAACCTATATTGTTATCACATAGGAAGTGAGTCGTTTTAAGATGTCAGTGAGAAAAATAAGCATTTCTCATTTGCTTTCGGCACAGAGACCTTTTGAATAAAAACAAGATGAAATGTTGCCAACCCACAGGATTTAGACGAAAAATAAACTAGTTGCCCCAAACAGAATACACATTATGAAGCACTCACTGTAAACACTTATACATAGAAACGTGGATGACATGTATACAGAATAACTTAAGGTGAGCCATCGTCGTTTAGTTTAAACTTAACTCCTGATCCGACTCTGAAACATGATCTTTAACATCCCAAATACCCGTTAGCCGTTAACTACGCTAGTGAACCTGTCCGAAACAGTGATTCATGGTATATTTACAGTTTGTTGGTTATGATATAGATGAGTATTTACGATGAGTATACGATAGAGCCAACAAATCAGGATGATTTAAGAAACATTTTTGCAAAGTGATTTGAAAAATATTAAAAAACTAGAATTTAAAGACTAAAAAGAATCGAGACCAAGACTCAAAACCCAGGAAAGAACCATCCTTTCCCATTAGGGAAAATACTTGGGTTCCTTTTTTAAGAAAGCTAAGGCTATAATTTAATTTACTCCTTGTTAAGACGGAAGTTGGGTAAAAAATTAACAAATCACAAATATTAACATTTTAAACTAGTAAAGATTACTGTTGTGTTGGATTTTGTTTACTGTTTACCCAAATACCAACTCAACGATAACAAATGTCTCAGCGGTTCAGTAATAATACAATTTTAATTAAATATTAACATACAGACAAATTACCGGAGAACTAAGAATTTTTGGTCATACCTTTATAGGAACCTTTTTTATTCATTTTTACACGAATAATAGTATTTTAAGTTCTGAAGGGGTTTTCCGAACACCCTATATACATGGATACATTCAGGGTGTAGTAAAACACCGATGACCTATTTCCAACCAACCAATACCTCCTTGCCGATTACAAACAATACCTCGCGGTATTCACAAACAATGTAAATGTATGTATGATGCAGGAAATCTCTGAAAGAATTCCGGCAAAACTCACTTCACAAAATACGCACCACAAGTTTAAGAGATAATCAAAATCCTTCTTTACAGATAAGATTACGCAGCTACGAAAGTTGCAGCATGCAACGCCACTCTTCCTGCCAAGCTTTCAAATATCGTAACCGTATCATTATGACAGTACCTCACCGATGTTTCCTAAACACGCTAATATTATACGTTTGTTTCGCGGAGTCTCGCACGTCAAAATCGTGATTATCACCGAGAAGGTTTCACAACAACTTATTGTTTTGTTGTTTTGTTGCAAAAGCAAGTCTCAGAGTCATATGCTATGCAAACATTTGTGAGATCCGTGATAACAGTGAACGAATAATGCGTTGCTACTCCCCAACGGCTGAATTGGCTTTCAAACTTGTATATTTCAAGGAAGGCAAAATTTAATATCTAATATATACTGTGAGTTCCTAATGATACCATTAAAATCGAGTTCTGCCGAGCAAAAGGAACAAAAGAGATCCTAAATCACCAAACCAATTATTTACCAATTGGCTTCAACTGTAAATGTTATATATTTTTTACAATATTTAATTTGATCTTACAATCGTTAAAAAACTTCATTTCGGTTAAAACCTAGCTGTCATAATTTGGGAGAAAATTAATCATCAATTACATACACATAATATTGACAGCATTTGAGGAGGTGATCCCAAATTAATGACATTGAATGCAATGGATATACTCCTACCCAAAAGGGTTTTGCTCAGTTCATTAATTTATTTTGTTAATTTGTTGTTATTTAATTATTTTTATATCGTTATGCCTGTTATACTGTTACTGGTAATGTATAAGCGAGCTGCATGTCATTAATTAAAAATTTTATAAGATACAATGTAGCAATAATTGAATTCTTGTATCTGTTTTGTGGCATTGAATTAATAAATAATATATGTACGATTTGTACATTTGTTATTTGTTTGATCTTTTGTTGTGACCTCATGTTTTTGATAATTAAAACGGGTAAATGAACGGCCTTTTTAATTCATGCCCATTTTTATTTGACGTTTTTTTCTGCGAATGATGTAGTACGATGCAAAGAATTGAACATTGAATTAAAACTGTTACTGTCGATCAAATGAATTGATCGCGGCCGTACCAATAGATATTGTTTTTATTTTTTCTTGCCTTTACAATCACATAATTTTTCATAGAGCATGGTCCACCTTAAACGATTACCGAATGCAGTGTAGATTAATTTACAATACTATTCTTAATAGAATAGCTGAAGGAAAATGTTCCCGAGTCCCGAGCCGGTTCTCCATAGTGCCTTATAGGAATTGGAGCGAACAGATGCGTACTTAGTCCACGCGATTGAGGATTTCGGGTTCTGACACAGAAGTAGGCCTAAGATCAGCAGTCATCTATTTTAAAAACTAATAACTTCAATCTGGTAAAAGGAGCATCCTCCAAAAGGATTTCTGTTTTATGTATTCAAAATTATAAAACAAACTAATAGTTTCTAATACTGCTAGATTCGTTGCTAATTTATAATAGAGTAAACCATATTCGCACGAATCTTTCTTAACAGTTTTTCTGTGAGGTAACAAGCTCCTTTAAAGTTTGCCATCTTGATTGAAAACTAACTTATTAAAACAAATTCTTATTACTGAAGTTTCCATAAGAACTTTCAGAGATTTAAACAAGATATGATGATCCATTATCTTAAAAAATTATCTAGATCTAGAACATAAACAAAAATACCGATTGTTTACGCTGACTAATAACTTAGAGGACAGATCCGGGGTAGACGATCTATTGGTGAGAAGGGGATAGACTAATGTGACTCCTGATCATTATAGACATCAGAACTGAAAACATCACGTGACTAGATATCGCATCTTAAAATAATGATATCGATACGGATATGCATAACAATATCTTGAACAACACCATCAACAAAAGTGCATTTAATATCATTGTGTAACTGTGATTTAATCGCTGAACTCATTGATTTTCCCCCTTCTTCGAATTAAATGTTTACATTTCTCACTTATGAAAAAGAGTATAATATAATTGTAGATATAATTTATGATGAAAACATTTCTTTTTTAATTCCTCCGTCTCTACACAATAATTTTATGAAGTGTCGTTTTCGTAAAAATTTCCGAATTTGAGTTATTTGTAGAAATATTTGTTTTTTCCTCCCTGAACCCAAAAGCGTGGTTTTCTAGGTAATGTCTCTGTTTGTATGTCTATATGGATATGTGGCCTAGAGACCACACCAATGGCCCGATTGTTATGACATTTAGTATTTAGGAACTCCAGGAGTTTTTTAATTTTGATTTTATTTTAAAGGGCTCATATCCCTAAAAGCATTGAACAAAAATTCCGAAAAACATGTTTTAAGAACAAGTTTTGTTTTGATTAAATTTTAATAGGATGAAATTCACTACGTCTCAAAACACTACAAAATACCTATATTTACAATTATACACTATTACTGTATTTAAATCGATCTGTTTATTTTATCCTGTTAATTGTTAGACACGTATAATGCTACTTAATAGTGTTTATAGTGTTTATAGTTCATAGTGTTTCAGGTCCTTAACAAAATGACACCCGCATTTCTAGGAACATTCAAGGTCAGAAAATGATAAGGCTTATTAGAAGGTTTCCAAAGTTCGTTTATTATTTTACATAATACCATTAACTTTTAAATAAACTTACCACCATTAACAAGAGGTAAACAGTTTATATAAATTAGTATATTGAATTATTACTCCACGACCCCCATGTTGACGATCCGGCGCGCTACGATCAGCAACTCTGGGATGAAAGGACTATCTCATTTTATTTGATGGTACTGCCTTTTCTTTGCCTTTTCCAGGGCAAGCCTAACAACTCGGCATGCCACGAACCCAGCGATGAGGGACCTTTTTCCTGGGAGGAGCTCGCTGCAGAAGAAGCAGTGAGGCTCTTTGCTGCAGGCCTTCTGTGATGATGTCCCGACTCTCCGAAATTGTTGCAGTTAGTCGAAGGATCCGCCCTAGTGCAATCGCTGCGTCGGTGCCCGTAGCCCAAGCACTTGAAGTACAGTAGAGCAATGGCTGTCAACTGCACCGCACCGCTGACGAAGCCAACCAGAATGTGGCCTAGTTTGAGAATCTTGGCGATCTCTCCTTCAGTAAGGTCAAGGACCGCAATCTTCAACTTCCTCATGCTTGGTGGGCTTACAGTCTCCTTTCGGGTGTCACTGGGCCCACATAAGACCTTGTGTAAGGCCCCCACGACCTTGGAGAACTCAGTGAGGAAATCGAAGTCCCTCACCTCAACAGAAACCCGTTTGACGGAGAGGACGACGTTTCCCGTCGGCTTCCAGAACCACAGCGAAAGCCCTCCTGTCCGATCCCTTCCCCAGCCCGAGGAGAACACCCCCTTCGGCGTCGGTGTCACACAGACTAGCTTTGTGGAGATGTCCAGGTTAATATCCTTACGGGTCTTCCCTAGAACACTGGCGTAGGTCTGGCCACCTGTCACCCTAGGAAAGACGACGGGCCAGATCTCATCCTCGACTTCTCGGCCGCAGCACCCGGCCAGAGGATAGACCCCTGAATGGGCACGCGACGAATGCCCCAGTTGGTTTGAGGTTGTGCACCCATCCATTATTTGAAATAGAAAACTCAAACCCAACGTTCCTAAATGTAACTAACGCAACGTTGCGAAGAGGAGGGGCGTGAGCCTCGGGGTAGCGAACATGGAAGATAGAAGGGTTGAAAATAGGAAAATTATAACTTAAAGTGGTCCCTTATTAACGGAGCAGCTTGCGTAAGAGGGAAAAACAAATGTAACGAAAGTGGTAAACTAATGATTTCCTTAGTCGAGTCAGATAATCAGTGGAAAACCCGTTATGACGTTAACTGGTCAGAGTAATAACAGGTTAATATCCTGTAAGCACATTCCTGCCTTGAATCGTTAAATAAACCAGTGGTTTACAAGAGCCTTACAATCAAAATATATTTGTCCGGTTCTAGCTGTCTAAACTGTAACACTGTCTAAGCTCCTTCATTTATTCATAAAATGCAGCAATTCCAAACTCAAATAGCAAGTTAAACTGTTCAAATTGAATCTCTTAAAAAAAGTTCGTTTAGCAGCTAATAACCTTAAAGGTTTAATTTAAAACAATTAATTGTTATTACACTAAAGTTAATCTATGTACATGGGCCCATTAACTCTGTATTTACCAAACCCATTGATTATTGTTCCTACCTACTATTTGATTTGAATGTTTTCGCAATAAGAATCCACAATAGATTAAATATGACAATTATCATTTGATATTAACGGTTTCTCCTATAAAATATTAATTTTATTCGTAGTCTGATTGTTTTGAATAAGACATTGATCTAGTAAATTGCACAGTTCTTAAGAGAAGATGGAAAGAAAGTGTATTAAAGGAAGGAAAACGGTGAGGAGGGATAAAATACACCATAAGATTTTTTGTGCAAATACCAATAGACCACAACCAGATGAAGCCGTATACCAATTTTCGTCGGAACACGTTCATAAATAAGCGAGATATGAAATTTGTCTTACCCTCCATAAGAATAACATTGGACAACGTACTGTGTTTAGCACTTTCAATATCTCTGTAACCAATTGACGTAGAGCAATGATCAAAACACCATATTGTGTGTGTTTTTTAAGCTAAATCCAATGGTGCAAATTAAAATTGGATTTTTCCAAAGATTAAATGTAAACAATAAAAAAATTTGTTTGGGGTACAAAAATATCCCTTCGGATAAGTCGATCTCTCTGGATTTCGAACTTAAAGTCATAGATGTTGTTTTATAAGTTTGTACCAAATTTCGTCAAGATCAGACTATTTTTATGAGAGTTATCATGCTGACACACACACACACACACACACACACACACACACACACACACACACACACACACACACACACACACACACACACACACACATATATACAGTTTTGAACGAATGGTGTTTTTGGCATCTGAGAACCTCAAAACAAAAAGTGATCATGGTCCCGGGCCTAGTTCTTACCATGCCGACTACGGTAATAGCTTCTTCCCTATAGCCCTATAGAGGAAATTCGCTAAAAGAAACTAATAATATCTGCGAATGCGACAAAGTATTATTCAAAACATGACATAACACTGATAGTATTTTTGTAAACACTTATATTTAAAACTACTTCAAAATAAATAAATAACCTTGTAATTAAAACAAACTTAACCTTTTTAGTTATTTTGAATTATCAATGTTTACAGTGTGTGTATTTTATAAACAAAAACATATCCTGGCTAACATGTTTTGAAGACAACCGTAGTCAGTTAAACAGCTTACTACGCAAACCATCGCAGCTTCTGAATAACGAACAATAAAATAGTTTTAACAATGTTTACAATCCAAAATAAAAAGTACATCAAAAATTATTAACATCCCCTACATAGTCAAAATATCTCATTCAAAAATTGTCTAGTGGTGTATAGTTTTTCTAATACACGAGACACGCGATAGGCCACTTAACTGCTCATCTAATTAGATCTCAGTATGCAGGTTTGCTGCCACGGAGAGAACAACAATTACACTTTAATACATATATCAATAGATCTCAATCGGATGAAGCCAAATACCAAGTTTCGTCAAGCGATTTATAACATTTGCCTTGCCCTCCATAAGATTAACATTGGACAACGTACTGTGTTTAACAATTTCAATACCTCAGTAACCGAAGGGCAATAATTCAAAGTACTAAAAATTTACGTTTTTTAGCTGAATGCAATGGAACGAATTAAAATTTGATATTTTATAAAATTATATGTACAAATTAAAAACTATTGAAAGGGGTACAAAACACCACCAAAACTCTTTTTTGGGTGAGGAATTTTTTTTCTAAATATTAATTTATTAGCCGACAAAATGTTACCCTGGGTATATCACGACAATCCATCAAACCGTTACAATGTTGTTGGCGTCACAGGAATTCGATTTTCCGTGTGACGTGCAGTACAAGGATTTAGCTTCACTTCGTCCAGTTAGCTACTTCCATGCAACATTTCAGATCAATCAGTTCAGGAGGTTCTTGCGTTGAAATGGAACAAACAATCTTATCAGCAATAGTGGTAATATTACAATGTAAAATGTACAATATTATTTAATTTTTAAAGTAATATTTTCTTTCAGTGAAGAATTATCCGGCCCGGGTGGACCAAACACCGTCAGGTAGCTACAACGCGTGAACTAATTCTCAGTCTCCCTGATGTGTTTATCGAGTTTGAAGCTTCAGTAAGAAAATTCTCGGGTGGCGAGGAGACGAGAAGGCGAGGCGAGTAATCAAACAAATTACTTCGGCAGCAAGGACAAGTTTATGTGAACGCGCCTTAGGTTTAGTGAAGGGAAGCAACCATACTGGGCTGCTGGACGCTATGGGTCGAAAATGTTGAAGAATAGAGGAGGGAGAGGGTATGCAGAAGCGTGTAAAGGGAGGGGGGTACAAATTGCCGGGGAAACCTGGTTGTTAACTATTGGAGGGTTATATCAATTATCGTTAAATAAAAAAATATGGTATTAAACTCTAAACAGACTTATTAATGTGTACGCCAAATTATGATTATACCACGGGCCACGTTTCGCAAGGGAAATTTCTCATCCTAAAAAGTTGGACATAGATATTTTAATTATGTTTTAAAAACTATGACAAAATTGTTTTTTTTAAGACTCATTTGTCATACTATTATATAATTTTATTATTAGATCTTTTTGAACTTTAGCTAAAGCTCATATTGTTCTAAACTATTTGTATTAGTGTTTACTAGAAGCGATAGGTAAAGTGCATACAAATCTAATAATAAATAACAAATATATCGCTGTAATAAACTTCAAAAATGCATTACATATCTACTGAATTGTAATTGTAAGCTACATCCTCTACTAGTATGACTAAGGTTTACTTACTTGCAACTCTTATGGCAGAAACTGTTTCAACTATTTAATTTTAACGCTGGAATTCACTTTATTTATGGTATAAAAAGATTTGTTGCAGACACGTCCCAGGAATAATCTCCTTTCGTAAACAAATTATTTGAAAATGTAAAATATTTAACATTGTACACATGGAGTTTTTAATCAAAACGATATCATCATAACTTTTTTCATAAACAGTTAGTCAACAGTAAAAGTAACGCTCACAAGTAAAGTATCGACATGTGATTTCCTGAGAACAAACACTTCATTGAAAGAAGAATACATAAAGAGTGAACATATCCAAAATTAATCAAATGTGCGTATGATAACAATTTTAACTGAAGGGCCATTTCACTATAGTAACAACTGGAGTGATAATAATATACGGCAAAGAGGCAAACAAGTGACGTAAATCTGCTCGTCTTAAAAAGAGTGTGGTGTAAAATTAGTAATAGTAATAGCAGGCCTCTTGAACAAACCTACTGGCCTACTTTGAGCGAAGCTCGGTCCCCGTGGTACTTTTAAATTAATATTGGTAACCATTCAGTAATAGAAACAGTATTCATATTTATTTTGTTGTTTAACTCCTAAATAATCCAAATTTTCCTTAAAATAAACGCCCAATTCTATTTACTAATAAAGTTACATAATGAAGTCAAAACTATCCAGATTAGTACAAGACTAAACCAACTAATTACCTAAAACCAAATAAATTATAAACTTTTGAGACAAACAAACATACAAAGGCGAGAAGTCACATGGTACTACTTGCCGACCTAGACCGCAGGCCCAAAAGAGTGAAGTAAAAGCTATTGTATCAATTGTTTTAACACTAGTTTTAACTGTATCCCTAGAGTGATTATTAAATCATAAATACTTTGTTGGATTTACATTTCCCAATACTTAACAAAGTTGCAATATTAGCAAATTAAAAAGCATATGTTTCAATGTGTTGTGTCTGAAGATGATATGACGCAATGCAACAATGAGGTCATGCGACGATTCTTAATGAGACTGCCACTGCTAGAGTCAAAGTAAATATATACAGGGTGAGTAAGACCACAGGTCCAGCATGGTTTGGTCCACAGGAGAACGGTTTGGTCTAAAGTCATTAAGCAAAATTCTTCCCAACTAAAACGCATATGGGCTATCTATTAAAAATATTTTCATCAAAATCTATGTACAGAATGTTCCAAAACTGAAGGTCACGGGTTCGAATCTCAAAATTTTCTTGTGTAAACATAGGGACATTTATATATCATTTTAAAGGTCTCGTTAAGAGAAACATTTTGCGAAAACAGAATTCACTTATTTTCATCCGTTTAAAAATGGCGGCCATTTTTGTATAAAGTATTGACATTACGGAATACCCTGTATTTTATAAACCACTACTCGTATTTTTTACCCGACTTAAATTTCTTACTCGTGATAAACTCAGATTTACTCTGGTATGCTACATGACAGGCTGTTTTGAGAAAATCTATATTTAAAAAAATATTTATTTTGAAAATACCTATATCCCCAAAATTCAAAAAAGTCAAATGGTAGTGTATATCAAAAAGTATACCATTGAAAAGGTCTTGTAAATCCTAGCAACTTTCTAATTTACACCAACCTTGAATTTCTTTTAGTTTTTCTGCAATCAGCAAAAAACATTATTTTTCCATATGGAATGCATGTTAATTGTACATAGCACATAAAACGAATGTGGACACAGAATACATGCAAGTGTTAAGCAAATTAACATGTATTTCATATGGGAAAATAATGTTTTTTGCTGATTGCAGAAAAACGAACGCATATGCGTTTTAGTGGGGAAGAATTTTGTTTGAAGACTTGAGACCAAACCGTTCTCCCGTTATACATGCTGGACTAGTGGTCTGACTCACCCTGTATTTACTGTCAAATATTTTATAACCTCACAATATAGTTGCTATTTTATTGTTTTGTTTTTTGCTTGCTTGTTTTCTTTTTCCATTTTATACCCGCATACTTGTTACCAAGTGTAAACTTTTGTATTAGTTTTGGACATATATCAGTATATATGCCTCATAGATCGTGCCACTGTTTTTTTTATTATCTAGGTTTCACTACGTTAAGGGATCTTTGTTCCAGCTTTGCCCCATAGATCGTGTCACTGATTTTGTTATGATCTAGGTTTCACGACGTTACGGGATCTTTGTTCCAGCTTTGCCCCCTAGATCGTGCCACTGATTTTGTGTTGATATAGTTTTCACGACGTTACGGGATCTTTGTTCCAGCTTTGCCCCCTAGATTGTGCCACTGATTTTGTGTTGATCTAGGTTTCACGATGTTACGGGATCTTTGTTCCAGATTTGCCTCCTAGATCGTGCCACTGATTTTGTTATGATCTAGGTTTCACGACGTTTCGGGTTCTTTGTTCCAGCTTTGCCCCCTAGCTCGTGCCACTGATTTTATGTTGATCTAGGTTTCACGACAATACGAGATCTTTGTTCCAGCTTTGCCCCCTAGATCGTGTCACTGATTTTGTTATGATCTAGGTTTCACGGCGTTACAGGATCTTTGTTCCAGCTTTGCCCCCTAGATCGTGCCACTGATTTTGTGTTGATCTAGGTTTCACGGCGTTACGGGATCTTTGTTCCAGATTTGCCTCCTAGATCGTGCCACTGATTTTGTTATGATCTAGGTTTCACGACGTTTCGGGTTCTTTGTTCCAGCTTTGCCCCCTAGATCGTGCCACTGATTTTATGTTGATCTAGGTTTCACGACGTTACGAGATCTTTGTTCCAGCTTTGCCCCATAGATCGTGCCACTGATTTTGTTATGATCTAGGTTTCACGACGTTTCGGGTTCTTTGTTCCAGCTTTGCCCCCTAGATCGTGCCACTGATTTTATTTTGATCTAGGTTTCACGACGTTACGAGATCTTTGTTCCAGCTTTGCCCCATAGATCGTGCCACTGATTTTGTTATGATCTAGGTTTCACGACGTTTCGGGTTCTTTGTTCCAGCTTTGCCCCCTAGATCGTGCCACTGATTTTATGTTGATCTAGGTTTCACGACGTTGCGAGATCTTTGTTCCAGCTTTGCCCCATAGATCGTGTCACTGATTTTGTTATGATCTAGGTTTCACGGCGTTACGGGATCTTTGTTCCAGATTTGCCTCCTAGATCGTGCCACTGATTTTGTTATGATCTAGGTTTCACGACGTTTCGGGTTCTTTGTTCCAGCTTTGCCCCCTAGATCGTGCCACTGATTTTATGTTGATCTAGGTTTCACGACGTTACGAGATCTTTGTTCCAGCTTTGCCCCATAGATCGTGCCACTGATTTTGTTATGATCTAGGTTTCACGACGTTTCGGGTTCTTTGTTCCAGCTTTGCCCCCTAGATCGTGCCACTGATTTTATGTTGATCTAGGTTTCACGACGTTGCGAGATCTTTGTTCCAGCTTTGCCCCATAGATCGTGTCACTGATTTTGTTATGATCTAGGTTTCACGACGTTACGGGATCTTTGTTCCACCTTTGCCCCATAGATCGTGCCACTGATTTGTTATGATCTAGGTTTCACGACGTTTCGGGTTCTTTGTTCCAGCTTTGCCCCCTAGACCGTGACACTGATTTTGTTATGATCTAGGTTTCTTCTCTCCTGATGAAGGGATTAGATTCCAGATCACAAAACGTCGTGAAACTTTTGTTCTTTTAACAGTGATGATAAATGTCCGCATTAACTTCTTAAATAACATAAACTCACCATCACCAATAATGAATTTTAAACAAAGAAATGGTTTTTAAGTTGAATAAAGTTTTTAAACAATGTTTAGAAACATTTTTGCCAACACATATCCTATTCATATTTTTAAAAATTTCCCCGCAGACTTATTTTAATAGTAAAGCTGTTTGCCTAAATGTTTGCCTGTCTTGTCTATCTGTTTGTTTACAGCTTTCTGCCTAACTGTTGATCAATGAATTACCAAATAAACATTTGAAATAACTCTGAGATTTCATTAAGAACACTCATTCGTTATACACGTGTCCCTATGTACAGTATTTTTTATCCTTGTCCTTGCCAGTTGACAGCAGGCTTCTTCCATTGTACCGCTAGTGTTTCTTTCCTTCCTCACTCAATTAATAAGCAGAATTAATTAACAGTACGGATCATGTATAGAATCAATTATGACAATTAGAATGCCGAAAACAGTTTGCAAAATAATCAGAAGGTCATAAGTTTAAAAATAAATTAGGATATAGGAAGGACGATAAACACGATAACTGATTGTGCACGAAATATATTTTCCGACTGTTCAGTTTTACAACTGAGGAGTAATGATCAGGTTTGTACCTTGCAAAAATTAAATGACTTAATTTTAGACTTATCAGAATTCAAATGTTTATTTTGTTTCTTGGAGTTCAATAATTAGTTAGCTCAAAATTCGAGGCAGAAAGTAATGTATTTACACGGTATTTATCATTTTAAAATGTATGTAAAACCAAAGTACAATACTTTTAACAACTTTGTGTGGTTATAAAGTGTATTTCAAAGATATACATTTAAAAATATAAAAAGTATATTTGAAAATAAATGTTTTAGAATGTTTTAATCAAAACACCACCTTTACGCTGCATCGTGGTACAATGGGATATATAACTTCAAAATAATTTACCTCTGAATTTACAGATATGAAAGCTGGGATTGCTTTGTTTAAGTCTTTGGAGATTTTGTATTTTGACCCAAAGACATAAATTTCGGTCGTTGAGATGACGGACGCTGACCATCCGACCATCATTGGAAAGCTACTAAGGATAAGAACAACACTACTAATGTGGCGATGGAGCGATTCGATAATTGGTCCTCAGATTCGGTATCAGATACGAAACGCACTGAACAACAAGCTGAGCCCCGTCACGTACCCCTCATTAGTTAGTTATCTGGATTTATTTCAAAGTATTTCCACTGATAAGATAGCCCCCAATAATCCATCGAGGGTATTTCTCTAGAACATCCAACAGCCCGTATAAAAAAGACATAGATACAAATTGTTTCAGTGCGTTTAAGATTTAGGGGTGGGGAAATGGGGCAGGTGATTTACCTACATTAGGGGAATTTGAAATTAAAAACAGGGAACAGACACCGCCTACTACGACCTTGTCAATGATAAAATATAAACTACTTTTCATTGGTTGTTTGATTGTACCTTTTTGAATATTACCTTTATATATGCATAAGGCACAAATTTATTATTTGTCGTCACCATCATCTTGAGCCTTATATAATCCCGACTTGACTCCATAAAAACGTTTTGTTTTTATATTCCTAAACGCCAAAAACAACATTCGTTCAATGAGTTAATATCCATAAATAAAGATTATCAGATAACTGACACATACGTTCACACTTTTAACCTTATATTTATTATTTAATTCCTTTCTACTACCTATGTATAAAGTATAAAATAACGATATCCCACACAAAATATTTTTGTAAAATATTTGTTAGAGCGGTTCACCGGAATCCTTTCATTGGAGCACTGCAAAGTCATTTGTTACATACAGTTATTTTTAACAGGAAATCTCCCCCCCAATACATGACAGGTAATGGACCCATATCTCAGATTGATAACAATGAAAAACTAATTGCCAATTCACTTAATAATGAATTTTAATATTTTAATAGGTGATTTAAGGCATAGTTACTTTGGAGAAGCTATGCATTTACATCCTGTGCTGCCTCCAGTTACATGTCAATTAGGCAAGGTCAAGATTACTCCCGTTGATGTATACAATACTACATATAAGAAATATGACAAATAAATGTTCAAGTGGAGTAGATAATATTACATATTAACAATAAAATATAATACTATTTGTTCCTGTTTTGTGTCATATATTAAGCTTGTCTTTAGAATCAGGGTTTTCCTGATGTATTGAAAACTTCATTTGATGTTTCTGTATTTAAGACAGGCGATAAGGTAGTTATGCCAAATTGAAACCCGGTATTTTTGAGTTGTAATTCTAAAATTTTAGAGACGCATGGAAAAATAAACATATGGTTATATACTTGGTTATATGTTAACTAATAATTTAATTTCAGAAATAATTTGGTTTCATATCTGGAAGCGGGATTGATTTAGCTCTATATCAGCATGTCAAGTCAGTTACCACTAGGATTGAAAAGGGTAATCGTACTGTATGAGTATACTGTATATTGATTTGTCGAAAGCATTCAATCTTATTAATTCATATAACTTTATCGATTAGCTTAAAGGGTACGGTATAAGAGGTATCTTACTTGAATGCCCCCTCTTAATGGTTTGTGCTGTATTCAGGGGCGGCCCGGGATATAAGCGAATACGCGGCCGAGGTTGATATCAAAATATAACGTTTATGACAACACAAACCATTTGTCGTAAACATTCTGTTTATTTTTCGTTTTGTCAGTTTTGCTAACCAACAACTCTTAATTTAGATGTTATGGTATCTTATGCGCTAGAAACGTGAGCGATGTCGCTTATGACGCTAGTCGCTTATCGCTAGCAATAATTACGGCTGCGGAGCGGCCGGGGCTTGACTTACACCCCATGCAAAATCTCCAGTAAAAACGCATTTCACCGTAAAATAAACATGCAGAATTATAAAGAATATTAGCAGAAATCTAAGGCGTTGAAAAGATATTTCACGGTTGCACTGTCATGTGTGAAAATGAACGACAAACAACCTGACTGAATCTGATCATGACGATGACGACATATTTGATTACTTTTACATTACTACACTTGTATATTACTTATTATCAGGGCCGCCGAAATCCATGGCGACCTTGAGACTTTTTCCTCCACGGTTTAAGGGTCCTTTAATACACTTAATCCGGGTAAACCCATTTAAGAAATAGGACCGCTTTCGGGTAGCAGTTTACCCGGAAGAAGAAGAGAGCAGGCGCTAGCTCAAATGAAACATAATCCACAACCAAAACATTTTATTTATATTTATATAGAATGATACAATAAAGAACTAAGTAATATGTAGAAAAAGTCCGGACCCTCCCCCCCATTTTTTGTATTTATTAAAATAAACAAATGTCCTTTGAGTAGTGATAGTAACTTAAGGTAAACTATCTTTTGGCATCGTTGAAACTTTTCTGAGTGTCCCCCAAAAATGGGGGATTTAGGGAGTGACTCAAAATTGTTAAATTTAACCCCCCTCTTGAGAGACCCCTCTTTTTAAAGAGCTTTTAAAAAATTAGATGAATGGTACAAATTAGGGATTTGGAGTTGCAGTCGTATATCTCTTTTCTAACCGAAATAGCAGCTAGACAAAATTTAAATTATGGCTTTCGCCGCTGTACACTAAAAGAGTTTTTTTATTAGGTTTGCATTTTGTTTTATATATTATCACCTTCCAAAGGATATTTGTTTATTTTAGCAAACAAACTAAAACTAGAGGGGGATCCAGATTTTTTTCACTACTCGCAGGAGAATTTCGTAAATGTTAGTAGAGGGTATATGGCAAAGTGACATATGATTCGGCAATTTTTTCCCATGTTATTCTTATGGGGATCAGTTTTTGCACACTTTCCCAATCCCAGCCTATACAAATTTCCTCTTTGGCCTATACCAATGTCCGACCCTTGCCTGTATTAAATACATGTTTCCAAACCCAATCCGTTCCCTATAATTTTTGTTTAATTAATTTTCAAAATCAGTCTATTAAACTAACTTTGGTGTTTATGGTCCGATTTGTTTAAAATTTAGATATGCCATTGTTATCGGCTAGTGTATATGTACACACTACCTACTTTTCCCAAATTCACTATAACGGTCAAATTAACAAATATTTTTAAAAATACGATAGTGCCAATTGCCAACTTCTTTATTTACTGTCCGATTTGATTGATTTTCGGATATGTTATAGGTCTTATATATGTAACAAAACCACACTACTATACTTTCCGCTACCCCCTATAATACAGTCGATATTTTGTTTTTGTTTGTTTATTTTGCTGTAATCAACCCAAAAACTAACTTTTATGTTTATGGTCCGAGTTTTCTTCAATTTGGATATGTTATTGTCCTAAGTAAATACCGCCTACAATTTCCAAATTCAATATTACTGTCAATTTAAACAATATTTGTAAATTACTATACTGCCAATTTCCAACTTCTTTATTTACTCTCCGATTTGTTTGTAACTTGGATATGTTATTGTCCTAGGCTATTGCATCAGTAAGTTCCACCAATCATTTCCATATATATTAAACAATATTTTGCAAATTACTGCTGGTTGCCAACTTATTTATTTACTCTCCGATTTGTCTGCAATTTGGATATGTTATTGTCCTAAGCCACAATGCATTATAAATTACACCAATCACTTCCAAATTCCATATTTCTGTCAATTTAAGCAATATTTTGTAAATTACTGTCAATTGCCAATTTATTTATTTACTGTCCGATTCGAATTATTTTGGATATGTTATAGCCCTCAACCATTATACGTAAAATTAACCACACATTATTTCCAAACTCAATACATTGTATAATTTATAATATATCCACTAAGTGCTAACTTTTGTGTTTATGGTCTGATTTGTCTATAATTTTGATATGTTACTGTCCTAGGCTAATGCATAAGTAAATACAACCTATAATTTCCAAATTTAATTTAAACAATATTATGTAAATTACTATGGTGCCAATTGCCAACTTCTTTTTTTACCATTCGATTTAACTGATTTTCATATATGTTATAGCCCCCAACTCTTATATGTAAAATTACCATATGTTATTTCCAAATACGATACTTTGTATAGTTTATATATAATATAGCCAGAAAAAAACTAAATTTTGTGTTTATGTCCCGATTTGTCTGCAATTTGGATGTGTTACTGTCCTAAGCTCATGCTTTAGTAAACTTTACCCACAATCCCTAACTTCAATTTAAACAATATTTTGTGCCAATTGCAGACTTCTTTATTTACCTTTCGAATTAATTTATTTTCGTATATGTTATTGCCCCCAACCGTTATATGTAAAATTACTATATATATATATATATATTTCTAAATTTGAGACTTTCTAACATTTATATAGTATATCCTAAAATACTAACGTTTTTGTTTTATCGTCCAAATTGTCTACAATTTGTGTTATTGCCCCAAGCTAATGTATAAGTAAACACTACCTTTATCACACATAGGTGTCCTAGGCCAATAATATGCATATAATTAATTATCTCACAATTTGGTTATCTTCAATTTAAATTACTATAGGACCAGCTTCTTTATTTTGCGATATGATTTTATCGATTGTCTTGTACATTATAGCCCACAACTATTGTATAATTAGCTTATATTATTTTCAAATTTATAAATGTTAATCCCAGAATACTATTTTTTGTGTTTATTAGTCGATATCCTGTTGTCCTATATTAGTTTATGAATAAATATTACATACAACAACGAATTATCATAGTGCAGATTATCAGATCCTTAATGGATAATGGATGATGACTTTTAGGATAATATACTAACAACACACTGTTAACAAATTATATACTTTGCAGAGCTAAAACGTATTATATACTATTACTTTAGTTTTTAACTGCCAATTTCTTAATGCTAGATATGTTATATTACCCAAAGACATGTACTATCACCATAATCAAAACTAGTTATTGCCTAAACACCTCTTACTTTAAAACCATAATTGTGATATTTGGTAACTTACAAGCCCAAACGGGTGTTATTGTCCAAAATGTCATCTTAATTGTGAAAATGTTTTGATGGTTATGGCCCACTATTAGTACATGAAAAAAAAATTAAGATGTTTATTTGATTCCCCAATTTAATGTTATCTCCAATTTGTGATTCTTAGACATCTTACAATACCTTATAGATTGTATAGTTTGATTTGCTTGATTGTTGTTTATGTTATAGGAATTGGCTAGTATAAAACATATATTTTATTTGTTATCTAACCAATTTTGTGTTTATAGAGTGATTTTGTCTACAACTGTAAATAATCGTTCTTGACCAAGTCTAGTACGTACTAGGAGGATAGCCTATAATCAATTCTAATTATTTGCTACTTATAATCCAATGCGACATGTAGGATTATTTACAATCCTAATGTTGTTGATTTTTTCTAAACATTCTGGTATATTTATTGATTTTTTCTGGTATTTTTTTTTCTACATCTATAAAATTTAAGAATAAACTGTCTTGGATATATTATTTTGACAGATTTTTAGACACAGTGTATATTCTTTATTAAGTGTTCTGTCCCATATGTGTGCAAATCTGTTATACAATTATGGAATGTCCCTTTAAACTATTACTATAATTCCAAATTCCATACAAATCGAATATGCCAACTATCATTATTTATACATGTCTAAATAAGTCAATTGCAAAGGTCTCAATGTAATTAACATTTGATATTATAAAACTAACAGTACCATCAATCCCGCATTTGTACCTAAATTAACCCACAGTCAAAATTCTATAATATTTTACTGTAAAAACTATTCTTCGTTGGTCCTTGCATACTTAGTATCGGGTTTGTACTAGTAAGTAACCCCTGCATTCTTATGTATCCAATCCTGTAATAGTGTAATTTATGCATGTTTGTCTCTATAATATTAACAGTGCTAATATACGAGTCTTATAATTAAATGGATAACTTCTAATTGCATTTTTCTATAATCTGTTGTATAAGTACCAGAGTTGGCAGAACATGTAATTGTTATGTTAAATGTGTTGTTATGACCAATCCTACATCTTATAACACACTTACATGTCCTTTATATTATTCAATGCGTCGAGACACATTCTACAAGACTGGAACCTTAACGGAGATCTGTTATATAAACACTGCAATAGGAGTCTCAATTGACCTGTTGTCTGTTAAATGTGTACTGTAAAGTAAAACATAAATGACAATTGTCCAATTGTGATAAGACTATATTATTGGAATACAGCTGTTACATAATTTATAAATGACACAATATAAAAAGATGACCAGACCCAAAGATTTATTACATAATCACATTACATTAAGAAATGAGTTGAAGTGAAGTGTAAACCAAATGCCATAGTAAGACAAACACCACATAGTGCAGCACGTTCTAAATAATATCCATTACTATACGACCGTAGGGGGCCCCCTACTTATGACTCTTGTAAAATATCTAGTACATGTCTTTGGGTAATATAACATATCTAACATTAAGAAGCTGGCACTTAAAAACTAAAGTAATAATATGTAATACGTTTTAGCTCTGCAAAGTATATAATTTGTTAACAGTGTGTTGTTAGTATATTATCCTAAAAGTCATCATCCATTATCCATTAAGGATCTGATAATCTGCACTATGATTATTCGTTGTTGTATGTAGTATTTATACGTAAACTAATATAGTACAACAGGATATCGACTAATAAACACAAAAAATAGTATTCTGGGATTAACATTTATAAATTTGAAAATAATATAAGCTAATTATACAATAGTTGTGGGCTATAATATACAAGACAATCGATAAAATCATATCGCAAAATAAAGAAGGTGGTCCTATAGTAATTTAAATTGAAGATAAACAAATTGTGAGATAATTATATGCATATTATTGGCCTAGGACAACAACATGTGCAATAATCAATTAAATCGTCTAAAGTTAGTAGTATTTAGCAAAAACACAGTCAAATAGTATCGAAATGGGGATCAAACATGATAAATAGTTAAGGGCTATACATATCCGAAAAACAATCAAAACGGATGAAAAATAAATAAGTTGGCATCCAACATTAGAGTAATTTACAAAATATTGTTTAAATTGAATTTTGGTGATTGTGGGTGTTATTTACCAATGCATTGGCTTAGGAAAGTAACATATTCTAATATCTATTGATTCGGACCATAAACCCCAAAGTTAGTATTTTGTGGATATATTATATGCAAATAATACAAAAGTATTGGAATTGGAAATATGATATAGCAATTATACTTTAACATACCCGAAAATCAACCAAATGAGATGGTAAATAAGCTGGCATTTGCCACTATTGTAATTACAATTTGTTGTTTGACCGTAATATTGAATATGGAAATTATATGGGGTATTTACCTATGCAATGGTCTAGGATAGTAACTTATCCAATAATAAACCAAATCAAACAGTAAATACAGAAGTTGGCAATTGGCTAACTATTATAATTTACAAAATATTGTTTTAATCAAATTTGGAAATTATAGGCGGTGTTTACTTATGCATTAGGACAATACCATATCCAAATTGTAGACAAATCGGACCATAAACACTAAAGTTAGTTAAACCCATATGTGATGGCTACAGCACGTCTGAGAATCAGGCAAATCAGAGGGTAAATAAAGAAGTTGGCAACTGTTACTACAAATATTAAAATAATTTTTAAATTTTACACATTTTCAAATCCGTGCTTAATATATTGTAGCTATACTTAGGCCTATATTAATGAAGAAGTATCGAAAATAACAAAATCTGACAGTAAATAATTAAGTTCATATTTGCCAAAAGTCATTTATACAATAAGTATAGTAGTATATTATCATAAAGTACAATAGTATTATTATCATAAAGCTAATTCATGCTAGGACAACAACATTATTATCAACAAAATCGGCTGATAACCACCAAAGTCAGAAGACTGTTACGGGACTACAATTTTTAAAATAATTAAAATATTTTACAAAGTATTGGATTTGGTGGTATTTTTTCACACCAGTGCTAATAACACACCCAAAATTCAAACTAATCGGATAGTAAATAAATAATCTGGCATTTGGCACAATAGCAATAATTTATAAAATATTGATTAAATTGGCAGTAATGTTGAATTTTAGAATTATGGGTGATATTTACATATTGGTAGACAGTAACATATCAAAATTACAGTTGAACCGGGCCATAAACACTAAGGTCAGTTATCAAGAAATACCATGTAGATTTTTTAAACTATATAAGGCATTGAATGTAGAAGTAATATATGGTAACTAATCATAAAACAGTCGGATCCTTTAACATATTCAAGAATCAGTCGAATCGGATAGTAAATAAAGAAGATGTCAATTGGCACTAAACTATTTTAGATTTTTTTTATTTATCGTAATACTGAATTTGGGAATTGTATGCGGCGTTTACATACAAACTAGCCTAGAACAATGCCATATCTAAATCACAGTTGAATTGGACCACAAACACAAAAGTTATTTTTTTTTGTCTGAGTTTAAAAATTATGTTTTATAATGTAGGTGACAGATTTGGTTCTAAAATATGTATTTAATATATTTATTATAGGGACGGACAAGAGGTAAGACCGCACAAGTTCAAGTGATCATTATATTTGACTGATGTGACTAAAATTGTATCATTACGTTATTCTTATGGGAAAACAGTGGATTTTGTGTTTCTTTTTCTCCTATTTACTCTTCGCCCCCAATTTTAACTTCCAAGTGTTGAAAGCACATGTTTTTATTTGAAAAGTTTAATTTAAACGTCAGAAAAACTATATAGTTTTCAAAATATGCATTGCATGTTCTTTTACTTGTATATTTATTGATATTTTTGTTTATGTAACATTTTTGTTTAAGTACATACCGCTAGTTTAAGCGTAATTCTGTTCTTTAATTTACACATCTATGTTTCATTTTGGCGAACTTCCTCCATAGGAAGGAAGCTATTATCGTGAGTTGCATAGTGGAAGGGTATATGGTAAACCAGGGTATAGGGTATCGTTGGCAAACATATAATTTATTAATTGTAACTGATATATTTTGATCTGTAGATTCCAGATGTAAAACAGTTTTTTGTAGGAAACTCATATGTAACTGCACTAAACACTAGTTTTTTAAATTTGGTACATGTTTTTTATATGGGAATTCAAATGTTCAGCTTTTTCTATGACTGTTAACACGACAACAGCCATAAAAAGGTCCAATTTTAATTAAATTTAGGACATACATCTAAATTAGCATTTGTTTGAACGAGTTCGAAAACTAGACGGATGACTACTTCCAAAGGGGAGTATTTATCCCGTTTATGTGTCCGTAAATGCGATAACTTTGGAATTAAACCTGCGATTTCAATGAAATTTGGCACAAACGTGTAAAGTGACATTCATGACTTTTAAGTTCGAAATCCAGGAGATCGAACCATGGGAAGGTTTTTTTGGGACGTTGACAATTTAAAAAAAAATAATTCTTTACCCTATAATTTTTAAAACACTCGATTTTGGTTTGGCCATTTAAAAAAAGAATTTTTTTAATCGTTAACCTAGGTTAGCAGAGAAAATAAAAAAACGTGTTTATAAAATGTCCCATGTTAATCATGAGGAAAAAAGGATTTAACTTTTCCTCAGTTAATTTTAGTGAAAACTTCACATTTGTTTTACCAATAAGTTCAGCTCTATAAAACAAACATTTTAGTGTTTAAATTGTGATTCTACGTCCAACCGTTGCAGGTTGCAGAGATATTTAAAGTGTCAGATACTGTATTTGTCTAATGTTATCCTTATGGATAATAAATACAACTGATACTGTATCTCGATTATTTATGAATGTAAATTGATGAAACTTGGTATGTGGCTTCACCTAGTATAGGTAAATTGATATCTCCACACAAACAAAATATTTTTTGTTGATTGTCCCAGTAGCAGCAAACCTGCATACTCAGCCCTAGTGTTATTCTTATGGAGAATAAGTAAAGTTTTATCTCCCTTAATTATGAACATAAATTAATAAAACTTGGTATGTAGTTTCGCCTTGTTGAGTTTTATTGATAACTGCATGAAACACATTTCTTATCTTTCATGATGCAATTCTGCATACTCAGACCTAATGTTATTCTTGTGCAGAATAAATCAAATGCTATATATCACTTATTTATAAATTTATTTTCATGAAACTTGTAAGTGGCTTTATGTGGTCGTGAGAAATATATAAATGCATTGGAAATTTGCTGAGTCGCAGGTTTGCTGTGACGTGGGTATTGCTGAATACAACTAGAAAATCATAGTAAACACTTGATTATTTTACAGTTATAAATTTAAAGAAGTGTCTTGTAATAGTAGATCGGTTTAAATAGTATCGTCAGATAAAAACTTTTGTTGCATACAGGACCTTAGAGCGATTCCATTACTATATTTTTGACCAACTAGTATTTTTCTAAGGCATCATTATCTAAAATTTAATAATGAAATGATCTTAGCCACAGATAGCAACCGATTACGGTGGATGGTGGATCATTGATGCTGAGGTATTTCGTAACGTATTGTGATGCCGGGGTGCGCGGGTGGCCTTGGAATGGTGACGTCCTAGGTTAAGTGCAGGTAGATCCACACCGCCGGCCTATGGGCTGTAGTCATAGGCTAGCCAGTGCAGTGCGTGGTCCTCTCTCGCTCAACCCACGTTCTCTCTCATCCAATTCAAAGAGTAAGTGAGAGTTACTCCTTTATGTTTTCGTTCAGTCTTAAAAATATGTTTTTTATGTTTACGTATGATTAGAATCAGATTTTTTACAACGAATATTCATTGCGACTTTCATTTTTTATATTGTACGCTGGACACGAGCAAAAATTACAATTAGTGCTATTTATTATGCAGTGTTTGGGTTTGGAACATTGATTTCAAAACATATTAAATTTATTAAATATTCGATGGTTCTTAAATTTTATTATGCATATTTTATTTTAAGGGGGTTTCATATTAAATTTATTTGATGTAATTTCAATGAAACAGGATAAAAATAAACTACGTCTCACAACACTACAAAGTATATTTACTATTTAAGTTATTTATTTGCTATTAAAGAAATTATTAATTTCAATATGTCATATGCCGTAAAATGTATTAAATTAACTATTCATGTTATGTAAGTAATAAAATATAAATTTGGATTGTTTTGAATTTTTTTACGTGGGGGTTATTATTAAAGCTGTATTCGTCGTAGAATACACTTCATTCACTTTTTTTGTAAAAAAGTTTAAGACATTACGTATACTATGCAAATTTTAGTTGGATAAACTTTTCGATCAGATGTTTTACTTGGTGTAAATATAATAAATATAAATGTCATAGGAGCAGATTTTCAATATCACGCGACAGCATAACGAAAACGTTTGTTCCATTTTCATTTATCGAGTAGTATACCAATATAATACCATCAAAAATAATAAAACAAGATTTTTTCCTAAAGTTATAATTGTGCTTTATAAACTGTTATAAACACATAAATCAATATACACAGGTCAAAAATACGTAAATCGTCATACAAAACAGTATTTGTTCAATATATCAAGTTAAAATACAAGTTAAGAGTTTTTGATTTGCTGCCGTGGTCGATTTACGTCAAACTGAACTGTTTACTCAACACGCGAGTCATGTCACTACACATATTATAGGTGCGATGGAGTCAAGGTTCTTTATTAATATTTCCTGTAACAACATATTATAAATGTCGTATAAACAATAATTGCCTCTTAGATGATAGCCTTGGAAACTGCCTTGGCTGACCCTTAATTTATTTATTATTTCAACCCTACGGAATTTATTTAAACTGTATAACTTATTAAACTCCGATAAACTTCATTACCACGTTGCATTTAATTTCGGTTAAATTAAATTCAGCCTGATTCACGACTTTACTACTGTATACTGGGACATTCTTAAATTTGTTATAACAAATAAATGAAATTAACAATAGACAAATGAGTCCGAGAATTTAAATTTACATTATGAATTTGCTAAGTAAATTGTTTTGTCTGAAATATATTTATTTTGTAACTTTATACTTATGAAAATAAAATACCTTTTTTGTGTGTTTAATACTGTAGGTAATTAAATACCGATACTGAAATTAAATAAACGTATTGCAATTTTACATTATACCCTTCATTACGTATATATAGTAAATATGAAAACTAACTATTTATTCTGCCTATTTCAACGAGAAGGAGATCCTTTGTTTTAACGTTTGAATGACGCACCAACACGAAGGTTAAAGGATAAATAACGAATAATTGGATAAATGCAAAACTGGACTTGCAAGCTAGCTTGTTATTGCAGGTATAAAGGATGAAGGTAGCCATTTTCTGACAGAACAAAACACCATTACTGCCAATTGGAAAAGAAAGTGACTATTTCAAACTAACAATCATAGTAACGTACCTAATTGTTAAAAATTCTAGTACTCTTTAAAATTTACACGCGGAAAATTCAGGAAATTTTATCTGTAAATAGAACTAATTGTTAAGAATATAATATTTGTATGTGTAAGATTTTGTTAAACTTGGTACATTTCCAATAATTAGTAATTGATAGGTAATTTTACTGCAAACTAATATATTTTAATTTAGAACCAAATTTTTCGAAAATTCAGTTTGTTTATTTTTAGACTGAGCCACAATGTAACATTGTGATACTTGAAGTCAAACTAATTATTTAACTTTTGTCAACATATTACAATTATATTTAACTGTAAAATAATTTTGATCTATTTGTTAACTTATTCAATTTCTTTAGATCCCGTTTTTTTTAAATCGGACATTTATTTGTCACCATTTCAAAAATATAGCTTCTCCCTGATTTCAATCCATTTTTTGTTCAAGTATTTAAAATATTTTCCTTTAATCGGAGACTCCTTGTCTGGACTGTCACTTTAATCGGAAACAAACGTTTGTATTCTTTAACTTTTTAAATCATGACATTACTTTCCAAAATATCGAATGTTTTAAATGCGACTCTCAACGAAATTGAATTTATCGTGTCGTCTATGATACCAAAAATAACAGATGTAACCAACAAACTAAGTGTCCGTGATATAACCGAGCAAATAACTATTAATCAAAAGCAGCTGATAAACAACACGTTACTGATGACATCTTAAACTGTTTCACCTTTTACATTTGAAATTCTGTCTAGTTTACAAACTACACGCTCATAAATCCATAACTAATATGAACGTAATTACAAAGATAACCATATTACTCTATAACCATATATGACATCTCCAAACAAAGTATTGTCCTTCAGGCCCTCGTTATTGTAAAATGTGTGACGTATAACTTCAAATAAACCGGTTTGTATATTCTTCAATTTTTTTAGGATTAGAATACTTAAAAACACATTAAACTATAAGGTGTTTCAGAACCAGAATTAGAATCAATCTCTTTATTGTCACATAACATTTTTTCAGTTCTAGCGCAGCTAGAAAAACAGGTGACATTGTCAAATAGTTACTTACATATTATACAAATTTACATATATTTTACTGCACATTGTCAAAGTAATAAACTAAATGTATAGCAAGACAGTTGTAGGCCTACCTAAGAAATAAAATAACTAATCAGATTGAACTATCATGTGAGTGTATAAAGACTTTTTTGTTTTAAGACCATTATTGTAGTAACTCTTTTTTTTACTGTATAACTTGACTGGTTGTCCATGCTTGATTACGTTTATGACAATAAAGGCTTCTTGATTCTCGATTTAAATATTCATCAACTGAGTAGTATACCTTGGCCAGTAAAAAATATTTTATTTCGTAGCTAAATTTAGAGATATCTGTTACTAACTTAAACTCAGAAGGTAATTTATTCAAAAGTTTCATTCCCATATAATGAGGTGTTCTCTTTAAAAGATTAAGCCACTTTTAAATCTGGTATCATAGTCATGATGATGTCGATGCTTAATTAAGCTCTTCATATTATTGTTTACAAAAATTAAAACTCGAAATATATATAGCACAGTAAAGTTAGCAAAATTTAGATTTTTGAAAATAAGTTTACATGATGCTCGTGGGGGCGAAAAATTCATTATTCTAAGATACTTTTATTGAACTTTAAAAATTGATAAAGCTTCCTTTTTTACTTACCAAAACTCAATACCATAGAGAATTACAGAATAAAACATGCATAATAAACCATTATTTTAGTTTTTAAATCGACTACTTCACGAATTACAAGCATGTGATGGATTGAGCTTATCTTTTTTGAAATATAGACAATTTGATTACAATAGTTGTTGGGCCGTTTAGTCTCAGACCATTTGCCCTGAACCACTCAGATAACTGAAAAAGGGATTGATATAAAATATGTCTCATCGGCGTAATATAAATATAAATATAAATTAATTCATCGGCGTGTTTTGCTTTGAGGATTTCAGTTGTGTCGTCTGCATATAGTATAACATCTACAGAAATATTGCTAGGAACATCATTTGCATGGATTAAAAATAAAAGAGGTCCTATAACGGATCCCTGAGGAACCCCACATTTAATTCTTTCCCAGGTAAAAATTAATTTATGGTTACTTTTTGTTATTACGTTACGCTGAAAACTGTTAGATAAGTAAGATTGCATCACATTTAATGTAGAACAAGAAAAAAATATACAATCAAAGTTTCTTTAACAGAATACCATGTACCACACAATCAAAGTTTAAGTTATTGTATTCAAGAAATACCAGTACCTAAAAAGAAGGTTATTTCTCATTTTTATACATATAAGTCTGGTCGAAAAACTATTTCCTGTCCTACACAGTTACTCTTTCCTACTGTTGAATTTCACGAACTGAGATAGATCGAACAAAAAAATAGTATCAGTATAGAGGAATGAGAATGCCCTAAAACTAGTACAGCTGATATTTTTTGTTCGAGAACGAAACTCAGAAGGCATTCCAGTTCGTGATAAGGTTCCAAGATGAAGTTAGTCATTCTGACATTAGCAAAACTCACCTGACTTCACGATAAACGACGGAACGCTGACTTGACCATTCAATCTAAATCTTACGTGGAGCCAAGGCCTGTCTATCAATTCCTGTGTTTTTTCTCAAGGTTGCTTATACATTTTTGCATGTTCTGGTTGAGCCTTTATGAAGCGCGTCGTAACCACAATTAAGATTTAAATTTTAAAATAAGCTATTTACAGAAAAATACCGCTAAGATTGTATTACAGCGTGAACAGTTTTATTTTTGTATATTTTAGACGATATTAAGATTATGAGTTGTGTACTCTATCCATCGCATCCATTGTGGTATTTATTATGTATCGAAGTAAGATCTACAGTTACGTACAACTTTTTAAATTACACCTTCAACTTAACGTGCGTCTTTAACAACATTAGACAATTCTTGCAATGACTACATTATGTAGTCATTGATTCTTGGTTCAAAATTAATTATTGGTGATAGTGGGTTTATGCTATTTAAGAATTATTGCGGACATTTTCCATAATTGATTAGTAAAAGCAAAGTGTCTCGACATTTCGTGATCTGGAAACTGATCCCGAAATGTCTCTAAACTTTTTTTTTCTTATCAGTGATGGAAAATGTCCGCAATAATTTAGAAAATAACACAATCTTAGAAAACCTTGAATAATTGCAACGGTTGAAATATAAAGTATAAAATGGTGAATATATTTATTTTGTAAACGACTTTTATGGTGGATAGTGAGTTACTGGAACATTATGCATGCCTAAATATTGTTAAACTTTACATCCAAACGAGTTATTGCATCTCACATCACGCAATTTCAAATTAAATAAATGCTAAGGTAGTGGTCACGTTGTAAGGCAGTCAGTCACTCTACAATAAGACAGTACAGTGGAACCTCACTAACTCGAACCTCAATAAGTCGAATTCCTTGATAACTCGAATTTTTGTTATTCCCCTTGAACTTTCCTACCTAGTGCTATATTATTTTACCTCTATAAGTCGAAGGGTTAGCAGGAAACTCCTCAATAACTCGAATTTGTTCAGTATTCTTAGCTTGTCACCGCACCTCTATAAGTCGAAGTTTTAGTTGTAGAACCATCATAACTCGAATATGTACAATCACCATACCTGTATAAGTCGAAGTATTGACTAGATAACCTCTATAAGTCGAATTTGTTAATTCACCAAACCTCCAGTGACTTTTCAGCTGGAAATTCCAACCCTCCCTCCTCACTACACCTCTTTCCTGGGTGCTCCTGGTGTCGGTAAAACAATCGACGAATTTATGTTGATGAGCAACGCGCATATCAAACAAACGCACGGGTTACACCTATGTGAGGATTTCATTTCATAAATAAGGAACAGTCTCATATTGTTGTAAATTATGTACTTTTCTGAAATAAAATGGTTTTGATTTTATTAGATTTGTGTCCGGTGTGTCGTTAGTCAGTGCCAGTTTTAGAGGTTCTGGATGTAGTGCGTGAAACGTAGATTTTAGAGATTATTGCGGACATTTTCCATCACTGATTAGTAAAAACAAGTTTCACTACTAATCAGTGATGGAAAATGTCCGCAATAATCTCTTAAACAACATAAACTCACCATTACCAACAATGGATTTTAAACAAAGAAGTCGTTTTCAGGTTGTGTTTTTACTAAGTGTTTGCAGTTTGGCAAAACGTGTTGGCAAAACTCTATCCTATGAGGAAAAGTTGAAGATTATATGAGGCTGTTGACACAGGAAATAAAATAGTGATATCGGGAAGCAAATTGGAACACCAGTGAACACTCTTTTGACAATTTTAAAACAAATATAATTATCGTTTTGCTTCACCCAAATTCCAACAATGCTCTGCAATTTGAATCGTTATCATGTTTTGTTCCCTTTTAGTTTTAATAGCAAATTATTTTAATAGCCTACAGTTCATTGATGTTCAGCTAAATTGAAATTGATGCGTAGTTGGTCAGAACTGACTTCCGTAAGGGAGCGGGATTTGTTTGATGCAGATGATAAGAGGTGAGCAAACAACGTCTATAAATAGACAGGAAGTGGTTGAACGGGAAAAACATCACCAAAATAACGAACTATGAGTCATTATTTGTTTAATTTCCTACTCTACAATATTTTCACTGAAGGAAGTGTTTTTAAGTATTTCATCCTCTACTACGTTAACCAAAGAAGCTTTACAAAATATTTCCGGGCTTTTTTATACATGACAATTGTTTAAATCCTTTGTAATGTTAAAAATTATTATTATCCGGTATGATTATTTATGATAAAAATCACGAAGTGATGTAAGGATTCTACCCTTCCATGATCCATCTAATGCGTTACGGTGACCCTCAATAAGTCGAAGTCTGTGGAGAATCACCTTGATAAGTCGAACCTCGATATTTCTAAATATTCGATAACTCGAATTTTTCCCGTTCCCCCTGAGGTTCGAGCTATCGAGGTTCCACTGTATAAGTAAACAAATAAATAAATTGAAAAAATCAATTAATCCGTATTATTGTTTATTTATCCTATTATATCCACCACTTAACCACCAAATCAGCCCTTTTGATGTACATAAATAAAGAGGCAAAAATCATACCTTTTATTAATTCTGCAATAACTTTCTTATACAGCAGCTACTTAAATGTTGAAAAGAACACGAAACAAATGTTAATTTTGACAAACGACCTATTGCACTGTCAGATCGGGTGTCTATTTACTAAGATGAAGTACAATAATGTTCACTTGACACTCTCCACACTAACAAGGCGGTACTAAAACTGCCCACTCACGCAGCCAATAGCTTTCAGGCACACAATATCACATAGGGGACATACAAACGTCACGTAACGTATCGGAGGAGGTGGTATGTCGCAGCGTTACATTGCGTTATTTTGAGAAGGGGTGAGTAACACAAGCATTTGAAACATAACGCTGCAATTTTAAAAATAATTCGTTCAGTAATATTGACTGGTGGATATCATGCAGTTTGGATATTTTATTTTATTATATGTTTCTTTAAAATTTAACTTAAGGTAATTTATTTATTTTGGTTTATTTCAGACTCGTTTAACTATCGCTGTTACTTTTTTGGAGTTTTTTATCTTGCTCTAGGTAAAAATATTTGTACTTTAAATAATTTATTTTGTTTGTATTTATTATTATATTTCATGATTACTGATGTACGGTAAAATCTGTTTTTAATTTGTTTCATAAACTGGATCAAATTTGAAATCGAATATTATTTTAATTAAACCTTGTAAAATTACATAAAAAACTAATATTACACTTTTTATAATATAAAAGCTTGTTTAAGGTTACTGCAGTTGCGTTACGTAATGCTAGTGGGGTGGGGGTGGATGTCACCTGCGTTACGGAGCGTTGGGGGGGAAGTAGTGACGAAAATGCGTTACGTAATATTTGTGTATCAACAAAAACACTATTCACATCACATCCACACCCTACTCGATTGGCACTTGAAAGTTCTGACCATACTTTCAAGTTCAGTTCTTTTAGCGAATTTCCCCTATAGGGAAGAAGCTATTACCGTAGGTCTCATGGTAAGATTTAAGCCCGAGACCATGACAAATTTTTTTTAGGTCCCCAGATGACTAAAACACTATTTGTTCAAATTTATATATATATGTATCTATCTATCTATCTATCTATATATATATATATATATATGTGTGTGTGTGTGTGTGTGTGTGTGTGTGTGTGTGTGTGTGTGTGTGTGTGTGTGTGTGTGTGTGTGTGTGTGTGTGTGTGTGTGTGTCCGTGAATGCGATAACTTGAGTAAAAAACGTCCGATTTCGATGAAATTTGGCTCAAATGTGTAAAATAACATTTATGACTTTAAGTTCGAAAACCAGAAAAATCGGGCCATGGGAAGGGGGGTTTATGGGGGTTTTAAATTTTCCAAAAATCAGTTTTTTGCATTTTTTACCCTAAAATTTTTAAAACACTTAATTTTGGTTTAGACCATGTTATAGAGCTTAAAAAACAAATAATATGGTATTTTGAATTATTAAGCTAGGTTAAGTGGTTGTTGAGAAAATCCAAAAAAACCTGCTCATAAAATCTCCTATGTGAATCTTATGGGAAAAAGGTTTTTGGTTTTTCCTAAGTTAATTTTAATGTAAACTTCACATTTGCTTTTACCAATCAACTCAGCTCCACAAAACAATCATTTTGGTGTTTAAATTGTGATTCTACGTCCAACCGTTGCAGAGATATTCAAAGTGCTAAACACAGGACGTTGTCCAATGTTATCCTTATGGAGAATAAATAAAATTTGATATCTCCATTATTAATGAATGTATATTGATGAAACTTGGCACGTGGGGTCACGTAATACTGGTATATTGATATTTGCACAAAAAATTGATTTTTTGTTGATTATCCCCGTAGCAGCGAACCTGCGTACTCAGCCCCCATGTAATTCTTATGGAGAATAAGTAAAATGTAATGACTCCCTTAATTATGAACATAAATTAATACAACTTGGTATGTGGCTTCACCTTGTTGAGTTATATTGATATTTGCATAAAAACCCAATTTTTTAGTTCCTTGTTGCAGCAAACCTGCTTACTCATCTCCCATGTTATTCTTATGGAGAATAATTAAAATGTTATATAGTGCTTACTTATGATTGAATATTGATTAAACTTGGTATGTGGCTTCACCTAGTTAAATTATATTTATATTTGCATAAAAACCAATTGTTTGTGTTCCTTGTTTCAGCAAACCTATGTACTCATCACCAATGTTATTCTTATGGAGAATAATTAAAATTGTATATATCGCTTATATATGAAAATATTTTTATGAAACTTGGTATGCGGCTTTATATGGTATTAAGACATATATTATGCATTGGAAATTCGCTGAGTACGCAGGTTTGCTGCGACGGGGGTATTTTTGCTTGAGAAGATAGGTTTTGAGTTTGAGTACTGGTAAGACATGATTGTTTCCCACTTTAGTACCTACGAATTCTTATAAATAACAATGGAACTATTAATTACTTGCAGGCACGGATACAAGGGGGAGTAATGGGGATCATGACCCCCCCCCCAAAAAAAGCCTCAGACCTTCACAGATTTTACCCATTCATGGTAAAGGTAATTACATTTTATCAAGTGGTCGTTTTTGGAACACTTATGACAGTTTTAAGTACTTCATGAGTGAAAAAGACTTAGCACTCATAATCACTGAATGACCATTGCGACGCTAGCTCTCGCATTGTTGCAAGTCAGGTGTTAACTTAAAAACTCCAAATAACAAATTAAATATACCAATAACCAAGGTGGTCTATTTGTTAGTAACATTTTATTTGTTGATTTGCTCATAGTTTATTCAATTTCATTGCTAGAATAGATACGTGAAGCAAGCAAACAAAATTAAATTGCTTCAATTTTGATTACCTTTATTACACTGATTTAAGAGATTTGAATGACCAGTTTAGAAAAATCCATTACTACAGTTCAAAGAACGAGATTATTTAATTTATTTCTCACAGATGTACTAACCTAACCAAATCACCGACTGACTTTTTTGACGCAAATCGTTAGGCAGTGTTGTCTCCAGCATAACCATAACCAATGGACCTCCTTGATAATAACCAAACAACTTCATCATACTTTTAGGTTAGGCCTATGTAATCTCTTTTCAATAGTCAATTCGTTGGTGTACAATTTAAAATATACTGTTCTATGAGGAGTGGCTTAAGGAGGGGTTTTAGGCCCTTAGTTGAAGGATTTTCTCTTTATTAAATCTAACGCTGCTTTAATCATTAATTGCTAGGGCTGGTCATCACTGCATATTGCATCCACTGAACTGTGTTCATACGAGGCAAATTAGTTCTACAATATTTTTATTGTTTAGTCGTTCATTAAATTTTTACTATAGGAAATTATTGTTTTTAAAATTCGTAAATTCGTAACTTATTTTAATAAAGCCGTGAAATAAACTTCTACGGCCTAAAAATCACATAACTTTTTGTAGGCTAATTTTTTTCATAACCATTTATTCCGGTTTCTGTAGCAGGATTTTCAAATATTTCGTAGGAACAATTCCAAATCCAACAAGTCCAATTTTGCCGTAGGAACGGAGATTGCAGAGGGGAAAATGGCGCCACCATGTAGGCTTCACTTTTTTGGAGATTAGTATTTGTATGATAACACTAGATGTATTAAGCTCGTTGCTCGATACTATGATTTTCACTCACGACCTCATGACCCCCCCCCCCCAAAATGATAGTCTGGATCCGCCCCTGATTGCTTGTTTATATACAGTACCTAACTGTATTATTTACATAGAAAATTATTCAGTCTAGTTTTTACAAAAAATACCGTTTACCGATTCCGTTTGGTTGAATCCTTCCCATGGTCTGATTGGTGAAATGTTGATAGTTTGAGGGTTTCGGTGGCTGGGGGTCAACATTAGCTCTCCAAGAGACCGTTAAAAACTAAAAGTACCTTTTACGATTTTTGCTATAGCACTGTTAATTATTGTCATGTTTGTTAATTACTTTCATGTGGAGTTAACTAAAAATATAACTAAACTCGTGTCTCACAACTCTTTTCTGGTGTATAAGTAAATTGAATATTGCTGGTAACTTATTAAATATCGGAACAAGTCTTGTTCGGTTTTTAAATAAATATAAACTGATATTCTACTACTTTTTTAACAATAAAAGCTAAAATCGTAAAAAAAATTGGGAGCCTGTTTATTTCTACAACTATTATAACTCTTTGTATTGATATGCCTCGAAAGTCATTCCTTGGCGTGGTCAAGGCGACGGATTCCCGAATCCAGTCAGCGGCCTGTCGTGGGTTCGAATCCCTGTTCTGGCATGAAATTTGTATCTTGTATAATGTACAACTCGTTCACCCCTTGCTTCACTGGATATGTTTCACGCACAGACCTACAGTCATATATTTGCAAAGTAAGGCAAAAAAGAGTCTGCCAACCTCTTTTTTGGAAAAATAATATTGAAAAAATAATTTTGGAAGAATTTTGAAATAATTTTGGAAAAAAAAAGATTTGGTAGTAAATGTATTTTGCATACGAACAAGTCCTACAAATAAACTAAATGACATTTTCGCAGCGCCGGCCGTACAGAATATACGGTAGATACATCTGGGGTTTATCAATTTTTTTGTATGTGACGGAACCGTATTTTCCACTGACGAAGTATTTAATACAAGGAGGATGTGCCGTGACATGTTGCCGGATAGCGTTACACTTGGCTTGGGATTTCACATTGCGGAGATGTTGCTGCCGTGCGACATAATTACTCTCTGTGTTTGCGACTTTCCCTTATTCAGGAAGTTTCAAGTGGCTAATTAATAAGTCTGTATACAATTTGTTATCGTGTGAAACCACACAATAATCAGAGACTCGTCTAGTTGCCAATATATATATATATATTTAGGGATTTTTATCTTATGGAATATTATAACGTTACGCGGGATAGAAAGTGATTGTGGAAAACGTGAGGCTATCACCGTGATTTTACGTTGCTACTGCATTTTCTAACTGTAAATTGTATTTCTTATTATATTTTCCAAACTTTTCCAAACGATAGTCATTATTCATTTTTAGTTGTTCCAATATTATACATGTTCATACTATTTTAGTAATATGTACTAAAATTATATCAAAACGTACTTCCTTAATATGCACCTACAGTCCGATTATCGAAAGAAAGTGACTGGCGGAGTGGCCGCGCGCGACCGAATATTCTAAATTTCCATAAAGTCGTGGAAACGTAAAACACGTTGTTAGAAATTTCCGATAAACGTTATTTACATCGTCAGTTAAACACGTTTACAGCACATTTTTCGAATATTTTGTATCTTATTCCGATGAGTTTATATTGATAGTTATATTTTAAATACGCGAATTGAGACATTTTTAGTAATTCATGTTTAAAATAATTTAACTATCAATATAAACTCATCGGAATAAGATACAAAATATTTGTAAATATCCCCATTGCAGCAAACCTGCGTACTCCGCGAATTTCCAATGCATAATATATGTCTTAATACCACACAAAGCCGCATACCAAGTTTCATAAAAATATACTCACATATGAGCGATTTTAATTATTCTCCATAAGAATAACATTGGTAATGAGTACGTAGGTTTGCTGAAACAAGGAACACAAACACCAGGTTTTTATGCAAATATAAATAGAATTTAACTAGACGAAGCCACATACCAAGTTTCATCAATATTCAATCATAAATAAGCGCAATATAACATTTTAGTTATTCTCCATAAGAATAGCATGGGGGCTGAGTAAGCAGGTTTGCTGCAACAAGGAACAAAAATGGGTTTTCATGCAATTATCAATATAACTCAACCAAGTGAAGCTACATACCAAGTGTTATTAATTTATGTTCATAATTAAGGGAGTCATTACATTTCACTTATTCTCCATAAGAATAACATGGGGGCTGAGTACGCAGGTTTGCTGCTCCGGGAATAATCAATAAAAAATCAATTTTTTGTGCAAATATCAATATACCAGTACTTCGTGAAGCCACATACCAAGTTTCATCAACATACATTCATAAATAAACAAGATATCAAATTTGATTTATTCTCCATAAGGATAACATTGGACAACTTACTGTGTTTAGCACTTTGAATATCTCTGCAACGGTTGGGCGTAGAATCACATTTTAAACACCAAAATTATTGTTTTGTGGAACTGAACAGATTCCAAAGTAGTATAGAAATAATTTATAATATTTTTAATATAATTTGAAATGGTTTTGAAATGAGTTTGTGTTTGAAATGAATTAAATGAATTTAATATAATTATGACATAGCTTTACAATTAACGAAAAATTATTTTGAAAACATGTATTAAAATCATTTCTATATAAGTTTTAATATTATTATAAATAACTGTTACAAAACTCTTTTAAAATAATAGTAAAAATGTTTTTAAATAACTTTAAAATGTTATTAATATAATTTTAGAATATTTTCAACTACAAAATCTGACGCTTTTTTAACATGACATTAAATAATTTAAAATCATTGTTTCATCGATTAAAAATTATGTAGAAATCAAGAGTGATAATAAGTTTAATATTAGTTTCAAAATATTTTTAAAATATTAATTTTTTTATAAATACTTTACAATTATATTAAATAATGTTTTATTAACTCAATGGAAAATCATAACTAAACTTTTAAAAATAATTTTAGAATAAAATGTATGAAATTAAAATTTGGTTATTTACCTTTTAAGAATAGGCCTATGTGATTTTTTAAATTATAAGTGTTGTTTTTTCATTGATTAGAAGATATGAGAAACATGGTGCTTAGCAAACAAGTTCTGAATTTGTTTCAAATTAGTTTATATTTAACCAAAATGAGTTAATATAGTAATCGCGTTTTCAGCCTTCAAAAACGTATAAAACAAAATAAATACTTTTGTGGGCTCTTTTATATTTTTTGTATGCAAATGATTTTTATACTACTGATACCGTATTGCTCATCTATTTTAAATGTATTAAAGAAAAATTACAAGTTTTGTTTCTATAACCTTAAAATATGTATACAATTTACAGCGTTTACCAGCAACAGCAAAAGCAAACGAGGAATACTATAGTTTCACCAAGTCCCCGTAGGATGTAGTTAATTGGTTATTTTATATTGCCAGCCTGACCATGATTAATCAAGGGGTGAAGTGACCAAGGGGTTAAGACGTATATCTCGTGATCTAAAGGTTGTTCGTTTTATACCCGGTTTGGTCATTATATTTTTGAAGGTTCAATGATTTGTATGGGTGTTACATTAGTCAGATTGTAAAAATAAGTATACAGTATTTTTGGAGTAAATATTATATTTTTAATTTATAAATATTTTTAAATCTTTTAAAATTAATAAAAAACCCGATCTATAAGTTATTTTAAAATTACTATAAAATCAATTTTAAAATAATTTGAAAATATTATGAAATGGATCAGAGGGGACTTTTTTTTGTAAAAAAAATATTTTATAATAATTTTGAAACCATAAAAAATTATGTTAAAATTATTTTAAAACTAATTTGGCTGTTACTAATGCTACTTGGGTTGGTAAAAGCAAATGTGAAGTTTACATTAAAATAAACTGAGAAAAAGGCAAAAAACTTGTTTCCATAAGATTAACATGTGAGATTTTATGAGTAGGTTTTTTGGATTTTCTCCGCAACCACTTAACCTAGGTTAATAATTCAAAATACTATATTATTATTTGTTTTTTAAGCTCTATAACATGGTAAAAACCAAAATTAAGTTTTTAAAAATTTTAGGGTGAAAAAACTTATTTTTGGAAAATTTAAAACCCCCATAAACCCCCCTACCCATGGTCCGATTTTTCTGGTTTTCGGAATTAAAGTCATGAATGTCATTTTACATATTTGAGCCAAATTCCATCGAAATCGGACATTTTTTACTCAAGTTATCGCCTTCACGGACATATATATAAATTTGAACGAATAGTGATTTTGGCATCTGGGGTCCTCAAAAAAAAAAGTTGTCATGGTCTCGGGCTTAAGTCTTACCATGAGACCTAAGGTAATAGCTTCTTCCCTATAGGGGAAATTCGCTAAAAGGGGATATGAATGTGTTTAACTGACGATTTAATTAACGATAATTGGAAATTTCTAAACATCTGTTTTACTTTTCCACGAGGTTATGAAATATGATGTTTGGTTACTGCGCGGCCGCTCCGCCAGTCACTTTCTTTCGATAATCGGACTATATAGCCCAGTCAATAAAGGTTTTCTGTCGCAACTAATTAGGGGAAAGCTGAATTTTTTATATGTGATAGACCCTTATGAGATGTGTGTTTTCTCAAAAGTCCCCGCCTCTCCCCCTTGTGCTTCCCCCCAATCATCCTTTTAGCCTAAAAATGCAGAGTTTCACTAGAACGCCTATAATTGCCTTAAAATAAATCGTAGCGAATTATTATTTTTTTTATTTTGTTCCTTATTACTTTTTTAAAAAGTTCAGTCCTTATGCATGTTTCGTTAAAATTAGTATTTAAGCCGTTATTAGACAACAAAAACAAATAAATGGTTTCTTAATTGATTTAAATTTACATTGTTAACCATATTTCCAAAACTATTTAAAATACACAAAAGTACTTGACATAAATATTGTAGTCTGTATTTTGAGCTTTAAAATGGTATAAGTGATTGCATGTTTGTGATTATCGCTTGCGCTTGGAATGTCATCTAAGGTTGCGCTAGCGCGCCGCCCCGCACTGACGACGACGACGCCTCGTGGACCGACGAACTTTGAAGAGGCAACGACGACAATGACTGTATTTAATTTTTTTAATAGTTTGTAAGTCACGGCTTGGACTGCAAATATATTAGATAAGTTTGTTACAACGACACATATATTATAACTTTGTATTAATTTATATTGAAAGGTTTCAGAAACAATAATAAATTATACAAATAATTTTTATTGTTTTTGCCATTCATTTCTTACTAAGTATGCCATGAAAGCAATTAGATTAAAGGTATTAAAATTATATTTTGAATGCCAGTTTTGGTTCGGGGGGCTAACCCTACCCTGTATAATGTAATAAATAGGGATTTCCATTATCCACCACCTATGGACACGCCGTGCCCCGGACTGGCCAAACCGGCAACCGTCATAATATATTGATCAAATCCTTGAAAATGGTTACGAATATTTTTAAAAATATTATAATATATGACGGTGTCATGGACCACCCACCCACCACATAACAAATTGATTACAAATGTTACAATATATATACAATTTATTAAAAATTTTACAATATATATATATATATATATATATATACAACTGATTACAAAATATTACAATGAACCACGTTTAAACTACTTAGTTTAAAGAGCCATCAACTACATCGTCATACTTCGGAGTGTTCAGACATGACAACCCGTTGCATTGTTCACACATAGCGGAACAGCTAAAACCAGATTTTCTGCAGCCGCAGTAGCTTCCACATCCAAACTTACAGGAGCAAGACACAAGTGAAAGCAGGTCATCAGGAGCAAACTGTTTTTTTGTTGGGACTGGTGTTAAGATTTTTATTTGTTGCCCGTGTTCAGTCACATTTTCGTGTCTACATCCCCAAACCGTAGGATCAAGTCGGTTCCCTAACCAAAACTGTACTTGATAATATACCCTTAGTAAATGCTGGTGGCACGCTTTTGAAGTCGGAGGGAGTTTAGCTAAATCAAATTTTGATCTTAGTCTAGATTTCATTGTCAGTCTTGTAAATTTAACGTACCAAGCTTCATTTAAGCTGGCGTAGCTTCCAAGTCCATACATATCGAGAACAAATTTTTCTCCATTTTTCACTAGGTCAGCTTCAGCAACATCTGTTTGAAGAAAAATCTCTGCTATCTTTTTAGATTCTGCACTGGTCTTAATCATTTCAAGAGCTCTTTTCTTTCCAAGCCCATAGAAGAATGACGTGGTATCGCAACCACTTATTGCGTGGGCAAATAGCAAGCAATTCCTGTCATCTTTGTACATCTTAATAGCCTTCTCTATACTGTAGAATGTCCTCGAAGTATACCAATACTTACAATACCACCTACATTTTTATAGAAATAAATAGACTTCCCTTCAGGTACAAGACTCACTAGAAGGACAATAAGATCCGTATCTGTTCCAACGACAATCACTTTTGTGGAACTTATGAGCTGCTGAATGCCAGTTTGAACGATGTCAACTTCAGCATCCCCTGTTGCTTTGACTGTCTTAAAACTAGATTCATTCAACTCGTGACACAGTTCCTCGATAATTCTTCCTGTGTTCTTCTTATATGATAGGAAAGCTTCTTTCTTAGTCAAATATTGTGTGTTTCTGTTGAATTCAATGTCGCACGATGAGATATTAGCTGATCTTCTCCTTTGCTCTTCATCTTTAGTAGATGGTTCGTCCGAATATCCATCGAAAACAATGGTTGAGTTTTTCCCAAATGTAGCATTTACATAACATGAGTATGACTTGACAATATCGCCGTACGTACTTTTAGTTGGCCATACAACAGAATGAAGTAGATGTCCTCCACCAATGACAAATGATGCATTTTCCAAGTCAACTTCATCGAGAACACTTTCGCTAAACACTTTTACCATTGAAGATTTAGTTCCTTTACGAAGGGAAATTTCATCAAAAATAGAAGGGGGTTTCGAAGCCAATTCATAACTTAAGTAGTTCTTTAGCTTATAGGGACTATCTGTAATGCACAGGATTCGATTAAATAATTGCTGAGAATTGACTGTGACTTGTCTTGTTCCAATAGTTACCAACTGTGTTTTCCCTGGGTGATTACCATGTCTTTTATCTTTAGATTCAAATTTCCAAAGGTACATCCTTTCATCTTTTGTATTGATGCTAGGCCAACCTCATAAGCACTATCGCAATTAACACTTGTGTCGGAAATAAAGCCTGAAGATAAGGACACGAGCTCTCCTGAGAGCTTAGTAAAAGGGTTATGCTGTCGAAGCCACGATGTGAATTTCCTATATCTAGAACATCCCTATTTTTTCTTGACTCACGTAGCTCCACATGTTGTTATGTAAAACTCAAACCTGTTCCAGTGAATTCCTCTAGGCTTTCTTGGACTTTTACACAGTAGGGTGTCGCAAGGATCCACTTACATATAGTGTTGTCGGATACTCCACGACCATGTGTCAACCCTCCTACTGACTTCATGGGTCGCATGAGACATTGCTCTATTATCATGTCCGACCATGTTCCAGACCAACTTTTGTTGCTTCTTCGTATTGTAAAGTACCGTTTTCAGTTAGAAGTTTAAATTCTTGCTTGGACACTTTATCCTCTAGCTGCAGCATACTTTGGACATACATGTGTGCTGATTTTGCATTAGGAAGATGCCCTGATGCGTGAAAAAGTGGGAGCATGTCAATAATAATAGAGTTCAGATGCATTTTCCAATCCCCCGTTCTTTCGGCAGTAATGAATCTAAGCATCAGGTCAGTGAAATGCAAAAGGTTAATCCATAATTTTGCTGTTCTACTACTTTCTTTTATCGCATTTTCTCGGGTATCAATATATTCAATAGTTTCTTTCAATATCGCATCCTCCTGCACTTCTTCCACTGCCTTATTGCCTGATACTAGATCGTTCTAGTCCATTTATACTCATCAATGTATCATCAATGTTTCATCAATGTCCTTATACTCTTCTCTCATTACTTGAACCAGGGCCGCTGCTGTTAAGAGTGTAAGCTCTTATTGCTCTAGAATATGCGTGCCCATTTAGCATGTGGGTTACTGTCGAGGGTGCGTACACTGATTCCCACAGATTTTCTATACCACTTCCCTCCATAATACACCCAATTGATCCCATGTAGGACATTAACAGATGGAATCCTCCTAGCCTTACTATTATCTTTGAAACATCACTGTTTTTATCTGCTCCTTCTACTATTTCTGATGCTTTAAGGAAGAGAGGTTGATCAAATGTCACAACGGAACATTGATTTATTTTTCCGAAACATTTTTTTATGTAATATTTATACCAAGTTATGATCAATCTATTATTACAGGCCCATGCATCACATTTCAACAATTGATAATTTACGGTATTTAAATAAAAGAGCAAGTACAGTATTTTTATTAACGATTTTTAAATTAAATATTTTTAACATTCTATTTAGTAATGTTAGGCCTATTATTTATAATATCACAAGACCACTATCTTCGGATTGATATTCAATGTTTACCTAAAAGCCTTAAGGCAGTAAATAAAAACAAACAACTATAAGAATATTACTGATAGTTATTAATATCCGTCACGTCGGACCACGCGGCGTCGAGCGTCGTCGTCGTCGGTGCGGGGCGGCGCGCTAGCGCAACCTTCGATGACATTCCAAGCGCAAGCGATAATCACAAACATTCAATAACTTATACCATTTTAAAGCTCAAAATACAGACTACAATATTTATTTCAAGTACTTTTGTGTATTTTAAATAGTTTTGGAAATATGGTTAACAATGTAAATTTAAATCAATTAAGAAACCATTTATTTGTTTTTGTTGTCTAGTAACGGCTTAAATACTAATTTTAACGAAACATGCATAAGGACTGAACTTTTTAAAAAAGTAATAAGGAACAAAATAAAAAATAAATTAATTCGCTACGATTTATTTTAAGGCAATAATAAGCGTTCTAGTGAAACTCTGCATTTTTAGGCTAAAAGGGAGGATTGGGGGGGAAGCACAAGGGGGAGAGGCGGGGACTTTTGAGAAAATACACATCTCATAAGGGTCTATCACATATAAAAAAGTCAGCTTTCCCCTAATTAGTTGTGACAAATGACGGGTTTTTTAGTTTATTGACTGGGCTTTTTAATAGGGCTATAAGGCTGTCATTGCAGAGTGACGGTGCAGGCGTTGCTTGAAAGCACGATTGTGTTTTGGCGCTTACTACTCGAGGCGCGTAGGCCTACACTATTTTACATGATTAGGGCAGGTTCGATTGCGAAGAGGTTTGCTGTGTTTTGACCTCTTAGAACTTACTATCTGCCACAAAAACTAGAGATTTTGACCCTAGTGTATTTTTAAGTTTTCATTTAAACAATTTTGTAATTCAATCAATAAATGAGAACATGAATGTTTTACATGTTCTCTTATTGAATAAAACCTCGTTTTCTGTTTCCATGTTCGACTTATTTGATGTACTTGCAAGATCTGTTTGTATTTCCCCTTACTTATATTTAGTTTTGATAGGGTATTAACATTTCCTTAGCACACTATTACCACCCCTACATCTTACATGCTATAAACGAACCCTCCATTTTGCCAGGTAAAATAGGAAAGTAAGATCAAATCGTCACGTTGTTACAACAAATCCGTTAAAGATTAAAACTAACATACAAAGTTTAAACTTCAAATGTTTAAATTTTCTAATTAGTAGATAAGAAAACCTCGATATCTAAATTTACATTTTATACTGCGATATGAAAATGTTTTTATGTATTTTAATACATCTAATTTGAACGTAGGCCTGCCTATCAATAGTGCAAGCCTCATTCTATGTATACACCTTCCTTCATCTGCAACATACACCAAATTATGTAATACTGACATGGCTCTGAATATATACAACCTTGCAATAGACTATATTTTAATTTATGTTCTTTAGCCATATGCTCTTTTAAAAATTGAGTAAAATGCACTCATGAAAAATTATTGCTATAAGTGAAGTTTTATTATTACAAATATTATTGTTTTTAACGAGTTAACTACTTCACGCTTGTAACTTGGCTTTTTCAATTGTACTTACATCACTACAATTATTTACTATCGAGTAGTGCAGATCGATTTAAATATTTTACCAATACTGAGAAGTGGCTAAAGTATTTTGTTTTAAATAACAGGAACGACGGCAAACACCAGGCACGAAATCTTGTAACAAACATCCGAAACATTGTACATTTTACTGCCGACAGAAGGAGGAAGATTAGTTCGAATATATAATGCAGGGTAAGTTTCGAGACAGTGCGGATACAAACAAACGTCTGAGTCAGTGACCTTGAGAGTAAAGTGTGTTCTGGGGATCAAACTTCTCTGCAACTGTTTGGCCTTGAAACTTCAGAGGTGAAAACAGGTTCATAGACAGATAAGCCATCACCCCTCCTAAATGCACTTCCTCATACCTAGGCTGTGTGAAATTTGTCCCATGACCACAAACAAACGTGGAACTGTAACAGGGGAATGACCAAACGATCCAGTTAGTTACAGATATTACAGAACACTGCGTGTGTATGTTACGCGTCAATAAAGATGAAAATAACTTTGTGACAAACTATAGAAACTATAAACTATAAATTACGTAACTACGTCATCGGTTTTTACAGGTTCACAAACCCTCCCACTATTTAGGCCTACTGTATAATCTAGCAGTCATGAGCGGGCAACTCCTCCTCCTCTGTCATAGTTGAAGTAAAACCGGGTTTCTTGTCATTCAGGTGTTTCAGCCTCAAGAAAATTACAACTTGACATTTAAGAATTTGGCGTGTGCAAATTAAAATTGTGACGATTGTGAAATATATAACGTAGGCCAGACGGGTAGACCTATCAGTCAGGTTAAAAATCATCTATCTAAGGTAGAAAATTGAACAAAAAATAGAGAATTAATAAAATAAATTAATCTTTATTTGTTAGGACATGAGTTGACACTGGATCGCAATTTCGCAAACATGATGTAACCATGATGATCAGAACATAGATTTCATACATTTTTTACAGTTCTGTTTTTCATATTTATTTTGTTATTATTTCACATTGTATAAGCCTATATTTTATTTTGTCTGTTATTTCGAAGTATGTTACGTATTGTTATGTATATTAGTCACAATTCATTGTTTTTTAGCGAATTTCCCCTATAGGGAAGAAGTTATTACCTTAGTCGGCATGGTAAGACCTAGGCCCGGGACCATGATAACTTGTCGTTTTGAGGTCCCCAGACCCCAAAAACACCATTCGTTTGAAACTATATATATATATATATATGCGTGTGTGTGTGTGTGTGTGTGTGTGTGTGTGTGTGTGTGTGTGTGTGTGTGTGTGTGTGTGTGTGTGTGTGTGTGTGTGTGTGTGTGTGTGTGTGTGTGTGTGTGTGTGTGTGTGTGTGTGTGTGTGTGTCCGTGGGTGCAATAACTCTCGTAAAAAAGGTCCAATTTTGATGAATTTTGGTATACACGTGTAAAGCAACATTTATGACTTTAAGTTCGAAAACCAGCTATATCGCTCTATCCAAAGGGGTATTTTGGGGGGTTTTGTATCCCAAAAATGGGTTTTTTGAACTTTTTACATATAATTTTTGAAATAATCAAACTTAAATTTTCCCTATTGGATTCAGCTTAAAAAACACACAATTTGGTATTTTGATCATTCCTCTACGTCAATTGGTTACCGAGATATTGAAAGTGCTAAACACAGTACGTTGTCTAATGCTATACTTATGGAGAATAAGAAAATAATTTTATTTCGCTTCTTTATGAACTTATACGGACGAAACTTGGTATACGGCTTTATCTGGTTGTGGTCGATTGATATTTGCTCAAAAAACAATTTTTTGCTAAAGGTACCCGTAGCAGCAAACCTGCCTACTCAGGCCCCATGTTATTTATTCTTATGGTGAAAAATTAAAATGCTAAGTCTCCCTTAATTATTAACATAAATTAATAAAACCTTGTATATAACTTCACCTAGTTGAACTACATTGATATTTGCCTAAACACCCATTTTTTCGTTCCTTGTTGCAGCAAACCTGCGTACTCATCCCCCATGTTATTCTTATGGAGATTAATCAAAATGGGATATATCGCTTATTTATGAATGTATATTGATGAAACTAGGTATGTGGCTTCACCAGGTTGAGTTATATTGATATTTGCATAAAAACCCATTATTTAGTGTTCCTTGTTGCAGCAAACCTGCGTACTCATCCCCAATGTTATTCTTATGGAGAATAATTAAAATTGTATATATTGCTTATTTGTGAATATATTTTTATGAAACTTGGTATGCGGCTTTATGTGGTATTAAGACATATACTATGCATTGGAAATACGCTGAGTACGCAGGTTTGCTGCGGCGGGGGTATTTTTCCTTTTTAACCATCATACTTTGTATCTGTTTCGAATTTGAGATGGATAATATTTGTATTTTAACAAAGAATGATAAACACGCACAATTTCATTGCACTACAAGGAACACTTATCGTCTAGTTGCTTTTCTACATCCTTGTGCTATGGAGAGTGGAGAGGGATGTGGAGGGGGGAGCTGAGGGTATAAAACCGGGGAGAGCGAGCGAGGAGACCCACCATCAGTATTACTCCAGACTCCCAACGATAGAACACGTATCAAGATGGCATACAACATTTCTGCAAACATTGGTGGATCAGTTTAACACCCAATCAAAATCATGTATACTACCAACAAGAAAAACTTCAGAAATCCAAGAAAACAAACATTACATCGTGCACGATATGAGGAAGATTGAAACATCATGGGAGACGCTATTCTTGTATCTTAAAGCGATGCTCCATACACAGTAGGAGATGAAGCAAAATTCCAAATTTTCCTGCCCAAGATTTCCTTCAACTGCTTCAAAATGAAGATTTAGTATATTAGTCACAATTCATTGTTTTTTTTTCTTTTTAGCCATCATACTTTGTATCTGTATGCAAAGTATGCCGTTGGAATGTAAATAAGTAAATAATAAATAAACACTCATTAAACTATCTTCTATTCATACTATGAACAACTTTGCCAAAGTTGTCGGCGTTACAGTTGACCCCAGCGTCATCATGAACTCGACGACCGAATGTTCTGGACATCGAGACGTTTGAGATTAATTTTGATTTCAATTATTTGATGACTGCTTTATTTGGTCGGTGAGCTTGTGAGCTTGTTGATAATAGTAGTGGGGAAATGAGACTTCTGGCTCATTTGATTGACAGCTTCCGGTCACGTGACTTTTTGTGACGTATTAGTGACGTAGTTGGCGACGTAGTTGTGACGTCACGGTGACGTAGGTCAGTTCAAGGTCATCCTGAGGATGTTTTAAAAAAGAAATCTTGCACAAGTTTGATTCGATAGTAAAACTATTGCATGAAACCTGTGCAAGATTTTTAAATTTTATTTTCTTTCTTTATTTACAATAATAAATCGTCACTATGATCCACAAATATCTTCTTGGGGGATGGAACTTCTTTTGGTTGATCTAAATTGATCGATTTAATTTGTGTAAGCTCCAGCAGTTGCTTAGTCAAGTCACTATTTTGGTTCAAAACAGAGGCTATTTTAAGAGTAAGTTGTTGTAGCTCATTTTTCAAACAATTATTCGTATCCATTTGTTCAGAGTGTAAAGACTTCTCTAGAGATAACATCCTTTCGAGTTCTGTAATCTTAGATTCAAATTCATTTAGCTCCTCCATAATTTTTTTATGAAGAGAGTCTAAATGCGTAATTCGATTTTTCAGGGTCACAATAACTGTGTCCTTCTCTTGTTCAATTTCCTTAATCCGAAAATTTCATGCTGAAACGTTATTTCAAGTTTCTTATGATTATCTTCCAGCTGCAGGTAATCATGCTGTCTTTGAAATTTCATGACGTGTAACTCTTGTTTTAAAATTTCGTTCTCCTTTAAAAGCGCATTCCCTGCCTTAACAGCAATAGAAAGAGAGGTTTCCATATCAATCTTCTCACCAAGATTAGTTATTTTTTCTTGCACTTCTGCGACACTGACATCTGCATCAAACTCAGCCTTTGAGGGGCTTGTCATATTAGATTCTTCTATACAGCTATCACACGTCCAAAACAAAGTCTTTTTGGATATTTGATTAAATTGTTCATCAGTTATTTGTATACATTTGTAATGATACCAACGCTGACATTTTGTCAAACAACGTACTGACTACTTGTGACTTACAAATCCTTCGAGAACATTTAGGACATAAAAGGTCATTTGTTTTGGGCATTATGACTGCAGATAATCATTCTTGGAGTATTTCAGTTAATACTTAAGTTTATTGAAATAAAATTGATTCAACCTAGAAACAAATGTGATCGATCACCAATATAGTACTTCTTATAGTATAGCACTAGAAAGCAAATAAGGCCTCATGCTACCATAGACCATTCCCCAAGTAATCATCAGTCAATGGTCCTTGCTGCTTACGACTGGCGGCAGACTGAGACAGCAGACCACAGACTGCCTTAACACTAACAACGAACTGTCAAACAGTCTTGTACAAAATAGTCCGTAAAGCCAAGCCTTAATAACCTTCAATCATAACAGTTATTCCATACCAAGCTACCCAATTAATAATATTTCTTGAGAGGAAGTACATATTCCATAATGATATAATTCAGTGACAATAAACGTCGATATAGAACACAGTGCGATTAAAAACGAGTTCGCACGCAGCACGCTGACGTGAGGGAAGTGAATTTCCACATAAAAACTTTTAAAACTAAATATCAGTGTAAAAAAATACATTTGTCCAATTTTTATTGAAATCTGAAAACATTGATTTTTTGGCTGTTCTGATACTCCTGGTTTAATTTACTTGCAGAGCTGGGAATACAATTTTGCGCATTATAAGGTTAGGAGAAGGTCCAGACAGGCTTGAAAGTAGGCGTGAGATTGCTGGGGATGATAAAAGTACTCTAACAAAGGATTAACAGGCTTTTCTAGTGTAAAACCCCCATAAGACAACGTACTGTGTTTAGTCGATACACATTTTCTTTAATAACTCGGTAAATATTTATGCTAGAAAGACGAGAGAGGGCTTAAAACTTTTGCCTCTCTAATTCCCATTTTTTTACATCCATTTATTTTACATCTGGGGCTTCTCTGACCCTTTTTGGGCCCAAAAACTCGAAATTTGAAAGATTAATCCCAAAAAAAGAGGTTTAGAGTTTTCCGATTGTTTTGCCCAACGAACTTGTCCAACTGATTACAGAAAGGAACGTCCCTACCAAATTTAAAGTAAATCGGACAACAAATGCGACCGCTAGAGTGCAAATAAACACACACATATATATATATATATATATATATATATATAGGTTTATGTATAAGGCCTTTTGAAGTCAACTTGCACGAATTCACAGCGTTTCAAAGTCAATTTCTGACGCCACAAGGTGACGCCACAAGGACGGATTTTAGACTGTTTCGCCGCCTTTTGGCGTCGACGCCGGAACGCTTGAATGCCTTGTGACGTCGACTTCGTTAAGCAATTGCATTTCGGCGTCACTACATTTAATCGTGGAACTTGCATTGTTTTACTGACTATTGACGTCAAGTTAGGCAGGCTGACGCATTTTGACGTCAACAAGTCTGACTCCTCAAGGTGAAGGTGTTCCATGAGAACATCTTTTACATTGTTTTGTCTTTTTTACACCGACAACTTTAAGCGACTGAGTTTTAGCATCATTTTATTTTAAAAAAGTGTATTCTTTCGTCGACATTTGGCGTGGATTTAAACGTTATGTTTTGATGTAATTGTATGAGTTTTCATGTAAATTTAGTATAGTGACAAAATGGAATTGGATTTGTTGATTTTCAACCTCATAAATCTAAAATGAAGAATTCCACAACATGTATTAGTGGAATTACATATACTACATTATTATATATAGTTTTAACACAATATTAATGAAAAATAAAATATATTAAATTACGTTAACAAAATAATTCAATCTTTGTTTTTTTTATAAATAATGATGGCAAGTTTTAAGTTGGTATTATAATTGAATACAGTAACAGAAGTAAGTTAATATTTGGTTTCGGATTTATGATTTTCTAATGACTTTTTTGTTTGTTCTCGATGAAAAGTCTATATTTCTTACTATTATTTTTCGTTACAAAATAAACTCCCTATACGGAATTAGTCCTAATTAAACACAGAAAGTATAAACGTTAAAATAATATATATATATATATATTATGGTATTCATAGCAAAATAATAAATCATAGTAATGTACAGGTACAATTTTCGTTGGACAACCTCATGCTACATGTATAACAAGTTTTCACGAGATATATATGCATTTATATTATGTGTTTTAAAGGCACTTGTAAATTGTTTACATTCGTCGGCATTTTGACGCTGGCGTAAACGGTTTTGTCTCTACAAATATTAATATAATATACGTTATGCAAACAAATTGTGTATTTAACATATAAATTAAGGTGTACAACAGTTTCATTAAAATTAAAAAATCATAAATAAAAATCAAATTAATTTTTCAAATTTCATATACCGCAAAAATATCTAAGTGTAATTTAACATTGCGTAATTAGTTATAATAACCATCGTTGTTGTAGTTATATGATTTCACAGAGTTTTGAAGAAAGTTCTTGACACCACAAGGCGTCCGAGTAAAGGCGATGTTTACATTCATTTGCAGCGTTTTGACGTCAAAAAAACGAACCAGTAAAATCTACGTATATCTCTTATTATTGGTTAAATGTCTACAGATACGAAATTTTGTAAGAGGACAAAACGTGTGCAGAATGTCATTTTCGATTAGGTTGTACTATTCTTATACTAGTTATATCAGTTTTATGCCAGAATCTATAAGATAAAATATCAGTGGACATGTTTTTTTTTTCATTCGAGAAGAAGTTTCAAGGAGATTGTGAAATTTATAAATGATCTGTAGAAAGATGCCACATATCTTCACTAAAGAAATGGTCACTATTGGTTAATATATTAGGCACAGGAATAAATTCGCGTTTAGCGCAGACATATTCTCCCGTCAAAAAGTTACATTGAATCTATTTCAAATTTAAAGTTTAATGTTACTTATTTGTCAAAAAATTTCGTTAGGATATCTTTTCCCATTTTTACACAAAAATTAAATTTGTTTCCAACTCCATAAATACTTGTAAAACATTTTTATTTTATGAAATATATGTATTTTAAACATATACAACCTTATTTAAATTAAATTAAAAATAAACTTAAATATTATAACTAGTCAAGTACCTAAGTGCAATGTAACACTGTATAATTTGGTTTAATAACAATCTCTTGTGGTACTTGTATGATTTTATAGCGTTTTGAAGCCAGTTCTTGACGCCACAAGGTATCCACGTAAAGTCAATGTTTACATTCATTTGCAGCGTTTGATGTCGTCAAAATGAATCAGTATAATCTACGACTATTTCTTATTCTGGTTAAATGGCTATAGATACGAGATCTTGTAACAGGAGAAAAAGTGTGCAGAATGTCATTTTTGATTAGGTTTTACTATGTTTAGATTAGTTCGATCCGTTTTATGCTATACTTTTGCAGAAAGTAAAATGCACTGAAACCTAATATTTTGTAATTCTAGAAGTAGTTACAAGAAGATTTCGAAAGTTTTGATGATTTGTAGAAACATGCCTTCTACGTTCACTAATAAAATGATCACTATTGAGTTAATACACTATGCACAGAAATAAATTCGCGCTTAGCGCAGAAATATTCTCCCATCAAAACGTAGCATTAAATCTATTCCAAAATTTTACTGCGTGTTGGTGTTAATGTTAACTAGTTGTCAAAAAAATCGTTAGGATATCTTTACCCATTTTTACAACAAAAAAATAGATTTGTTTCTTAATCCATAAATGTTCGTAAACCATTTTAATTTGTACAATATAAGTATTTTAATCACACACAAACTAATTTAACTGTTATTAGAAAAAAACTTAACTATTATACCTGGTCGAGACCTAAGTACAATGTACAATTGTAAAATGTGTTTTGATAACAATCTCTTGTGGTACTTGTATGATTTCACAGCGTTTTGAAGCCAGTTTTTGACGCCACAAGGTGTCCACGTAAAGTCGATGTTTACATTCATTTGCAGCGTTTTCACGTCGACAAAATGAACCAAAATAATCTACGTATATTTCTTATTATTGGTTGAATGGCTACAGATACGAGATTTTGTAAGAAGAGAAAAAGTGTGCAGAATGTCATTTTTGATTAGGTTTTACTATGTTTAGATTAGTTAGATCCGTTTTATGCTATACCTTTGCAGAAAGTAAAATGCACTGAAACAAAATAATTTGTAATTCTAAAAGTAGTTACAAGAAGATTTTGAAATTTGTATATGACCTGTAGATAGATGTTTCCTAAGTTCAATAAAAAAATTATCACCATAGAGTTAATATACTATGCACAGGAATAAATTCGCGCTTAGCGCAGAAATATTCTCCCATCAAAAGGATACATATAATCTATTCCAAAATTTTACTGGGTGTTGGTGTTAATGTTACCTAGTTGTCAAAAGAATTTCGTTAGGATATCTTTACCCATTTTTACACAAAAAATAGATTTGTTTCTAACTCCATAAACATTTGTAAAACATTTTAATTTGTACAATATATGTATTTTAAACATATACAACCTTATGTAAATTAAATTAAAAATAAACTTAAATATTATAACTGGTCGAGACCTAAGTACAATGTAACACTGTATAATTTGGTTCAATAACAATCTCTTGTGGTACTTGTATGATTTCAGAGCGTTTTGAAGCCAGTTCTTGACGCCACAAGGTATTCACGCAAAGTCGATGTTTACATTCATTTGCAGCGTTTTGACGTCGTCAAAATGAATCAGTATAATCTGCGAATATTTCTTACCATGGTTAAATGGCTACAGATACGAGATTTTGTAACAGGAGAAAAAGTGTGCAGAATGTCATTTTTGATTAGGTTTTACTATGTTTAGATTAGTTCGACCCGTTTTATGCCATACTCTTGCAGAAAGTAAAATGCACTGAAACCAAATATTTTGTAATTCTAGAAGTAGATACAAGAAGATTTTGAAAATTTTAGATGATTTGTAGAAAGATGCCTTCTACGTTCACTAATAAAATGATCACTATTGAGTTAATACACTATGCACAGGAATAAATTCGCGCTTAGCGCAGAAATATTCTCCCATCAAAACGTAGCATTGAATCTATTCCACAATTTTACTGGGTGTTGGTGTTAATGTTACCTATTTGTCAAAAAAATTTCGTTAGGATATCTTTACCCATTTTTACACAAAAAATAGATTTGTTTATAACTCCATAAATGTTCGTAAAACATTTTAATTTGTACAATATATGTATTTTAAACATATACAAACTAATTTAATTGAAATTAGATATAAACTTAACTATAATACCTGCTCGGGACCTAAGTGCAATGTACAATTGTAAAATATGTTTTGATAACAATCTCTTGTGGTACTTGTATGATTTCACAGCGTTTTGAAGCCAGTTTTTGACGCCACAAGGTGTCCACGTAAAGTCGATGTTTACATTCATTTGCAGCGTTTTCACGTCGACAAAATGAACCAAAATAATCTACGTATATTTCTTATTATTGGTTGAATGGCTACAGATACGAGATTTTGTAAGAAGAGAAAAAGTGTGCAGAAAGTCATTTTTGATTAGGTTTTACTATGTTTAGATTAGTTAGACCCGTTTTATGCTATACCTTAGCAGAAAGTAAAATGCACTGAAACAAAATATTTTGTAATTCTAAAAGTAGTTACAAGAAGATTTTGAAATTTGTATATGACCTGTAGATAGATGTTTCCTAAGTTCAATAAAAAAATTATCACCATAGAGTTAATATACTATGCACAGGAATAAATTCGCGCTTAGCGCAGAAATATTCTCCCATCAAAAGGATACATATAATCTATTCCAAAATTTTACTGGGTGTTGGTGTTAATGTTACCTAGTTGTCAAAAAAATTTCGTTAGGATATCTTTACCCATTTTTACACAAAAAATAGATTTGTTTCTAACTCCATAAACATTTGTAAAACATTTTAATTTGTACAATATATGTATTTTAAACATATACAACCTTATTTAAATTAAATTAAAAATAAACTTAAATATTATAACTGGTCGAGACCTAAGTACAATGTAACACTGTATAATTTGGTTTAATAACAATCTCTTGTGGTACTTGTATGATTTCAGAGCGTTTTGAAGCCAGTTCTTGACGCCACAAGGTATCCACGCAAAGTCGATGTTTACATTCATTTGCAGCGTTTTGACGTCGTCAAAATGAATCAGTATAATCTGCGAATATTTCTTACTATGGTTAAATGGCTACAGATACGAGATTTTGTAACAGGAGAAAAAGTGTGCAGAATGTCATTTTTGATTAGGTTTTACTATGTTTAGATTAGTTCGACCCGTTTTATGCCATACTTTTGCAGAAAGTAAAATGCACTGAAACCAAATATTTTGTAATTCTAGAAGTAGATACAAGAAGATTTTGAAAATTTTAGATGATTTGTAGAAAGATGCCTTCTACGTTCACTAATAAAATGATCACTATTGAGTTAATACACTATGCACAGAAATAAATTCGCGCTTAGCGCAGAAATATTCTCCCATCAAAAGGATACATATAATCTATTCCAAAATTTTACTGGGTGTTGGTGTTAATGTTACCTAGTTGTCAAAAAAATTTCGTTAGGATATCTGTACCCATTTTTACACAAAAAATAGATTTGTTTCTATCTCCATAAACATTTGTAAAACATTTTAATTTGTACAATATATGTATTTTAAAAATATACAACCTTATTTAAATTAAATTAAAAATAAACTTAAATATTATAACTGGTCGAGACCTAAGTACAATGTAACACTGTATAATTTGGTTTAATAACAATCTCTTGTGGTACTTGTATGATTTCAGAGCGTTTTGAAGCCAGTTCTTGACGCCACAAGGTATCCACGCAAAGTCGATGTTTACATTCATTTGCAGCGTTTTGACGTCGTCAAAATGAATCAGTATAATCTGCGAATATTTCTTACTATGGTTAAATGGCTACAGATACGAGATTTTGTAACAGGAGAAAAAGTGTGCAGAATGTCATTTTTGATTAGGTTTTACTATGTTTAGATTAGTTCGACCCGTTTTATGCCATACTTTTGCAGAAAGTAAAATGCACTGAAACCAAATATTTTGTAATTCTAGAAGTAGATACAAGAAGATTTTGAAAATTTTAGATGATTTGTAGAAAGATGCCTTCTACGTTCACTAATAAAATGATCACTATTGAGTTAATACACTATGCACAGGAATAAATTCGCGCTAAGCGCAGAAATATTCTCCCATCAAAACGTAGCATTGAATCTATTCCAAAATTTTACTGGGTGTTGGTGTTAATGTTACCTATTTGTCAAAAAAATTTCGTTAGGATATCTTTACCCATTTTTACACAAAAAATAGATTTGTTTATAACTCCATAAATGTTCGTAAAACATTTTAATTTGTACAATATATGTATTTTAAACATATACAAACTAATTTAATTGAAATTAGATATAAACTTAACTATAATACCTGCTCGGGACCTAAGTGCAATGTACAATTGTAAAATATGTTTTGATAATAATCTCTTGTGGTACTTGTATGATTTCACAGCGTTTTGAAGCCAGTTTTTGACGCCACAAGGTGTCCACGTAAAGTCGATGTTTACATTCATTTGCAGCGTTTTCACGTCGACAAAATGAACCAGTATAATCTACGTATATTTCTTATTATTGGTTGAATGGCTACAGATACGAGATTTTGTAAGAAGAGAAAAAGTGTGCAGAAAGTCATTTTTGATTAGGTTTTACTATGTTTAGATTAGTTAGATCCGTTTTATGCTATACCTTTGCAGAAAGTAAAATGCACTGAAACAAAATATTTTGTAATTCTAAAAGTAGTTACAAGAAGATTTTGAAATTTGTATATGACCTGTAGATAGATGTTTCCTAAGTTCAATAAAAAAATGATCACCATAGAGTTAATATACTATGCACAGGAATAAATTCGCGCTTAGCGCAGAAATATTCTCCCATCAAAACGTAGCATTGAATCTAGCTTGGTGTTGTAACCAAGCCAGGCCATGCATATTTACGCTTGCAGACCTTTTTGTTCTCCTCAATCGCACTGTTATTTTACAGATGTCTACCAAAATATTTGCAGTTTCACACTTTACAGATTCCAATCTAGGATTCGTGCTGTTTCTTTTTTTTCCAAAATAATTATTTTCCTTACGTTAGGAAGCTTTAGAAAAACACTTAATTTGAAAACTTTACTAATGGCCTACCAATTAGTTTGAATGAAAATCACGGTTTTTAAACCGTATAAATCATAGATGCTTATTTTGGGAATGAATTAAAAACAAATTATTTTTAATTGGTTAACAATTGAGCCTACAATGTGGGGGATGCAAAACCCTACTCTAGTGTGCGGAAGGCAGGTAGGGCACACCCATAAGGAAGCACGTTGGGCGTGCCATTATTATTTATTAACTTAAATATTATCATTTTATTAGATGACAATTTAGCTGAGGACACATGGAGGCATACGTAACAACTAACTAACAATCCATTCACGTGTAAAATGTTTAATAATGATCTGATTGCCCTGTTATTTTATTAGGAAATGAAACACTATAAATGTCTACTAGTAATTTTCGTCTCCAAGTTATCGTGTTATTGTTATTGAATTACAATATTGGGACACTTATACTGGTGCTAAGATTTATGAATATTAAAACCGACGTATATGGTAGATTTAGCAAAAGTGTTTTTTTTCAACAGTACAAGCTTATTAATAGTTTTTAATGATCAGTCCTTCATTTTGTAAATTTTCTGAGGGGAGGATGACAAACGACAGGGAATTAGTTAAGGGGTTTCAGGGAATTAGTTAAGCGGGACACAAACAGATAACCCCCCATGGGGGGGGGCTAGCGAAGGAATCATTGTCTCGGCACGCCTGGTAAATTCCAACCAAGTACGGAGTAAAGGGACCACCCGCCGTACCTGGAAATCCGTTGGAATCCACCATTTTAGAGACCGCATTCTGCATGAGTAGCATGATGTCCCTCAAGTAACTGAGAATACTTACGTGAAAATTTCAACATACATATTTTGAAAGACCTTGTTACTTTGGTACTTTGTTAATTGATCAAGTTTCTTTTTTCTTTTTTTGAAGATTGTTTGAGGCACCTATTTGTTTTGATATGATAGTGGGAGTTTACTAGCTGGACGTTCGGTTGTTTGTAAGTGTAGTTGGGGGAAATATTCCCAACTAAGAATTGACGTTTTTATGAACCTGTCAATGCCAATGGGTTGAGGGGAGAAATGGTGGAAGGATAGCAGCCCTGTCTTCTCGTGGAGAAAGAGTAACGTAATAATAGAAATATATAAAGTGGACATCTAGGGTCGGCTGATAACACCGCTGGTTACTGCCGACTGATCCTATCCTACTGGAACTAGTTCGTAGGTCAGGACCCTGAACTGAATTGCTACACTTTAAACAGTAGTAGTGTTTAATTAAAAATGGAAACTTACTTTAGATTTGTTATTTAAGAAATTATAGTGGACATTTTCCGTGACTGATTGCACTTGGTGGTGTCCCAAAACTGAATGAGTAAATTTGGTTCTCAAACTTACCTTCTTTCGCATATTTTAAGGGGAGGGGTGTCTAAACTGTGATTTGGAATCTGGAGTGGTCGACCTCTGGAGTAGAGGAATGCAAGGGTGGGAAATGACTCACCGCGGTCACCGGCCTCAGGACCACCTTGGATAAGGGTATATAGCCTTGCTGAGATAAACATTCATCTTTTGCAAAGCATAACATTGCATTTTTATATGTGCTAATTGTAATAATGTTCTCGCTTATTTTACATTTTCAGGATGTTTACTCCGTCAACTATTAAATCATGCGGGCTCTTCATTATTAGAGCAACTATCAACTGATAAACCGGAATGTTAAAATTTTTAAAGAATATTGCTGTTTACATTTCAAATAGAGTTTAAAAAAATGCAAATGTGCATGTTTGTTCATTAGCAAGGGCTTAGTATTCGTGCGGATAAAATAAATACAATAGTACAGCTGTCAGGTTAAATTTACCAAAGTTGTAATAGTTTTGATATGATATTTTCGCAATTACTTAATTAAAAATATGTTAAATACATGCTTACAATTTAAGAATTTAATAAATATAACAACCAAATCCTATCTGGGATAAAAGTTTAATTGAACTTATATTTAACACTTTTAATATTGCTCGGCGAAATGTACAGGCTAGTTGTAATTTTCAGCTACATGAAGAACCAACATCAGTAAACTCTGAGCGTAAAGATTCAGAACGGTATTTGACCGTTCTCTTGTGATCTGTGACTAGCATAAGTTGTTCCCGTTCGGGCGGAGGAGGTATGACATACCCGGCGGGGCAGGTAGGTGGCCGACCCTAATTAGTACGGCTCATTGATTTTCGTAGATGTGACGAACTCGGACATGACGATCTCGGTGGACACGTTGACGGTCCACTGGGGGAACTTACTACTTTTTTAAGGAGTAGGATTATGGACCCTTATATATTTCTTTGACCACTCGGGGAACCCAATGTCAGCCATACCGTCAACCATTCAGTCCATGATTTAAGCTAATTTTTTAGAGAAAACTCGTTTTTAAGAATTTAACTTTAAGTAACTATATCTTCATCTATGGATAATTATCATATTAAATTGTTTAAGTCAGATGCATGCAGTGTTATATATACCTATGTCGGATCACAACCTGTGGCGATTATGAAAGAGCAATGTCAAACGAAATAAATCAATATAAGTTGTATTAATTTATTTAATTGGTCTTACAGATGTGTTTTAATTGTAATATATAAATGCCAAATTATAATTATTTTGCTGTTTTTTCACGTCTCCTTATTTATGTATTTAATTATTAATTAAAGACTTAAACACGACGGGTAAATTTTGGTAAATATATTTCGTCTACTTTTTACACTAGATCTACTGTATGGACCAACGAATGGAATAAGGTTCGTTCAGGGGCGGCCCGTCAGTTTTTCAGCGCCCGTCCAAAGACCAAATTTTACGCCCCCCACCATAATCCAAAACCTCCCTACCCCATAGTTCTGAGATCGACTGACACATGCGCGCCTCTCTCCCTTATTCGGCTGAAGTGGGCCCAAGCGCCCTAAACAGCCACAGTGGGCCAGGGACTTTCCCGCTCACTGGAATTTCACGAAACGAACTAATCTTTTCCTCGCTTGTTGTTGCGTTTGCGATGTTTCTGGTTCCGTGCTAAGCTAATCACCTGAAATGACAAGCAATGGAACACATTCAGATAAGAGACTTGTGTAGTTCAAAATCTTGATTTCATATATTATCGTCCTGGAAATGTATCCCGTTTCCGATCTTCCGCGCCACTAAACTTTTTGCCATAAAAAAATTAAAAACCTCAAATAACTAAAAAATCTAAAATTTAAAACAACAAATGTGCACACTTGTAATCCACGTATCACAATACACTGTGTATCATAAAACAATTATGTGTTTCTTTAAGAGAAATAATAATGAAAACAAACCCTTAAAACTAAGCAGGAACGGTGAAGTACATACTGATAACAGTACATCTGTTCTGAGCGTGGGAAAGATTTCGTCCAGGTCCAGGGGAACCAAAACAATATTCAAAACGCTGATCAAAACCGACCGCGATTCTGACGGTTCGTGGAATCTGTGAGGCTGAAGTTTGCGATGGATAGGCTACAGCAAAGTTTGTTGTTGAGTTATTTTTGTTTTTGAAAAAAAACTAATGATTTCTGAATATAATATTTGTTTAATGATTTTAATGTATAACACGTTTTTCAGTTATACTGACTATATCTTCGAGTATTTAATCTTTAAGGTTGTGTGTAGCTATAAAGCTTATTTTGATTTTTTTTTATTCTATGATATATTGAATCTTATCTTCTAAAAGTGTTTGGATCAATTAAGTTTAACACCAATGACTCTAAAAACTCAAGTTGGGTGTAAACATAGTTTTTTTCGATAGTAGTATACTGTGATACACTGTCGCAACTTATTTAAAGTAATGCCAATTAGTAAGAAATACAGATGATTAGTCAATTAACCACGACCAGAGCTCAAATAATCTTAATCTGTAATGAGGAAAAGTATATGTTTGATTCTTAACATTTCCGACTAAATCTTCAATGCTCCGAAATGACTAAGTTAACAAGTAAGAACTTGGTTGAAATGGTTACTAACAGACGGAACGATAAACTATATTTTTCAAAGTAAACTAAACGAGTTAACCTTACAAGTAACGATGTAAGGGGGCGCCAGAATCTGAGGAGGGTGCGTCATATTTCCCCCTTATTTCATATTATACTAAACTCAAATAGATCAAATCCCTATTCAATACTCTCCAGCCTCCAAACCATATCTTTCCTCATCTATAGGAACTAGTTTTAAAAAAAATCGGCGTGGGCGGATTAAAACGATTAGTTGCATTGTGTTACTTTATATTTTAACATTGCAAATTTCTTGCATCGTACTGCGAGTTTTATTCAAACTCTCAATACCAATCAGAATGCCCTGAAGTTGTCACAAACCGATAGAGGTCAAAACAGCTGCTCGTTTTTCGTTTTGGAATAGAGGGGAGCAGAAGTTGTATTATCTGATATGTAAATTTAATGTTTAAGTATGATGAAGGTGCAAAACATGGTGAATGTTCATAACTTTCTTTCAAATATTGCCTTTCAACAACTTATAATAATAATATACAACAATTTACAAAATCAGTTTGGTTTTTATATATTTTCAAATTCTTTACGTTAGCGCGACGGCCTATGCCGCCCACCCCGCACCAGGTGGTGTACTGACATGGGGGGGCGTAGGGGGCGGTTCGCCCCAGGCCCCGCTTTGGCATAGGCCCCCAAATTTTGAAAAATGTTCGAAAGTCTGAGCGAGTATTTTCCGCCGATCTCCGGAGAATCGCTACGGATCTTCTGTCATATTTTGGGCCGTTATTACGTAGTAAAGTCGTCATTTTTGGACAGTATTTTGTTTTCCGTCGACGTTTGTAGCTGATATTACGGGGCAAGGACGTTAATTCCAGATTATTTCATATGTAATGTCTTCAGTTACGGTCGATAAAACGTGGTTCGGTCGCCATCCACACAGTTAGGTAGTTTTTTATGTCCGATTCATGTGTAATACATAATGTTATGTCTCGTAATTTTCGGCCGATTATACGTGGTGCGATCGTCTTTGGCGGCCGTTTACTACGTGATTTGGCAGGTCGCGATCGTCCAAAGATTGGCGGGAAATACTCGCTCAAACTTTGGAGTATTTTTCAAAACTTTGAGTTCATTTGACTATTTAAATACTCAAATTTTTGAGTATTCGCACGCCCCTAATCATCGTACACATATACATGAATAGGCTTTCCTCTTCAACCCCTACTGTATATATAGCCCCTAACAAATATATCCGCCACCCCAGGCTCCCAACTCAAAGCCGCCTTTAAAGGCGGCTATACCCAACTACGACGGCCGCATTCCACGACCCGTTATGAGCGCCGAGCGCCGCCCCCCCAAAAGCGCCGCGCCCCGCGCGCCCCGTGCTGGAGCACGGCTCGCACTGCCCTAGAGCCAGTACTGGGTTCGTTACTCCGAACCAAGAAACGATACAAACACTTCAATATAATTTAAAATGTATGAGGTACAAACAATAAAACAATAACTTTCGTATTTCGAATTAAGAATAAATGTAGGATTAATGTTATTAAGTACTTGCGTGGCCAAGCCTTGCTCGCGGAAAGTTCAATTAAGATAAGAATACTTGAATTGATTTTAGATCCCCAATTACGAGCATGACTAATTAAGTCACTGTTATTAGAAAACCTTATGTTTCACTGAATAGAATGAGAAATATGTTTGACGGTTATAGTGGTTAGTTTATTCAGGTATTCTTAAGCTGTTTAGATATTAACTTTGATTTATATTACATAAGTCCAACGTAATGTACGGTATAAATAAAAATATATTTATCCAGAACCCAAAAAGTGCTCTTTTTAGCATCCAAAACCCAATAACTGCTCTTAAAGAGCACTTAAGAAAGAGCACGTAATGGGAGCTTCCAGAACCCAAAAAGTGCTCCCTCTCCTCTTCCCCAACACTACTCCCAACTACCCCTCGCCCGCTGGTCCCAGTAGGTGCTCCTGCATTTTTGCAAGTGTAGGGAAATTTCTCCCAACGTCCGCGTTTGCCGCCAAATCGTCCCGCCCGCCACTACGCAATGCTCGCGCACTCGTCACGTGTTGTTAATACAAAAACCGTTAGGGACCCCACCTTTTCACTTCCGGGACACACTCTTCGAATATCTCGGCAACCCTTCGACATAGAAAAATAATTCAAAATACTTAAATGATTGTTTTTTCGAAATGAATGTACCTAGTAAACTGAATTTCCTATTAAAATGTGACGTAAGAGAACCTCATTTTTTTGCTGGCGGGAATAACTAAAGATAATCTACAATACTTAAACTTTTTTGCTGGTTTGGTGACTGTAACATTGTGGAGCCCATGACACGTGAATAATACTGTCTTAATAAACATTAAGTATGTCTGATTACTGTTTTTCAAACAGTTTAGATAATCTTTAAAATATAATATTCTCACAAATTACTTTTCTGCCCGTTTAGCTTAAGAAGTACATAACATTAATGACTATAACTTTAAAGTTAGTACATAAAATGCATATTTTTGTGAATTTTACTTCACAGGGAAGGTGCCTTTAACGTTTTTAAATCCATAGTTATTTTGGTATACTAGTATAGATAGATGAATATTTTTTTATTACCCTTAAGACATTTAAAAAAAACCCTTTGTAATTTAAAAAGTATAAACAAGTATTAATTTTCATCTTGCTTCGCACCTGTGAAATCGGCCGTCCGGTCCAGACAGATCTCGTACCCTATTGTCGTTGGGCAAGTTGTTATGACCCCCACGTCTAACCCTCATCAACCAGTCATGTACCCGAATGTCTTTGCGGGGTTCATGAATACAGCACCAACCCTTAAATGTTGTAAAAAACACATTAACTTGAAACCGAACCCTTCACCGGCCGCCTTGACACACATGTACCCGGTACCAGCCACCCCTCTTACCCATAACACTTACACCCCTCCTCCTTCACCCCCCCCCCAACTAACTACTCTCTTGAAAACCGGGGGTTACGGGTTATGGGGGAAAAATTGGTTTATCATCTATACAAGAATGGGGGAAAAACTTGTTCCACAATCAATAGAGTGATATGCCCACTTTAAGAAACATCAAAAATGCATCTTGAACTGTTGATTTGACAAATTATGTTTATCTTCCTCTTATTTTTATTTTTAAATTAATTATTTAATCCTCTAAAAGCCCCTCAATCATTTCTTTACATTATCAACCATTATGCAATGATCCCTAAACTAACTAACAAATAGGAGTTTGTGTTACCGTTCCGGTCATTTACTAGATTAAAATAGTAAATTATCATACTTTTTACCAATACAGTTTATTAGAATTGTTTTTCTTTGTCTTAACCAGTGAAAGAACAGGGTGTAAAGGAGCCAACTCTTTTTTAGGTTTGGTATGTTAATTCACTTATAGAGTTGTACGAGGAGCAGTAACGGCTGGTGAGTTACTGAATTAGTTAAATAAATTTTTTATACATTTTGCGGGAAACCTAGGGGGAAATGGAGCTTTAACGTGCTTTACGGAGAAAAATCTTAAATATAATACACTGAGAGAGTTAGAGGCAGATGGGTCTGAAATAGTCGGGAGGGTGGAGAAGAGAATGAAGGGAGTATATATTTGGGGTTGTGGAGGGTCAACCTCTCTACCCTACCTGTAAATTTCCTTGGTGCCGTATTTAAGCGTGTAATAACGCCTGATTAAACTCTTAATGATGGTCATATTTGGTGCTGTATTCAAGTGGTGCCTGTCGCTGTACGAGATCGTTGCGACACAAAACGCCTTTATGAATTTCTAAGCTGCTTTCTCATTCGCCTCTAGTGGTGGGTCCAGAAATAAAACATTGGAGGGATGGTTTCTCGGTCCATAAATGGTATTTAAATTCCCCGGTGGTCTTTAAAATCTAGTTTTGACTAATCTGCATGTTCTTAAAATACTTACTAAGTAGTTATATATGCATACAATACTAATAAAAAAAACTCCACATTAATTAATAACTTTAGTAAACGGAAAGCTGTTACATTATGTAATATATGTTTACATAATGATAGTAAAATAACTTGACTATGGAAAAAAATCTTTAAATTTCAAGCATATCCAACTAATCATCGCTACTGTTATAAAAATGAGGTAGTGTCTGTCTATTGTTCTATTTACATTTACAGACACTTACCCCTACATGAATGTTCGTATACGGACACATATCTCTGCGCAGGGGTTTGTGTCCAGCAGTACACATTATATGTATTGCTGGATGTTCCATACATCTCATTTACAGTTCAAACCAATAGACTTGCTTTATTTCTCCCTTCACTATCGATTTATCGTGCATTTTATATCATGCAAATTTACCTGTACCTACAGTACAGTGCAATACAATCAGATGTTATTTAAAAGCTTTGGCTTACGTATTTGCAATCAGCTCACCTTCACAGACACGCACTTAAAGAAATTTAATATAGGTATCAATTTATCCGTTTTATAGCTGCAAAAATGTCCTATCAACAGCGTTGATGCACATGGTTTTCATCCTTCTTTGCTTAGGTCCTATGGTTTCAGCGGTATTCATGCCAATGTAGGTTTCTATCTGGGCCTCCTTCAAGGTGTCCAGAAAAATGCAAATGTTCGGGTGGGGAGACTGGCGCGTTTTTTAAAAATTACTATGAATACTTACACAGGCGTTTATGGTCTGTCAAAGGTCCAATGAGTTTAGAGACAAATGAAAATAAGAATCCGTAGCGTTAATTATTTGTTTACATTCCATCCTCCGCCCGATTACCCGGCTACCCGGCTACCTGGGGTATCGTTGGCGCTTTCCCGGTGCGTGCCAGGCAGACCATTTTTCGACCCTCGCATAACTGGCGCTTTCCCGGTTTACCCGTTGCCTTCTGAAACAAAGGGAGCTGCCGGCCCTTTCTGGTCAATACCTTCCATATTTTTGGGGCTTCCTGTTGTAAACTATACGTGGCGTCAACTTGGGGAGAGGTGAGAAACTACAAAAACTGTAGTCGACTGCGACAATAGTCTCAGCCTTTATATTGTGTTGGCTCCGAGTTTGTTTGACGGCTGAAGGGTGGCGTGATTGGTGAATCAGTACTTGTTTCAGTAACATTATTCAAACATTTTTTGTTCCAAGAAAATACTAAATTAAATCAAGGAGGCCTAACGTGATGTATCCCGATCATTTATTTACTCTGATTCCAAGACCTCGTCCACACCGACGCGAGAGCGGTCGCGTTCTAGTTATTATAAATTTATCGAAGTGACTGCGTACACGTCCAATATAAGGGCAAATTCACTTCGCTACCGCTTAGGTTATGTTGGGTTAGGTTACGTTACGTTATGTTTCGTTAGGTTAGGATAGGTTAGATTACGTTAGGTTAGGTTAGGAGGTTTTCTGGCTCTCAATTTGTTTTAAAAATCACAGGAAAAGTAACGTACGGTGCATAATTTGGAACGGACGTGAACAGTAGCGGCTCACGTCGGACGTGTACGTAGCCACTGCCTAAATTTATTAGGTACCGGACTTTCCGCGGGAAGATCGCTGGTGGGAACTGGAGGGAACACACTGACGCGGGAAGGCCTGTAATCTACTTCAACAGTTGAGGCCGCTCGAAAACGGTTCACTTCATTCTTGGGACAGTTTGTATAAGAAAGGGCTATTATCAGGTCAACCTCAGTGGAGCGAAACCTTGCATGAAACGTTGTCCGTAGCAAATATTTCCGCGTCCCACATATATATCAACAGTAATGATAACTCACTTTTAATACTATCTGTGAAGGCATTTTTAAGTTTGCTTGTATGCTTGCTTGCTTGCGACACTGATCCCAAAAAACGACTCAAACGATTTCCTTCAAATGTTCGAAATAACTAATTTCTGGGATAAAAATAAGTCCTAGACAGGCCTCATCCCCAAGAAAAATTAAATAATGTAAAAAAACTCAAACGAGTTCGCACGCAGCACGCTGACGTGAGGGAAGTGAATTTCCACATAAAAACTTATAAAACTCAAAATCAGTGTAAAAACATACATTTATTCCAATTGTTATTGAAATCTGAAAACTGTTATTTTTTGGCTGTTCTGATGCTCCTGGTTTCATTTACTCGCAAAGCTGGGAATACAATTTTTCGCATTATAATGTTAGGACAAGGTTCAGACAGGCTTGAAAGTAGGTGTGAGGTTGCTGAGGATGATAAAAGTACTCAAACAAAGGAATAACAGGCTTTTCTAGTATAAAACCCCCATAAGACAACGTACTGTGTTTAGTCTAAACACATTTTCTTTAATAACTTGGTAAATAAGTATGCTAGAATGTCGAGAGAGGGCTTAGAACTTTTGCCTCACTAATTCCCATATTTGTACATGCATTAATTTTACATACAGGGCTTTTCTGACCCTTGTTGGGCCCATAAACTCGAACTTTGAAAGAATAATCCCCAAAAAAGGGGTTTAGAGTTTTCCGATTGTTTTTCCCAACGAACTTGTCCAACTGATTGTGTCCAACTGAACTTGTCCCTACTAAATGTTAAGTAAATCGGAAAAAATGCGACCGCTAAAGTGCAAACACATATATATATATACAATTTTGAACGACCCCCCAAAACGTGATCGGGGGTCACGTTAGGAACTTCTATGGTGGTCCCGGGCTTATGTTTCACCGTGCGGGTCATGCTAATAGTTCAATTTCCAAAGGAAATTCACTAATGAATAGTTACAAAAATTAACATTCGCCTTATGGAGTTTCAAATAAAAACAAATGAATTGTAACAGCTGTTCATAACCAACCAGGGAACTGTCAAAGTAATACTCATGTTGTTTATGATTATTAACATGTCGTTTCCTGAGAGCAGAGGATAAAATATTTGAGTGAGGATTACATATATATATATTGAGTAATAAAATAAATCAAAGGGACATTGTGCTTTAAATAACAACCGAAGTTTTCCTTAAAAATGTAGAAAAGAGGCAAATGAGTTATACAAATCTGATTATAAGTAGGGGGAAGTGGTTAAATATGCTCCAAGTCATCTAAACAAACTGACTGGCCTTCCCCCGAGCAAAGCTCGGCCCCCAGGTACCATCTCGCTTATTTCTGAAAGAATACCGACCAGACTCGGTATATGGCTTCAGCTGGTTGTGGTCTATTGTTAATTGCAAAAGAAAAAACATGTTTACCGATATTTCCTGTAGCAGCAAACCTGCGTACTCACCTCCAAAGTCATTTTTATGGTGAATAAGTAAAATATTACTAGCAGGTGTCCCGTTCTCCGTACGGGGATGTATCAGGCATAGAGCCAGAGGTTTTTCAATTTATTTACATTATAATTAGCTGACGTAATAAAACGTAACTCCATAAGATTAACATTGGAACTTTGAAAGACTATGGGACAAAGCTCTGAAGTTGGAGGTTTTTTCAAAATTCCAAAAGGCACATCTAGAGAGTAAGAGCTTTTCATTGATACCAATCATGTATACAAAATAATTATTTTAGGAGTTGAAAATTGCCGAACAAAAATCAAGAAATTCTTTTAATAATATAGATGTCTTTCTTAATAATGAACATAAAGTAATAAAAGTTGGTATTGGCTTTTCCTAGTTGAGTTTAAACAAAATTTCATGAAACCCTATATTTTGTGTTCCTTGTTACAGCAAACCTGCGTATTTAGCTCCCATGTTATTCTTATGGAGAATAAATAACTAAAACGTTATACATCACTCATTTGTGAATGCATATTAAAGAAACTTGGTAAGCGGCTTTATGTGGTAGCCTATGCGATATATTTATGCATTGTAAATTCGCTGAGTAGGCAGGTTTGTAAACTATCATAACTTTTATTAAATCACTACCATCCTTGCATCTATATCATTTTAATTAATAAATCTTTACCTTTTTACACTGATATACAAATTGCATTTTAGGGAGTATAAAGACTATCATCGCTGTTAACAAAAATGTTTGATTCAGTTTTGCACATAACTATAAAAAGTTCATAAAAACTACAATTACAGTGAATAGCTAGAATGCCACCCTGCTGTCAAATTTATCAACTAATAAAACAAAATAACATATAGACACCTATGTATAACAAATATGTATGAATAACAAAATTTATATTTATGTATGTGTGTGTGTCCGTTAACTCGATGACTCGAGTAAAAAAAGTCTGATAACGATGAAATTTGGCTCAAATGTGTAAAATGACATTCATGACTTTGAGTTTGAAAACCATAAAAATCGGACCATGGGAACGGTGTTTTATGGGGATTTACAATTTTGCAAAAATCAGTTTTTTGCATTTTTCATCCTCAAATTTGTAAAACACTTAATTTTGGTTTCGACCATTTTATAGAGCTTAAAATGAAAAATAGTATAGTTTTTTGAATCATTAAACTAGGTTAAGTGGTTGCGTAGAAAATGAAAAAAACGTGCTCATAAAATATCCCATGTTAATCTTAGGGGAAAAATGTGTTTAGCTTTCCCTCAGTTCATTGTAATGGAAACCTCACATTTCTTTTTACCAATCAGTTTAGCTCTACAAAACAATCATTTTGGTGTCTTAATTGTTGTTCTACGTCCGACCGTTGCAGAGATATTAAAAGTGCTAAACACAGTACGTTGTCCAATGTTATCCTTATGGAGGATAAATACAATTTGATATCTTGATTATTTATGAATGTATATTGATGAAACTTGGTATGTGGCTTCAACTAGTTGTGGTATATTGATATAAGCACAAAAAAGTTTTTTGTTGATTTTTCCCGGTAGCAGCAAACCTGCATACTCAGCCATAATGTTATTCTTATGGAGAATAAGTAAAGTTTTAGATCTCCCTTAATTATGAACATAAATTAATAAAACTTGGTATGTAGCTTCACCTGGTTGAGGTGTATTGATAATTGCATAAAAACACATATTTTGTGTTCCTTGTTGCAGCAAACCTGCTTACTCTGCCCTATGTTGTTGTTATAGAGAATAAATAAAATGCTATAGTTTACTAATTTATTTATGTATTTTTATGAAACTAGGTAAGCGGCTTTATGTGGTAGTGAGAAACATGTGCATGCATTGGAAATTTGCTGAGTACGTAGGTTTGCTGCGACGGGGGTATTTAAATCCCCATCCATTTGTTATGGGGAATGTTTTGCGTTATTCCTCGTTTGCTGATAACTCTTAAAATCCTGCTATTTGTTCCCGAATCCCTGTGGGATCAAGACCTTTAATTTTAGTCGTCTCCCATCATCCTGCAATTTGCCACAATTTAGACTTAATAATTTCGTTTATAGAATTTGTATAGCAAGTGGCTTGAAGGGGCCGTAGCACCTAACCTTTCTCCAATTACACAGGCCAACGATGAACACGTTTTTTCACTAAAAATACGGTACCTTATTCTTATGTTTTTAAGGTGGTGCGGAATCCAAATATGATACTTAAAAAGCTGTATCTCCCAACTTTTTTTCATATTTTATAGTGAAATTTATTAAATTAAGCAAATTTTTATTGAATTAAATAGCTTTTATATAGTTAAAACAATTGTTGTAAATATCTAATGGAGGTATATGATGTTGGTAACACTGCTGAAACACATTTGCTGGACAAAAAAGGTTGGTTCTATTTCTCTGTTAATAGCTGATTTTTTTTTAAAGTCAACCTTATCTCACTTCACATTTCCTATGCAAGTGTTAAGTACAATGTATTATCGCGGTTGTAAAAACTCTGCTGACAGTTTTTGTTATATTTGTGGTGAGTTTGTGATTAAAAAACACCAATGAAACATTACAGACTTTGTGAAAAAGGTTTATCTATCATACTTTGAAATTCAACTTGTTGATCAGGATAAATCTTGGGTGCCACCTTGTAGATCCGAAGAACGTGTTCCTACCACATATAAAGCTATGCCTCATGAAACAGTTTGTAAAGGCTTTACCTACAGATGGACCATGTTTCTACAAAATCCCTGCCAAAAGTTTCCACACCTTTCAGAAACTAAACTTAAAGAAGGCGTCTTTATCGGACCTGCATTAGAAAAATGATGTTTGACGTTGTTGTAACATATTGTTATAACTTTCATGTAATTATTTTTGGGACGAAAAGACACAAATTTTTATCCCGCACAGGTTTTTCTAAATACAGTATTACGGTTTTTAAGATATTTAGCTTTGAAAGACAAATATGGCCACCATTTTGAAAAGTTACAAGGTAGAAACTTGATATTCCATACCAAAATGAGTCTTATTACATGTAATACATGTACCAATTTTAAAGTTGATATCTTCCGATATCCATAAGATATAACGTATTAAGTAAAGAACACATACATACAGATAGAAGGAAAACTAAGAGTTTTAGGACATACCTTCTTATGAACTTAGTTCTTTCTTTTTATATGAGGAATTGTATCCCAAAGTTCTGAAAGGTATTTTTTTCAACCCGTTTATAAAGTTAAACAAATTAAAATTACAATAATAACAACCTAGTTGTCCTGTTGCTCGAATCCGTGCAAGTTTGTACCTAACGAAAGGTTATTTCAGTTGTAAACAAACATAACGAAATATCTGATATTTAAACGGATGATAACATCTGAGAATAATGCGTATAACGTACTTTCAAGCAATACGTGGTTTACACTTCCGCCGGCGCCGGCGCCGTCGCGTCGGATAGCGACACTGTTCCGAAAATTCAGCCCTTTAATTTATTTAAGTGAGGCCTTTTCTAAAAATTCTGAGACGTATTGGAAAATCTACGTAAAAATATATTTAATTTGACACCTCAAACTTTAAAATCCGTTACGGTGCCGTTATCGTGTAATGTCTGTAAAGAAAAACCCTCTAGAGTATTAATATATACTGTAGGATTGTTGTAAAACCAGAGCAAACGAGGACAATCTTAGGCCTATCCGTTTTTTAAGTTGTTTAACGCGTACGGGTAATTTCGGATCGGTCGAGGGAATTTTTTTGGGTCGGGTTGTGGTAGACAGTTGTTCCGGTAGCAACAGATTGTGTGCATCCCTGGGATGCCATGCCCATTTCTCAGAAGGGAGAGGAGGGGGCGGTACTTCTGGTGGGTTTGGGAGTAAGATGGCGGAAAGATGGTGGTCTTCGTTACCAAATATAAATGGGACCAGTTTGAAACAGTACGAAATTGAAGGCCTCCCAAACCGAACAGGGTAGCTACGCTGATTTACAGCAGGTGCGGCGGATCAAAGAGAACCCTCGGGGTTTCCAGGAGACTACCTTCCCCAACCTCTTTCACCTGCGTTGAGTACTTTTCATAGTACATTGGAGTCAAAATGGCAGACACAGGGAGTTTACTTAACGACGTTCAAAATAAACTGATGATAATGATAAAATGCGTAGGACTATGGTCAGTTTGCGATTTCGTTCGTTTCAGTGTTTAAAGATTATTATTAGTCCTTTGAGCTTTTAAAAACAAACAATGAACTTCCCGTATTTCAAAACCTATTGTTATGATAATTGCTCATGGTTAAAATTAAAGGAAAACTTAACGTTAATGGTAGGGAGGATAGAGACTAAATTCTAAATTGAAGCCAGTTACTTCAATAGGCATTTTACTTAATTGATAGCTTATTTTAACTTAGTATTTGATAAACATTTAAACAGGGTCAACTGTGTATGTTGAAACATATATGTAGCCTATACTGCCTATATTAAAATGTGGTATTACTTACTATGGGTGTTAGATATTGCCCAAGTTTCTAATCTATTAGTGCTGTACTCTGAAGTGTTTTTGAAGGTTGTCCAAACTGATATTAAAAATATTTCAAGATGGCGATCATTATAAATAGCGACGAAAATTGCATCCTTATTACGCATATATAAATTAATATTTTTCCGTTTACAATGGAATTGCTCTTAAAGTGAACATACAAAATTAAGATTTATTTTATTTTAGAGGTTTTAACTAAATACTTAAGAGTATTATGTTAAACAAATTATTAAAAATGTAGATTTAGTTTTTACTTTTGTTATGGTTATACATAACAATTTAGAGCCTTTTAGAACAATATGATACATTAAGAGGTTTTTTGGTTTGTTCATATTCCTACAACAATTTAAGCTGAGAAAATTAAAATGACCAACACTTCACTATAATTGCTGTGTAAACGATGTTTAATGGCACTTGTAATATTGTAATGTTTTATGGGTTTCAGTTTGATATTTCCAGATTGTTATTGTGTAAATAACACCTTTGGTGAACGTATCTGTAAAATGTCCCCGTGAAAAAAGGGTTGTATTAATCTCACCTTTCAGTGACAAGACTAAAACGATTTATTGTGCACAGTTCGTAATAAAGACAATGTATTCATACATTTCTCAATATTTCTATGAAAATTCAATCTTTTACTTAATATTGTTTCAATATTTCCTTTAATAAACTATGTCGTACAGTTATTAATTCATCCAATATGAAAACACCATAATTTTAGTACAGTCGCGTCGCTCGACCAATAATCCTTTTTTGTTCCTTTACTAATGTTTCTTTATTGGCTTAACACTTGATAATTAACTAACTTACCCCATAATTATTTATTAATCCACTTTCCAATAAATGCAACTTTCCGACAAAATTACTTGTATTTTAAGATTATTGACATACGTTTGCCATGATATAAAAACCCTCCCTTTATCAATCTTATAAAACTAACTGTAATAAATAAATATACAAATTATATATTATATTACAAATTTAAAACGCCTCAAACTCCCTTGATCACAGTTAACCTCCATAGGTAGACTCGCAAATACCACCTATTCTTAAGAAATTCACAATGAATGTATATGTACTAAATTACCACTTAAAGGCCATTTAGCATGTTATTTTTTAAAACACATTCATAAATTATGTTACGATTGGGGGCGTACTCAACATGGGGGGCCCATTACAAAAAATACATATTAACCTATGGGGTTTTTCCAGTAGATGCGGGTTAGTAAAACAATTTCAACGATCAATTACATGTCAACATTGGACGCCTGGAAGTTATAGAAAAGGCCCTGGGTGGAGTCTTACTAAAATAACGTATCCATAATCAGTTGGTCCCCCTACGACGTGTGGCGATCTGGGGACCGTTTTAGGAGCCATTTTAACAATTAACTGGAATACCATTTTAGTACCTAGACCAAGCGCCTTTCGTCGCTCCAAGAATAATCTTTTCACCGTAACAATGACATGGCAACTTTTTAAGTGCACTGGGGTGAAGTCCTCAGGTTGGAAAAACGTATCCATACTAACAACGTGGTATGGTCCAGGAGCAGGTTTGAGGGACCCTTTTTCAGCCATCTGGACAACGTATTTTCTTCACAAGTGCCAAGTTTTTAATGTGGTCACATGGCAACTTTGAGCACAATGGAGTGAAGCCCTGAGATAAGCGGTTATGAAAAAACTACTTCAAATTTTATGGATCTGTGAAAATTTGCCCAAATCACACCAAAATATGGAACAAATAACGAGGCAACTTTGCCAGGGGACGTTAGGGGGACCCTAACGTTGGGACGTATTCAACGAGGGCATCGTTTAAGAGCAGCGGGGCTTTGTAAACTTACCTAAAGAACCAACACACGTCAAAATTAGTTGTCGGGATGTTGGATAGAAGAAACCTGTGGGGTGGAGCCCTGAGGTTGGTAAAAAAGTATCCGAAGTAGTCCCACAAAAATATAGAATGGTCCGGGAGCGGATTTTCGGCGCCGTTTTCGAGCCGTTTAGAAAAACATTTTCTCCATAAAAATATCATGGCAGCTTTTGATGCCAACGGGGCGAAGCCCTCAAGACTGGGGATAAACCAAAAATATACCTAATTTTTTTGGTGATCTACAACGTTGTATGGTCCAGGAGCAGCTTTGAAAAGCTTTCTCGCAATAACTTGGGGTACTCTTTTCTCCATAAGAATAACATGGCAACTTTTGGCCAGTGGGGCGGAGCCCTAACTTCGGGGTTACAAAAATAAAACGTTACCATATGTTATGGATCAGTGACAATTGGCTAAAATATAGAGAGAATAACATGGAAACTTTGCCGTGGTGAGAAGGGGGGAAGAAACGCTAATGTTGGTGGGGTCACATATCCAACGTTAGGGCATAATTAAACAGATACGGCTTTGTAAAACAAATCCAAAGAACCATCACACGTCAAAATTGGACGTCGAGAAGCGGTAAGAAGAAGCCAGAATCGCGGAGTCCTGAGGTTGGGAAAAAAGTATCCGGAGTCATTTAGTCCTGCAATAACATGGTATGGTTCGGGAGCAGATATGAGGAGCGTTTTTCGCAATCACCTTGAATACTCTTTTCTCCATAAGATTATCATGGCAATGTTTTAGCCATTGGGGTGGACCCCGAATAAAGGGTTATAAAAAACCTATCCAAATATTTTAGATCATTGACAACTGGCTAAATCACGCAAAAAAAAAAACGGAAAGAATAACATCGAAGTTTTGCCAGGGGGCAAAGCCATAAGGTTGGTGGGGGGGAAATTCAACGATGGGGCATCATTCAAGAGATGTAGCTTTGTGAAAAAAAATTAAAAAAATCATCCCACGTCGAAATTGGACATCGGGAAGTAATATAAAAAGCCAGAGGGGTGGAGCCGATTGGGGAAAAACTATCTGAATCATTATAGTCCCCCAACAATATGGTCCGGGAGAAGTTTTGAGAAACCGTTTTCAAAATCAACTGGGACACACACGCACAACTTCTTTATTATTATATAAATTTTCGTCATGGAAACAATATGGCAAAGTTAAAGGAAATGGGGTAGAGATTTAAGTTTGGGTTTATAAGAAAATATATCATAATTAAATGGGACAGTTAAACCTGGATAAAATCATGCAAACGGACGTAAATCATAATATATGGCAACTCTCTCAGGGGGCGGAGCCCTATAAGGTTGATGGGAAGGACGTATCCAGCGTAGGGGCATCATTCAAGATATGTGGATTGATAACACAAATCCAAAGAACTTTACCACGTCAAAATTGGTTTGCGGGAATAGTGATGGAAGAAGCCAGTGGGATAGAACCCTGAGGTCGGGAAAAAGGTATCCGACATATTTTAGTCCCCCAAAAACGTCGTATGCTCCGAGAGCAGTTTTGAGGATCCGTTGTCAAGCCAATTAGAAAAATAGAAATATTTTCTTCATAACAATAAAACGGTAGCTTTTAATCCCAGTGGGGCAAAGCCTTGAGGTCTAGGGGTAAACAAAAAAATATCTATAACATTTATTTTGGTCATTTATATAACTTTGTATGGTCCGGGAGCAGTTTTGATTATTCGTTTTCAAAATCACCTGGACACACACGAACTACTACTTTATTATTAGAGGTAACAGACCTTTCTTTCTTAAGAGCATCATCGTAACTTTTGGGCGAAGCTCTAAAGTCCTAAGACTTTGATTATTAGCTTTAAGCCTTCGTACGGGAAACCTAATTGACCATGCGAAGTTTCACCCCATCGGATAAACGGTGTAGGAACACATGGACGTAAAACAAAAAACAGATACACCCTACCATCTTTCTTGGGCGAGGCTGGAGGACGAAAGGAAAAGTACTACAACAACGATCTTGTTTGGAAAGTTTAAATTAAATAATACTTGTATTAATATAATACGGTCTTGCACATTCAATCCACCTTTTAAGTAGGAATTAATAATAACAATTACCTTCATGATAATTTCAAAAAATGTATTACGACTTCAAAACACAGTGAAATTATCAAGAAATTATTAGAATTTAAAGCATATTTTAGCTGTTTGAAGTCAATGGTGCAAATTACACGACTTTGGAACGCGGCGAATATCTCCAGATTTATTGTAAATTCTATGCACATTTTGACGTTTCGAAATCAGCTTATTAACCAGCCTTGACTTCGAAACGCCGCTAAAATATCTATATATATATATATATATATATATATGTCTATATATATATATATAAAATTTTGAACGACCCCCCAAAACGTGTTCAGGGGGTCATGTTAGGAACTTCTATGGTGGTCCCGGGCTTAAGTTTCACCGTGCGGGTCATGCTAATAGTTCACTTTCCAAAGGAAATTCACTAATAACACATGCTTCTACGACCATAGCCTGTACATGGTAAATGTACTATACACTATTTTGAGGCAGTAAAATACCAAATCTAAGTACTAATATTTTAGAGTAGCACAAGCTCTCTGTAAAATAAACCATATCAGTCCATAATTTAAGTGCAACCACTGGAAAACCAACTTATTCACTCCAAGCAAATACTGGATGAACATGTCCTCGCACTCTCGACTTTACAGTGTATTATCAGTGAAAACTTATGCTTACGTATAAGTACGTATATGTCTGTGTTCAAACTGTCGCCGCATTGCCGAGCTACTATCGCGGCACCAACACTGACAACTGCAACTATTTTATCATGTTACAATTTTTCTTAAATATATAATCTGAATAGTTTTTTTCAATTTAATTTTAGAAGTTAAGATAAGAAATTAATGTTTTTAACGCAAGGACTTTTTTTACGTTAATTATATTATAAACTCTCGCAATAATGATTGTAGATTGGCCATATAAATTCTTGTGACGGAATTAGACTTTAGGCTTCTAGAATTCAAAGTAAAACAAAGAATCCTTCTATTAAAAGCCGAACGCCATCAGTTTTAACCTAAACTTTGGCCTCGGCTTTTTATTAAGTTTACTTGATGCACAGGTTAGGCCACTAAATCCGGGACCGTTTGATCAATCTTATGATTTTGAGATTCGAGATTACTTCATTCAGTTCCGGAGAATCCAGATTTGCAGACTCGTATATTTTAAGAGGTATTTAATTTTGATCTAAAAACACTATACTAAGAACGTTTATATTCTAGATAGTATGTCCCTTCCATTTCATGTGGTAGGTAAAACAAAAATGAAAAAGTATAAAATTATTTAATTTGTAGTAGCCTAATAAAGTGCTTTAAGTGCTATTCATAAAAATACACCTCTTACAAAGAAACGTCCTCTTGTGAAGCATCCTCTTTAGTGTGGATTTGTACACAGTTTAATTTTTCATAAGTTTAATTCTGAATAAAAATGGTAATAATAAATAATCAAAATTAACTTTATTCACCAAACATTATACAAAAACAAAGCATATTTAACAATTGTTTCCAAGTAACGAAATATAATAAAGCTTAGAATATATTTTCACATTGGTGAATATTGGTTTCCCCTAGGCAATGCCCGTTTGGGGTAAACTTCAGGTAACCAAAAAAGTAAAATAAAAGTAAATAAAAGTACAGTCGGACTACCGTTATAACAAAAATAAAATATTTGGTTTGGCAATGTGCAAGTATTTGGTTTGGTGCAAGTATTTGCATAGACTTATCAAAGCATTTTACTGCAAAGGTCAAGTTATAAAACAGTATTTCCAATGTTAACTAAAACATTTAACCTACTGAAATTCTTATAGTAAATGGATCTAGTACTGTTAGCAATAATAAGAAGTAAGTTAGGTCTTATTATGTTAAAATGTTAATTATCATCATGTTTAAATTTTAACTCTTCTTACTTGTGTTTACCCTTAAAACTGACTTACAAGAAAGATTTTTTAGACAAGTTTAAATCTAAAAAATCTCACTAACCTGTTTTTTTTTTTTTTTTTTTTAATTCAGATTAATTGAGTTTCATAAACTTATCTGGTTGGACAAATTTATCTTCATGAATAATTTGTTTTTTCTATACTAATTTTATAAATAACATTTCTCCATGGTAACACTCAAGGGCGTAGCCAGGGGGTGTGCTGAAGGTACTCCAACACTCCCAAAATTCTCATCAAATTACGTTTTATAAACAATGACCAACAGAGGCTTCTTTAACCTCCTTAATAAACCTCAGTGTTGCTGCCTTGCTGGTTAGTTTATCTAACGAGTGAGACATTGCGTGTTTTTTTATCCTAATGAATTTGAATTTAGTTAATTTAGTGAATTCAGTTTTCGCCAAAATTTGTCCTTTAACAAGACCTTTAAAATTATATATAATTTGCCCTATATTTACATAAGAAAATTTTAAAATTCGAGCCTGTGACCTTCAGTTTTGGATCATGCTGTACACAACGTTTGAAGAAAATATGTTTAATAAGTTGCCTGTATGTGTTTTAGTTTGGAAGAATTGGTTTGATGACTTTAGACCAAACCATTCTCCCGTTATACATCCTGGACGGTTGGTCTGACCATTGACTATATACCTGTAGACAGTAAACGCAATGCTAAAGTCGGTTAAGCAAGAAACAGCACAATCTATTGAGTGCGGTCAGCAACAGGAGCTATCGAATGTGCTTCCTCCTAGTAGTCATTACGCGAACTACATGGAATCACATAGGCAGACGAACAGACAGAGCACGCTTGATTGACGCTGGTGAAAGATGGTTATGACGTCGACATCAATTTGATTACAAGTTTTTAACAGTTATTACAATATTATTTTTATTTCACACAACCTTTGATATTACAGCCTTGCAGCCTTTGTTAAATCGTATATTAAAACTCCCGAGTTGCGGGGAAAGCGAGACAGTTGTTTTATTAGCAAAATGAGATTTTAAAATCCCGCCACGGCCGAGCTGAGCGCGCCAAGCGGCATGAGCCAGAGTTACGTCCGCCATTGCGTGCGATGGTGGCGATTTCTATCCAGTGCTGTCAGAACTACATGGAGAATCCCGCCTCTTTTGTTATCAGAAGGGCCCATAAGGTTTTCTGTCTAGTACAGGTGTATCTGACTCACCCTGTATATTCTGTATAAATATATATAAATACATATACAATTTTGAACAAATGGTGTTTTTGCATCCAGGGATCTCAAAACGAAAATTATCATGGTCCCATGCCTTGCCGACTATGGTAATAGCTTCTTCCATATAGGGGAAATTCGCTAAAAACCTAATTTAAAAATACCATGTATTTTTTGTGAGTAACAAAAACAGGGTAAGTTGTGGATAAACATTTTTGAAACCTGAAATGTAAACTCTTGTTATTTTTCACATATTATTTTCTAGAATTATGCTAAACTAAAAGCTCCCATAATTTTTATAACTGATAATGAATCAAATATGAATAACGTGTGTTTTCAGGTAAAATGTCTCTGATTGGTCCAGACCTTCACCAGAGCAAACTGATCTGGGATGAAATCAGTGAGGGGAGCCCAAGTAAACTGGAAGACAACATAAAACTATTGAAAGAGTGGATAAATTGTCAACCTCACTTGCCAAAAAACTATGGTGAGTTTCTGTCATTGAATGCTTCTATAATTAGAATGTTTGCATGACAATTTTCTACCTAGGGTATAGCACGTGAATTCGAAGGTGATAGAAGATTTAAATGAACATGGTATCTAGTGCAACAAGTGATAATTAACATTGAAATATACTGACAAAGTTAAATATATTAAATTATATCTTGAGCTGAAAATGTTAAAAATTCAAAATTACTTTGATTATTCTTTATCCATAAGAATACCCAAATAAGAATTCACTGCACTGATAAGCGTAAATTGTTGTAAGGCTATTGAGGACAAATTTGGATTTTATGTCAAGTTAAAGTTGAGTTCACTAATGAATTATAATTGTTACTTCAACAATTTTATAACAAGGTTGAATACCAGTTTTCTGACCCAGTTCTTTCTTGTGCTATGGGAATGACCCGGGTTTCGGCTTTTACTAAGCCATAGTCATATCCATTTCAGGGACAACTAATTAAAACAATCCGTCTTGGCAATATCATCGAAAACCAAAAATCACAAAATTACACATACACATAAAAAAGTAGTTAAACAGCATCTAAAGATTTTAAGAATAATTGTTGCAAATAATTTTGTTTTCATTCATTGCAATCCTATGTAGCACTAAGCTAATTCAATAGATAGTTTACTTCCTACTGACGGAATGTAATAACATGTTACAAACAGATGACAGAATGCTCCCAGTGGTGGTTAGAGGCTGCAAACACAACCTAGAGAAAGCCAAGGCCAAGGTGGACACTTACTTCACTGTGAGAGGCACAATACCTGAGATATTCCGGTCTCGAGATCCACTTAGCCCTGAGGTGGTGGAAGCAGCAAAACACATGTAAGTATCCATACTGATACGTTGTGTTTTGATATCTGGGTTTGAGTTTTTTCAACAAAACAATGAGTGATCAGTTTGAGCTAGTTCAGTTGTTAACCAACACTCATGTCCTTGGAACTTAAGAGTGCATTTGTGATCTGAACCTGAAGCAAGGTCATAGCAGTGAGGAAGGATGTAGGTGTGAAAACCTTCTCTACTCCCAAAATTGTTAATTTTGCATTGTCATATGGATCTTATGGCTTCTGGCAGAGTGCCCTTCCCAAAATGTACTGTTAACCTTACATTGTGATCCTTTATTGTTTTCTATAAGTCGCTCTCAAAAACTTGAGGTCTACATCAGGTGGCAAACTTGAATAAAAAACAGCTGTCAACCCTTTTTTAATTTAAAACATTAAATCAAATAACTGGAAAATGAAATAGCTTTGAAAATGTAATTGTTTTGACTCAATTGAGCCCACATTGAGAATGCCATATCCATATATGTTTCAGGACAATCACCCCCTTGCCCATCTTGACTCCCGATGGATACAGAGTGACAGTTCACCGATTCACTGGTGCCCCTATAGCTGCCTTCGAACCAGCTGCTCTCTACAAGTTGATCTACATGAAGGCTGACATTCGCATGGTAGAGGAGTCTCTGATTGCCGGTGATGTGTTCATATTTGATGTTGGTCAAATGAGTCTCGCTCATATCGCTAAACTAGCAATCCCACTGACCAAGAGTGCTCTGCATTGTGCACAGGTTTGTGAATTGCATGGTAGTTTGTGAATTGCTTCCACTGCAATACCTTAGTAGGACTTGGATTATCTGAACATTCTGATGTTCAAATTTTCTAATGTTAAGCAAGGATCAGGAAACTATAAGGTGTAGTCTAGTATAAATTATTGAAAATAATATGTTTGATGGTATAGCTTCTTGATTACTATGAATACATGGAAAATATGTATGTTATCTGAACTCAATTCTAAAATTTACTATAGTGTAGTTATTAAAACGATATATGTTTGAAGCAAATCAAAAGCACATCTATACAGATATAACAAAAAATACTAAAAGAACAGCTGTAAATATGTTACTATGTAAAACTTCTAATAATTTTGATATTCATATTTCATCCAAAAATATAAAATTAAAAGGGTGGGTACAGCTCTAATGCCTTTAGTTGGTGATATGGTCAGGAGTTTTTAATTAAAATTCAATTATGTATTGAGATATTTTAGATGAAAATGAGAATTTTGACCTATTATTAGTATATATTTCAAATTCAAATTCTTCATTAACACAAAACGCTACATAAATACACATGAGCGTAGCTGGTGCCTTGTCACAATTATAAGAGAAACAATACAATAATTATTTTGTAAATACATGAATATATTACTAAGAAAAGATTATATAAATTACAACAGGTAAGTATATCCTAATTTCAAATAATTATTTCCTTTTTCATGTCCAAACAAAAACATACTTTATACTGAATGTTACATAGTAATCTACTTAAAACTAAAAATAATACATTACATTAATTTAATTTATTATCTTTAGCTAGCATATCTAATCCATGCATTTAATTTTGTTCCTCTCCTTTCAGGAAGCCTTTCCCCAGCGCCTCAAGGAAATTCACATGGTGAATGCTCCACCCTATGTTGACAAAGCTGTCAATGTCTACAAGATGTTCATGAAGGAAAAGATCAGAAATCGAGTAAGTAAAAAGTTGCTCAGATTTTTAAAGCAACAATTAGTAAACAATATGATAATGAAAAAGGTAATCCTCTTATTAAATATTTAATGTTCATCCACTGCCATGCTTATCCATTTTAGAAATTGAAACTTTCGTCCATCAATATCCCCACATTTTTACTATTTAGTCCTTACCAATAATTACAACACGATAAATAGCCACATTTATCAATATCCAGCACACTGATTGAATACATTTGAAAAGAAAAACTCTTTGTACATGGGCCTCAAAGTTTACAACAAAATCCCACAATCTTTTAAAGGGCTAACTGTTGTAAAATGGACCAAACAAATTAGAACCAAACAAATTATTGTTTAATAAACCAGTAGTGCTATAGCGCAGATGAGTTCTTAAATGATAATCTTCAGTAATGCTTTTTTGTTTTATTGTTATATTTTTGTTGTTCAGTTTAGTTTATATTTATATTGACAATGCACCTGTTTGATTTACAAGTTGTAATACTAAATATTATATGCAATAAAGGATGAAATATGACTGCGAGATATATTTTATATTCGATGATAATGTTTACCTTAGTTAAAATCCATTTTTCTAGCCCCTGAGCTGCTCCTATGACTAAATTAAAATATTAACTTCGTCAATCAGCTCATAAAGTTGTAACAAATGTAACAAATATTGTTTTAAATGTATGTGTTGTGTGTGACAATTTTATGTTTTAACGACGCCTTATGGATGAAATTCAATGTCTGAGGATGGCACACAGTGATGCTGAAACGGCCGTAACATTTGTTACAACTTTATGAGCTGATTTACGAAGGTAATATTTTAATTTAGTTTAACCTTAGGAAAAACCAACCTTATAGTTATAAAAAACTAATTTGTTATTGGATTTAAAATGTATGTTCCTGGTTCAGTTTCAGATCCATACAGGGTATAAGACTTTGTACCAGTTTGTTCCTCAGTCGATCCTACCTTCCAACTATGAAGGAGAGGGCAAGTCTATTGAAACTCTAGAAGGCAAGTAAATATTATTGCAGATAGTGCAAACTAAGAGCATGGAAGGTACAAGATCAGTGGAGGAGAAGTGTAGAGAGGGAAAAATCTCAGGTCACAAACTAAACACTAGATCTGCGCAGGAGAAATGTGGTGGGGGTGTGAATCTCAGGTCATACACTAGACACTAAATCCACACAAGGGGAATGTGGTTGGGGGAAGGGGGGAGAATCTGAGGTCATACACTAGACACTAGATCAACGCAGGGAAAATGTGGTGGGGGGGGGTTGAATCTCAGGTCATACACTAGACACTAGATCAATACAGGGAAAATGTGGTAGGGGGGGGGGTTGAATCTCAGGTCATACACTAGACACTAAATCCACACAGGGGGAATGTGGTGGGGGGAAGGGGGGTGAATCTCAGGTCATACACTAGACACTAGATCAACGCAGGGAAAATGTGGTGGGGGGGGTTGAATCTCAGGTCATACACTAGACACTAGATCAACGCTGGGGAAATGTGGTGAGGGGGGGTGTTTGAATCTCAGGTAATACACTAGAAATTAAATCCACGCAGGAGAAATGTGGTGGGCTGGGGGGGGGGTGAATCTCAGATGCACTAGACCCTGGATTCGCACAGGAGAAGTGTTAGGGGGGGTTAAATCTCAGGTGATACACTAGAAACTAGATCCATACAGGAGAAGTGAAATGAGGGGAATAATTTCAAACTCAAATTTAATGCTCTTCATAGTAATAATTTTTAATTTGTTGCATATTTTAAACTTATTAATCAAGCCTTCCATGGTATTTTATCAAATATTTTGGATAATTGCATTAAACTATTATTCATTATTGGATTTTATTTTACTTGTGTATTTGTATCAAGAATTACCTGTGAGTGTTACATTGGAAAGTTATACAAACATAATGTTTATCTAGTTAGCAATACCATAGCTAATTACCAGCACATTATTAGGTTCTCAAAATATTTAAATTGTAAGTGGATCTCAAAACATCTGCATTTTCTCTCTTGAAATGTCTTAAAAACAAAGTGTTGGTAAAATAAAAGCTATGTTCTACTAAATATTATTTGCTCACATGTGAAAATATCAATAAATTGTTATTTGAATGCTTGACAAATTTAAAAAAAAACAGGTGTTTCATACTACTTAAGGTAAATCATTTTCAATCATTTTCAGGTGAATGGAAGAAAAAGTTGGAAAGCTTTGCTGACTGGTTTTCAAAGCAAAATTCTGTTGAAGTTGATGAAAAGCGTCGTCTCACATCAAAGAAAGCCTCACCACTGACCTCAGACAATATGTTTGGCTACGAGGGTGCTTTCCGCAGACTCGCAATCGATTGAACAAATTTTTTTTTCTTGTATTTAGTTGTTTTGGCCAGACACAGCTTTCAACAGCCCAAAAGCGGACCAAATAGGGCCCTCATTTGTAAATAATCTAACTATCTGCACTCTTAATTTAAACTATATGCACTTTTATTTTTTGTTTATTATTGTAACTTGCTATGAAATAACTACTAATAATATATAACAACATACTTGATAAATGGAGCGCTTGTCATCCATAAGCATGATTACCACTCAATGATTCATGCTAGCGGGATTGGTCTTGGACCTTAAGCCAAAAACCAAGGAGTCCCTAGTCCTCAGTGCAATGTTTCTTTTTCCAACCTTGATTTGGTTTCTTCAGACCAGTTTTTGTATACTTCAGCCTATTAGGGGTAACATTAAGCCCAATATTTTCCATGAAAAAGGAACAGGGAGCTTCCCTAAATATTATCTCTACTAGTGAATAAGCTACATTTGCTTCAAAATTTTTTCTAAATTTATCAACCGGTATTGGCAATATAGCATTAAATCACTGGTATGTCATATTATTCGGGGCGATGCATGAGAATATACCTGGATAAGCCCACAACAAACACATGAATATTGGGACAGTATTAGAACGATTGCAAGCACTAACACAGTAGCTATGTTAATTAAACCATAGTGCCTTTTTCGCCAGTATTTTTAGACCTCTATAAAATTATTTCCTGTCTGCCAAAAAGAAATAATATTTGGATTTTACCAACCAAAACCAACAAGTGCAGTACTTAGATTTGAACAAATAGAAGATTTCAACATGATTTGGTAAGTGTATCAACAATTGTTTGATCCTTTTCTACGTTTTCAGTATTTGATTAAGTCTCTTGTACACAGTATATCCATAATACCTCCCCACAACCCTCTTAGGTTTTATATACTTCCCTTGAGTTGGCCCTAAGTCTACTGCAGTGGTTTTTTAGACTTAATCCTGCAGCCGACGCCTAAATTATCATGACTTAAATTATTATTTACTGTGTTCTTAAAAGAACCCTATTGTTGTGTCTGGACTCTGTACAGAATAACTTGATATCTTCTGTTTAATATATGTGTAATATTGTTTGTAAATAGTGAAAAATAAGTTGAATTACTTTCCTTTACTACCTAGGCAAGAAATTTCATTTGTATATGTATTATTATTGAACTAAATATTTGTTTAGTATTTGTGCTGGAAAAGTATGAAAAATATTGCTTTACTTTATAAAATAAGTTGATAAGTATTTAACACTATTTTATCTGTATATATTTAATAAATAATATTTATAACTCAAACAATGAAATGTTTGATTTTTATGTTAATAAAAAAATATTAAGAATAGTAACAAGTTTCTTCCCGCTTACCTCTTTACAATTTAGATAATTTAAATTTAGTTTGTCAAGTACGCTATGGATTCATATAGTATAAAATTAATATTAATGAGCCTATGACACAATTATAAGCCATTTTCAAGCTAATTTCCAATTTTACTGATGGAATACAAGTTATTGTGACCATAGTAAGACTGTGTTTCCTTGTGACAGGGACCCCAGACCAGGGTTACAAATATTTCAGCAGTAAACTGGGAGCCCCATTACAGAGTTTCTGCCCCAGGCCCCCAAAACCTTTTCGGCATCCCTTCCTTGTGACCAGTGGTGCACTCGCAAAATATGCAGAGCTGGATCGTTTCATATTTTTATTTTTATATCACGTATCTAGTAAAAAGGCATGTTATCAGTAAAAGGACTGATTATAATTTAATTCAGGTAATTCTAATATTTCATAGCATTGTGTGATTTTCAACAAATTAATGACAAAACTGCCTATATTTACTCTAAACATTTTCAGTTTTATAAGGAACTGTTTTGTGAAAACACAAATTGTCCTGCAGTAGTAATATATTGAGGTTATGCCGTGGCCGGGCAGTCCAACGAGGTTAATGTATCTAGAGGTCTCGTCTGGGGGAAAAAAGTAAAGCTACATGCTGACCGCCATTTCCCCCTCTGTCCCCTCTGCTCCCATGGTAACCAATCAAATCCTCTCTTTACAAGTTATACGTTTGACAACTGACAAACATATAACTTGTGAGTAGAGGATTTTATTAGTTACCTGAGGAAAATAGCGGTTACCATATGGGCTTCACTTTTTTACTCTAGACGAGAGCTCCAGATATATTAACCTCATTGGGCCAGCCTGGGTGTTTGAAATTACTTACTCACATTTATTTTATCTTTTAAAGTAATACTGTAAATAATGACTAAAACAACAGTTTCATGAAAAATAAAAAAAATTAAATTTGTTAATTTACAAAATAAAATTAGTGTTTGGACATTTCTAGCCATTTTCTAAATATTCTTTTTTTTCCTACTACATAAAATAAAGTACAGGATAATTTTGTTTGGTTTCTATTGTTCCACACTTTCCATTGTTTGTTAGGGAATATTGGAAGAGCTTGTTTTGTAGGTATAGGCACTACACACTGTCACTAAATGTATTAGTATAGTAATGTAATAGTATTAAACACTAAACACACTCAAGATCGCTCAAAATTATTTTCACAACAGACCAAATTATTCTAAAATAAAACAAACTTATAAAGCAGTCAATAAGTCGCAATGGAGGATCACTACACTCACGCAGTTGACTTGCCTGAAAAGGTGCTAAGTTTCCAGATAGTTCTATGATGAGTCATATGGCGGGTGACTGTCGTGAATGCACTCCCTCATCGAGCCGAAAATACTGTGTACTCCAAATTAGTCACAGGGCTTGTTCAGTATTGTAGGATTAAAATATTCTACTAACCCTAACCACTTGTGTAAGAACAGCAGATAAACGTTATGACATCTTATATAATAAGAACTTTAATCAATTAAAACGCTCCTTACATGATTTTTCAGCCTTGTGAATGTTGATAAATCAGTGCCGGAACGGCGTTCCAGCTCGTTACGACACCAGTGCACCGCTGCTTGTGACAGGAACATTTTAATTCACAATTTGTTCCATGAGAGTTGTTGATCAGTATCTATTCTGCTCCATTGTTATTAAAGTTACCCTCGTGAGACATCTTTAGTTGGTAACAAGAATAATTCGCTAATACCACTGACTATACACACTACTCAGGTAGTGTGTATAGTTAATTCTAATATTCAGGGTGAGTTTCTACTCGCTACATTAACTTCGCCAGTGAGTTCTACTCACTAAAAGGAACACAAATTTTCCTATAGACCCATGTCGGTTCTCAACCGTTTGGCTGTAATTGGGAATTTTGCATTTTTTATAACTGTACTTGACTTGGCCTTATTAATTGAGCTATAAAATTCTAACCCGTTATTCTACCCAATTTCACTTAACACCAATAGAAAAATCATTAAATTTTCAATAAGTCTGAGGTTTTACAAAAGGATCTGTGTTTGAAAACACCAGGTTGTAACGAAAATAAAGTAAAAAATACTCTTAAATAATCTTTTTATTGCAATTTCAAGGCCCCATTTTATCACCAAAAATTTATGCTGTGTGATGTCAAGTTAAACGAAAAACTTCCTTATTTAATAACCTTTAAAACGATGTGCTATTAATAAGGTGTTGTTCGTCAAAAATACAGTATAACTACCTAAGTAATTAATAAAAACATTTTTTACCATTTATTATTTGATTGATATTAACGGATTTAAGTAAATTTGGACATTCAGCTACTTAACAAAGTTATTAGAGTATTTTTATTATCAGAGTATTTTTTACTTTATTTTCATTACAAGCTGGGTTTTCAAACACACATCCTTTTGTAAAACCTCATGTTATAAAACATGCAAAATTCCCAATTACAGCCAAACGGTTGAGAATCATACATGGGTCTATAGGAAAATTTGTGTTCCTTTTAGTGAATAGAACTCACTGGCGAAGTTAATGTAGCGAGTAGAAACTCATCCTGTATAATAAAACCTCATATACAAAATAATACTTTTATTTGTGAATTGTCCACAGGTTGATGACATAGTCAAAGTGTAAATGCATTTTAAAACGACAGTTTGATTGTATTTTTGGAAATTTTGGGGTTAGGAATAAAAACCTTTATGGAATGTATAGATTTGAGTGTATTATATAAATTTAAATAGATATTGACATTTCTGCCATTACATTATACAATGTTGTCAGTGGGGAAGGAGTGGTGAGTGATAGGGTGTTTGGGAGTGCTGACGCGGCGCAACATCGCGTTGACACAAACCGCGTTGTCCTCACTCAGCCCACTACTGTCCGTCTCTTCACAGTGAACCTGCACCTGACTCTGTCTGCGGTTCAGAGCTGACAGTGTTGCCAACAACAGCTGCTTCAGCTGGGCCGAGTCATCCAAACCTTTCATGTCCTCGCTCACATCCTTCTTAGTCAAGTTATGATTTATTTTCTCCTCTTCACGAAATGACAAGAATCCTTTTGGTACAGTTTCCTCGGTTTTGATCTTTTGTGTTTTGCTAGAAAAAAGTATTGATCATGCCAATTCATTCTCATCTTGGATTTCAAATGCTTATTTTCCACATCACTCCCAGTAAACATTTACAATATCTATTGCTACATCATCCCGTGACAGTAACAATGGTGTGTAATGACAGTAACTGCAATGACAATAACAGTACGTGACAGTTAGTTTAACCACTACTATAGGGAAACATTAGGCCTCAGCAATTCAAACTTTTTAAATTTAAAAACTTCACTAGTTAAAAGTTTGTTCACTTATCTCGAAAAACCGTAAAGGTTTTATAAGTTATAAAATATCCTCTACAGTTTTTATCTTGACATACTTGGGCCTTTGAATTTTTAACTTGGCTTCTATTAGTTACCTAAAAAAGTCCTGGTCAACCTTTACGTCTCAAACAAATCTAAATCTCAAGAGAAGTTTTAAAAGAATGTGTGCTGTCCTTTTTTGTGTGCTTTACAAACTGACTAGGTTTAAATTTACTTTGCAAAGATCAGATATTACATTTCTCTGCACTGACATAATACAAATTTGTTAGCGGAGGTGGGCAGGTGCCATTAAAAGGGCAGTGGAAAAGGGCCATGTAGATCGCCAAAACGTTGTTTTAGCATTAAGTGGAGGGGGGTTTTCCCATAGTTTTTAAATGGTTTATAAATAAATAAATGAAAGTAATCTATTTAACAATTTCATTAAACATTATTAAATGCCTTGATTTTGAGAATACATTATTTTGGATATAAAGGCATTACTTAAATAATTAGGCTAGCAGTAGAGTTCTTATAGCCTGCACAAATATAGGACACAAGAAATAAAACCAATCAGCTTAGTCAACATTTGATTACAAAAATGACCAACTATTTAGGAAACATGGCTTATGCCAAGTGGAAGAAGAATCTCTTCAGCAGACTAAGTTGAAAAAACAACATATTATAACAAACAAATCATTATAATTTCAACTTTTAAAGCAATAAAAAACCTCTTAATTCAATTAATAAATCATTATACAATTTTTTTCTCAACACTTAAATAGATATATATCATCATGTTTATGTAAGGACTTAGCAAAGAAAATCCTGACAAACCTCTGTTCTTTCATGAAAAAAGTAAGTACTTTACCTTCTGTTCTGAAGAGCAATGTTGATGAGTGCCTCCAGTAGGTACGTAGGCAGAGTCTCATAGCCTGTGAAGGCACTTGGCTGGATAGTCACGGAGGTCGGGATATGGTGCCTTGTGATGAATCGAGGCACGCACCATTCTACATACCTGGTGAATATCCTATGTGTCAGGACGTATTCTAGATGAGATACAAAGTCTGCCTGCTTCTGGAGCCGTCTTATATTACCCTCTGTTTGAAGTCCCTGAAATTTAAACATAAAAGATTACTAATTGTTTTTCATTCACTATGAGGTATCCACAATCATTAATTTAATAAAGGGCAACTTATGATGACTTCTAGTCAATCTTTAGTTTGCATTAAGTTCTTGGTGTTCATCTCAGGGTTAACAGGTCAAGTTGGACTATTCAACAAGTCAGTTTTTTTTTATAAAAAACATGGTGACTTTACAAAGAAAAAGTTTATTACGTTTTAGAAATTCGTTGTTTTAGAAATTTGAATCTATAGTCCGAGTTCAACTTGAACATTGTCCTTGCCGCTAAAATAACATTCCTCAGTGGTTATCATATACTACCTAAAATAACGGACCTGGAAATAGGCTTAATAACTCTATTCTCCACACCTTTTGAGAGAAGCCCAAAGGTGAAACCCTCCCTCCTTCTCCTGTGGTGCACAGGTGGAAGAGTTTGACTGGGGCTTCCAATGATGTGGCACGGCTCACCTACAATCTCAACAATCCTCCCTCCTTCTTCTGTGGTGCACAGGTGGAAGAGTTTGACTGGGGCTTCCAATGATGTGGCACGGCTCACCTACAATCTCAACAATCCTCCCTCCTTCTCCTGTGGTGCACAGGTGGAAGAGTTTGACTGGGGCTTCCAATGATGTGGCACGGCTCACCTACAATCTCAACAATCCTCCCTCCTTCTCCTGTGGTGCACAGGTGGAAGAGTTTGACTGGGGCTTCCAATGATGTGGCACGGCTCACCTACAATCTCAACAATCCTCCCTCCTTCTTCTGTGGTGCACAGGTGGAAGAGTTTGACTGGGGCTTCCAATGATGTGGCACGGCTCACCTACAATCTCAACAATCCTCCCTCCTTCTCCTGTGGTGCACAGGTGGAAGAGTTTGACTGGGGCTTCCAATGATGTGGCACGGCTCACCTACAATCTCAACAATCCTCCCTCCTTCTCCTGTGGTGCACAGGTGGAAGAGTTTGACTGGGGCTTCCAATGATGTGGCACGGCTCACCTACAATCTCAACAATCCTCCCTCCTTCTTCTGTGGTGCACAGGTGGAAGAGTTTGACTGGGGCTTCCAATGATGTGGCACGGCTCACCTACAATCTCAACAATCCTCCCTCCTTCTCCTGTGGTGCACAGGTGGAAGAGTTTGACTGGGGCTTCCAATGATGTGGCACGGCTCACCTACAATCTCAACAATCCTCCCTCCTTCTCCTGTGGTGCACAGGTGGAAGAGTTTGACTGGGGCTTCCAATGATGTGGCACGGCTCACCTACAATCTCAACAATCCTCCCTCCTTCTTCTGTGGTGCACAGGTGGAAGAGTTTGACTGGGGCTTCCAATGATGTGGCACGGCTCACCTACAATCTCAACAATCCTCCCCCCTTCTCCTGTGGTGCACAGGTGGAAGAGTTTGACTGGGGCTTCCAATGATTAGGCACGGCTCACCTACAATCTCAACAATCCTCCCTCCTTCTCCTGTGGTGCACAGGTGGAAGAGTTTGACTGGGGCTTCCAATGATGTGGCACGGCTCACCTACAATCTCAACAATCCTCCCTCCTTCTTCTGTGGTGCACAGGTGGAAGAGTTTGACTGGGGCTTCCAATGATGTGGCACGGCTCACCTACAATCTCAACAATCCTCCCTCCTTCTCCTGTGGTGCACAGGTGGAAGAGTTTGACTGGGGCTTCCAATGATGTGGCACGGCTCACCTACAATCTCAACAATCCTCCCTCCTTCTCCTGTGGTGCACAGGTGGAAGAGTTTGACTGGGGCTTCCAATGATGTGGCACAGCTCACCTACAATCTCAACAATCCTCCCTCCTTCTCCTGTGGTGCACAGGTGGAAGAGTTTGACTGGGGCTTCCAATGATGTGGCACGGCTCACCTACAATCTCAACAATCCTCCCTCCTTCTCCTGTGGTGCACAGGTGGAAGAGTTTGACTGGGGTTTCCAATGATGTGGCACGGCTCACCTACTATCTCAACAATCCTCCCTCCTTCTCCTGTGGTGCACAGGTGGAAGAGTTTGACTGGGGCTTCCAATGATGTGGCACGGCTCACCTACAATCTCAACAACCCTCCCTCCTTCTCCTGTGGTGCACAGGTGGAAGAGTTTGACTGGGGCTTCCAATGATGTGGCACGGCTCACCTACAATCTCAACAACCCTTCTCTCGCATGCTATAGTTTTCTTCATGGTTAGCATCTAGGACTTTGGTTCCAGAAGTAACAAATTTGATCCAAGGGGTGTCCCCCCCCAAACAAGTCGAGATATTTGGACTGCTTTCCCTCAACTCTTTAAACCCCAAGAGCTGATATATAGGTGTTTGAATATGATACTTAAAAATATGGCTGGTTAGGGTATAAGCCATCGTACCATCAGAAGAACTGTATACAGTCCAAGCCTGACATGTGATGTAACCTGGTAGACAGAAACGGAATTAACACGACTAGTGTCTAGTTTGTAATGCACGCAGTCCGACACAACCCGCGATCTAAGGCGCTATCCCTCGGCCAGGGGTAGTCCATTGATCGAGGGTTTGAATCTCATCACAGGCGGTGGTTTTTATGTGCAACTCATGGAGTGTTATCTGTCTGTGGCTGAGTTGAAGGGGAGGGCGGACCTTAAGGAAATGGAGGACGGAAAGGGTCCAAGCAAACAGGATAGGTGGGTTCTTTGTGAGTTGCAAATCTGATCGGGTGTTCTGCTATTTTTACCTATCCTTACTATGTGTGTGTCCACCAGAAGCAGGTTTTTTTATAATTCAGTCATTAAGGCAACCAAAGTATTAAAAATATAACAAACAACACAGATTGAAAGACTCCATTCACATGCTCAGGGCTCAAAGGGTGAATAAGTGTTATGTCATAACAAAAAGTCTGTATGGTGCTGAAATGAAAATGGAGGGATCAAATTAGGAAACAAAAAATACTTGTAAATTAATCTCTATAAAAATGTACATTTTAACTTTTACTAACTTAATGTATCATAAATTTAAATTTTACTTTTCATATGCCTTGTAATGAGATATCGTTTGTACCGGACGCGGTAGCTCAGAGGTAGAGCGCTGGCCTCACAAATCAGCCGTGGTGAAGCATAGAGTCGATCCCGGCATGATACTTTTTGACGAGCTGTCACCACTGGCTTGCCCATGTGACTATTTCTGTTAACAGTACATCGCTGTCTTTAGATCGCCACACAGGCCTATTGGCATTTGGCAACGGGCAGTTCAGGTTTTTTATATCTACAAAAATAACAAACTGTTCTATTTGCGATAGCTGCTCACAATCACATAAATAATTAAAAATACAGAATTAACCAAATTCTGTATTTTTGCTACTAAATAAGCTTATAACCCTTGTTACTACTGAGGAAATCAAATCTTCACTATAGAAAACAGTTATGAATGAAATATATTACTTAATATTATTGGCTCATATAATATGTTTATATTGTTTAAAGAGGCAAGGGGGAAAGTGAAATAAAGAAAATAATTCTCATATAAGTTTTCCAACCTGAATGTCACTAACAGCCAATCCAATCATGAGGTTCATCAAAGCTACCGATGCCAAGAAGACGAATAACATGAAGATAACACGGCTTGTAGGTACTAGGGGCCACTCCTCACCAGATGACTGTAACATAGATATATTACATTGTGCTAATAGCTGATGAATAACACTGGAGTCAATTAAGTCCCGGAAATACTTAAGATTTCTGTTGCCACTACATAAAAAAAACTTGGTACACAAATACTGGACCTAATATGTATGATTTTAAGCAACTGGCAATTGTTCATCACCCAGATGAAAATTCCACAATGAGTAAGAAGAAAATAGTAAACAAAAGCATGAATCAAACTATATGAAAAATTAAATTAGCCTTTCTAATGACTAACATACAATAAGCCCTTAGGTTGTGTGTATTCATAAGCGTAATTTCAGTATTTTGATTGGAGGGGCAAAAATGGTCGTGATCGTGACTATAGTGACTTTTCATACATTACAATGATATTTCCTCCAAATTATAGCCCCCCTTGCCACCCTCAAATTACGCCAATGTGTGTATTTATGAACACAAGACTGTTTTTTTGCAAAAATTACCACTATGCCAATAATCCAACTTAAATCAGACAATTGAGTCATAAATGGCAGCCGGTTGAAGTTTGAAATTAACACAAAACTATCAACTTGGAAACTCCATTACCGGTACTTGTTACCTAATTGTTCTTCAAAACCAGGCTCAGAATTAAGAAATCCTCTTAAAATGGTGATTTCAGAAACCAAATATAATTTCAAATATTTTTGGCTACTCAATTTTTCCCTAAGTAAATAATTTTAAAGACCCACTTTGTTTTGAAGAATTATGTTGCTCTCTAGATTCAGAACTATAGCAAAAAATACTTTATATGTTTCATTTTGTAAGATATGCAATTTTTAAAATGTTAAAGTGATTATAAAAACATTAGAGATTTAATTTAAAAGATTATTCCAAAACAACAAATTACCAAAATAGGTCATAGTTCACTGGAGCTGGTATACTGCTTAAAAAAACACAACAAAACATCGTTTGGTATCAGTAAATACTAGTTAACATTAACTTACAGATTTTAGTACCAGTCTTAAAACACATTTAGCATTATTAAGTATAAAACATTTTTTACAATAGGCTATTGTCCTGTGCGGTGAACTAAAGACAGCGAGGTACCGTAACCCCATTAGTCACATGGGCAAGCCAGAGGTAACCGCTATGATCTGACAGGAGTCGGCTGGGACCGGGATCGAACCGGCTACGTCTGATTTGCTAGTCAGGCACTTTACCTCTGAGCTACCGAGTCCGGTATACATACATGTTTTATACATAGATATGTCATAGGTCACTGGAGCTACAACCTTTTAGTTTTATTTTCTATGTTATTGAGCAACTCTCGCCTTCAATATAACTGAAAAGATAAACTCCCCTTTCTATAGTTTTTTTTTCAGCTGGGGGTGCTGAAAACACAAAACAAATTATACAACAAAACAAACTACAACACACACACAAATAGCATCAACTTAAACCAGAGTTTGGGATACTATGTTATTGTTATTTGTTTTGTGTTATCATATCATTTGTATTCCTGTTTTCATTTCCTTCACCAAACAAGTTCTCCACAGAAAACTAAACATAAAATCTAATAGTATAGTCACAGAAAAAACTATGAAAGGAAAGGGATACCAGCGAACTTACCCATTGAGAAGAAGTGTGAAGATTCAACAGGAAAGCTACTGCAATTCACTGGCAAAAAGTCACACAAATACACACAGAACTATGACCTATTTTGGTAATTTGTTTTTTTGGAATAATAATCTTTTAAATCAAATCTGTGTGTATTTGTGTAACTTTTGCCAGTGAATTAGCTTTCCTGCTGACTCTTCACACTTCTTCTTAATGGGTAAGTTCTCTGGCATCCCTTCCTTTCATAGTTATTTCTATATAATGGACTAGAGCCACCCCAACCTAATAGTATAGTCAGCCGTACTAACTCATTCAACTCCTAAAACATATTTTTTGTGATCATCCAAAAATTTAATACCTCTGTTTTGTTGCCGCCAAAGAGAGTGTTGTAGTCGTACTCTCCAGTCATCATGACCGTAGTCCTCACCAGAGAGAGCCAGGGGTTCCTGAACTCTGAGTCTAGAGGAAACTGCACGGAGAAACTCAGTGCAAACCCAATCACCAGGCAGATAAAAGTCAGGAACACCTGTTATCTTTTTATCAGTTCCAGAAGAAGTTACTACAGTTGCAAATTTAAAATTTTTAGTCATAATTTTCTTTGAATGGATGAATAGTACTTTTTAGCCTCTTGTAAAAATATAGAAACTCTATATTATGAAAGAATTATACCAACGTTATTACTGACAACTGAAAACAGCTAATCTGAACATCTGATGATCTGAACAGGGCCTGATCACAACTAGTTTAGGTTAGTGGAGGCACTTAAAAGTTATTAAAGCTCTAAAACTACTGTTATATAGTTATAATACAGTAACATTTTATAATAAAAAAATAGTAACACACACTTAGAGAAATAAGCGTATTGCAACCTGAGATCCTAAAGTGTAGATGAGACTTGTATTCAAATGTAAAAATTAAACATCTCTCAGTGACAGTGGGGATTTTGGAAACAGATCAATATTACACATTATGTTATTCTAAGGTGCATCAATATGATGGACAACACACAATTTATTACATTTATGGCTAACTATTTTTATGCATACATCTTTAGTTTTGATATAAAACCACATTTTTTTCTGTTTTCGTTTGATTTTTTTATGTAGAATGGTAACATCAGTTCAGGCATTGCCTTTGGGGCTACCTATATTTCCCATTATTCTGTAATATCTCTGGTAGGTTTTTATAAAAAGTTATAAATATTTGTAAATAGAAGTTTTAGGGTATTTTACTCATAAATATTATTGTTAGTTATATTTTAAAATATTGAATACAAGTGTTTTATTTATTTCTATTATTATATTACTTAAAGATGAATTTTTATTTATAGGCAGCAGTGTAATAGTGTTATTAATCTTGTAAACTGTTCACAATTGGAAATAAATATTTTTATTCTTAATGTAGAATTCACAAATAATATACTACCAATGATAAAACTATGAATGCAATAACCAATTTTTCCTTGACACTTTGAAAACCCTTAGTGAATATTATGTATGAAACAAGCACATGAGATAGGAACAAATTGGTTTGATTTTATTATTTGCAGGTGCTACGAAGCAGGAAGTGTATAACTTAAATATATTATTGTTGTACTGTTTTGTCTCTGTCGAGCAAAACAACCAATTTTTAAAACAGTTTGATTCCCCCATTTGCCCAAACAAACAATAAATGTATGATGTAATGTATCAGGCGTAAATTTATGGTCAACGATAAAAAAAGTTGTTTACAAAACCTAGCGCTACATAGCAATTTCCCATCTTGGCTCCCACGGTGTGTCCACATTTCTAACACGTGGTTTTAGCGAATTTCCCCTATAGGGAAGAAGCTATTACCGTAGTCGGCATAGTAAGACCTAGGCCCGGGACCATGATACCTTTTCGTTTTGAGGTCCCCAGACCCCAAAAACAACATTCGTTCGAAACTGTGTATATATATATATAAATCTCGTACGGCATTCGGCTGCCTTTCATGGTGGAAACCGCATTGAATTTGGCGGCCGGTGCACCTGACTGCTGTATCCGGCCGCCAATTGCACATCACATGTTACATCAACTGAGGAAGCCGGCAGGAACATATTTTGAGCATTTGAAGTGGCAGCCAAATAACGTATTTTTGATAGGTGTATGACAAAGTGTAGTTTGCCATTCTATCACATGGAACGCTGCTGTTTTTAAAAGATACACCAGAAGTATGTTCCTATAAATAAATGCCGTGGACTCGGCAGCCCATAAGTGGCAACACTGTCAAATTGGATGTGCATTCCGATTATAAATTTTTGCCGCGGATGTGGCAGCCAAAACACATCTGGCCTGACTCACCTTCAGATGTTCAAAGATTGTTATCTTCCATCATCATTTCCTGTACTCACTCGAGGCCCGCGATATTTCCGAGCCTGCATACTTTCCTGCCCGCTTCACTGTGACATAACACCGAGAGGTCGTTTAGACTAGGCCTACTTGACGCTTACGGAATAAATCATACATTTGCATGTTCTTATTTATCACATAGTTTGACTTAAAACAAGCAGTTCGAGCAGTTTGATTATTTTCCTTGACTGTTGCAGTATGTTAACGTCTACGTTATAAGTTTAACGTATTGCGCCCGCTTCACTGTAATTTCACACCTAGAGGTTAGACCACTCGATGATTTGGGAGTAAATCATACATCTGCATGTTCTTATTGCTCACATAGTGGGACTTAAAACAACTCGAGCAGTTTGATTATTTTCCTTGACTATGGCCTGTTGAAATATGTTAACGTCTAAGTTATAAGTTTAATTGTACAGGATCTAGGGGGGTTTGAGCATGCATAAAAGGAAAACACAATATTTTTGCTGATTACTGTGATATATAATATGGATCTAGGTAATAGCGAAAATGCATGTCGTCAGTTTCCTATGTGGTCGACAACATGGTGGAGGGGGGTAAAGATGGCGGTGGCCGCTACTCGTAAATATGACGATATCTTGGGAACGGTATGAGATATAAAATTGGTTTAAGCATTGTTATACTCACAACAATATGTACAACAATAACTTTTATTAGGTTTGAACCCATATCTCGATTAATAAAAGAGCTACATAATAAAACGTGATACAAAAATCTTTAAGGTACACATTTTTATATAAAATGTAATCAGTATGTGAGTTTTTCCCGTTTTAATGAAAATAACTTAGTACACGAGTTAGTTGGTACATTTTAGAGTGTTAATATATGAATAGTTTATCAAGATATGTCAACCAAGTCTTTGAACAGCCGTCCGCTCAAGTTAACCGCAGCGTCAGGGTTGGACGGCGCCGTGTAGGAAAACCCTCACTATCTCGGTAACTGTATGAGATATACCACCGGATAGAACGTAGTTTTAATTGTAATAATATGGTAAACAATAATGGTTTTAACGTCTAAATCCGTATCTGAAATTTTTGTAGCGTTATTTATCAAAACATAAGTTACTAATAAAATAGGACCGAAGGCCCAAGAGTAAACAGTTATTGAACAATCTGTTAAATGACTTAAACTTAAGGGTTAAACTTCAAAATAAATTTATAGTACATACATATTTAGTATAGTTGTACTTATGACTATAAAATAATATGTTTTAGTTTTTTATTATTTTCCCTATAATGCTTTGTTTCCCTATAGGGCTTAAGAAGTTGTATAACTAATAATGGAGACTGATACTTTCAATATTTTCTACAACCGCTATTCATGTTAAACTTGAGCATCAAGTACTGTATTTTATTTTATTTTCTCCTAATGTTTGTTTACATTCCACTAACTAAACAATGATTGTGATGGTTTTCATTTGAGATAATGATATACTAATCAGTACGTTTTGTATTTACATATCACTGCTGCAAATTATTAGCCAGTGCAGTGAGAAAAAGCGAATTCCCGGACAAGGCAAATGGCAGAGATGTAGTCGCCATCAGCACCACCATAAACCACCCGCGAGTATAAGCGATGAGAGAGAAGTTTATGGTCTTAAAAGAAACCACTGAAGTGTGACAAACGCGGCCGACCCGACTCAACCCCTAGGCCCGTTTGTATACGGAAGGGACATGTGCCACTGAGGTTGCATGTGCTACTGAGACCTGAGACCTGACAGATGTCTTCGCCTACATTCCACCATAGATTAAACATACTCCTTAGAAGATTAAGTATTAAGGTCTTAGATTTAAGAAGGAAAGGATAGATTAAGAAAACTATAACCGTATGGTCTCATTTGATTAACATTGGAATTTTGGATGTCCCACGGGGAGTAGCCCTAGAGGATTTAGAGGAATCTGAGAGCCAGGTACAATAGCTGTAACCTAAAGGAAACCTACCCTGAAAATGTCATGCCTTAAGTCCTTATAGTTTAGCCATACGGCGATCCACACACAGACAAGACCTCTGCTTTATTTATATAGATTGTCGATAAGACTGTTTAGCTTAGGTGCTATAAACTTTACCAGATAATGCCTAGTTTGAAAACTTTGAAGTAACTTGATTGCTCATCGGTTCAAGAGGAACAATCCCAAGTTTTGTTCACGATTTCTGGAAATAATTAGAACTAGATCAATCAAAATTATAAATGTTGCAATAACGGCTATGAAACACTCCCTAATAATACTAAGAAGCCATCTTTACAGCAACAGTTAAAATAATTTGTTTGGTATTCTTTGTGCTAGCGCAACCTACATGGGTAAGAAGGTTGTTAATTTGTTTATATTATGAATAAACTATCTTTATTTATATATACTGGTAAATAAGTTTAAAAACCAGATTTTCTTATGAGGACTGATTAATTGCGAGGTGTGGAGGTGTCTTTAGAAAGTGTCCGCGCAGTGTCGCAGCTAAAAAAAAAAACACAGGGTACATACGCGACACTCGAGACACAGTGTCTTTGCACAGTGTTGCGCACGTAACCTAGTATAGACTGGTTTAAGTAAATCGCAATGTGTTGGCTCCTTATTGATAATACCACCCGTGTCTGTCTATGTTTACTCTTTACCGTGGGAAACAGGCTGAAGAATTTGTACTTCCCCTCGTTCAACAATCCATGTCAATAGCACAACTATCAGCATTTAACTGCACTTGGCACAACACAGCCGAATTTATGTGCAAAAAATAAAACGTTATAACGAAACACTAAATGGCAACGAACTGCTCAATGCCAACTGAACACTAAATTGACAAGGCCCACGATTAACGATGAATACAAACCTTACAAGATGATACATATTATTAATGAACATAGACAGTATTAAACAAGCAACGTAGAGAGGCACTAAACAAACAAGTAGAAATGTGCAGTCCGACTCATGCAGTCATGCAGACAAACAAGCGCCTGAGTCAGCACCATAGAAATTTACTAACAAACTTTATTAACACACCTACACCTACTCTATGGTCACCACGCAATACGTGGCGATGCTTGGCCCGGCGCGGCGGTGCGGTGTCCGCTCTCTAAGAAGCCATAATATTACCAAATATCCTTAGTATACCTATAATTTTAAAGCTAATTAAATTATCTATAAGTTTTGTTGAAAACATTTCATCCCATGCCGCAAAGATAAAAATGTAAAATTAGTTGAAGTTATTACATTTTGTTTTAGCAGTGGCAGTTTTTTTGGTACATATTGAGTACTAGTAGAATGTACCCGTTCTTCGCACGGGTTAGAAAGGTAAGTTAGCTTGAAACAGCTGTGCTTGCTTCTGGTCTTTAAGCTGTCAAATGTAAGTGACCTCAGCTGTTCGCATTACAGTTTCTGAATGTTTACTTTCTTCTCAAATCTAATCATTGAACTTAGCGTAGTCCGAGGGAATTTTAAGGAAGTGAATAGGCTTATATGTTACATGGGTTCAAGATCTACCTTTGTGTAAAATTCGTGATGGGGAGGGGCCATGGGTCGAGCAGCGAGTCGTCATGGAGGGAGTGACCGCAGCAACAGTGATGGAGCAAACGAGTGGGGGTGTGGCAGAGGGTAGGCGAGCTGAGGGAACCAAGGTCCAGGCCATGCCTAACCGTTATTTTTTTCAAAATTGTTTAATGCAAAAAATGGACATATAGCAATGAAAAAACTCCCGAGGAAATTTAATATATAAATAATGGAAGAACATACGTGCAATGATTCACTTTTACTAAATCTAAGATATTGATTATAATGATTTACAGATATTAGATGTCTGAACTGTAATTTTATTACCACAATTAGTTAATTAACTGGCGGATTCGGCAATTAGGAAACGTTCGGTAAATATTCATAAAATCTGGTAGATATGTATTTGGATTTCTTATTAAATTATTGTTATACATACAAGAATATTACAGATTTTTAAAACACCGGGTGATTTAAATTAAAACGTTAGAGGAAAAACTACATCCGAATAAAAAATTAAATAACTGTATTTTTCCTATACTACCCTGCTTGTGATAAATTAACTAGACCAGTAGATGGATCACGGATAAATTGTAGAACGAGTAAATTACATTTACATTAAAGTACATAAATCATTAAATATGATTACAATTTGTGATCTATATTAAATGTCAAACGTTAAAACTACAATTTTTCACATTTTTGGCACGAATATCGGCTATTTTGTATAACAAATTTTTAACAAGTGTATACAAATGTGAATCCCTGAGCGAATAAGACCATGATAAACCAAGGTGAAAAATTGGCATAAATTAAGTTATTTCTGAATACCTATCCCAACATTACAAATATGCACAAGCTAATTTGTACCACTCTCACTAGTCTCACTATTCTGCCTTAATTGAGGCAAGACCATATATTTGACTTATCTGTTGAAAATATACGTGTCAGAAAAAACTTTCATCTGAAGATACAGTAGAACCTCACTACGACGACCCTCGATAAGACAAAAACCTCGATAATGAGTCTGATTTTCAAATCCCCGTGAATCTCCCATAACGCTCAATGTTATAAACACCTCTATAACACGACTCATTTTCAAATAAATACCTCGATAGCACGTCTTGTTGTAATTTCATATTACTAATAAATAAACCTCTATAGCGCGTCTTTTCAAATAACTGAACCTCTATAGCACGACTCCCACCTCAATAACACGCTTCTTTGGGTAAGTGAACCTTTATTACACGACTCTAACCTCAATAGCACGCCGTTTTGCGTTACGGAACCTTTATAGCACGACTAAACCTTTCTCACGCATAGTTCCCACGGTTAGAACGGATGTTTTGAAGTAAACAACAACGTCTTGGGCTTAGGTCTCAACAGGAAAACCCCTTCCCCACCCCCTTCCCATTCCGGCCTTTCCTTGTCTATCACGGGTCAGAAGATGTTCTTTCACGGGAAAAACTAAAATGTTTTCTATAATGTAACTTTGATTAAATTGTTACTGTACCTACTGTACATTTATTGACTAGTTGAGTTATAGAAGACCTGACTTACAATATGTAGATTTTCATTTTCTAACATTATAGTATTTTATTGCGTATTTCACAATAGGTTAAGTTTTACTGTATTTCGAGCTTATTAACTCTATACAGTACTTTAGTGAACTGAGTCTGTTGATTTTTTTCTTACTGTCGCAATAATAAAGAAGTTTGTTTTACTTGTACGTTTGTTCTTTTATTTATGACTGATTTATACAGTAATTTTCTACTTAAAACACAACTTATTAGAAATGTTTCATAACAAATGTTCTTGGTATAGCAAAAAGTATGTGACCTCGATAACACGTCTTGTTGTGAAAACCACCTTGATAGCACGACCCTCAATTACAAGTGTACCTCGATAAGAAGACTATTTTAGAGATCCCCTTGAGAGTCGTGTTATCGAGGTTCTACTGTACCAAATTCAAACTTGGTATACATTTATTACATCTAATACGACCCATTTTTTAATGCAATATCAAGTTCCTACTTAGTACCATTTCAAAATGGCAGCCATTTTTGTTTTTTCAAAGCTATATCTTTAAAACGGCAATATTTAGAAAACAACTGTATGGATAAAAAAGCTGTGTCATGTTGTCCTAAAAACAATGATATGAATATATTAGCTCTAGAATTATAAATAACTGAGAAATTGTGTTTTTGATAAGTTAAAAACATGATTTTTTTACCGTTATACATTATTTGTACCTAGATTGGTTTTATAAGAAGAGAATATAATTATAGTAGAACTACAATAATCTAACTTTGGATGGTCCGACTTCTCGCTTACCGACCGTGCCGTTATCGGTGTTTGACGTAAACAAGCCACTCACGTAACTCACTTTGTTGTTATGATGTATATAATACAAAAATGTTAAACACGTCAATATAAAATGACAAATAAAGTGTTTTATACTATCATTGGACCTGTGATTGTTCATGATGCAATGAAATGTGTCAGTGCCTTACTACTTCGATAACGACAGACGTTTTATGCTGCAATTCCAGAGCTTTTGATAAAGCTAACAGTTCGGAGATTTAAGAAATGAAATAATACATTAACATCAATTGGTGAATACTACGTACAAATTAATCCACAAGTGTGAATCAAAAGGACAATATCAAATGATATATTTATTACAGATATTTTTCATTTTATACCGTGTCAATAATTAAATAAAATTGTGTGTTCGTCATACCATTCATGATTTAAATTATGCCTTATTTTGTATTTCTTTATAATTACATATTTTAACATCATTTTACGCATCGTCCATGATTAATACATTAATACACGTTAAAGCAGTGAGAGGAGAGCTAATTATGACCACTAAATATCTTAAAAACTGTTCAAGGAAGATCGTCAAGACGAATTGGCAACAGTGGTGGCAGCTAAATAACGCGAAATATTTATGAAGTATTACTGCTGGCAGTCATTTAGCTACTTAACCTAAATTCGTACAGCAGCTGAATAGATAGTGAGATTTATATATATATATATACATATATATGTGTGTGTATGTATATGTGTCCGTGAGCACGATAAATCTCGTAAAAATGATCAGATTTTGATTAAACTTGGAATAAATGTGTAAAGCAACATTTATGACTTTGTTCGAAAACCAGCCAGATTGCTCTATCCGAAGGGGTATTTTGGGGGTTTTGTACCCAAAAAATGTTTTTTTTTTAATTTTTTACATTTAATTTTTGAAATAGTCAAAATTTAGATTTTACCATTGGATTCAGATAAAAAAAACACACAATTTGGTATTTTGATCATTCCTCTACGTCAATTGGTTACCGAGATATTGAAAGTGCTAAACACAGTACGTTGTCTAATGTTATTCTTATGGAGGAAAAGAAAAATTGTATATCTTGCTTATTTATGAAAGTATACTGACGAAACTTGGTATACGGCTTCATCTCATTGTGATCTATTGATATTTGCTCAAAATAACAATTTTTTGCCAAAAACTCCTGTAGCAGCAAACCTGCGTACTTAGCCCCCATATTATTCTTATGGAGAATAATTAAATGCTCTGTCTCCCTTAATTATGAACATAAATTATTAAAAACCGGTATACGACTTCACCTAGTTGAGTTATATTGATATTAGCATAAAAACCCATTTTTTGTGTTCCTTGTTGCAGCAAACCTGCGTACTCAGCCCCAATGTTTCTCTTATAGAGAATAATTAAAATTGTATATATCGCTTATTTGTGAATATATTTTATGAAACTTGGTAAGCGGCTTTATGTAGTATTAAGACATTTATATCTCCATTGGAAATTCGCTGAGTATGCAGGTTTGCTGCAACGGGGGTATTTGCTCTATGTGCAATCTGCACTCATCAGGTCATCACTGAAAAGTTATCCTTACCTTCATAACATTTTGTAAAACAACACTGAACATGAGAGCGTAGTAGCCCCAAGAAGGAAACCGACCGATTAGCGACATGAGGCCTCCCCAGCTGAGCAACATGACAATGGAGGCGATATGTCGGACCCAGCACGGCATGTCACCCTGTGCAGGACGAGCTCTGCAGTCCAGCCCCGAGTGGGAGTACAGGGTAATCAGCAGAGACAGAGAGCAGTTGGTGAGAGTCAGCCAAGTTTCAAACTGCCGCAGTCGCTGCTTGCCCTTCAGCAAGAGCTCTGTGGCAGCGTAGGTCAGCAGAACGCAGCAGGACAGCAGCAGCACGATCCTGAACCACATCACCTGTAAGAGAATATACACATCAGTAGTACCTGGAGGACCGAGCTTTTCTCAAGGAAGGTAAGTCAGCTTGTTTAGATGACTTGGAGTAATTTTTCACCGAGTCCCCATACTGACGAGCAGATTTGCTTAGCTCATTTGCCTATTTTCTACATGTTTAAGGATACTCCAGTTGTCATTGTAGCTCAATGTCTATTAAGGTAGTATTTTTATTACATGCACATTTGATTCATTTTTTATATGACCACTCGATATGTAATCTTCCTTTAATTTTTGTATTCACTGTTCTCAGGAAATCACAAGTTAATTCTTAAACTTCATAAGTACATATTACTTTGACAGTTCACTGATTGATTATAAACATCTGTTATGATATTTTTTTTATTTGAAACTCCAAAAGCCCAATATTAATTTTTTTAACTTTTAAATTTTGTTTTTTACAGAATTAGATTTTTCCTGGGGATGAAACCTGTCTAGAACTTATTTTTAACCCAAAAATTAGTTGGTTTCAACTTTTGAAGGAAATCCGTTGGAGCCATTTTTGAGATCAGAGTTGCAGGCAAGCAAAGCAACCAACCAAACGAAACATAGCATATCAAAGTTTATTAAATCAAAGATATTACAGTGGTTGTAGCACTTTCGGAAAATCCACACCAATCCATACTGGTAGGAAAATGTGCGAAGGGCATGTGGGTGTTTGGGCTCTGTAACCTTCCTCATATTAGAGTATAGGATAATACTGTTCTTCATCCTTATCAAGTGTTTACTACTAATGTAATTATTAGGTGCCGCAGCAATCACTTAGTGATCACTGAACTTCAAAGATTGAAATATGTCAGAGCAATGACATAATTTCAAAGGGGGTAAGGGGATCAGTTACTGTGTGTCGGTTTAAAGGACGTTATAAAAAACTCAGTAAAAGTTTGTGACAGTAAATATTACATTCTTAGCGAATGTCCCCTTAAGTTCGAAATTAGTCCGAATTAAGTTTGAAAACCAGACAGATCGACCCATCCAAAGTGGTATTTTGGGGGGGGGTTTATTCCTCAAAAATGGGTTTTTTGAAGTTTTTACAAGTAATATTTTTAAAAGTTAAATTTTAGTTTTCACCATTGGATTCAGATTTTAAAAACACACAAATTTGGTGTTTTGATAATTTCTTTACCTCAATTGGTTACAGAGATATCGAATGTGCTAAACACAGTATATTGTCCAATGCTATTCTTATGGAGGAGAAGAACAAAATTATATCTCGCTTATTTATGAATGAATACTAACGAAACTTGGTATACGGCTTCATCTGGTTGGTCTATTGTTATTTGCACAAAAAAGCCATTTTTACCGATAATTATCGTAGGAGCAAACCTGCGTACTCAGCCCCTATGTTATTCTTAAGGAGAATAAGTAAAATGTAATGTCTCCCTTAATTATGAACATAAATTAATAAAACTTGGTATGTGGCTTCACCTTGTTGAGTTATATTAATATTTGCATAAAAACCCATTTTTTGTGTTCCTTGTTGCAGCAAACCTGCGTACTCATCTCCCATGTTATCCTTATATGGAGAATATTTCAAATAGTATACATCACTTATTTGTGAATATATTTTTATGAAACTTGGTATGCAGCTTTATGTGGTATTAAGACATATATTATGCATTGGAAATTCGCTGAGTACGCAGGTTTGCTGCGACGGGGGCATTTTACAAACACATCCTTTAAATTAAAACTCACATATGCATGATGTGTTGGTTAAGCTTCCCACTCTTGGAAGTAAACAAAGAAAAGATTTGGGAATTTAACACTTTTGTTGATGAATCTGATCCTAGTACAAGTTTAATTGCTTACAAATAAATAATAATATTACATGTTGTGTATTATGTTTATATTTATTGTGTTAATCATGCAGCAGGTAGCATCAATAAAATAAAAAAATCGTATTCCTTTCTTACGCAATTTCTGTTTGTGTAAAAACAAATGGTGCAATTCACACGTGGGCAAGTTCGCACCGAGATCGCTGCAAGACGCTAGCGCTCGCCAGGGACTGCTGCGTCAGCGTCACCGCGAACCCGGCGATTAAGCAGTACTAGTAGAGGCATTGGGCAGTTCACACGCCACATGCCCTTCGCACTTTTTCCTACCAGTATGGATTGGTGTGGATTTTCCGAAAGTGCTACAACCACTGTAATATCTTTGATTTAATAAACTTTGATGTGTTTATGATGCTATGTTTTTTTAGCCAAAAACATTGAGTTAAAAATACGTTAACGAGGTATAAGATTATTATGGTATAAGATATGGGTTTCAATGGTGGTTGGCAATAGGGATCGTAGATAATAGAATCATAAATGAAAATGTTTCACTTTTTGAAGACCTCAAATTTTGCGGTTACACTGTTGAAAAAGATAGTTAATGTAAGAGGTACCTATTTTTATATAACAAAATCTGGAGTTCCACCAGACAGATTTTTATATTGAACCCCTCACTGGAAACCATATTAATAATGGAAATTTCCATGCTCGCCGCGATCTCCCAGAAAATAGATCAGTCGTATGAATTGAGGGTCTGCGAGTACGCAGCTGGCTCCCCGCCCTAAGGACAGCACTGTTGGAATTTATATATTATTTTAGTTTCTATGTTTTTAGCGAATTTCCACTATAGGGAAGAAGCAATTTTCATAATATCGGTTTTTATAAAAAAATATATATCAATGGAATATGTGAAAGAAACGCCCAATTCTGATTAAATTTGGCACAAATATAGAGAGAAACATTTATGACTTTAAGTTTGAAAACCAGAACGATCAGACCATGGGAAGAGGGTTTTATTGGGGTTTAAAATGTTCAAAAAACATTTTTTGCAATTTTTACCCTAACATTTTAAAAACACTACATTTTGGTTATGACCATTTTATAGAGCTTAAAAACAAATAATTTAGTATTTTGAATCATTAAACTAGGTTAAGTGGTTGCGGAGAAAATCCAAAAAACATATTCATAAAATGTCCCATGTCAATCTGATGGGAAAAAGGTTTTTATCTTTTCCTCAGTTAATTTTACAAAAAACTGCACATTTGTTTTTACCAATAACTTCAGCTCTAAAAAACAATAATTTTGGTGTTTAAATTGTGGTTCTACGTCCAACCATTGCAGAGATATAAAGTGCTAAACACAGTACGTTGTCCAATGTTATCCTTAAGAAGAATAAATCAAATTTGATATCTCGATTATTTATGAATGTATATTGATGAAACTTGGTATGTGGCTTCATCTAGTCATGGCATATTGATATTTGCACAACAAAATAATTTTGTTTTGATTGTCCCTGTAGGTCTCCCTTAATTAAGAACCTAAATGAATAAAACTTGGTATGTAGCTTTACCTGGGGTGAGTTATATTGATAACTGCATAAAAACATATTTATTTTCTTCCTTAATGCAGCAAACCTATGTTCTCAGTCCTAATGTTTTTCTTATGGAGGATAAATAAAAAGCCATACATCACTTATTTATTTATGTATTTTTATTAAACTTGGTAAGTGGTTTAATGTGGTAGTGACAAAACACATCCATGCATTTGAAATTTGCTGAGTATGCAGGTTTGCTGCGACGGGGGTATTAAAATAGGTTTTTTTTTCATTAACGATTTCAGTACCTTCATCATATTTGACTTTGGAACTCTTACCAGTTACTTGCTTAAATTTACCATAAGACCTTTTAGTAATATGTGGCTTTCCTATGTGTAGGAAATTCACTAAAAATTTAAAAAATGGCGTGCTAATAACGTATGTTTATTTTAATATATTTGAAATTAATGCACTATTTATACAAAACAGCATACCTGTTCTTTTTTGTGAACCCAAATTAATATATATGCCGAGAGTGAGATGACAAAACTCAGATGAACAAAGACAATAATCAGGAAAAAGAATCGAAGCTTTGACCACTTTGCTGAGACAAAAGCCTCAACTAGGGGATGTTGAAGCAGCTGAGAAGTGATGATGAAGGACGACACTACTGACATTTGGCGCTTGCAGTCCTGTGGAGACAGAAGAGTGAAATCCAGATGCACCTGAAACCAGTTGAAAGTTGCATATTTTCGTTTCTTTCCTTTTGCATCAGCTGTGAATGCCTCTAAGTTTATTTTTACAAAATCTAAATTTACATGAGGGGAATAAATTAATATTAAATTAAATGGAAATAGATTACCTAAATATAAAACTCATTTATTTTGCTTGAACCCATTGTTGACCTTGCTTATTTGAGTGGTTTTAACATGTACAGAGGCAACTCACATTCAAGAGGTGGGCCCACGTCCTTCGTGCGGACATTGAGTAAAGATTAAACATAGAGATTCTATACAGAGTGTACGTACGAGTTACGAAAAATGTGACCAGATGTTTATAAGTTAAAGGTACCATGTATGGACAATATTGATGTATATCAATTGTAGTAGCATTGTTTTTATCTGTGAAATCAAAAGTAAAACAATTAAAGGTTAGACACATTTGATTTTCTCATTTTCTCAATCACAAAAATTTAGTTTTTATGTAATGTATCACCTTTGACTCCATAGTCAATAATAAAAAAGGCGTGTTTATGAAACTACTACAGGAGTGCTGCCTAGCCTAATGGGTCCACTTGTCGTTTTGGCACCAGCAGCCTATCCAAAATGTTTAAGATTATGGTCATTTTGTGGGTAATCTTCACTCAGTTGCACGAACTTGTATCCGAGTGTCCATGGTGAGTGTTAATGGCTGTAGTTAACAGCAGGGGCGGATCCAGGGAGTCACATTGGGGGGGAAATGCCGTGGGTTTGGGGGGAGGGGGGGTATAGGGTCCAGGAGTCCTCCCCCGGAAATTCATTAAAAGTTCCATATTATTAATTTTATCGGCTGGAAAAAATACCCGAACGTGTTTTATTGACTAAAATGTGTGTTAATTATCGGCCTAAAAATACAACTGTAATTAATTCATGGACCAAAATCAGCAATTTTAATTATTTTTTACGGATTCAAAATGGCAAATTGACCGCATTTCATGGCCGCCGTAAGTTTAGACCAAAAACGAAAAGTGAACGTAGTTTATCGGCCAAAAATACCGCAATAGTTTTACCCAAATTGCAATTTAAAGGCCAACATGCCAGCAGAAGTATCAAAGTATGTTATCGTCGAAAACCAAGATTTTTACCAAAACTAAGATCGAAACAAATTTTAATGGCCGAGATACGGTGATTTTAAATGATTTTAAAAGACACCCGAGATACATATTATCGGCCTAAAATAGCAAAATATTCTCATTTTGCCGTCTAAAACGTCGAATTTTTAGCCTGAAACCGGGCAAACTGTGTTTTTTGGACAAATTTACCCACTGGGCGTGTGTTATCAGCCAAAATCGGTAATTTTACTGGCAACTTATTTGCAGCATATTACTAGCCAAAAACTACGACCGCAAAGTTTTTTATTAGCCGAAAATTGAGTACAAACCGTATTTTATGCCGAAATAATATACTTAATCTCTCAAAAACGGCAATCAGACCGCATTTTCTCGGCAATAAATAAAGCCGGGTTGTGTTTTATATACCAAAAACGACGTCCGAAACACATTTTATCGGACAAAATCATGAATTTTTCCGCAACTTGGTAGTCAAAAACACCAAAGTGACTGAATTTTTTTGGTATAATGGACTGGACCGCGTATTATTGGCCTGAAGTGGCAAGCGAGCTGCATATTATCCACGGAAATATCAATATAACCTCATTTTAGCGTCCGAAAAAGGCAATTGCCCGAAAAACCCACACTGCGATTTGTAGGGCAAAAACATCGACCACAATAACATTAAGGGCCGCATTTTACCGGCCGAAAAAGACTGCCAGACCGCGTTTTACAGGAAACAATTACTGACTGAAAAATATCTTATGAAACAAAATAGGCAATTTCACAACATTCTATTTGCCGAAAACAACCTTTTAAAGTCTGAAATCGAAGGCCGCACCGTGTTTATTCACCGAAAATGACGACCGAGCCTCAATACATGCCAAAAATCACAATCTAACTGTGATCAATCATAAAAATTGGCAATCTGAGCACATTTTCCCAGCGAAAAAAAAGCGGGATCCTCTGTTATAGGCCCGAACGACAATCGGAATGTATTTTTACAAATAAAATCAGCGATTCGACCCCGTTCTATCGCCAATGAACGCCTATTTTTCTTCGTCGGTTGGGTCAAAAACAAGAATTTAGTTGCATTTAATGGTCCGAAAATGACGATCGGCCATGTTTCTTATTGGCTGAAAATGTCAACCAAAACGTGTTTTATTACCTGCGGTGGCGTGGCATTGTTCCGAAAATGCACAGCTCCGAAAGGCAGTACTCCGAAATAAATAGGTAATTTCAAAGGCATTGGTTCGAAATGAATAACTCTGAAAAGGATTACCCCAAAAATGCACTACTCCGAAAGCAGTGTTCCAAAATGCACTGTTCCGAAAATATTTTCGGAGCAATGCTTTCGGAGCAGTGCATTTCGGAGTACTGCTTTTCGGAGTTATGCATTTGCGGTACATTTTCATTTGGAGGGGTCAAAGGAGTCAGGAGGATTTGAAATGGCGGTATTGGTAAATGAAAAGAGACTAACTTGCTCCACCCACGAATATTGACACGCAGGATCTTCGTCATATCCATAATAAGGCCTAAATTGGCTTATTGATGTAGGTACCAATAAATATTCAATTGCTTATATTATCCTATAACATTACTGTGCTTACTTATGTGTGTGTGTTACTTATTTAACAAACAAATAATCTTACATATTAATAGGGGTTTTTTTTAAGCGAATGCCTCCAATAATTCTGAACCGATTGTGACAATTGAGGTATCAAAATATGTTTCCTTATTATTAGTTGTGCATAAAGGTATTTTTTTTTTTCATTTTTAAGGACATGAGCCGCCCTAAAAGTTATGTTTTTTCCATAAACTTATCATGGGGAATAAAGTTATCATAATTTAAGCTGTTAATACATTAAGGCTTGGACTACACGAGCTTACAAAACGCCGCCGATTATCCGTGCCGAAATGTGACGGACTACACGATGCTGACAATCAGCAGTAGATTGACCTCGTTGCTTCCGTGAGACCTGGACTACACGAGCGTACTAAACACCACCGATTGTACGAAACTCATCCAAGAGGGGAGGGACAGGTTATGCCGAACCATGAAAATTGTTTTGGAACATTGCCTTTTGGAGTAGTGCATTTCGGAACAGTGCTTTTCGGAGCAGTGCATTTCGGAGCGATAAAATCAAGTGTGTAGCATTGCCCCAAAAATACATAATGGGATGGCTTTTATTTTCTACTTGATTGAAAGTGTAATAATATTATCTTTATTGTTCTTCATAGGAGAAATTAAATTTTGTAATTTTAGAGTTAATTTTAAGTTTTTCACAATTATTATTTGTTTATGTACATACGTGACGCTATTCTTGTAACAAACTTACATGAATGAATAAAGAAATTTTTGAATTTGAATAACTCCGAAAAGCAATACTCCGAAAACCGACCATTTGTCCGAAATGCGTTACTCCGAAAAGCATTGCTCCAAAAATGCACAGCTCCGAAAGCAGTATTCCAAAATGCACTGTTCCAAAAATATTTTCGGAGTAATGCCTATCGGAGCTACGCATTTTCGGAGCAATGCATGGCTCTCTATTACCTGGAAACAACAACCGGCATTAATGAGAACAGTCGAAAAAGGCGTTTTAAACTAACTTTACGAATTTTCGCCAAAATTCCCGTATAATTATCCGATATTCCTGGAATTTCGGGTCTGTGGACACCCTGTAGTCTATAAGGCATAAGTGTAGTGTAGGCATATACAAGTCTGCTGACGAAGCATCAATCAGACAACAAGTCGTGATGACGCTGCTGGGCAGACATAGCGCTGGTGCGGGGGTGCGCGCGCAACTCCAACCTTTTGCCTTGGGGGGGGGAAATTTCCCCCATTGCCCCCCGTGGATTCACGCCTGGTTCACAGGTTGTAAGAAACTGCAGTAGAAGACTCAGTACGTGCTTCTCTATCTTAGGTTTTATAGTAAATACATTGTCAATGTTCTAATTGCAGATCAACATTTTTGTGTAGCTATTTCACTTCATTCCCATTATTTGTAGTATTTTATTTGATTTAATTAGAAAATTTGGTATTTTAAATTTATTTCATGGTTTTAATCGTTATACATTGACATTACTGACTCAAAACAAGTAGTATACCAAACTTGAACCTAATTATCAGTGTACTTTTCACATGTATTCCTTCTAATAGGCAGAAGCCCATATCCAGGAGGACTCCATAATGGCACATTTCTATCAATCAACATGTTAATACCAGTTTTCATTATATATAATATTACATTTTTGACTGAGACTCCCAGCCATATACCGGGTGCCCCACAAAGAGGTTTAAACGTTTGATTTTATATTACGTGCCCATTCATGCACCGAACTTTTTTAAACTTTACACAGTTTACAAAGTAGGTTCTAAAAATATTCTGGAAAAATTTCAGCTCCCTAACCTTAATAGAAACAAAATGGCGGCATATTGAAAAATTTACCAATTTGCTTCCTCTAAAAACTACTTTCATGATTTATTATCTGATTTGTTTACTACGTTGCGGTTCTAACGCTCATTGTTGAAGAACAGCTGTTTGATTGTAAAATTTCGCTTGAGCCATAAAATGAGTTTTAAATGAACAGGTCTTGCCCCATTTGACGGTACCAGAAATGAATCAAGCAATCTTTCAACAAGATGGTGCTCCACCTCATTTTGCAAATCCTGTCAAGCAATTACTAAATGGCAACCTTCATGGCCGTTGGATTGGTCGTGGAAGTGATTTTTTAGATTGGCCACCCGGATCACCTGATTTAACTGTTTGTGACTTTTTTTTATGGGGTTATTTGAAGGAACAAGTTTATACCCATAGCTTCAATAATGATGAGGAACTAAAACGATCAATAGAAGAGGAACTTCTCCGGATACCGCGGAGTTTCTTTGTAAGAATTATTACGAATGTAAGTATTACGAATCATTTGTTACGCGCTGTTATCAGTGTGTTGCTGTGGATGGGTTACAGTTTGAATAATTTTGGACTTTAAGGTTTTCCATTAGGATATGTTCTAGTTTTTTAATTTAAAAGTCATATTGCCCTAGAATGTAACAATAAAAATATTTTATAAAACCAAAAACACCTTTTTTAATGTTTTTAAAGTATCGTTTTTCAATATGCCGCCATTTTGTTTCTATTAAGGTTAGGGAGCTGAAATTTTTCCAGATTATTTTTAGAACCTACTTTGTAAACTGTGTAAAGTTTAAAAAAGTTTGGTGCATGAATGGGCACGTAATATAAAATCAAACGTTTAAACCTCTTCGTGGGACACCCGGTACATTACAAACAAATCTTTTCCTTGGGTGTGAATTATTTTTTATTCTTAGAGGTGTGGTGTATTTTTTATTTGATTTTTGATTGTTATGTTTCGATTTCAACTTAAAAAGTCGATATGAGTTGTTATTTTTATATTGATGCAAAATGAAATTTCTTACACTTCAAATATTTGTTTTAAAAGAAAAATATATCATCACAGTTACTATTACTAACTTGTAAAGTTTCTGAATAAGGCTGTTGTTAGAATATGACCTTTGTGCATGTTCAGGGTTTTTCCGCAGCCCTAGTGTGTTCCAGGGGAGGATACAGATTATCATTTTGGGGGAGGGGGGGTCATGAGGTCGTGAGTGAAAATCATAGTGTCGAGTAATGAGCTTAATACACATATTAATCTCCAAAAATAGTGAAGCCTACATGGAGGCGCCATTTTCCCCTCTACAATCTCCGTTCCTACGGCAAAACAACTAACCAAAGACCATAAAATAACGTAATCTGCAATTTATGACAACCGTTTTCCATCAAGCAATAAAAATATTTTCCTGAACACCATATTTTAAAATTATTATGTTTAAGATTAAATCATTTGAATCGTTAATGAATATGGAACACAAGGAGAAAAATATTTAGTTTTCAAATACAACTTTTACATAAAAAATATTTTCGATCAAATATTTGCTGAAGGCCATTGTTTTTCTGTGTTATTTTTATCAAACATAATTATCTTCTAGTGAGGCTTCACTTTCAACCCAGAAGAGAACTCCAAGATGTATTAACCACGTTGGTATTGAGTATGCATTTTCTTAAGGGGTTTGGCAGTCAAGGAAAATTGGAAAATCCTTCTACAGGGACTGGAATAAATGGTTGTGAAAAACATTAGCCTACACAAAGTTATGTGGGTTTAAGGCCGTAGAAGTTTATTTCATGGCTTTATTAAAAGAAGTTTCTAATTTACTGAATTAATTGTATTACTTGTAATATATTTGTGTAATTACTATTATTTCCCATGGTTAAAAAGTTAATAAACGACTTTAGAAACAATAAAAATATTGTATAACTAACTTGACTCATATGAACACAGTTCAGTGGATGCAATATACAATGACAACCATCCCTAGCAATTAATAATTAACGCAATGTTAATATTAGATTTAATAAACAGAAAATCCTTCAACAAAGGGCCTAAAATCCCTCCTCAAGCCATGCCTCATAGAACAATAAATTGTAAATTGTAATTGTAAAATTGCAGTGATGTCGTGTCTAGTTAATAGTGTTTATTGAGTGAAGTGAGTGCCTATTGGGAGTCTGAAGATGGCTAGCTTCTTCTCATTGAGTGCAAGAAGATGCCAATATTGTGGGGTTTGATACATTACTGCATTACCGGTACCAGTTTTGTGCCTCCTCAAGCACTTCCTATAAGATTGATCAAGAACTCAAAATCTGTAGGGGACAGTCTCGGGAAGTTCTTATAGTGTCCACTCACTTGCTGAAACTTCAGTTGTCCCAACAAAGTTACACTTCCATCTCTTCTCTTTGTTGGAGAAGCTTGGTTTCCTACCAGCGGCGGTCTTACCTCTTCTTCTGAAGAACATGGCTGATGTAGATGTAAGCCGCAGCAGCTAGTTATTCATCAATTGAACGCCTGACCGAGAAAGAAAGTTGTGGTTCGCACGAAAATTTTCACGTCGAGGTTCGGCTCGGTGTTAGGTTCGGAGCTAGTTTCTTTCAAAAGGCACCGCGAACTTCACCATGAACCATGAATCAGTGTTCGCGTTGGGGCTCGGTTCGGTGTAATGTTCGCTAGTGTATGGTTCAGAGGCCCCACTAACTACCGGATTTTCTCCCTTCGACCCCAAATCCTGCTCGGTCCGATGTCTTGTTCGGGAAAAAGTTTGGTATTGTACTTACATCCGGCACTTGGTTTCCAAAGAGTCTGTCGATCATGACGCGAAAAGTCAGATGTCAGTTCATGTATTGGACGTCGATTTTAATTGAATTTGTAAAAACTGTTTTACAATAGAAGTCCCAATCCCAGTATTACTTACTATTTAAGCAAAAACGTACACATTATTATTTTGTTCTTATTTCTTACATTAAACATCATTTTGTTAACATACGAACATCTAAACATTTATTTAATCGTCTATTTTGGCGCCCCCTCAAGCCCTGTTTGTAGCTACCGTGCGCCAAGGGCGGATCCAGAGGTCATGTTTGGGGGGGGCGGTCATCGAAAGTTACCCCTCCCCCTTCCCGGTAGCACGTCCCTGGCACCCCCATTATTGTTTTTAACTATATGAAATTATGCAACGAATTAAAGTAAGTTAACATAATATATCAATAACCTTGTACCCAAGAAACAAACAATCTAAACAAAAATTAACTTTAGTTCTACTGCGCCCGACCGTAAATAAAAATAAAATATTTAGGCATTACACGTTTTTCTACGTCATCTGTAGGCGTCTAAGAACAAGTAAGATGCCTAAATAAACAATTTATTTTAGTATTTACCCACGCGAAAAACTATTTAAAAACGTAATTGAAATCTGCAATACTGAACTATACTACGCGAAGATACAATTAGGAATGAGGCTGACAGCCAAGGTCAACCACTTGAAAAATGAAAATGTCGTACCACATTTTTACAAAATAAATTACTTGGTGTATGAGTTTCTGTTTGCACGCAATTTAATCTTTATTTCCTATTATTTCATTACATATAATTCGAGGCACTTTTTGCTTCTAGCCTAGCCACTGGATATTTATTGCCTAGCAACGGATTACGCGGTTTTAAACAAAAATCAAACCTAACCTGTTAACAAAACACCGCTTACAGCAAACGACGCCGACGGTAGGCGGGCGAAATCCAGTAAAAAATAATCACCGAATACAATTGTAGCAACCTTTGCTGCTAAAATTTACCTCCAAAACCATGTTGAAAACACTGCATTTTCAGTCTGTCAACTGGCAAAACTGCAGCAACTTCGCGGTACTCGGGAATGTCCATGGTTTTATAAGACGCTTTTAGGTTAAATACATGGATCTAAGTAATGTGTTATATTCTAAACTGGAAGTTTAAAATTTCACCTGTCTAATGGTGTGCATTTTATTTCATTATTTAAAGAAACGTTTAGGTTCGTTAGTTTGAATTTTAATGTAACCTTGTAGACGGGAGAAGCAAAATTTGACTCTCGGAACCGAAAAACGGGGTTTCGGGAGGCTTTTAATGCTTACATTTTCATTCGGATTTATTCAAACATTCATCGTATGCCTGAATAATAAAATAAAACACAAAAATTCTCAGGTTTGGTGGGGGCGACCGCCCCTACCGCCCCCCCCTTGGATCCGCCCCTGCCGTGCGCCCACCTATTACCTGCCCACCCACCCACCGTGCGCGTGCCTATTACCTGCCAACCACCGTGCGCACGCCTATGTATATTCATATATATAAATATAAATATATATATATAAATATACATATAAATATATATATCAAATATATATATATATAAATATAAATATACATATAAATATATTTATTAATATCTAATTAATAATAATGTAATGGTAGGATTTGCCAACGTGGGCTAGCCAACGATTGGTTCGTTGGCCCAACCACGTTAATGCCAACCGACCATTTCCCTACCATATCCTTCAATGCCGACGATGGCCCAATATTGGCCCAACGATTTGTGCTGATGGGCTAACCTCGTGCCAACCGTTGGCCTACCATTTTCCTACGTTGGCCCAACAATTTGTGCTGATGGGGTATAAATTAACATTATATTTTTATTATTATAATTATATTAAATATGTATTAATTTGCTTGTAGTTTTTCATATTTCATAGATACATCAATCAAATTAACTTGTTCCTACTTTTATTAGAGTGATTTTTGCAGGAGTAGATTCACATAGAAGAATAAATAGAGTACTATCCAATCTTAGAAGAATAAAACATAATAGTATAAAGGCTAGTACAAGTCGTGCAGGTACAGACTATTGCGGTAATTTCTATATCTCAGTCCATCCTTAGATTCTCGTCAGATTGGCCGTGGGGGTTAAGGCGAGTGTTCAGTAACTCAAAGGTTGTAGGTTTGAGACCCGACCGTGACTCGATATTTTTGCAACTTAATTACTTTTTTAAATTTCTATAATTGGTTTACTAAACAATTCAATTAGATAAATCATGATTTTAAAAATTAAAATAAGCATTTAAATAAAAAATTATAAACCGTTGGCATTTGGTTGGGTATTGGTTGGCATTGTTTGATAATGGTTGGTTAATCCATCGATGGGCCAACCTCGCGCCTCGCGACATGCCCGCACCGTTGGCCAACCATTTCCGCCGACCATTTGCCAACGTAGGCCCAACGATTTGTGCTGATGGGGTTGACTATTTAAAAGAGATTACATAGGCCTAACCTAAAAGTATGATAACGTTGTAGTTGTATGGTTGGTTATTATCAAGGAGGTCCATTGGTTATACTGGAGACAACACTGCCTAACGATTTGCGTAAAAAATGTCAGTCAGTGATTTGGTTAGGTTAGTACATCTGTGAGAAATAAATGAAATAATCTCGTTCTTTGAAATGCTGTAATGGATTCTCCAACCCAGTCTGGTATTTCAAATCAGTGTAATAAAAGTAGTCAAAATTGAAGCAAATTAATTTTTTGTTTGCTTGCTTCATCACGTATCTATTCTTGCAATGAAATGGAATACACTATGAATAAATCTACAAATGCATATTACCAATGTTACTAACCAATAGACCATGATATAAAAACCAGACAGGTTCTTACATCATGCCAATAGACCTCCTTGATTGATGTTATAGTAACTGGGGGGGGGGGAAGGCCAGTCAGTTTGTTTAGATGACTTCGAGTAATATTTCACCACTTCCCCCTACTGATAATCAGATTTGTATAACTCATTTGCCTCTTTTCTACATTTTTAAGGTCACTCCAGTTGTTTTTATAGCTCAATATCCCTTTGATTTATTGTACAACTCTATGTATGTAATCTTCACTCAAATCTTTTAGTCTCTGCTCTCAGGAAACCACATGTTAAAGACTATATAATAATATAATAATAAGACTATAATAATCATATACAACATGAGTATTACTTTGACAGTTCCCTGGTTGATTATGAACAGCTGTTACAATTCTTTTGTTTTGATTTGAAACTCCATAAGCCCAATGTTAATTTTGATAACTTTTCATTTTATTTTTTTCCATTATTTGATTTTTCCTGGGGATGAGGCCTGTCTAGAACTTATTTTTATCCCAGAAATTAGTTATTTCAACATTTGAAGGAAATCGTTGGAGCCGTTTTTGAGATGTGTCTCAAGCATACAAGCAAACCTTACTCATATTAGAATATAGGATTTAATTTATTATTTGGAGATTTTAGGTTAATACCGTACCTGACTTGCAACATTGCTAGAGCTAGTCGTCGCAATGTTCATTCAGTGATCATGAATGCTAAGTATTTTTCACTCATGAAGTACTAAAAACGGTCATAAGAGTGTTCCAAAAATGACCAACTGATGAAATGTAATTACCTTAAAAATGAAAAATGGGTAAAATATATGAAGGTCTGAGGCGTTTGGGGGGAGTCATGACCCCCATGACCCCCCCCCCCCTCTAGCATCCGCGCCAGGTGTGTTCTCGGGTGCTCGGAGCAAGCAACCTTCAACCTATGGGCCCTAGTATAGTTAGACAATACAGCTTATCTTGATAGAAGTTGTAAAAACAGTTTGTGAAATATTTTTTTCAATTTACGTATACACTAATTTAATGCATTTTAATCATAGAATATTGGGTTCTTATTTTATGTAACCCCACCTAGCGTCTTTAAATTTTCCTGCACCTCCTATATTTTTTCAGGGAAAATGAATTTTAATGCGCGATGACTGAGTGAAAATGTCACGCCTCGACACTGCCCCTTGGTAAAATTTCACACATTAATTTGACTAATATTAAATACTATTAATTTGATTTATATTAATTACTATTAATTTGATTTATATTAATTACTATTAATTTGATTAATATTAATTTGAGTCAAATTAAATTCAGACTCCTAGTGAAATGTTAAGCTCAGCAGTGACTTATTGACATGATGTACCTTAAAATCTCTGTCGTTTATTGAGAAGTTGTTGGCAGTGATCCTGGAATCAAGGCAGTCAGTTAGAAAGTTGATGGGGCGGGGAATGTAAGACATGATGATGTCGATGACAGTCATGCCACTGTCGGAGCTGACGGAAATGTCTCCCCCGCACTCCATGAGTGGTCTGAGACAGTCGCGGGACCCATTGTAAGCAGCTTTGTGGAGGGGCGTGCAGCCCACCTGTCATAGCACAAACCAAGTTGGTGAGCATCTTTGGAACCCTCATGATTCACAAGAATCACAGTTTTTCTCTACACTTTAGAAATATTCCTTTCGGACGTAGAAAAAGATGAATGAAATGTCTTACAACGGTGTTTTTGTTTTTACTCAATTGGTTCTGTGAAAACCTATGAAAATGACAGATGTTATATAACATATTTTGTAAGCGGCAGGGGGGCAGGGGGGAGGGGGGCCTGAAAGCATGTTGTAGACTCATGTCGAGGTTTGAATTTGAATTTTACCTAAAGATAGTAACAATCAGGAACCAAGGAAAATCTGCTTAAAGATTTACCTTAAAACTAGGCAAATTCCAGTCAAAATTCTTGCACAGCCTTATATAAAATCTTTTTTTAATAGCAATATTTTGGAAAACATCATCTAGATGTTTTTTCCTGCTTGACAAAAATTAATATTAATCTGAAGTACTACAGTTATTTGTGTAACCTGAGTCAAAAAGTTTGACTAAATCAGTAAATCTGCCTCATTCTCTTCGCAGTAAATTATCTAGCAACGATTCCTAAATTCTCTCTCACTCACCATTTAGATCAAAAGAATAATTATTCTAATTACTAAACTCAATTACATTTTAAAGATCAAATTAGGTTCTCTGGTTATTTTACAAAATTAAGGTAAAATAAAATATCACTTTGACCTGTAACTGAACAAGATTTTAACTGTCTTTACAAAATTATCTGCCCTAAATAGTAAATTTTATCTTTTAAGATTATTTAAAGCTCTCAACTAGTGAAATGAAAGTGGGTTGGTAGTTAGTCAACCCCTTGAACTGCACTAGTTAAATCATAGGAAACAAAACCAGAGCTCAAACCTTGATTCCCTTTGAAAAGTTTAAAAAGTGAAAGAAATGTTGAACAAACATAAAAAAGATTAAAACTAAAAGATTATTACTTACATTATTGGGCCAGTTGACATATTTAGTGGCACCAAAGTCCAGCAAGAGATGAACCAGCCTTGGTGAGCCTGCTGATGCAGCGACGTGGAGCACGGTCTCAGCGCGACCAGATGCATGAGGGCACGACAGTTCCAACATCGCGCCGGCCTCAAGCAGCGTGCGCGTTGCTTGCATGGAGCCTAGTGCGACTGCATGATACAGAGCCGAACTCTTCACATCTGAGTTGACCTTGTTAACTTCAGCCCCATGAGTCACCAGAAGATCTACTATAGCTTCGTACCTATTTTAATTTAGTTTAAATAAATTTCTTGATTTTTAAAAGTTCATAAAATATTGTTTTATAGTTTATTCCCTAAGTGCTTAAGACCGAGACTAAATTTCTTAAATTTACAAATTGAAAAAAAAAATTATTATGCAAGAAACCTGAGTTATCAACAAATTTAGTTTGATATTTTATCAAGACACAGATTAAATTTCACATAGACTTATTATTTCTATTTCAAATGTGTCAAGATTTTTCCAACAAAGCAGGAAAGAAACAAGTTATAATTATTGTGTGATAAAATAGTTTTTTTATATATTAAGAGCTTAAAGTAGGTCTTTCTTGCTTGAGGAAAAATGTTTTCCTACAGCAAGAAAGGCACTTTACACTTGAATATATATATACATGATTTTTCCTGCGATTCAAACTTAGATACCACACAACATAAAAATTCACTTTCATCCAATTTTATTGAATTGATGAGATTGAGCTTATAAACATCGAGTCAGCTAACTAAACTAAAAGCAACAATCAACTGTCAACAATCAACTGTCAGCAATCAACTGTCTGCAATCAACTGTGAATAGTTTAATTGGCTCTCTATCAACCAGAAATGGACAAACATTAACCACCATGAAACAGAGAGAAAGAGAGGGAGAGGGACGTTCACTCACACAACATCCGTTATGAAAAGGAGTTGAAGACAGGATCAGTGAGAAGACCCTTCTACACCCTGAGTGAATTTCTCAAGATCAGCAGAGAACTCTCGTAGACCAGTCAAAATTTTAAATCTAAAGTGTAATCTGAAGTTACTGTAATTCTTTAAGAATGTAAAACAAAGATAATTTAATCTAAGTGTAGATATTGCTGCACAAACCTGTCCAAACTACCGCCGCCTGCGAGTAATAAAGGTGTCAATCCTTTCTCGTCCTCTGCATTGACATTTGCTCCATGGTCTAGCAGTATTTTCACACAATTAACGTGTCCCCCTTTCACAGCTTGATGGAGGGGACTTCGCCCCCAACATTCTGGCAATGGTAATTGCTGCAGAAATAAACATTTGTGCAAGGTTAATCAAATCAAAATCACTTTATTGTTGTATAACGTTTGGGTCTAGGACAGCTATAAATAACAGACGACATTGTCAGTTAAGAAAAATTGTGATCTAAAATCCTACCTATGTATTTACAATTGGCAGTTTTGCAAGATAATTTAAAACAGATATTCAATTAAAAACTATTTTAGCTGTAAAAAAAGTCCCTGATATGTGGCGGGATTAATAGTAAAATGTTTGCTATAAATCCAATTTTTATAACCTTTTTGCCCCTTAACTGTCTTCAGAATCGGATTTAGTAATATCCAAATTTACTTTACTAAAGAAAGAAGTATATTATTAATAACTTTCTCCTAGTCAACAGAAAAATATTTTTTGCCGACAATAATAATATTGCAGTCAATGTGAATTGAAAGTTTACAGTATATTCAAGACTCATGAGAAAATATGAACCAAGAATTGATTACCTTTTACTATAACATTTTGTTTTTTAGACATTTGTTTCATGTCAACTTGAAATGGTTTGCTGGATAATTACAATTGCAACATTTTGTCTAACTTAATTGCTGAAAATTCCTATCAACCAATAAGAACAATTCAAATACAGTAGTCTCTCAGAAATCCGGATCGCTCTTATCCGGACTCCCAATCATCTGGACCGATGATCTTGAATATTTTTAATTTGTTCCAAATAAAAACGAAAAAAACAGAACTTCACGGGGTAGCACCTTCAGTTTTCACATGATTACCCTGCATTACACAGATGTCGTGTAGTTTGCATTGTCAGAGAAGTCCTTGCTTAGCCCAACTGTGCCGTTATCGCTGTTTGATATTGTTTACGTATCCGGTGTGCTGCTCCATTCAGGCTCCATTCAGGGCTCCCTGTTGATGACTCATTGACAATGTAAATCAGAAGACCGGTGTCTGTTTTTATTACAGTATACTTTATTAGTGAATTTCCTTTGGAAAGTGAACTATTAGCATGACCCGCACGGTGAAACTTAAGCCCGGGACCACCATAGAAGTTCCTAACGTGACCCCCTGAACACGTTTTGGGGGGTCGTTCAAAATTTTATATATATATATATATATATATATATATATGTATATATATATATATATATATATATATATATATATATATATATGTGTATATATATATATATATATATATAGACATATATATATATATATATATATGTGTATGCACTCTAGCGGTCGCATTTTTTGTCCGATTTACTTCAAATTTGGTAGGGACGTTTCTTTCTATAATCTGTTAGACAAGTTTGTTGGGCAAAACAATCGAAAAACTCTAAACCCATTTTTTGGGGATTAATCTTTCAAATTTCGAGTTTTTGGGCCCAAAAAGGGTCAGAAAAGCCCCAGATGTAAAATTAATGCATGTAAAAAGATGGGAATTAGAGAGGGGAAAGTTTTAAGCCCTCTCTCGTCATTCTAGCATAAATATTTACCGAGTTATTAAAGAAAATGTGTATCGGCTAAACACAGTACGTTGTCTTATGGGGGTTTTACACTAGAAAAGCCTGTTATTCCTTTGTTAAAGTACTTTTATTATCCCCAGCAACCTCACGCCTACTTTCAAGCCTGTCTGGACCTTCTCCTAACCTTATAATGCGTAAAATTGTATTCCCAGCTTTGCAAGTAAATGAAACCAGGAGTATCAGAACAGCCAAAAAATCAATGTTTTCAGATTTCAATAAAAATTGGACAAATGTATGTTTTTACACTGATTTTGAGTTTTAAAAGTTTTTATGTGGAAATTCACTTCCCTCACGTCAGCGTGCTGCGTGCAAACTCGTTTATGATTTACAGTGTTGTATTAAATCTTTACAAATGTACATACATTTCAATATTTTCTCTTAAAACTACAGTTTTGTCATGTTTTCATGTAAAAGTTGTGTTCCGACCTTGCTCTCGGCCCCGTTGGTGACGGATTAATAAGGTGTTACTGTATTACGGAGGGTTTATAACTTTCTTCTGGCAGCTTAATCTAGAATCAGTACATAAACATGAACGTTTATTGCCATAATTGTTCAATACAAAGGCGGAATTGATGATTCATGCCCACCCCCAGGAAATCCGGATTTCGAGAAATCCGGAACAGCCGTCCGCCACTACAGTCCGGATTTCTGAGAGTCTACTGTCATAACATTGTCGATATGTTTGCGAGTGTCAACAATTATTCACCTGGAACCAAAGAATTTGTCAATTAACCATTACTTCCCAAGCTTAAGTAATCATCTTTAAACGGGGGCCAACGTAAACTAACAGCCCTGCAGGCTCTGGCTGTGACGTCACAAGTGGAGTCTTATCAGCCGAGCGACATTACTTTTCAGAGCATTGCGCGGGCCCGTAACTGCTCACTCTGACCTGCCCTCAGTGGTTCAAATCGGATATAATATGGACAAATTGCAGATCACTTAATATGCATGAACGAAGGAACATAATGGAGTCAACTAAATCATATAACAATGAGCATAGAATACAGTAATTGTTTATCGAGAAGTAAACGGATTTTTCAAATATTACCGTGATGACAAATATCATTTACACACTTTTGTACCTCGCTAGATTCATTTAATTTGAATGAAACTTATACAGTGTTTATCTGCTTGAACTACGGAATCTAGCAGTATAAACTTATTGTAATTTGGTAATTTATTTGATTTGTGGTACCGGTAATGAATAAAGTGTGACACGAAAAAGTCACTACAAGGGCGGTTCCAGAGAAGGGGCCATGGCGGCCATGCCCCCCCCCCGAGATTTTGGAAAAGAAGTTTTTTCTAATTGAAATTAAGTAGGCTAATACTACTCATGAACTAGCGATCATTTCCTATAAAAACAAAACATCAAAAAAAATTTTGCAACAGAGTATTTAGCCAGCGCTCATTTCCAGAACTCAATCGAATCAGAACCACTAATGTATTGACAAAGATAATTGGCAATACTGGCAGTGTCGATTCCTCCATCTTGAAATTCTCCTCTCCCCTCCCGTCGCAGGAACAAGGACTATAGACCTTTGCGCATGCGCCAAAAATGAACGACTCTTGTTCCTTTGATTCTGTTCTACAGGTCAGATTACTGATTGATGAACGATTTGAGCTCGAACTGGACTCATAATAATGCAACACCAACCAACACTCAACTCAACAGTACCATTCCCACGCATATTAATAGAGGTGCACTACAGACACGTTCAAAAATTTAGGAAGTTATTAAAAGAAAGTATAATTATTTTGTTCGTTTATCCTCAATTTTTATCTTATAGAAAATATTTATTTATGGCTTATTTTAAATTTCTTTGGCAGTAAATAGGCTTATGTCTTTCAAAACATTAATCCATATGACTATGCCATTTAATAATAGTTATATTTAGATATTTTGTAATCTGTTCACTGTTGATAAGCAAGAAATATTTATTAGTTGTCAAGCATTGCAACATGCACTGGCCATTGTGAAATATAATTATAAGGCATAAACCACACAGTAATTATCATACCAGATTTCACATGACTACAAAACAAGGTTTCGCAATGCTCGTACATCGACTCAACACGTACAACTTAACCCTCTTTCTCCCACGACATTTTCATGTGCCTGTTTAAATTGCTTATTGCCCTTTTTTCCCGGATAGTGCAAATAAACTTCTTATTTTCCATATTTAAGCATCTCTCCAAACTTCAAACTACAATTTGTATTTACTACTTGTTTTGTATACTGTACCACTCTTTCTTTGTCGTATAAGCAAGCGATTAGCGAGTGAGTGAGTAGTTAGAACTTGAACTGATCAAGTCGTTAATTTTACTTGTATAACAGAATCAAAGGAACAAGAGCCGTTCATTTCTGGCGTATGCGCATAGGCCAGGCCTAGTCCTTGTTCCTGCGACGAAAGGGTCCCATCCCGCCAGTCGGCAAGGCCAGTCTCAAAACTCACAATAGGCGCGAAATGGTTGGTGTGTACCTTCACAACATAATTAAGACTAGCAATTATTGCACCTCACATTCGAGAGGTCTTGGGTTTTATCCCAGCCGGCCATTCTGAGAAGAGTTGTAAGGTTTCTCATCTCACTGGGGCAAATGCTGGAATGGTTCCCAAAAAAGGGCCGTACCCCGCAAGGAAGGGAAAGATAGGACTCAGGCCTACCTTACCTGGTTAAAAGATTTCCCCATAAATTAACTATTTTGTTGTAAATTGCAATACATAGTAAAACATTGTCACGGAATAAATATTATTAAAAACAGTTAAGACTTGGCTAAGGACAAGAATGTGAGGAACCGTAAGAAACACGGCTCACCTCTTTGCTGGCTTCACGTTCACAGAGACCTTGAAGTGATCACAGAACAAATCATTGAGAGATTTGCGAAAAAGGGTGCCAGACGACTTGAATTTGTTTTATAAAGACTTATATAAACAATTTGGCAGTTCTCACAGTTTAACAGTTATTTTATTGTAAGCTATATTAATAACCATTGTTTCTTAAACAATGTTTTATTTCAAGTATCCAGTTTACAATTAAGAACATTATAATATTATAACTTCTTAGTTTTTATTTATTGCTGTACTGCTTAGGCCTCATGAAAATTTTAATTCCGAGGGTAGGCCGATGGGCTTCTTGTTAATTTGGGTTCTGCTGTCAATAAAGTTTGAGTATCAATTGCAGCAGTAATTATTGTATTTTTTCAATGAACTCATAAACCACCCTTGCAGACTCTTAAGACCGAGAGTAACTTGAACCCTAAGCAATATGGCCCCCTCCGAAAATCAGTCCTGGAACCGCCCTTGAGTCACTAGGCGTAAAATCTTTTTGATTTTTGGGTTGGAAACAAAATTCCAGTGGAAAAGTTGTAGATGATTATTTGGTCCAAAATATTTATCCCAACCATTTTTTTATAACATATTTGATTTGTTCTGTTAAGATGGTAACAACATTTCCCGCGCTCCAGCCAATTCACACCGCCACTACTCAGTTCAGCTTACTGACACGACACTTTGTTATATAACACAAACTTGATTGTATTAAAATATCTAAGGTATGGTAATAGGTTTAAAAGTGTTATCAATTAAATAGAAACATTTTAATTATTTGAAAACACAATTTTTTGTAAATTTTAGTTGTCATGTTTATGACAGAGACGGTCCCTTATCTCTAATCTGTTTCTTGTCCTTAGTTCTATCTTTAACTGCTGAATTAAATATATCTTAATTATACTGAGGTGATTTTCACCTTTTTAGCGAATTTCCCCTATAGGGAAGAAGCTATTACCGTAGTCGGCATGGTAAGACCTAGGCCCGGGACCATGATAACTTTTCGTTTTGAGGTCCCCAGACCCCAAAACACCATTCGTTCGAAACTGTATATATATATATATATATATATATATATATATATATATATATATATATGTCCGTGAGCACGATAATTCTCGTAAAAATTATCCGATTTTGATGAAATTTGGTATAAACGTGTAAAGCAACATTTATGACTTTAGGTTTGAAAACCAGCCAGATCGCTCTATCCGAAGGGGTATTTTGGGGGGGTTTTTTACCCCAAAAATGGGTTTTTTGAATATTTTACATATAATTTTTGAAATAGTCAAAAGTTATTTGTTACCATTGGATTCAGCTTTAAAAAACACACAATTTGGTATTTTGATAATTTCTCTACGTCAATTGGTTACCAAGATATTGAAAGTGCTAAACACAGTACGTTGTCTAATGTTATTCTTATGGAGGAAAAGAAAAAAATTATATCTCGCTTATTTATGAACGTATACTGACGAAACTTGGTGACTTGCTGTCCCCTATGATCATCTGGTTGTGGTCTATTGATATTTGCTCAAAAAAACATTTTTTTGCCAAAGCAGGCTCACGTAGTAGCAAACCTGCGTACTCACCCCCCATGTTATTCTTATGGAGAGTAATTAAATGCTATATCTCTCTTAATTATGAACATAAATGAATAAAAACTGGTACAGCGTAAAAACACATTTATTGTCTTCCTTGTTGCAGCAAACCTGCGTACTCAGCCCCAATGTTATTCTTATGGAGAATAATTAAAATTGCATATATCGCTTATTTGTGAATATATTTTTATGAAACTTGGTAAGTGGCTTTATGTAGTATTAAGACATTTATATCTGCATTTGAAATTCGCTGAGTATGCAGGTTTGCTGCGACAGGGGGTATTTTATTTTATAGCCAATTTTTTTTTTAAATTACCATAGTTGTTACCCAAAATTTAGTGGTTTAAAGATGCTATTTTTTATATTAACAGATATTTCTCATAAAATATATTATTTTAAGTTTTACATTTTTATAAAATTGTTAATTTCACTAAAAAATTATTCGTCCTCCATTTTAGCGAATTTCCCCTATAGGGAAGAAGCTATTACCGTAGGTCTCATGGTAAGACTTAAGCCCGAGACCATGATAACTTTTCGTTTTGAGGTCCCCAGATGCCAAAAACACCATTCGTTCAAATTTTTATATATATATATGTGTCCGTAAGCACGATAACTCTCGTAAAAAAGGTCCGATCTTAATGAAATTTGGTACAAATATGTTAAATACCATTTATTTGAACGAGTTCGAAAACCAGACAAATCGCACCATCCAAAGGGGGGTTTTGGGGGGGTTTTGTACCCCAAAAATGTTTTTTTTTTGGAGTTTTCACATGTAATTGTTATTTAAATCAAATTTTAATTGATACCACTGAATTCAGCTTAAAAAAACAAACAATTTGGTATTTAGATCATTGCTCTACGTCAATTGGTTACTGAGATATTGAAAGTGCTAAACACAGTACGTTGTCCAATGTTATTCTTATGGAGAAAAAGACAAAATTTATATCTCGGTTATTTATGAACATAAACTGACGAAACTTGGCATATCGCTTCATCTGATTGTGGTTTGTTGTTGTTTGAACAAAAAAACAATTTTTCGCCTATGGTTCCCGTAGCAGCAAACCTAGGTACTCGGTCCCCATGTTATTCTTATGGAGAATAATAAAAATGTTATATATCGCTTATTTATGAATGAATATGGATGAAACTTGGTATGTGACTTCACTTAGATGAGTTCTGTTGATATTTGCATAAAAACCCATTATTTTGTGTTCATCCTTGTTGCAGCAAACCTGTGTACTCATCCCTAACGTTATTCTTATGGATAGTAATAAATATTTTAAATATCGCTTATTTATGAATATATTTCTTATGAATTCTGGTAAGAGGCTTAATGTCTTATTAAGACATATATATATATTCATCGGAAATTCGCTGAGTACGCAGGTTTGCTGCGACGGGGGTATTTTTTTATCATTAGGTAGGTACACTTTTCCAATTAAATTAAACTAATACAAATCAGTAATAGCGTACATTAATTTTGTCCCCTATGATCATAGCCATAACACACTATGCGGTGAGGCAGCGGTGGTGGTGATATCGGAAGCACACCTATATCTTTAAATGTGAGATAAAGATAACCAAACACTATATACAAAATTGTTTAAAATAAAAGGTTTTATTCAACTCATTTCCAACATCTTTCTTGCTTGAAGATTCTTTCTACCCCAAAAAAAGGTTTACACTTGGTAACTTTTTCATGTTCCAATTTTTTTAGCTAATTATATTTTGTATTATTATAAATCTGTTACTGACTGATCTGTATATTATTTACTCGGTTGGAATCCTCAATTCTTCCAGATAATAAACATTATAAATCATAAAACATAAACATATAAACATCATAAATTTATACAAGTTCAATTACATTCGGATGATCCCTGTGCGATGGAGGAGTGTGTTAATGAAAGCGTGGCGAGGCTCTGGATGCTGGCCCCGGTTAAACACCATCATCATTTATATTTTGTATCATACTGTATTGTGTAAATCAGACCATTACTTGACTTCAAATGATAGCAAAGTAAATTCAGTGATTTATGTCCCGTTCTGATACTAGTTCAGGGTTTAAGCTGCGGTCGCATTTGTCGCAAAATGCGACATGCACCACGAAAGTGGGACAATATTTGGGCAGGCTGTTGCTTTTTGCTACAAAGAAAAGTATAAGAAATTGTTTTAAATTTATTGCAGAAAATCTGGTTTTAACAATACAAATTGTATTAAAAGTCCATGATCACGATCCACAACCAAAAAGATTAGAAGAGTAGTTGGGATGTTTTAGAGGCTTAACGTTGCGTTGGTTGCACTACGTCACTTTACCGATCGCCTCTGAGCGAGTGGTAGAGGAGACGAGCGTACATTACGTAAACAGTTGCTGTCGATTTCAACTGCGTACCGTGTAAACGGAACGGACGAGTTACTGATACGACAGTTGTAGTGACAGTAGCTAACCCCCTAGCAGACGAGAGCGCTCCGCTGTGACTCGGTTTGGCGCGCACTCTGTAGTAGCCGAGTCTAGCCGAGCGAATCGGCGAATGCGAGAATGTCGAGGGCTAGTTCGCCACCGAAGGGATGACTGCGCTCGCCTCGCAATCGCACCGATTCTTGTCGGATTTTGTGACCGAGTCAAAGGAGACGAGAGGCAGGTCTTCCATACTTAGTGCCGCTCGCAGTCTCGACTCGACTCGCTGCAGAATGTGGACGGTTACACGAGCACGAGTCGCTCGAAATCGCAACAATCGAGCCAAAGTGTTGAGGTACCTTAGCGAAAACAGACAACTCAAAATCGCTGATGCGCAAATGCGATCGCGATATGCTTTGAGGTTATGTTTCAGAGTGTGTAATGTTTGGGGTGTGTTGGGGTTTTAGTTGTTCTGGTGCCATATTAGGCCTATTCTATTAGAATGTTTAGTATATTTCCATTACCGACCTTAATGGTTAAAATGGATAAGATAAGTTTCCAAGAAAAGTAGGCTCTGCTGAATTATATATTATTTAAATGTTAAACCTTAAAAACAAATACAAGCAAAAAACCACTTAAGACCAAAAAATAGTATAATGACATGCGATAAAAAAGCGAAAAGGAAAATATTTTTGCTACAAGTATTTAAGAGCTTGTAGCATTTTTGCTCAAAGAATTTTTTTCCCAGCTGAATCCCTGTACTAGTTTAAATACAAAATGGATACTTCATGTTCTCAGAGATCAGTTAAGTAAGAAAATTGAACCCCAACAAATTATTCAGTTATTTATGTGAATAATTTGTAAAATGCATAAGGCATCAAAGGCATAGTTATATACATTAAAATGACTTAGAGAAACCAAAATTGAAAGATAGGGCTTTTCCAGCTGTTTTAGATTAATCACCTTACTTTTCAATAGATTTTTCTATAAAGAAACTAAAACAATTAGGCAAGGATACTGTGTGATCTGAGCTTGACCAGGCACAAAAACTGCAAGTTAAATCTCTAAGAAAACAAACTTTTATAAGAAAAAATTGTTTTGATTATTGTGATTTAGTGTACAGACTTACCTCATATTCAGGAATGAGATCCTTGGCCAATGTCTCCCCAGAGTCACACACTGAAATGGGCTGGGGTGAAGGTCGAATTTCAAATCGGCAATTGACCTCAGCTTTTGAGTTAATCAAAAATTGGGTAACTTGCTCATCACCCCGGGCCGCGGCATAGTGCAAAGCACTTCGTCCAATCTTGTCTCTTGCAGAAACCTTTGTGAATACAGATTTTATTTTAATTTAAACTCACTTTGAACAATATACTTTACTGGGTGAATAGCCAGGCGAGCTAAGTAATTCCCTCCCTTCCTTTTCTGCAGGCCATAGTTATTTTCTCTGCATCTTGCAGCTAAGAAATGAGATATATTTTGAGCTGTTAAAACCTAGCTACTTGGTTGGCACGTGGAATATCTATGATACCTTTTAATATAAATACGCAGAGGAATAGTTCAAGTCAAATCAGTAAATAACAGCTATTTCAGGTCATGCAATGCCACCACTAATCTGAATTGGAAATTAAACTTCATACTGATCTACAAAGGCCTCCCTCAGCTATCCTTTCAAAATCATTTACAATATCTAAATCCCGAGGAAATATTTCATACTGGCTGCTCGTACTGCTTTGAGCGGATGGTCACATTTTACTGTTTTTACAGAGTAACTTTGTGTAAACCTCTGCTTTAATTATGTTATCAAGATAAAATGCCCACTTAATAAAATACTAATTACATTAAGATTCCATAACCAACTATCTTCTGAATTTCATATCAATTAAAAATTACAGAGCATAAGTTAAAGGAATTCCAGAAAGAGTTTTTGACCAATTATTATTGACGTTACATATAAGCAGTGGTGTAGTTAGTGAGGCCGGAGCATAGATGTTTAAGCCGGAGCGCCACCCGTCTATAGAAAGTGTTGAGCGGGTGACGAATGGCTCGGAAATAAAAAGGCCAGAACAAACCCGCATCACTTCCATTTGAGTCCATGTCCATTGAGTGGTATCGAGGCATTGCCTCAATACACTGCGCAAAAGGAAACTCGGGTAACTAGCGCCTGCATAAAAAAGGCAGCAACATTGGTAGCGCTTCTGAGCGCTCTCTCGCCATCTCCCCGTCCACGGTGCGACACCCCTCCCCATCCTGTCTGCCTTCTACAGACTACGACTACAATGTATACGTATACAGACAGGTCGAGACTTGTTATTCACGTTGACATTCTAGGTTATTATCAGTGCGTTTATTGAACTGTTGTCGTTGAAAGTCGTAGTGGTTGAGCGTATTAGCGTATTTACTGTTGGTTGTGCTTGAGTTGAGTCCTCTATTTAAGTATCAATTTGTGAATAGATCTATTTGTTATATATTAAGATAATATATAATGTTATCAACAACGACCTTATTGTCACCTTTCTCTCGAGCGCTATGCTCGGTCTGGTTACTAAGTTAACTAATTTACTACAGTTGGTAATTGTCTAGTTAGCGTTTGTTGAAATTATAGTTTGTGGTGTGGATTCTTTAGTTTTGACAAAATTAAGAAAATTTACCACTATAGTCATCAGGTTACGCAAATTTTGTAGGATACGTTAAATGACAACCATCCCCCCCTCCCTTAAACTAAGTGATTCCCGAAATGGGCCGCTTTGCCGCTACTCACCGCTCCGGCTCAGCTAATTTCAGCACTACACCATTGTATATAAGAGTTATCATACATTTTTTAAGGGGATAGTTTTTGTGGCTAGCATTTCTTTCTCCTCAATGTCTGTCCAACTAGAAACTTGCGAATCCATAGCCAGAAAGAAAGGGAAAAGGGTCTAATTATTAATTATTATTGTAGCCCCCCCCCCCACCAAAAATGTGTTAAGCTATAATATGGCTCATATTACAAATACCCCTCCCCCATATTATTCCACCCTCTGCCCTTTCCAAAAAAATTGTCCTAGAGGTAATCAGAAGCTGACACTATGGTGTATTATTTCAGTATAGCTAGCAGGTTTTATTTTTTTTAATTTGTACTCCCTGCCCACATGCAGATGGATGCAATTTACGAGGGGCAACCATTCAAGTATAAATTGTTATAAATTTGATTTAAAATATATAAAATTAAATTCCAGACTAAATATGAAATACTGATTTTTATGAACAACAGATATTATCTTACTGAACTTATTATCTCTTAGATTTGATAATTAATTTACGACTTTTATTCCTGCAAATATTTCCAAATGTTTCTATGAGACTATTAGCCTGCAAAACAACCCAAAATTAGATTTTAAAAACTATAGTCATTATTTTAAAATGAAATAAACATATTATACAACTCAGGATGGATAAAGAAGTTATACAAATTGTTACCTGAGCTCCTTTACGGATGAGAAGTGAGACCAAACTCAGAGACTGAGTCCTAGAAGATGCGAGATGTAGAGGAGTAACTCCTAGCGGTCCGATGCAACAGTTCACAAGCTGAGAACACCCAGCATCGCCCTCGATGATTCTCTCAACTTTAGCTTTGTCATTTGATGTTATTGCTTTTGCTAGCTCCAATATCCTTGCACATACAGTTGCATTTGAGCATTCAGTTTTATTCATACAATGTTGTTGCTTGCTAAGTTCCATTTTAGCAAAGTAAAGTCAAGTCAACAGGTTTTACAGTTATAGTTACACTGCTTATTATTATATATTTCACCCTGACAAATGTCACATCACTCCTATACTGGGTAGTGGTTAGCATTTGCATTTGATGGTATTGTCAAGATAATGACTTGAGACAGGACGTGGTTCCTCAGACTGAGACAGGAAACCACAGATCGTATTATTTAATCAATTTTATAACACAAAGAAACTGTTTTGTTGAACATGTTGAAATCTTGTTCAATATCATTATGTTAAAAACTTGTATATGCTGGCAATATGTGTTTCAACTCAATATATGGAAAACCAGTTGTGAAAATTTTTAAATTACTTTGAACAAAAACCAATTTTTAAGAAACATAATTAATTTTAATATTGAAATATACAATGAATATTCAAAATTTGATATAAATTTTACTTTAACATTTTGAATTTGATGTTTTTGACTATGCCATTTTGCATATTAAATAAATAACTGTTCATAGTTTATGCTATAAGATTTAGCATGTGTAAACAAATCAACTTGTAAATACAATTTTGAACAAATATTGAATCTACTTTGTGTGTTAATCTTGCTTAACAGCATTCCAAATCATTTTAAAAACACAAGTTACTTATTAGTGAATTTCCTTTGGAAAGTGAACTATTAGCATGACCCGCACGGTGAAACTTAAGCCCGGGACCACCATAGAAGTTCCTAACGTGACCCCCTGAACACGTTTTGGGGGGTCGTTCGTATAAAATTTTATATATAGACATATGTGTTCTATATATATATACATATATATGTAAATATATATAGACATATATATGTATATATATATATAGACATATATATATATATATGTGTGTTTGCACTCTAGCGGTCACATTTTTTGTCCGATTTACTTCAAATTTGTAAGGGACGTTCCTTTCTGTAATCAGTTGGACAAGTTCGTTGGGCAAAACAATCGGAAAACTCTAAACCCCTTTTTTGGGGATTAATCTTTCAAATTTTGAGTTTTTGGGCCCAAAAAGGGGCATAAAAGCCCCAGATATAAAATCAATGCATGTAAAAAGATGGGAATTAGTGAGGCGAAAGTTTTAAGCCCTCTCTCGTCATTCTAGCATAAACATTAACCGAGTTATTAAAGAAAATGTGTATCGACTAAACACAGTACGTTGTCTTATGGGGGGTTTTATACTAGAGAAGCATGTTATTCCTTTGTTAGAGTACTTTTATCATCCTCAGCAACCTCACGCCTACTTTCAAGCCTGTCTGGACCTTCTCCTAACCTTATAATGCGCAAAATTGTATTCCCGGCTTTGCAAGTAAATGAAACCAGGAGTATCAGAACAGCCAAAAAATCAATGTTTTCAGATTTCAATAAAAATTGGACAAATGTATGTTTTTACACTTATTTTGAGTTTTACAAGTTTTTATGTGGAAATTCACTTCCCTCACGTCAGCGTGCTGCGTGCGAACTCGTTTGTGTTATCAAGTTGGTCATATTAAAGTCTATTCTCTCGTTGGGCCTGATGATGATTGGTATAACCGGTTGAAATTGATACTGTTGTATAAGAGAATAGTGAATACAGTTAAGTTTAAATATATTAAGTATTGTAAGATATTTTCAATTTCAATCCTTTAAGTCTATATAATGTAGTGTCATACTCAGTTATATTTCCAACATTTGTTGTAGGTTATATGTATGGTTTTATTGGGGTTATTCCCAACTCCTCAGAGAAAGTTCATCAGTAAATACTATCACAAACTGTACAATGATAACACTAACTGAGAACAGTTAGTTAGGTTATCTGAAACACACTAATTTTGAAAAAGATAATGACAAACTAAGTAATTACCTCAACATGTACCTCAGCTAGGTATAAATAGCTACTTGCTCAAGGATAGCATTAGTCCTTCTCAAAATGATCTCTTTAACATTTATATACATAGTGGCACTGGTAAGCTTATTTATTTATTATAGATAATTTCCTCAATAATGGATTAATAATTAAATCTAACTTTTTTTATAATTTATACTGATACATATTAATAATACTTTCAGACATGTTAGATACTGCTTCTTATAAATGCTTTTTGATTCACAAATAGAAAACATTCACATGAAAGTAGCCACTCTGATGAGCAGTGATTTGAGTAAAATATTTGTACATTTTTAGAATTTAACTATATACATCTTAAGAGGAAGAAATAGGTAATACCCCTGTCGCAGCAAACCTGCGTCCTCAGCGAATTTCAAATGCAAAATATTTGTCTTAATACCACATAAAGCCGCATACCAAGTTTCATAAAAATATATTCACATATAAGCGATTTTAATTATTATCCATAAGAATAACATTGGTAATTAGTACGTAGGTTTGCTGAAACAAGGAACATAAACAATTGGTTTTTATACAAATATAAATATAATTTAACTAGGCGAAGCCACATACCAAGTTTCATCAATATTCAATCATAAATAAGCGCTATATAACATTTTAGTTATTCTCCATAAGAATAACATGGGGGCTGAGTAAGCAGGTTTGCTGCAACGAGGAACAAAAAAAAGGGTTTTTATGCAATTATCAATATAACTCAACCAAGTGAAGCTACATACCAAGTTTTATTAATTTATGTTCATAATTAAGGGAGTCATTACATTTTACTTATTCTCCATAAGAATAACATGGGGGCTGTGTATGCTGGTTTGCTGCTATGGGAATAATCAACAAAAAATCAATTTTTTGTGCAAATATCAATATAACAGTACTACGTGAAGCCACATACCAAGTTTCATCAACATACATTCATAAATAATCGAGATATCAAATTTTATTTATTCTCCATAAGGATAACATTGGACAACATACTGTGTTTAGCACTTTGAATATCTCAGCAACGGTTGGGCGTAGAATCACAATTTAAACACCAAAATGATCGTTTTGTGGAACTGAACAGATTGGTAAAAGCAAATGTGAAGTTTACATTAAAATAAACTGAGGAAAAGCCAAAAACCGTTTTCCCATAAGATTAACATGGGAGATTTTATGAGCAGGTTTTTTTGGATTTTCTCCGCAACCACTTAACCTAGGTTAATAATTAAAAATACTATATTATTTGTTTTTTTAAGCTCTATAACAAGGTCAAAACCAAAATTAAGTTTTTCAAAAATTTTAGGGTGAAAAATGCAAAAAACTGATTTTTGAAAAATTTAAAACCCCCATAAACCCCCCTTCCCATGGTCCGATTTTTCTGGTTTTCGAACTTACAGTCATGAATGTCATTTTACACATTTGAGCCAAATTTTATCAAAATCGGACGTTTTTTACTCAAGTTATCGCATTCACGGACACACACACACACACATATATATATATATATATATATATATATATATATATAAATTTGAACTAATAGTGTTTTTGTCATCTGGGGACCTCAAAACAAAAAATTATCATGGTCTCGGGCTTAAGTCTTACTATGAGACCTACGGTAATAGCTTCTTCCCTATAGGGGAAATTCGCTAAAAGTGTCTCTGGTCAGGAAAAAAACGAACCCTTACAATCCAATATATATATTTTGTTATACTGAAAATTTTGTAGTAAAATTTAATGTTATTTCTAGGTTTACCTTAACAACCCAAAAACGTGTAAGCCACTTGGATCAGACATTTTTGGATTGTTAAGATAATCCTAGAAATAATATAGGTAATTAAACAATCCAGTGGCTGCATATATTATGTTGTATAGTGTAAGTTAAAATGTTATTCAGGACAAACTTAACTATTTTCTAAATACATTTTAGCTGTAAACATGTTCAAGTAAATACTCATAGTTGCAAGTGACAATTAAAAATTCATATTTAAATTTAATATTACCCAAAACCCAGCCCAAAATTTCATAATTTATAGTGTTTACAATCTGACCATTCCACTATTCTAGCAAGTACTCATTTTAAGTAGGTTTCATTTATCCAATGCAGATAAATCTGTTCCCACCCTTGATTATACTCCAGGACCATTGACCTCACAACAGTACAGGGTTTAAGCTGCGGTCGCGTTTGTCGCAAAATGCGACATGCACCACGAAAATGCGACAATATTTGGGCAGGCTGTCGCTTTTTTGCTACAAAGAAAGGTATTTTATAATTTTATTGCAGAAAATCTGGTTTTAACAATACAAATTGTAGGTATTAAAAGTCCGTGATCACGATCCACAACCAAAAAAGATTAGAAGATTAGTTGAGATGTTGTAGAGGCTTAACGTTGCGTTGGTTGCACTACGTCACTTACCGATCGTCTCTGAGCGATTGGTAGAGGGGACGAGCCTACATTACGTAAACAGTTGCTGTCGATTTCAACTGCGTACCGTGTAAACGGAACGGGCGAGTTACTGATATGACAGTTGTAGTAACGAAGTGACTACGTACACGTCCAATGTAAGGGCAAATTCACTTCGCTACCGCTTAGGTTAGGTTAGGTTAGGTTACGTTACATTACGTTAGGTTAGGTTACGTTACGTTAGATTAGGTTAGGAGGTTTTCTGGCTCTCAATTTGTTTGAAAAATCACAGGAAAATTAACGTACGGTGCATAATTTGGAACAGACGTGAACAGTAGCGGCTCACGTCGGACGTGTACGTAGCCTCTGCCTTGTAGTAACAGACCCCCCTCGTGAGTCAGTCCGTAGTAGCCGAGCGAATCGGCGAATGCGAGAATGTCAAGGGCTAGTTCGCCACCGAAGGGATGACGGCGCTCGCCTCACCATCGCACCGATTCTTGGTGGTTTTTGTGACCGAGTCAAAGGAGACGAGTACTTAAGTCTCGACTCGCTGCTGAATGTGAACGGTTACATGAGCACGAGTCGCTCGAAGTCGCAACGATCGGGCGAAAGTGTAGAGGTTAGCGAAAACAGACAACTCGAAATCGGTGATGCGCAAATGCGATCGCGATATGCTTTGAGGTTATGTTTCAGAGTGTGTAATGTTTGGGTTGTGTGAGTTTTAGTTGTTCTGGTGCCATATTAGGCCTATTCTACTAGAATGTTTAGTATATTTCCATTATAGACTTTAATGGTTAAAATGGATAAGTTACCAAGAAAAGTAGACACTGCTGAATTATATATTATTTAAAAGTTAACCCTTAAAAACAAATACAAGCAAAAAAAAAAACTTAAGACCAAAAAATAGTATAATGACATGTGATAAAAATGCGAAAAGGAAAATATTTTTGCTACAAGTATTTAAGAGCTTGTAGCATTTTTGCTCAAAGAATTTTTTCCCAGCTGAATCCCTGCAACAGTACCAAAAACGCCTTAATGGCAAACACTTTTCTTTGCCAGATCTTGTTCATCAAAATCCTGAACATTTTGCCTCATAAATTGTTTTTATTTAACACTCACCCAATTTTCATTAGGGAAGTGCTGGGTTTTTTTTAAATTTTAGTAAGTTTAAACGTAACATGTCCAGTAGTTCTGTATTGCATAATATTTAAATTTAATTTTTAGAAGACTCCTTATTGAGCAGAAACAAAATAAAAAGCATGTGGATATTGAGCTTGTTGTTGGCTAAGATTTGGGAGAAAAATCTCAAAAAACAGTTTTAGTTCAAGTTATGTCATTTAAAATTCCCTTTCAGCAATGAAACTTATAAAATTCAATGTAAAATAATGGGTGTGCTGCAATTTTAAACAACAAACCATATCAATTATCTTGGCAATTCTACACTACATGAAAGTGTTAATATATTTAATTATTAAAATTGTAAAAAGTAACCAATTGTCTTTCACCAAGTTATAATTATGTCAACAATAGTTTTAGTTTTATTTACTAGGTTAATGCTTTGTTTTCATGAATTTTACTAGAATAACTTTGTCTAGAAGAGAAAATTGTGCTACAATTGTGATTTATTTGGTACCACCACTATATATAAAAAGGCTGAGTTAGTATATTTGCTACAGTTGGGATATATTTATGTATAAGTCAGTTTTATAAATAAGCATATGCTAAAAGGAGTAGTGCATGGATGGCAAGGGTATCCCACAGACAGAAAAAGAACATTAGGAAAAAGAACAAATTAAATATTCTTTTTAAGCAGCTTGTGTTTTTTTTTGTGAAATACCAAACCTTAACAGGTAAGCCTGCTTCTACGTATACTTTCAAATGTTATTTTATTAACTGAACAATTATTTTTTCAGCTTACTATTCACTTTGGTCATTTTGTATCATCCCAAAAAGAACTATCAAATGGCAGAATTTTTCTACCCCAACCTGAAACTGATAGTACTGATGTTAGAAGACCCTTCGCCCAGCAAGCACCTTTTCGGCTCAAACCAGGATTTCTAGGAGAAATTTTAGACAAAATCATGAATAGATCCCCTTCAAACATAAGGATGAATAAGTCGTTCTAAAACTGGTTATTAATAAAAGTTGTAATAATGAGATTTCGTTCTGAGTTTCTTCTCCCATCATATTATCCATCTGCACATTATATTTTATAATTTAGTCAACTTATGGTATTTAAGATCAAGCAATCAGCAAAATATAAAATTGGGCTTACTGAACTCATTTTGGCAATTTATAGAAACAATTATAAGGGAACATTTAGAAACAAATGGACCGATGAAAGTCAAAGAGGTGCAAGTCAAAAACTTTATAATTTTGAGAAAAATGGGTTTTTGTAAAGATTTAGTATTACTTAGACGCTAGTGACTAAATAACATTTGTGATAATTGAATCAGATTTAAGACCTTACATTGTAACTCTGCACCATAATTATGAACCAAAATATAGTTTTACTAATATATTATAAGGGCTTTAAAGAAGATACACCACTTTACCTTAAAGCAGATTTCCACTAAAAAAAAAAAAAATAACTTACATTGCAACCAATAGTGGAAAAGTGTTGTACAGTGGTCAGACTAACACCACACTGGTGTTAACAGATGACATTGTTTTGCTTTGAGGCACAGTAAATTTCTGCAATCTATCGGCAACAAAGACGACTTAAGACTTACAAATCTTTGCCATAAGGTGGAACTGATTATGGAGAATCCAAATATCAACTTAACTCAAATTCACCAAAACTTGATTTAAACCACTTTGACATTCACTGGTCCAAATGTTGAATAAATTTCAACTAGCGTTTCTTAATATAAACAGTTTTTTTTCAGTTGAAGTGGTAGGCATATGATTGGCCAGAGTAGTAATTGAAATATTATACTGGGCACACACACTGAGGGGGAAAAATACAGGAAGCACACTTTGCACATTGCTTTTGTTCCGATCATGTATGTCGAAAACTTTTCTTAAGCAAACAAATAAGGGTATCCTCACTCTTGAGGGAGGCTACAACAGGTGTCTTGCAACATTGTGTAGCACATGGAGCATTGCTGAACGCCTTAGCTCATATACATAGGTCTGAAGTAAGTAATTATTAAAACATTTTCATTTGCGTTTGAAAATCCTATTTAATAAAGGTATATTTCCTGTGGGACTAGTTTTGCTTATTAAGGTTCCTCCCATTATCCCAGTCAATTTTCGGTACCCACATATCCTTGGGATAATCGGCTGTAAATCCCGGGATTATAAAATCTGTAATTTTGCAATTCTTAATGTTTAGACCATATTAATTTACGGTTAAAATCAGTATCTTACGAATCGTTATAGTATAATTATTACTTTGTTTGGTTTACTAATTTTTTTTATCTTTAGAACATGACCTCCAATGTTTTTGTCTATTTTATATTTGTGGTGATTGTGTGTGTACATAAGGGACTGGTGTAGCACAGTAACATACAGTCCAGCTGTAATGCAATATATTTATGCAGTACAGTAGAAATCCAATTATCCGAATCGATTTTGAGTGAAATAATAGAAATATAAAAATCAAGAAAATAACAGCGGGAGCGCGTGTAGCGATAATGCGCCGTGAGCGCTAAAATAAAAGCCCGCGCTGTTACCTTCCGCACGATATTTTCGCAGGGAACAATGAGTCATACCCCCTTCTCGCCCTGCTCATCATCAGTCGCTGCTGTTCTTTCACCGAGATTATCGTTCGAAATGAGTACAAAACGTAAACGTGTTGTCCTTTCGCTAAGTGATAAACTCATTTTGCTCGAGATGTTCAAGTGAAATAACCAACATTGAACAGTGAAATACGTACAGTATGTATTGAAAAGAGCAACTGTATATACTTTATTCAATTTTTATGACGTATATTCTTGATACAGTTCGCTCACTTTCTGTTCACTACATTTATAATAACTTTGTCGATAAAATTCTGATTTTTTATGTATGGTGATGTTTTTTGCTTAATTCCCGAGGTATACCTGATTATCCGAATTGGCCCGATCCCCAATTAATTCGGATAATTGGAGTTCTACTGTATAAACATGCTCCCTTATACCATATATTTTACCGAGATGCATCCGCACAAGATTTCTCTTTTCCCATAGTAATATTACAGCCAGGAAATCTTCATTTAGAGTTCCCCAACCAGTATTATCATTTACTTTTATAAACTTTGCTTTGACTTTTTCAATCATCACACTCAATATTACAAGTTATTTTCCAGTGCTCATTGATTCAACAACAGTGCAGTTTGATTCAGTACAGTGGTGTTTTTGTCACGAAACTTGTTTGCAATGTTTAGTGTTATTTATATATTTTAATTTAGTAATTTTAATTAGGTATAACTTTTTCTTACACTAAATAGTAAGTAGGCCCTTGCATCACATTTATGCATTTTTTGAGGTGCCTGTGTCAGATTTTGACCTGGCATTTTCTTGAAGAAGGGAGTGATAACACATATTATTATAAATGTTATGTGTATTTTGTAGTTTTAATAATTTATCAACTACATTTGTTATATCTATTTATAAGAATTTTGACGTGGTCTATTACATGTATTATTGTTTAATTGTTTGAATCTTGAATGATTTACACTTAAGTTTGGCACAGCTTTCTTACGACTACAGAAAAGTTTGTAAAACAGTATTTTTAGGATACATGTTTCAAAAACATGTTCATGTTGTGAGTGACCATAAAAGTTGAGATAAGCTATGTAAAACTTAAATCATTGTAATCCTAGGATTGTCCTAAAGCAATCCCGAAATTCTGGGATTGTAAATCAGGTACGGGATTAAAACCCCTAGCTCCCAAAGTGGGTAAAAGCCCTTGTAAAATAGGTTATATTAGTTGCAGAAGACTTGTAGTTACCTAAAATAATTAACATTTTAGGTATTGATTTCATTTCTTAAAACTTTAAAAGCTACATTCAAGAATCTGGTTGAGGTTTTAATTTTTTCAAGCACTTCAGACAATATCCGGAGGCCTTTAATTCAACTCACATATTACATATAAATACCAAGTAACACCCAGTAGCAGTCATGACCAGTTTTATTTAATTACTTAAACTCCTGATAAAATTCAAATATCTCAATTATTATACAGTGGAACCTCAAAACGCATCTAATAATAGATGGTAGGTGGTCAAACGCACAAAATATCACCAAATTGCCGAACTATGAATCATTGTTTACTTTCCTACTCTACAACATGTTCGCTGTTCACTGACGGATGTTTTTAATCCTCTTCACCAAGAAAGCTGTCTCATATAGTTCCAGGCTAGACATTCTCAATTATTAAAAATATGTTTACCTATAATTAATATGGTATGATTAGTTATGATACCAGTAAATTTGTAGTAATATATTTTTAGGATAGGAATTTATTTATGATTTTTGTTCTGTCACACAACACTCCAAATTCCAGACATTCCTGGCACTTTTGGGATATACCCTTAGTGAAAACTTTGGCACTTTTTGAGTTATGACCACTGAAAAAAAAAAAAAAAAAAAAAAAAAACTGGCCCTCAAAGGGTTAAGCGATAACCAAGGTTACCACATGTTCCTGGCTCAGCCTACCGGCCGTAAATGTGGTTACCACCCGGAGTGAACCTGTTAAGCGATAACCAAGGTTACCACATGTTCCTGGCTCAGCCTACCGGCCGTAAATGTGGTTACCACCCGGAGTGAACCTGTTAAGCGATAACCAAGGTTACCACATGTTCCTGGCTCAGCCTACCGGCCGTAAATGTGGTTACCACCCGGAGTGAACCTGTTAAGGTATGAGGCCATTAAAATTAAATTATACTTGATTATTTGGGATAAATAAATCTGTAAATTCATAACAAGAACACATTTAATCCATCTTAAAAAAGATAATACAAAATTTCAAATTGTTTCAATAGCGAACAAGAACACAGAATACCAAAATAAGAGTAAAAAATATGAGGTAGAACAGAAACGTCTTTCATGAAACCTTCGTTTTAAGATTTTCTTATGAGGAAAAACCCATATACCTATTGACAAACAATATTTCAATTCAAGCAAGGTGAGTCTGACAATCATTGATCAAATCGTTAAATACTACAAATGCAAACCCACACCAAACTGAGGAAAATAATTACTTAATTTTGACAAAGGATACTTTTTTAAAGAGTTATTTTACGTGATGCTACAGTGAAGTTACCTTGTTTACCATGTAAATTAGGACGGAATAAAATTAATTCTAATAAACTAAAATACCATAACTGCTAGATCACAGCCTCTGGTTACACAAATATCATGTATTAGCCTATTTGTTACAAAAAATATTAACACTGTTGCTTGGATATGTAATCAGGTTTAAAAAAATGTTCTCATTTCATCTGAATTACTTCATATATTTGTTTATGAAATGCTTAATATATTTGTTTATGAAATGTCCAAGTCAATAAAAACAAAAAACTCAGCAACTCAAATTCAGTACCATACGTGTTTTACAATCATAATATAATATTTGACCTGGACAAAAGCTTCTACAAAGCAAATAATTTAAGAATTGTAAAAATACAAATTCGGTTTTTCAAAATATCTAGGCAAATGATACTTGCATATTATTATTTATATTTTAATAAACCAACTAAATTAAACTGGTTGCAGTAAACGTAAAGAGGGTTTTAATTTGCTTATGTCTTGGCGGCTCATGATAATACTCTTGAGATTTAGGCACATGTTATACGGACGGCCTTAGTGCCACCTGTTACTTAGGTAACAGATTAAAGATCAATGAGCAATATTTCTCATCAATCTACAACTAAGTTCACCTGAAATATTCAATAATTTTTTACACTCTCAATATTGAGTTGCTGAGACTAAATAAAAAATATCATCGAAATTTATGAAATTAAAATGATTTACTATTCTCCAACCCATCAGAACATTCAAATTTAATTATGCAGTTTGCAAAAAGAATTAATATAAGGTTCAGCAAAAGTTTCATAATTTGTTACCAGACTTGTGAGAATTTTGAAATGCTTTGCTATTGATTTCAATGACTGAAATTATTAGTTAATTTTATCTGACAACTATAGGTTTGATTCTGGTTAACAGGAGGGGGGGGGCTGAGGAGTTCAAAACCTAAATGTTTCCAGAAGGCAATTTCCTGACCAGTTATCACTGGCTAGCCCAAGTAGCTAAACGCTACTTATTATATTCTAATGAACTTCTTGATTGATTTATTATACCATCATATGTGGTGGATAGCTGTGAATTTTTGATATATAAATTTCCAATTTCCCATTGCTCTGAAAGGACTATATCAAGGATTGGTTTCTGCAATTACACTCAGATTGTCAAATCTAAAATAACTTTTTGAACACTGTGCGGAATCATTTAAGTTATTAAAAAACAACACATAAAAGTGTATTCTTAAAAATAGAAACGAGATCAATAGTATGTCAAATGGTAAAAACTTAAAACACTAAAAATAAACAAGAAAGTAGAAATAATAACTAATAATGAAAAGTAGTAATTATACATCATAAATCGTAAACATGAATCATGATAGTACATAATCAAGTGCCAAAAATTAACAAGTTCTAATCAAACATAATAAATCAAAAATAATCATATAATACGCACTTGATTAATAATTGGCCCATGTTTTCATAAAAAAGTTATGAAAATGTCATGAAAAAATTAGGAGCGAGTATAATCATATATCTTACCAGTCAATTGGTACAACTTAAAAATAAATACAAAAATAAAACAAAAGAGTTGATAAAATGGTGTATGGATATTGATATTACTCGAGTCCTGATCAAAATAATAATTCAAACATATGTATAATATAATACGTACTTGAACAATAATTGGCCCAAGTTTTCATAAATGAGCAGCGAGAGTAATCATATGTCTTAATAGGCAGTTAAACCAATAGGTAGGCAAAGAAACCGATAAAATGGTGTGTGGATATAAATCACAATCTGTGACTTTATAGTTAGTTGAGCAATAACTTTTGAATAAATCTTGAACCTCTCATTACATCAAGAATTCACATGTCAACAGTATGAAGAACCACAGGTAAGTGATTAAGATAACAAATTACCACATCATCTCCTTAAGACTATCAAATTAATACTATCAAACTATTAAAACTGGAGTGAAATTAAAACATGATAAATTGTAGTAATGTGTCAAGTTTCTTCTCTGGTTGAGTTATTTTTGCTGTTGGTTCTTTGAGGTTAAGGAACCAGAAATGGAACTGACACTTTACAGATATACAAGATAAAATAAAATAGTGAGTAAAACTTGAGGTTAAAATTATAATAAAATATGACAGATAAAGTTGTACGTTAAAATTACCATAAAACTGATGACAATACAATTTAACTTTAAAATTTAGGTTAAAAGTTGAAATGATTTAAAAGTTATGAAAAAGTTAAATTGTTCTATGTTGTTATGGAAGCGACAACATGTTTATATTTATGTAAGTATTTAAAGTATATTAAAGAGTTAAAAGTTTAAAATTTAAAAGTTATAATTAAACCTACATAACATTAATATACTTTAAAGGAACTGTCATCCAGTAACTGCAGCAACAGGGAAAACAACATGGTTTGTTTATATTGCACATTTGCTGCAGTTTAATATTACTCCATCAAAATAATTATCACTAATTAATGTCAACATTTTAGTCGATATAAAACTTTTAGAAATCCAACAAAGAATAATATACATGGTAATTCAATTGTATTTCAATAACATACCTTTCTGATCTTACATTGTTATTTATTATTACTAATTTTTCGTATATTTCACTTTAAGTTCATTTTCCAATTTAGAAAAACATTATATTTTTTCCCAACAAACTTTTAAAATACATACTAAAGCTACAATATTTTCACCGGTATATCTAAATAAATAAAATGAACAAAAAGTGGAATTTGTTGGTCAACAGGTAAGAATGAAAAACCGTTGATTACACACATATTAGGTCATTAGGGTGTTTGGCCCACCGGTCACCAAATGGTTGGAGACCATGCTTTCGCGTCTTTGAAACAGGCAATTAACTTGGGACTTTTGAAATATTTGAGTTGCATTTCCCACAACTAAAGCAAATAATTTAGCTGAAATTAGGAATGAGGGCGTAGAAAATATTAGGGCCTAACAAGAAGAAGAAAACAAAGTGGACCTTCCTAAAATATGCATTTTTATGGGAACATGAAAGTAAACGTAGCATCAATCAGAACAGTAAACATGGAAGGCAATGGTAAGGATTTCCCAACCATTAAGTGGCCATAACTAACAAATGGCAAACCAAGCAATTAGAAATATTTTGACGAACAACATTGATGATATAACTTATTCAAAGTAACTGTTATTTTGATTTAAGATTTTTTAGGTGATACAGACCATTATTGCGTATGTTATTGAAACACAATTTTTAATCATAATAAGGTTTCTTAACTCTTATGTTAGTGTTGAGGCATAAAAACCAATTGTTGTTTAAGTATATCTTTACTTACAACAAGTTAAATTACATTTTACTGCAAGAATTAATCAAGTATAAATTGTAATTTTAAAATATGAAAAACAATTTTTCTCAATTTCAATTTGAACAATTATTCAAGATATGCCAATAAGAGTTAAGAGATTATAGAAACACATTTCCTTATTGTACAAAAATTCTCTTTGTACTTGAAATTGTAGTTGTCAAGATTTGTTAAACACTAACACAAGTTTAAAAAACTGGTAAAAACACAAATATGATCAGTCTGTGAAAAGAAAAAATCTAAAAGACTGAATAGCATTTTAAAACATGTTACAAAAGAATAGTAACTCACAGACCAAAATCAAATAAAATTCATACAGCTAAGTCTCACAAACTAAACAGGTTGACATTACCGTAAACTGGCCCATCTTTCACATTAACATATGTACTGTTCATTTCTTGCTAAAATAATAAGTAAATAATTTTAAAAACACATGGTATACTTTTATAACTGTCTTATTTAAGTTGTAATCAAAGTGATTAAATAACACTGTTAACAAATTAAATGTATATTTCAGTGTGCATTTTATATTTTCTAAGCAAGTTCCATCAAATCTGAGATTCCACACTCTCTTCAGCCTTCCATCAGCATTATGTTGAGTTTATGAGACTACACTGTTGAAAACAAGTGACTACCATGTAAGCTTAAATAATAATCACAACATTTGTACTTGTAATAACTTGTATCCCACCCATATGTGTTACTAATCAATACATTTACATAAATTATCATAACCAAGTCATATCTTCGAGGAAAATAATCAGTATTTGAGTATTTTAGAAATAATTTATCTTATACAGGAACACTTGCCTTATCTGCTCCGAGTTCCTATTAACTAAAAATTTCTTGTTCATTTCCACTTCCCATGTAACAGTGAATAGTCTTTTGAGTACTTATCTTTAACACTGTCAACAAAATCTAGATTAATTTGGTATCGTGGACTAGCCTCAAAATTTTGGGTGAGACACAAGGTAATGAACAATTTAAGAGTTTCCTTCGTCAACGTCTTCATCGAAACTCTGAGCCAAATTTCTGGGTGTCATAGTCCTCAGGCGCCTGCAACACATTAAATAAATTATTCAGTTAAATATTATCGAGTTTCTTCTTTAACTCTGAAAGGATTTTCCATTCAATTTTATTTATACTATGCGGTAATAAAGTGTAATATTCTTCAAGATAATATCAAAATCAACATGTTTGATCATCTATTGTCCTTTTTAGGCCATGAATGACTCCATTCAACATTACAAAAAATACATTATGTTTTGGGACTAACATTTTTATCACATTTTGCTACAACAACCTATTAATCACCCACCAAATAAATGAACTGAATTTATACTTTTGCCAATATAATTTTTTTTTAAACAAACAAAGGATATTGTAAAGAAAATACATAAGAGCCCCCCCCTTTCAATAATAAGACCACCCATTTAGATTGTGTGATCAACCAGAGGGAAAAAGAACTGAAATGATAAACATACCATCAGTTATATGATATAAGCTAGGGATGAGCCGATTACAATTTTTGTTTGATTCCGATTCCAGTTCCGATTCTTACAAATCGATTCTCGATTCCAATTCCATCGATAGGTGAAATAGCAAAGTAATGTTTTAAAAATGATTGAAGACAATAAGTTAGTTAATTGATTTTTATTTAATAAATTGAGACAATCAGTTGATTGGTGATTATTTTCCATTAATAAAATAAATAATAAACAAAGACAAATAATAAAAAAATCAATTGAATTTCATGTTTATTTTTCATATAATTGTTATGCTTTAACTAGGATGTTAACTATTCTTGACCGACAAAAATACATTGCTAATATAAATGTTAAATTTATGGTATTAATTTTTGTATAGAAGTTTGAAAGCAACTTGTTTTATAATTTAATGATCATAGATCAACGTTTTTAAACAAACTGTAATGTTATTTAGCAGCTTTTTGTAGTTAATTATCAAACTAATGTTTACATTATTTATCCTGTTGGATCCCAAGTGTAGCTTCCCATGGTCCCTACAGTAGCCTGGGTTTTTAGCCTGCTCATATAGCTTAGGCCTACTTCAGTGATTATTAGGTAGTCAAGATGTATACGTCCCGTACATTAATTTGTTAGTTTACACAATATCCTACTTCTTAAAAAAAATTATATATAGTACCTATTTCCTACTGAATGTTGTTAAAGCAGTTGCAGAAAGGCTGTTTTCCCCAGAAATTCACAAATAACAACCGCTGGGATAATTCTATAACGGCTGTCAAGAACGACAGCACAAAACTAAATATAGACTACCACATGAAAGGTATTTTGCCGCGCATCCTGCACAGCATAATTTAAGTGAAGATATTTGCCCTGGCAAATGTGAAATAAAACGTTTGCACGCTGCTGCAACACTTCGGAAATGAGCCACCGCTGCAAATATGTCTCAGACGCAACTGTGCGGCGACAGGCCTCAACAGGTTAACGTTAATTGCACTACACTGTAGTAATATAGAAAAAGAAAATCTGTTTAATATTTAATATAAATTCATGATTCATGCATGGGGAAAAAGTGGTTGTAAGCTAATGACTCAAGGAAATAATGTTGGTCAGCCGACTGATTTAATGCTTTCAACCAGACCTCACTCCTTTCCTCCTGTCCCCTCTTGATTCCTTATGTCCAAAGTCAGACCCAAACACTCCCCGTGCCCTTGTCTTACTTCACAGGTATCCATAAATAACTCACCTGTCATTGTCTCCTTTCATATGAGCTAAAAATATATTTTAGGCTTATTTTTCTTTAGTTCAATCATATGTTTTGTTAAATATTAGCTAGCGGCAATCTGGGTAAACGGTAGGAGTAGCCTTGGTGGAAGTATAACAGGTGTGCTATTCAGGAGGATGAGTTTAGAGCCGTTCTGCGCATCCCGCCAAACTGACGTCACACGACTGGCCGCCGCAACTAAATATGCAGCCTTTCGCTCCAACTGCCATATCACACTCAGCACTTTGTGCAGTTGCAACGTTCTTCATATATTCGTGTTCAGTATAAAATTTCCTTTAAAACAGTATGTCTTTGAATTTTGAAAACCCAATTATAAAACTTCTGCTTAGCTTTCAAATAACATATTTATTTACTATACATCTAACTAAAGGAGCCTCTATGACCTCATGTTTGTTTTAAAAACGCAACTAATCTGAACTAGCCAATTTGTGGAGAAGGAAATTCCCAAAATATTTTGTTTGAAGAGTTTCTACCTAAAGTGTTTGGTTTATTCAGTATAAGCGTTAGTATATGAATCAACATAATCAATCCGCTGCCTAAACCTGGACCTATGCTAGGTAAGTGTTTCGTTCTATCACTTTTGGTATTCTTTAATCAATGATATGTATGAAATAACAATATAAATACAATTATTAAGTTAGTAAAAACATAGTTTCAACTTTAGTTATTGGGAAATTATTGTGAAATATTTATATCAAACAAAAAAGTAGTTAGGAAATGTATTGTATGTGAAGTATTCTTCTCGTGTTTTAAGTTAAAAACTGGAAGAAATAAATTAACAAACTCATTTAGGCATTTTGATAAACACAAGTAATTTAAAATAATTAAATACTATACTTGAAAATGCAATACTTAACTCGATTGAACAAGAGTTGTAAATTAGTAAAATGATTTATTAGACATTGAAGACTTTTTATTACCAAGCACTAGGGATGAGTCGATACCAAAATTTATCGATTCTCGATACCGATACCATCGATACCTACGATTTTTCAGTACCTACAGTTGTTAAAACTATTGTTAAAAACAGTTACAAATGTATGTTACCATCTAAAATTATTTAGTAGTATTTTATATTTAATTATCAAACAAATTGTTTAATGCAATTTTTTACATAATTTAATGTTAATTTCACTAGTATGTTATAGTAATATAGACAAATTGATTATAAATTCATAATGGGGAAAAACTTTGTTATCTTTCCGCCGACCCAAACACTCTCCGTGCCTTTTGGAGCAAGGGTAAGCGGCGGGAGCATCGCTTACCGTGCACTTCGGTAGTGCGGGTAAACGGCGGGGGTATTGATGGTATCGGTATCGACATTGAACGAATGAATCTCGATACTGATACCAATGTCCAAGAATCGGTGGTATCGAGAATCGACTCATCCCTACTAAGCACTTTTTTCTTCTTTTTTTACCAGCAAAAATAATAACATTATAAGAAAATTTCTTTACGTGTGATGACTACCAAGCATTATTTTGAATTGCTACAATAAGCGCATTGTGTGCATCCGGACTGACGCCGGGTTGACGAGACATCGCGATAAGCATGAGTCACATCCTGTAAACATCCTTTTCTGAGCATCAGGTTTCACTAATATATAAGTGCACCAAATTCCACCTATATCCATTGAGTCAATGCAACAGCGTGCGGGTGCCGCGCACCCGCATTACTTGCTGATGTATTTTGAGCTCTAGTGATTTAATGGTTTGTATAACAAAAAAAATCTTGAACCAAAAAAGAATGCTTGTCTTTTTTCCTACAAAACCGCTACTTCGAATCAGTTCCGTCCTTATAAATAAAAAGTTATACGCAGTCTTGAATTAATCAATACATTATCCGATACCATGACATGTTTTTTATAAACATACATCTACATAAAAATTAGTATAGAAACTTTTAGTTTAGTTTTCACCATGAACTAACTACTGTTATGAAGTATATTTAATAATGAACCAGAATATATAACGTTTATAACAATCGCTCTAGTTTAAGTGGGTAAAACGACAGTGTTAGTGGAAGCCTACAAATGTAATTCCGTTGTACAGGCTAGCTGACATCACGCGCCAGACCTATGGCGAGGGGGAAGCGGGGGGAATCGGCTCCATAGCACACCTGGTTATACTTCCACCAAGGGAGTAGCTATACAATTTTCAACAACTTGTCTCGAATTTTCGATGGTCAGCGGCGTAAATCTGAGTATACGGCAGGAGTAGCTAGACAATTTTCAACTACTCGTTTTGAATTTTCGATGGTTAGCGGCGTAAATCTGGGTAATCGGCCGGAATCGATAGAATCGGAATCAACTTTGGGCCATCGATTCTCGATTCCGATTCTAAACCTGAGAATCGGTGGAATCGAGAATCGACATTGGAATCGACTCATCCCTAATATCAGCAATTAGTTTTGTACTTTTTTAAATGTAATATTAAATACAAGAAATATTAAATCTGAGTAGGCCTAGCATTAAAACTTAAACTCACAAAAAAATACAAATAAAAAATTCCTTTTAAGGAAAATTATGAACAATTTGTATGTAAACTAGTGAAATATTTTGATTTTAGTTGGTTATTTGCTAGAAGAATTGAAATATAGTAGGCTAATATTTGTTAATAAAAATTATAGCCAACCTGCCGCTGAAAAACATAAATAATATTACATTTTATTGACTTAATTTTATACCGCTTGTAACAACATCTAGCAAATGCCTCTTTTTACTTCATAAAAATTTTTGAAACCAAATACATTTTTCGGCAAAACATGAACAATTTTGCCAACTTTTTTTAAATAAAAAAACACTGAATTATATACAAAAATAAATTAAAGACAGGTTATTTTTGTTTTAATTAAACTTTTTTGCTGAAATTTTGTCAAACTTGTCTTTCATACCTAATAACTATAGTTAAATATCTCATGCATTCAAACACATACTTCATGCACAACTTCTACTTTGACCAAAAATATATATATATAAATATATCTCTTACTCTATATGCTGGAAAAACTTATTCAAATCCATGCAGGCTCGTGGGGCGAAAACTGGCGACAAAGCTGATTCAAAATCTAAAACCCTTTTCTTTTTGTTTAAGTGGGTTTCCCATGCCTGTCTGTAGGAATAAAAATTTTGAAATGAATACTCTTTATCAGTCAAAATTTGACACAACAATTTGCTATAAAATTATCCTGGTATAGCCCATTAGTCATAATAAGTTATAATTTGTATATGAATGATAAAATATTTATAACCTGAGATCTAAATAGTTTATCTCTGAGAAAATTATTTTTAGTTTTCTAGTATGAGAATATTTATTATTTGTAATACAAAGCTGTTAAAATCATGACAATCACAGTGATAAGCGATGTTTAAATGGATTGCCCTGCAAATCCAAGGTCGAGCCCTCATGTCTTCTCCCAGCATTTGCTTGGTCGAGGCGGTACGGAGATATGAATATGACCAATTTGACGAATTACGTACAATTTTTAATTCATATGAAAATTTCCGAGTAATCAGGTATGCTCGTCCATCTTCGCAGATCGGGTCACCAGTCAGTTTAAGTTGTTTCTACAGTCACAGTTTTGCTTTTTTATTGAGTTTTTTAGCAATTACTAATTTGATACATTTCAACTAGTAGTTTTGTTATTAAATTTGTTTTATTTTTTAATGAAACCTCTGTATTATCAGAGTTTTTCTATATCCAAGCTAGTCTCAGTTCAAATTAGTCCAGATCATCACGATGCTACTGTATTTGATGTAATCATAACCAATTAAATCTGACAGTATGCTTAGACAATACAACAGTTAGCTTCATTGTTTGTTGTAGGGATGAGTCGATTCCTATTTTTGTTAATTCCGATTCTGGTTCCGATTTTTACAAATCGATTCTCGATTCTGATTCTATCGATTCCTAACAATAGGTGAAATTGCAAAGTAATGTTTTAAAAATTATTCAAAGATAATAAGTTAGTAATTTTTATTCAATAAAACTGAAACAACCAGTTGGTTAGAGATTAACTTTCATTAATAAAAAAAAGTATAAACATAAATAATAAAAAAACTAAGTTAAATTGCATGTTTATTTTTCATATAATTGTTATGCTGTAAGTTACTTACATAAATCTAGCATATTTTTTGAGATTGGTTTATTGTGTTATAAAACAATAATTTTGGATGCAACTATTCTCAACCAAATAAAAATACATTTGCAATGTTAATGTTAAATTTAGGGCTTTAAGTTTTGTATAAAAATTAAAAAGCAAAATTTTTTTAAATAATTATTTTAACTACTGTAGACCAATGGATAATAAGTTACACCAAGCATGCCACAAAAAAACCGCGTTTGAAAGCTGAATTTTGTAATGTTAAATTTCTTCTTTAAATAAATTGAATAACAATACATTTTAGGATGTCCAACAGTCGAAAAAGTTGGGAAAATGGGGAATTCGAATAGTTGGGGAAGATAATAAAACTGATAAACAGTGATTGTATTTATCCGTATCTCTTGAATGGATTGTCACTCAACTTTGATTGACATTATATTTAATCTGGGGTAACCAGATGAAAAAATAAACCATCATTTGTCTTTGTATGACAATTAGTTTCGGTTTTAGAATTTTTACTAGAATCTCTTGAATGAATTAACCTAGACCCTCGGACCGGATGCCAAATAATAGACCAGCCATTAACCCATTGACCTATGAATAGTTATGTTGTCCCGCTCTCACTTAGTTATCCTATTAAAATGAGCCAAAACGCAGGATTTTCTTTATAAATTCATAACAAATTCATTTTTTATGTTACTAGATAGCAAGTTATGTTTTTTAATTAAAATAAAATTGCCAATCAGTAACCAACAAATATTGTTGACCTAAAATATATATATATATATTTTTTAAAAGTATTACAATTGTATATGCCTAAAAAACTAATATATATTTTTCTTTACACCCAACATGTATTCAGAGTGTAATTCCCTACGTAAAAATACTGAACAAATAAAAATATAAAAATAAATAAAAATGTTGAAGTTTTTTTTGTAAAAGACTACAAATTTGAAAAACTTCATTTTTTTAGCGGGAAGGGGAAAAACAATAATTATTGTTAGCTGGATTATGTAGCTTCCATACATTTATTTAAACTAACTGAATACATAGTAAAATAGTTTGTTTTTTTTGTTACGTGCACTGTAATATTGCCCGCAAACTCTCCCGCTAACAATCAGCTTTTTTTTTACAGAGACATTATTTATGTGTGTTCTAAAGCATCCAAGAATACAGACTATTAGAAATAGTATAAACAAAAACTTTACTAATGTTAGTAATAACACAACTAACTATTCATATTTCCATGACAACGTAATATGGCCACAAAAAACAAGCCCATAAAATGTAATTGTTTTTTTTACACTGAACCATTGTAATTACTTTCTTTTATGTCTATATGCATTGTTTTATTCATATTTAAGAATATTCGGGTGGTAATCGAAGACAAAATAATTAATTTCAGTGGCACTGTACTCATCACAGTTAGAACTGTTCCGTGATACAAGGCCAATGGGTTAAGAATGGGACAAAAAATATAGGGTCGCTCGGACTGACTGCCGCCACTCGCCCTGCTTCCTCATCTATTTTCTTCATTCATGTACATCCATAAATAGAACTCCTGTCAATTCTCCTTTTGTGTGTTAGTTGAGAATAATTTTGAGACTGGAAAGGAAGTGATTAGTTGTCGGAAGGAGTCTTATTTCAACCACTTATTTTGTTAAAATTTGTTTAGTTTGTTTGTTTTCCAACGTTGTTTTTTGGTACCGACGGCCTGGAATTGATGGAATCGGAATCAACATTGGGCCATTGATTCTCGATCCCAATTCTAAGCCTGAGAATCGACAATTGGAATCGACTCATCCCTAGTTTGTAGTAAAGATGTTAAAAACATTTCTAGACGACCAGATGAGAGTGAGTGGAACTAAACCATCAATACATCTGCCACCCATTAATTCAGTGATTATTTAATTTGATTATCATTGGCTTAGCCTAAAATAAAATTCATTTTGATGAATACAAAAATTAAATTAATTTAAAACTAAACTTACAGTACCTTGATGAATTTTAACTCTCCTCAACTTACTTGTAAGAAATTAATTGTGTTTGTGAATTTCTCTATCAGTATTTACTTTTCATGAATGAGGTATCATGTTAATTGTGGCATATATGTGCTTGCTGCAATTACTATACTCGTAAAGTCAAAAGGTTTCAATTCTATCTGCCTGTATGTCTGTTTATTTTAAAACTTAATTTACAACTTTTTTATTTTTATTTTGATATTAACTTTTAAAGTCAGAAGTATTGACTACAGTTGCAATCAGCTTGAAAGATAAAATAAAAAATAAATTTTAATTGGTAACAGAGGAAATGGAAGTGGTAAACGCGGCTGCTTGCAAATGGTTTTTAAATAGACTAAATTAATTTTAATGATTCAATATTAGCAAAAAACTAATACTTTTAACAAATTGTTAGAAATTTTTACTTAATAACTGATCTTACCTCCGGTAAAAACCCTGAAAACTGATTTAGGTATAATCCAAATGGAGTAAGACTTGAGTTAAGAGTTTTATAATTTCTATTTAAATTAATTTTGGATTTTGATCAGATTTTAACAGACATTTTCTGGAAACAGAGTTTTTCTATACTTGGAAATGCTTTGAAATATGGATGGATCGGTTTTGTTTCAGTTAGGTTTTTTAGAAGAAGCTTTCTTAACTTTACCGGACCGGGCCGTGGTCGGATAATGAAAAAGTCGGTTGAACCGAATAATACCAGAAACACACAAATAAGTGTTAAAAACAACCGGAAACACACAATAATTGTTAAAAACAACCAAACTTGTGAAGTATGGTAAACATATTGAGAGCAACTGATTGAATTTGATTTTTTACTGACAAATGTAATCGACCTGTTCTAACTTGAAAGTTATTTGCTTAACAATATAGCGACATCGGCTGCTGTGGCGGTAGTTTGTCTATTCTTCGAAGACAGTCGGTTAATCCTGTGGGGTGGTTGATCCAAGGTTGGTTAAGAGTGCTTCCACTGTAAAAGAAATCGGTTCTTGGCTATGGGTTTTTTACTTTGATTCTATTAGGGGTGTTCAAGTACTGACAAATTTGAGTATCAATACTCAAAAATTCGAGCAAGTCTTTTCAGCCACAGACAATTGTACCATGTAAAATCGGCTGAAAATGGCGAGGAGAAACACGAATTGGTTACATGAAAAAAAGCTGAACATGTGTAAATAAAGACCAGATTACGTGATTTAGGCTTTAATTAAAAACATGACACCTGAAATCATTCACAACAGTAATATCAGCTGAAAATTACATAAAAAATAATATCGGCCAAAAATTATGTCTGGACCATGTGATAACGGCCGAAAATTTATGCATTGGGTTAGCATAATATCAGCCAAAAATGGAAACCGGGCCACTTAGCATTGGCCGTAATTGATGACGCAACACAATATCGGCCAGAAATTACGACAGTAAACACAATATCAATCAAAAATTACAACCAGACCACATAATACAGTATAGCCTCGATTATCCGACCCTCCCCGAGCAAGATCAATTTCCACGTACCACGTATTGTGTTTTTACTTTGTCGTTTCTAAAAGTCATGGTGATGGCTTTAAAACGGAAAAAGGTGGTAGCTTCAATGTAAGAAAAAACTTAAGCTTTATAGAGATTAGTCAATGTTGAAACTTTACTGAAAGTGGCACAAGATCATGATGTTGAGGGTAGGAGACTGGAAGAGAAACCGCAATGAAACTGAAAAGTGGTGTTCTCAGTGAGTAACGCAACTGCTTTGGAAGGTTGGAGGATCATGAAAAAATATAATTGTGAAATAGTAAGTGAAGCTTTGTTTCTATGGTTTACACTTAATGTAGAGATAAAGGTATACCGATACCATGACCAATTTTGAAGGAAAAAGCCTTAAAATTAAAAAAGGAACTGAACGAATGTAAACGTGATTTCACAGCTAGTGTAGGCTGGCTCGAGAGATGGAAAAAAGATACAGAATCAAGCAGCTTAATATCTGAGGTGAAACTGCTTAATATAAGCAGAGAGATGGAAAAAGATACAGAATCAAGCAGCTTAATATCTGAGGTGAAACTGCTTAATATAAGCAGAGAGATGGAAAAAATATACAGAATCAAGCAGCTTAATATCTGAGGTGAAACTGCTTAATATAAGCAGAGAGATGGAAAAAAGATACAGAATCAAGCAGCTTAATATCTGAGGTGAAACTGCTTAATATAAGCAGATTCTGAAACTCTTAAAATTATTTAGGGAGAAACTTTATTCTGTTATACAAATTTTTAAATATTCCAGTACCACAAACGTGGCACTAGTACAGTATAACCTCGATCAACCGTCACTCTCTGTTATCCGTCACTGCATAAATGCAAATTTTGCTACTTTTAATGTGTTGCAATTGATGCCGTGCGCCACGCACCGCACGGAAGAAAGTGTATGCGCCATTGTGATTGAACATGACTGTACTCCCAAAATAGTGCGGCGGCTAATGACCTCGAGTTCGCGCGGAAAATCCCCTCCCCCATGCTGGCTGCGGTTGGGGGTATTGTTTCAGTAGCTCAGTACGCCTTGTGTTGGCGAGCAGATCAGTGTTATGTAGTGTTGCTTTTACAGTGTGTACGTACTGTTAATCAACTGTTGTGTGTGTGTGTGTGTAACTGTTGATTGTTGTGCTTCGAAGATGGCTGAAAAGCGAAACGAGTTGTATTAGGACTTGACCAAAATCTCGAAATTATTAAACGTTTGAGGAAGGGCGAAACTGCTACAAGTATCGCGCCGATTTATGGTGTTGGTAGAACGACCGTAAATGACATAAAACGGGATGCCGAAAAGATTGAGCAGCATGTGTCGAAAATGCAGAGTAGGACGGAGACGTAAAAACTCTTAAAACCTGCTAGATATGAAGAACTCGACGATGCTGTGTATCAGTGGTTCATTCAAGCTCGAAGTCAGGGAATCCCACTTTCAGGGCCAATTATAATGACGAAAGCAATTGAATTGAATAAAATGTTAGATGGGGATCCTAACTTTAAAGCAAGCATGGGTTGGCTTGGTAAGTTTAAGTTTCGTCACGGCATTCGACAGCTGGATATAAGTGGCGAGAAACTTAGTTCGAACAGCGCAGTCATAGATGAGTTCAAAGAACAGTTTTAGTCAAAAATTACTGCTCTTAAACTTGTAAGAGAACAAGTGTACAACTGCGACGTAACCGGACTCAACTGGAAAGCTTTGCCGCAAAAGACACTGGCATCACTTTCGGAAAAGACAGCACCAGGCTTTAACCCTAGCAGTGGCCACCCAAAAACTGTAGAATGGCCAACCAATTTTGGCGATTTTGCAGACCTTTTTTTAGAAAATTCGTATAAATTTGAAATGAGAACTAAACATAGCCAACCACATATTCATTTTGTTTAGAAAGAACAGGGCAATCTGATAATAGTCAAATAAAAAAGATCTAAGAGATTATTTTTTCAGCAAAGTAAAACAAATAAAAAAAAATTGAAATTTATTTTTGAAATTTCAAAAGCAGCCTCGGTAAAACTTTTTTGTCCGATTTTGTATGGAAAATTCATTATATACATTTTGTAGACAATTCAATTCCCTACATAGAAATGTATAATATGCTGGGGAAAAAGTTTTATTTGTAGGTATTATGTAAGTATATACGGAAAACCGCAAAATGTGAAAATTGTACAGTGTTAGTTAGTACTGTAAAAAGGTAATGTAAATATGTATATGCTAATAATAATATGTATATGTTTGTAAAGATAATGAAAGAAGAAATGTAAAAAATTCATAAAGTTGATGATGAAAAATTGTTATCACTTATGATTAGATGAATTTTGGAAATTTTAGGGTATTCGGAAAAAAAAGATTCTACGGTATTTAGTATATAACTTTTTTTAGAAATTTATTCCTCCAAATACTATATATACATTTAGTAGGACATTCAATGCCCTACATAGAAATGTATATGTTGGGGAAAGAATTTTATTTGTAAGTATTATGTAAGTATATACGGAAAACCGCAAAATTTGAAAATTGTACAGTGTTAGTACTGTAAAAAGGTAATATAAATATGTATATGCTAATAATAATATGTAGGTATATGTTTGTAAAGATAATGAAATAAGAAATGTAAAAAAGTCATAAAGTTGATGGTAAAAATTATTATCACTTATGATTAGATGAATTTTGGAAATTTTAGGGTATTCGGAAAAAAAATTCTATGGTATTTAGTATATAACTTTTTTTAGAAATTTATTCCTCCAAATACTATATATACATTTAGTATATTATATCTATATATTATTCCTGCAGGTATTTAGAAACAATAAAATATATAAATATACATATACACAGGGTAGTGGCATATTATATAAGAGATAACGTGTGATTGTAGGTCCGGTCACCATATAGGAAAAATTACAAAATTATTATTTTTTATATTAGGCCTACTCAATAATGAAATACATCCTACCTTACAATTGTAAAAGTAATAAAAAACGCTAAATTTCTTCCTCTTCAAAATGAAATATTATATGACTAGTATTTATAACTTGCACTGGATGTAATTCGCATTTTCCATACCGGCTTATTAAGCCGGTTTGGCCATTTGTTACGAATTCAGAAAACAGCTGTGTTCATAAAATCGTAACTGTTGTCCAATCAATATTTCGTTCTAAAAATCAATACCACAGTGAAACTAAACTCTTTGGCTATGCAGTGGTACCACCCGCAACATCCTAAAACAAAAATTACCCAAGCAGGGTAATTCCAAAATAGTCGTGTTTTTACATTTTCCGAGCGTCGTCTGCAGGAATGGCGTAGCGGCAAAATTTCATAGTAATTATAATCGTCGTGACATTGTTATACAACTTGTAAACGGTTCATTTATGTAATAAAGTGAAAGTTCAGAATGTGATCTTTCGAATGGTATAAATATTGTTCACTTCTGAGTTGACTATTATATGATTTTTTACCGTTACAAAAATTTCGACCCGTACCAACTTATTAAGCTGTTGGCCATTTCACGCGACACGTGAAACCAGCTTATTAAGCTGGCAGGCCACTGCTAGGGTTAAGGTCCAGAAAGATCGCATCACTGCAATGGTCTGTGCAAATGCAACTGGCAATCATAGGTTCCCTTAGCAGTGATTGGAAAAGCAAAAAAACCACGTGCATTCAAAAATTTAAATTTGAATGCTCTTCCTGTGAACTACTACTATGCACAAAAAACGCTTGGATGGACCAAATCATTTTTGCGGAATGGTTTCACAAAGTGTTTGTACCGCAAGATAGAGTTCATCTAGCCAAGTTGAAGTTGCCTCAGGAAGCACTGCTGATTATGGACAACGCTCCATCACATCCCTTTGATGAACTTAAAAGTGACGATGGTAAGATAAAGTGTCTCTTCCTCCCTATTAACACAACTCCCCTTATCCAGCCTATGGACCAGGACATCATTGAAAACATGAAGCGTCGGTATAGAAGAAGCTTTATTGAAAGTTTGCTCTCATCTGACGATGCAACGTCAATTAAGGAATTTTGGAAAACCTACAACATTAAAGATGCTATTTTTAATGTTGCCAGTGCGTGGGCTGACCTTACCATGTCAAACCTGAAAAATGGGTGGAATAAGCTTTGGCCTGAACCTGAACACTCTACAGACGATCCTACAGATACGGTTAGTGTTGACGAAATTGTGCAACTTTGCAATAACGGTCTGGACAGTGAAACTTTTACGCCAGAAGAAGTAACAGCTTGGTTGGAATGTGATAAACTGGATGGAGGCTTTGAAATTTTGAGTGATGATGAAATAATATCTAATGTTCTGCAGGTCAATGACGACGTTGATAACGGCGATGAAGAATCGGAATTTGACGAACGACCGTCCACTAGCCACTCCGAAGCCGAAGCAATGTTAACTCAGTGCATCGACTGGTTTGAGAGACAAGAGGAAGCGAATGCTACACAGATTCTTCTTAGAAAAATACGGAACATTGCCGCGCAAAAAGCTCGAGCTTCAAAGAAGCAGATGACGGATTATTTTTAAATGTGATTTTACTGTATTTCGCTGTACGAACATTGAACAAGTACAACATATGTACAATATGAGCAGTTCTGTATTACTCTTGTAGTGTATGTATTTACAGTACAGTACATAATTTTAATATAAATATGTATTATCCACTTGTACAGAGTTTAATTTCTTCCAAAACCTTTTAAATCTACAATAGTAAAGTACATATTGTACACCCTATTTACTGTACAGACTTCCTATAAAGTACAGTACAGTACTACTGTATAACAAATTTTCTGTTATCCGTCTATTCACTTAACCGTCATAGTCCCAGTCCCGAGGGTGACGGTTAAGAGGTTCCACTGTAATCCTGATTTCTATAAATCTAGGGATGAATATATTCCTGATTATTTGAATCTAGGGATGAACAATCATTACAATGTAAGTTCTATACCACTTCACACATTCGTTGCGACGCCCCCGGTCCCCGTTTATTTAAATCGCCCTCAGTTTAGACCCACATTGTTTTAAACATCCAACATGGGCAGCACTTGCTGGGTGGAGTTTTGTTGGTGCTATGGAGCTTTTTGGAAACTATGTTTTTAAACTCCAATATGCAGTAGCTGTTTTTTAATTTAGCTTGCCGCAACCGGTGCATAAACATAAAATTACCTATGAATGGTGTGTTGTTAGTTATTTCAAGGCAAGTAACTGCTTAAGGCCTTAAGTAACTGTAATAGCCGATCCACCAAAGCCAACTTTTATTTACCTATCAATCATAGACTTATTTAATACGAATAATCATCATCTAAATATATCATTCTTCGATGCAATAACATTTAAATAAATTATTATATTTGAAAATTTGACAAACTTGATTCTTTATTAAAGAAAATTACTTGTTGAGGCAATAGTTGCTTAGGTTATGTTCTTTCACCCAGTGATTTATGATGTTAAAGTTAGAGATGAGGCGATTCCAATTCTATCGATTCTAAGCTGTCAGTATATACCACCACCACAAACTGGAGTAGCCTGCCTAATTATTTGGGACATGGGCTTACCTAAATTATTTGTGATTAAAGATCTAGACAGTATTTTGTGTTTTATTACCGGTTTAATCCTGCACATAGCTCTTAGAAATTACTAATAATTAAGCGTAATAGTTGTGACTGAACTTTTGATGGAATTGCTTTACTACGCACATCACTTAAAATGCAATGGCACGAGAATAATTTTTTGTTTAACATGCATTAGTATTGTCTTCCCAATATTAACTTCTTAATCAGCATTTGAATTCAGTACACGTCGGATTATCCAGACTAATTTGGCGAAGTATTGATTCAGATTGCCAAAATTCTGGATAATCAGAAGCTACTAAAGGGTGTCTAGTTTATTTCTCAAAATTCAAGACTAATTCCAGACTTTTTCAAGACCATATTATATTACATAGTCTAGGCCTAAGTTGATTGAACGTTGGCCTAAGTTAATTGAACGTTAACTTAGTAAAGTTACAACTGAAATTCTAAACTAAGCCTCTGGCATCTTACGGAGTTTTGATAGCCACTGTAATACAGCTACTAGGACTAACATTGACTTTTAATTAATCAAAGACCTATATAAGTCTTAGGATCAAGTTTAATACAGTAGGCCTAGTCTTATACCTAGCTTTTTTCATAAGAATAAGCCTTTCAAAGGCTTATAGCTTTTCTAAGCGGGGTGCTACCATTTGCCCGTAAAGACACTTGTGCGGATGACTATTTGGGCGACATTTCAAATATTATTAATTATTACTAAAAAGAGGGCTGAAACCAAGATATCGACATGACATTTGCTCGGATAACCATATTGGCGACTTTTTAAAAATTGATAATTATTAATTTAAATAGGCCTGTAACCAACTTATCGACAAGACAATTGCCCAGATGACCATATTATCGACATTTAAAATAAATAAAGAAATAAGCATAAACCAAGTTATCGACATGACACTAGCCCGGATGTCCATATTGCCGACCTTTTAAATAATTCAATATATAAGCAGAAACCCCAACATATCGACAAGTTACTTGCTCGAGTGTCAATATGACCGACTTTAAATTAAATTATAATAACTGTGGCTACCACTAGCGCGGCAAGACACTTGTGCGGCGCTCCTCCCACTGTAAGAACCCTGACCAATGATCACCAGTCCACGCGGGGAAGCGGGGCGAGGAAGTACTTCCCCGCCCAGTATGAGAACGCTTGACCATGCAGGTTACACAGGTGTTGCTGTACTAATACCCGTGCCGGCTTCAAAATTCCCTCGAAATTCCCGACGAATACTGATGTTAGCACAGTTTTAAAATTGTATCATGTACGGCGTTGCTATCTTGTCTCCTATTTTAATTGTAAAATAAATGCTAGTAGTGTACACAAGAACTCAGACATTATATTAGTATTTTCAACGAGCAGGGCACTTGGAAAAACTATATTGAATAATATATATGTGTAAAAAGATGCTTATCAGACATAGTTATAACTATCCTTGGTCAGTTTCAAACTTTAAACATAATTAAAGAACTAAAAATTAATGTTGTGTTAAAATTATCCTCGCAAAACTAATTCCAAGGTGCTGAATAAACGAATGTAAGAACCCCGACTTAAGAAACACAATTCTTGAGTTGTTCCTGTGTCCATGGAAAATCTACTTTATTATATAGTAAAAAATATCATTCTAGATTGAGTTTAATAAATTATTAAAAATCTTTTATTAACGTTAATGTTCATAATATATATTAGTTGTGACTTGTGTGTTAATAATAATTTTATGATTTATGTATATGTATCGAATGTTTGTTTTTAATTTAAAATTATCACGTAAAAAATTTACAAATCCTATGTTGTTTCAAAAAACAGTGTAGAAAATGAAATTCAACGAAATTCATAAAGGAAAATGTGCTAAATTATGTTATTTGATGACACTGCCATCAATTCTTTTTAATACCATTCACACAGATATATCTAGTGGTAAGCAATACAATTCATAAACTGTTAAGCCATTGGATAAACTGATTAAAAAGGAGCTGTGTTCCGTTGTAGTTAATATGCGCCTGCCATTGCCAGAAGCAAAATTCGTGCGTCAATCCATTGGGCCGCGTTTTCTCGCATTTGTAGGCGTTATCACCTGCCCCTTGTCCCGTTAACGGGAGCGGAATATTATATGGATGTAAAACGGGTTGAGGGTTAAAATGGGTTTTGTATTATTTATCCTAATGTCTGTGATCTGCTAGATTTGTATTTCAACCACGTAAAACTTCTTTAAAAAGCTCACAATTTAGTATATAGAATTAATGTATGCAAACCTGTTGCGGATGATAAATTGAAAAACACGCTTTGAAAATCCCACTAGGTATGAATGGAAATTGAATGGGAAATTTTTATCTATTTTTCTCTATTTATATAGTACTAGTTGATGGTCCCGTCCTTCGCACAGGGATTTCCTTTACCCGTTCTATAGTCAATGCAATTTTCATCTTATTTAGCTTGAAACAGCTATTGTTCTTGCTTTTGCTCTTTAAGCTGTCAAATGTATGTGTCCCCAGCTGTTCGCATTGCAGTTTATGAATGTTTACTTTCCACTGAAATGTAAAGATTGAAACTTAGGACGTTCACTGGGCGTAGCCCGAGGGGATTTTAAGTAAGGTGACCAGATCTGTAGATGCCTAAAGTGGGACATAAATTAAATAACTGAAAATACCGCGGTGTGTGTGGGGGTGGGTTTCCCCCAAAAAAAGGGAGGTCCGAAGGCCTCTTCCTGGAATGTTTTACAAAATTAGATACCGCGAACGAAATAGTGAGTTTTGTGCAGGTTTAGCCCAAATATTACTTAGTATTGTAACAACTGGTTTTGTAATCATATTCTTAAATTGATTATACAATGCAGAACCATCACTATCAGATATGCAAATCTTAAATAATAAAAAAATATCGACCAAAACTACTGATAGTTATCAGAGGAATGAATAACTTTCATAAACTTGAATCTTATTTAAAACTGAAATCAGCCTAAATTCACGTTAATTTTTCGCAACAACATGCATTTCTATCTTATAATTATTAACCAGTATAACTTGTTCTCGGTTCCTAAATTGTTCATAGTGCATAGGTACCAGGCATAGAGAGTGCACTAGCTCAGTTGAAAGTTTAGAAAAAATGTTAGGTCCCGATACACTAGTTTTGCTTCAAAGTGTTTGAACAACTCAACACAATGCTGGTCGATGGGATTGTTTGTATGCCAAATATAAACAAAATATATTGGTTTTTATGAATCAATGAGTATCTTCATGTCAAACTGCTAAAGCGGAACATTAGGCTGTCCCCACAGAAATCGTGGGGACGCCGGGACATACCTCAAAAGCGGGACTGTCCCGGCGAAATCGGGACGTCTGGACACCTTAATTTTAAGGAAGTGAATGTATGAAGTAAGTGTTGCATGGGTTCAAGATCTACCTTTGCGTAAAGTTTCAGCACAGTCGGTTCAGTAGTTTTTGCGTTTACCTGGAACATCAGACACTCAGACACACAGACCCAGAGCTTTTGACAGACACCACCTCTTCTTTATAATATTACAGCTTAAACAAGTATGTGCCTTCACATCGTAAGTTTTTGACAGAGTTTAAGAGCCACTGGGACGAACCACATTGTAAATCGGTTACTTTGGATGAGTTATGACATATTTAAACATTATTACCTATCGGTTTGAAAAGAATCATATTAAAGTGGGTCCAGTATAACGGTCTGAAAGACTCGACCATGCTTTGGATTTTTTTAAATGTATATGACGATGACGATGATTATAAGAATAACTATTAATATTATTGTTATTCAAATTAACAAAAGGTGTGACATGAAAAGAGTATTATGTTACTGTAAAATTACACACTCTGTTTTGTGTTAGACAAATAGTTAAAGGGTGCTTCTTCTCATAAATTTAAACTTGCATATTAATTTATTCTATCTACAAAATATCACTTTACATTAAAACAATATTTTTGAAAAAATATAACACTTGTAAATTGGATTGGCATAGACAATACAGCGTGCCTGTCAGATGGTGTTTCAGAATGAGAATATACACTTCTGGGTGACCAAAAAATCAAAAAGAAAGTTGAAATAGAATAGGCTATTCTATTTACCTAACATTTAACTTGGATTTGGTTTTCTGGGATTGCAATGCATTCAATGTATATATTTTATATTTCCTGCATTGTACCGTCTTACTTAAATTATAGGGTCGAGCTTAGGGAAGTGGGGTAATTTAGGTTCAGTCGTGTTTGTATGCGATGAATCATCCATCTATACATACAACCAAACTGTCACATTTAGAATATTAGTATGATATATTTTTTATATCTATGAAAATATAAGGGAAAATCTGTCATAACAGCAGTCAAAAAGAGCAAACTACCCACATAGAGGAAATAATGGAGATTGAATTAGGTTTTTTGTATTGTTTTGTACTGAAATACAGGGTAGGAACTACAACCATTAGTTAATATTTTATTTTCAATTACTGCAAAATGTAAGTGACCCAAGGTGTGAGGTGTTATTGGCGCCCCTTGTCAACCTTCATCAAACAGGTAAATAATTCTCAGGTAGATTTTAATCCTGGGATCTTCAGTCCGTCTACCGGTCACCCTACCTCACACTTACCCACTGACCCAGGGGATTACACTGCATATCAACAAACAATTATGTCTTTCTTTAAGAAAAATAATAATGAAAACAAACCTCATAACTGATTAGGAAGTGGGAAGTACAAACTGATAACAGTACACCTGTTCTGAGCGTGGGAAAGATTTAGTCCGGGGGAAAAAATAATGAAAATAGATCAAAATTCTGATAGTTCCGGGAGTTTAATAGGCTGAAGTTTGCAATGAAAACAGCAAAGTTTGCTATTCATGTTTTTTTACAAAAATAATGTTTTTTAATCATTTATGTTTATTGGTTCTAATGTTTAACACGTTTTTCAGTTATACAGACTCTATCGTCGAGGATTTAGTCTTTAAGGTTATGCATAGCTATAAAGGTTAATTTTATTTTTTGTGATATATTGAATCTTAACTTCTAAAAGTGTTTGGATCACTAATACCAGTTAATAATACCAGTTACTCTAAAAGCTCAAGTTGGCTTTAAACATGTTTTTCGTTAATACAATCGAAACTCATTTAAGGTACTGCCAATTTGGAAGAAATACAGATGATTAATCGATTGACTACGACGAAAGCACAAATAATCTGTAATGACGAGAAGTATTTTTAATTCTAAACATTTCCCACTCCTTCTCCAATGCCCTGAAATGACTCAGTTAACAAATAAGAACTTGATTGAAATTATACTAAACAAACGGAGGTACTTATGCACTATACCGACCTTTTAGGATATTGTTCTAGTGGGACAAACCAAACAAACTACATGGACAAAAGATAGAGACGTTTTATTATGTAGCCTACAACTTACAAGCACTCAAAATTACACGTAACATGTTTGAGAATCCCAGAACAACAACAACAACAATATTGGCGTTATGTAATCTCATTCCCTTAACACAGCGCGCTGCGGCGCGGCGGTTAGGTTAGGTTAGTTATCATGCATTGTGTGGTTAGTACCTTACCCTCAACCTTAACATAACATAAACTAACCACCTCAGCACGCTATATAAGTAGATTCTCTACATAACAAAATATTTCTTGAAAAAATGTGTGTGGCTATAGACCAAGGTAGGGAGGAAAGAAGAAGTTTTGCTGCACGACACTCGATAAATTCTGTCGAAAAAAGAGTATTCTACACAATTACAGTAACCTAACCTATCATAAAAGCCGCAGAGCGCTATTACAGGTGGTGGTCGGTATAATGCATAAGTACCCAAACGGAACTATTACCTATATTTTTCAATGGAAGCTAAAGGAGTGGACCTTACAAGTACCGATCGAAGGGGCGCCAAAATCTGAGGGGGGCACATCATATTTCCCCCCTTTTTACACATATAGCAATTAATATTGCTTGAATCATTTAAACTTCAAGTAAAGATGAAATCCCGATTCAATACTCTCCAATCCCCAAACCATATATTTCCTCATCTAGGAAGTAGTTTAAAATAATCAAAAGATGGCGGATTAAAATAATTAGCTGCATCGAGTAATTTGATATTTTAACATTGCAATTAATTTGCTTGCATCGTATTGAAAGTTTTATTCACACTCTCAATACCAACCAGAATTACGATTGCACAGTTATTTTACACGTTGGATTCATAATGAAAAACAATATCCTCATTCTGATAGAACTGCAAAACAATAAATCAAAAACAAGAGTAATTTTCAGCTATTGATAAACTTCGCCAAAGAAGGCGTTTTTTGTAGATGTGGAAAGTTTTTCTAGAGAGTCAAGCGCTCTAATTATTAAGTAGGTAGTCTTTTAACAATATTTAAAACTTAAACCCATTTTCGGTTTTTATATTTTTTGGTATATGTCTTAAAAATTTGGTTCCGATATAAGAAGGTTTATTTTCAAAAAACCTGAGCCTGTGGTTCTGGGTTACCTCATTTCTCCCCATTGTAATATTAGAATGAGTGGGTCCCTTAAATTTTACATCTTCCCTTTATTTTTTTTTTTTACTAAAATTTTCTCAAATATGAATTGGCCATTAACTGTAAATATCTTTGATTTTTTAAATTTATTCTTTGCCGAATCGTCATTTTTTAGCTTTAACATAATTCTTATGGCCTTTTTTGTTGTTTTAAAATATTGTCCATATTACTTTTTAATGTTGATCCATACAGGGCAATGCAATATGATGTAACAATCCCCCATATTACATTTTCTGACACAAGAGTCTATAATTTAATTAACTTATAAATTGTTAAGTTATAGTGCATCAAACATAATACGAATCATTCGGTTAAGATACTGTTCTGCAGGAGATAGTCCATTTCAGAGTGGTGTGGCTGTGTACTGGAGTAGAAAGTCTTGTACATTATTTATTATGTTCCCTGGATCTTTCTTCATCGCTCTCAACGACTTTTTCAGTGTATATACCATTCGTTCTGCTAAACGATTTGTTGCGGCATGACCAAGGTCAATCAGTTTTTGAAAACACACCTAATTTCATGGAATATTTTTAAAATTAAGTACTAACAAAACTGTAAGATTTGTCCGACACTAGAAATTGGGGGTTACCGTGTAAAACAAATATGTTCTCGGGACGTGCAATAGTGGTTTAGGTTGTAGTGTAAAGTAAAACATAACAAATATGTAAAATTTGATTACAAACAGCTGATATGTACTGCTTATTCATATGGATTTAAACAGAATTATTGTTTTTCATTATTATACCACTACAATTATAATTTTTAGAAATTATTAAAAAGGTTTTTTGTTAACTATATTTTTTAATGTTTGTTATATCACGGATTCATAAGATATTACTCGAGTTTCTATAACCTGTTCAACAGGGTTCTTGTTTATTTTGAGCTAGGTCATGTTCTATTATGGAGTGTCATTGTTATAATTTGTTATTTCAGTTGTATTCGTTTGGAGCCATTTGATACCCAACTGAAGAGTTTATTAATACATTACGATTACACAGTGGTTTGTCATTCTAACTCTTATTGGTATTTACAATAATGTGCAATATGTTAATAAATTGATTTTTTTTAATTTTTACTATTGGATTTTCTTTACTTTCTCCATAATTTTGTAATTTTTAGGCTTGGATTTTTTAAATTTTTTCCCAAAACTAGCCATAGTACATCACTATTCTTGAACATTTAGCCATTTAAGCATTTTTTAAAGAATGCAATATAATTATAACTAATATTGGATCAACCATATTGGATTAAAATGTGTTTTAGCGAATTTCCCCTATAGGGAAGAAGCTATTACCGTAGTCGGCATGGTAAGACCTAGGCCCGGTACCATGATAACTTGTCGTTTTGATGTCTATATATATATAAATATACATATATATATATATATATATATATGTGTGTGTGTGTGTGTGTGTGTGTGTGTGTCCGTGAGCACGATAACTCTCGTAAAAATTATCCGATTTTGATGAAATTTGGTGTAAACGTGTAAAGCAACATTTATGACTTTAAGTTCGAAAACCAGCCAGATCGCTCTATCCGAAGGGGTATTTTGGGGGGGTTTTGTACCCCAAAAATGGGTTTTTCGAATTTTTTACATATAATTTTGGAAATAGTCAAATTTTAGTTTTTACCATTGGATTCAACTTAAAAAAACACACAATTTGGTATTTTGATCATTTCTCTACGTTAATTGGTTACCGAGATACTTAAAGTGCTAAACCCAGTACGTTGTCTAATGTTATTCTTATGGAGGAAAATAAAAATGTTTTATCTAACTTATTTACTAACGTATACTGACGAAACTTGGTATACGACTTCATCTGGTTGTGGACCATTGATATTTGCTCAAAAAACAATTTTTTTACCAATGGCTCCCGTAGCAGCAAACCTGCGTACTCAGCCCCATGTTATTCTTATGGAGAATAAGTAACGTGTTATCTCCCTTCATTATGAAAATAAATTAATGAAATTTGGTATATGGCTTTACCTACATGAGCTATATTGATATTTGTATAAAATCCCATTTTTTGTGCTCCTTGCTTCAGCAAACCTGCATACTCAGCCGCCATGTTATTCTTATGGAGAATAATTAAAATGTCATAAATCGTTTATTTATGAATGTATATTGATGAAACTTGGTATATGGCTTTATGTGGTATTAATATACATATATATGCATTGGAAACTCGCTGAGTACGCAGGTTTGCTGCTACGGGGGTATTTCTTTTTTAATTTAAAGGTTAAGTTGTAAACCATTATATACAAGTATTTTTTTACGGTGTGTATAACGCCCCGGGCCGTTTCTGACAATAATTATTCTTTCTCAATCTCAATATTTTCGTTATTTTAGGGAAATAATTTTAAAGATAATTTAAATACCCCAACCTTAAAACATACCGATATTCTCATCAGTACATATAACAATGACAGTGAACTACTACCAATTACTGTTCAGTGTCATTTGCTTCTTTTTGAAACAAATTATATCAAAGCACCTTCATGAAACCGCCATTTAGGAATAAGATAACTTTTTTCTAGTGTGAAATTTGACTTGAGACCATTCATTTACAACTGGTTTCCCACGCTTAAACTAATGCCAAAATCCGTTCTTAAATATCTGTTTTCGTTATCATAATAGTGACAATTTTTTAAATTTTAACACAAAAATTAAATTGAATACAAAAGGTGATTGTTTTAAAACGGATTGCGGCAGTGGTCTCAGCGTGTAAATATAATTTATGTGTTGGGTCACAACCCATCTTAACATTTAAACAAAAAATCTTATTCCAAAAGGGCGAATCCAGGATGGCGGCAGGAAGTTCTGAATTTTTCACAATGAAGCGAATGTTAATAAACAAACATTGGTAATTGTATATGGTCATTATTTCATATAATGCTTATAATATATGGATTTCACTTAAGGTTGGGTCATTTAATAATATTTTCATAATTAATACTTTTTAAATCACCAAATCTTTTGGGAACTCATAGTTAATTATTATCAAAACCCGGTTGTGGAGTTGTATTTACCGTAAAAAGATACTCCTAAATGATGGGCCGTAACCCCATCTTTACATTGGGGAAAAAATTATTTCAACCCAATATGCGCGGAAAACCATATCAAATAAATACAAATGAAGATTAAGCTGGTCAACAATTTTCTGCGGTGGTCGTGAGTCGATAACTTGGCAAATTTTGAAAGATGTAGGGGAGGGAATTATTTAAAACTAACCCTGCATACATGCAATTGCTGCGAATTTATTTAGTCATGTAAACTTTTATCTTTAAACAAAATCTTGTTTATATTTTTTTTATCTTTTATTTTAATTTATAACTCAAAATACATATCACTAGACAAACCTTTTTCATGGAAATCAGTAAACCCATTTCCCTGTGGAAACATGACCAAAACAGCACGAAATAACAAGTTTTTACGGCCGCCAATCTTTTTCAAAACTCATAGGACATTTTAAAATAGCCTACTACCTTATCGCGCATGTATAGAACAAAGAAACAAAGTAGTGTCATGAAAATCAGTGCACCAGTTACCACTGAAAAGCTAACAAAAACACGTACTTCAGCGTTAACGAAAGAAAGGCTGACAGTAATAAACTGGAGAAGATTTTTGGGCTTCGATAACGTGTGTAACGTGAATATATGATAATATTTCAAAACTAACAACAATTACAGACAAAACTAGAATTTTACTTTTATAAAGTAAATTGTATCAGTCAGGGAATTTTTTCTACAGCGGATTGGCAGTACTGATTACTGATTGACGGCTCACTTCGCCATAACAGCGCTCCAAGAACACGCCTCCCGCTATAAAAAGCTGGGAATTGGGCGGAGTATAGGCCGGGAAGGGGAACGTTGCACTAATGTCTTGCCGCACAAATGGTAGCCCCAGTTATTATTATTTAATTTAAAGTCGGTCATATTGATACTCGAGCAAGTAACTTGTCGATATTTTGGGGTTTCTGCTTATATATTGAATTATTTAAAAAGTCGCCAATATGGTCATCCGGGCAAGTGTCATGTTGATACCTTGGTTTCTGCTTATTTCTTTCTTTATTTTAAATGTCGATAATATGGTCATATGGGCAAGTGTCTTGTCGATAACTTGGTTTCAGCCCTATTAAAATTAATAATTATTAATTTTTAAAAAGTCGCCAATATGGTTATCCGAGCAAATGTCATGTCGATATCTTGGTTTCAGCCCTCTTTTTAGTAATAATTAATAATATTTGAAATGTCGCCCAAATCGTCATCCGCACAAGTGTCTTTACGGTCAATTGGTGGGCCCCCTTTCTAAGCATAACTTTTAAATAAAAGTTATGCTTGCTTGTGTTTTAATTAGCAAAGTGATATTCATTAATTTAGGCCTAGGCAATAAACAAATTATAACTAAAATTGCCATGTAATGACATAGGCTATTGAATGGCCAAATAAAATCTTTGAATATGTGAAACATGTAAAGGTATTGAACTAGACTCTGAGCATTTAAGTATTGTTCTAGGCACTGAATATTTTTAATGTCAACTGAGTTTATTATCAATGTTTATTTTCCCATCAAACGAAGAGTTGTAACATGCACTCTTTGTTAGTGTTTTGGTTATTCAAATTACAATGAAATAAATAATATTGTTTATTACCATTAATACTGGTTTGAATTTTAGTTCCAAATCGGAAGCAATTAGTAACACTATATTTAGTGCCTAGATCAATTACCTTAATTTTGACGAAGTAATTTGTCATTTAATGCATATCATTGAAAATGAAATGTTAGCATCACATTGTTTTGAGAGAAACGAAACGCTGCACTACACTTTACTCCGCAATCATACGTTTTTGTTCATTTCCATTTGCCGATGTCAATGCGTAGTTGAAGTTGACAGTGGTTTTGCATTTGTTTACTTTCGATTAGTCGTTTTTTGAGTTGAGTGAAGATTGGTAATACGGCCCAGTTCACTGCCCGCTTCCCAAGAGTACGGTAAAAGCGGCCCCACACTACTTACGATATAGGTACCATAAAAATAGTTATCAAATCAGATAGTTTTAATACAAGAACATAGTTAAGGTAAGGGTATAAATAACAAAACGAACAATATTAACTACTTTAATTAGTAATAATTTCCTTGTATTTTAATTCCACCAAGGAATTAGACAAAGCCAGCTACAGTGATGTCGGTCAACTGCCGATCCACTTCTTACTCCGTGCCGACCGCTGCTTCCTTAGAATGCTGTTTTTGTTTTTCTCTTAGCTTGCAAATCGAACCAGCTGTATGCGTTGGGGCTGACTAGATATTAGTTTGAGCAGGTTTAAATGGTTTGAGTCAGTGGCGGATTTAAGCAATTGCCGCCTAAGGGCTATTAGGAAATTTGCCGCCCTCCCCCCCCCCCCACTATATAATCTTTGTCCTTTTCGCCGCCCAGGTTTACCTACATGTTATATATATCTTGTTTGGTTATTTTGTGATAGTATCTAAAGAAGTTACGAATTAACTGAATGAATAAGTTTAAGAAATTTCTTTTATTTCCTAGTTGAAAAATCCAGTAAAATAATTTATAATTGACATGATTCACATTAACACAGTTTAATATTCAATATAACCTACTCCAATGACAATCAGCCCTAGAGACAAATGTTGGTGTTAAAAGCAGTAAAGCAGTGCTAGTGCTACTTTTAATAACAACAAATCCTTCAACAAAGTCCTAAAAATCCCTTCTTATACTTAATAAAAACATTAATTTTTACACCAACGCATTGACTACTGAAAATTATAATAAATAAACTATAAATAAGATATGATGACAATGTAGTGTTCGGACCATTAGCCTCAAAATTCGGACTATTTTAATCCTGAATTAGCGCTTTTAGATACAGTTTTTCAGTCATTTTTTAATTTATACTTTTATACAAAGAATTGTTTATATGTTTTAGACGATCAAAATATAAAATTAATTGATGTAGGCCTAATCTCCATAAAACTCTACACATTTTCAAACACTTCTTCTAGTTTCACCTCCATGATGTTGTAGATCCAATGAATTAAAATATAATACTACAGGAGTCACTACTCTCTGACAAATAACCTTCATAAAGCGTGCCGTCATATTTGGTATTTTGTCCTGTTGAGGTGTCAACTTGTTGGTGGGACGGTGTCATTCGACGTACAAGGCGGCTTGTTTTCAACACTATTTCCAAAGCTATAATAAAAGGGTGTTTTAATTTAACTCAAATCATAACTTTGCTTTGAGATAAACAATAAAATTACGTATAAAATTTTCTTAAGATTATAAAGTTAAGTTTACCATCATGATTTGCCTAAAATGCGGCACGATATTAAAGACTTCAATTATCACGGTTTTTCAATTAATGAAATGGGAGATTTTGACACCGTCCCACCCAAAAAATATATATAGAGGTCTCGCCTGGAGTAAAACACTGCAGCCTACATGCTGACCACCATTTTGACCCTCTGTCAACTATGCTCTCATGGCAACAACCAATCAAATCCTTTCCTTACAAATTATGTTATTCTTTATTTGTCTTTGGTCAGATGTTTTGTTTAAAAAAATATCCTCCAGTATGAACGATTATGTGTGGTAGCCTTTGATGGTAAGTAAGACGGCCAGTGTTGCCACTTTTAGAGTAATTACTCTTTTTAGGGTAATTTTACTGGTCTTAGGGTAATTTTATGGTAAAATCTAGAGACCCTTATAATTTAAATTTAGATGTTTTGGCAATGTAAAATGTTTTTTTCAGGAATTAAAACATTTACATAAAGTGCTGGGTAAAAACTATAAAATACATATAACTTGCATGTACATCGTATATCCTATTGAGTATTAGACTATAGATGCTTGTAATCACAAAGGACACAAAGTTTAATTTTCGAACAGATAAAATTGAGGCACATTATGTTATGTGTCCAAAATTGGGCATAATATAATAATATAGAATACCCTAAACAGTAAAAATATATCGGGTTAATTTGGTTAAATATAGGTTGTTAGATTTACAGCGCTGTTGTAGAAATTATTTTGACTGAAGATTGTGTCCATTTTTACACATATTTGTATGAAGGAGCTAAATTGTATTTTATACCTGTGAAATCCCCATAGTGAGCCCATCGGTGAGCCACGTGAGCGCACATACAAACATTACAACAAGGCATAACATGTGTAAATTTGTGTGACGTAGTGTTGTATTGCAATGAAACCTATTGATCTAATCAAATAGTAATAAGATGACAAACCTTATTATAAAAAAATAACATTAACACATTTGTACAACTGAAATAAGTTTATAAAACAACAAAGTACTAAGTACTCCCAGTCCCGACAACTTTTAATGACATTTATCAGCAAGTTTCTATTATCAGTGATACCAGCACATTAAGTATAGATAGCACTGAATAAAAATATTACAACAGATTATTTATTTGAAATTTTTAATACATATTTCGTTTTATGTGTAATATAGTACCAAAGACGAGTAATAAATGCTATGCTACCTTACTTTGTATGCCTTAATCATGTTTTAAAACCAATCTCGAGTGTATTTTAAGCGTTTATAGAAGAAAATCAACTCTTAGTGTAATTTTAAGGTAATTTACAAAAGGTTTAGGGTAATTTAGGGTAATTTCACCACACGTTTAGGATAAAATTTCATCTACCTGGTGGCAACACTGAAGACGGCTGAAATAACTTTCTTTGTCACCTTGAGTTTGAAAATGAAACGACAATATCATTGAAATCTAAATTTTGTTATTGTCATCTCAAATTCGATTGTTGCAATATTTCTCATCCGTGTGCCATGGTCATTATTGATATTGTGTAACAAATAATTGTAATGCTATGCGAATGTATAGGTAAACTTGGAAGTCCGTGAGTTGGACTATAGATTAAGAATACCACAAGGAGTATGTTTAATCTATCGTTGGACGTAGGACGTAGTCATAGTGGCGCAGTGCCTGATGTAGTTCGTGGCTTGCCGCCCTTTCTCTGTAGCGTAATCGTGTTGTCGCTAGTACGGATGAATGACAAATGAATTATGACTGCTTTGAGGAACTGCAGTGTGAGGGTTACATTCCATTACATACATTAGTCTCAGTAGTTTTAGTCTAAGTACCTTTACCTTTAAAAGGGCGGCACACCGTCATTGTAATCAGTTTTTGTCAAAATGTTCCCCGTTTCAACATTTATTTTCTAAACAACTTATTAATTTTCTGTAAATTTGCCGCCCCTAAAAACTTGCCGCCCTGGGCTACAGCCCCTATAGCCCCCCCCCTAAATCCGCCACTGGTTTGAGTGTATTTAACCTCCACCGAAACACATGATGAAATGTTTCTTTCAAATAGATCGTTCAAAAATGCATTTATTGATAAATATAGATATTTATTGATAAAAATAGATAAGAGTCAGATTATATTAAGTTGTCCTCCCCAAACTAAGAAATATAATTAATAAATTTCCTGACTTTGTCGGCAAATTCAAGACTAAATCCTGACATTTCAGACCGATGTAAAATTCAATACTAATTCCCGAATTTCCCGATTTTCCAGACTACTACACACCCTGTACTATAACATCGCATAAATAACGATCAGGACACTAGCACCTGCAATATAAATGATGCAGATTGCGGGGAAAGACTGTAAAACAGACTCACAGCTATGAATGCAATATAACTTCACAAGTTGGGTTTAGTAATCAACAGTCAACAGGTAAACAAAAGGCGCGAAATACCGGTTGCTGGCCAATGCGCTACCGGCGCAACTGGAAGCTGGCTCACACTATATTGCAGTTCCTATGATGCTGCAAGCGTACATTAATGTATTGTGGTCACTCCTGAGACTTAGGTGCTAGGGCGGGAGAAAATCATTTTTTATTTCGGACAACCTCGTCCGGTTAATTAAATATGCTGAGGATATATTTGTTACTTGTAAGTAAAGATACTTGTTGAGCAACTTAATTTTTCATTTTATCCAACCGATGTTAGAATCTGAATAATAGGCAAATGCTAATGGTATGTCTAGTTAATTGTTATTATTTTGTAAAAAATTTTCAACTAAGCTAAATTAATGTATTAAATAATGATCAGTTACTTAATTGTCTTTAAATAATTTGTATAATAGTATTTTGCTCTTTCATCTGTTATTAGGAATTGATATTGAGAATGGAATTGTAAGAATCAAATTGGAATAGACTCATCTCTAGTTAAAATGTTATGTTATAAAAGCTTTAAGCTAACAATTCATACTGATACAAATTTGATGACTTATTTGCGATGTTTACAAAGATGCAATTATATACAAAACTAGCAAAAATTAATATTATTATACTTCATTACTATGACTATAGTATACATATATTATTACTACTCCACTACCATAACAACATAATAACTAACGATCTTAGGGTTAACTGTTTAATACAGATACAATAAAAAAATCTACCAATGAATCGCTGAAATGAAAAATAACTGTCAGCCGTATTCAGTTTTTAAACTGAAAAAAGCGAGTTAAAACTGTTGAAAAATCTTCTGCCATCACATTATTTTGAATCTTTTATTAGTTAGGATAGTTTTAATACAAATACCCATCAAATTCTTAAACCCTTTAAAAACCCGTCAATTCCTTTATAGTTCAGTTTTGTAATGAGGATAACATATTTGGTAGACTTTTTATTATAACAAGTATAATAAAAATAGATCAAACAGAATAAGAAGATGGTGTACCTTCATACTTTATGCAGTTAACAGATATTTAATTCAGGTATAAGAAATATCAAGGAGTTGTACCTAGTAAAATTACCAAATGGTTAAGAAGAGGTTAACCTTAAGCCCTTAACATTAAATTATCCACAACATGTTTTTAGTTTGATTTTGTAGCAGAAGTATATTAGTTTGTTATAAAATGAAAGCGTGATTGATTAATACTCAAGAATTTTGATCACAACCTATGTGTTAAATACCTACTGTACTTGCTGTACAGTTATATTTAATAATGGTGTATTCCCCCATGAAATCTCTCAACATTTTACACTATTGGACAGGTGAGTTACCAATCCACCAAACAAAATTTGACTATAAAATTTACTAAATCTTATGTAAGCGCAACAAAAATACTCAAAGTTAAATCGGCAGCAAGAGTTAGATGACTGGTTGCATTACAATACCAAGGTCTTATTGGAAAGAAAAACCAAGTTATGAGTATACAGTAAACCTAAGTTAATTATAAATAAAAAGTTTTATTAAAGTGATTAACCACTTAAAGGTATTTTTTGAGGGAGGTTAACCTTTTTTGTAGGCATTTTGCATATGGTGTTACTTTAGTTTTGTAATGCATCTCATTTACATATAGGAAAAATATAAAGTGGTTGTATTAACATTACTGGTACATTAGGATTACGTTGTACTTTAAAATTTTCCAAGTTTTGCCTTACCCCCAATAGTTTATTAACATTAACAAAAATCAAAAGTGATTTTCAATTTAAAACATACCTACTTTATACAAATTTTAATTGTTTTGTCTGTGGATTTGAGACTGAAAAAAGCTTATAAATTTGTAATTATCAAGAGAGCAGAAATACAAAATGATAAAACAGCCCTTAGCGAATTAAATATATATTTAATACTCACTTCTGTTCTCTGTAATATCGTTTGCACGCTTTGCTGAAAAAAAAAAAAAAAAATGTTAGGCGATATTAATATAAACATGGTTATCCCCAAGAAAATTTTCTCCTTATTTTTTATACTCCTTTATGACAAAGATACATCATTTTGTTATGTGTTGTTGTATTTATATATGTAGATTAAGAATTTTTATTTCAAACATAACAATTCCAATATTTGGGTCCGAGCAGCAAGGTAGAAACCATGGAGAGCTCGCCAAATGAGCATAAAACAGTCCGCGCATTATCAGGCTAGACCAAAAGTGTACATGGCAAAAATAAGTAATCCCAAGCAGTGAGCGCGTGGTCGTTTACACGCTCCTGTACCTCTTAATAATAATAAAACTACAATGAAACTTAATATATTCCTTTTCTGCATGAATTTCCGCATTTTATTGTAAAAGTTGTAACTAATTAGTTGATCTTCAATTTGTATTCAAAACAATTTTCGACAGAACTTATAGTTTGTTTAATAACTCAATGTAAATTCGACGCGCGCTGCTGTCGGTCGTCGCGGACCACAGCTTCAAACTGTTCTGCCACATCCAGCATAGTTAAACGCTCATTTTAATTAGATCTTCACCTAAAAATATTAATTTATGTACATTTTACTTAATATTGTATTGAGATTATTGTTTTTTAACATAAATTTCAATTTCGATAGAAAATTCAGTTATCGCAATGTAATTAGGCTCATGAGGAATCTTATAATTTTATATGTAAAGCAAATTAGACAGCAAATAAATAAGAGACTCATTTATAAGAAAGAATAAAACGTTATAAGAGATTATCCATATCTGATTAGTGATTATATTTTACTAGTGAAGCAAAACCTTGTTTTAATCAATAATGAAGTAAAATACTTTAGTAAAAAAACATAACTTTGCCTAAACCCCTGTTGGGAGTTCTGTAACACATGAACTATTAATACTGAATACCGTACTATATTTACTTTTAATACAAGGTAGTAAGGAAAAACCTTAGGGCTGGGTAGGATTATATTTAGAAAAAGACTTAGTATTAATCTAGCTTACCTGAGAAACTAAAGTTCAATTAGCATCAAGTTAAAAAACCAGTTTAACTGTGTACCAGTAAGTGACATCTTATCCACTTCCTCTCTGTCACCTCCAAAGAAATCCCTCACAGGGACAAAATATCTACCATTATGTTTAAAATGTTTTTTCCTTTCACGTATAACTTTATATAGACTGAACTTGAAATTCTCAGGCAAGCAAGCTGAAAATACTAACCCTTTCCTAAATGTAATCTTACTTTCCCAACAACTTACTACAACCACCTTTTGATATGTTCCTTGTTGACCAATGTTTTGTCAAGGGCATTTATTGTAAGGACAGACATTCTTGACAGAAAGTCAAACACAAAAGTAACGTTTGTAAAATCATGGTTAACACTGATCGCCTCGACTCATAGATGATAGTTCCAACTAAAATTATAGCAGAACAGCAGTACAGGTCTCGATTACGGATAGATCCGGTTGCCTCCAGTCACGCTACTTAATACAGGTGCCCAGTAACTGTCAACTATTTTTGGCTTGTTCCATGGAGGGAAACTGTAGTTTTGTGTCAATCTCATCTCTTCTGCCCTTGCACTTAATTCTAGATGGCTCTCTATATGTTAAAGGTTGAAATGGAATATAATCAAGAGTTCTGAGTTATAGGGGTATCTACCAGTCCAAAACACTCAAAAATCACGACTTTTGCTAGACTTAGCTGTACTCTCCAAAATACTCGAAGGACCACATATTTAGAAAGTTGCAATTATTAGCGGTGTCAGAAGTAATTATTTGTATATAGAGTCGAGTTTTGCCAATTATTCTCAAGTTTTCAGCAACTAAAACAGAGTCTGTCATATTACGGATATCATATTTACTTACAAACATATGGTTCAGTGAATAAAAAAAATATGGTTGCATTTTATCGGTATTACGGCTGATATTACATAGTAAACATCAAGATTTATGGCCCCTATTTCGTAATTTCACAGATTCATGTTTCCCGTCATCATTTTCGTTAGCTTAACTATCAAGTATTACAAAGTTTGAATCAAATGTCAGTAATAGAAAATTCAACAAAATACTCTGAATTTTCGAATACCTTGTAATTAATAATTAATAACTACTTATAACTAATAAACTGGGCTATGTATACTTATAATACTACAAAAATAAGAACATCAGAGTGAAAAGCAGAGCTTGCTGGACCTGCTTTCAAAAACAGGACATTAGCAGAAATTTCAGACTGGTAGACACCCTGGAGTTACTCAGTGAAAAAAAAACTAAATTATCTGATGACTAACAAGGTACCTGAGACGAAGCGGACTTATTCCATACTGCAGGAGAGATTCGGCCGGGCAGTGCAGTCTGTTCCTGTTAACAGACGCCTCCCTCATGGCTCTGTCAGGACTGGTTATCCCTACCCAGTCACAAAATATCTGAGCTGGAGGGGGAGATGGAGGTGACGGAGGTGGGGGAGACGGAGGTGGGGGAGACGGAGGTGGGGGAGACATAATGCTTGAGGGAGCTGAGTCTTCCATCCCATCACTGTTCAATGAATCTGATCTCTCTCGTCTCATTCTTTTAATTTTGTTAACGAGCAAGTTTTCATTTGCGTCAAATGCTTCTGCAAGAAAAAGAGAATAATAATAAAAGAAAATCAAACCTTATATTTGTTACAAGTAATTAAAATAGCAGAGCTGTGACTTTACAGAACAGTTAAAAATGTTTATTTAACGTAGAGATTATCACAGAAGAACCCCGCTAATCTTTCACCAACAGGATAACAGTTTCAAAATCATTCATTACTTTAAATAATTTAATATTACTGTAAATTATAAATAAAGAATACTGTGATAAAACTGTCACAGGTCTACTGATTTACATCGTTAATAATAAGTCATCGGCAGAAAAAGTCCTGAATGGAGAGTGACGCACCGGTCAACAATATCGAACACCGATAATGTCACGGTCAGACTAAGCGAAAAGTTGGACCATCCGAGGTCGGATTAGCGCGGTTCTACTGTGTTATCGTAACGTACAGAGGAGATCAAGTTCACCTGCTTCATCCACTCACTTAGCGAAGTAAAACTTTTTAGGAATTGTTACTCTAGAAATATGTCCCAGTTTAACGAATTCTCAGGAATATACTGTATTATTACAAAATAATATGAAAATGGTGACATAACTAGCTATTTTACGAGGCAACGGTACAGTCCAACAATGAGGAGAAAGGAATCGGTCAGGCGACTATTAGCCAAATAACATCGGCTAAACTGTGCACCATATAGTAGTTTCACTATTAAAATAAAATTACGTTCATACTAACATTACATTTAACTTAAGCTGACACACGTGGAAACGAAACGACAACAAATAATAACAAAACTGCGATAACTCTCATAAAAATTGTCCAATTTTGATGAAATTTGGTACAAACATATAAAGCAACATTTATGACTAAGTTCAAAACCAGCCACATCGCTTTATCCGAAGGGGTATTTTGGGTGGGTTTGGTACCCCAAAAATGGTTTTTTTGAGTTTTTTACATATAATATTTTAGTAAATCAAATTTTACTTTTCGCCATTGAATTCAGCTTAAAAAACAAACAATTTGGTGTTTTGATCATTGCTCTACGTTAATTGATTACAGAGATATTGAAAGTGATAAACACAGTATGTTGTCCAATGTTATTCTTATGGAGAATAAGAAAAATTGTATATCTCGCTTATTTATCAATTTATCCTGACAAAACTTGGTATATTGCTTTATATCGTTGTGGTATATTGATATTTGCACAAAACAAGATAATTTTGCTGATAGTTCCCGTAGCAGCAAACCTGCGTACTCACCCCCCCATGTTATTCTTATGGAGAATAAGTAAAAGGTTATCTCCGTTACTTATAAACATAAATTAATAAAACTTGGTATGTGGCTTTACCTAGTTAAATTATATTGATATTTGAATTAAAACCCATTTTTTGTGTTCCTTGTTTCAACAAACCTGCATACTCAGCCGCCATGTTATTCTTATGGAGAATAATTAAAATGTCATAAATAGGGTAGTTATGAATTTATATTGCATGTGGCTTTATGTGGTATTAATATATGTAAATGTACATTGGAAATTCGCTGAAACGCAGGATTGCTGCTACGGGGGTATTTGTAAATATAAATACTCTACCGGAAGCCTCAATGTTTTTAGGATAGCGCGCTATCTGCAGCAATATGGGCGGGATGAGGAGGCAGGAATTCCTTTCTCCTTGTTGCCGGACAGTATAGCTATTTTACAAGCTATTAATAACTATGAAAGTAATAAATACCACAACAGTTACAATTTCTTATGATTCAATTTCAGCATTTAAATAATATAGGTTCAGAAATTAACATATAGTTTGGATAGGCTTTATTTTAAGCTGGGCAGTTTGTGCTTAGCGTTTTCCATCGGTATATCAATTAATTAAATTTTGACAAGTGATTTTGTGGAAGGTTGTACTTATACAGGGAAAACGTAACAACATAATTTCCTAATATAATAACGGCTTAATGTTCTCCCATCAGGTTTATTGAAATTTAATATTGCAGTGTAACCTTGATTTTGGTAGTATTTATGAGCTTTTTAACTGATTGGCAGAAAATTGTTTTTATCATGCCATAAAAAGTTTAGAAAAATTATATTAGCAAAAAAGTTAAGATTCAGTCTCCGTGACGAAATAATCTTTTTCAATAAAGTATCTGTGATTGTGTAAAATAAGTTATAGTGCTTATTGTTTTATTTAATAATTTTCCAGACTAAAAAGATGTTAGCCCATGTTAAATAAGTTGGATTAGGCAATAGTCATTGTTAACAATATGAAGTAAAATTTATCATACAGCACCTACTGATTATGTTAAAAATGGTTTTAAGGAATAAAGTTTAAAATATCATGAGCATAGGTTGACATTACACTTGTAGAGTGTGAAGTCTCTTTACCTTTAGGCATACACATTGGGGTACTGGAGAACAGGGGACCTGTGGGGCCGGGCAGCTCACCGTAGGCTGTCGCAGATTGTTCCGCTACCAAAGCTGCTGACTCGTCAGACACACTACTCAATGACATTGACCAATCTCCTGAACTGGCAGTCTCCGTTGTGAAATCACTCAGGCTCAACGATGAAGTGGAAGCTGAGCTCATTTTGATCCCAAGAGGAATAAACTCGTGGCTTGTTCCAGCAATATACTCGCCGCTTGTTCCAGCAATAACCTCGTGGCTTGTTCCAGCAATAACCTCGTGGCTTGTTCCAGCAATAACCTCGTGGCTTGTTCCAGCAATAACCTCGTGGCTTGTTCCAGCAATAACCTCGTGGCTTATTCCAGCAATAAACTCGCTGCTTGTTCCAGCAATACACTCACTGCTTGTTCCAGCAAGCTCCTCTGGTGTGGGGTCACAGTCCATTGTTTCCTTGGCCGACATCATATTGGCCAGCAGGTGAAGCATGGTGATTGAAATCGACCATGCTAGGGACACAACAAATGTTACAGTGTTTTTCATTGATGGATCACCATAACGGATCAGAAAATCTTGCAACTTCATCAGTTTTCTCTGAAAACAAAATCAATTCAATTCTGATTATTTTACAACACATTGATTAACAAACAAGGACAGGTTTGTTAAAAACTGAAGGGAAAATGTGGTTGATAAACAGTGAATACTGATTTTTTTATAGTTCTAGGCTGTACCGTACCGACTTAGTACCGGCGCCGTTAGTGGTACCGAACCGAATTCGGTAATTCGTTTTGTACCGAACTGGTACCGATTTTTCGGTGCACCGCAGACCCCTAATTACAAACCTGTTTTTGATATTTTACTTTGAAAAATTACAAGGTCAGGTTAACTCAAAAGTGGACTATACAGACAGTATTCATACAACACAATCTAAAGGTCCTAGTAAATCCTCAATTTTGCTGTAAAGAGAAACACAAATTTATAAGCCACAGCTTACTTATTTATTAATAAAACACTAAAATCCACATCACAAAACACCTCAAATGCGTTCACACTTAATTTGATTTTACAGACGACCCTTTTAGCGTGGGTAAACGGCGGGAGTAAACTCGCTCGAAACCTTCGAGTTTCAGTAAAACCTCGAGTTTCAGTGCCGAACTCGGCTCGAACTCGAAATTTCGAGTACTCACACATATCTAATATATACACAGTTTTGAACGGATGGTTTTTTTGGTATCTGGGGACCTCAAAACAAAAAGTTAGACCATGCCGACTACGGTAATAGCTTCTTCCCTATAGGGGAAATTCGCTAAAAAGGGGGTTAACCGAAACAGTTCCGCTCCTCTATCCTAGTTAAAAAGGGGTTTACTACATATATAATGAGAAATGCTTGCCAACACAGTCCTTCCTTCTGAATGTTGTTCTCTGATCTACTAATAACATGCCAGAATCTACACGTTTATTAAAGTAAACAAATGTCAAAAATAAATCTGTCATTTAAATAAATTAATAATGTATTTTTTTACATGTAAACATACCTCTTCCACCAATATTTTCATTTTTGGGAGAGCCAAAATTTCTTTGGCAGAAGGTCTTCTGGCTGGGTCAGATGCCATCATTTTCATGAGCAATTCAAACAGATCGTCAGAGAGATCTACAAATCAAATCATCAAGTTCAGTGTAAACAGGTGATCTTTAATAATATGAATGATTTGAATACCAAGGTTTTGCCAATGAACGTTAAAAAATGCATGCAAAAAGCCTTAATAAATGAACCTTTACTCTAAGCAGCCTTAAAACACCTCTGAGACTGTTCTTGAACGATTTAATGATAGTTCAAAGATAAAGGCTGCGACAATCATGTCTTTAAGTAACAGGATGATATTAATTTAAGGTTAAAAAATGGGTTTAGTTTTTTATCAGATAGGTAAGCCAAACTGTACAAAAAAACAGAAATAATAATGGTTGAATGAATACCATATCATACCTATTCAATTACCTATTCAAAGATTTGCTTTTTGCCTTGAACCTTAAAAACATTATTCAAGAGTGTTAAAGGCGTGTTTTAAGAACAGTTCCCTTCTGTGTTACTACCCATGAGAACAAATAACTTGACAACTATCTGCATTATTTAAACGTATTAGAAAACTATTCACATAAGCTTACATTCACAATTCCAAAAGGACCTGATAAGTTGCTCCAGTAAAATAAAAAAATATATGCACAGGAGACAGCAATTTCAAAGGATCAAAGGAACTGAACTGAATCAGTGGTCATACTATCAATCTCCTTGGACAATCATCACCGATCACATCAGGCTTTAGTCTAATAAAATTACTAATTGCGTATTCCTTAGCATCCCTAATGATTTTCTCTTAATTGACACGTACTTTATGCAATTAGGAGAGATTGGTAATATTGGAGTAGAAAAAAATTAATGATTAATTAATGATTGAAAGTTGCGTATAAAGAATGAGAGGTCTCATTAAAGTGTCACCACCATCAGTAGACATGAGAGACGACTTTTTCTTTTATCAAAAATATATGTTAAAAAGGATCAAAAGCTTTCTAAAAATACTGTCTTAACTCTTAGAAAATCGGTGCTCAAATATCTCACAATAAAATTTGGAACAAAATTAGACCACTTTACATAACGTCCGAAAAAGTAAAACTGTTAAATTAACATGAAAAATCAGTAATTTTTAGAGTCTATCATAAAATTAGGCTAAAATAAAAGGGAAAACAGCAGTGGTCACAACAATTAATATCCACCGCACAGCAGTTTTTATTAGGACAAATATCTTGTATCCAAATGTACTCTTCTCCCTATTAAGTAAATAAATTGTAAACATTATAAACGAATAGACCTCTAGCACTGTGTAAGTAAAAATTTGTGTTAATTTAATTAAATGTTTAGTTTTATTAAATATAAACTGTGGTTTCATACCCAAGTTCAAAAACCTGTGGACATTTTAACCCAGGACTAAAAAGGCACAAATTTATTTAAGTTCCTTTTTTGTAGTATCGTTATCTACTCATATATTGCACACAAGAGCAGGGCAAAAACCAACTTCAGCAGGAATAAGGGACACGGCAAAAACTAGAACCTCTGGTGTCTCAAAAGCTGATGCAGCCATAATTGTAAACCTAGATTTAACCTGGGATTAGTACACAATTCTTATGAAGTGGAGATTACCTTTCCCACTGAAATATACAGTAGCAGAACCTCAATAACAAGAATGTTGAGGGTTTCTTAAAAAAAGTCTTGATTTTGAAACTAGAGACCTCTAGTTGAGGATTGCACTATCGACTATGCTCGACTTGTGCTATTAAGGTTCAGTGATTAGCATAAAAAATATTTGTAGCAAAAACTGTTTATGGACGAGTGTTCATTTTTAAAAGCTATAAATGAATAATAGAAATTGTACACGTTGTCAGGAAAATGTAATTTAAGACGCTGGCACAAGCATATACTTTAAGAGAGGGTCAAAAGTGCAGGGCATGCATCATGCATTTAACACATGTGAACCTTAAGGTTGAAACAGCACTCAAAAGATGAATTTATACGGGGAATTTTTTTCTAGATGTCTCCTAAAATTGCCCATAAACAAGTTAAAAGACAAACAAAATCAAAATTACTCAAAAAAGCTGAGATAATTTGTAGCCTATTACATTTGGGGGTCTATGTCGCTTTAAGTCTTTTAACAAGATTTCAATATACCCGCATTTTTGGGAAAATTCGGGGTCTAAAATTATAGGGGTTTCCATATTTTTTTCTTGGGGGAGGGAGGGTTTACACGAAACCATTAACTTTAAATGAAATGGTATTATGAAAAGCTCAAAACACAAAATAATTTTCTATCTTAAATTAGTATTCAACAGCTAATGGTAGTGGATATTTAAAACTGAAATTATGATGTTTTTCCTTATTGACTGATAAATATCATTAAACATATGTGTTATGTATATGTGTTAGGGGTGTGTGAATAGTGATTTCTGACTCGAGCCGAGCTTTTTTATGGGATTTTCTCTAGGGGTGTGCACCTTTCTCTTATGTTTGAACCTTAGTCATTTTATGACCCGAGCCGAATTTTTGTACGTGTAATTCTATACTATCAATATTGGTCATCTTTCATTCACTTCTATATTCACTAGCCCTGCTTTCAATAGACCTAAATAAAGGCCTACTGTTCAAAAATAACAAAATAAGTACTGAAAAGGTACATTTACTGAGACAAATTGTTGATAGTAAGGAACAGGTTTCTTTTAATATAAAGTAGGAACATAGGAAAAAATAACATTAAGAACTACAAATTTTAAACTAGACTGATAAGCCCTAATGTAGTTATTACTATTTTTATAACAGCCATAATAAACAGACTATATGTCAAGATGTACCCTCCATGTAACCAATCATTTAGGCCCTAGCCTAGGGATTTGCCAAAACCCAGTAAGCCTATGGGTAATTCTCAAAAACAGATAGGATTTCAGGATTTTAATTTTTTAAATTTAGTTAATGATAAATAATATGAGTTTAGCTGATTTATATGTATAATTTACTTAAGAATAATAAAATGTACACAGCATAGTTGATTTATTTCATTTCCTATTTTTTTTTTTCATTATTTTTTGCAACCTAGGTCATAAATAAACATCAATTCTGTCACACTAAAAAGGAGTCCAGAAAGCGAAATAAGTTTTAATGAAAATTGTGTTAATGTATAAGTATTGCCTGTTGTTATTTAGGCTAATTGTGACCATAAATTACATGTAATATATTGTTTTATCATGATAAATTTGTTTTAATTACTTCATTGCCTATTTATATGGAATCCTCCTCCTTAAACTTCCTTAAACATAGTCAAAATAAAAATAATATTATTGATTTGCCAAGAAAGTTATCGAGAAAAAACAATAAAATAACATAAGTACGATGTAGTAAATTATTTTTAGATCGTTATTAAATATTTTAACCGATTTTGGCATCGGACCGAATAGACGCGGCCGCGCCCGAAATGACGCGGCCACGCCCGAATTGCCTCGGGATTACCGCATTTTTTACTTTAATTTACTTCAATTTTATTTACTTTAAATAATAAATAATAGACTACAGCGTATTATCAAATGTTAAATATCCAAATAATTGTTATGGTCTCATGGTTACATTGACAACTAACAGTGTTTGTTTACCTCAAAAGTCAGTCGACGAGCGACCCTATATTTTTTGTCTCATTCTTAATGGCTTATCTATTGTTCGGCATCTGGTCGACGGTCACAGTAATTTATTCAAGAGATAAGGTGCGTCCTACTCTATAAATGGCTAAAACTGAAACTAATGGTCGTACAAAGACAGATGATGGCTCATTTTTTTGGTCTAATTATCACAAATTCAATAAAATGTCAAAGTTGTACGAAATTCCGTTCAAGAGATTATTATTAATACAATCACTGTATCAGTTAATCAATTTTCCCGACTATTGAGAGTTTGATAAATCGTCAATTCGGATTCAATGAATCATATTCGGTTGTGCATCCGAATTGATGGCGTCTGAGTTGACGATTTCAGCTTCCAAGTTCCGCTCTGTGAGCAGGGTCTCATTGCAACCAAATTTGTAGGTTATGTTCTTACATCAACTTTTGTTTTTATGAGATCAAAACTGTTATATTTTACTCATGAATTGATGATAAATCGTCAATTCGGATTCAATGAATCATATTCAGTCATGCATCCGAATTGACGGCGTCCGAATTGACGATTTCAGCTTCCGCTTTCCGCTCCGTGAGCAGGGTCTACCACATTGCAACCAAATTTGTAGGTTATGTTCTTACTTCAACTTTTGTTTTGATTAGATCAAAACTGTTATAATAGTTTACGGATTAATACTAATAAAATACCCAACGGAAATGACGAGCAATTAAGGTACTGTAAGAATCTTGCCACTATTTTATTTTTTTTCTCCACAGTTTAATGTTTAAATGTCGTCAAACAAGCAACGTAAGCAACATGAACCTCTACTGAACCAGACAAATCGCCAACAGTAATTGGCGAGACTTTTTTCGGGAGTCTTGAACTCTCACTCTTGTACGGCAGTAAATATGCGGACAGCGAAACTTTGCATGATTACAGTTGTTAATATCTTTTAACATCTAAATTAATTTGTTTGATGGCATTATTACGCTTAAATCTAAACATGTTTAACAATTAAAATCTTTTAGAACGAACAAAATATATCGTTTTTCAGACACATTGCTACAGGCCTAAGGTTTAAGACAGTGACTGAATTGATGTTTTGTGTACAAATCTACATATTTTTTATAGAAAAACTTATGTTAAGTATAAAAACAAGGGTGGTAAGGGTAAATAAAAACACATTAGTGGTACAACAATACTTTAATTTTATAATTAGTTTTTGGTTTTTTTATACCTTCGGGACTTAATTCTATCTGTTTGTGAGAATGACCTTTATCTCTCATTCAACTGATGGTAAATAGTAAATTTTAGGTTATCCTTTAATATAAGTTAGTTAAAACAGGACACTCCGCAACTAACCATATTGTAAATATAATCACTGTAAACTATCATTATATCTTATTGTACTCACAGAAATAAGTTATCCAATAATTGTAGGCCTGGCTTATGTTGTATCTAACCTAGAACCTAATAAGTTAGACTTAACCTATTATATCTGCTTCTGAAACAGAAGGGTTCAGAAGCAGAAGTTCCTGGTGGAAGAGGATCGTCAATGCATTCTTCTTCCACCACTGATTTAACAATTTGATAGCCTACAACTGAAAAATGAAATGATTTCTTTCTTTTCTGATTTGTAAAGTATTACAACAGTGATGCGACAAAAATTATTAATTTTTAACAACTACACTATAATTACAGTGGTATTTCTATTCGCTTTACCTCTTTTTAAGTACTTTAGATTCCACTGTCAAGTGACGAATTGACGAATTTTGTACAATACAATTTTTTAAGAGCAGTATTTAGGCTGCACACCAAAACGCCGTCATGATTTGGTGTTCATCACCTAGAACCTTGTCCCTGGTCATTGATTCACGCTAAATCATTATTACATTATAACCATCTCTACTCAACGTCTTAAGACAGTTCGCAATCAACAGTGTTGCCAGACGTAATTTCAGACGCCAGGAAATTATTATTGTGTAATGTACGAAACTGTAAACTGCAGCAACAGTTATAAAATGTGTTTTCATGGATTTTAGTTTTTTGCTGGGGTACTTTCTCTGAGGTAGGATTGTTGTATTAATTATTATTAACTGTGAAATTTTGCACAACTCAACCGGGCTACGGCAACACTGTACTGCAAACAGAATTATGTAGATGTCCACTTGATGTGGTGGATGATTATAGAGAAAGTAGATCTATTGCATTGGTTGATCAGGTGGTCGACAGTTTAAAATATTTTTACTTTTACATTTAATTATTTTTCTATACACAGGACCGAAAGCATTAGTATTGCTGAATTATATCTTTTATAGAGCTCTACCGATGTAAACTGCGAGAATTCTAACATTGATTCTGGAAAGTTTTTACTTTAAATTTACTTTTGTACGACTCTTTTCACTTGTCTGCATTTTAAATATTCGGCTCGAACTTCGGGCTTTTTTGCAAATCTCGAGCCAAACCGAATAGTGCAATATCCGGCTCGAAAAAGCTCGAAGCTCGAATACTCGCACAACCTTAATATATGTTCAACTACCAATCGACCAAAAGAGTATATACCGGTACAGAATATTATGTTGCCACCTGCCACCTAACCCTCAAACCATTGTGAGTAGCAAATGATTCTGCAATTCTTTCAAAAATGGGTTTGGGTTAAAACTTCTGAAGAAAATATTTACTAGGTTAATTTTAGTGAATATTTCTGAAAAGAAACTTACTATGTTTCTATATAGGCAACACCATATGTTACATTCTATAAATAGTTTGAATATTAAGGAGTTTACCGATTGAAAAGGGGTGAAAATGAGTTAGTATTTGTCAGTTTCCTGATAAAATTTATTTAATATACATTAGTCTTATTTTTATTGTAAACTATAAAATTATCTGATCGATATTTGAACTTACGTTTAGTTTGAGCCAATGGGAAAGTGTCTTCACGTAGAGCAGTCCATACGTTCCCATAGGTGGGCAGCTCCAAGTTCCCTGCCAACTCCAAAACTGAGATCCCCAGGCTGAAAATATCGGCCTTAGGAGTAAACTCATCGATCCCACCAAGGATCAATTCAGGCGCCACATACTTCGCGTCGCCCTCTTTTAATACTTCTTTATCCTGCAAAATAATTAAGGTTTAGTCAAATTTAAAACGAGTTCGCACGCAGCACGCTGACGTGAGGGAAGTGAATTTCCACCTAACAACTTTTAAAACTCTATCTCAGTGTAAAAACATACATTTGTCCAATTCTTATTGAAATCTGAAAACATTGATTTTTTTGGCTGTTCTGATACTCCTGGTATCTTGGTACTTGCAAAGCTGGGAATACAATTTTGCGCATTATAAGGTTAGGAGAAGGTCCAGACAGGCTTAAAAGTAGGCGTGAGGTTGTTGGGGATGATAAAAGTACTCTAACAAAGGAATAACAGGCTTTTCTAGTATAAAACCCCCGTAAGACAACGTACTGTGTTTAGTCAATACACATTTTCTTTAATAACTCGGTAAATATTTATGCTAGAATGACGAGAGAGGGCTTAAACTTTCGCCTCTCTAATTCCCATCATTTTCCATGCTTTGATTTTACATCTGTGGCTTTTCTGACCCTTTTTGGGCCCAAAAACTCAAAATTTGAACGATTAATCCCCAAAAAAAGGGGTTTAGAGTTTTCCGATTGTTTTGCCCAACGAACTTGTCCAACTGATTACAGAAAGGTACGTCCCTACCAAATTTGAAGTAAATCGGACAAAAAATGTGACCGCTAGAGTGCAAACACATATATATACATATAAACACATATACATATATATATAAAATTTTGAACGACCCCCCAAAACGTGTTCAGGGGGTCACGTTAGGAGCTTCTATGGTGGTCCCGGGCTTAAGTTTCACCGTGCGGGTCATACTAATAGTTCACTTTCCAAAGGAAATTCACTAATTATAAGAGAACACATGAAACTTTTTTGGTTTGTATTCGTTATTCAAAACAAATAATTGTTGATATAATTTATATATTAGACGAATACTAATAATGTACAGCATGAAGATGTCTAATAATGAATACTTTTGACTTTTTCAAAAATGGGATTTCAAGGAGAAAATTCAAAGGTAATCCAGTTAACTATTTGTATCAAAGATAACATGATTATTGGAGCAGACGACCTCGAGCACATAGGGTAGCACTGACTGTTGGGTTAGCTTACAAATTTGTTAATATTTTACAGGGTATTTATTTAGAAAAACTGAAGTATATTTACTAAATATTGTACTAACCTACTATTACACTGTTTTTGAGTTAGGTGAGCTATCAATTGTAAATGTATAACAGATAAGGCTTCCCTTGTTTTTCTTCTTGAACGGTTAACCAAATTGCAGATAAATATTTGTTTTCACTTTCTTTTCACAGGAATAAGGAGATGGTAGGAAATATCATTTAACTAACAAACTAAATTTTAATTAGGCCTAATAAAATTTATAGGAATTTGATTTGATGGGTTGCTTATACGATGATGATAAAATACCCCCGTCGCAGCAAACCTGCGTACTCAGCGAATTTCCTATGCATGAATATATTTCTTACCACCACATAAAGCCACTTACCAAGTTTCATAAAAATACATAAATAACTAAGTGATATATAGCATTTTATTTATTCTCCATAAGAATAACATTAGGACTGAGAACGCAGGTTTGCTGCAACAAGGAAGATGAATTTTTTTTTGCAATTATCAATATAACTCAACCAGGTGAAGCTACATACCAAGTTTTAATGATTTATGTTCATAATTAAGGGAGATATAAAGCTTTATGTATTCTCCATAAGAATAACATTAGGGATGAGGATGCAGGTTTGCTGCTAAGAGGATAATCAACAAAAAATCAATTTGTTGTGCAAATATCAATATATCAGTACTAGTTGAAGCCACATACCAAGTTTCATCAATATTCATTCATTAATAATAGAGATATAAAATTTTAAATATTCTCCATAAGGATAACATTGGACAACGTACTATGTTTAGCACTTTGAATTACTCGGCAACGGTTGGACGTAGAATCACAATTTAAACACCAAAATGATTGTTTTATAGAGCTAAACTAATTGGTAAAAGTAAATGTGAAGTTTACAGTACAATTAATTGAGGACAAGTTAAAAACCATTTTCCCATAAGATTAACATGGGAGATTTTATGAACACGTTTTTTGGATTTTCTCTGCAACCACTTAACCTAGGTTAATGATTCAAAATACCAAATTATTTGTTTTTTAAGCTCTATAAAATGGCTAAAACTAAAATTGAGTGTTTTTTTTTAAATTTTAGGGGGAAAAATTCAAAAAACTGATTTTTGAAAAGTTTAAAACCCCCATAAAACCCCCTTCCCATAGTCCGATCAATCTGGTTTTCGAACTTAAAGTCATAAATGTTACTCTACACATTTGTGCCAAATTTAATCAAAATCGGGCGTTTCTTTCAAAAGTTATCACGGTAACGGACACACACACACACACACACATATATATATATATATATATATATAAAAATTTGAACGAATGGTGTTTTTGGCATCTGGTAACCTAAAACAAAAAGTTATCATGGTCTTGGGCTTAAGTCTTACCATGCCACCTACGGTAATAGCTTCTTCCCTATAGGGGAAATTCGCTAAAAGTAAACATATTTTCGCTTTGAAATAAAAATGATTATGAATAGAGAATTCAAATCAATCATGTTGGTGACTTATTTTTAGTTATTTAATTATCTAAAAGCAAAAACCACTGATATAACTTTCAGTGCAAGTTGGCAGATTGAAATTAAGAGCTGAATTGGGTACAGAATATTCTTTCTACAAAACTGTTCATCAATGTCATTAGAAGCTTCTTTATGAAAAGGCTAAAATTAAGAGCTGAATTGGGTACAGAATATTCTTTCTACAAAACTGTTCATCAATGTCATTTGAAGCTTCTTTATGAAAAGGCTAAAATTAAGAGCTGAATTGGGTACAGAATATTCTTTCTACAAAACTGTTCATCAATGTCATTTGAAGCTTCTTTATGAAAAGGCTAAAATGTAATTAACATTGGCGTTATAAAATGTAAAACTTATATGAGTATGAAATATGAGGTTTTAATCTGTTTAAAGTTCAAACTAGCTCATTCAACTTACCTGTCCAAAACGCAACATCAGCCCAAAATCGCTGAGTTTGAACAAGTTGTCTTGCCCAAGCAAAATGTTTTCAACTTTGACATCAAAATGTCCTCTTCCAGATTCATGAATGTGATCAAGTGCCTAGGAAAAAAGTGGATAAACATTGAAATCATCTTAAGAATAAGTATAGTGAGCTACTTATCGCCAGTTATTTGCGTTTGTGAGGAACTTTAGTTGGTACAATGATGTACAATTAATTTCAACCACTTTCTTTATATAATCCTGGTCACATTTAAGCCATTTTTACCCACATCATAAAATATATCTACATATTGTTTACCATGTGATTGGATATACATACTGTTCAGGTATTGAATTTTACTGAAGTTGAATTAAGTTTAGTTCATTAACCCTTAGCACTCCGACGTCCGATATATCGGCCGTCGCTGTTTCAGCCAAAGTACTCATCCTCTAGTACTTTCAGTAAAGTACCTGGAGTTTTTGGCAGTGACCAAAAATTTTTATCCAGAGTGGAAAGGGTTAATAAGGTAAGGTTTGTTATTTATGTTTATGCCAACTATCATGCCTCCAACTCTACTAACCCAAATTAAAGTTTTCGGTAGTTTAAAACTAGTGCAGATCAAATATATTGAAAGGATACATTATACAAATAAAGTTATGGTAATAGTAGAAAATTAAATTAAATTTGTTTGAATAAAATATGGTCGTTTGCATAAACTAAGTTACGAATTCAAAACCCTCGTATGGTTTGCATCAATTCTGTTTAGCTTAATTGACATTTTACTTTAACAGGTATTAATGGCTAGCCACATAATTTCTGGCATTATATTGCAATTATTTTAATTTGTGTGCTAAATCCAATTTTGTACAAACCCATTAATGTAGGCTAGCCAAACATTATTACACTAGTGACTGTAAAAAGGATTTCCATGGAAGTTGCTTGAAAATGAGCAAAGCTGATGTCGAGTGCATTACCGGTGAGGGGATTGTTTGGAGATGTGAGCCATGTGCTGTGACGAGGAGGAAAAGTTTAAGGTTTGATTCGGAAGTGCAGGAAGGTAAGCTTTCCTTAGAAGATATAATGAAAAAAATTATTGAAATTTCTGAAAATCAAAAAATCCAGGAACAAAACTTTAATAAGTCTAATGAGCTTTTAAGCGAAAAAATTGATGAAAACACTAAGCATGTAAAAGAACAAAATGTTTCGTTTGAAAAGTGTTTAAAGGTTATAGATAATCTTTTAACTGAAAACAAGCAGTTGAGTAAAAAAGTACTGGGTTTGGAAAAGCGATTGGAGGAAATGGAACAATACTCGAGATTGAACGCTGTGGAAATTCACGGAATTCCGATCCAGCCCGGTGAAGATGTAATTGGTGTAGTGAAGGAGGTTGGCAAAGCCCTGGACATGGAGGTGACGGGCACCATGATCGACGCCTGTCATCGTTTGGGAAGCAAACCGAGGCCTGATAATTCACCGCCCGGGATTATCGTAAAGTTTGTTCGCCGACTGGACAAAGAGGAGTTCCTACGGAAACGACGTATAAAGAGAGACCTATCCACGAGACACATGAAGATGACGATGGACCAGACTGTGTACATTAATGAAGCCCTGACACCGGAGAGGCGGCGGCTTTTGGCGGCGGCGCGGCAAGTCAAGAGAGACAAGAACTTCTGACACCTGTGGGTCCGCGGAGGAAAAATATTTATTCGTAAAGAAGATGGATCAACTGTAATACAGGTGACTTGCCAGGCTGACCTTAATAAAATTGTATAGGAATGTTAACAAGTCAGAGTTGGAATTCATGTATATAGAATGTATAAGAAGCATGCATTTAATTTTTAGCATTTTTAATTTATAAACTTCTTTAACTTCAGAATTGATTTTTCCTAAAGAGTACTTATTTATATACAAGCAAATAAGATTTTAAAACAAAAGTTAACAATTTCACAAAATTGTATTTTATAGGTACATGCATTTATAATGTACAATTGTAACGTTTTTTGTTTTAAAGTATAAACAGGCTCAGATGAAAACTTTGTAATAATTCACCAAAATATTAGGAGCCTTAGGAAAAATTTTGATTTTTTTATTACTGAATTATCCAGTTATAAACAATTTCCAGAAGTGATAATTTTGTCAGAAGTTTGGATTAATTCTACTGAAGCATGTTTATATGAAATTCCAAACTATACAATGCATGTTAAATGTAGTGATAATTATAGGGCAGGTGGCATTGTTGTTTATTTAAAAAATATTTTATTAGATATTAATTGTTTAGAGTTGAAATCTGAGACAGCAGATGCGTTGTTAATATCATTCCAGTTTTCCGGTCAAAAGTTTCATATAGCAGCGCTATATCGATTTCATTTTATTTCGGCAGATTTATTCAACAATGAATTTAGAAACTTGTTTACTGATAAGAATAGTGTTTTTAGAAATATAAGCAATCTATTTTGGATAGGGGACATTAATGTAAATTTGTTAGACAGTAGTAGTAGTACTGATAATTATATAACTTTGTTAGCAAGTAATGGTCTGGAAAGTTTAATTAATGAACCTACACGAATAACAGGTCAATCTGAAACGTGTTTAGACCACGTGTTCTCAAGAGTAGGGAAAAAGAGCAGGATTGAAGTGGTTGCGACTGTTATTCATGCAGATATCACTGATCATTCGCTGATAAGAGTTGTGGTGAGCGTGGCGGTGGTGGGCGCGGGGGCGGCGAGCGGTGATCCTGGGTTGACCCCTCCCGCCCCCTCGCCACGCTACCGCACTGACTACGCCCGGCTCAATCAGCTGTTAGCAAATGCCGACTGGTCTGTTGTGTATGACGCAACTGATGCTTCGACTGCCTTTGACGATTTCTTTCATGTCTTACAGAATTTTATTGGTCAAAGCAGAGTAAAAATGATTTGCAACTATAAGAAATTTAAGAAACTTAAGCCGTGGATGAACGATTTCATTTGCTCTAAAGTTAAGAAAAGAAATCATATTTTTAAATTGGTAAAAAATCACCCGAACAATGAAAACTTAAAAAATTATTATACAAATTTCAGAAATAAGCTCCATACTGAAATTAAAAAGTTAAAGGATAACTATTACAAGCAAAGGTTGGAGAAGTGTACTGGTAATTCTAAGACAACTTGGAAAACATTAAATGAGATAACTGGTCAATCAAAGGTTACAGATAAAGGAGTCAAATTAGAAATTAATAATGCTATGGTTGAGGATTCGCTGACTGTAGCCAATGAGTTTAATACGTATTTTTTGGATATAGTAAATAATCTAGATTTAAATAAGTTGCTGGGTGCATCTGACATGTTTTATTCTTTACATTACAAAAATATATTTCCTGTAAAAAAACAGGTTAGGTCAATGTTTATTGAGCCAGTTCTGCCTGATGAATTGCGCTCAACCATAAATTCTCTAAAAAATAATACTTCTCCAGGTATTGATGGAATTAGGTCTCTGCTCATTAAAGAAATTGCTTCAACGATCTCGCACGTGCTTTTATTTATAATCAACTTAAGCTTTACAAGTGGAATTTTTCCGTCTACTTTAAAAAATGCAGTAGTTATTCCTATTTTTAAGGCTGGTTTAAAATCACAATGTAATAATTATAGGCCAATATCTTTTTGCTGTCATGCTTTTCTAAGATATTTGAGAAATTAATGAAGAAAAAATTGTTATCATTTTTAGAAAGTACCAAGTTTTTTAGTATTAAGCAATTTGGATTTAGAGCCGGAATGAATACCGAGAACGCTTTGTTAAATTTTATGACTGATGTATATAAAGGTATAAATGAAAATAAAAGTGTAAGTGGGCTTTTCCTTGATATAAAAAAAGCTTTTGACACTGTGGATCATAGTATTTTGTTACAAAAGCTGTACAACAATGGTATTAGGGGAGCAGCTTATGAATGGTTCAAGAGCTATCTACTAGATAGAAAACAGTGTGTTAGGATTAATTTAGTGTTAAGTGAAATGGGAGTTATTAAAAATGGGGTTCCCCAAGGATCTGTTTTAGGGGCTATTTTGTTTATAATATACATAAATGATCTTTGTGAAGCCAATTTTCAATGAAATCTGACCTCATTTGCTGACGACACGGCATTATGCTACTCTGAAAATAATTGGGAAATAGTTCAGCGGGCAATGAACAAAGACCTTGAAGCGCTCCAATGGTGGTTCACTGTGAACCGGCTAATGTTGAGTGCCGAAAAAACAAAATACATTAATTTCAACTTCAAGAAAAATATAAAATTTAGAGACAGCATTATGTATAAGTGTGCTGATTGCTTAAATAAGCACACGATATGTACATTAAAATGTGCTGTTGTAGATCAAATTGGCGATATAAAATACCTAGGACTGCATGTTGACAGTGAGCTAGGATGGAAAATTCACATAACAAAACTCAAGAATAAGATCAACAATGCAATATGATATTTTTACTTTTTAAAGGATCTCAGTAATAGTAAAGTTCTGCGTATCTTATATTTTGCTTTAGTACAAAGTAGAATCGATTACGGCATAGTCTTTTGGGGTAATACCTATGAGTCATATACTAAACCATTATATTTGCAGCAGAAACATATTTTACGATTGATTTCATACAAAAACAGATATGAACCATCAAAACCTCTTTTCATAAGTCAGAGAATTCTTCCGTTTAAATATATTTATGTTTATAAAGTTCTGAAACTTTTCTACAATAAAAGTGGAAATATGCCTCAAAATGAGAATGAGTATAGAAAAAAATTAAGAAAAGCTAACCAGTTTTTTATTCCCAAGCCAACCAATACATTTTTTACAAAAACTTTCAATTTTATAGCTCCGAAACTGTTTAACAAACTTCCTGAAAATGTAAAGATTGCATTTAATATTCAAATTTTTTTAAGTAGATTAAGGAAATGGTTATTTCAACTAGAGGATATTGATTTTTTATTTCAAATTCAGCAATAGTTTTATTTTTGATATTATAGCTAAGTAAATTTATAAGGGCGCACTTTGGAGGACTATGCCACACAGGGACTATGCATTGCATGCAATGAGCTTTGACGGCACCTGGGGAGTCCCAACTCCGGAGGCAAGCCTCCGGGGAGGGCCATGAGCCGCCTGGTGGCACAAGTGCGGTGCGCGGTTTGAAAGAGTAAACCTTAGAATATTATAATACATGTATAATTTATATGATAGACTATATGAATCTACAAATACAGTTTTATTTATTTTCTGTAATTAGTTTTTATGCATTGAGCCCATGCTTAATTTCAGTGTTTATGTGAGAAAATAAGGCACGTAAAATATTTAATTTTGTATTTATTTTTTATTTTTTGTATACACATAGGTTGTCTGAGACAATTGTGTTTATTATATTTCGATCATTTCTGTTCGCTTACTTTACTTTATGTTATTTTAATTTAAGTGATGGAACCTCAAAACAGGCATTGCCTTAAGAGGCCCTATTGTTTTCTCATTATTTTATTTTTATTTTTATGTCAGCCTGACAAGTAAAATGGACATTATTATTTATTTAAGTTACAAACAAGCTGCGTAATTAAAAATAAAGTTACAACTATGTATTTTCGTTATGTATTATGAGAAAATAAAAATATTCTATTCTATTCTATTCTATACTTAGGCCTGGGGATTAACTTCAAATTATATTTAACAACAGGCAAAGGTATTAATGTTACTTTAAAGTAAAGTTACTATTTGTTAGCTTCAGTAGTATTTCCAGTTTATCTAGCCCTTTCTTTATCAAATATTGTAGGCATTTACTTTAGGCATTTAACCTAGAAGAATCCTAATTGGTAATGATAGCAAATTGTTTTTGGTTATTTATTAGCCTATGCCTGAAGTTAGTTGTTGATAATTAGTAGTTTGGGGGTAAATTTGGGGTCTTAACATTTTCACCCTTATTAGCCATGAGTATTGCCAATTCCTATAAGGTACAGTAGAACTAGTCCGTCACCAAACGCGACCAAAAGTATGGTCGGAACACAAAAAAGGTCGGATTATTTGGAGACGATAAAAACGGGATGCGGGCCATCCCGTAAGAGATTTTTGAAAATTAGGGAAAAATACTGATTTTTAGGAACTTAGGAGTAGTTTTAAGCTCCGTGGTTATTAAACTCACTGTTAATAATGTTACTTTTAATTTGGTCTTTGATACAGTAATTTGTTTTGGGGTTAGGAAGCTATAAAAATTATGATGCTTTCTTAAGGATAAGTCGACCTTCTTAGATAGTACAGTAACAAGACTAGGGTATAAGACAATGTTGGAAATAAATTCTTTCAAAAACATAAGTAAAATACACATATGTTGTTTAATTTTAAGAAAGTTAAGCATTTGAATTTACTTAAAAGGCAAAAAAATAGGCATCGCCTACGGTTAGCTATTTATACTTACTTTTCATACTTTTTCTAACGAATGGATCCTTCTCAAAATATGAAATATCTCTTTTATTAATTCTAAAAATTGATCGATAGGCATTCTGAATGAAAAACAATTCATAAAAGAGCAAATCAGGTACAGATAAAATGAAAACGTGTCAAATGGGCGCCCCGAGAGGGTTGGTCGGAACAACAAGACGTCTGCTCGCCTTAGTTATGTGGGATACAGCATCAGGTATCTTTGTCTCTTTTCTATGTAATGCTCCATCTCTTTTCAACTAACGAGTGGTTACCGCCGGTATCCCCTTAAAGCATATTGTCTGTTCTTAAGGGTCATACTCTGTTTCAGCCTCATCGTACTTGACAGTCGGATCGCATAACACGTCGCCTGTAAATAAAATCTCACTGTATAACATCGGCCGTAATTGACAATCCCACGAAACCGTATAAAAATATAATGACGATCACACTACTATCCGCCGAAACATACGACTGGACCACAGGATATCGGCCGTAATTGACGATCGCACCACGTGATACAGGCCACAAATGACGATCGCACCGCGTAATCATGGCCATAAAATACGATAGCATGGCGTACATAAGGATATAATCCCGTTCCAAAATAATCGCAAGGTAAAATAAATCCCGCCCGAAAAATGGGTTTATTTTTTGCCTGAAATGTCGGGTCTTGTCCATCCCTAATCACGGGCTAAGGAACAACTAAACCTGTAAAATTGAGAATGAAGCAGGTGTGGTGACGGGAGAGACGTGCGGATCAAAAATTCCCTCTACCCAATTGATCACCACACTTCCAAGGTTATAAAAAGCCTAGTCAGCCTAAAGGTTAATCAGACCCTGACCACTTAAGGTGACTTTAGCGGGGTTCTACTGTAGTTCGAAGACTTATGGCATGTTATTTGTATCCTGGTTTCCTTGACCGGTCATGACTTATCATTATCCTAAGGTAATACTAATGTTTAAAATGTCTCACCTGTAAGATGTCGCCAAGAACATTCCAACACGACTGTTCTGACAATGGCATTCCCTCCTCAATGCTTGGTTTGCATAGCTCCAGCTGCATGAATACAAATCTATCTTCTTCCCATGCTTTGTAGAGTGTTACAATGTTCGGATGGTGGGACAGTGACTGATGATGATCTACTTCTCGGATCTTTTGTTTTCTTTAGTAACCATAATCAAATATACTATAGGACTTGTAGGTATTTAAGTAGTTAAAACATAGGCTAAATGTTTTTATAATGATTTGTGATAAATATCTCTTATATGTCATTAAAAAGTAGAAAATTCCGTAACAATTAATCAACAATATGTTTTAATGTGTTAAGTTTTCAGTGACAGAACCATGACCTCCTATGTTCATCCAATGTTATCCTGGTATGTACTAATCTTTACTACAGCAGAGTCTCGATTATCCGACCTAAAACGGCCGCGGTAAGGTCGGGTAGGTGAGAACGTTGGATAACACGGAAAATAATAAAGACAATGTTAAAAATTCATTTTTTTTCCAGGCGCGCGGAAATTGATCATTTGATCGTGCACGGTTACAGTCGGATAACACGGAAAATAATTTTTTTTTCTAGGCATGCAGAAATCGATCGTTCAATCGTGCACGGGGATGGTCGGATAGTCGAGACTCTACTGTTGAAGTCTGGGTAAAGTTTAGGAGCAATAAAAAAAAGCCTGGTTAAAGAGGAAGGAATATCTTGTTACTCATTCAGAATAATAAGAGCTAAATATTTTAAATGTAATGGTACAATAATAAAATAAAATTGTCAACTGTAACTTATGTCAATATACAAGCTTCCACATACAGTAGACTCCCTCTAGTCCGGTCTCAATTGGTTCGGCCAGCCTCGTGGAAAAAGTCAACTGCCGGCAGGAGATTTGCACACAGCAGATATCGACAGGACTAAACTTGTTTGTTTAGTTTCCGAACAAAACATAAATTAAACCTCCCTCTTCAGTTGGCTGCATCTTGGTTGCTTAAACCATCTAACAAGTTTATTTTATGTAAGCTACAGGTATGCTATTATAGGTCGGTATTTTACAATTACAAAATACCAACGGTTAGTTCAGATTGTGTAATCCGGCTGAGGGTCCGGTCTAGAGGAAATCTACTGTATATTCGTGAACATAACAGATCAAAATATGTGAAGATTACTACTCACCGATCAAATTCATTCTTGAATGGTTCTTTGGAAATCTTCATCGCATACAGTTTGTCATCGTCTACTGATTTGACTTTGATTACGGATCCAAAAGATCCTTCTCCTAGTTTTCCACATGTGCGAAAACACTGCTCAAAATAGCTGTCATCACTGTTGGAATCGTAAATGCGGCTTGGGTCTGATTAAAAATTAAGGAAAGTATTATTTATGGCCAACATGATAATCTTGGCAGCGTAGACATCATACAACAGAACCACACAATATTTAATCCAGTATCGGTAATGAGGGATGGTAAAGAAATATGTATATCAATGTTTAAATACGGTTTTAGACACTTTTGATACCTTTTAATTTATGCAATTAACCTGCAAGAGCTCAAAGAGCGGTCTATAACTTGGTACTTCTTTATAACAAAAAATATATATTTTTGATCTTTTGGAATCTTCCCGGAGTAACTGGGATTCTCAAGGCCTGGTTATATTAATTACTTATCCTTAATCCTGTTTGAATAAATGTGTTTATAAAAAACTTCAGAGATTATTACAAATGATTTTGTTTTTAAGAAATGGGCTCAAGGTAACAAACTAATCATGTCTTGTTAACATTTGGGCTGTTTGCGCCTAGCTCTATTTTATGCTCATGTATCTGTTTGATTATATGATCAAACGTGAAATTTTTCAAATATGTGACTCGTACTAAGTCCTGACTCATTTTAGTACAGTAGAACCTCGATAACTCGAACCTCAGGGGGAACGGGAAAAATTCAAGTTATCGAATATTTCGAAATATCGAGGTTCAACTTATCAAGGTGTTTTTCCACAGACTTCGACTTACTGAGGGTCACGGTAACGCAATAATAGATGGGTCATGGAAGGGTAGAATCCTTACATCATTTTGTGCTTTGTATCACAAATAACTATACCGTATAATAATTATTACTAAAATTAAGAAGGATTTGAACAATTTTGAATGTCTAAAATAAGTCTGGAAATATTTTGTAAAGCTTCTTTGGTTAGCATAGTAATGATATACTTCCTTCAGGGAAAATATTGTAGAGTAGGAAAGTAAACAAATAATGACTTACAGGTCGGTATTTTGGTGTTGTTTTCCCCGTTCGACCACTTCCTGTCTATATTCTAGACTTTTTTGCTCACTTCTTATCACCTACCCCAAACAAATCCCTCCCCCTTACGGAAGTCAGTTCTGGCCAACTGTGCATCAATTTAAATTTGGATGAACATCAAATGTTCTGTAGACTCTAGGTTATTAAAATTTTTTATATATACTAAAAGCCATGACTAGATAAACTACAATTGTAGTATATGTAATCATTGCTAAAAGGGAACAAAACATAATAACAATTTCGGGATGACACCTTGACGCGAACGTGCGAGGTGACGGGTTGTCGTGTACGGAGGCGTCTAATCGTCACTTCCAAAGAGAGGAGGTGACACCTTGTCGGGGTTACACCTTGACGCGAGCGTGAGAGGTGGCGGTTTGACGTCGATGCAACCGACAACTTGACACCACAGCAAATCGCCACCCCGATAGGCTCCTCCCTTTGAACTAAAATTACATATTTGCACACATAATCAATTTGTTTAACACTGCAATATAGACAGATTCTTAGACTTTATACTTGGTATGGTCCAACAAAACCGCTGATGATTTTTGTGGTGAATGGTTCTATCAGTGGTTTTAAACTATTTCAACTTTATTAATAGAGGCGGCATAAAAAATTTATAATGCATGAATTCTACTAAACATATTTTTCAGCTCGCTTCAATGCTGTTTGTCATGTTTATAATAATTCTAAGGTAGGTAAAAAACTTTCGCAATACCGCAGAAGTAGTCATTATAGAAATGATTTTGCAATTTCGTCAAAACATCATCGAAAAATTTGAACACAATCCCCTTAGTAGTTAAAAATAAGTTTCACTGGGGGGTGAAGTGAAAATGTGTTTCATGTGCAAGCTGCAGTTGGTTTATACGCATAATGCAAGACAGTTTTCAAAGCGTACTCTTTTGTGTCTATATCATTGCATTTTTTCCGTTACTAGATGGGAACTGACGAAATGTTGTTGAGTTTGTCATTATGTATTGCTAGATTCAAAGTGATGTGATTGATTATTGTGAGAATTTGACCAATCCCGCAAATCACACTTCGCATAGAATTTACATATTATTTATTTTCTATGCCGCCTTCATGAGAAAAGTTGAATAGTTGAAACCACTGATATGAAAAAATGGTAGTACCTAAAGAACCGTTCACCGAAAAATCATCTCTCTAACCAATGAAATAGCTGTGCTGTCACAAAACAAAATGTGAGCGCTATTTTTGGACCACCCGTTATACGATTAGGCCTACTAGCAGTTTCCCGTGGCTACGCACACGCTCAAACTGAGGTTATAAACCAGTTTCTTGTTGTTGCCTTTAAGACGAAACCCCAAAGAATAAATTATAAGGTAAAACTGCAACATATATGCTTTATTACAGTTATTACTTATTTAGTTTTATCAGTTGGTATGTTAAAAAATTAAGACGCTATTATGAAGGTTTATTAAGATGGCTTATAAGGACTATGAAACGGCTACCTATCATGAAGACGTTACACTTTTTTGGAGTTGAGATTTCTGAAACAAATTTACGAAAATTGTTCATTTAAAGTAATAGGATTTTTAAATTTAAAAGTCGAATGAAGCCAATCTAAAATTTTATTTGTAGCCACAAAGATACAATTCCTAGCATATCATAAATTTATTTGAAAACATACTTGATCTTTGCACGGGTTACAGAGAATATATGAATCCTGATGTGTCGGCTTTATCAGCCTTTAACTTGCGAAACCTACTCTTTGTGTCATCTTCTTTGTTTACGTTTTAAAAGTCAACTAAAATTGAAATGAAAAATTTTAAAGTGATTACTTTTAATATATTTCGATTTTAAACTTTATTCATAGTATCATAGGCACTTCTATCAGAAAAAATATGAGTGACTTTGAAATTTCATTTAGGTTTGATGAGAAATAAAATCGCTAGGCTTTCTGAACATCGAGGTGGAAGATTCGATCAAAATTTACGAAACTTGTAATTTTTTTCGCTACTTTAAACGTTTATTTCTCGATTATTATACCATTCTAAAAGAAATTGTCGTATACTTTGGTGTTTTTTAACGTGTTAAAACGGAATTAGATCAAATTAGGGCTTTAAATTTCTTTTTTGGTGGGTCGAAAAATCGCCTCATTTTCCTTTGTGTTAATAGTTACTCACGTCGCGTCGTCATTCGCTCGTCGTCTGCTGGTGGACTTGGCGACGAGACACGACCGTGCCTCTAAATTAATGTAGTTTTAAATACGGTAGAAGATTAAACATGAATAATTTATAATTTTTAAAAGTTTATTATTTGTTTTAAGCATGGTAGCGCTGATAAGCCAAGTGGAGAAAGCCTATTTTTGCGTTAAAAGAAGACGGAAACAGATGGAGCGGGGTGGCAGGTTGTCGGGGTGACACCTTGACGCGAGTGTGCGAGGTGACGGTTTGTCGTGAACGGCGACGACAGATCGTCACCTGGGAGTAGAGAAGGTGACGGGTTGTCGGGGTGACACCTTGATGCAAGCGTGCGAGGTGACAGGTTGTCGCCTGTGGCCAAAATGCCGAGGTGGCGGGTTGTCGGGGTGACACCTAGACGGCTTCCCCACTTTTCTATTCTTCATGTCAACAGCCTCAAATAATCTTCAACTTTTCCTCATAGGGTTGAGTTTTGCCAAACTGCAAACACTTAGTAAAAACACTACCTAAAAACTATCCAGAATCTCTAAACTCGCACTAACTGACACCGGACACAAATCTAATCAAATCAAAACCACTTTATTTAAGAAAAATACATAATTTGCAACAACATGAGACTGTTCCTTATTTATTAAATTAAATCCTCACATATGTGAAACCCGTGCACGAGGATGAGTGTGTTGCTCATCAATATCAATTTGTAGGTTGTTTTACCGACACCAGGAGCACCCAGAAAGAGATGTAGTGGGGAGGGAGGGTTGGAATTTCCGGCTGCAAAATAAGTCACTGGAGGTTTGGTGAATGAACAACTTTGACTTAAAGAGGTTCTCTAGCCAATACTTCGACTTGTAGAGGTACAGAGATTGTAATTATTCGAGTTATAGAGGTTCTACAGCTAAAACTTTTGACTTATAGAGGTGCGGCGACAGGCTGATAATAGTGCACAAATTTGAGTTATCGAGGTGTTTCCTACTAACCCTTCGACTTATAGAGGTAACATAGCATTAGGTAGGCACGTTCAGGGGGAATGATAAAAATTTGAGTTATCAAGGAATTCGACTTATAGAGGTTCGAGTTATCGAGGTTCCACTGTATTTGAGAATACGTTTAACTGATTATAGGTTAACTGTACTTTAATGATTTATGAATTTGCAGAAGAAAATATTGGTCATAATTTTAATAGAGTATTACACCATTAGAGTGTTATTATTAAACTTTTTAATTGTTTAATAAATTAAAATTTCTATAAAATAACTAAAATTTGGGAATATTTATAGGAACCTGAAAATATACCCAGATGTTTGATTCCTGGGTATCAAAGCAAGAGGAAAATACAACAATTGAAAGTAAAAGAAGTCTTCATAGTTTTTAACAGAATTCAGAGTATAAATTTTAAAAATACGAAGGTAAGGCCTGAAATATATTAATTAATGGCATTGTTTAAAACTTTTTAATTCCTATATCAAAACATTACATTTTCTATTTATTTTAGAAGGGTACATAAAAACTGGATAAACATACTGGGTATATAAACTGGATCTATAAAAATTGTAGATCATATAAGTTACGTTAAAATAATAAAAATGACCTGTTAGGCCTATTTGGCAGTTAAGTCTAGAAAGGATACACAAATTTGGAGTAAGCCAAATGAACTCCGCATTCACCAAATACTCCATGTTTGTGAAGTGTTTGCCTTTTATCTTTGGAGGAACAATTTTTCTTTTTTTCTGGCCATCCTGGAAAAAACAAATTATTAAACATCCTCTTGCACTGATTTATTTTAAGAAAGACAAAGTACACAGAGTATGCTAAGGCAATTGTTTGTTCTACGTAGAATTTAAACATCATAATGCCACTCCAAGTGTAGGCCCTACATACCTTTCCTTACGACAGCATAAACATCACGTAACAATAATCATACAACCAACATATGGATATCACATGAGATATGTGCACTCGTGAACTAAACTAGTTGTTCGGGGTTGGAAATAAATTATATCATCTAAAAATAAGAGGAGGAGGAGTCCAGATAAAAAATTAGCCAATATCTGACCTGACATACCCTTCCTAAGCCAATCCATCTGACCGGGTGTGTCATCAGCGACTTCTTGACAAGCTTTACGCCTATGGAATCATTGGTGCACTCCATAGCTGGTTTTCCAGCTACCTAAGTAATCGGCAGCTTTCTGTGAGGTTTGCCTCGACCACATCTGAGGCCTTCATCGGAACATCGGGAGTACCGCAGGGGTCAATCCTGGGGCCTACACTTTTCAACATTGTTATAAATGACATTGTGTACTGTATTTCTACCAATTGTCTTCTGTTTGTGGATGATATTAAGGTTTTCAATGTCATTGGCTCTGCACAGGACTTTAGTGCACTTCAGGGTGATCTTCAGGCCATTAATGAGTGGTGTACAGATAACAGAATGAGCTTGAACTTGAAAAAGTGCATCGCCTTTACCTTTCACAGAATAACTGCTCCTCGATTGCATGCCTACAGATTGGAGGCTAATGTTCTTGCTAGGCCTGCATCCGTCAGGGATCTTGGGGTAGAGGTACTGCCATCCTTGAGTTGTGAGGCCCATGTCGAAAGAGTTTGCTTGCAAGATGGTAGGGCTCCGGGACTTCTTGTTCGTTCCTCAAGACATCTTTCCCAGTTTCGTACACTTAGAACCCTGTACTATTGTAACGTGAGACCTTTGTTGGAGTACTGCTCCATAGTATGGGCTCCTCATCAAGTCACTCTTCGTGATTGTCTCCAGGGGATTCAAAACAGATTTTTGAGACTGGTGGTATTCCGTGTCGGCTACCGATATCTTGAAGTTCCATTGAGCGAGATATCCGATATGCTGAATCTTCCGAGCTTGCAAACCAGACGTGATGTTCAAGATGTGGTTTTCCTCTACAAGCTGGTTAATGGACTTGTGGACTGCCCCTATCTGCTTGAGAGGATTTACTTTCATGTTCCTTCTTCTAAAAGATCCAAAGACCTGTTTGCACGGAGGCAACACAGTACCAACTACGCCCAGCAGTCAACTTTAGCTCGCATCCAGCATCTTGGCAACGTTGTTTCACCGCATGTGGACTTTTTTGCCTCCAGTGAATGGACTGTCAGGCGCCTGGTTGTTGCCTTGCACTGAGTTGGGTTCTTCTTATGGTTTTTGTTCTTGTGAGATGAGAGTTCTTTCAGTTTAGATGTATTAGTTGTTGTTGTTTATATAAGCATATATTTATATTGTACATTAGTTGCTACTATGTTGTATTATTGTTATACCAAGTTATATTTGAATATTTTTGTTACTATGTTGAACAAGGGAAACACTATATATTTTATTTGTCTTTTTTTTAGCATTAGGAATGATTTGACTTTGACTTTGATACATTATTGTAAAATGGTTTTACCGTGTATGAATAAATAAATAAATAAATCCAACCCAACCTCTCCTAACAAAAAATGACAAACATGATCATGTAATTTTTTATCCTGAATTTTTAACAACTTAGGGAACCGAGATCGTATTTGCTTATATATAAAATTTGGAAAAAACTAATCATATTTTATCCTAGACAGGGCTTGATTTAAAAAAAATATGACTATTTCAAGCTGAATAGGCTACATACATACAGCTAATACCCAGGCATTCACTGATTGGGCCTGATGATGACCGGTGTGACTGGTTTAAAACAATCGCATTGTACCATATTTTTGTATATTTTCCGTCTTGTTTGTAAATACAGTATAAGTAAAAAAATTTTTTGTGTTGCGAGATGTAGTTTTATATTATCCTGTTAATTGTGACAACACTTATTATGCTACTCAAAAAACGATTTATTTCTAGAGAAAGTATTTTTGTACCTATTGTAAGGCAGCCTAATAAAACTATTTTTTGTTGCTAATAACTATAAATAATTAAATAGACTGTTAACAGGGTTCCCACTTAAACTTAATAATCAAATTCACGGGTTAGTCATAGTTTTCAAGGTCTAAAAATTGTCAATTTCACGGTCGAAATATAAAAAGCATAACCTATACCGGTTGTGAAACAACAACGCAGACGCGGCGCATCGGTCAAATACTAGTTAAAACATTCCCACATTCCAATTACGATGTCACAGTAAATACCATAAAAGTGAACCTTTAAAAAAATAAGAACTAAAGAACTCTATAAGAGTATCTTTGTTTTATTGTCGTCGTGAGTCATCGGTCTATCGGTTATCGGTTGCTGATGCTGGCGGTTTCTACTTTGCTCAGTGTTGCCAATCATCTTTTCCCGAATTACCCTCGATCCTCGTCAAAATTACCCTCAAAATCTAAACTCCTGTATTTGAGTAAAGAGTGCTAATGAAACAAAGGAAATGTGCTTGGAATTTGATTGTAATATTTTCTGATTGTAATATTTTTTGTTTTTCAAGTTGACCAATTGATCATTTTGACCAAAAGAACGTTTTTTATCGTTAACACAAATCTGTAGACCTTACAAGTTTTAACGATCGAAGGGGGTGCCGAATTCAGAAGAAGGCGCATCATATTTTCCCCCTTATTACATATAACAGCAGTATTAACACTCCCGAGTAACCTTCGCTCGTTTTCGGGCGACTACGTTTGACCGCCGAGTGTCAGCACCGGATTTCGGGTGACTTAGCACGCCTCCAGTTTTGTGTAATATTTCCGCGTACGATTGAGCGATCCCGAGCATTGAGCATACCAATGTGATCAGCGGATTCTATGCTTCATGATGAATATACATGACCACGGTTCGTGCTATTTTTACTATTATCTGTGACGGAATTCCGAACGTCTGTGATTGTTTGTTGTTGTTTTGGTGATGTAGGCTTTAATGTTTTTTTTAAAGTTAGCTGCATTTTAAGACTTATTATTTAGAAAAATCTGCAAGCTATACATATTTTCTTATTCTTCATTCAGTTTTGAACAAAATGTATATCTTAATGTTTTTATTTAGTGTGAATAAAGTGGTTTTACATATGTGGGTACTGAACAAAAAGAAACCTGGTTTCCTATTTTCTGGATTTGAACCGATGCTAAGTTACTATAACATTAGGTATAAACATCAAAAGTTACATTTTTAGATCCTGTCATAAGCCCCAAGTGCCGACCCCCGTGAAGGAGCACGGCTTGCACTGTCATAGAGCCGGTACTGTGTAAATCATATCAATAATTACTGTTCAAAAATTGGTCTGTCCAAGAATGGACTGCATTAACTTGAAGCTCGGCAATACTGATATCAATCGAAAGATCACATTCTAAACCTCCCTAGATTAATTGAATTGATACTTAATAACATCCGAATGAAAATATCCCGCTAAGTCGATTCTGCCTTGTATTGGTTACGAAATGGCAAAAAGCACTGAGAGTCAGAAAATTCATACCTAGGTAAATTTTGGTTCTATCCGGAAACAGTTTGTAGCACTGTATTCAGCTTGAAATGGACATCTAGATAGCATAGGCCCTAAAGCCGATACGCTTTCGGAACAAAATGGAGGAAAATAATAAATTTAATGTTTATCACAACAGGCCCCTGTGCCGGTAAACGCTTTCTAGTAAAATCACAATTTTGAATAGCCTAGGTCTGCTGAAACAAGGAACACAACAAATTGGTTTTCATTCAAATATAAACAGAGTTCAACTAGATGAAGCCACATACCGAGTTTCATGAAAATGCATGAATAAATAAGCAACATATAATATTTTAATTATTCTCTATAAGAATTACATGGGGGCTGAGTAAGCAGGTTTGCTGAAACAAAGAACACAAAATATGGGTTCTCATGCAAATATCAATACAACTCAACTAGGTGAAGCCACATACCAAGTTTCATCAATATACATTCATAAATAAGCGATATATACCCTTTTGATTATTCTCCATAAGAATTAAATGGGGCTGAGTAAGCAGGTTTGCTGCAACAAGGAACACAAAATATGGGTTTTCATGCTAATATCAATATAACTCAACTAGGAGAAGCCACAAACCAAGTTTCATTAATATACATTCATAAATAAGTAAGGGTGTGCGAGTGGTGATTTTTTTTAATCGAGTCCAGTAGTGCCAATTATTTTCAAGTTTCGAGTATTTTTGAGCGAGTATTTGCCATCAGTTGGTAATGGGATTTGAATACCACCCTGGTTTTGATAATCTAAACATGGTTTCAAACTAATACATGAGTAGCAATACAAAGTTTTAGCCAGTACAATCAAACTGGATTATGTATTGAGAAACAAAACATGGTTTGACATGCGTTTCCGGGAGATAAAACACGGTCCGGTTGTCATTTGGCCAATATCACCTGGTCCATAGATCTCCTATAATCAGTATTAGATGACGAAATCGTTAGTTAAGGGCGATATTAAGTGGCCCGGTCGCCACTTTTGCCGATATCATGTTATCCATCATCATTTACGACCGTAATTACGTGGTCCGATCGCCATTTTTGGCCGATTTTGCGTCATGCGATCGCTTTTTGAGGCCGTTACTACGCGTTTTGGCCGGTCAAAATCGTTAGCGATCGTCCGGAAATCAGGGGGAAATACTCGCTCGAACTTTTGAGTATTTTTAAAAACTTCCAAGTCGAGTTCGAGGTATTAAAATACTCGGCCGAAAACTCAAAGTTTCGAGTACTCGCACACCCCTGTAAATAAGCGATATATACCTTTTCATTATTCTCCATAAGAATAACATGGGGGATGAGTATGCAGGTTTCCTGCAACCAGGGACAGAAAAAATTAGTTTTTATGCAAATATCAATATAACTCAACAAGGTGAAGCCACATATAAAGTTTTATTAATTTATGTTCATAATTACTTAACCCTAGCCGTGGCCGTCCGACAAATTTGGTTGGATTTTTATGTCGCCTAGAGTAGCCACCGACCAAATTAATTGGATATGACTGAAAATTTGGTAACATTAAAAAACCAATAATAATAAACTCAAAAGTGATCACAGAGTATATATTATCATTTGAAAGATCACATTCTGAACTTTCATTTTATTACATAAATGAACCGTGTAGCAGCTGTATAACAATGTTACCGGTACGATGATTAGAAATCGAATGAATTTTTGGCGCAACGCAATTGCTGCAGCCGACGCTCTGACAAAGGCAAAACATGATATTTTTTAAATTACCCAGCTCGGGTAATTTTTCTCGCAGGAAGATGCGGTTGGTACCAATGCACAGCTAAAGAGTAGCGCTTTATTTTGGTATTGATTTTAAGAATGAAATATTGATTGGACAGGTTATACGATTTTCTTAAAACAGGTGTATGTTTTTGTTTTTTATAATGGCCTATCCGACCAAATTAGTCGGATCAGAAAATCGTGTTTATATGCAGTGTATGTTATAGTTACTAGTCAAATAATATGTTATTTTGAAGAGGAAGAAATGTAGAGTAATTTAGTTTCGCAGTTGGCAGCACTGTTTGTCCTTGACTTCATCACCAAGGAATTGTTTCATTACGTCACATTTTTGCCTAATTGGCAACTGTGCAGCTGTTTACGAAATCTCAGTCAGTTTGTTTGGCTCGCTCCAAACTGTATTGTATTTGGTATCACTGTAAACAGCAGATTTCAGGCTTTATTCCTATGTATGTCTCGATGTGTTGTGTTTTTATTGACAATATGACATGACATCTGAAATATGCAATGTCCAGTCCCAGTCCAAAATGGCACGTTATGTTATTGTTTGACCGCTGTCAGTTGTGTAAGTGTTTTGGTTATTTATTTAGCCGTATTTACGCAAAAATGGATTGTAGTGACATTCGGAGTGCTCTTGAAGAAAGTATTAGTGAAATTGATGACGATTTAGAGGGTGATATAGGCAGTTATATTGAGGTGAACGACTTTCCTGATGATGTGTCATAGGGTAATTGGATTATTTATCTGGTAGGCCTAGTGGTGAGTTACATATTTATATGTATTCTATGTATAACATGTTATATATTTCTACGTAGGGAATTGAATGTACTAACCTACAACATGTTTATATTGATTTGGAGGTAAAACATTTGGCAAAAAAGTTATATACTAAATACTGTCAAATCTTTTTTTTCCAAATGCGCAAAAATAGCAAAACATTATTTTATTTATAAGTGATAACAATTCTTTACTATCAACTTTATCTTTTTTGGATTCCTTACTTCATTAGCTTTACGAATATGGATTTATCATTATTAGTATAAACATATATTATATGACTTATTTACAACACAAACTAACACTGTATACAGTTTAAACATATTTCGTGTTTCCGTTTATTATTATATTACGTCCCTAAAACTTACAAAAAAATTCTATCAACGTGTTATATAAGCTTATTTCTATGTAGAGAATTAGATTGTTTACAAAATGTTTATAATGACTTTTCTATACAAAATCTATAGAAAAAAATTTAACCGAGGCTGTTTTTGAAATTTCTAAAAATAAATAATTTTAATTTTTTTTCACTTCACCGAAAAAATATTTTCCTAAATCTTTTTAATTTTAGTATTTCTAGATTCTCCTGATCTTTCCAATCAAAATGAATATGAGGTTGGCTAGGTTTCCTTCTACGGTTTATTCATACGAATTTTCAAAAAAAGGTCTGCAAAATCGCCAAATCTGCTTGGCCATTTCCCACTTCAACATTAGGCCACTACTAGGGTTAAGGGAGACATTACATTTTACTTATTCTCTATAAGAATAACATAGGGGCTGAGTACGCAGGTTTGCTACTACAGGAATTATTGGTAAAAATTGCTTTTTTTGAGCAAATAACAATAGACCACAACCAGATGAAGCCGTATCCCAAGTTTCGTTAGTATATGTTCATAAGTAAGCGAGATATAAATTTGTTCTTATTCTCCATAAGAATAGCACTGGACAACACTGTTTAGCACTTTCAATATCTCTATAACCAATTGACGTAGAGAAATGATCAAAACACCAAATTGTGTGTTTTGTAAAGCTGAATCCAATGGTGAGAACTAAAATTTTACTTTATGAAATACTGCATGTAATAACTTAAAAAAATGTTGCTTTACACGTTTGTACCAAATTTCATCAAAATTGGACCATTTTTATGAGAGTTATCGCACGCACGGACACACATAGGACTATAGGACATATTCGTTTGAAACTGTAGGCCCTATACATATTGGACTAAGTTACATGTGTTGGACTTGCGAAAACGAATCACGGAGTTTTGGTCAATTGTTACAGAATTAGGAAATCAGCTATAGCATATGATGACACTTTAACTATGACGTTTTTTTATTATTTATAATGATTTCATCATGATATAACCTAGGTATACTAATACCTTCACATTGATCTGGCAAAACATAAAACAACAGTATAGCTATCACATAACCTAAAAATATATTAATATTTGTCAAATAACGGCAGCACCTACTGTTAAAGTCACGGTATTTGGCCGCTTGACCTTAGTGGTTACTAAATAGACATAAATAGCTTACAATTTCAAGATAGCCATAATGAGCTAAATGATCCACACACTGCAAAAATATATGCTTTGTTAAAGGTTAAAATAATTATTGTCAAGAGAAAATAGCATAAACCATGACCGCGACAGTTTTTGGGAGTCTAGTTGAATCGTAAAACATAAAATGCTATTGGCTGAAAACGAATCCACTCACAAAACTCTATTAGCTGAAAAAGAGTCAACTCAAACTCATGTGGAGAATGCCGAGCCTACACGAACTCGGAACGATTGACCTCGGAAAACTTTAACGCTAATAGCTGGAAGCAAGTCAACACGAACTCATACGGAGAAGGCGGAACTTACACAAACAAAGAACGGAAGCTTGGGCAGAGAGCATGCACAGCTACGGATCGAATCGAGTCTGACACAACTCGCAACTCAAGTTGGCAGCAGTTAACGAGTCGAGTCATGAAGTACTGGATTTGTAACATCACTAATTACAAATTCCATGAGTAGAATCGCATGGCGCTGGATCCGAATGATGGGATATTGATATATCACACTATCAAACAATGAAAAATAAGGTCGCAATCGCGACTTAAGCAGAACACAAGTAGGGCCTAGCAAAGTAGCATAGGCCCTAATTGGATCGCCATCCCAACCTTTGGCTATGGAGGCTTAAAACCAAATCCGGCCCTATTAAAATTGTCTCAACAATATGAAATATCTTAACATGAATAAAATCTCTGACTGCAGAAGTAGGCCCTAGGCTGTTATAGGGCCTAAGTAACTTAGATAGGCCTGTATGTCAAGGGTGTTTTGATGTTATTCATGTAAATAAACAATGTAATAGGCCTATGTACAATTTAAATTTTACATTTCAAAAATCAGAAACAAATATGAAGACTTCAACAAAATAAGTTAACAGCTGGGTGGTTAGGCCTAGATGGGGCTAACTGTTAAGGGATCACTCAAAAATAACGACTGAAACCTGAGTAAAACGATAAAATGCTTTCGAAGAGCTGAAAATAAAAAACCTTTCATAATGAAGCGTTTCCAAAACTATCAACATTTTCTTAGCAACTCAAAATAAATGTTGTCAAGCCCACGTGTTCACTCAGGAAGGCCTAGGCCATGGAAGCTGAAACGGATTATCTCATACCTTTGATGAAATTGATAAGTTCGTGTCCTCTAAATAGTTAATCGATGTTCTCCAAACGCTGCTCGACATTCTGCATAAAATTGATATGCCACAATTACATATATCCAATATTTTCCATTAATTGACACCACCGACTCTAGCAGAGACAGCAAGACGCCAAGCACCCCAACGGAAAATGGCGATTGGGCAATTTCAAAGAAGAAGACGCACAGAAAGGGAAAATTTAATTCCCTCTTGTCGTATATTAAATTTTATATTTTTTTATCCTCAAGAGCAGGTAGTATATTTTCAGCTAAAATTAATCCGTGTTTTTTCTAAGTATAGGTAAAAGTAAAAATGGTGTCTCACATTCTCTTAAACATGAATTGTTTTCTTTAAATGTGATCATCTGGGGTATATTTAAACACCAAAGACGGGGATTTAGTCCCTGTCCATAGCAGCTCTGCTAAAAGTGGAAATGGTGGTCAAACCGGAAATAGGTGGAAAACAAAACTTTGTACCGCCAAAATTACCATAGAGTTAAATTAACTAAAAAAAAGCTAGTCAATTTTTTAAAGATAAAACTAGTATATAATATAATATTTTGGCAGTTTTAATGATATTATACCATGCACGTACAACACTTAATTTAACTTTTCTCATCACCGAAGTTCTTTATTTAAATGATTTGAATATATTATTTATTTATCTACTCCTTTTACTTCCGTAAAAACAAATATTATATAAGTAATGACAATGACAAACATATTCTCATCTGCAAAGACAAAGATGTTTCCCTGAATCGCCATTGTGATGTATTTTATATAAATCAGAAAAAGAGCCCTTTTGACTGGACAGGCTTAATGTTGAATTTGTTTTCAAGATAAATCTCAGTAACCTTATATCCTCCTGTAATATTTATGACTTAACCACCTTTAACGGCCTTATCCTTTACGCCAAGTTTTTAAACCTTTGTCATGAGTTTCTCTACATCGACACAGTTAGAAGCCTTGCTTATGCTTAAATTTGCAAAGATACTCATGTGGCTGGATTGACTCTCCAGCATCGACTGCGTCAATACAGTAATATATTAAACCAATCGGTGCAAATTGTATGGAAATTCCCTTCCTGAAACCATACTGAGAGTCACATAAGCTGGTAATTAAATTTTGGGTGATAGTTGCGAATCCTCCCCTGGCCTCTTTTTTGAAGATGGACATGACTTAGCCACCTTGCTGCCATCGGAGAAGTTACCATTTTAGGTTGAGCTGTATACGACATGTAATGGGCCTAACAAGTTTGCCCTGACAGGGTTTTAAAATCTTCATGCTCAATCTATCAATACCATCAGTAAATGTTTTAATAGGGCGGGGTTTGCAATCTGTTTTAATGAATCTTCTGTGATTGGTTCGATTCTTTCAAGTGCTCGTTTTGAGTATTTCAACGTCAACGAATTTGTTTTAATCGATCGCACAAATGCTTTTAGGGAAAGCGGCCCAAACTCTTCAAATATGTACATCTATGACCCGAGGATTTGAACCTATGACCCCCTTGTTCCGAAGTCAAAGTCGCCATTAGGCTAGCTAGTGAGATGCCCCCAATAAACACCACTAGCATAGGCGCGAACCTAGGGGCCCGCACCACACAGAATCAGATGCAAAAGTATCAAACCTCAATCAAAAAAAGTTCACCAACTTACTTAGATCTGGACGGCAACAAAGGCCCACTTCCTAAATCCGGCGCTGAGCTAGCATAACCAGCTATGGAACCAACTAGATGACACTCATTTGGTGACTAGGTGGTAGTGAGGGGAGGAGTTGGTTATAGGTATCTGGTTGTGGCCTTTTCGATTGCCGTTCTGATTAGTCTCCCCAGTAACATACATTAACATCATTAGTCCAACATAGGCAATGGTCGGCATCGTTAGGGAATGGTGGGTGACAATTTTAACGATAAGGCAACAATGGGCCAACCAAAAGGTTGGTTGTTGTTGGTCCAACAGAGGAATTAATCGTTTGCCCAATGTTGGGTGAAGGTTAATATAATATAATTATCACTAGTATACATTCTGTACGTCTTATTCATCGTATATAATACAGTATTACAAGTTTACACTAACAAAGTATTTTAAATTTTCAACCCTGCACAGTAAAAATAACTTTAAAAAACTACTAAAAATGTGCCTTAAAATACGTATCTAAAAGAGTGTTGTATATTTTTATTCCATGTAAAAGATAGCCAATAATTCTTTATTGCACGTATGCTCCGTTTAACTTATAAATTCTGGAGGGGGGAGGTGGGTTTAGTGGGTAGTCTTCTGTTTTGGAGGAGTCCCACACTACCCCCGCGGGAACGGGGGTGTGCTAAAAGCATTCCAACCTTTTAATTAAAAAAGTTTAAGTTAATTCCTGTTGATTCAACAAAGCGAGTGAATCATACTAATAATTATTCATGATTTGAAAATTCATAAACTTGTGTTTATTAATTTGCTCGTAGTTTTTCATATTTCACGGCAAGAATAAATAAATAAATCAAATGAAACCAAATGATTTTTCCAACTTTTATTACTATTATTCTAGTGATTTGCAAGAGTATAGATTCACTTATATAATAATAAAACCAAGCATTATCCAATCGTGTAGGTGTAGACTATTGGTATTTTTCAGATCACAGTCCATTCATCTAATCTCATGAGTCAGAATAGCCGTGGGGGTAATAAGGCGTGTGCATAAGGCGTGAGTAGATATATATTCCTCCACCTCAATTTAGTGGCCTGGCGGGCACAGCCGCAGTCGGCAGACACCGGCGTTTAAAACCAGTCTAGAGGTCAAGTGAAACCGCAAGTGTGTTGTATAATGTCTCGCCAAACCTGCAGATGCACTTTCTTAGGTTCCGGGGGGGCCAGTGGGTCATTGCCGCGTTGTCCTGCCCAACTTGGCCCGCAACTGCAGTTTTGGGGTAATGGTTTTGGGTTAGCCGGTCATTGCCGATAAGGTGTATAAAATGACTGTACTCAAAGTTAGACAGCCATTCAAAATGTCGCGCTTCGTCGTCCTGTTCGACTTTGAGACCGCAGATGAGGCTGCAGCTGCTCTTCAAGATCTGCAGACGCGGCACGTCGTGACGAGGTCTAGGAAGTTTGAAATAAGCGAGGTTATTTCAAACTATTCTCCAGGTAAGTCAATAATAAACAAAATATTTATCTTAAAGGTTTATTGAAATATATCAGTAACTCAGCTTAAACAAGATTCACTGAAATATTTGGACATTGGGCGAACGACCGGTCATCCCAGTGCATTTGATTTTGTAGCCGCCAGCCCCTAGAGCGTCGACTTCGGCCTTGCACAGGTTCTGACTGAACCGCTTCGGCAAAAACACGATGTGCGGGAGCCCTTCGATTACTATGTCCAGTATGACACTCGTGCCATACTCGCGATGTTGGTGTAACCTGGCGCCGATGATGGGGTATCCGTTGGGATTCTTTAGTTCCGTGATCGAAGCCCTCGGTGGTCCCTTGCTGACTTCTAAATCGTCAAGTTTTGCTTTGAAGTCTGCCATATTGCTGAAACATATAAAAGGGTTTCTGCATTTCTTCTGGTTTTAAGTTGGAATTAACAGTAGTCACAGAGTACACCTTTATTATTTACCAAACTACATTTTGTGTGTTACTGCCAAGACTGATTAGAACGCGTGTTTGTATTACACGGACATCTATTGTTAAATTAAATACTATTATTATCACTATTGTAACGAGACTAATTTTTAACATCAAAACAGATGAGTAGCTTAGATACCTAGTTCGTAGCACAACAGGACACAATCTTAAAAAAAGTAGCTTAGACTCTTAGTTTGTAGTACACAACAGGACATCGATCAACAGACATATAAAACATATGTTCAGGAAGGTCGGCTTTTTCTTTTTCTGGTTTGGAATTAGAGTACACCGTTATTATTTACCAAACTACAATTTTGTGTGTTACTGCCAAGACTGATTAGAACGCGTGTTTGTATTACACGGACATCTATCGTTAAATTAAATACTAATATTATCACTAACGAGACTAATTTTTAACATCAAAACAGATGAGTAGCTTAGATACCTAGTTCGTAGCACAAAGGACACAATCTTAAAAAAGTAGCTTAGACGCTTAGTTTGTAGTACACAACAGGACACCGATCAACAGACATATAAAACATATGTTCAGGAACGTCGGCTTTTTGCATTCTGTAAGTTGGAATTAGAGTATACCGTTATTATTTACTAAACTACAATTTTGTGTGTTACTGCCAAGACTGATTAGAACGCGTGTTTGTATTACACGGACATCTATCGTTAAATTAAATACTATTATTATCACTATTGTAACGAGACTAATTTTTAACATCAAAACAGATGAGTAGCTTAGATACCTAGTTCGTAGCACAACAGGACACAATCTTAAAAAAAGTAGCTTAGACTCTTAGTTTGTAGTACACAACAGGACATCGATCAACAGACATATAAAACATATGTTCAGGAAGGTCGGCTTTTTCTTTTTCTGGTTTGGAATTAGAGTACACCGTTATTATTTACCAAACTACAATTTTGTGTGTTACTGCCAAGACTGATTAGAACGCGTGTTTGTATTACACGGACATCCATCGTTAAATTAAATACTAATATTATCACTAACGAGACTAATTTTTAACATCAAAACAGATGAGTAGCTTAGATACCTAGTTCGTAGCACAAAGGAAACAATCTTAAAAAAGTAGCTTAGACGCTTAGTTTGTAGTACACAACAGGACACCGATCAACAGACATATAAAACATATGTTCAGGAACGTCGGCTTTTTGCATTCTGTAAGTTGGAATTAGAGTATACCGTTATTATTTACTAAACTACAATTTTGTGTGTTACTGCCAAGACTGATTAGAACGCGTGTTTGTATTACACGGACATCTATCGTTAAATTAAATACTATTATTATCACTATTGTAACGAGACTAATTTTTAACATCAAAACAGATGAGTAGCTTAGATACCTAGTTCGTAGCACAACAGGACACAATCTTAAAAAAGTAGCTTAGACGCTTAGTTTGTAGTACACAACAGGACACCGATCAACAGACATATAAAACATATGTTCAGGAACGTCGGCTTTTTGCATTCTGTAAGTTGGAATTAGAGTATACCGTTATTATTTACTAAACTACAATTTTGTGTGTTACTGCCAAGACTGATTAGAACGCGTGTTTGTATTACACGGACATCTATCGTTAAATTAAATACTATTATTATCACTATTGTAACGAGACTAATTTTTAACATCAAAACAGATGAGTAGCTTAGATACCTAGTTCGTAGCACAACAGGACACAATCTTAAAAAAAGTAGCTTAGACTCTTAGTTTGTAGTACACAACAGGACATCGATCAACAGACATATAAAACATATGTTCAGGAAGGTCGGCTTTTTCTTTTTCTGGTTTGGAATTAGAGTACACCGTTATTATTTACCAAACTACAATTTTGTGTGTTACTGCCAAGACTGATTAGAACGCGTGTTTGTATTACACGGACATCCATCGTTAAATTAAATACTAATATTATCACTAACGAGACTAATTTTTAACATCAAAACAGATGAGTAGCTTAGATACCTAGTTCGTAGCACAAAGGAAACAATCTTAAAAAAGTAGCTTAGACGCTTAGTTTGTAGTACACAACAGGACACCGATCAACAGACATATAAAACATATGTTCAGGAACGTCGGCTTTTTGCATTCTGTAAGTTGGAATTAGAGTATACCGTTATTATTTACTAAACTACAATTTTGTGTGTTACTGCCAAGACTGATTAGAACGCGTGTTTGTATTACACGGACATCTATCGTTAAATTAAATACTATTATTATCACTATTGTAACGAGACTAATTTTTAACATCAAAACAGATGAGTAGCTTAGATACCTAGTTCGTAGCACAACAGGACACAATCTTAAAAAAGTAGCTTAGACTCTTAGTTTGTAGTACACAACAGGACATCGATCAACAGACATATAAAACATATGTTCAGTAAGGTCGGCTTTTTGCATTCTTTTTCTGGTTTGGAATTAGAGTACACCGTTATTATTTACTAAACTACAATTTTGTGTGTTTCTTCCAAGACTGATTAGAACGCGTGTTTGTATAACACGGACATCTATCGTTAAATTAAATACTATTATTATCACTATTGTAACGAGACTAATTTTTAACATCAAAACAGATGAGTACCTAAGACTCCTAGATCGTAGCACAACAGAACACCGATCAAAAGGTATCTTAGACCCTTTAGTTTGTAGTACTATTACAACAGTACGCCAATCCTAAAAGCAAAACAGTGTCGACTCCTAGATTGTAGTACTATTACAATAGTTAACTAATTCCTAATAAACTACTACAAAAAGTAATAGTGAGTGCTGTAGTAACGAGTCTTATTAATTTCAAACCAAATAACCACCATTAACTTTTCAATGTTCACCATTATACCTACGTTTAGCCATGTACAGTACTCAATCATGATAAAACAGCAAAACCATACCAATCGCTGAAAAAACGTGTATACAATCGCTCAGTTAAATTTTGATTACAAATCCAGTATAATATTTAACTTTAATGAGATATTATTTATATTAAGATTAAACAATTAGTGTTTGACCGAAAAAAAGACTAATCTTTATTGTTTCAGCTGGAATGATGGCGGCGGTCATGCGGTACGAAACGACCGAAAGATATGAGGTCGTATCGAGACGACCGCGGAGGCCGACTGCGTCAATCAACGGGTTGCCACGACAGAGGGCTAAAATAACACCTTTGCTGGGATCCCAACCACCGACGCCGACCTCCGCAGCCCTACCGTCCCCGCCATCACCGCAGCCATCTCTCCCGACCTCTGCGGCAGCCACACCGTCGTTCCCGGAATCGCCGCAGCCATCCACGTCAGGCCACATTACATCACCTCGTCGTCCATCCACGCCTCAGCAAGAGGTTGTGGAAATCAGCTCAGACGAGGATGATAGTTTAGAAGATTTGCTTCTAAATGTATCATCTTCGTCTGGGTATGAGTCAGTGGACGACGAGGTGATATTTGAGTTGTTTAGATAAAAAAAACATAATCATTTACACCTGTACAAACTGTTACAATAGGTGTTCGTTGTCCACAAAATTAAAATTAAGACCATTCTAGTATATCAGCCTCTAGCTTATGACTGTAAATTTTTTGCTTCACTTATAACACCAACTTTTATATTTAAACCTCAACAACCCAGATCCTTAACGTTTAGTCGAAAAAACTGTTACAACAAGCGCACAGTGTCCACAAATTTACGATCATCACCATTTCACCCTAGCTTATGACGAACAAAGCCATAAGCTATACAAAAAAACCGCACAAAGTCAGACCGCCACTAGTGAATCTTTGGAAATATTATTTCAGTAGTAGGAACTAAATGAGAAATCTGAGTGTTTAACACAAGTTAAAAAGAGATTCAAACAGTGAAGATGAAAAAATATTATTCTAGTAGTAGGGGCCAAATGAGAATTCTGAGTGTTTACCACAAGTAGTACTTAAAAATATATTCACACTCACCTTTGGAGGTCTGCAGTGTAGGAGCGCTCGAAGTCAACTGTATGTCTCGGTATGCCGCCACTCGGCTTATAAGCACTCCAAGTGTACAGGTCGAGGGCATTTGTGAAGGGCCGACTCAGTATCCTACATTACAACTAGGTTAGCCAAACGAGGTTAAGGTCTAATATTTGTGTCACAAGCCACGTAATTATGTCACTGGTCCAAGGACAGTGGGGAAAGTTGACCGAGTAGCCTAAATAAATAAAAACTAGGCTAGGCAAAAGAGGACAAGGTGATCAGAATATTGGTGTCACTGATACTAATTAGGTTATAAATGATCCGGGTCAGGGTCGGTAAAAATGCGAAACGCAAAAACCGGGCCACCGCAAGGCCAGGTCACCCCACCACGAACCCGCCCGCATCGGATAAAAGACCGGAGCAGCTCTGACCAAGGTACACACTTGCTTGATCCGCAGAGTGCTAACAACACTCCGAACGGTTCGCAGTCACTGTTTCATCATGGACTTTATCGAGTGTACTATATGCCATGAGGCATACTTTCTAACGGAAAAAGCCTTAGCAAGACACCAGTCAATGTGTCTTGCAACAAAAGGTTTTTCGAAACGTTTCAACAAGATGTCAACCAGCACTGACAGTTCGCCACCAGCCAAACAACGCAGAAGCAGAAGTCCCAGCGGTAGCACGTCTACAAGCCAGACTCCAACCAAACACCACGGCGGGATTCATCGATACAGCTCACCCAGACACAGAACATCGTCCGCTAGCACGTCTACAAGCAAGACTCCAACCAAACACCACAGCGGGACTCATCGATCCAGATCTCCCGGACACAGCACATCGTCCGCTAGCACGTCTACAAGCAAGACTCCAACCAAACACCACAGCGGGACTCATCGATCCAGCTCACCCAGTCCACCAGGCCGCGATCCCAGTCCTCCCAAACTGAGGTCGTACATCAAACGTGGGCTTCTAAGTTGTCGTGACTATACGATCGACAACCCCAGCAACTACTACAGAGACAGCAAAAACTTCCTGGCTTCGGCGCTTCCCCTAGCCGAAACACTGCTACGGGAGGAATTAAAGACAACGCCAAGTTTAAAATTTAACTTCATTCTACTATCTTTTTTCAACCATCTTCACGAAGGAATTCAAGAAGAGTTCAATTTCAAGACTACTACCAGAACCATATACGCAGGCATCGACGATCTTCAGGACATGCTGGCGCAAGATGGAGCGAAGCTGCTTGCTGAACAATCCGAGTTTGAAGGGAAAGGAAGCGGCTGGAGTCTGGATCATCCCTCCACATTAACAGTAAGGGTAAGTCGTTTCTCTTTTAAAAAACCCACCGGGAAATCGTATACCGCACTCCCGAAGCGTATTACTCAACGCAAAGCAACAATAAACATCCAAAATAGTGACGAAAAATGCTTCATGTACTCAGTTTTAGTAAAACATATTCCTAACGTTGATGTCAACTCTGTACTGGACGAGAGTCACTTTGAAGACGTCAAAGACACTTACAACTTTCAGGGTCTTAAATTCCCAGTTTCAGTGTCATCTATTGCGACGTTTAAAAGAAACAATCCGAATACGTCTGTAAATGTGTTCGAAACAGCTCCGGGATGTGACATAAGCCCTTTACGTGTCGTGGACGAAAGACCTGACCATATAGACTTGCTGTTGTACAGAGCTGACGCCAACAATTCACATTACGTGTACATTTCGGATTTTGCAAAACTAATTAGAACACAGGTTCCCGCCGGTAACAATCAAATAGTGATCTGTAAACGCTGCTCCACACACAGAGAAGTTAGAAAGTGCAAGCCGGATCCTAGAACGTGGCTCGAGGAGCACCTCCGCCTCTGTAAAAAATTTAAAGTAGTCACCACACGACTCCCTAAAGAAGGTGAAAACTCGTTAAAGTTTGAGGAATTCGAATTTCAAATTCCGGTTCCAATTATTGTTGTCGCTGACTTTGAAGCGACGCTAGTCCCGGTTGTAGGGTCTTATCGTTCATATCAGTGTCATGAACCCAATTCTTATTGTACACTAGTCAAAGAAGATGACTGGAAACATTCGACATATTCTTTGCAGTAAGTGTAACCTGAGATGTTCCACTGTCAATTTCATCCCGGTGTACTGTCACGGAATGTCAAACTACGACGGTAATTTCATAATTAAAAGTCTGGCAACGGTCCCGGACTGTGAAGTAAAAGTAATACCGTGTACAAACGAGAAGTACATAGCTATATCAGTCCGAGTGGGTAGGGTTTGGCTTCGGTTTCTTGATTCGTACCGCCTAATGTCGTCGAGTCTGGCTAAACTTGCGGACACCTTGTTGGAGAGTGAATTTATAGAATCTTCAAAACTAGTACCACCCGAACACTTTGATCTCGTCCGCCGTAAGGGCGTCTACCCTTATGATTTTGTGTCGTCACCATCTGTTTTTGACCAAACATGTCTACCTTCCCGCGACGAGTTCTTTGATAAATTAAACAATGAACCGTGCTCCACTGAAAATTACGAGTTTGCAAAATCAGTGTGGAACAAGTTGAAGATGAAAACGTTCGGTGACTTTCACGATTTCTACTTAAAGCTAGACGTGTGTCTACTCGCTGACAGCCTCACATCATTCAGGAAAACGTGTTTGGAATCATACAAAATCGATTGTTGCCATGTTTATACGGCACCCGGTCTTGCTTACAAATCAATGCTCAGAATGACACGTGTCACTCTCGAGTTACTAACCGATCCTGACATGCATCGAATCCGGCATCAGGGGTGGGTTAGTGCAGGTTAGTGTGCGCCACGCCGTAGCGAACAACCCTTACCTCAGCAATCCTTCTGATTACAACGACTCCGAACCGAAAAGTTGGTTGCTTCTTCTTGACGCGCTTAACCTAAATGGGTATGCACAGTCAAGTTGCCTACCAACTGGAAACTTTAAGTTTGTAGAGTCACCGGAATCTTTGGATTGGTCCACCCTCCCTCTAGACGCCCCGACAGGGTACATACTCGAGGCTGACGTAGCGGTCCCGGATAGCGTCCATGATAAACTACAGTACTTGCCTCCGCTACCTGAACTAGATGTCCCTCCGGGAAGTAAGGATAAGAAACTATTAGCTACTCTAAGCGACAAGACCAAGTACGTAGCGCACTACTCGGTATTCCAGCAAGCCGTAAAGCTAGGCATGACTGTATTTAAAGTACATCGAGCGATTTACTTTTCGCAGTCACCTTTTTTGAAAAAGTTTGTCGACTTCAACGCAGAGATGAGAGCCAAATCGACCAACAAATTTTACTCTGACATATATAAATTGATGAACAACGCAAATTACGGTCGTTTGCTGATGAATAAACACAACCACCGCGATGTCAGAATCGTGACCAAAGACAGTCTCTTGCAAAAACTCATTCGAAACCCTCAGTTTTCGGAACACGTCATAGTAGCACCGAACGTGGTGCTCGTATACGTACAAAGGAAGTCCGTCTTGTTGAACGCTCCTATTTACGCCGGTATGTGCGTACTTGACATTGCAAAAGTGCATATGTTTCGATTTTACTATGACATTCTCTACGGTCACTTTAATCTGTCTGAGCTGCGGCTCTGTTACACCGACACCGATTCACTTTTGGTCCACGTGACCACGGATCGTGATCTTTACCAAATCCTGAAGCAGCCTTCAATCGCGCAGCACTTGGACCTTTCTGTGTATCCGGTCGGCCACCCGCTTAAAGACGATACAAACAAAGGCAAAATCGGTTGTTTTAAGGATGAAGCACAAGACGGAAAGCAGATCCAAGAGTTTGTCGGGTTACGCGCTAAGATGTATGTATATCGCTATGGGTCGGATGAAAATGAAATCGAGTTCACTTCTATGAAAGCGAAAGGGATAAAGACTTCCTATGTAAAACAACACCTGACTTTCAACGATTATAAAGATACGTTGTTAAGCGGTACAGTGCCGGAAAAGCTGAATTCAACCAAATCCAAAGCCGACTTTTTAGGATAACGACCAAAACAGTAACGAAACGTTCTCTTTCTGCAGCAGACGATAAAAGATATATTGCGAACGACGGGATCAGCACCCTTCCCTACGGTCATTATAGTCTCAGGAGCATCGCGTAAGAAACCACTGAGGAGGAAAGTGACGGTAACACATCCCAATGACGTTGTATGAGTTAGCTCTTACGGCCACTTGTCTGGCAATAGATAGCCCGAGAAACATCGATGGTATTGACGAGTTGGAAATAATTTCAATACTACCTAGCGCGATAAGGCGTGACGTTTGTAAGAGACTTAAGTTTTTGTGGATGAAACGGTCACGTCTTCCGTTCAACCGCTGGCAGTTTGAATGCCGGTATTTAAATTTTAATCAACTCGATAAGCACGAGTTTATAATGTTGACCCATCATTCAAATAGCGTTCATCCAGAGTTTTGGCCCTCCTATTCGGATAGAGCACACGTTTACTTCGAATACTTCGAGTTTGTAATAGGTGACAACGACCCGTATGTTTTATGCAAAAGTTGTTACATAAAAACGAGTAGACCTCAACAACAAGGGGAGGACTACGACCTTATTGAATATTGGCAGTCGTTAAACTGGCGGTTTTTCAGTATCGTACGCCATTACGGTACAAATCCTGGTGGGTTTTTAAGAGACGTCCTCAAACACGAAAGTAGTTGGTGTGATTGTTGCGTACTAACGCCATTGTTCCAGTTGTATAGTTGGGAATCGTGTACTGAGTACACAAATGTTCACGACTGGGATAATGATAGCGATAGTGACGAATCAATCGTCAACTATTTTGGGAAGGACGAAGTTATCTAGCTGTGTGATCTTTGATCCCTTGAGCTGAATCATTTAGTTAAACTGATCTTTTAACTTAATAGTTAACGTAATATTTGATCTCTTTCTACAAGGTTAAACTTAATATTCAATCTTTAGATAATCCTTTTTTTTCTTCTGAGTGTTGTTAGCACTCTGCGGATCAAACAAGCTCGTAATATGTATTTTTTTTGTACTGTCAACTTTTACTCAAAACCTTTTGTTATTAAACGATTTAGACGTATCTGTAGTTTAAAACTGAAAATGTATTGCTTACCAATTGTACTTTCCCAACATTTCGTTGTAATATGTGCCATGTATATAAAAAAATATTATTTGTATCAAAGTATGTGTATTTTAAAACTGAAAATGAATTAGCAACTGCCTCAATTGTACTTTCCCAACATTTCGTTGCAATATGTGCTATGTTCAATGTATTATTTGTAGCAAAGTATGTGTATTTTAAAACTGAAAATGTGTTAGCCACTGCCTCAATTGTAATTTCGTTGCAATATGTGCTATGTATGTGAAAATGTATTATTTGTAGCAATTGCTCACCTTCCAACATTTTGTTAACCCTATAGCAGTAATTGTTCTCTGTAAACACCTCGATTGTATTTTTGTGTAAAAGAGAATACAAATTTGTACGTTTCGATTTAAATAATCTGTGTTCTTTTATTGTTTAACCCTACTTCTGGGAAATAAATAGACACAATCTAGCAAAACTACATACAGTTTATTTAGAAAGAAGACAGAACAACATTTGACACAATTAATAACATACAGAAAAGAAAAAAAAAGAAACATCAACATCTGACACAATCATACTTTAAGTCCTGAAGTACTGCTTCGCAGATTTTCGAAGAACACAAACGCCTCACTTCGGCGTCAATCCAGGGTAGAAGTGCTTCTTGTAGCGCTGTTGGCTGGAGCCAGTCATCTTGTGAGTATGGTAGACGTCTCTCGTTGAAATCCGTCAGGAAAAGTGGTAAGTTCTTGGCGATATGACGTTCAATGTCCGGTGGGACTTTGAAAGATCCGTTGTCGCTGTTGTGGGCGGCTGCCAACATTACCGAAGTCTTGTAATGTTTAGTAAAGTAGTGGCAATAGCGTGTCATGAGGTTTTGCAAAGTGGGAGAACACTCGACACAAATCCGGAAATAGTTTTCCATACAATCGAATGTACGTTTCAAAGCGTTCCAACCAGATGACTGCAGCGCTAAGGAAAGTGTTGTTTGACGTAAAACGTACATCACTGTCCAATACTTGTCTGTAAGGCGAAGTCGTCACTTGGTAGTTCGAAAACAAAACTGCACCGACATTGTTTGGTTTTACAAGAACTGTGTCCAAATAAAATGCTGTAAACGTTTGACTATTATCCATAAAGTATCTGTCCAATATACTAACAACGGAAACACTACGTACACGAAACATATCTTGAATGGTAAAGTTTATACTTGTGATACTACTAACCAGATACATAGATGCCTTAAAATCACACGAAGATTCCAGTCCTATTACGACGTCGGCTTGGTTGCACAGTTTATCCATTTGTCGGAGTAACAGTTGCGGCTCCATTTTCCGTTGACTAACCTGCTTTTGCTGCTCCTGCTGCTGAGGTCTGGGGCAACTCGGCTGGAAAGCTATCTGCTGCGTCGGGGTGACATGACGTTGCGGTGGTACATACGGTTCATGTGTTGGCAGTTGTTGTTGCTGCTGGCGATCGACATAGTAGTAATGGACTTGGGTCGTTTCTTGTTGCTGTTGATCATGAGTTGGACTTTCTAGGTCGGCAAGAATCGCTTCTAAATCCGTGACTGCAGTGCTGCAAGACGGTGCTGGAAGAGGTGCTGGTTGTGGTGAATCGGCGCGACATCTTTTTTCAGAAGATGCAACAGACTTTGATCGTTTTCTCTTCATTTTGTTTATCTCCTTGCGAGGTGCTGCAGGTGGTACGTCTGCGTTCACATCCATTTTAGCACTGCAGCGTGGATGATGCGGTCGGGATGTAGTGGGTGGTGAGGGAGACGGTGGTGCAGACAACCTTGGGGCGCACCGGTGGTGGGGAGCGTTCAGCAACCTTCAACAGGTCTCTGTGGCGGCTAATTTTCAATGGTATGTATTCTACCTGTTGGGTCCCAAACCAGTTCTCTACCTTTGTAATCGAACACTCTTCCAAGATTCTCAGACCACCTTAGTGAAGAGGTAGGAACGTATTCCCTGTCTGAGCCGTAAGTCTTTATTATAAAATCTTTTCTTTTATTTGTTCCTCCTGTCAAAACTGGTTTGTCTGCACTGGTTTCTACCAGATTAAAGGACCGCGTTCCGCATTTAAAATTACCAACTGACTCGTCGTATTGACAAATCTGGGAAAGAACACTCGCGTCATTCGACAGTATACCAGCTCCCACGTTGGACAGTTTGAATCCTTTGGCATCCCAGAACTGGTTTTCAGCATCTAGTTTTAGGCAAATACTTTTATCCAATTCCAAAAGCTTCAGCCGATCGTCTAAATCACAAAACGACTTGATTGACACGAAATTAGTATCCACATAACCTTTGTTTACGCAATCGTGTGACTCTTCAGGTTCAGCAACGTATCTGAGTTTTTTGTAACGCACGTTAAAGTGAGCTCCGCCTGCGTCCAGACTCAGAGGTTGGTGATGGGAGCGATACGATATTCGCTGTGGACCACAGAGTACACGCCCAAACTTGTCGCGGGGATGACGTTTCATAGCCTATCGCTGTCGCAGACTGGTACATTCATCGTATAGTAGAGCGTTTATATCCATGAATGGTATTGACTGGGTGTTTAGTTATTAAATTAATAAAGTGTGTTAAACTTTAATATTTTGTATTTCCGAATTATTTTATTCACTTTAGTTATAAGAAACTGTCTGCAAATAAAATGCAAAATCGAGATAATTTTCAAGTGAGAGAGAGAGAGAGAGGGAAAACGTCTAGAATTCTATCGTTGCTATGCAACCAGACCAAATCTACGAACCCTATTGGTCAGAGATTTTAAAATATCGGAAAGTACTGTACCTCGAGACAGTCGCAATTTCGTCTCCGCTTGTTTAAGACCGCTACCGCTATTTTGAAAACCCGCTCTTTGTTTAGTCTCAATCCCTAAAGTATGTCATAAATTTGTAAACTCTTTAAACTTTATTAATTTACATTCTCAAATAAACTCTTAATTTATTTAATCAATAAAGTGTTCTTATCCCAGTGTTTCGCAGACTTATAGTGTCTTCTCCGAGACCTTCTTGTGCGCGATCAAGAAATCGCCTTCAAGCCGCGCTACCGCGAATGGACTTTATTATTGGCCACCAAGGAACTGTTAATGCGATTTGCGATACCTCAAGATTCGCGGGTGCAAGATCCCAATGATGCAAGTGAACTTCCCGCTGTTAAAACAACCGAAGAGCCCGGGGTCCATGTAGGACGCCACGCCAACGCCGCGCCGCACTCTCATGGCGGCTTCTTGGACATTCCTCTAATTATCGGGTGAGTGATCCCTTTAAACTGTTATTTGTTAACTCAGTGCAACATATGAACTGTTAATTTTTCAGGACCTTCATCCATTGCTTATTTATTCATTAATTGCAATTCTCGAGTCCCTTATATCACAGGCCGCGCTTTTAACAAAATGGCGGCCACGCCCTTTTGTAGGGAAATTTATTAAAAAATAATAAATTCCCACTGCACCCAACATTTGGTCCTTCGAGCCGGATAGTTTGAAATAGTCCTGTGGAACTTTTATAAACTCTGTTTTTACGGACTTTATCTTTTGCAGTTCGTATACTTTGTGTTTTTATGCCCGACGCCATCTTTGTGTCACTTTACAATTGGCCATTTCTTCTTCGTTGGCCAAAGGCGTCCCTTGGTCACGTGAGTCATGTGACATCCCCCCTTCCATACGCTTTGCACTCTGGGACGCAAACAGCTGATCCTGAATCTAAATGCAACGCGCAGTGACATCAGAGCGGATGTCGTCACTATCTTTCCCTCTCTCTCAGATTTCAATAGATGTAAACATTACTCTCAGCTGAATTGATGTATTGTGGAATCTAGCGGTCTGCATCCGTTCTGTCAAACAACAGTGAACTCTGATTTTTAAAACTTTGTTTTGTAAATAATTTTCTTTTAACTACATGGCATATTGTTGTTTTGTCTTTGATAATTAATAGAAAGTGATTGTAAATAAGATTAATTTAAATCTAATATATTTCTAAACCATTTTTGTTTAGTGTTATTCTGGCGTGTTTCTTTAATAATTAGGCCATTATAATCAGAGCTTTGCTATACCCTCGGCGGTCTTTATGTGATTATATAATTGTCTGACAGTAGTTAGTTATTAACTGTGTGGTAAAATATCATGATTCAAACTCTTGTTTACTTTGCCTTTTGTGAAGGCCTCAAAATAATCTCTTATATTTAAATACAACTTCAGGCTAATTTGTATTGTTGTATATTGCGACTCTTAATTTATTTATGTGATATTTATATTCCTATAGTAGCAACAATCTCAAGAAATAAACTTAATCTCTTGGCCTCATGCCTAAATAGGTATTGTTTTTAATTGTATTTTTGACATACCGTGCTCATTGTTGACGTTTGATCATTATTTAATTACAGAACATTTGTCGTACTTTGTGTAGGCTTAATATATACATGACTACTAGATATTTCTTTGTTGAGGAATCAATTTAATTCTCAACATTATCTCTTATTTTATTATGTCTCATTAACTAACTGAAATACTTATTCACTATATTTATATAACTAGCGCTCACAATTATTGTCCACTACATAATGCCTCTCTTATTTTTAGCGTTAGATAAGGGCATTTTCTAGATTTTTCCATCTATTGTCTCTTTGTAATTACTTTGAAGTGAGCACTCTAATTTTATCTCTGACTGTTAAGATAATTTTTATTCGCCATGGCACCTAAAGAGTTTAAGTACGAAACGTACCGAAAATCAACTGATCTGATTGTATCTCGATTTACTAAACTCGAGGAATCTGTTAACAAAATAGCAACTGGTGATACACCGCTGACTCCTGTACAAAGAAGGCAACTTAATACTATTTTTGCCGAGCTCAGAAAGAAACGGGCAGATTTCGAAGCTAATTTCAACCGCATTCTTGAAAGTGAAGCTGAGGAAGCTACTGAGGCCACTTTGTCAACTGACGTAGACGCAATTAATGACTTATATGTCCGCATATCTAGTGTTATCGAGGTAGCCATCACTCCTGACCCTACGCCTACGACACCCCATTCCTCGGTCAGCGATGGTTCTCCTAGCCTTCTTCCAACATCAGTTACTGTTGGCGTAAAACTACCTAAACTTAACCTCCAGACTTTCGATGGAACTCCGCTAAAATGGATTTCCTTTGTAAACTTGTTTGACACAACTGTGCATAAAAATGCCAGTATTTCTAACGTAGCTAAATTTCAGTATTTACTCAGTGTACTTTCGGGCGAACCTCTCAACTTGATCAAGTCTCTCAATTTAACTGCCCCTAACTATGTGATAGCCTATAACTTACTGAGGGAACGTTACCACAATATACGCCGCTTAACTACTCTTCATTTGAATCATATTTTAGATTTGCCGTCCCTCGCTCACAACGCACTAAAACAAATGCGTGCCTTTGTTACTACATTCTATGAACACACTGAAGCGTTAAAAGCTTTGAGTTGTGACGTCACTGAGGGCAATCCTCTTCTTGCAGCACATCTGTTGCGCAAATTGGATGGTAAAACAATCCAAAATCTCGAACACTATCGCTCTAATCAAGGTGACATTACAGAGCCACACTCCTTACCGAAAGTCACTGAAATAATTAAATTTCTAAATCTGGAATGTTCTCAAATTGAGGACGCAAGTTTGCATACACAATCTCATGAGGTTAAAAAGGCATCATATCCCTCGACCTCCTTTAAACACAGAAGTTACCCCACCAAAAGGGTTCATTTTGCCTCTAAGGATGTAATCATGCTCTCGGCCTCGTCTAACACCTCAACTTCTTCTAATAAAGATCATCCGTGTTTTGGTTGCTCTCAAAATGGCCATAAGATATATGGTTGTCCAACATTTAAAAATAAATCCCCAAAGGACCGGTACCAGACGGTAAAGGACAATAAAAGATGCGTTTCCTGTCTTGGGACTCATCATGTAAAAGAGTGTAAATCAAATTCCAAATGTATGACTTGTCATCAAAAACATCACTCACTGTTGCATTTTGAAAGCACGCACGATGACCGCCCGCGCGGTCAAGTCCCTGCGCCTGCGTCCACAAAGCAACCTGACGCTGTACTCACTTGCGCCTCACAGCATACAACTCACAATGAGCGCTTCACTGTCCTACTGGGTACTGCTCTTGTTAAGCTCACAGCCTCAAATGGAAATACCTATATATTCCGCGCTCTCCTAGATTCTGGTAGTATGTCAGATTTTATAAGCGAACGTGCTGCTCAGCTATTAGGCACTCGTCGCTTGCCATCGAACATAACTGTCATTGGCCTTTCTCAATCTCACGCCCGCACAAAGGGCCTCATGAAACTCGATGTGGAATCCCTCTCTGGGTACGCTATTGCCACACAACACGCTTTCCATGTTTTGGAAAAAAATTCTGTTGATCTTCCGCGCGTAGAATTGTCACCGGAAGTGCTTTCTAAAGTAAAGCCATACACTCTAGCGGACCCTAATTTCAACAAACCCGGTCCAATTGACATACTAATCGGAGGAGCTTTATATCCTCAAATTCTGACGAATGAACGTCACTCTTTGGGTCAAAACATGCCGTTCGCACTAGGCACACTGTTCGGATATGTAATTGTGGGAACAGCTCCCTGTTCACCATACTCTGCTCCAGTCTCTAATGTTGCTGTCTCTCTTCTCTCCACTGCAGACATGAATCTGCATAACTCTTTGCAGCAATTTTGGATGCAAGAGGAACTCCCACCCTGTAGCAAAAAAAACTACAGAAGAGCTACAGTGCGACGAGTTTTTTGACTCCACACATACTCGAGACTCTCAAGGACGATATGTTGTTCGTCTCCCCTTTCGAAGTGATGTAACCAAACTCGGAGTCTCTAGGCCTACTGCGGAACAGAGATTTCACTCTCTCGAAAGAAAACTTCAGAACAAAAATAATTCTGAATTTCGGGACATCTACACGGATTTCATCCATGAATACCAAGCTCTAGGTCACATGGAAAAATGCCCATCAATTGATATGGCCACCCCGCACTACTTTCTCCCGCACCATGGTGTCCTAAAAGCTAACAGTAGTACTACCAAACTCCGCGTTGTGTTTGACGCCAGTTCAAAGAGCAGTTCCGGTCTCTCTCTTAACGATGCCCTACTTACTGGACCTAAGTTACAAAACAATATCTGCGACATTCTCTTGCATTTTCGCCAGCAAAACATCGTCTTCTCCTGTGACATAAGACAGATGTATCGCCAAATTAAAGTCCACCCAGATGACCAAAATTTTCAGTTAATACTCTGGCGTGATGTATCTACACTCCCATTGTCAATCTTCAAGCTCACAACTGTTAGCTTCGGAATGAATTGTTCCCCATACCTCGCCATCAAGACGCTACGGCAACTGGCTGATGACGAAGGCGCACGTTTCCCTCTCGCTGCTGAAGTCCTCAAACATCACAGTTACGTGGACGACCTCATAGCCGGTGCAGACAACGAGACAGAAGCACTAGAACTTCAAAATCAACTCATCGAGCTACTCCGTCTCGGAGGTTTTGAGCTGAGAAAATGGGTTTCGAACTCACCAAAGCTACTTCAAAATCTACCCACAACTCATCAGGAATCTCCAGTATTTCTTCAACCTTATGCAGAGCCCCATTTCTCCATCTTAGGAATATACTGGTCCCCACTAACAGATTGTTTTAAGTATAACATTCATTTCTCTTGTGAGACCCCTACTAAGCGCAAGGTATTAAGTCTAATTGCGCAAATCTACGACCCTTGCGGGTTTCTTGCCCCTTGCCTTATGACCGTTAAACGCATTATGCAGTTACTTTGGACTTCCGGCGTCAGTTGGGATGAACCCCTAACACCGGAACTAACTCTCAAATGGCAGACATTTGTCTCTGACTTAAATTCTATCGTTAATATAACGATCCCCCGAGCAATTCCACTCCATAACTCAACCCTGTGCGAGTTGCACGGCTTTTCGGACGCTTCTGAAAGCGGATACGCCGCAGTAGTGTATGTGCGGTGTACCAATCGTGACAATGTTGTGCGAGTCAGTCAAATAATAGCGAAAACTCGCGCGGCTCCCTTAAAGAAGATCACTTTACCTCGTCTTGAGCTTTGCGCAGCTCACTTACTAGCTCAAATACCTAATTATTGTGTTACTCAATTGACTCCTAACCTTAAACTCGAGTCCATAAACTTGTGGTGCGACTCTATGGTGACCCTCTCTTGGTTACAAACTCCTCCTTACCGTCTAAAGACGTACGTAGCAAATCGTGTGGCGCAAACACAAGAACTTGTCCCAGCACAAAGCTGGCGTCATGTACCCAGTGCTGACAACCCCGCTGACTGCGCGTCACGTGGCATATTACCCTCACAGCTTGTGGAGCACCCCCTGTGGTGGCATGGACCTAAATGGTTACAGATGCCTGCCACCGAATGGCCGAAATCTATTTTTACACCAACCAATATTGAAAATCTAGACGAAGTAAAGTCAACTCCGCTAACAGTGTTTGTTGCTACCCCTCAGCCACAATTGAATATTCTCTCTAAATTCTCGTCTTGGAGAAAACTGTTGCTTGTGACGGCGTACGTCCTCCGCTTCATTAACAACGGTGGCCGGCAAGATCGTCGGACTGGCCCTCTCTCCATCGCAGAATTGAAAACAGCTCAACTGCGAATCTTCAAGATGGTACAGCAGGAAGCCTTCACCGCAGACATCCAAAGTTTGCGGGATCAAAAGATCTGCTCTACTAAACTGCAACGCTTAGCACCGTTCCTCGACCAAGATGGACTGCTACGAGTTGGTGGCAGACTTCGACACTCGGACCTTCCTCAAGATGTCAGACATCCATGTCTCCTTCCCAAAAGGCATCACGTCGTTGATATGTTTATCGACTTTATACAGTTCGACACCTACATGCCGGGCCACAATTGACTCTGTCTCTCCTCTCCCAACATGCTTGGGTACTCTCTGCTCGTAGTGTAGTGCGTTCCCGCATCTTTAAATGTTTGACATGTTTTAAGCAAAAACCCAGGAACACTTTCCCCCTGATGGGCGATTTGCCAAAACCAAGAATCACTCCAGCTCAACCGTTCGTGTCTTCCGGTGTTGACTATGGTGGTCCTTTTACCATAAAAGTGCACAATTTGCGTTCCATACGTCATATCAAAGCCTATATATGCATCTTTGTATGCCTGGTGACTAAGGCTGTCCACATTGAAGTTGCGACAGACCTCTCTACTGACTCTTTCATGGCAGCTCTAACACGTTTTGTGTCCAGACGTGGCTTATGTACTGATATATACAGCGATTGCGCTACCAATTTCGTAGGCGCTAATAATGCCTTACAAAAACTCATTCACTCTACTGGAATACAGCAGGTGCAAGACTTTGCCACCGACCACCAAATTAAGTTTCACTTCAACCCTCCAGCAGCTCCGCATCAAGGCGGCATATGGGAAAGCGCCATAAAAAGCGCCAAATATCACTTAAACCGTGTCATGGGTACTCATGTGCTTACTCTAAGTCAATTTTCGACACTTACTTGTCAAGTGGAAGCAATGCTTAACTCGCGCCCATTAACCGCTCTTTCCAATGACCCGAATGATGTCCAAGCTCTAACACCAGGACATTTTTTAATAGGTTCGCCCTTAACTGCGATACCAGAACCATGTCTGAGTGACATACCAGACAACCGCCTAACTCACTGGCAGCTTGTTCAGGCCTTGAAACAACGTCTCTGGAAACGATGGAATAGGGAGTACCTCCAAACACTCCAACAACGCCTTAAGTGGATAAACCCACAAAAAACCTCGAAGTAGGAGATTTAGTCTTGTTACACCAAGACACTCCCCCCTCTGTGTGGCCACTGGCAAGAGTGACTAGAGTGACAACAGGACACGACAATATAGTGCGCGTTGTAGAACTCAAAACTAAAAATGGTACGTTCACTCGGCCGGCAGTTAAGGCTTTCTTACTGCCATTCCTTGCAAACTAGTTCAAAAACTAAGACACTATCATTGTAAATAATAGATTAAGAATATCTTTAATTGTAATGTAATGTTAGTTGAATCCCTCAGTTGATTCAAGGCCGCCGGTATGTTTAGTTCTTAAATTAATAAAGTGTGTTAAACTTTAATATTTTGTATTTCCGAATTATTTTATTCACTTTAGTTATAAGAAACTGTCTGCAAATAAAATGCAAAATCGAGATAATTTTCAAGTGAGAGAGAGAGAGAGAGGGAAAACGTCTAGAATTCTATCGTTGCTATGCAACCAGACCAAATCTACGAACCCTATTGGTCAGAGATTTTAAAATATCGGAAAGTACTGTACCTCGAGACAGTCGCAATTTCGTCTCCGCTTGTTTAAGACCGCTACCGCTATTTTGAAAACCCGCTCTTTGTTTAGTCTCAATCCCTAAAGTATGTCATAAATTTGTAAACTCTTTAAACTTTATTAATTTACATTCTCAAATAAACTCTTAATTTATTTAATCAATAAAGTGTTCTTATCCCAGTGTTTCGCAGACTTATAGTGTCTTCTCCGAGACCTTCTTGTGCGCGATCAAGAAATCGCCTTCAAGCCGCGCTACCGCGAATGGACTTTATTATTGGCCACCAAGGAACTGTTAATGCGATTTGCGATACCTCAAGATTCGCGGGTGCAAGATCCCAATGATGCAAGTGAACTTCCCGCTGTTAAAACAACCGAAGAGTTTACGGGGTCCATGTAGGACGCCACGCCAACGCCGCGCCGCACTCTCATGGCGGCTTCTTGGACATTCCTCTAATTATCGGGTGAGTGATCCCTTTAAACTGTTATTTGTTAACTCAGTGCAACATATGAACTGTTAATTTTTCAGGACCTTCATCCATTGCTTATTTATTCATTAATTGCAATTCTCGAGTCCCTTATATCACAGGCCGCGCTTTTAACAAAATGGCGGCCACGCCCTTTTGTAGGGAAATTTATTAAAAAATAATAAATTCCCACTGCACCCAACACTGGGCATCCCGAGCCATTTCACGTAAACCTTCTTGCCTTTCCTCTTCAACACCTTTTCCACCAGATATGTGTCTGGGAAAGCGGTTTTTTGCATCTCCGGCTCGTAAAACGCTCCACTAATTACGTTCCCTTCCATATCACGTAGCGTGTATACCGGCGGGCGGGTTTTACGAACCTCATGCACTTTGAACAGTTCTGTGGTCCAGCTCGGAAGGTAACCTTTAGAGAAAACAGACGTTTTGTATTTGGATATTCTCACAACGTCGTTAACTTTGAACCGAGGTCTCTTGTTTTTTCTCCTCCAAAGGGGAATGGGGGCCTTGTTCAACTTGTCGGCTAGATCCCTTTCATGAGAGCGGTTCACATCGACCGGTTTCATACCAATAGATCGATGTACGCGATTGTTATATTTCGATAACAGTTTAGGTAGAAGCCCGTTGGTGGCACAACGATACGAACCTTGAACTCCAAAGGCTTTAAACATCCAATTCTTCAGAGTTCGATTGAAACGTTCCACTACTGAGGCTTTAAGCGGACTAAAAGTGCTGTAATGGTTTATGCCGTGACGTTTCACCAGAGCGGTAAATGTTTTGTTAAAAAATTCTCTTCCATCGTCGGATTGAATATTTCTCGGCGGTTGTGATGCATTTGAAAATACATCTTCCATACTTGTTGAAACTGACTTAGCTTTTTTGTCACGTAGCGTTGCGGCGAAACCGAACTTTGACAACACATCGATCCCAGTGAGTTTGTATTTAAATCCCGCGTTTTGACTCGCGTACTTTTGCATGTCAACGAGATCAATCTGCCATAGATCATTTAAGCTTTTCACATAGACATGACGCCGTGGATAACGTTTTCTCGCCTGCCTGTGAAGCTCCTCAACTATTTTCTCTTTAGCATCATCTGCCATCTTGTCAGTATCAAACTCACCTCGACAATGAACAATGCCGACTACAATAAAAAAATTTCAGTTTTTGTGTACGCTTGGGAAGTCTTCTCGGGTTTGCCGAAGACTACACAAAAATGGTTGTCAACGCACGCCACGAGTTGGTTCTCATTAGGTCGGCCAATGATAAGAATGCTGTTCACTGGACACCCGGGCCGGCTGTTGGGGGAGTCCAAGACACGAACGTTGTGAATATTACGGTCAAGCTACAAAAGCTTTGTTGGCGTATACCGTACGTTACTCTGAGTGACGAGCAAAGGGTCGCGTTGCTTAAACAACTCAACCGAGGCACGAGTATCCCGGTGGAGTACAGGAGTTGGGAATTGTACGAATATCCCGCGCTTCCTAAGGCTAGCAAGCAGTCATGGACCGTTAAAACAGCCTCTCAACTGGAGAAGCCACGATACGTCATTGTCGCTTTTCAAACCGACAAGAAGAACAACTTGAAAGCTAATGCTTCTCATTTTGACCACTGCAAATTGACCAATATGAAACTTCATCTCAATTCAATCAGCTATCCTTACGATGATCTCAAGTTGGATTTCACCAACAACCATTTTGCGTTACTCTACGACATGTACTCTAGATTTCAAGAGTCTTATTATGGTACTGCGCCACGACCCTTGTTGAAAAAGGATACGTTTAAGAATTACGCTCCGATGGTCGTTATTGATTGCTCCAAACAAAATGAATCGCTTAAGTCAGCACCTGTGGACATACGTTTGGAGTTTGAGACGTCAGAAGACATTCCCGATAATACTTCTGCTTACTGTCTCATTATTCATGACAGAGCGTTTACCTACAACCCGTCGACCAGTTTGGTCAGGCTAAACAACTAAGCTCCACCCACAGCCTATTTAAGGGGGCTCGGTTGCCTTCTCGGGCGTCATTCTCTCTCTAGTGTCTGCTCCGTCACATCGCTCCGCCACCGACATGATCAAGAAAGCAGTGATTGATTTTAGCGCTTTTGTTAGCAAGAAGACTAACGAAGTTGTGATTAAAGAGTTGACCGTGGTGGACATTGTGACGGGATCTGCTCAGCATTGGATTTTCAAGCCACCAAAGGATACGCTTCATTATTGGTCAGGTACTTACACCCCAGATCGCCGCAACGAATGGCTGAGCAAACATTATCACGGTCTGGACTTTTGGTTTGGTTTCAGCGATTATGAGGACTTACTAAACGGGTTGAACCAGGTTTGTTCAGATATGCAAGTTCTGTATGCTCCGGATCTCGAGAAGGCTAGAGTTTTGGAAAAACTATTTAATGCAAGACGATTAGTCTTTAGTCTGGAGGCACTCGGTTGTCCTCCACAAGAAGGAGCATTTCTTTTTCCAGAACTCATAAGCGATGAAGATGAAGACGAAACTGGGCGGGATGAAGTGGATTGCCCAAGGGAGGACTTGTCCGGACAGTGTCTCTATCATCGCATGTACTCACCGGGATTCGTGTGCACTTTCGGCAACGCACAACGTCTTGCTAAATGGTGTGCTGACAACCTTGATATTCTAGACGTAAATGAACCTACTGTCAGGGCGAATACATTTGTAAACTGGAAACAAGCGTCACCCAGTGCCAAAGAACTTGCAGATGCCGGTTTCGTACGCGTGCATTCTACATACGATGCCACCAAGTGTGTTTACTGCGGTGTAATCTTATGCAAGTGGGAAGAAAATGACGATCCCTTCGCTGACCATGATTACAATTCACCTTACTGCAAGTTTGTTCGATATAACATGCAGCTGAAGAGGGATCAAAAGGACAAAAAGGATAACAAGTGTAAACCCACTTGTTGCAAGGGGGACGAAGCTGAAGACGATTTTAACTTGCGCTACGGGAAAACTCCTGACGTTACTGCATCGGAATTGGTCAAGTGTTGTCGTGTGTAATCATGTCTCAGTTTTACAGAAATATGAGAAAAAAGTATCATTTCACGATCCACTTGTCACTGCTTCACTCAACCTTCCGGATGAAGACAGAACATCGAGCCTCATCGCTGACCGTGAACAATTTAAACTTACTATTTGGAAGTCCGAAGCAATACTCACGGCTGTTCTTCAAAGTAGAATTAATCATATACTTACTTGTACACTTTCTGATCACACTGCTTGTTCAATAAAAAAATCTATTGTTTATTTTTTATCTTATTATTGTTGTTTACCCATATACTGAACGAGCTGCGGAATGCAACGGACGCGGAGCCGCTGCACAAAGCCGCTCTGACTCAACGCCAGACCGTCAAGGCCAGATGCTCGCCGATACTAAAAACTGAACTCACCAGCAACCGGGACCGACTGCGGCTGTGTCCGCCAGGTCGCTAAATTGAGGTGGAGGAATATATATCTACTGGCGTGTGTCAAAGGTCGTAGGTTCAAAACTTGCTCGGATCTCATAAATAATTTTGCAAATAAAATCCTTTATAAAATCAAATTATTGGTTAATGAAGTAATACATTAGCTTAATTTGTGAAAATAAGGTAGGTTTAAATTTGTACTAGTATAAATGTTATTGGCTGACTGTTGGTGAATGGTTTTTTTCGTTGGCCCAAAGTTGGCAGATCTTTGGTTGGCTAACCGTATGACAGAGTGCCAATCAATACCTTTGGCCAACCGTGGATGGGAACGTTGGGCCAGCAATTTTTGCTTCTGGGGTTGGTTGACTGTCTATGCAGCGCCGGATTTAGGAGCCGTGGGCCCCTAGGCTCAACCTGTGGCGAGGGCCCTAGTTGACGTTGGCGTCAAGATCCAAGTTGGTGACCTTTATTTTGCTAGAATGAGGCTCTTTTGTGTGTGGTTCTATGTGGTGTCGGCCACCTAGGCGCGCGCCTATGTAGCCTATGCTTATATCCCCTAATGTTCTCTAATTATAGCCCATGTCTTTTTTGGCTTATTGTAAGATTCACCTATTATTTTCTACTTGTGCAAGGGCCTATTTATATTTTATTTCTGTACTCAAGTAAGGTATATATATTTCTGTCTCAAGCAATATTTCTTAGCAAGCAATATATTTCTGTCTCTCCTCCGTTTTGTTATATTTATATCATTTATACAATCGAGCATTTTCTGTTTGCATAGTTTAGCATGTCTTGATTTGCCCACTTTATTTACTTGTTTGGTTTTATTTTAATTGATTTGACAGGACAAGATTTTTGTTATTTATTTTTTATTAGAAGTTGGGAATGCTTTTCGCACAACCCCGCTCCCGCAGGGGTAGTGTGGAACTCCATCAAGAGAAGACTACCCACTAAACTCACCTCCCCCCGCCAAAATGGATGAGATGGGAGGGCGACCACAGCATGAGCAGGTGATCCACCGTGACTGCCGAATTGACTATCAGGTATTGGCTAATTCAGAAAAAACATGGCTATTAGTTATAAATGACGTGACAGTCTCCCGTCAACCGCGCGGCTGCTCACTGTCGAAGTTCTTCTACGGTAGGTCATCCAGGATGGTGATTGGGCGGGGCTTCCAGTTTTCTGCGATGCCGAATCGCCTGCAGAGCTCCCTTTTGTGGTCGTGGTGGGACTCATCCGCTCTCTGAAAAAGGCGGCAAGTTTATACTTTCGTGCAATCCTCGTGAGTCGGGACTCAGACAAGTTCCAGATGGTAGAATTCCGGATGAAACAGAGCTGGCGGGTGATCCTTCTGAGTGTCCTCAATTGGATGACTTCCAGGCGTTTCCTGTTTGTCTTGTTGGCCAGGATCCACCATGCTTCTGAAGCATACGTCATGCAAGAGTGAACTATCAACAGCACCATGAGCACAAATCGTTGGGCCAACGTTGGCAGATCGTCGGCGGAAATGGTTGGCCAACGGTAGGCATGACACGAGGCGCGAGGTTGGCCCATCGATGGATTAACCAAGCACTATCAAACAATGCCAACCAATACCCAACCAAATGCCAACGGTTTATATTTTTTTTATATAAATGCTTATTTTAATTTAAAAATTATGATTTTCTAATTGAATTGTTTAGTAAACCAATTATAGAAATTTTAAAAAAGGAATTAAGTTGCTAAAATATTGAGTCACGGTGGAGTCTCGAACCTACAACCTTTGAGTTACTGAACACTCGCCTTAACCCGCACGGCCAATCTGACTTACGAGAATCGAAGGATGTACTGAGATATAGAAATTACCAATAGTCTGTACCTGCACGAGTTGTACTAGCCTATAAGCTATTATGTTGTTTTCTTCTAAGATTGGATAGTGTACTTGTTTATTCTTCTACGTGAATCTACTCGTGCAAAAATCACTGTAATAAAAGTAGGAACAAGTTAATTTGATTTATCTATTTATAAAATATGAAAAACTACGAGCAAATTAATATAAATTTAAAATAATTATAATAATAAAAATATAATGTTAATTTATACCCCATCAGAAAAAATCGTTGGGCCAACGTAGGAAAATGGTAGGCCAACGGTTGGCACGAGGTTGGCCTATCAGCACAAATCGTTGGGCCAACGTTGGGCCATCGTTGGCAATGTAGGATATGGAAATGGTCGGTTGGCATTAACGCGGTTGGGCCAACGAACCAATCGTTGGCTAGCCCACGTTGGCAAATCCAACCATAGCCGACGTTGGACCATCAAACGCTTTTGTTGGAAAATCCTACCATTATATTATTATTAATTATATATTCATCTATATATATAACCTGGAAAAAACAATAAGAATTATGCTACACTTCAAAAATGACGATTCAGTAAAATTATACTTTAAAGATTTAAATATGATAACTATTTATGCAATATACATTTTTGAAACCTCATGTTTGGCAAGGGAAGTAAGTAGGAAAAAAGATCCAATGATTTCTCGTAAATAGACACAAGATATAAAAGAGATATTGTGACCTCATCCTGCAAGTTGGAATTTTTCTAGAAAAATCCAACTTATGCTGGATCATTATTTCATAAAAAATTACCTATCTCTATAACAAATTAATCTAGCTGCTAATCATTCAAAACAAAATTAAAAAATATCTAAAGGAAAAATCACCTTATTCAATGGAGGAATTCATACACAACACCGCGGCCGCGACTAAACTTGCAGTTTCGCTCCCACTGCCACAACTCCAAATTACGCTGATTAAATTGTAAAAACCATTATATATTCCTGGCCTGCATGAAACAGGCTTAATAACGGTATAAGTTTTATATTCCAAATACCAAAACTGCTTATTTTAAGAGGTGGTAAACTATTACCTTGTTTTACTTGTGTATTGTAAAATACGAGCCTCTGTGTCACTTTTTATTTTTGTAAACGGAACATTTTTAGACTTGCCAATTGAAACACAAATGTCTATTTTACATTTTTTGTTTCAAGGTTTTTTTGTCGGAGTTTCGGTTTGGCCAGTACAAGGAAACTTTTAGGTAAATTTCAATGCTGGCACGTCAAGACCAAACGTAGGAAGGTTGTGACAGACAGCAGCAAAACCCAAAGCTTCTTTTTCCTAGAGGAAATTCGCTAGCAATGTACATATATACAAAATAGATGACGTCCCTCTCAACGATAACGGTGTGGCGGGGATGGAGGAAGGGTAGACGTTTTTTGGATAGGCTATAGCCGCCGCTGAAGTTTCCCATTGCTGCAAACTCGTTCCTTAAAAAAGCACGTCACCGAAGTATTCTGACTACCCCATGTCCCCCACTCCTTTACATAGGATAGTCAGAATACATTGGTGACGCGCTTCCGCCTCCAGATGACGTCACGCTACGATGCCCAACAGCACACCTTATTTAAATCCACCTAGGGTGTAATAACGTTGTACAATTTTTTTAACGCACAGTTTGTTTGCTTAAGTGTAGTATCTTATACAAATACAAACTTACTTCATTTAGAAATAAAAATTTAGCACAGTAAGCATCTACATATTTAAAAAAAAATCCTGCTTTTCGTTCACTCACTTCCCGAAGTTAATACTTGACCGATTTTGATTATTTTTTTATTTAAAAGATAATTTCATGTTCTAAGTCACTGTCAAGCCAGAATTTCGATTCAGGCCCCGGGGCTCCGTCCCACGGAACTTCCAAGTTACAATGTTATTCACGTGGAGGAGAGTTTTATTTGGTTTCTGTCACACGTGTTTTTTCTTAATTCAATAAAGAGCTGTAATAAGAATTATATCCGCAACATATTGCGGGGGAGCGTCTCGTTTATCTTTAAGCCATAACCAATTAGTTAATATGGAAAGGTCCAGTGGGGTAATCTCGAAAACTATTTGGGGTAATTGCATGAGAGGCATTTGGGGTAATTTTGAGCTAGTTGTAGGGTAATGAGAGAGTTTCATGTTGGAAACACTCCAACAACACTGGGAACACTAACACTGCAGTGGGCGCAGTGTTGCCAGGTGTGGGGATTTTTCCCCACAGTGGGGAATATTCACATGTTTTTCAGTGTTAGAGGAAAAACGGGGAGAAATCGTTCAAGTGGGGAAATAAGTGGGGATTTTTTAAAATTCTATAATGATACACAATATTTGTAATATATTCATAAAAATGTATTGTTTTTACACTTTTCTATCCCATCAGGGCATTAATGATTGCATAACCTCATTTTTGTAAGCCTTTTCAACCATAATTTTTTGTTCTGTCTGAAAGGAAAACACTGTAAAGCACTGTGTGGTACAAGACTATGTATGGTATTTTACAGAACTTTATCACCACTACCTCATCACTCTACATTTTACCCAACCTCCATTCCGGTTTCACGGTTCTTTTTTATTTGGTTTCATGTACTTTACAGAACCCCACCGCACTTCGAATTTATTTTTAAGTCGCCTCAAACAAAATATTGCACGGTCCATTAGTCCGAATTAGTCCAACAGTCACAATCAGTTCTTACACTTAAATCCCTTATAATTAACGACCTGTAAACAATATAAATGTAAAGTAAATATTTGAAACATTAAAAAGTCAACATAATAGTGTTGAAAAAACTGTAAAAAGTCGCAAAATAATAGAGAAAATTATTTGTTGGTTAGTAACCTTACTTTTATAATTTCCCATACAGTTTAATAATTCATTATTGTACTATTGTACATATTCAATATAGTATCACATATGTGTGAGCGCGCGATTAGAGAAGAACACAGAATGAGTGGGGAAATCAGGGGCAGAGTGGGAAATTTTGTAGCTCATAGTGGGGAAAAATTACTTTTCCACCTGGCAACACTGAGTGGGCGTGGTATTTTTGGATGGCGGTGGTGTGTCATTTACAACAACAATAACTAATTATGTCAAACAAGTGATATCTAAACCTATATCGACACAATTTAGTTTTTTATAAAGTTTTCGTGGCTTCAGAACACACTTAATTGTGTTAGCTATGGTTTTCGTGTTAGGTTAGGGATATCTCTAATTTAATCCAATCAAGTGCCTTTTCAACAAATTACAAGTAAGTTTTTAAAGTTATTAGGTCCTTAATTAAACTAGCTCAAGTTAATTTGTTTTTAAAGTTACATTTTACATTGGGTAATCTTCGAATGCTGGTACAAATACAAAAATGTAGTAGCCTAGCCTATGTTGATCAATCAAGAGCTTTGTGGTTTTGTTGGAGCAAGAATTGAAAGCCCTGTACCCTGGCTGCAGGACATAATTTGCCACAACTTAACAATCAAATCAAGGGTTGCTAGAAATAGTCTATCCTTAACATATCTTTAACACGTACGCTGCGCGGCACTCACTGGTGAGTGCTCTAGTTCCTTACCGTCACACTAAGCGCTTACCGGTGAGTGCCGGCGCGTGGTCACTATGTGTTCGTCCGGGTTGTGCTACTACCTGTTGGCGTTTTGTGGAACTACGTCCAGTTGTGTTATAAGGTAGTACAGCACCGTGTAGCGTTTTTTGCCATTCGTTAGCCGGGAATTAAAATTGTGAGTGCGCCAATCAGAACATGGCCACGTGGCAGGAACACGCCTCCGGGCGTGCTCCACAGCGAAGTGTTAAGCTCTGATCATACAGTACATGAAATAAATTAAATATTTTGTGAACATAAACAATGATGTGTAGGTACTTAACCCTAGCAGTGGCCAACCAGCGTAATACGCTGGGTTCCCGTGATGCCTGAAATGCCCACCAGTGTAATACGCTGGTACGGGTCGAAATTTTTCTAACGGTAAAACAAACATTAATAGTCAACTCAGAAGGGAACAATATTTATACCATTCGAAAGATCACATTCTGAACTTTCATTTTATTACATAAATGAACCGTTTACAAGTTGTATAGCAATGTCACGACGATTATAATTACAATGAAATTTTGCCGCTACGCCATTCCTGCAGTCGACGCTCGGAAAATGTAAAAACACGACTAGGCCTACTTTGGAATTACCCCGCTCGGGTAATTTTTGTCTTAGGATGTTGCGGGTGGTACCACTGCATAGCCAAAGAGTTTAGTTTCACTGTGGTATTGATTTTTAGAACGAAATATTGATTGGACAACAGTTACGATTTTATGAACACAGCTGTTTTCTGAATTTATAACAAATGGCCAACCGGCGTAATAAGCTGGTATGGAAAATACGAATTACATCCAGTGCAAGTTATAAATACTAGTCATATAATATGTTATTTTGAAAAGGAAGAAATTTAGCTTTTGAGATTGGCAGCCTTGCCCATGGTTATTTCCGGCTGCTGTCTCGAAGACGAAGGAAATGCGTCACTCCTCTCACATCTAATGCGTAGTTGCGACGCAGCCATTTCGTGTTGTTGTCGGTGAGTTTGCACTCTCGTGTTATCCGCGAATTATTGCTAAATCCTTTATTATTTCGTAGTGTTAGTGTTAGTGAAGTGTGTGTGTGTGTGTATAAAACAGTAATCTTTATGCATTTTATTATGCATAAATATTACTGAAGTGTGTGAAATAGTGTTTGTAAAAAGTTGTGTTTTTCTTTAGCACCATGTCACGAAAATACGAGTGCGATATAAACCGTGATTTTATAAGTCCGCGATTATTTTTAGCGAATTTCCCCTATAGGGAAGAAGCTATTACCGTAGGTCTCATGGTAAGACTTAAGCCCGAGACCATGATAACTTTTCATTTTGAGGTCCCCAGATGCCAAAAACACCATTCGTTCAAATTTTTATATATGTATATATATATATATATATATATATATATATATATATATATATATGTATATATATATATATGTATATATTTATATATATATGTGTCCATAAGCACGATAACTCTCGTAAAAAAGGTCCGATCTTAATGAAATTTGGTACAAATGTGTAAAGTACCATTTATTTGAACGAGTTCGAAAACCAGATGAATCGCACCATCCGAAGGGGGGTTTTTGGGGGGTTTTGTACCCCAAAAATGTGTTTTTTGGGGTTTTCACATGTAATTTTAATTTAAATCAAATTTTAATTTATACCATTAAATTCAGCTTAAAAAAACAAACAATTTGGTATTTTGATCATTGCTCTACGTCAATTGGTTACCGAGATATTGAAAGTGCTAAACACAGTACGTTGTCTAATGTTATTCTTATGGAGAAAAAGAAAAATTGTATATCTCGCTTATTTATGAACGTAAACTGGCAAAATTTGGTATATGGCTTTATTTGGTTGTGGTCTATTGATATTTGCACAAAAATCCATTTTTTGCCCGATAGTTCCCGTAGCAGCAAACCTGCATACTCAGCCCCATGTTATTCTTATGGAGAATAATTAACGTGTTATCTCCTTTAATTATGAACATAAATTAATAGAACTTGGTATGTGGCTTTACCTAGTTGAGTTATAATGATATTTGTATAAAAGCCCATTTTTAGTGTTCCTTATTTCAGCAAACCTGCATACTCAGCCGCCATGTTATTCTTATGGAGAATAATTAAAATGTCATAAATCGTTTATTTATGAATGTATATTGATGAAACCTGGTATGTGGCTTTATGTGGTATTAAGATAAATTAATATGCACTGGAAATTCGCTGAGTATGCAGGTTTGCTGCTACGGGGGTATTATTATTACATAACACATATAAAAACATACAATTTATTATGAATGTTATGTATATTTTTGTAGGTAATGGGAAATTCTACATGTTTATATTGTTTTGGGGTGAAAAAATTTCTAAAAAAAGTTATATACTAAATACTGTAAAAATTACACATTTTGCGGTTACCGTATATTCTTTCATAACACCTAGGCTACACAAATTTTTTTCCCCCATTATGTTATACATTTATGTGTAGGGAATTGAATTTCCTACAAAATGTATATATATAGTATTTGGAGGAATAAATTTCTAAAAAAAGTTATATAATAAAATCTGTATAAATTTTTTCTCCGAATACCCTAAAATTTCCAAAATTCTTCTAATCATAAGTGATAAAAATTTTTACCATCAATTTTATGACTTTTTTACATTTCTTACTTCATTAGCTTTACAAATATATACATATTATTATTAGCATATACATATTTATATTACCTTTTTACAGTACTAACTAACACTGTACAATTTTCAAATTTTGCGGTTTTCCGTATATACTTACATAATACTTACAAATAAAATTCTTTCCCCAACATATTATACATTTCTATGTAGGGAATTGAATTTCTTACTAAATGTATATATAGTATTTGGAGGAATAAATTTCTAAAAAAATTAATATACTAAATACCGTAGAATTATTTTTTTTCGAATACCCTAAAATTTCCAAAATTCATCTAATCGTAAGTGATAACAATTTTTTACCATCAACTTTATGACTTTTTTACATTTCTTATTTCATTATCTTTACAAATATATACATATTATTATTAGCATGTACATATTTACATTACCTTTTTACAGTACTAACTAACACTGTACAATTATCACATTTTGCGGTTTTCCGTATATACTTACATAATACTTACAAATAAAATTTTTTCCCCAACATATTATACATTTATATGTAGGGAATTGAATTGTATACAAAATGTATATAATGAATTTTCCATAAAAAATCTGACGAAAAAGTTTTACCGAGGCTGCTTTTGAAATTTCAAAAAGAAATTTCAATTCTTTTTTATTTTTTTACTTTGCTGAAAAAACTACCTCTTAGATCTTTTTTATTTTACTATTTTCAGATTCCCCTGTTCTTTCTGAACAAAATGAATATGTGGTTGGCTATGTTTAGTTCTCATTTCAAATTTATACGAATTTTCAAAAAAATGTCTGCAAAATCGCCAAAATTGGTTGGCCATTCTACAGTTTATGGTTGACCACTGCTAGGGTTAACCTATTGGCGCAGACATACAAGCTGATTTTGTTCCGTATAATTTTTGAAACCTATAAATTGGAACAGAAATTTGTGTTTTTAAATGGATTAATTAAAGTATTGTTTTCTTTCATAACTTTGTTTTAACATGATCATGACTCTTTCAGTTTTAAGAGTCACATTGGCACAAACACAGTAGATGTAAGTAAAAAGTAGCAAAATCATTGTTGACCATGTGGAACTCAAAGAATAATTCAATCCTGTCAACTTCCAAACAAGCTTGCCACCGTTTATTTTACTTGGGCCCTCCCACCAATCGGTTAACTCAATGAGAGTTGCACAACTGGTCAGTTTTGGTTGTGAGCGGGAATCAAACCCACGAACTTCGTAAGAACACCTGGCCAAGGTGTTGCCACGAATTAGCCCATACGGCTATCACGACCAGTGGCCTAGCGGTGTAAGATACACATTTATAGTCAGTCCGTATCCTTTGGGGAAAGAACCTCAGTAGTTACAGATTTTGCTACTAGAGTGCAGTACTAATTGGATCCCATTGTAGGCCATAGCGAACAAAGTAAAATTACTAACTTAATGGGTTAAATAACAAACAAGGTAAATACTGTAACACCCCATACCATATCTACTCAAATAAGACAACGTTAAAGTCAGACTGGTCAAAATATTCATCCAGGCTGTAAAAGGGCTATGTACAAGCCAGTTATGCAGGGCTTCTTAAAATAAGGAAGGCTAACATGATGGGTAGCCTTTGTCAGGCGTGTGTAGGGTCTATCAAGTGACTTGCAGCTTCTTGTGGTTTGGTTGTGAAATACATTTATAAGGGGTAAAGCATTTAGGTTTTGTTTTACTTTCACAAGGCATATACAAAAATGTACATGTTAGTTACAGTTAAAATGTCCTCAGATATAAAAAGCAGCCTACAATGAGCAAGATATGCCGAACCAGTCATTATCGTGATTGCCTTCTTTTCAAAAAGGAGGACTCGTTTCACCTCATGGCAATTTCCCCAGAGGCATAGGCCATAATTGACTATCCCATTAAAAAAGGCAAGAAAGCAGTCTTTAGGTAAGATTTTGGCACAAGATGTTTGATTTGCTGGAGCAAAAGATTACTATCTACACAATTTACTGAGAGTATGATCTAAGTGGGTTGACCAAGTTAACTTGTGCTTGTTAAGAACAAATAAACCCTCATATACAATAGCCTAATTCTAAGGGTCATTCCACTTGAAATCACCTAATTTTAGAATTAATGGTTGCATGACCATTCTAGAAATTTTTTATTTTCTCACTATATTATTATCTACTCCTCAGATGAATAAAAACAATTAAAAAAAAAATTGTATCTTATGCGGTTCAGGATTTATGCTTACTTAAAGTTGCCGAAGAGAGTAATTTTTAGCATTTTCAAGGGTTTGTGCTAAAAATCACAGCTTCTGTGGTTTTCAAGATATTTTAGTTCTGGTTATTTCGTTTTGAAGGTAAGATTATGACCTTCAAAATGACTTAACTCAAGTTACTTGAAAATAAATTTGTATGGTAGTAAATTAAATATAAAAAATTGTTTTCAATGAGCCGAGCAGCCATTTTCAAAAATTAATGTATCAAAAAGGGAATGAGATCACAAATTAATTTTTTGTCCATAGAAGCTCCACATAGCAGTCTTTAATAAAAATACATAACATCATTAAGATTTGATTTTCTTCCCAATAATATTTGAAGTCAAAAATTTAAATTTTTCAAAATTGAGCGATTTTGGAGTTTAATATCTAAAAAGGGGGACCAGATCAAAGGTTAATTTTTCGTGTGTTAACTTATCTAACTGAGTTCTTTGGATGTTATAAGTATCATTTTGTGGTTCACCGTACTTTTCGAGATATGAGCATCAATGTTAGTGGTAAAATACAGTGTGTCCTCAGCTGATGTTGTTCAGTAGAGTAAGCATCAAAATAATTTATTTTCATATTTGAGGACTTTTTTGGATAGTTTAACACAAAAGATATCTTCATGAAACATTTACACTATATAGTAAGTGTACAACTGTGGAATAACATGGATTTGTTGATATTACATAACTATGCGAGAAAGAGTTTGAGTACCGGTACTTTATTGGGCAGTTTAGCATCATACCTGTTATCATAATATTTTAACAGTCTTTATTTATTTATAGTTAAATATTAACAACAAAAAATAGTTGTGACTAAAACCAAAAAGTGGTTGAGATAAATAGTCTTTCTACCTGCAACTTATGAGCGCCTCGTACTCTGCTTTGTTTCCGGAGTTTATTTCTTCATTTTCGTGTAGGCTAATGTATTGATGTTTTGGTGAAATTGTTAGTGTACAGTAGAACCCCAATAATTCAAACATCTGAGGAACGGAAAAAAATTGAGTTATCGAATATTTCGAAATATCAAGGTTCGACTTATCAAGGTTATCTTACACAGACTTTGACTTATTGAGGGTCACGGTAACACAATTAATGAGTCATGGAATAGTAGAATCCTTAGCCTACATCATTTTGTGATTTGTACGCAGTGTATCATAATTAATCATATCGTAACAATTATAATTACAATTAAAAATAAATTTAACAATTAAAAATGTCTAAAATGAGCCTGGAAATGTTTTGAAGAGCTTCTTTGGTGAACGTACTAGAGGCCAAGAAACCCCCTTCAGTGAACAGTTAACATGTCATAGAGTAGGAAAGTAAACAAACAATGACAGGAGCAGCATGATCATGATTATGATACGAGGCATAGGAGGGACTTGCAATTTAAGATACATCGTTTGTGCCTGTATGAAAGATCTCCTTCCTATGCTGGGATGAAATTTTTCAACAGCCTTCCTCCTGGTTTGAAATCTAAAATTGGTTCAAACAGTTTTAAACCTTCCCTTAAAGAGCATTTGCTTACCAGTAGCTATTATAGTATAAATGAGTTTGTTTTGTAAAATTGATATATTTTTATAAGAAACGTAGGTATTTCTCGCCTTTAATCTGAAATTTGTTTTGTTTTGCTCACTTGTATTGGTTTGATTTTGTACGGTACTTGCTTGTCTTGGTTTTTGAATATTGTACTTTAGTTAAGTTTTAGTTGTAGTACCATTTGACCATGTCACCAGTTTGTATAGCATTGCTATGTAAAAAATGTAAAATGTGACAATAAATATAATTTGAATTTGAATTTGAATTTGAATTTGACTCACAGATTGGCAATTTGGTGATTTTTCCCCGTATGATCACATCCTGTCTGTTATTTGACTTTTTTTAGTTGCAACATGAACTATAGACGCTCAATTACTGGAACTGGGGTTATGAATCCGAATCAATAAAGTAACATTTCGACTTATAGAGGTACTGCGTCTGTATATATTCAAGTTATTGAGGTGCCTAAGTAGACCACAAAACTTTTGAGTTATCGAGATGTTCCCCGCCAACGCTTTGACTTAGAGAGCTAGAATAGCATAGCATAAGGTAGGAAAGTTCAAGGGGAATAACAAAAATTTGTCTTATCAAGGAATTCGAATTAGCCTATTGAGGTTCGAGTTATTCAGGTTCCACTGTATTTGTATAGGCCTATAGTAAATAAATACAAAAGTATTGTGAAGATATACAGAAAAAAAGCCCTTCGGATAATTTTTGGACTCAAAAGGAATGAATCCTGCAAAACTATTTTTCGTCAGAATAAGATTCTTACTTTCCCTTGTTTGTATATATTTGAAACCATAATGTTTTACAAAAAACATTCTTCTACAATTTTCTTCAATAGTTTTTCTTCCAAGTACGCACTCCGCCCACGGTTAAACATTCTAATTCAAAAGCACAGGACAACTTTTTTTCAACGTAACATGTCTTTTAACTGTATTAAGCTTTTTAATTCTTTGCCTGCAGGCCTTAAAGTTAACCTCCCCCCGAAACAATTTGGAAACCGTCTGAAGGAGTTTCTTACTGATAAAACATATAGTATCTACAATTTCCTCAAGCAGTAATATATTTTGTTTTATTTTACTATGTCTTGTTATAAGGATATTGCATTTTTAATTGTAGTACATGTTTGTAACACTGACTCATGCCAATGCTGTTTTCACTGTTTTATGGCAATAAAGACAATTTGATTTGATTTGATTTGATTTATACCGGGTGTCCCACGAAGAGGTTGCTATTTTTAAATTAATATGCCAGACGTTTCGAACACGCTAAAAACTGAAAACTATATAGTTATAATAAATAGATATGTAAAAAAATACCCTCAAATTTCATTTGCTTATGATTAATGAAATCAAAATGGCAGAATGACTAAATAATGGTGCGTTTTCGTTAAAGTAATTTTATTCTTTTTTGTTTCAATGTTAATTAAGTAATTAAATTAGAGGAATGAGAGATGTAGAAATGATAAATTATAAATAAACACAATTCGTTTCATTAACCTTTACTCAAACTGACGTCCATCAATAGCTATGCACTGATGGCAACGAAACAAAAATGAGTCATAAGCGTTTTTGAAAGATAGCCGAGGTATCAACAACAGTTCCTCTTCAATCAACGTCATTAATTCATCATTTGTCGCAATGTTGTGAGGGTAAACTTTTTCCTTCAAAAAGCCTCATTGGAAAAAATTACAAACAGTCAAGTCTGGCGATCTTGGAGGCCAGTCCATGAAGTCGATGCCACGACCTATCCAACGGTCAGGAAGATTTTGGTCTAAAACTGCTTTGGCCACATTAACATAATAAGCAGGAGCTCCATCCTACTAAAAAACAATGTCCCTCATTTCTGGCTGAGGAAGATGCGGAACTATGTGATTAGTTGAAATTGATGCGTATCTGTCTCCAGTCATTGTCTGATGGGATATGTCATATAATAAAACACCATCCTTGGTTTTATCCACAAGATTTTGTTCATTTTTGTAATTATTTTGTTATTCCACCATTTTGATTTCATTAATCATAAGCAAATAAAACTCTATGGTACATTTTTACATATCTATTTATTATAATTGTAGAGTTTCCAGTTTGTATTTAGCGTGTTTGAAACGTCTGGCATATTAATTTAAAAATAGCAACCTTTTCGTGGGACACCCGGTATATCATTTTATTTGATATTGTGGTCTATTAAAACATTGTATGTAGGTCCTAATAATCTTAAACTTGATTATTAGGATGTCTCTTTTAGAGACTTTAATTAAATTGATGGCAAAAAGCGGAGCCCCATATTTTGAGCATGGCCATCTTTTGGAATGGCTCATAGTCAACGTGTTGAACTAACTCAAAGTGAAAAAATTTAACTAGGCTTTACAAAGCTTTAAAATATTACATTCTTACCAGTTGAATTTTAACCCTTCCCGGACGGGCGAATTTGTGACATAGGACGGCAAAAAATTATAGGAAAAAATCAAAATAAATTTTTATTATATGTGTTTAGTTATACCAGTATACATGAAATAAACACAATGGAACACTTCATACTGTCTAAATAATTTTTTACTCGTTTTTATAAAAAAAAATTATGCGGATATATCCGTCACCTGTCCGCGGATGAGTAGAAAAACGGCGGATATATCCGCCACCCATCTTTGAAAATATGGCCATTACAAGGATAGGCAATAAATAAAGAACAATATGTTGTTGCGTTATTTATTGTACAAAACTGCATCAAGAAAATAACATTTCAAAGTAAATTTGAACAACAATTTCAGTTTCCAAAATTTACAAAATAATTTGACAAGGTTTACAAGGTGCCTGTAAATAGTCCCATATTCTTCTAAAAAACTCTTGTTCAATAATTCAATAATATCACCAGAAAAACCAGGACTCTTTACGTTATAAGCCATCGAGCATATCACTATCTCATGCTGCTAGACAGACACTGTAGCTTTTAGCGCCAACACAGTCAACGTGAAGTTGCGCGCGAAACGTCGAGGGGGGAGCGCGGGAGAGGGTGGCATGTCACTTGCAAGGTCACAGCGCTTGTGGAGAGCGCGGGAAAGCAGTGCCTTGGTAGCGCGAAACAACTGGTTACTGCACAAACATCTGCTAGTCAGTCTGCAGAGTAGGCGGAAATATCCGCTTCCCGTCCGGAACATCAAAAACCATAAGCGGATATATCCGTCACCTGTCCTTTATCGCCAAAGACTTAGGCGGATATATCCGTCACCCGTCCGGGAAGGGTTAACTTGTACCATTGACTATACAAATGAATTAGACTGCTAACACAATAGGCTTACATTAATGTGTGTACAAATGATTTGACATGGTTCTAACCTCTTGAAATAGACTAGTGCTGAGTCTTTGTACACAGATTAATCATTGAGTTAGAGGTATTAGAGGTACAAATGATTTAATGGGCATAAGATCTACTGTGTATTTTAGTATTTTAACTTATAAGAATTTTAAGTGCTCCCAAAATAGTTTTATAGATTCATAGGTGATAACAGTTTAGGCATTAGTTTACAGAGGAGGCTCCTGTCACAGGCTTCTAGCTCCCCAGTAGGCCAGTGATAACTTTCCAAGCTGGCTCTTTTCAACGGATTATTCAAAATCGTTGATTTATAGTTAATTTTAAAGAAGAAAAAATTACCTAGTGGTAGTGATTTCAGTGAGCAGAACTTCGATATCACAAATAATTCACCCATGAAAAATTGTAAATATTGAATATTTGGAATTTTACTAAGCAATTATTATTTTTGATATCGACATTTTGATCACTGAAATTGATAGGTATTTGTTTACTCTTTATATTGAGACATAAATCAACGATACTGGATGACCCGTTGAGGAGGGACGGGCTTTGAAAGTTAACATTGGCCTTATGGGGGAAGCAGGTAGACACACTCAAAGAATTATAAATATTTATATTTTTAGATAGGACCATAAACTTTGAAGACACCCCCATCATCTCCTCAATGTGCTCCCCTTGGATATCATGCCATACAGTTTGAGAACGCCTGGCTTAACGTATGTGTGCTGAAGTCAGACTCTTGGGTTTATGATGCTATAAAATGTTATGTCTAATTACACTGTCACTGGTCATGGTGTGCCGATAACTAATTCAATTATTCTGCAACACTTTAATAACTGCGGTGTCAATTTTAGACCTCAATGTTTTTCTTAATAAGCCTAAGATTATTTGAGTTTATTTTGTTGAGTGTTGAGGAAGAATCGGAAGAGTCTACAAAGAAACAATATGAATAGGCGTAAACACCTTTTGATGTGAATTTTCATATTCAACGGCTTTAGGCTACCAAGTTTACTGGGTTCCTATCATGCCTATCAAATTTAGAACAGTTTTTTATTTTTTTACTTTGCATCCCTAATGTTATTCTTATGGGGAATAATTAAAATGTTATATATCACTTATTTGTGAATATACTTTTATAAAACTTGGTAAGCGGCTTTATGGGGTATTAAGACATATATGTGCATTGGAAATTTGCTGAGTATGCAGGTTTGCTGCGATGGGGGTATTATTTATGTGTAGGCTTGTAATACAAGTAATTTTAAGAAACTGTTTTGTACTGTTCCAGCGATGTGGCTGTTTTTGGTGCTAGTTTCACTTCTGTGTCTGTCCAATGCACAAGACGAGTCCACGTGGAGATGCCCTCAGTATTGGATACAGTTCCAGTCCTCGTGTTATAGGTTTATTAAGTCTCCGCTTCATACGCGCAATGATGCTAGAAGGAATTGTCAAGTAAGCTTATTATAATTGTATTAATTTATAAATAAGACTTGGCCTACTGATGTAGATAAACAAACAGATTATCAGACTTTCTCGAATGATGTAAGTTAATTAGACCCTTGATAGTAAAGGTTATGAATGATAATGTCAAAGTTCTACGCCTTATCAAACATGCTGACTAGTTCTTGATAATTAGGGTTAATCAACTTTCTTTAAGCAGGCATAAAGATGACACCATAAATTATAAATTGATTCTTTTTGTTGATTTTACTACGTGCTGCCGTATCATTAGAAGCTCTAAGGTCAAATTAATGTTGCCAGTAATGGCTGACGATGAAATATTTCTTAGTTAGTTATTAAAACAAATTAATTATCAGGAAAGAAACAATGAAGATGCTTGGACACAAGGCAAGGGGATGCTTGGCCTTCCCTGCAGGGACAGGGATGCAGACAGGTTTGGGGCTTCCAATTTAGTGTTTGTTGTAGTATGGTCAAAAACAGTAAAGGAAATAATATTTTAAAATTATCAATCTTATTAATATGGAAATCAGTCAACCTATTTGTCTGTTTGAAAAATTCTTCTTTTAGCGAATTTCCCCTATAGGGAATTTCCCCTATTACCGTAGGTGGCATGGTAAGACTTAAGCCCGAGACCATGATAACTTTTTTTTTGAGGTCCCCAGATGCCAAAAACACTATTCGTTCAAATTTATATATATATATATATATATATATATATATATGTATGTGTGTGTGTGTGTGTCCGTTACCGCGATAACTTTTGAAATAAGCGCCCGATTTTTATGAAATTTGGCACAAATGTGGAGAGTAACATTTATGACTTTAAGTTCGAAAACCAGATCGATCGGTTTATGGGGGTTTTAAATTTTCCAAAAATCAGTTTTTTGAACTTTTTACCCTCAAATTTTAAAAACACTAGATTTTGGTTGTAGCCATTTTGTAGAGCTTAAAAAAACAAACAATTTAGTATCTTGAATCATTACAAGCCCCAAAAAAAACATTATTACCATTATTACCATTATTATCATTTTGTATTATTTTAGTTTATTGGTTGTGGAGAAAAGTCAAAAAATGTGTCCATAAAATTTCCCATGTTAATCTTAAGGGAATATGGTGTTTAGATTTTCCTCAGATAATTTCACTAAAAACTCCACATTTATTTCTACCAATCAGTTTAGCTCTACAAAACAATCATTTTGGCGTTTTAATTGTTGTTTTACGTCCAACCGTTGCAGTGATATTCAAAGTGCTAAACACAGTACGTTGTCCAATGTTATCCTTATGGAGAATGTTATATTTTGATTATTTATGTATTTATGTATTGATGAAACGGTACTTTGGTATTATACGGATGCCACTATTTTTGGAGGTTAATTTTTACCGTATACAAAGGATAACTACATAATTCGAAAAAACGTACTTTTATTGACTTACTGTAAAAATTTTACATCATTCTGATGAGCGGTCTTTGTGTTGTGCCTCCCAAAAGCCAGCGATGTCCGCTAGGATCGTGTTGAATGCGTCGCCGCCGCTAGCAGCCACACCCGATCGCCACATGTACTCCAAAAAATATACAGCGCGCTGCGGCAGTTATGTTAGGATGGGTTATCATAAAAATACGTACGGTTTCCTCTTCATTTCGAGGTAAATCCCACACCAAAAGAACGTCACTCATTATGAAAACAAATGTAACGTAGTGCATGGCAATAAATCACTCATGACACTGACCCAGATACAGGCGGTGACAGCTGATGCGCGCGCTCCGGTCAACGACCTGACCTTGGCCTATTTGGAGGGGGTTTGGCGGCCGGAAGTATGACTCATCAGGTATCATTCGATTTGTAACGAAACAAGGAAAGTCCTACAATCATTTTTATGATAACCCATCCTAACATAACTGCCGCAGCGCGCTGTATAAGGGTGGCATCCGTATAATACCAAAGTACCGATGAAACTTGGTATGTGGCTTCAACTAGTTGTGGTATATTGATAATAGCACAAAAAAAGTTTTTTGTTAATTTTTCAGCAAACCTGCATACTCGGCCCCCATGTTATTCATATGGAGAATAAGTAAAGTTTTATATCTCCCTTAGTTATGAACCTTAATTAATAAAACTTGGTATGTAGCTTCACCTGGTTGAGTTATATTGATAATTGCAAAAAAAACACATATCTTATCTTCCTTGTTGCACAGCAAACCTGCGTACTCATTTATAATGTTATTCATATGGAGAATAAATAAAATGCTATATATCACTTATTAATGAATGTATTTTTGTGAAACTTGGTAAGTGGCTCTAGGTAGTAGTGATACCCACATATTTGCATTGGAAATTCGCTGAGTATGCAGGTTTGCTGCGACGGGGGTATTTGTTGTTTCAATTATATAGATTTAATTACATTTTAATAGATTTTTGTTACAGTTAAAAATAACTTGTAGACATTTTTAGTGACAAATAATTGGTTTGAGTTTGTTTATTCTGTACAATTTATTCATGTTATTGAATAAATTAATATATTGTTGAGTAATGCAAAGACAACCATTGTGGGAAAAGATCAAGTTTACGATCTGAGCATGCAATTATAAATATAATTGTTTATATAGTTGAGTTATTTCTTTAGAATTCCTTCACCCTCTTCCCCACTGCTGTAGGCTACTCAAGGAAGTTTGGATTATGGACTGTTGTTTCTGGGGCTCTTTTATCACTTAGAGATTCAATTGCCTTTTTAAAAAAGTATTTTAACTAGCCTATAGCCAAAGAAATAAAAATAAGCAAGCTTTATATGCTTATCATTTGAACCAAAGTCAGATAAGCAGTTATATAAGTTGGGTAGTGGCCCACCTGAAGTCAAATTTTCATATTAAAAAGAGCGTTTGATAAAATATCTCACAATCTCAATTTATATCAAATAGGCTGAATTTGTTATGTTAAGATGATGCAAACATTGAACTTAATTAGGTATATGCTACCTATATTATATTTATAGATCTATATTGATAGTTTTATCCTGCCTTTTTGCAGATTGTAAAGATAATATTTTATATTCATGATTCAGTTTGTTGAAAAAATATTTATATGTTGCAAATGTTTAAAAAAATAACCAACCCATTAATTTTAGTCAAGTTAAGTTGTGAGGTTAGGCCTATTCAATGATTTAAAAATTGGGGAAAGTTTTACAAGGAAATTAAAGTCCTAGCACTTAGTAATAACAAATTTATTTTCAGAAAGTGGGCCAGCTTTGATTAAGCTGTTTTGTTTACAATGTCCAAGACTGGGTATACCAGGGTTATCATCTATAGATATCACAAGCAAAATTTGAATAAACATGTGTGAATAGGAACGTTTGAACGTTCTTGTCACTCCTCTCATGTATGAATAGGAACGTTTGAACGTTCTTGTCACTCCTCTCATGTATGAATAGGAACCTTTGAATGTTCTTGTCACTCCTCTCATGTATGAATAGGAACGTTTGAATGTTCTTGTCACTCCTCTCATGTATGAGTTGTAAATAATGAGTTGTTTTTTAAAAGCCAAAGTTTGATGGTGAGTTTGGAATAGTTTTAATTTTTTCCCTATTATATTTGCAAAGAATAATATATTAATAAACTAGCTGTTCCCCCAGGCTTCGCCCCGCAAATAATTTATAAAAACTATTATAGTTGTGTGTGCTGCATTCTGTGGTTAGCCCGTGGAACTACTACGAATCAAGATCAGCAGTTTGTATTTACATCAGCTCAAACAAAATTGAATGTCCATAAGGAATTCATGGGAACTTTGTCGGGGTCTCTGGCGGAGCCCTAAGGTCAGATCTGGATGAAAACCATTTAGTTTTCCTTTTTTTATGCCTAAAGAATCAGTGTACAAAATTTCAGCTCTCTACCTCTATGGGAAGGTGGAGAATTAGTGATGAGTGAGTGAGTGAGTCAGTCAGTGAGTCAGTCAGCCAGGGCTTTGCCTTTTATAGATAGATAACACAGTAATGAGCGTGATTATCACTGATACTTGCCTTAAGTAACCAAAACACTTAGAATTAGACTGTCACCATGTAGACTGTTAACATTCGAGGGGCACATTGGGCCTACAGAGGTTTCCACCACACTACCGATTTGCTCAAACCCGTAATTTTAATTAGTTAGGCCTAGTTAAAACCACTATTTTTGTATGTTTTGTAATCTTTTACTTTCTGTTTTTAAAATTGTTACTCGTCCAATCAATAGTATTTTATTTCTGTAAATTGTTTATATGAGAAATTGTCCAGTTTTAGATAAAATTAGCAAAATGTAAATATTGTAATTCCCGACAAATGGGGTTTGTTGTTTATCATGACACCATAGAAAACAACATAGAATGTTTCTTGGTATAAATATAAAAAGAATAACTAAATGAAAATAAAGTATGAATGAATGAACAAGTTTTATTCCTCAAAAATATATAAGACAATACATTATGTTTGAATCACAGTAAACTAAATCACATATTACTGAAAATCATATTTAAAGATGTAAATGGGATGAGCCTACATGGATGTAAATAGTGTGTGTGTGTAGGCTCATTGTAATCATCTAATTAAAATGGGATATCAATTAAAGATGTATCTGTTACTGAGGGAAATAAAAATGAAATTCAATATAAAATTACTTAAATCCATAAAGGGTGTTCAAAAAACCCTTTCAAGATTTTGGGATATGACTCCTCATAGAAAAAGGTTTATATGAAGGTTTGTCCTAAAACGCTCAGTTTTCCCTCTTTCTGTATGTGTTTTTTAACATCTGAAGATATCAAATTGAAACTTGGTACCTATATGTATTACATCCAATAAGACTCATTTTGGTATGGAATATCAAGTTTCTACTTTGTACCATTCCAAAATGGCAGCCATTTTTGTTTTTCAAATCTAAATATCTTAAAACCCATAATATTTTGGAAAAAATTGTAAAATCATGAAAGTAGCGTCATTTTGCCCTAAAAATATAGATTTGAAGATTTTAACAATAGCTGAGATTTTAACAATTTATTTAATAAATAACTGAGAAATTGTAATTTTCATAAATTAAAATACCCCTGTAGCAGCAAACCTGCATTCTCAGCGAATTTCCAATCTATAATATATGTCTTAATACCACTTAAAGCCGCATACCGGTACCAAGTTTCAAAAAAATATATTCACAAATAAGCGATATATACAATTTGAATTATTCTCTATAAGAATAACATTGGGAATGAGTTTGCAGGTTTGCTGCACCAAGGAACAAAAAGAATGGTTTTCATGTAAATATCAATATTACTCAATTAGGTGAAGCTGCATACTAAGTTTCACCAATACATATTCGTAAATAAGCGATTTATACCATTTTGATTATTCTCTATAAGAATAATATGGGGGATTAGTACGCAGGTTTGCTGCAATAAGGAACACAAAAATGGGTTTTTATGCAAATATCAATATAACTCAACAAGGTGAAGCCTAGGCTCATACCAAGTTTTAAAAATTTAGGTTCATAATTAAGAGAGACATTACATTTTAATTATTCTCTATAAGAATAACATGGGGATGAGTTCGTAGGTTTGCTACTATGGGAATTATCGGTAAAAATCTTTTTTTTTTCTGTGGAAATAACAATATACCACAACCAGGTGAAGCCGTATACCAAGTTTCGTTAGCATCAGGGTTTAAGCTGCGGTCGTATTTGTCGCAAAATGCGACATGCACCATGAAAACGCGACAATATTTGGGCAGGCTGTCACTTTTTTCTACAAAGAAAAGTATGGGACATTTTTAAATTTTATTGCAGAAAATCTGGTTTTAACAATACAAATTGTACTAAAAGTCCGTGATCACGATCCACAACCAAAAAGATTAGAAGAGTAGGTGGGATATTGTAGAGGCTTAACGTTGCGTTGGTTGCACTACGTCACTTTACCGATCGCCTCTGAGCGAGTGGTAGAGGAGACGAGCCTACATTACATAAACAGTTGCTGTCGATTTCAACTGCGTACCGTGTAAACGGAACGGGCGAGTTACTGAAATTACATTTGTAGTGACAGTAGCTAACCCCCTAGCAGACGTCATGCGCTCCGCTGTGACTCGGTTTGACGCGCACTCTGTAGTAGCTGAGTCTAGCCGAGCGAATCGGCGAATGCGAGAATGTCGAGTGCTAGTTCGCCACTGAAGGGATGACTGCGCTCGCCTCCCAATCGCACCGACTCTTGTCGGTTTTTGTGACCGAGTCAAAGGAGACGAGCGGCAGGTCCTCCATACTTAGTGCCGCTCGCGGCCGCGACTCGCTGCAGAATTTGGACGGTTTCACGAGCACGAGTCGCTCGAAATCTCAACGATCGGGCGAAAGTGTAGAGGTACCTTAGCGAAAACAGACAACTCGAAATCGGTAATGCGCAAATGCGATCGCGATATGCTTTGAGGTTATGTTTCAGAGTGTGTAATGTTTGGGGTGAGTGAGTTTTAGTTGTTCTGGTGCCATATAAGGCCTATTCTATTAGAATGTTTAGTATATTTCCATTAAGACTTTAATGGTTAAAATGGATAAGTTACCAAGAAAAGTGGACTCTGCTGAATTATATATTACGGTATTTAAATGTTAAACCTTAAAAACAAATACAAGCAAAAACCAACTTAAGACCAAACATTGACACGCCATAAAAATGCGAAAAGGAAAATATTTTTGCTACAAGTCTCTAAGAGCTTGTAGCATTTTTGCTCAACGAATTTTTTTCCCAGCTGAATCCGTGGTTAGTATACATTCATAAATAAGCGAGATATAATTTTTTTTCTTATTCTCCATAGTAAAAGCGTTGGACAACGTACTGTGTTTAGCACTTTCAATATCTCTGTAAACAATTGACGTAGAGGAATGATCAAAACTTCAAATTGTGTGTTTTTTAAAACTGAATCCAATGGTGAAAACTAAAATTTGACTTTTTAAAATATTACATGTAAAAACTTAAAAAAAAAACATTTTTGGGGTACAAAACCCCCCAAAAATACCACTTCGGATGGGTTGACCTGTCTGGTTTTCGAACTTAAAGTCATAAATGTTGCTTTACACGTTTGTAGCAAATTTTATCAAAATCGGACCTTTTTTACGAGAGTTATCGCACGCACGCACCCTCACACACACACACACACACACACACACACACACACACACACACACACACACACACACGCACACGCACACGCACACACACGCACACGCACGCACGCACACAAACACGCACACACACACACACACACACGCCCACGCCCACATGCACGCACGCACGCAGTTTCGAACAAATGGTGTTTTTGGGGTCTGGGGACCTTGAAACGAAAAGTTATCATGGTCCCGGGCCTAGGTCTTACCATGCCGACTATGGTAATAGCTTCTCACCGATAGGGGAAATTCGCTAAAATGCTTTTTTTACTATTTTTAGGCTAAAACATCATGTTTTAACTAATAAAAATCCCTTATTCTCAGTTATTTATAATCCTATTGTTAAAATCTTCTAATCATTATTTATAAAGTGATACAACTTTTTTGAATTTTACAATTCTTTCCTAACTATTGCGGTTTTTAAGATATTTAGCTTTGAGTATATATTTAGCGTTTTATAATATTCCTTTATATGAACTTTTTTCTTTATTTTTGTGTAGGAATCATATCCTAAAATCCTCCTGAATAACAGCCTATGCATTTTTTTATTCACTTATTTAGTTTGAGTAGTTGATGTTGTACACATTGGACATTATTTATCTAATAAAAAGAAGAAAAACTTGATATGTAATATTTAAAATGAAACTAAGAATAATATGAAAATAACTATAGCTTGTGAGGGTTACTAGGTGTTATGCCCCCTGGAAGGTTTAGCAGTTGATAAGAAAGTGTGAGTGAGGGTATTGAATGTTCAAACTCAGAATGCTTTATCAGGCTAGCTTTCACATTAAGGACAGGTAACAACTGTCTTTGTTAATTCTTTGGAGTTAATTAATATGAAATGACATAAAAGAGAAAAATTGAATAACTAATTAGTTGCCGGAAATATTGAGTTTGTGTTCTGAAGTCTATCTAACGTTCTATCTAAAGTTGAAAGTTTACACAGTATTACAGTTCACTAATAATCACACAAGTAAAAAATTTGTATTGTTCACTCACCAAATCTACTTAACACCTTGGAATGTGTTAACTCGAGGGAGGTGGCGCGATGGCGCCGGTGTTTTCCCAGGGGGTGTTCAGAGCTGCGGGAGACAAATTCTTTGCGCAGAAGCCTGATTTAACGATTGCAATGTTTCACACTTCACAATCTAGTTCTTAGTTCACAGTTTTTGAGAATAGTTTTTAGGAGGTGCGCGGTAATCACGGTTGCCCGGAATATTGAGACACAAACACTTGTGGCCATATACTTTAACAGTATATGGTCACAAAACAGTAAATAGAGTCAACTCCTGATTATCCGGGAGCGGGTTAATCGGGTTGCGGTTTAACCGGGGTCACGAAAGGTTTATTTTTATTTATCCCCTTCTAAACATAAATAGAGCAATAGTAACAATTTATTTTGCTAAATTATCCCCAGAATCATATTTAATTTACTTGGTTAATCAGAATAAATACTATACAAACAATTTAGTAACCACAACATAATCTGAGAGTCTATCTTTCGCTAATGAGCCGTGGGCGCATGATGGGGAGCGATGACTTTGACGGACGCGGACGTCTAAAAATAGAAACACCTCAAAACAATCACTCTTCCTGCCAAAATAGATACATCTCAAAACAATCGCCCTTCCCGCCACTGTTCACCCACAGCGATGGACGGACAGACAGACAGTATTTAATCTACATAAATATATCTCAAATAACATTAAAACAATATTGTAGTTTATAAATGTTGATAAACCTTTATTATATTCGTAATATTCAATTTATTGAATCCCCTTGTTTTAACCGTGGTTTTGGGTTATCCGTGACCCTCCAACCGGTCATTACTCCGGATAAACGGGAGTTGACTGTAAAGAGGTGTTGAATTTCAAATTGAAGATCAAATTGGCGATATAAAATACCTAGGACTGCATGTTGACAGTGAGCTAGGATGGAAAATTCACATAACAAAACTCAAGAATAAGATCAACAATGCAATAAGATATTTTTACTTTTTAAAGGATCTCAGTAATAGTAAAGTTCTGCGTATCTTATATTTTGCTTTAGTACAAAGTAGAATCGATTACGGCATAGTCTTTTGGGGTAATACCTATGAGTCATATACTAAACCATTTATATTTGCAGCAGAAACATATTTTAAGATTGATTTCATACAAAAACAGACATGAACCATCAAAACCTCTTTTCATAAGTCAGAGAATTCTTCCGTTTAAATATATTTATGTTTATAAAGTTCTGAAACTTTTCTACAATAAAAGTGGAAATATGCCTCAAAATGAGAATGAGTATAGAAAAAAATTAAGAAAAGCTAACCAGTTTTTTATTCCCAAGCCAACCAATAAATTTTTTACAAAAACGTTCAATTTTATAGCTCCGAAACTGTTTAACAAACTTGCTGAAAATGTAAAGATTGCATTTAATATTCAAATTTTTTTAAGTAGATTAAGGAAATGGTTATTTCAACTAGAGGATATTGATTTTTTTATTTCAAATTCAGCAATAGTTTTATTTTTGATATTATAGCTAAGTAAATTTATAAGGGCGCACTTTGGAGGACAATGCCACACAGGGACTATGCATTGCATGCAATGAGCTTTGACGGCACCTGGGGAGACCCAACTCCGGAGGCAAGCCTCCGGGGAGGGCCATGAGCCGCCTGGTGGCACAAGTGTGGTGCGCGGTTTGAAAGAGTAAACCTTAGAATATTATAATACATGTATAATTTATATGATAGACTATATGAATCTACAAATACAGTTTTATTTATTTTCTGTAATTAGTTTTTAGGCATTGAGCCCATGCTTAATTACAGTGTTTATGTGAGAAAATAAGGCACGTAAAATATTTAATTTTGTATTTATTTTTTATCCACATAGGTTGTCTGAGACAATTGTGTTTATTATATTTAGATCATTTCTGTTCGCTTACTTTACTTTATGTTATTTTAATTTAAGTGATGGAACCTCATAACAGGCATTGCCTTAAGAGGCCCTATTGTTTTCTCATTATTTTATTTTTATTTTTATGTCAGCCTGACAAGTAAGTAAAATGGACATTTATTATTTATTTAAGTTACAAACAAGCTGCATAATTTAAAATAAAGTAACAACTATGTATTTTCGTTATGCATCATGAGAAAATAAAAATATTCTATTCTATTCTATTCTGTTCTATTCAAATTTACAGTTATAAACTAAATTAGAGAAGTAACCCAACTATATGGGGAAAATAATGAGAGAGTTACAATATTGAGGAAAATTATGGAACCCACTGAGCAAGGACGCAATGTCTGATGTCCAAGGCGGCGTACAAGAGACATGACGCTGAAAAGTACCTCAGGTGACGCTCACTTTACCGGCATTGCAATCTGATCGCCAATGAGATTGATGGAATTTTACCGCCCAAGAAGAAACCAATAGCAAATGCATTCCACTACCAGCCGCAGTGACATTGAATTCAAAACAAACTGCATAGTAACTAACTGTAATTTCACATCTCTTACGTGTCTAAAATACTTCATTAAAGAGGACATTTATGGTTAATAATAATATAAAATGTTAATATGCAACAGTCTTCACCGGTGCCACTAGAAGGTTTATTTATTAAGACGTAGTCTTAGCAAAGCTAGAACTAGGATTTTGATGTGCAGGCGTACGAGTCAGATCTGGTGAGCCTCAACTCAGTGGAGGAACACGGATTCCTGTTGTACAACTTGCTATGGCAGGACCCCCAGCATCGCAGGTGGTACGTCAGTGCCCACCAGCAGAGCCCGGGCTACTGGGTCAACGAGGACGGAACCCCTCTGCCTGACATGGAGTCTGCCTTCTTACCGGAGCCTGCAGATACGACTGGCCCCTCTCGGGATTACTTGGTCTACAGGTATGTTCATTAGTAACTGATTCAAGATTTAGGTAGGTATGTACAAAAATCAGTTAATGTTTCAAAAGTTAAGTGAGTGCCGTGTTGATACATCACCCTTTCTGAAACTTACTTGACCCTTTCCAAGCGTTGGACGGATATATACGCTAACGAAATTTTCATTTGCGAGTGTTGGACTTATATACACGCAACTCAGTTTGAAACTAATATGTAACTTAGGTATTGTAAAGTTTTTTCAATGTTATTTACAGTTACTTTAAGACATTAGTCTATTTTTTACTTTATTTTAGTGGTACATTTCCATTCGGTGAGTTGGATACACTGTTCTCGCAACAATTGTTATAGACTGGCCGGCTGATGCAATCATTTGTTATTGTCTCGCACGCAGACCGTTTGTTTACGTTCAGTCAGTTGTTTATATGCTGTTATGTGAAGTACAAGCTAGTGATGTTTTGCACAATGTTTTCTAAGCTTTAGACTATGTCCTATTATTTTTTTAAATGACTTTCAGAGTGAATAATTGACGCACTAATGTTGGTCACAAAACATGTAAAAGAATGATTTTTATCATGAATGTGAAAATATTTACTTTAACCATCAGATAGAAGTGGGAAAAAATTTTCAGGTTCTATTTTTTACCCCAACAAAAAAATATAAATAAATAATAAATAAAATAAATAAATATTTTATTGTCATTCAGCTTTACAACAGTAGACAAAGTCATATTACAAAAGTCAGGATTCATATCAGAGCATAATAATACAAAACTGTGCATGAACATCATTAACTAAATCATTACTCTAAAATAATTGACATAAGTACATACCTTGACATAAAAAACAACCATAATAACATTCAAACAATCATAATAGTTACTCACATGTATATAATTTTCATTCAAACCAATATATCAAAAAACTGATAAGGAATAACAAGGTGAATTTACAAGAAAATCGTACAGCCTACTTTTGAAAATATTCTCTGGCAATTCAGCGAGCTCCAGTGCTAATTTGTTATACAATTTCAGTCCCAAAACTTCATAACAAGCTAATGATTTGGACAGTCTTTGAAACGGTATGTCCAGCTTATGTCTATCTCTCGTATTATGTTCATGAATACTATGTCTCAGGGTGTAATTAGAGATGTTGCATCTGGTGTATTGTAAAACATGATAAATGTACAGGTTGATGACTGTTAAACATTTAAGCCTAATAAATAGGAGTTTACAGTGTTTTAGTCTGTGAGAATCTGTAATTATTCTTACAGCCTTTTTTTGAAGTAAAAGAATGTCATTGATATGAGTACCATTACCCCATAGTAAAATACCATAGGAAATAATACTTTGAAAAAAAGGCAAAATATGCAGATCTCACATAGTTATCTGGCACATAACCTTTCAAACTTTTCAATAAGAAAATTACTCTAGAAATCTTACCAGATATAATTACCTTATATGCTGCTCCCATGACAATTTACTATCAATATGTACACCAAGGAATTTAACACTACTATTTGAATCATTTTGAATGAGTCCCAAATTTCTTAAACTAAAATGTAATTGTTGAGTTTTACTCTCATTTAAAAGGAAACCATTTGCTCTAAACCATAATGATGCTTGTGTTAATGTACTTTCTGTTAAATTTTGCAGATGAATTAGGTCATTGCTATTATGTATAAAAGTGGTATCGTCTGCATACAGTTTTGTTTTACAGTTCAGAAAGTAAGGAAGATCATTTCTCATAAGACTGATTAACAGAGGTCCCAGTAATGACCCTTGTGGGACACCATACCGAACAATTAGTATATCCGATTTCTCCTTACCTCTACACACTATTTGTTTACGGTTCTCAAGGAATGACTGAAAAAGCCTTGTACCAGAGTTACTATGCCATAATGCAATAACTTATGAATAAGTGTTGAGTACTCCACACAATCGAAAGCCTTGCTCAAGTCGCAAAATGTGGCCTGAGCAAAACCCTTACATTCAAAAACTTTAAGCACCTCTTTAACCAACAAATCCATGGCACCAATGGTTGATTTGCCCTTTCTAAAACCAAATTGTTCCTCACAAATTAAGTTGCAGTGATCCAAATACATACAAACTTGAGAGTTCAAAAGCGATTCTATAATTTTTGATAATACCGGTGTTATCGAGACCGGTCTATAGCTTGAAGGACAATTTCTTTCACATTTTTTGTAAATGGGCACAACTCGTGATAACTTTAAACTACAGTAGAAATCCAATTATCCGAACCCCAATTATTCGAATCTCCAATTATCCGAATCAATTTTGAGTGAAATAATAGAAATATGCGGGAGCGCGTGTAGCGATAATGCGCCGTTCCGTTACTATGGCTTCGTGAGCGCTAAAATAAAAGCCTGCGCTGTTACCTTCCTGCGCGATATTTTCGCAGGGAACAATGAGTCATACCCCCTTCCCGCCCTGCTCATCATCAGTCGCTACTGTTCTTTCACTGTTCTTTAATATATGGTGATGTTTTTTGCTTAATTCTTGATGTGCTATGCTTAAATGAACATTGGTGTAAAAAACAGGAGATAGCGTTTAAATTACTTGACGACTTTTGTTTAGTAAGTTAAATAGTTTTTGTAGAGAGCAATGTATTCATGGTGGAGTTTCAATTTATGTTTTAAATTACTTTTACTTTTATTTTTACTTCCTAGACCTTGAGGTAGCCTATTTTAAAATACTGGTTAACATCAAATTTAATACTACTACCTAACCTATCGCCCTCGCTAGCCTTAATTTCATAATTCTCAGGATTTGGCCATGTATTTTGTATGCAGTACTGTGGCCAACCTTACATGTTTCCCTGGTTAGGTTTTCTCCTAAGGGAATGGGCTTTAATTTACTTTTACAACTTGAGTTTTCAAAATTATTAACTATTTCTATAATTCTATTGGACACATATTGCCTACCTACATTATTCAGATGAAGTCCATTCCCAGTGTGAAATCTTCTTCCAACATTACTTATGTCCTCAAAATATACATTTTCAAATCTACTGCATATTCTTTGAAGACCACAGTTTGCTGTTCGCACCTCTTTGTTCACACAGGACCAGTCCAAGTCGTGCCAATTAGGAATTGAGAATTACGCTTGGGAAGGGTTAAACTGGGATTTTTATGGTCTGCGCAAGACAAAAATAGATTTTACTTAAAAGGTATTAAGGTGAAAACTACAGTCAAAAGTATGTTGTAGTCAAAAAAGGTCATAGTAAATATATTTTTTTCTAACCAAAGTTTCATTGTGATATAATTTACAGTTAGTTAACTAATCTAAATGTGACCCCTTGATTTCTGGATTAGTATGGATTTAGTTCAGTGAAAGTATAGTTTGTTTTGGTTATTTTGTTCAGAAACTCATTATTTTTATGTGTCATCATTTTACTTAAGCGTAATAGTATTAAATAGTTTTTTTGAAAAAAAGGTTCCGAATCAGTATGAACAGTGAGCTGTAATTCTACATACATAGCAGGGTGAAAAGGAAAATATAAATTAATTTTTCAAACAGACAATTCTGAAATGGTCAAACTAGTATTAATCTTTATTACTGCATTTCTGGTTTTTGGACAACAAACTGGTGTAGTGGTTAGAGCACAATACTTTGGTCTGTGAGGTCTTGGGTTCGATCCTTGTCAACCATCAATGTCTTTTAGCTTTGTGATAATGTTGTGACCTGGTGGTTGGAACGTGGCCCACCTTCAGCTGTAGAAAAAACTTGTTATGGAAACAAAAATGGATAGGCATCAGAAGCAAGGATAACTTTCTCTTAGTTACAAAACTCCTTCTACTTAGGGCCATAACAAATTATATTTTTAATTTATTTCAGTTTCTCAAATAATCTGAAGAAATGGGGTCTGGAGAGGGTGACAGGAGAGGAACTTCTGCTGTACATCTGTGAAGCACCTCTCACCAAACTACACTCCATAGTTGCTGATGACAGAACCTACCAGTACGGCATTGATGTCCAAGACCCCCTGAAGATCCCATTAGGTCCGTACTTCATCAACCAGCCTATTGATGTTGTTTTTGACCTGTCCAAGAGGAAAATCACAAACGACGTTTCACTCAGGTATAGCCTATTTTTTTAAACGTTTAAACAACTTTTTGATTAGCATAATACGTGTTGTTATTACTTACGGGGTGTAATAAAAGACGTCTTACAACACTTAAGAATATATTTACACTTTAACTGATTCACATACAGACGGTAAACATATAAAAGATAGTACAAGGCTATCGATTTCGACCAGTCACACCGGTCATCATCAGGCCAATGAGAGAACAGTTCTCTCATTGGCCTGATGATGACCGGTGTGACTAGTCAAAATCGATAGCCTTGTACCATCTTTTATATATGTTTACTGTCTTTATGTAGATCAGTATAAGTGTAAATATATTCTTAAGTGTTGTAAGATGTCTTTTATTACATCCCGTAAACGTTGTTTGTAAAAGTCTAAAGAATTTGAAGTACAACTGTCCACGATAAATTTAATAGTGATGAAGAATATTAAAATACGTTTGCCAGCCATAAATTATAAACTTTTCAAGTTAGCCTTTGTTTTAACCATAAAAAGGTAGGATAATTTGTATTACGACCAACTCCTGGTTTCCTGGGGCCTTATTATCCAGGTTTTGGTTTAAGTGGTAATAATTTTAACTTTTAACTTCCTCTGTTAAAACATAATAGTACACACTAGTAAAGTGATCATTTTATGTGTCACAAAAATAAGTAAAAATACAATGGATATCATTCTTAATATGATTCAGTATGATGATTTATCACCACCTCCCTAATATGCATTTCAGTTCTAATACTGAATCTGTGTTTGTTTTGTTAATCCACAACTATTTTATGCCGTTAAGAACCAGAGCGGTTCTCTCTAATTACCATGTGTTGTAAAAAACTGAACATTTTTTGACATTGCTTACAGCACAGAGCACCTACAAAAATGATTGTTTTATTGGATTCTATTGTAGTGCCAAATCTAGGGGCAAAATTTGACAGAAAGAAAGTTTACTTCTCCGACGCTCGGCTGTTTTATTGAATTCTACTGTAGTGCCAAGTCTAGGGGCCAGATTTGACAGAAAGAAAGTTTACTTCTCCGACGCTCGGCTGTTTTATTGGATTCTATTGTAGTGCCAAGTATAGGGGCTAGATTTGACAGAAAGAAAGTTTACTTCTCCGACGCTCGGCTGTTTTATTGGATTCTATTGTAGTGCCAAGTCTAGGGGCCAGATTTGACAGAAAGAAAGTTTACTTCTCCGACGCTCGGCTGTTTTATTGGATTCTATTGTAGTGCCAAATCTAGGGGCAAAATTTGACAGAAAGAAAGTTTACTTCTCCGACGCTCGGCTGTTTTATTGAATTCTACTGTAGTGCCAAGTCTAGGGGCCAGATTTGACTGAAAGAAAGTTTACTTCTCCGACGCTCGGCGTCTTAATATTCCCTGATTGTTTATGCATTCCTGCAAATTTAAAATATAGATCAGATAAAAAAGTTATGCAGTGAGAAAAAATCATTCTGCACATTCTAGCTATGTTCTAGTATAATTAAGAAGGTGCAAAAAGAGGCAAAAAACTCTTACAGCTTATTTCCAAAGTGTATAACAATTGTACTTTCCCTGGCACTTTACACCAGGAAGTCTTTCTGGAGGCTATTCATATGTTGTGTGAGGTTCAATTCCCTTCCACTATTATTATAATTTGGAATTTTTGTAGTTTTCAGCCAGGACAAGTATATTTTACTCAAAGATCTCAAGGGATTCAATTATATGATCATTAGTGATGTGTCAAAACCAAAACTCGAATCTCAAAACCATCAAAACTTTGGAAAAGTTTCGGTTTTGAGATTCGATCGGCGAGTTTCGAGAATCAAAACTCAAAACTGCCGAGATTTTTTGTGTCATTGTTGTTTTTTTAACAGAAATCATGCCCGAGTGTTGATTAATTATGTGAAGGTCAAAAGCCTACTGTCATCGGTCGTCTACCTTCACCTTTTGTGGATTATTGTTTTTTATTTGTGAAAGAACAACTCTTACCAAAGTTTATAATTAAGCTACAAATAATTGGTTCACTATTAGTTCTGAAACTAATATTTTTCTAGGATACTTTGAGAATGGCAGTAAGTTAACTGGTTTATTTGGAGTAACTGGATTTATTTTTCATAACCAAAACCAGGAAAGTAAATAGGATTTTGGAATTTGACTTTCGAGTTTCGAGATTCGAGATTCGATTTTTTAAGTTTTGGTTTCGGTTTCGAGATTTGAAATTTCTAGTTTTGACCATCACTAATGATCATCAAATTGGATTCAGCAACATAGTTTTCATTAAAAATAATATTTAAAAGAAATTACATTTTTAAGACAGCATTTTAACAAATTAAACTGTAAATGATCTAAAATCAATATCCTGGATCCTGACTTTCGAGTGGGCCTAATTAAAACTGTTGAAATTTTAATCATAAAAATTGATATGCCATCCCGAAACACAAAAGCCTCAAATAACTGGTTTTAGTGCAGAAAGTGTTAGTGGATAGCTACATTGTGCCTGATGTGAGTTGCAGCTGCCTAGCAGGAGGATACCCATCCCCCACCTACGAATGGTTCAAGGAGGACTACCAAGGCGATGTTTTGATACCTGTCAAGATTGATCCTTTAAAAGACCCCAGGTTTACCATCAGTGGAGGAACACTTATTATACACGATCCCAAAAAGGTAATTAATTACAAAAAATTGTAATTGTCGATATATCTGTATGCATAACAGCTTGCATGCGATATATACAAAGAAGATATTAATGACCATTTTTGAATTGTTGAGCATATGTGCTGGCAAGCAACGATGGCATTAGGGCCTCGAAGAGCCATGGGAAACTCTTAATTCTTTCAGGTACCTCTGTGCTTGAGAGGCGGCGCATGTTAAGGTTCTAGCCACTCACATCTTTCGTCATCTATTTACTTTTTAAGTGTGTTTGAAATAAGTAAGTTGTTAATATTAGAATATAAAGGCATCTATGCGGTTGTGCCACACATTTTAAGGTAGGTGGAAGTAAGGAACTAGGTACCATATTTGACACAGTATGTTTGAAGTATGCTTGTTTAAATTATAAATAAATAAATAGTAAACAAAAAATTCATCTCATCAGTTAGGCCAGTCATCATGCACAGGTCTTGTCAGAATTTTAGGTTAAAGGGTAAATATCTAGTGTTTGAATTTATGGTATTGTAACGGGTATCCTAATTAATTCCTAAAGAAAACACACTTTAAATAATGAATTATAATGTCACAAACTTTTGGGTTGGAAAAAGTTGAATATCTTAAAAATTAAAGTCTAATTGAAATTAAAATTATACAGGAGTAAACCATATGAAATTACCTAGCTTGTCTGAAAAAATTATAGAATTTGATTAGGAAACAGAAAAGTCGATTTTTAACGAACAAATGTTGTGCAATAGTTATTTACAGAGAATGCGGCCATTTTGAGCTACGTCACATCAGTAAAATTCCGTTTGAAGGAAACTAAAACTTCGCTCAAAACCGGTGGTGTGATCTCACGGACCAATCAGGGCGCTGGGCGCGAATATTATTTTAGCCGCACATAAATACCGCGGGCGCGAGAGCGATTTGTCTCTTGTGTGGAGTTAGTTGCTGAAGGAAGACGTATTAAGAGCTATGCTCATTGTGCAGTTTGTTGAGGGAGATATGCCAGGAGCGATGCTCGGTAAATCAAGTGTGTTATAGGGTAGTCCTGTGAAAAGTTACATTAATACATATTGGTGAAAGTTTATTAGATGAAGTGAGGTAGACGATTTAACGTGTCAGTGAAAGTAGTGACTAGGCCTGATTGGAAAATCGTCAAAACGATGAGTACCTAGTTTAATCTGACCTACCTACTTTTAATATCTCTTAAACGTTTAAATAAATGGATTTTTACTGAAATTAACAGATACCAGGTATAGGTTTAACCTATCCTAGGTTGTGATGTTGCATAGCCCTACCTTCAGTAGCAACAACTTAAACAGAACTATTTTACAATTTGGTGTTAGTTAACCTAACTAAATTAAATTCGTCTTGGCAACAATGAAATTTTATTAATGGATCTAGGCTACAGTATAACTAAATAACATTCTACCAGAACTTCGTCAGTTTAGTACAACTAAACAAAATTAATTTATTCCCAGTGACATTACCTCAGTTAACCTATAAGCTTACAGGTACAAGATAACTTATTAAATTATCAGATGTTATTTAGGGCTTACTAGCAGTGAAAATTGTGTGGACTCAAAAGACAATGGATATCTTGATAACTATGTTAGTTTAAGATGTGTCCTGGGAAATAAATAGATGCATTTGTCACAGTTATCAGATCTTTTTATTGTCAAGGCCTAACTCCAACAATCTTCACACGGACCCATAAGATTTCACATGTTGATAAAATTTCAACATGGGTCTTCCCTGACATGACATTAAGATAATTTATCATACTCTGCCGGCTGAACTGAAGAAAAATAATATTTAAACCCTGAGATTATAAAAATTAACTAATAGTTATTTTTGATTAAAAATATAAAGATAAAATTTAAAAGATAAAATTAAAAGAGAGATGAGGGTAGCATGGGTTTGAATCCCAGTCCTGGCATGTAAATGCTATCAGTACTGTACAACTCGTACTGTAATGACTTACCTCTTGCTTTGCTAGATATGTCCCACGCACAAATCTATAGTCTATGTGGATGGGCAAAGTAAGGCAAAAAGAAGCTGCCAACCTCTTAAAAAAAAAACACAAAGAAATATTTTAATATTTTTCTTATTTCATATAAAATACAAATACATAATCAAGCTGTTGGAATAACATTTGCCTTAATAATTACAGGTTGAAGATCGCGGACTGTATCATTGCAAAGCCTCAAACGACTATGGAAGCATAATATCAGAAAGTGTAAAACTTACTTTTGGATTCATCGGGGAGTTCAATTTGAAAAGGTCGCCTGAAAGGGGAGATGAAAACTGGGGAAAAACTGTGTACTGTGACCCCCCTCAGTACTTTCCAGGTAATTTAAAAACCTTCTCTAAACCTACAAATTGTATTACAGTAGACTCTCAGAAATCCGGATCGCACATATCCGGACTCCCGGTTATCCAGACCAATGATCTTGATTTAAAAAAATGTTTTGTTGCAAATAAAAACGAAAAAAAAAAAAAACGGACCTTAATTGTATAGTGCCTTCAGTTTTCACGTAATTATCACGCATTACACAAATGCCATGTAGTTTGCATTGTCAGGCGCTTTGTGTTTCCATGCCGTTATCAGTGGTTGTTATTGTTTACTTATCTAGTGTGCGGCTTAGTTCAGGTCTTCTCCTGTCGATGACTCATCACTGACAATGTAAATCAGTAGACCGAAGACAGTTTTTATTACAGTATAATTTATTTATGATTTACAATGTTGTATTAAATCCTTACAAATGTACATACATTTCAGTATTTTCTCTTTAACACGTTAAGCCCGATGGAAAATTATAGTCATTTTTTGAACTCCCAGAAATCCCGACGTGCGCCACGGCAAACTTTCTAAAACTCCAATGTGTACCACCCGTGGCGCACTGTTTCCATTTGATTTGATGCCTTTTTAAAGTGCATTCGGAGCTTTACTGGGTTATTTAAACTATGTATTCGTGGTTTAGGTTTATATAGACTCACCGTGGCCACCGGTGGCGAACGTGTAATTTTTTTTGTCAGAATTATGTTCTTGAAAAATAATGCTCCATTTCAGAACATTTGGTATACTTACAAATGTTGTACATTTGAACATTTGTTGTTTCAAGGTAAGTGTTTCTTTACCTTGAAACTTACCTAATGGGTTTTAAGATAGAAAAATAAATCATTAATAATTTTAATTTTTAAAATGTAAACATTTTATTGAAAATAAAAAATGTTTACATTTTTGCCAAGACAAACCACCAAAAGTCAGAATAGTGGGAAAGATCGTCAGAAGACCCGGGAAGTGCTGCTCTCATACAATTTCAATAACTAACTGTATGTAGTTCGCCGCTTGGCCGTGTGCCTTGCCATCGGCAAACAGTGCGTGTATCACATAAGGCGCACATCGGCCGGTGGGGATTCTAGAATACCCACCGGCCGACGTGCGCCACCGGTGGTACACTTACAAAATTACGTAAATTCACTCCCTTAACAAAGTTTCAGTCTATGCGAGACAATAACAATAGAGATTACGACGATACTGTTAAAATTACCAGTTAATTTAGTTTTGTCTGTTTGTTCAGATTACTGTATGCTGTATCATATTTTTAATCATTTCAAAAATTCCGACATGTACCACCGGTGGTACACGTCAGGCTGAAGTATTAAACTACAGTTTTATCATGTTTTCAAGTAATAAATATGTTCCTCTGATAATCCGACCTTTTTTGTGTTTCGACCATGCTTTCAGTCCCGTTGGTGACGGATTAACGAGGTTCTACTGTATTACAGAGTGTTTATAACTTTCGTCTGGAAGCTCACTCTTGTATTAGCACATAAACATCAACGCATATTGTCATAATTGTTCATTATAAAGGCGGAATTGATAATTCATGCCCACCTTCAAGAATTCCGGATTTGTCTAAATCCGGACCGACCGTCCGCCACAACAGTCCGGATTTTTGAAAGTCTTCTGTAAAATGTTTCTTACAAGAGACGCTCTTTTATATGACATTCTAAGAACTAGCATCAGTCGAGCCACTCATGATAAGCTTTTTTTGGTTATGTTCGGGCACTCACAGACCTCTACCAACACTAATCGCCAGTGTTTAGCTGTGCATGCCATTTTCAGAGTTTAAACTTTGGAATATTTTGTATTTTGTGTTTTCTTCACAACCTATTCTGTAAATATGTGTTTCGTTCATTTGGGTATTGTATGGAGTCAATTATCTTTAAAAACTATGTATGTTCTATTATCCGGAAAAATCAGTTATCCGGGGCATGGCCATGGTCCCGAACATGCCGGTTAAAAGAGTGTTCACTGCACAGGCATATTTTTATAAATTAGCACTACACAGGCTAGCGTCAAACTATGTGACGAACCAGTTTTAACTGTAACAGGTGTCAACTAAAATTGACTTGCAGGCAGAATCATATGAACACCTTATAGTTTAACCTTATTTATTTTGGATCAATTTTAGATAACTGATCAAATCAAGAATCATTACTCTTAAACTCCTTAAACTATTTCAAATGTATATTTCAGCTAGTTTCTTGGCAAACGTGGATAAAATGAGCAATATGATTTGGCCTAAAGAAGAATTGTCCAACGATATTTCCCGTTTATAACGCTTCCTCCTGCTTTTTACAGTTAAATTACATAAGATCCTTTTGGAACTCTGTCTTTTCTCTTGTCCAAAGATGCACTCTAAAACCACTGTTAGTTAGCCAGAAGAAAATTATTTAAATAATTTCTTGAGTAGCACATGTTGTTACAGTTAGAAGGATAAATAAATTACGTCTCACAATACTACAAAATATATTCACACTTATGCTGTACTTACATCCAAGACGGTAAATATTCAAAAAAGATGGTACAAGGCGATTGAATATTGATTCTCTGATTAGGCCTGATACTGACTGGTGTGACTGGTTTAAATCGATAGCTGTATACCATTTTGTTTGTATATTTACTGCCTTGTATGTAAGTACAGTATAAGTGTAAATGTAGTTTATATTTTGAGATGTAGTTTATTTATCCTTTTAAAAATAATTAATACTAAATTAGTTTCAAGGCCAAACAATACCAATGTGTAGCAGAGCAACATTTTTAGGAGTACAATTAGATATCAATTTTTCGTGGGCCACTTGTATTGAAGGTATGGTTAACAGATTAAATTCAGCATGCTACCAGATGATAGTACTAAGAAACACTATTGACTTAAAAACAAGAATTATAATTTTCTATGCTTACTATTTTTCAATAGTACAGTATGGAATTGAACTTTCGGGTTTAGCTTCAGATGCAGATATAGTTTTTAAAATTCATTTTGCATCTTGGAGGTCTTCCTGTAAGCCTATTTTCAAAGAACTCAAAATTTTAACAGTTCCAAATTTATATATATTAAAGATTTTATTAATGGTAAAATCAAACTTTGTAAGATTTTCAGAGGAAAACGTTGACCACAGATATAATACAAGATTTAAACAACATTTTCAATATCCCATACATCATCTGCAACTCACTGAGAAAACACCTATGTATATGGGGAAACAAATTTACAATAAGTTGCCCATTAAATATAAAAACTTAATAAAAACTAACTCGTTTAAAAAGGAACTAATAGATTTTTTGTTGGAAAAGAACTATTATTATGTTAATGAGTATTTATCTGATCCTGATATTAAAAATTGTACAGTTTAGTAGGGGTTTATTTGTAAGCTTACGGTATGTCTGATTTTGTTATTGTAAGTACCAATTATAAGTAGTTATTATGATAAATTATTATTGTTTTGACAATGTCACCGGTTTTTTTTTTTGGCAATGCTAATGTGTAATGTGTTGTATTGTGACAATACAAATATTTGATTTGATTTGATTTAGTATAGTTGTTTTAAATTGACTATCTCAAGTAGGAGCTTCTGTAACCCAATGAATTAACCTGTTGTTGCAATCACATTTTTTATCGTAACACTACAAACGCATCTATTTTTACTTGTATCACAGGTGTGAAGTACTACTGGGCAAGGGATTACTTTCCCAACTTTGTGGAGGAAGACAAGCGAGTGTTTGTGTCATTTGATGGAGCACTCTACTTTTCCGCACTAGAGAACATCGACCGAGGAAACTACAGTTGCAACGTTCAGAGTCGAGTGTCAGATACAGGACGTAATGGACCTTTCTTCCCGCTCTACGTCAATCCTCATTGTTAGTATTATGATTCTTTTGCTAATTGGTTCAATTAAAAGTAGCTAAAAGTGTAATCTAGTTGTACAGGATTTGTTTAAAAGGAAACTGCTGTTTACTTAATATATAAATGATTACGTATATACCTATAACTAGGCATAGTCATAGATTACGTTAATTTAGGCAAATTCATAAAACTAAGGTACAGTGTTAAATATTTTTCTGTATTAGTTCATTAAAAGTTACCTATTTAAATTGGTATTTTAAATGATTATTTTTATAAATGTATTTATTAAGAAGTTGAATTTTTGAAAAAAATGCAATCTATTCTTTAATATTATACAGCTACACAAGATCCCAGGATTACTTTCAGACTGGTTTGTGACAGATTAGAGGTCAACATTGGGTACAACAGCAATATAAGAATGTCATAGCATGTGTCCTTTGCTATCCATTATGGCAAGCCTACTACCGTTTACCTAGGTTACTCCATTTTTCTAGGTACAGTGGAACATGGATAATTCAAACTTATATAATTCAAAGTCATCTTTAATTCAATTTTTTTCCTCTTGGTCCCTAGCATTTTCTATTTAAACAGTGTTAAAAAACTTTGTTAAAAGCTATGTATAAAGCGGCCATAATTCAGTTATCAAAAGTAAAAGGCACGAAAACGGGTTTTGAACGGTCGGGTGAGGCCAAAGTCTTGGATCTTTACCCCGCTTATAGGTGTGTCACGGCAGCTGTAACTGGAACTACTTAGTTCTAATGCTCCGGGAGTGATAACTGTTCCAAGTGAACGATTCAGCAAGCTACAGCTGTTGTTAGCACTGCAACATTAGCTTTATAGAGTCGCTGGCCTAGTGGACAAGGCATCGGACTCCGGAACCATGGCAGCGGCCCTGTCGTGGGTTTGAATCCCAGCCTTGGCATGTAAATGTTATCTTACTGTTCAACTCACACTGGAACAGCTCACTCCTTGCTTTGCTGGATACGTTCCACGCACAGATGTATTTTGTATGTGATTGGGCAAAGTAAGGCAAAAAGAGGCTGCCAACATCTTAAAAAAAAAACTTTTGTAACATCTGCAGTGGATCATTCCGAAAAGAGCTGTAACACCCTGTATTTTAAACTAGCTGCAGATGGAACTGGTTTATGAAGCAGTTCCACAGGCTCTGTGAAACTAGCTGTAGCTGATCTCCGTAAGTAACTGATTGGCACATCTCTAACCCTGTTTCTTTACGTTCAAATTAATTGTACCCATCCCTCCCCTCACATTCGATCAATACCCATTGTTTAGCAGTTGTGTATGACTTTTCACATCTGTCCAAGTATGACAAGTTGTTAACAAATACTCCTTTAGTGAAAAGTTTTTTCTAGAAATGGTATTTTTGAAGGTTTTGTTTTAAGCCTTATTTAAGTAACTTGTGTAGTTTGGATTTGTGGACAGTTTAAATTTTCTTACTGGTAACTTCAGATTCAAACTATCAAAGTTCCACTGTAGGCAGGATGTAGATCGCTAGCTTATAACATATACCTTGTCAACAAATCTAGGAGGTTTCTGTTTCAAAGCTGAGGAGCAACCGTTATGGGAGTTTGCCCTTTAAAAGGTTAACTGGCTGCTCCATCCCTACAAGTTGCTTTCCAACCAGTGCAAAATTTCCATTTTGCTCTTCTGGTGTTTCCTAATCCATATGTAATAGAAGCTACACAAAAGTGAATTATTTTGTAATAACACATTGGTTTTCTTTTACAGCAAATCATCAGCAGCTTAAATTCCCAAATAATTTCCCTAAAGCCTTCCCTGAAGCCCCAGTTGCAGGAAAAGAAGTTAGGCTTGAGTGTGTGGCATTTGGATAGTAAGTAAAATCTACTTTATTATGTTAAAGTTGTAGTATCTTACTTTAATTTAAATTCACTTGTGGCAATACACTTTGCTATACAAATATTTTGTTAAGCTACATTTAAAAATTCTTTAAGGCCTCATATTTATGGCATAAACCAATTTCCTCTACACATAAATTTTGGACGTGTCATTTTCCAATTTTAAAATTTTGAAAAGGACCGGTTCTTGGTTTTTGGATGTATGCAATTTTTCAAAACCATATTTTATAATTAAGTTATTTTGCTAATACATAGGCCTATATATTATGTAACACTTAATTAAATTCATACGTACTCATCATAAGTGAAATAGTTGAAGTATCTAGTAAAGTGGAACCTCGATAACTCAAAATTCAGGGGGAATGGACAAAAATCAAAGTTACACATATTTTAAAATATCAAGGTTCGAATTATCAAGATGATCTTCCACAGACTTCAACATATTGAGGGCCACGGTAACACAATTAATGAGTCATGGTCATGGAAGAGTAGAATCCTTAGCCTACATAATTTAGTTTTTTGTACACAGTGTATCACAATTAGTCATATCATAACAATTATAGCCTAATTGAAATTAAAAGTCATTGTAACATTTGAAAATGTCCAAAATGAGCCTGGAAATGTTTTGAACAGCTTCTTTGGTGACCGTATTAGAGGACAAAAAACCTCCTTCAGTGAACAGCGAACATATCGTAGAGCAGGAAAGTAAACTAACAATGACTCACAGTTCGGCAATTTGGCGTTGTTTTCCCTGTATGACCATTTCCTGTCTGTTATTAGACATGAATGTTAGATCGTTCATGTTCTAACCCGAAAAAAACGTCTAATAACAGACAGGAAGTGGTCATACGGGGAAAACAACGCCAAATTGTTTGAGTTGAATATATAATTTTGACTTTTAGAGGTTCCCCCAGACAACACAGACTTATAGAGGTATGTGTCTGTATATATTCGAGTTATAGAGGTTTCCCTGTTAAAACTTTGAGTTATAGAGGTGCAGCGGTGAACTAAGTAGACCACAAAACTTTTGAGTTATCGAGATGTTCCCTGCCAACCCTTCGACTTGTAGAGGTATAATAGCATAGCATTAGGTAAACAAGTTCAAGAGGATTACCAAAACTTCGACTTATCAAGGAATTCGACTTACTGAGGTTCGAGTTATTGAAGTTCCCCTTTAATAACATTTGCTAACAAGAACATATGCCTTTGATTAATTTGCTAAACAGTTTGGTTTGCTTTACCCATTAGAACATTTATGATATAATGATAACTTGTCGAACTGTCTGAAACCAATTTGTTTTGTGCTCAACAGCCCTGTCCCCTCTTATAATTGGACTCGTAGGGGTGCGGCCTTGCCTCGTCAGGCGGTGCTAACCTCGTACAATCGAGTTCTCCTCATCCCCAGTGTTCAGGTTGAGGACCAAGGTGAATACGTCTGTCGTGCCACCAACGATCGGGCCAGTATAGAGAACGCTGTTGTCCTCTCTATTCAAGGTTAGTTGATGGACAAACTGTAATTTAACATTACTGTGTCTAAAAATGAAAGTGGGATGAAATCAATACAAAGTGTTTTAAAATAATTAAAGTGTAAAAAGTAAAATCTTAAAAATAAGTGATCAAATAATTAGATGTATACTTTAATTTTTTTAAATTCTTTCTTATTGTTAGATAGTGTAACTGATTAAGTTCCAATAAATAAAATAATATATAAGAAAGGACAGATGCTAAGTTTTAAATAATTATATGTTATACAGTGAAACCCTGCAGATTTGAAGTCTGGTTGAAAACCTTGTTCCTTTCAACTTGAGATTTCTGACTAACATATAGTCCCGTCATAAGAAAATTATACAGTCCTTGTATGTAACAATAAATTATTTTGATCACTAAAAATCAGTACATTCATCTTATATAACTGATTATCTGCTGTTTGGAAAATGCCATAATATTTTGGTCAGAGTAGATAATTTTAATTTCTTTGACCCACTGCAACCCCCACTTTTATCCCGATTTGTAGTTTATAAAGCCATGGATTGACATTGAATTTCTTGCAGCGGAACCAAATTTCACAATACCTTTAACCGACAAACATATGGACAATAAGGGAGAACTAACTTGGACATGCGAGGCTTTCGGAATCCCGGATGTGACTTACGGCTGGCTGCGCAATGGCGAGCTTCTCTCAGTCGAGAAACTTCCAGAGGAGGATCGTGACCGATATGTGATACAGGACAATGTTCTGACTATAAGATATCTGGACCCTGAGCGAGACCAAGCCATGTATCAGTGTCGAGCTGTAAATGACCTCAAAACAAAGTATTCCTCGGCACAGCTTAGAGTTTTGTGTAAGTATTTCACTCACGGTTTCCTTAATGGCAGAGGATGTAACGGTTTATGATTTTTGTAAAGTAGTCAAGTATTTAAGATAACTTTTAAAATATCAGTTTGTTTATGTTTTCTTTGATTTTTGTTTAATTTCCTCCTAGTCTCTATTAACATGTAAATATGCCCATGAAAATTTTATTCACTACAATTGTGTCTATATACAAAAATGATTGTCTCTTTGTTCTTTCCTCATGCATTCGTATACCATTCTACCGATTGCGGTGAAACTTTGCATGGTAATTCAGGTTAACTTAAGGAAGGTTTCAAGCCATTAATCAAAATCCTAAACTGTAGGTCTGTCTTACCTGACTTTAAAATTTTCAGTGTTAACATTATGGGTTGATGATTTTGTTTGGGTTTACGTCGTAACAATATGTTTACCAACAGGAAAAGAAATGGGAATCAAGTAAAACTGTGAAAAAGTTGCAGGTTCCACCTAATGTTCAATAAATATTTACTTAATTATCTTTGCTCATATGTATTAATATAAAATTGATGTACCAATGAGAACCCTGTTGTCTCGTTACAAAGGTCAAACAAAACCAAAATAATCAATCTCTTCCAAAATTTGACCAGTATCTATTAATTAACTAGCTCTAAATAATTTATATCAGTTTTAATAGAAGTGCTGCCTCTAATAATTTAAAATGTTACATTTAACATTGGATGACATTGGACACAAAAATAACGGATAAACACTCACTGACTGTTGAAGATCAATTATACAATTTTAACCAACAGAGTCTACCCAAATGGGAGGTTATTTTCATAGGAAGGGAAATCATTTTCAAGACTTCAAAACAGACTAAAAAAACAACAACAAAAAAAACTAAATAAAATGCACAAAAAAACCCTGTTGCCATAGAAATACTTTTAGACCAACAAATTGCTTGTTCCATAATGTTAATAAAAATATGGATTTTTCAGCTCTTAAACCATCATTCAAAAAGCGTCCTTTAGAAACTGAAACATATGCTGCAGAAGGTGGAAATGTGACAATTATTTGCAGTCCAGAAGCAGCCCCAAGACCCAAGTTCACGTGGAAAAAAGACAATCTAGTAATCGGTAATTATTTGTTTGCTATTTATTATAAACTAGAATATGACCCTGCTAAATAAACAGCTGCTTTTGTTGTTGCTGTTGTATAGAGTCTAAATATTTGTAAATATTGCAGGATAACTTTTGTTAGCTTTGGATTTTGTCAAATGCTATTTTTATTTAGTAATTTTAACATTAAACTCATAAGTATATTGTTATTATTAAGTTAATAAGTAAAATACAGAACATATCTGTTCCAACTTACAACTGTTCAAGGACTTAAGGAATCAAGAGACAAGCTCTAGCAGGACTTGTTTTGCTTGGCGTCTCAGTTAAAGTTGAGCTAACAGGCCATGAATGGCTTTTGTAACTAGAAATTGTAACTTAGTTTAATTTTTAATTCTGAAATGAATAAATGAATTAGAATATAATGCATTTTTTTTAATTTCCTAATTATTATTATTTTCTAAAATCTGTGTATGTAATGATTCCGAATAATTGTATTACATTTTATATTTGGCTAATTGTTCTGTTGATATTTATAAACTTTGAGTGTCATGTATATCAACAGTGTAAATAGGCTTACTTTGAAAGTCCTAAATGAAAAATCTCTTCTGTAAATCAAGTGTATTACTAATTTGAATAATAAAATAAATACCACGGATTAGGAATGTGGAACTTTACTATGATTGTTAATTTTTCCTGGTAGACGATTCATGTTCGCGTTAGTGAAGCGCTCATGAAACAAGTAAAATACGAACGGATTTCGGTAAGTTGGAGGTGCTGCGTACAGACAGCGTTGACACATTACTAAACTGCCATTGACGCTAGCGCTGCCTAGATGGTTTTATTGTCGTACTGGCACTCACGGCATGTTCAGGTTATTAACCCTTAATGTCCGATAAATATTAAACTGAAACGAGATCGACCATTTGATTCTCTTTGGTTCGTTTCATCGCAGATGAATGTTTGTTATTAAATATTCACTTTGCCGTATTACTGGAAACTATCGTATCGTACGTAACGTTTTGAATAAAAATAAAATGGGTTTCCTTGATATTTAAAACAGAAAATCAGTATTTATTTATACATAGTACTGAGTTTTTAAGAGTATTACGTATAAATTTATGATTTTAAAGTTCTTTTATGTAAGAATGGGTATCGAACCCTAAGACACGAAGTATCGAGTATCGAAGGTATCGAGAATCGGAATCAACCCATTCCTATTTGAATTAAATTTATGTTTATAGAACTCTTTTGTAGTACTTTTAAGCAAAAGATTTTAAAATGTTATTTAAATTATTTATATTCAGTATCTGTCATTAATTAAAACTATTAACATCCTGTTAAAGTGGCTAAAACACTGCTTAATCTAGGGCCTATATACAAAAGGTCAAATTTCGTTTATACCCGTTGATTATGATTGCAGGATCGGGAGGCAGACGTAGGATTCTGGAGAATGGCAACCTCATTGTCAGCCCAGTGTCTCGGGATGATGAGGGCATTTATACTTGCATCGCTGAGAACCAGTATGGCAAAGATGAGAGTTTTGGCAGACTCATAGTGTTGCGTGAGTATTGCCATGTCATTAGGAATACTTATTTCAGTTCAGTTTGAACAACATACACCTTTAAAAGTAGTATTTTGATTGTTTTGCTGTGTGTTTAGTTGGTTGTTGGCCACATTTCGACACACAGTTTCCATAAAACATTTTTGCACTGACATTTTATAGGACATGACTTCTCAATATTCAACCTTGAGAAAGACTGCTGACTTATGGTTGAGATGTTGGTACATGACCACCTGATCTCTAATCATAGCAAAAAACAAAAACATAACGTATTTTGAAAGACGTTAGTAATTCCTGCAGAAGCCTAACATCTACAAAACTGGTACAGGCAGACAAAAAATATTATAGAGTGAAAACAAGGTCACTATTGTGCTTTGCAATAAATTATCAGTATATTCCATTTTGCTTGAATAAATAATAGATTTTTGAAACTTATAAATATTGGGAAATCTCCTCAAAAACATTACTGATTTGCATTTTCTGATCAAATAATGTGTTCTTATTTAAATTATCTCTGACAAGAGAAGGTCACCCCACAATTCTTTTTTGTTTACTTTTGTTCGTCTACCATTAAATTTGCTGACCCACTTGCTTATCTTACAACCAGTTATTCCACTTTCACCACGAGTGTCTGAATAATTAATCATTTATGCTGCAAAATGCTTTTACGTTGGCTTCACATTAGTTTGAGTATTAAAACAAACAGCAAAAAATCTCACTGCTGGTGAGTTGAATAAAAACAATATAAATCAGCCTTTCAGAATAGAAGAAACGAACCAGCAGGTCTCGTGTGTATGCGCAGAGTTCTGATGTAGAGCTACATCGACAATTGAACTAATTGGGGTTCGCCTACCTTTTTTTAAGTACCTTGTAGAATAGTGTATACCAAACAAACCCCAACCTCCTGTAATCGTAAAAGGTGTATAGCCTCATCAGGATTAATGTTATCTTTTTGAAAGCTTGATAGATAAAACCTTTATTTATTGACTGCATGATCTACTTTGCAGGAGGCCCTATGCTAGTGGAACAGCTCACTCCGAGAATAGTTACTGCTGTCCAGAGGGACGTATTCCTGAGATGCCAGGCTGCCTCGGAGGAAATCCTCGACATTGCTTATATCTGGACTCACAATGGTCTAAGGATACCCCACAGTGAATATGAGAACACAAATATTGTAAATAATACAGTGTTTGAGATAGTTAATTTGTTGAATTTATGGAATAGTTGTAGGAAGACTTTATAAAGGAGAGTTTAAAATGGGAAAATATTAAACTTTTCATAGCATTGATGTTTAATAAATTAGGTTTTATTTAGGGGTGTGCGAGTATTCGAGTGTCTAGCTTTTTCGAGTGAATATTACAATATTCTGCTCGGCTCGAGATTTGCATAAAAGCTCGAAGTTCGAGCCGAATATTTAAATCGCCGACTAGTGAAAAGAGTCGTTTACAAAAGTAAATTTGAAGCAAAAACTTTCAATAATCAAAGTTAGAATTCTCGTAATTTGCATCGGTAGAGCTCCATAACAGATATAATCCAGCAATGCTGTGCTTTCGGTCCTTCTTTTAAAAAAATTAACAAATTATAAAAGTACAATTGTTTTAAACTGTCGATCTGATCAACCAATGCAATGGATCTACTTTCTCTACGCTCAAAAATCATATTAAGTGGACATCTACACAATTCTGTTTGCAGTACAATGTTGCCGTTGCCCAATTGAGTTGTGCATTATTTCACGATTAATAATAATTAATACAATAACCCTACTGCTCCAGAAAAAGTACCCCAGTAAAAAACTAAAATCCGTGAAAACACATTTTCTAACTGTTGCAGCGGTACAGTCTTTACTGCAACTTACAACTTCGTACATTACACAATAATAATTTCCTGGCGTCTGAAATCACGTCTGGCAACACTGTTGATTGCAAAACTGTCTTAAGACGTTGAGGGAAGATGGTTATAATTAGGGATGAGTCGATTCTCGATACCGATTCTCGATACCACCGATTCTTTGACATTGGTATCGGTATCGAGATTCATTCGTTCAATGTCGATACCGATACCATCGATACCCTCGCCGTTTACCTGCGCTACGAAGTGCACGGGAAGAGATACTCCCGCCGTTTACCCGCTCTACAAAAGGCACGAGGAGTGTTTGGGTCGGCGGCAAAAATCTTACCTTGGAGATAAGGAAGAAAGAGTGATGGGAGGGGAGAGGAGGGGTCCGGTTGAAAGCAATAAACCTGTCTGCTGACCAACATTATTTCTTTGAGACATTATCTTACATCAAGTTTTTCCCTATTATGAATTTATAGTAAATAGTTTTTGTTTTTCTACATTACTATAGCATACTAGTGAAATTAACATTAAATTATGTAAAAAATTGCATTACAAAATGTGTTTGATAATTAACTACAAAATACTACTAAATAATTTTAAATGGTATTATAAATTTGTAACTGGTTTTAACAATAGTTTTAACAACTATAGGTACTGAATAATCGTAGGTATCGATGGTATCGGTATCGAGAATCGGGAATAGATTTTTCTGGTATCGGTATCGGTATCGAGAATCGATAAATTTCGGTATCGACTCATCCCTAGTTATAATGTAATAATGATTTAGCGTGACCAATGATCAGGGACAAGGTTGTAAGTGATGAACGACAAATCATGACGGCGTTTTGGTGTGCAGCCGAAATAGTACTCTCCAAAAATTGTATTGTTAAAAAATCGTCAATTGATATAGAATCTAAAGTTCTTAAGAAATAAAGCGAACAGAAATACAACTGAAATTATACTCTAGTTATTAAAGTTAACAAATATTGTCGCATCGCTGTTGTAATAATTTACAAATCAAAATCACTAATTACAAGATTCACAAGATCAAAGGATTTTATCAAAATTCTAAATGGTTACGTCACACACGTTATAATATCGGTGGTCATATTATTTACAAGGTTATACTTTATTATACTCTATGTTCGCCTAACCAAGAGCAAGACAATCAAATTGGCGCAGTGTTTTGTTTCGCTACAGCTGTGCGATTCAAATCATATATTGTTAACGCCACGGGATTATTTGAATCTGTGAATAAACGTCAGTTGAAATCATTTAATTTTTAAATTGTTAGGCTATCAAGTTGTTAAATCATTGATGGAAGAAAACTGCATTGACGATCCTCTTCCACCAGGAACTTCTGCTTCTGAAACCTTCTGTTTCAGAAGCAGATATAATAGGTTAAGTCTATTAGGTGATACAGGTTATATACAACGTAAGCCAGGCCTACGATTATTGGATAATTTATTTCTGTGAGTACAATAAGATATAATGATAGTTTACAGTGATTATATTTACAATATGGTTAGGTGCTGAGTGTCCTGATTTAACTAACTTATATTAAAAGGATAACCTTAAATTTACTATTTACCATCGGTTGAATAGATAGGCTTACTGTATTTTTGGTAATTTCCTAGAATAGGGCCTAAATGTTTGGTTACATGGAGGGTACATCTTGAGATATAGTCTGTTTATTATGGCTGTTATAAAAACGGTAATTACTACATTCGGGCTTATCGGTATAGTTTAAAATTTGTAGTTCTCTTCCTTAATGTTATTTTTTTCCTATGTTTCTACTCTATATTAAAAGAAAACTGTTCATTACTAGCAACAATTGGTCTCAATAAATGTTCCTTTTCATTACTTATTTTGTTATTTTTGCACTGTAGAACTTCATTTAGGCCTATTAAAAGTAGGGCTAGTGAATATAGAAGAAGTGAATGAAAGATGACCAATATTGAAAGTATAAAATTATACATAGCAAAATTCGGCTCGGGTCATAAAATCACTACCGGTATATTGCACACCCCTAGAGAAAATTGCCATAAAAAAAGCTTGGCTCGAGAAAGCTCGAAGCTAGAGAACTTAGAAAAAAAGCTCAGCTCGGCTCGACTGGAGTCAGAAATCACTATTCGCACACCCCTAGTTGTATTAAAAATGTTGCTCAAAATCAGAAGTAATTTGTTTGATTATTCAGATTCCAATAGTGTCATATTTACCTAAACAAACACCACAACTCTAATTTGTCTAATTAATGTGTGATTGTGAAATGAACAGACAAACGATTGCTATTTGCATTTTTATATGAACTTAATAGTTAAACGTTTTAACTTAGCACTTTAAATCTGGCCAGTTCTTAATTATCTTTTATTTCAAGGACAAAAATAGTTTTAACTGACAATTTTTTTAATTTTTTTTAGTTTTTAGAATGTTGGCTGTCAACTGAGAAAATTGGTAATGACAGAACTACTAATTATAAACTATTATATTATTTGTTACAGAAAATAGAAGGTGGCAATTTGATGATTTATAATATTACCCTAGCTGAGGGTGGAGAGTATGAATGCATTGTCAAAAGTGCCGTTGGACGAATCTCATCCAAAGCCCAAGTGTTTGTGGAAGGACCTCCCGGTCCCCCAGGTATGTGGCGCTAAATTATTGTCATCAGAAATCGTATGTAACTACTCACTGTGTCAGACCCTATTATCTGAAACAGGAAAGAAGACAGTTGGGCTCCAGCTAACAATAGGGCTCCACGCTGTCACTGTTGCCATTTTGCCATAGATAAATATCACTTGAGAGTTATGCTATCCACCTGGTGTGCAGTTTGGCATTTCAGCACGTCTAGTATTGGTTGGTAGCCCCGTAAGCCAACTATGCCCTCAACTATCTTTTCTCCTGTTCACGGGAATAGATGATAAAATAACTTTTTTTAACACTCCAAAAAACAAAAACAACTTTTTGAGTTTTATGCTAAAGGGAGGGAATGTTTTAGTCTACTAGCAAGAACAGGTTTATTGGTATACTTAATTTTGATAAATCAAAAGGCTGCAGTCGTTACGAATGTTAACATAAAAAGTTAATAATGTTAACCCGGCACAGGTCGCATGAAATTGAAAACGTGAGGAGTCGCACACAGGTTTTTTTGACCAGGTATAAAAAACCGATCTTTTTGTTAACAATTCAATTTTATTTGAATCTAGTCTTAAAAATATTGTGTCCTGTATAATTTGTTGACCCTTTTGAATGGCATTTAAATTATCCTAAACTTTAACACGTTAGAAAAAATTATTTTGATTATTTGGATGTAAGTAATAAGTGTTAATTTATAAAAAAGATATAAAAATGTTGTATTTTATAAATGTTTATAAAAGATGATATAATGAAGAAGGAAAACGTGTTAAAGGTAATGAAACATAAAATTAGTTATTATATAAGCATGTAAAAAATGTAGTTTAAATTGTGTAAAGCCTGATTTTGATCAAAACCAAGCAACTTTCAAAAATCTATTATAACTAAAAAAAATTCAGAATGTCACGGTGGTCTTGGTGTTCTTGTCGATGTGCGTGAGGTACATTGATGGCTGACACTGCCAACACCCATAAAATATATTTCGTACAAAATATTACTAACTTGTCCATTTTGACAGCAATGCAAGCTCTCACAGGTTAATATAAGGGATATTAAATTAAGGGACAACTTATTATTATATTGGTTCAGATTTTGTTGTAGCCGAATCATTTTTAGATTTCAAAACTAAATTTCAAGAATCAGCACCAAGTTTACCTGTTTATGCTCTACATTAGTATTAAGTTCATTGGCCTAACTGTAACCAATACACATAAAATAAGTGATAATTTATTGGACAAATATTATATTAAATATCTATTGATTGATATATTTTATTCAGGTGGTGTATCAGTCGTAGAGATCTCTCGCTACTCTGCCACTGTACAGTGGACTGATGGAGCCACCAACGGACGACCCATCATTCGCTACATCATCTCTGCACGAACTAGCTGGAACTCCACATGGACCAACATTTCACACAGTATGTTGTAATTATTAAAAAACGTTATTGAGTATGTTAGTGGTTGTAAACTATCTGCAGAAAATCCTGAAACCAAAGTCTGTACAAGTTTGTAATTTAGTAAGATTGTATTCAGTTATAAGTTTTTTAATTGACGTAAATATTCTATGCGTGTTATGGAAATAACATTAATTTTAACAAATGACTTACTTGCAAAGCTAGAATGCTGCTACAGTATGATAGAGATCTGTAGCACAACAGTCTTTCGTTAAATGTATTCTGTACTTTTTAACAGTTGTAAATATCTTAATAACTTTTAACACTAATAAAACTAAAAATATTTAAAATTGCTGTTTGATCCTGTACAGTTGTCAAGTAATTTTACTGTCCTTAAGAAATTTTAACTAGAAAATAAACAACATTTTACCTTTTAAGGGCAAAACATTGTGAAATAAATAAGTGTTAGAGTACAAAGCAGTGGATTATATTATCCAAATATACTCTTCCTGCTATTTATTTTCAACCCTTCCCAAGCATTGGACGTATATACAATATGAAAGTTGCAAGTGTATGACGAATATATACGCCTCACATGTAAATTTAATTTATGTATTGGAAGGTTGTTACAGTGTTGTTTACAGTTAATTTAAGCCATTAGTATATTTTTTAGTTTATTTTAGTGGTACATTTTCATTTGGTGAATTGGCAAACTGTTCTCACAACAACTGTTACAGACTGGCCAGCTGATGCAATCCTTTGTTATTGACTCCCACACAGACAGTTTGTTCACTTGTTTACAAGCTGATGTGTGAAGTACAAGCTAATTTTGCACAACTTTTTTGTGCATTAGACTGTCATTTTATTTTTCAAAATTACATTGGGAGTGAATGATTGACGTATATAGGACATGCTAATTTTGGTCATAAAACTTGTAAAAATATTATTTTTTCCATGAAAGTGAACATAATTTCCTTCAACCATCAGATAGAAGTGGAAAAAATCAATATTTCAACATCTATTTTTTACCCCAACCAAAAAATATATAGCATACAGAGTAGGGCTTCGCCCCACAGTCGCTGCTTGGGAAGGGTTAAATGTTTATGCTGTTTTGATATGTAAACAACAATACCTCCGTCGTAGCAAACCTGCGTACTCAGCGAATTTCCAATGAATATACATTTCTTAATTAGACATTAAGCCACTTAACAGGATTCATAAGAAATATATTCACAATAAGCAATATTTAAAATATTAAAGTATTCTCTATAAGAATAACATTGGGGATGAGTACGCAGGTTTGCTGCAACAAGGAACACAAAATAATGGGTTTGTATGCAAATATCAATAGAACTCATCTAGGTGAAGTCACATACCAAGTTTCATCCATATACATACATCAATAAGCGATATATAACATTTTAATTATTCTCTATAAGAATAACATGGGGACCGAGTTCCTTGGTTAGCTGCTATGGGAACCATAGGCGAAAACATATCTTTTTGTGCAAACAACAATAAAACACAACCAGATGAAGCCATAGACCAGGTTTCGACAGTTTATGTTAATAAATAAGCGAGATATACATTTTTTCTTTTTCTCAATAAGAATAACATTAGTATTGTGTTTAGCACTTTCAATATCTCACTAACCAATTGACGTAGAGCAATGATCAAAATACCAAATTGTTTGTTTTTTTTAAGCTGAATTCAAAGGTGAAAATTAAAATTTGATTTAAATAAAAATTGCATGTGAAAACCCCCAAAAACCCATTTTTGGGGTACAAAGCCCCCCAAATATCCCCCTTTGTATGGTGCGATTTGTCTGGTTTTCGAACTCATTCATATAAATGGTACTTTACACATTTGTACCAAATTTCATTAAGATCAGACCTTTTTTACGAGAGTTATCGTGCTTACGGACACATAATATATAGCTACAATTCAATAAGGAACTGAAAAATTCAATACATTACACTATATTTCGCATTTCGCTTCTTCAGGTGTATAAAATAAAATAAAAGTATAATAAGTATAAATAAAAACTATAACATCTAACAAAATTAAAGAACAAAAATATAAATATAAATAAAGATCACATGTAAATTGGCCATTAAATAACATCTGTGGCACAATCTATCTTAAATTCAGTCCATGGGGGAACTTAGATTTTAAAACCATTTGGTGAGCTTGTTCCATATATCTCAGCTGTTGTGTCGTGGAGTCTTTCCTTAATTGCCGAATCGGTACAATTGTATATAGTTCTTCAAAAGATTCCTTGTGATGATCGGCGTGTTTGACCAGTGGCTGCTCCATCTTCCCATGATTGAAGGCATACCTATGACCTGTAACTCTTGTTCTTAATGTGTTTATGGTTGATCCTATATAATCCTTAGGGCACTTACTGCATTTAACTTGATACACGATGTTTGATGAGTCACAGGACATGTTTCTTGTAATGGGGTATGTTTGGTTTGTTATACTACTCGAGAATGTCGATGAACATGGCATCATTTTACAAACGAGACATCTTGGTTTCTTGCAGGGTTGTACTTTATTCTTTTGTTCTGTTTTCATCTGTTTGTTGATATACATATATCAAAATTTGAATGAATGGTGTTTTTGGCATCTGGGGACCTCAAAACAAAAAGGTATCATGGCCTCGGGCTTAAGTCTTACCATGAGACCTACGGTAATAGCTTCTTCCCTGTAGGGGAAATTCGTTAAAATCAGCAGTTAAAGTTGTTTAAATTTTTTTTAGACGTAATCGGGAAAGAAGTGGACCGATATACTGGACGCAAGGAGGCAAGGCTGGAGGATGTGTTATCCCCCTGGTCGACTTACGAGTTTAGAGTGTTGGCAGCCAATGTGTTGGGATACGGACTGCCATCATCACCATCGCCAATGTACAACACCCCGCCAGACAAGCCCCGCCGAGCTCCCAGCAATGTAGGCGGCGGCGGCGGCAAGATTGGAGATTTGACTATTTCCTGGACGGTAATTTACTATTTTTTTGTCATTTTAAATTAAATATGTTACACAAACAAAATAAATATTTGGATACCAATAATATTATAGTGGAGGGAAAGAGAGGATTGAGCTAACCTACTTTACTGACGGGAACACAGAATTGGTCACGTCGGGAACTGTAGCAGCAACGACTCGGCTCAGTGAGACATTTTGGGGGGGTGAATTGTCTCGACTCCCCACCCCGCAGCCGCGAGGACTGTATTAACGGGACTCGCCCTCTGACCGACGGTCGCTCACTTGTTGTCAGTAATGCCAATAGGCATATGCAACAGACAAAAGATACTCATAAAATACAACAATTTCAAACCACGAATCTTGCCGTTCTTTGTACGCTTTGAACATGATTTGTCCTAATTAATTATGTCCTTGAAACAGAACATTTAAATTGTTTTCAAGACCTTGTAAACTGTAAAGCATTGATTGAATAAAAGTTGTCCCTTTGTATTATTTTCTCCAATTAACCAGAGGTGCAGAGCATGGTTTGAATAACATATTTAAATATATATGAAAACAATTACAATTTTGTACCGGACTAAAAACTTACACGGCACGCTGTGGCGGTTAGGTTAGGTTAGATTACTCTAATTTTTGTACACGATACTTTAATTTTATGCTGGATGCTAGAAGTTGGCAGAACTAGTGTTGTTATGTACCATTCACCTGCCAAACATTTCTTACTGAGCGGAGTCATTGCTGTGACAGTTCCTGACTGAGGACTTTCCATCGTCTCTTACTGAGGGACTGCTCGTACGTGCCATTACTATGGCAACCTGAGTATTGGGCAGCAAGCCCACATATCCACTGCTCCTGCGTATTATTTATAGCAGAGTCATCAGAGTAAGAGTCATCATTGCCTCCTTCAGCCCTGGGCGCTATTGCATTGAGTTTCTACTGTGTTTAAGGTCTCATCCTGGATTAAGCGTCCAAAATGAGTACAAAACATAAATGTCTTTTCCTTTCACTGATCGGAAATTATTAATCAGTTAAATAATGGTGTGCCTGGAAACTATTTTGACATCGAAACAATTTAACTCGCATTGTGTACGTATTAGTACATATTTTCTCAAAACAAATAAAATAAATCTCTTTATTCAAATTATTACATAGGTACAAGAAATATTGTCAACAGATTAATGTTACAATAGTCTTTAATAAAATTATCCTACCTACACATTCTTACCTTATCCTACTACCTACAGCATTCTTCTATTGAGCAACAGACTTTTTCTATGAAGAAATCTTTTAATACCAAGTGAAATTTGTAATTGTCCTGTAAATCTTAAATTTATTTTGGAATAAATTGCGGATGATGTTTACTTAGTAAATAATTCTGAATTGTGCTGAGACAATATCTTTCCATTTGTATTTCTAGGTAGGATTGTACTGATGGTTTTCAGCATAGATTTAAATTGAGAATAGCGTGTTCTAACAAACATCATTACATTCCAAAATATTTAGACCAAATACCATGACCATATCATGAATACCATGAATGAAATGGTATTGTATGTGAGCATGAAAAGTAATTTTTTAAATAGCAAATCACACAGGTATGATATTGGTCCTAAGGCATATAATCCTGAGTTAGTTCTTCTAATAATGCGTAGTCAATATATTTTTCCCAACTAAGGTTTTTGTCTATAATCAAGCCTAGGAATGTTGTATTATAAACCTTATCCATATTACCTTATTATTATTAATTAGTATTCTCTTTGTCCTCCGCTAGAATAAGGCTATTAAGATAGTTTCTGTTTTGCTTTGAGTGGAAGGAAATTAAGTTTTTTCAGAATTTAATATCAATTTGTTTTCAATATTATTTGCAGTTGTTTTCTTACTTCCTGTTCATTACGTGTACAATAACTTTATCAATAAATTTTTGTTTTTCTAATGTACGATACCTTATTTTGCTTGATTCCCGAGCTATAATCAACTATCTGAATTTATGATTGTCCAATGTCCATATCAGCCAGAATTAATTAGGATAATCAGAGTTTTACTGTATTGGTCAAACACCCTTGATGTTGCCTGTGACAATGGCGACCAAACCATGCTTTATCGGCCAAAAACGACTAGATTGTGTTTTATTGGTTGCAAATATAAACCAGTTTGATTGTACTGGCCCAAAACGTGTATCGCTGCTATTCATATGTTGGTTAGAAATCTCAATTAAATTATTAAATTCTATCTGTTGTGATATCAAAATTTCATAACACTGTTTGGGACCACCTAATCACATCAAATCAAAATATTCTTTATTTATAAGTACAAATCCTGTACATAAATTGTGTCACGATAAGGTTATTCCACTAAATACATATATATACAAAGTAAGGCAAGACAAGTAAGAGTAAATATATACACAGAAGAACAGCCGATACCTAAACAAAAATGAGACCCAACAGACCCCCATGAAACCTGCAGAGTCCAATCTTGTGGTTTGAAAGCATAAATTCATTTAAAGAATAATATGGGTTATGAATCAAAAATGTTTTTAATCTGGTCTTAAATTTCATTTCATTTTCAATACTAAAGGTAACATTCTAGAAAATGTTGATCCCATATATGTAGGTTTTTTGTTGAAAAAATACAACTTATGTTTTTGAATGTCAATATCATAAAGTATATTAGAGTACAGTGTTATTTTCTCTGAATTATTTTTCAAGTAAATCATGCATTCAAATATATATTGGTTATAAAGCGCTAATATTTCTAAGCTTTTAAAATAATCTCTAACATGTCTATCATGTGTAAGCTTGAGCATGTCTCTTATTGCTTTTTTTGTCAAATAACAATTTATTTTTTATTTTTATCACATGTGCTCCTATTAGCCCAGGCAATGAAGGAAAAACTGGCTGAAACCTATACCAGTCGATAGTACTCACCTAGAGGTACAAAAACCCAAAAGTCCCCTAAATTCCCCCCGGCGCTTATCTCGTAGCCCCCTTTAAACCCCCCTAGCCCCCCTTCCTGCAAGCATTTACAAAAACGCTCATATCTCTATTACTATTTATTGTAGCTTAATATTTCTTTTTTTGTTTGATTGCCTAAATAACGATCTACAAAAAAGGTTGACTCATTTACATAGCTCAGACCAATGGTTCAATAGATACTTGCATTATAATAATAAATATTTTACAATTTTAAAATACTTTTTAACATTATTCTTCTCTAAAATGCAAATACACAATTTTTCCAGAAAATACTTGAAATGAAAGTTGTAGTAAATTATACTCCGCGTAGAATGATATATACATTGTTATAGTTTCAACAGTGGCAACGTAACTTAAGAGGCTCAAACACAGCGTGTGCACTTTGAGCCGCTGCGCCACAGCGGCGGCGGAATTTCGGCAATTTATTCGCCACTCACGTTTTAAGGCTGAATATCACAAGCAATAATCAAGTACCCTGTATTGATATTGTAAAAGACTATGTTATTTAAGATGTTATTTAACAATTTATTATGTCGAACATGGGTTATAGTTGATAGCTGATTTTTACATAAAAACATTTTACCAGTAACAACCATTGTATATTGTATAGTGTATGAAATATTGATTGAATCAATATTAATTTCTCCACCAACTCTACATCTACAGAAGACACTCTAACCACCTCAACAACAACAGTACCATATTAAAATTAAGAACTACAAAACTTCTTGGTATAACATTGGTGAAAATTTAAATTAACTACCACACCTCGAAAACCTTCACAAAAAACAATCAACTTCTCTGTTTGCAGTGATGATAATTAGAGAAATCACTGACCTAACTATTGCAAAAATGGCTTACCATGCACTCTTAATACACTTTGCATTTTGAGATGCACTTTGAGATAATAATATCAAGAAAAAATTGCATCCAAATACAATATTATATCAGGGACTAGCTTAAATCTGAATCAACATAGACTCAACAAAACCAGTAAAGCGCTTCCTTTTATAGGCGTAAAACTATTCAACTTGCTCTCAGGTAATCTCAAATCCATCATCAACAACAACAAATTCACAAACTAACAAAAACTAGTCTATTAAATAAGCCATTTTATAATATAAATTATTTTTTTTAAGATCACAACTGTGTAACCAATAGGCTCTAAAACCCTGCTCACTATACGACACTGAAACATACATACTAACTATAACACTCAACAAATCGAACCCAGAATTGACCTCGAATGAATGACTTTCCAGTTTTGACGATTGTGAAGGGAGGAAGATGTAAAATGTACGGTAAGCCAAAACTGTGTGTTTTAAAAACATGAATAAAATATATAAAAAGGTTATTTTAAATCTAATTAAAACCCCTTTCCCCTGATACAAAATTGTTGGTTTTTGAAATCGTGACATTAAATACTGTCTTAAATGTTGATGTCAATTTTTCCGAAATCGAAGGGTTAGTTAATAAGTTACAGTGTAAACGGCCTCGAATCCAAAAAGAATGTATATGTACAAAATGGGTCATATTCAAAAGTATACATAAACAAATTTCAAAAAATATAATTTATTGTAGTTAGATTGGTTTTCTTTAAAATAATTTCTTAAAAGTTGAAATCAAGCAACAGGTATAGGAGTTATTAACGTTTAAAGCATACCCTGTAATGTTTCTAGTCCGCGATCGTGATGACGTCATCACAGGGTGTTAGGGAGCTCTGAGAGAGTGTTTCTATAAAAGCTAGTTGGATGAAGATACAACGTACAAAATTTGGTACCAGTAACCAAAGGGAAATATTTTTGACCTAACGAAGCAGCCAGCGCAGGCACTGCGCTGGTACGGTAGCTACTGCATATCGAGCATCAAGGTGCGTGCATTGCATTTCAGTGTTGCAATCACTTTTATTTAAAACTTGTTGTTAAATGAACCTATGGAATTTTTCTTTCTAAAATTTAATCGTTTATTTACCTCACAACTACACTGAACTATATTATTCATACACTATACAATATACAATGGTTGTTACTGGTAAAATTTTTTTTGTAAAAATTAGCTGTCAACCATAACCTATGTTCGACATAATAAATTTTTAAATAATATCTTAAATAACATAGTCTTTTTACAATATCAATACAGGGTACTTGATTATTGCCTGTGATATTCAGCCTTAAAACGTGAGTGGCGAATAAATTGCCGAAATTCCGCCGCCGCTGTGGCGCAGCGGCCCAAAGTGCACTCGCTGTGTTTGAGCCTCTTAAGTTACGTTACCATTGTTGAAACTATAACAATATATCTAATATATATACAGCCGCTTATGTAACTGACTGACTCACTGAGGTATACGAATTCTAGACCACTTCTAGACGAGCTAGAAACCTGAAATTTGGCACGCAGGTAGCTTTTACCTTGTAAACCCTAGAAAAATTGCCAAATTTGACAATTTTTCATTTTAACCCCCCTAAAAAAATTATTTAAATTCTCCCAAAAAAGGCTTATTTTAAAATTCCAGTTTTTGAGCTCTAGCGGTTAAACGGATTGTCCTATCAAAAAACAGACAGCACCATGTGCCACGGATTTTGCAAGATCTACAACTTTGTTCCTATGACTTTTCGTTGTATCTCGTCTCCTTCACCCTTAGATAGCTCTAGATATTTTCAAATTTTGAGATTTTGTGGAGGTTTTTTATTTCCTTTCATGTTAATATACTTGATGGAGGCCTAATATTGGGCACGCAGTATGTCTACATCACACTTAGTAAATAGCAGCAGAAATATGACCAGTTTTTATTACTTAAACCTGTCGGAAAATCAAAACCTCTTAAATTCTATAGATATGACAGTTTTCTTAGTATAAGTAGTAAGGAAATGCCGGTTCTGTAACAATTGTTATTAATTAGAATGCACGTATCACCATTTATACTTTACCTAGGATCATGAGATATGGCATGCGTGTGTCTTGCACCTTTTATTTCCAAATCCTACTGTTTTTACTTTGAACCATCTCAAAAAAATAAATAATTGTGAATAAAAAATCAAAAGTAGTACTTTTTTATTTGAGCTCTAGTGGCCGAACGGGTTGTCCTATTGAAAAACGAAGACCACCACGTGCCACGGATTTTAGACAAACCACAACTTTAGTCCTATGACATTTTGCCGTATCTCACCCCCTTCACCCTTGGATAGCGCTAGATTTTTTAAATTTAAACTTTTTTCATAGATTTGTTTGTGGTTTTTAATGGTTTGTCGCTCTTATATGGATCTTAGAGGCCTAATATTTATCACACAGTATTCCTATATTACAATTAGTACTAAACAACAATCACACGCTCAGATTAAATATCTTAAACACCCAAAAAAATACCAAAGTCTTTGAGCTTTTGTAGATTTTATCGTGTTTTTCGGGTATATTTCTTATGTTGCGCTCTGTCGAGGGTAAAATCCCTTATAAACCATGTCATATTTGTTGCAGAAGGCTTTTAGTTACCCAAAGTAATAGCATTTCAGGCTGTTAACGGTGGTTGTATTCCTTATAAGGTTCAAAAGAAGCCTTTTAAAGGCTACATTATACATCAGTTAAGGGTATTAATTTTTTTCAAGCACTTAGGTAATATATGGAGGCTTAAAATTTAACATACTACGTCTCCATGCTAAGTAGTATTCAGCAACAGGAATATGACCAGATTTTATAGGTTAAACCCTTAAAAATAATCAAAGCCTTGGAATAATTGGAATTTAAGTCTTAAATAGAATTAGGACCAATTTACATTAAACTGTGGGCAAAAGCGACCCCCCCCCCCTGGGGGCAAAGCCCCCCCACAGGGGTCTGGGGGCGGAGCCCCCAGGGAGCGAAGCGAGTATATATATATCATTCTAGGCGGAATATAATTTACTACAACTTTTGTTTCAAGTATTTTCTGGAAAAATTGGGTATTTGCATTTTTCTAAAAATACGCAATTTTTCCAGAAAATACTTGAAACAAAAGTTGCAGTAAATTATATCCCGTGTAGAATAATATATATATATTGCTATAGTTTCAACAATGGTAAAGTAATGTTAAAAAGTATTTTAGAATTGTCAAATATTTATTATTATAATGTGAATATTAATAGAACCGTTGGTCTGAGCTATTTTAATGCTTAATGCATTGCCTGGGCAATGCCATACACAATGAAAAAGTTTTGCATAATAGCAAGCTGAGTATGACTTGCTTCTTCTAAGTAATTAAACACTTTATTTGATACAATTAAATTTGATTCGTCAGCATGAAGGATAAGCTGACTTTTTACACTTTCTATATTAGCAAGATTTTTTTGAAGTCCTTGGATATAACACAAGAGTAATAGAGGTCCAAGAATTAGACCTTGGGGAACTCCATTCCTTATCAATAATTTTATTGATGCATATTTGGTGATTTTATTATTTAAAATATTTAATATTTCTACAAATTGGAACCTGTTTGAAAGGTATGGATGAAACCATTCTAGAGCTATGCCCTTGATTCCAAATGACTCTAACTTATTAAGCAAAATAGCATGATAAATTGAGTCAAAGGCTTTAGAGAGGTCCATGAAAACTTCAACAGGCCTTTGTCCTTGATCTATGGAATCAATTATTGATTCAGTAAATTCAGCTAAGGCAGAGACAACAGATTTTCCTTTTCTGAAACCATGTTGCTGAGCATTAAACAGTTAATTGTTTTCCAACCAACCAATTTTTGCAACCAATTTATTACACATAGCTCTTTCAAAAATCTTAGATTTTTAAATAATACAATAATTTGTTTTAAAATAGTTCAATTTTTATTGGGATGAGAATGCCAGATATAACAAGATAGAAATCATTAATGCTGAGGCAAATATTTGAAACTCAAAAATAATTGGCAATCCAAATTGATTCAATCCAAAAACTCAGTACTCATTCACCCCTATTACAGATATAAACTCAGTCTAGGACCTTATACTTAAAAAACCTCTTTGATTTATTTTCAACACCCTAAATTAGGATGTTCCATTGTTTTATTGTAGGAGAAAAATATTGTGACGGCATGTTGAAAAACTACTGTTAAGAAATGTTGAACAAATTATTTTTCGAGCCAACAGTTTTAGTAACCAAGTCTTTTATTAGCCTCTACCATCCCAAGACCAAGCTGGCCCAGGAATTTACTACAAGGTTTTCTGGAGGAGACACGACCACGATTCGGAATTCCAGAGCATGGACCTCAAAGATCATGGAAATATAGGAGTCACTGTGGTCAGAATTCAGCAGGAGTTCTACTATACCAAATATGATGTAAAAGTACAAGTAAGTTATGAAATTTTACATTTATTAAACATCAAACAAATTCTGACAAAAATGCTTATCATGAAATTTGCTGTTTCTCTTTTATATTGCATAATTTTTTCTCTTTTAGCGAATTTCCCCTATAGGGGAGAAGCTATTACCGTAGGTGGCATGGTAAGAGTTAGCCCGATACCATGTTAACTTTTTGTTTTGAGATCCCCAGATACCAAAAACACTTGGTTTAAATATACACATGTGTGTGTCCGTTAACACGATAACTTGAGTAAAAAACATCTGATTTGATGAAATTTGGCACAAATGTGTAAAGTGACATTCATGACTTAAGTTTGAAAACCAGAAAAATCGGACCATGGGAAAGGGGGGTTTATGGGTGTTTACAATTTTCCAAAAATCTGTTTTTTGCATTTTTCACCCTAGTTTTAAAATTTTGGTTTCGACCATTTTATTGAGTTTTAAAAAACAAATAATATAGTATTTTGAATCATTAACCTAGGTTAAGTGGTTGCGGATAAAATCCAAAAAACGTGCTCATAAAATCTCCCATGTTAATCTTATGGGAAAAAGGTTTTTAGCTTTTCCTCAGTTCATTTTAATTTAAACCTCATATTTGCTTTTACCAATCAGTTCAGCTCTACAAAACGATCATTTTGGTGTTTAAATTGTGATTCTACGTCCAACCATTGCAGAGATATTCAAAGTGCTCAACACAGTAAATTGTCCAATGTTATCCTTATGGAGAATAATTAAAATTTGATATCTCGATTATTTATGAATGAATGTTGGTTAAACTTGGCATATGGCTTTATCTAGTACTGGTATATTGATATATTCCCAACAAAATAATTTTTTGCCGATTTTCCCAGCAGCAGCAAACCTGCATACTCAGCCCCCATGTTATTCTTATGGAGAATAAGTAAAATGTAACGTCTCCCTTAATTATGAACATAAATTAATAAAACTTGGTATGCCGCTTCAATTGGTTAAGTTATATTGATAATTGTGTAAAAACATATATTTTGTGTTCCTTGTAGTAGCAAACCTGCGTACTCATCTTTCAATGTTATTCTTATGGAGAATAAATAAAATGTTATATATCACTTATTTATTCGTGTATTTTTATGAAACTTGGTGAGTGCCTTTATGTGGTTGTGAAAAACATGTATATGCATTGGAAATTCGCTGAGTACACACAAGGTTTGCTGCTTTGGGGTATTTAGAATTTTGATGATTCTCCGAATGTATTTGTTACAACTCTTATACTAATTTGGAATTAAGTTTTATATCTTGCGAGTGTCGGGAGGAAAATTAGAATGTCCGATGGAAAACCATCATAGGAATTTCCATAAGAGTAATATCTTATTTCATCTTTGGGAGTAACGAAGGTGAATGTGATAGGTCAAAAGCGATCACCTTGTCCTTATTTTACATGTATTTATCCTCATAAAGTTGTGCTCAGTAATGTAAATATATCTAGTAGTATTGTATGCAATATTTTATGGCATCATTAATAATTAATCACTATTATTATCATTAAATCATTGTCTAAGACACCGACACAACTAGAGCGTATTTTAAGGTGAATATGAATTAATGTTGAGTGTAGAATGGGTGTGATGCCTTGTGTAGCCCATAGAACTATAAACATGGAACGCCAGCTCAGTCAAATGAGAACGGGCCGGAATGCCGTCCGGCTCCCCCCACCACTAGTCAGTGCTCGGTGTGCCACACCGCCATATTACTCAATGTGCGTGACTTGTTTTTGAGAACTTTCAGTTTTAAAGGCAGTTTGTTGATTAAAACAACTGAAAACAAATTGTTATGAATGAGTGGATGGGCATAATAGTAACTGCCAAAATTTGTTTTGTGAATATTATTTATTAATTGACAAACTCACATGAAACAATTCACAGAAAAAAAAAAACTATACATTTTAAAACAAAACAATCTTGATAAGTTTTTGCCTTATGCCTAACTTTGATTTGTTCATTGCAAGATTCCTGTCCTTAGTATATGAGAAACAATTGGTTTTAAAAAAGATAGTACCTATTAGTTTAATCAGCTTTGTCTCATGACATTCACCTAAATAGCTACTGAATGAATGGTCCTTGAATACACTTTCTCTGTAATGCATGCAAGCTAGAAGTATGAACTTCTTTGTACAAAAGTTGGACTTATCTTCATTAGCTAAAAATAAGGAATAGAAGTATCTAACTAGTTTGAAAACGTCATTGGAGGATTAGCATAAATGGCCTCTAGGTACTAAGTAAATGCGCTATAGAAATGATCGCTTTCTGATGTGTCATATAATAGCTTGGTGCATTCATCACACTTTATGAACTCGTTAACCTTTCTTGCAAGAAAACCACGTATATAATACGGTACTAAATATTATCTTTGTAGTAATTGTGTTCACTCAATTCGTTAACATATTCTAATATGGGTTCAAGGTCTTCATCGTCGCTTGTGGTATCTTTTAAAGGAACGTGGAACCTTAAGACTGAATTTTGGTGATGCTCATCAAAATACAGTTTGTTCCTGTTGAGAGCTGAACATGGTTTCTGAACATTAATTGCCTTGAAGCTAATCTAAATTGAGTATCATTTGGGCTATTGTTTGGCCCACCCCTGGCTTGTATACATGAAAATAATAGTTCCAGATGATCTTGGGAGAACTTATGTTGAGACATAATTAAAATTAATCTCATTAATTAGTCATCACTTAACAATCAAATAGAGTTAATGCACGTTAAAAGTCCTAGGGCAAGGTTTTCCTGACATGTTTTAAAACACTTACTTATGTGCAGTTAACCCAGATTTCTTGCCAATGTTATTCTTGCAGTTGTAGGCGACACAATACGTAGGCATGGAAGTTCAATACACGATAACAAAACAAATAAAACACTACTCGTGACCCAAAACAGGTATAACATAAAAAATTACAATCGACAATGCAGACTTAAGTACAAACAATTCGTCAACACAGCGGGATGGGCACCTGTCGTCAATTTCACTGACCATATCTTATCGCCACCGCTATCGCTCAGCCCGTCCACTACGTCACAGCTTCTAGGAATGCTCACTAAAATTAGAACAACAAAGAAACGGCTGACTCAACAAAAAATGTTTCAAATGAAAAATAACATTCAACATGTTATCTACAATTTCTCCATTGGAAGTTTTTACCTGACCTAAACATAAAAAAAATCCTCGCTTACTACTTTTTTCATGTCACTATCGACCTGAATTAAATTTTTTTTTTAACTAATTATAGTAATTGACATGATTTTTTAAAACTAATTATAGTAATTGACATGATTATGTTTTTGGACTACAACTTATACTGTTGTGTTCGTCATTTCAAGCTGTAAAATATGATATAAATTTAAACTAGATTCATTTTCGTAGTGTGGGTTAAACATCGAGTGAAGTAAAGCGCTGTTTGGTTGCCAGTCACTAGTATTTTCCAGAATTTGTCAATTTACACTGACTATTGGCGGGGACCGTTGATTTGTCCGGCTCGTTTTTCGCTGTCCTGTACCGCTTGAGTCAGCATTCCATGTTTATAGTTCTATGGTGTTGGCTCGTTTTTCGCTGTCCTGTACCGCTTGAGTCAGCATTCCATGTTTATAGTTCTATGGTGTTGCCTTGTTATTGACTAAGACCGACTGATTCTTTAGCCAGGATCATTAATTAATAGCCCAATGACCAATGGCAGCTGGATCCATTATTGAACCTTCAGAAAATTTTCTCAGGAATTCTTGTGTAATTCTAACAATACGGCAATAGTTGTTAAAATATTAATGTTGATTACAGTGGAATTTGGATAATTCGAATCTCAAGGGACTGGTAAACAAATTTAAATGGTCCAAAAATTTTAATTACAGTACAGAAGTCGCTGGAATAAGACTTAAAACATTCCCAATTCCAGAGAAAATGTATCATTAAAGAAGTAGTTTGTTTAACAACATGCGCTTTTGGAGAGGTGCAAAAAGTCACATAGAACTGCGAGAATAAGGATGGATCGGAAGTGAGAGGATGGGTGGGTGCAACAACCTTGAAAAACGTAATGTAGCAGGGTTAGAGATGTGTCAGGCAGTTGTGAAACTTCTGCGACATACTTATGTGTTTCGCTGCAGCTAGTTTAACCTGCGGGGCACTACAGCTGTTTTTGGAATGAGTTATTGCAGCACTAACAACAGCTTCAGCTAGCTGAGTTCTTGTTCACTTAGAACGGTTGGAACTGTGTTCATTCCTGGAACATTTTAACTAAGTAGTTCCAGTTCCAGCTGCCGCTTCACACTTCTAAGCCGGGCAAAGATACGAAAATTTGCCTCTTGCCAACACTGCAACAACCTTTTTTCGGGCATTCCTAGTTTTGATAACTATATTATGGCCGGTTTTTAACTAGCTAAATAAAAAGTGTGAAATAACCAAGAAATTTTGAAGTAGGCCTAACCAAGTTTTTTTAAAAAATATTTGTTTTATAGAAAATGCTAGGGACCAAGCTAAAAATTTGAATCAGGCCTAAAGAAGATTTTGAATTTTCCATGTTCCACTGTACTTGATTATATTTAATAAAAAGATAAACATATCTGAGAGCAAGACCAAAGCTATACTTGTATACTGTATGTGTCGGATTTCCAGCCGTTCAACGTGATTGGAGCAGGACCAGAGAGTGAGAATGTGACCATCTATAGTGCGGAAGACATGCCACAGGTGGCTCCTCAACAGGTGTCTGCCAGAGCGTTCAACTCCACCTCTCTCAACGTCAGCTGGGTGCCCATCGAACAGACCCGCGAGAAGATCAGAGGCAGGCTCATCGGTCACAGAGTAAGTTATGGTCTACTGTTTGTCGTCAGGAATCTTTAAAAAAGCTAGATTTTGCTTAGTTCTAAGTGTATTTTGAGAAATTTGATTTGGTTTGAAAACTCTTCTACCACACATTGATGACACAATCTATGAATACCTGAAAGTAGGGGTGTGCGAGCACTCGAAACTTGAGTTTTCGGCCGAGTATTTTAATACTCAAACTCAACTCGAAATGTTGAAAAATACTCGAAACATCAAGCGAGTATTTCCCGCTGATTACCGGACGATCGCAACTGGCCAAATCGCGATCGCATCATATAAAGTTAGCCGAATATGACGAGCGGACCGCGTAATTACGGTCGTAAATGAAGACGGAAAATATAATATCGGCCAAAAATGACGACTGGATCACGTAATAATGGCCGAAAATGACGAAGGTATATATAATATCGGCAAAGTGGCGACTGGGCCACTTAATATCGGCCGTAACTAACGATTTTGTTATCTAATATTGATTATAAGCCATATCTGGACCAGGTGATATTGGCCAAATGACAATGTGATGTACACGACCTCGTCGATATACAATCACCAGGAGCGTAGCTTAATGAGTACCCTTTTGAGTAGGTTTCTCACAATGAGACAAGTTTCCTAGGTTTAACACTGTTTTATTTGGTCCTCACTTCTCTCTCTCTGGTAAAGTACAATTGTTAATAACACCTAAGTTAAGTATAATCAAATTGGTTAACCCCAGGTAGCGTCCTGGAGACAGTACGGTCAAAGTATCTTGAACCCCTTAATAATTTAGAGACTGTACCTTGATTCATAGGAAATCAGACCACCCAATTTAATGTGTATAAATCCCTCGATAATATTCCCTTTTATCAAATAATCCCACACACAAAACTACTACCGAACTCAAAACCCCAAATGAATTTAGTCTTCCTATTCTGACAGGGCTCAACCCTACACAGTAACCAAATACGTCTACTCACCCACCTGGACTCTCCTGGGCCCAGTGCCCCACTGACCCCGATACAAAACAAGCCACCCTATTTAACTGACCGCCTTCTACTGAGTGTCAAAGCACTCAGTGTTTACATAAACACCTCCAGAACGCTTCCTACTCGGCGAGGTCTTACTTCTCACAACAAGGGTTCAGAGACCTAGTTACAATTAGTTTTTTTTACAATACAAATGACTTATAAAATAACTCTAAACCTTTAACCCCCCATTACATCCCCCTTGATCGGTGAGACGATGTCCTCAGCGTCTGTCATGATAAAACAATAAAACTTAAAACATTCAATTTGATTGCAATAGAGCCACTTTCACACTAATCACATAAATCTTCAGGCAAATATACCCCAAAAGGACTGATAAAACTCCCAACCACATAAATATGGCTATATACTTTAATGACGTTACATCTTGGAACATCCCACCATGACTCTGGCAAAGACACGTAGTCAAACAAAACTGGCGGAACGTTCTGGTGGACCATAAAAGACGGAGAAGAAACTGTCCAATTTGAATCTAAGATACGAGAAAAATTGTGAAACATGGGCCTGGAATTGGACAGAAAAGGGTCAAATGAAACATTAGATATAGAGGTCCACGCCGCAGGCAGTACATGCATCACTGAAGGGACAACCGTACCCGGAAAACAAGGAAACTGCCTGGAAATTGAAATTACATCCCCATCGGTTAAAACACAATCGCACGTTACTGTAAACATTATGAACATTATTGGTTAATAAAATCCCTAAAATAAAATCATAAAAATATGAGTACAATTAACTACGAAGTAAAGCTGAGGTCAAAGACTTGGAATTGGGAACAACAGGAAATGACAGAGTAACAAAACAGGAAATGAACGGTCAAATTACACAGGTAAATGACCTAGGGTTCAAGCGACAAAATCAAAGTAACTCACCAAAAATTCCAATGATGGCGGCGGAATGCTGACCAGCTACGGACACGAATCACGGCGGGTGTAGGAGTCCAGAATCGACGTGATTGGTTGATGTGGGCGTGGTCGACCGAATTTGGGGGAAACACGATATCGGGGGAAACATATCGAGGAGAGATGATGGACAGTCAGGAAAAGAGAGGCAAGAAGTGAAGTGTTGGGAAGTAAGGGGGCTGGATCGAGTAAGTCCCGCAACACTTAGGTTATAGTAAAATACCGGGTGTTGTCGACCTTCCAACCAAGTCCACCAACGCAGGGCCAACAGAAGCACTACAGCGACCACAACCCAGAGGGAGAAGAGGACGGACCGTGTCTGCGACCGGAGGAGCCTTGGGAGAATTCTTCAAGACAACCACCGACAAAGGGACCCGGGATCACTTCTGGACGCTGGACCACTCCTGGACACCTTGACCACTGGACGGGACCACGGAGAGGCCAAGGACCGACAACGCAGGGAGACCGCCTGACAGCCAAAATTCCGGACTGCGTGGTATGTGATCTTCACTAAATTGCACCTCTAGTTAAAAGGGAAAATTTGAGAGAACAGTCGAAGGTTAAGGGAAATGATTTGATAATAATAATGACTAAGCAATGATGAAGATATTTAAAAGTTAAAGCTTACTAAGACAAGCAATAAATAATCTAAACATAAAGAGAAATATATATATATATATATATATATATATATAAAATTAAGAAGCCTCAGAGTGAACGTCTATAAAGTGAATTGAGTAAACCTTTAATGGTAGATTAACGGCTACATGCCCAACAATGTAAATTAAATGTTAAATATCGAGTTAAGGGTGTGTATTCATATGGAAGGTGTGGACCGTGACGTATAAGTTGCCTTAAAGAACTTTGGCCATGCCAGAACAGAGTGATCTTTATTAATGATTTGTTAGCTTAAGAGAGTATTGATTTATATTGTGTTTGTCATTTCAGTTGTATTTTATAAATAGGAGTTAGGGCACAGAGGCCTCTATTTAAAGGGTTGTCACGAATATTTATCATTATATAATAAGGAGGAAATAGTCATCTGATTTATGAATATTAAAAGGTATATGTTATTACAGACGCTGGTGTCATTTCAATCAATTTCCTGGTTTCCATCTCACTAAGCTAAGCGAGTTATGATTCAAACTTAAGAGAGAAAAGAAAATAATCTTACATTACCGTTAACTCAAAAGCCCCTGGCATATTTACAGGTAAGGTCTGAGATAGATTAGAACAGGATAAAGTAAGGTTAGGTGAGGGGTTAGTAATGACGTAGGACTCGGCCGCCACCTGAGTCACAAGAACTCCCCCATGGGAAGGGCTGCAGTAGAACGGATACACCTGCCGCAGGTCCTCCACGGCGCGTCTCTTCAACATCCTGGCCGCACACCCGGTCGAAAAAGCTGAGCCTCCCTTTTGGCGTGGAAGCATGCACATCCGAGTAGACATTGGACTGCAGTCCTCCCTTTGTAGACCCGAGATAGTCCTCACAGAAGTTCCGGAGAGCGCCACGAAGATCGGCTCGAGGGCCATGGTGCAAAGTGAAAAGTCTCTCGCCGCTGAAGGTCTATAATAAGCCGGTCGAGTTCCACCGCTGCCGCCGTCATTTTCCTCAGTCGAATGTCAGAGAACGGACAGACAGGCAAAGGGAAAGATGAAAGGTCGGGCAACCTGAACTGGTCGTTCGGAAGAACATAAGTTAAAGGAATCGAGGCTTCATAAATTGCCAGAGGCTCTAATTTCCGAAAATGACTCCCTGTAAATACACTCACCGGCACACAACAACAAAATCCCGGGAGCATAAACAAAATTAAAAAAGTATCCCCCATAATTTCGAAAATTAAACTAATCCCCCATTTAAGCATTATCAATCCTTCTGTCACAAAAATAAAAATAACCTGTTTATGAATGCTGCCCAAAATCCTAAACAGTTAACTACACTTTAATTCTCAAACATCTGACACATGAATCAAGTTAATCTTCTCACAAGTAATACAAAAATAAATTAAATTCCGTTATAAGTCATAATTAATCTTACAAAGTAAACACCCAACAAACTTAAACTTCCTATGAAAACCCTAAACAAATTTAAACCAAATAAATTCCTACTCAAACTTATAACGTCTCAAAAAAACTACAAATTATCACAAAAAACTCATTACCAGAGAGAGTAAACAAACAAATAAAATGTATACTATGACATACGGTGTGACACCGTAAACAATAAGCGTCAGCAGTTCTGAGGTGGCAGACTCCAGCTGTCAGCAAGGTGAACAGTGGCAGCAGCTGAATCAGCACAACACACCCAGCCAAGCCAAGGTCGCTTCCAAGTCAAACTGCTCAACTGAGAACTCTGTAAAAAACTAACAACAAATATTACACATTGACATTCTTTATATAAACTATCTGTCCAAAAGTGAGCAGTCGCATTTGTCACCTGAGAGCAGCCACTGTCACAAACCCCATTTTAATTAATAAACTATAATTGAAATAAAACAAACCCTTACAAAACTCTAATTTGGAAACCCCCAAATCACTGACCATCCACCTTCAGAACGCTTTACAACAACCTTAGAAACCACAATCACCTGAGAGAAATAACTAAACTTGGTCACGAATCTTTAGTCTACTAACCCTTGTAAAAAACCCCTGAACTGTAGTAATCTCATCGTTATTTACAAAATTCATATTTTCCAGTTAATCTAGGCCTACGTCAAATGACACTAAAATCATAAAATATATAAAACAATCACATTACTCAGTATAGGTCAAAACAATATACATACAAAAAAAAATTAAAACGATTACTTCAAAATGCACAATACAACACAAAATCTGTGTAGGTAAAACATACTTATAGCCCTAACTTCTACTATATAATAAAAGACTTTTGACCCTAAATGGACGTTGGGGAAAACAAGGAAATATATTACTCAGTCCGACCAGACGATCCATAGGCATTCTGCCTAAATGCTTTGTTGCCATATGAGCACCTTACACCTCTCAGTCCTGAATACCCCTACTCAGTCCAGAATATCACGACTGAAAAGTGCAGCACTTCAGCTTCCACGTAGAAAATCTGAGTAATATAGCAAGGAAAGGTAGAGAAAGGTTTCTCGGAACATAACATTAAACACGAACAACCAACTTTAAAGATTACATTAAAACCTGTACATGAGTAGAAACAACATTTTACATTACCATAAATTAACCCTAAACCTACATTTAACCCATAAATAAAGCAAAAATACACATATCTTCATTTCATGAGACGCTCCTTATCCCACGCCCTTCACATCACTTCCATGGTACTTTTTAAGTCTGCTGACATGCACCACATCCTTAGCCCATTTTCCAGCTTCCACCTTATCAATCTCATAATTTAAAGGGCTCAGTACTTTGGTTATCCGGTACGGTCCACTGTACAAAGGAGCGAGTTTCCTAGTGCCCGTTTTCCCCACGAAAGGAGCTTCCAATAGGACGTCGTCACCAACGTTATAGGAAATCTCCCTTCTGTGTTTGTCATAATGCAGACACTGTTTTTTCTGTGCCTTTGCATATATTTCCGGTAATTTCCCTCTTATATCATGGAGCGCCGTTATTGCCTTCAAAACGTCATGATCCTGTATCTTGGGCAATATCGCAAGATCGATCGGCTGAGTGGCCTCAAAACCATGTAAAAGAAAAAACGGAGAATAACCACTTGACCCTTGAACACTCGTGTTATACACGAAAGTAACCATCTCCACGTACTTTGCCCAGTCCGAGTGATTTTCATTCACATAAAATTTCAACATGGTAAGAAGTGTGGAGTTATAACGTTCCACCAGTCCTTGGCTTTGGGGATGATATGCAGTACTAGTCCTCAATTCAGCAGCCAGAGCAGTGTACAGTTGTTTCAAAACCTCTGCAATTAGGTGGCCTCCACGGTCACTCCTAATAACAGCCGGAACCCCAAATCTTGGAACAATATATTCCAATACGAACCTAGCCGTTGCATGGGAGTCAGCTTTTTCAGTCGCTCTTACTACAGCATATCTGGTTGTGCTGTCCATGCACACCAATATATACTGTCTTTTGTTCGACTTCGGCAGTGGTCCCAAATAATCTAGCACTAGAACACTAAACGGTTTTGTTGGTGGAACTATAGGCTGTAAAAGCCCCGCTTGTTTCTGCCTATCAGGTTTATTAATCTGACATTGAAAACATGAAGTGACAAACTTCCTAATGTCAGTGACCATGTTCTTCCAATAATATTTCTCCCTAATCTTCCCAACTGTTTTTGCAATACCACTATGAGCCCCAGAAGTTAATGACTCATGATACGCCTTCAAAACATCACCTTTCAAAACTTCCGGTAAGGCAAGGACATATTTCGTTTGATACGGCGTGTATAGTTTGTAAAACAAGACATCGTCCGTCAGCACAAACAATCTCGCCGCTCTGCGAATCTAGCTGTCAGCGTTTTCCGGGTCTATAAGCGCTGACCTAATCTTAAACAAATAACTGTCCTCCAGTTGTAACTGATGAACATTCACTGTTTTGACAACATTTATTTCAAACTCCTCTTTTGCCGCTTCCTGGTCCACATCCTTTTCCAAGGGGTATCTACTGAGTAAATCCGCTACCCGCATACTTGCACCAGTCTTATGCACAATTTTGAAGTCGTAGTCAGTGAGTTTAAGAGCTAGCCTATTTAACCTTGAACTCAAACACCTAATATTCTTGTAATACTGCAGTGAGCTGTGATCACTCTGTACCTCAAAATACTTGCCGAACAACATGCTGCGGAAATGATTCACGGAGTAAACAATCGCCAACAACTCTAGTTCCGAAACACTCCATTTGTTTTCAGTACCCGAAATTTTCCTACTCACATAGGCTACCGGCCTGAGAGTCCCATCTTCCTGTTGTAAAATTTCCTCACTAATTCCCTTACGGCTCGCGTCCGTCCTCAGAATCGTTTGTTTTTGGTCCGAGAAAAAGGCAAGCACAGGTGGATTAGCTAGCGCCTGCTTCAATGCATTAAACGATGTCTCATGTTCCTCTTCCCAAACAAAACTACCTTTTCCCGCCTTATTCTTCTTTATCAATTCTGTTAAGGGATAAGCCAATTCCGAGTATAATTTTAAAAACTTCCTGTAATAGGATGTCGCGCCGATAAAGCTCCTAACATCTTTCAGAGTTTTCGGGGTTGGTAGCTTTAACATGGCTTCAACCCTACTGTCTAGAGGCTTAATCCCCTCCTGAGTAATTTTGTGCCCCAACAGCTCGACCTCCCTATAGAAAAAATGGCACTTCTCTGTTTTAATCATTAGTTTTGATTCTCTCAACCTTTGAAAAACAGACTCCAGCCTCTCTAGAGCACTGTCAAAACTCGGAGCGTATGAACACACGTCATCCACATATACAACTACGCCATGATAAAGAAGGTCAGAAAACACCTGGTTTATAACCCTCGAAAAACACTGTGTTGCTATACTAATCCCCATAGGAAGCCTTCTCCACTGATACAGACCCTTATGAGTTACAAAAGCTGTGTACTTCCTGCACTTTTCCTTTAACGGGATTTGAAAAAACGCCTGGTTGATATCCATCGTGCAAAAATATTCTGAGGACTCAAGTGTGTCTAGAATAGTGTCAATTCTTGCTAATGGGAACCTACCAGGGACGACCGCCGTGTTAGTCTTAGAATAATTTACGACTAACCTAAATTTGTTTCCCGGTTTCTTAACTAAAAATGCAGGAGCTGCAAAATCACTCCGTGATTTCTCAATCACGCCCGCATTCTCTAATTCGTCAATCTGCCTGTCCATTTCCTCCCTTTCAACCCTACTCAATTTATAAGGAGGCATGGCTATTGGCTCCTCCGATCGCACTTCAAAGGAACAAGAAGTAACTCTCGCCTCTCCTAAATCCTCGGCGTTTTTAGCAAAAACGTCTCTATACTTTTAAATAAGAGCCCTGGCAGCACTGTATTGGTAAGGAGTTAAGTCCGGATTTAAATCAATCTTATTTCCCGCCAAATCCGTTAAATCCCCTTGTAAGTCATCATCATTCCGGTTAAAAATCTGAGCTTTCTGTTCCACATTTTTAACATTCTCCCCACCATTATCTTCAAAAACAAACGACTCATTATTAAGGATCACTGAACCGATACATGTATCATTCCATAACGTGGTTGTAACGTTTTCTACATTAGTCACAAAAATCACGGGCGGAGTTAACTTATTTCCTGCTGTACAATGAAGGCGTTTCCTGGACATCATATCCTTATCTTTAAACTCATAAGGAACATTATCCTCCATATAACCACTTAATTTCACAGGAACCGCCACTTTGCTGTGTGGAGGAATCCTATCCTCAACAGTAAATACATCTCTACATTGCGAGTCCTTGCCCTTGACATTAAAACTAAGTATCCAACTTCTGTCCATAGGCAAGCTTAACTCAGAATTCTCTCTTCTAAGTTGTACCACATGCTTAGCATAGTCCAATATGACACTATTTCCTAATAAAAAATCATTTCCTAACAAAACTTCACAGCTTAAATTTGACACTTCATATACTCGTTGCTTAAAATTAACATCTTCAATTGATAGGACGATATCGGTCTTTCCCAACACCTCCAGGGGTGACAAAGTTCTGGTAGAATGTTATTTATTTATACTGCAGTCTAGATCCATTAATAAATTTCACTGTTGCCGAGACGAATTTAATTTAGTTAGGTTTTCTAACAAAAAATTGTATAATAGTTGTGTTTAAGTTGTTGTTAGTGGAGGTAGGCTATGCCACGTCACAACCTAGGATAGGTTAAGCCTATACCTGGTTTCTGTTAATTTCAGTAAATGTTTAAAAGATATTAAAAGTAGGTAGGTTAAATTAAACTAGGTACTCATCGTTTTGACGATTTTTCAATCAGGCCTAGTCACTATTTACACTGGCACCTTGAATTGTCTACCTCATTTCATTTAATAAACTTCACCAATACGTTTTAATATAACTTTTCACAGGAATACCCTATAACCACTTAATATGCCGAGCATCACTCCTAGCATATCACGTTCAAGAAACTGCACAATGATCATAGCTCTCAATACGTCCTTATTGAGCCACTACTTCCACAAGAAAGACGAGTCACTTTCTCGCCCGCGGTATTTATGCGCGACCAAAATCCTATTCGCGCCTAGCGCTCTGATTGGTCCGTGAGATCACACCACCACATTTTGACCAAAGTTTTAGTTTTCTAGTTTTCTTCAAACGGAATTTTACTGATGTGACGTAGTTCAAAATGGTCGGATTCTCTACAAACAACTATTTCACCACAACTGTTAGTTAAAAATCGACTTTTCTATTTCCTGATCGAATTCTATAATGTTTTCAGACAAGCAACGGAATTTCATATGGTTTACTCCTGTATAATTTTAATTTCAATCGGACTTATAGTCTTTTTAGATATTCCACTTTTTCTAACCCAAAATTTTGTGACATATAATTTATTATTTAAGGTGTGTTTTATTTAGGAATTAATTAGGATACCCGTTACATACTACTTATGTATTAGTTAGAAACCATGTTTAGATTATCAAATCTGGAGTGGTATCCAAATCCAATTACATAATTTGAAACTACCAAGTGATGGGCAAATACTTGCTCAAAACTCGAAACTCGAAAATAATTGGCACTACTCGGTTAAATAAATCACAACTCGCACACCCCTACCTGAAAGATTGCCAGCAAGACTTGTCACACCGTGATCACACTTTTTTCTTTTTCTAAATCTTTAGCATGAATGTGTATTGCAAATTTAACCCTACCATTCTGAGCGGTAATACACTAAAAATACCCCTTTCACTGAAAACCCCTTCCACAGAAGAGTTTTATGAAGAATAATATTATACACTCTCATAATATTAAGAGACACCTAGTTTATTTATCCTGTTTAATAAATATCATGAATTCATGATCCCTCAATACTACTCGAATAAGAAGTTCTAGGTTCGAAATCGGCACACCTTTATTTATATTATTACTCATTAAAAAATGTTATTTTAAAAATAGTACGCTGTAAACCATTTGACAATTTTTCCGTAGCAACTTTTGATAGTCTTTAACAATTTTTATGCCTTAAAAATCACTTATTGGGGGGTACATGTCTCCCTCAGGTGATAAGTCTAGTGTCTCCTAATATATATTTGAAATATTAATCCTTTGATCCCTGAGCATGTGAATGGGGTGGTTCAATATTGTTATTTTTTAAATAGTTTTAATGCCTGAATTATAAAAAAGTGCTTCTGGTGGACAAAAACACAGTGCAATTGTATAGTACAGTACAGTTGTGCAACTCAAAAAGAATTCACCCATTCCGTCAGCTTGGACCCGGGCTGTCCACCGTTTGCTTAAGGTCCGCCCTCCCCTTCAGCTCTGCCATAGACAGGTGAACTCTTCATGAGTTTCACATAAAAACCACCAACTGAAACGGGATTCAATCCCTCAATCCAAACGCTACACCCTGGCCGGGGGTATAGAGTGGTAGACTGCTCAGGCAACTTGATCAGCTAGTAGTTGCATTGGACCGTGTGCATTACAAGTTTGGCGCTAGTCGTATTAGTTCCATTTCTGTCTACCAGGTTACATAACATGTCGGAGTCGTACTGTATACAGTCCTCTAAAATACGATTGCTTATACCCTAACTAACCATGTTTTTAAGTATCAGATTCAAACGCCGATGTATCAGCTCTTGCGGGCTTTAAGGGATAGTGATAAAATAATTTATTTAAAAAAAATATCATTGAATTTATTTACTTAATTTAACGGTTATGTCTTGACCACGGCATGTTTGTTACAGTTGAAGTACTGGAATGAGAAGAACCGAGAAGAAGATGCAGTTTACTTCCTCAGCCGAACCACTCGTCCTTGGTCTTTGCTCATTGGTCTGCAACCCAACACCTACTACTATGTCAAAGTGATGGCGTACAATGCTGCGGGAGAAGGTCCAGAGAGTGAAAGATTTTTGGGTAATTTATTTTTAGTTACCGTTATATTCCTGTTATGCAGCAAATCTGCATACTGAATTTTTAGGAAATTGATAGAGGTGTGCGTGTATCCGAAACGTCGTGTATTTTTTTATTCGAGTCGAGTAGTGCCAATTATTTTTGAGTTTCGAGTGAGTATTTACCATCAGTTGGTAGTTTACAATAGTGTAATGGGATTTGTATACCACCCTAAATTTGATAATCTAAACATGGTTTCTAACTAATACATGAGTAGCAATACAAACTTTTGGCCAGTACAATCAAACTGGATTATGTATTGACAAACAAAACACGGTTTGACATTCGTTTACAGCCAATAAAATACGGTCCGGTTGTCATTTGGCCAATATCACCTGGTCCAGACATCGCTTATAATCAGTATTAGATGACGAAATCGTTAAGATTCAAGAGTCAAGATTTTTATTGTCTTTAAGCTCTTTACAAAGTGCAATTGACAAGGTCGTTACATATAATTTAACTAGATAGCATCATTTTATAAACAACTTATGATTAAGATTGTAATTAAGTTTACGTGTCACAATTAAAACATTACATAAAGGTACAGAACATACACTTAACAAGTAATTTGGGACTGGGTCTATTACACATCATATTGATGGACCATCGAACCTTAAATAAAAATATGTTTTGGTTCTATGGTCCATAGCCCTATTGCGATCTATAATATTATTTAATAAAGAATTGGGTCTATGGACCATCGAACCAATTTAAAATTAAAAATGAATTGTTAAAGTTGGGTCCGATGGCCCATCGAACCTGTTATTTTATTTTTATAGATTTAAGCAAGATGGTTGAATGGTCCATCGAACCTACAACAAACAAATTAAACATTTAAGTTAAGGTTATATTACACATCAGATCGATGGTCCATCGACGACCCGTTCTTATTTCATAAATATTAGAGGGTCGATGGTCCATTGATCTGATGTGTTATAGAACCTGTGTTTTTAAAGTTTTTAATATACTCGACCTCATACTTGAATTACATCTCTTGACGATAGATTCTCAGACAACATTTTAGAGTTTTGGAGGCACATGTTTGGTAGTAAAAACTATAATTTTCTGATGTTTCCACTCTGAGTCTGTTTTGTAAGAAATTGGTAAGTGATGGAAATTAACATATGGTATTAATACAAAATATGTAGAAATTTTAATTTCAAACTAAGGATTTTCTGTCAAATTTAAGATCCGATCATCCGTTCAGCCGCTATCCATCCGAGAAGGAGTAATTTTGAGTGTGTTGGCCCATTTAAATGTAAAGCACGCACCTTAGGCTAATACCCCATGTTATTAACAGCTGATTTATTTAAAGCTCATTGTTGTAGTTTTATTTCATTAACAATATAATTTTCCAAAAATCCCTTTTTTTCAATTTTTAACCTAAAATTTTAGAAACACCTACATTTTGGTTATGACCATATTATAGAGCTTGAAAAACAAATAATTAAATATTTTAAACCATTAACCGAGGTTAAGTGGTTGCGGAGAAGAACCCAAAAGTGTATTCATAAAATGTCATAAGTTAATTGTATAGGAAAACGTTTTTTTTAGTTTCCTTAGTTAGTTTTACTGAAAGCTGCACATTTGTTTTTACCAATAATTTCAGGTCTAAAAAACAATTATTTAGGTGTTTAAATTGTGAATCTACCATTGCGGTAATATTCAAAGTGCTACACACAGTATGTTGTCCACTGTTATCATTTTGGAGAATAAATACAATTTGATATCTCCACTATTTATGCATGTATATTGATGAAGCTTGGTATGTGGCTTCACCTAGTTATGATATATTGATATTTGTACAACAACAAAAAATGGTTTTGGTTGGTTGTCAAAACCTGCATACTTAGCCTCCATGTTATTGAAATGGAGAATAAGTAAAGTTGGATATCTCTCTTAATTATGATCATAAATTAATAAAACTTGGTATGAAACTTCACCTGGTTGAGTTAAATTAATAATAGCATAACATCACATTTCTTATCCTCCTTGTTGCAGCAAACCTACGGACTCAGCCCTAATGTTATTCTTATGGAGAATAAATAAAAAGGAATACATCACTTATTTTTATTAAATTTGGCAAGTGGCTTTATGTGATAGTGACAAATACATGAATGCATTGGAAATTCCCTGAGTATGCAGGTTACTGTGACGGGGGTATTTTATAATATGACTATACTATTTCCACCCGCGAGTTGCTGCCCAGCTCGCGTAATAGGCGCGCCGGCCCCTGGTGAATCTACAGCGCATCCTGTGCGACCAAGATGACAAAGGTGTGGCGTCCGTCGGGATTTAATCTCTCAGGCGCGCACATTTTAGGAAACGTGAAGGCCCGTTACCCATTTTAACACTGTTTAAAAACTGTGCCTGTGAATAATTTGGTGGTGGGTGTTTGCTTTTCAAGGATTTGATAATTTGTTGAGTAACTGTGTTTTCTGACTGATGTTCTAGTCCAGGAGCTGAAGGGGTTTGAGCATGCATAAAAGTATAACGCAATATTTTTGCAGATTGTTGTAATATGGACCTTGGTGATACCGGAAACGCATGTCGCCACTTTCCCAGGTGGTCGATAACTTGGGGGGAGGGGGGCAAAGATGGTGGGCGTCGCTACGCGTTAAAACGCCGATATCTCGAAAACGGTAAAAGATAGAACATCGGTTAAACCGTTGTTCTTTTTGTAAAAATATGGGCAATTAAAAAGGTTATTTGGTCTGAAGTCGTATCTCTATTAATAAAACAGTTATGGAATAAAACATGAGAAAATGGGATATTTAGGTTGATTTTTTTAACGAATTTAGATTAAGTTTATAAGTATTGCATGCAATTATAACCAAATATAATTACGTATTATTGTTATATGTAGTGTTTTGATACCGGAAACGCATGTCGTCACTTTCTCAGGTGGTCGACGACATGAGGGGAGGGGGCAAACATGGCGCCAAGCGCAATGTATTAAAACGACTGTATCTCGTCAACGGAATGAGATAGAACAACGGAGAAAACGCCATTTTAATCACAATAATTAGTAAAATAAAAAAGGTTATATGGTCCAAGGTCGTATCTCCTGTAGTAAACGAGTTATAACAATCATGTATTTCAAAAATTAGTGTTATTATCACGATTTTTAACGAAAAACACTATTTATTTTTATATTGTCGGTTGAAATTAATAATAACGGCAACCCCTGTTTACTAGATACATTTTAGAACAGTAATAGAGTGTATTAATGCATAAATGGTGTCTTAACATGTAAAACAAGTTATGTTAGTTACGCCCAGTAACTGCGATCGCTGCACCATAGGGAGATAAATGGTAATAACTACTTATACGAATAACATTTTAATTTTAATCGTAATATTATACGAACTTACATTTTTTATTACGTGACTTTATGTAGAACAAACAGTGTCTAAATCTAAAGAATTGTACACAAACTTTGTATATTTAATATCTTTATTAAGAGCTAATATGAATTTGGTAATTGGCGACCCTTTATATACCCTTACTTGGTTTGAGTCCATGTTCTTATAAAAAAATCATTTTCTTCTGTTTATTAATAAATTCTTCTTTTGACCTGAAATGAAAAACAACACTAAATTCCTTCGCAACTTTTATATAAAAAGTATATTCATGTTTAATTTTGTATATCAGGGCTGTACACGATTACGTTTGTTATACCTTGATCTTCTTTTAGTAGGGCTTGCTTTATGTGAAGAAACATTCGAGTATCTGCCTCTCTGTGATTACTGGTTAGCTTTGTTTCATTAGATATAACCTGATATTCATCATTTTTGTAGCATTCAGTGTCATCATCAAAACAACCAGAAATACAAAGCAATTTACCCCTGGGAACTATGAGGTTATGTAGTATGTAAACCCCAACATATTTTATTAGGCATCTTTTGTTTTCTGAGGAGGCCATATATCGGGACCATTGCTTGGGAATTCTGGTAGTGCCACTAGTAATTTTTACAGATATAGGAGGTTTGCTGCTGGCTCTTAGTTCACTTTCAATGTGTTTAAGAGAACTGCTTAGATCATTGTATTTGTCATAAACAAGGTCCACACTCTGAGCTCCGCTAGCATCAATTACGTGCTCAATTTTGGCTATTTGATGTTCAGCAAAATCTTGAAACGTCTGAAAACCCTTTAACACAGCACCGGGAACATTGTGGATGAAATTCATCCCGTTAATGACAGCCATTGAGTTTTCTAGCGGGTACAATTCATTTATAGGTTTACTACAGTCAGTGTTTTTTGATAGCATTCATTAAATCAGACTTAACACTCTTCTTTAGTGATCCATTTTCATGAGCCAAACTGGGGGGGTAATTTACCATTTCATACTCCAGTAGTTCTCGGAGGTTGAAGTTCCTTTGGTTGGCAAGCATTATTACTTAGCTTACATTTGTTGAACTATGCTCCTCTTTTTTTTCTTTCTTTCTTTTTTGTGTCATTGGATAACAAACAAAACTCTCCTTTTTCCTTGTAAGACATCAGACACCCAGTAAACACTATTTTCAAATTACAGACAGTTTAAAAACTTGTAATTTTCCTTTCATGTTAATTTAGTAAATATGCTATTAAACATACAACCTTTGTATATAATTGTTTATAAACACCTTTACACACAATATATACATTTATATTTACACATTGTTTTTATACACTACATAAAGTCACGTAATAAAAAATGTAAGTTCGTATAATATTACGATTAAAATTAAAATGTTATTCGTATAAGTAGTTATTACCATTTATCTCCCTATGGTGCAGCGATCTCAGTTACTGGGCGTAACTAACATAACTTGTTTTACATGTTAAGACACCATTTATGCATTAATACACTCTATTAGTGTTCTAAAATGTATCTAGTAAACAGGGGTTGCCGTTATTATTAATTTCAACCGACAATATAAAAATAAATAGTGTTTTTCGTTAAAAATCATGATAATAACACTAATTTTTGAAATACATGATTGTTATAACTCGTTTACTACAGGAGATACGACCTTGGACCACATAACCTTTTTTATTTTACTAATTATTGTGATTAAAATGGCGGTTTCTCCGTTGTTCTATCTCATTCTGTTGACGAGATACAGTCGTTTTAATGCATTGCGCTTCGCGCCATGTTTGCCCCCCTCCCCTCATGTCGTCGACCACCTGAGAAAGTGACGACATGCGTCTCCGGTATCAAAACACTACATATAACAATAATACGTAATTATATTTGGTTATACTTGCATGCAATACTTATAAACTTAATCTAATGTCGTTAAAAAAATCAACCTAAATATCCCATTTTCTCATGTTTTATTCCATAACTGTTTTATTAATAGAGATACGACTTCAGACCAAATAACCTTTTTTATTGCCCATATTTTTACAAAAAGAACAACGGTTTAACCGATGTTCTATCTTTTACCGTTTTCGAGATATCGGCGTTTTAACGCGTAGCGCCCCCCGCCATCTTTGCCCCCCTCCCCCCAAGTTATCGACCACCTGGGAAAGTGACGACATGCGTTTCCGGTATCACCAAGGTCCATATTACAACAATCTGCAAAAATATTGCGTTATACTTCTATGCATGCTCAAACCCCCTCAGCTCCTGGACTATTCCCTAATATCTTTAAAAGCAACTTGTATAATACAACTAAGAAACAACTTGTGTTCTAAAATGATTAATATCTATATATTTAAATAAAGCAGAGTTCTTGTCCGTGTGTGGATCGCCATACGGCTAAACTACAAGGAGTTTAGGTTACAGCTGTTGTACCTGACTCTCAGTGTCCTCTAAATCCTCTGGTGCTACTCCCCGTGGGACATCCAAAACTCCAATGTTAATCAAATAAGACCATACGGTTACAGTTTTCTGCTATTTATTTAATATTATCATTGATTATATACATGAGTAGACTGGACAAAGCATTGTTGTCCTTGAAGACACTACTACTGTCCCTCGTGAAGGACACTGAACTAGTCCTCTATGACGTCATAGTCAGATCTGTCTGGTGGCACGCGGGCGGCTGTAATATGTTTCCCCGAGTGTCTCTCTCTCCACACTCCACGTCCGCGTCCACACCCGCACTCGCGCTACTCTAGGCCCGGTGCACGCAACGGCGCTGCCGCCGGCGTGCGGCGCACAGTGACCACAGTGGTCGAAAAAGGCCTTTTTTGTGCAAAAACCTTCTTTCTTTAAAAAGTATTGTGAACAAACATTAAATCTGGATGCTTATTGAACTAAAGCCGTATCAGAACTCACACGGATAATACTAGTTAAAAATACCCCCGTCTCAGCAAACCTGCGTACTCAGCGAATTTCCAATGCATGCATATGTTTCTCACTACCACATAAGGCCACTACTTACCAAGTTTCATAAAAATACATAAATAAATAAGTTATGTATAGCATTTTATTTATTCTACATAAGAATAACATTAGGGCTGAGTATGCAGGTTTGCTGCAAAAAGAAGGGAATAAATATTTGCTTGTGCAATTATCAATATAACTCAACCAGTTAAAGCTACATACTAAGTTTTATTAATTTATGCTCATAATTAAAGGAGATATACAACTTACTTATTCTCCATAAGAATAACATTAGGGCTGAGTATGCAGGTTTGCTGCTACGGGGATAATCAACAAAAAATCAATTTTTGTGGAAATATCAATATACCAGTACTACGTGAAGCCACATACCAAGTTTCATCAATATACATTCATAAATAATCGAGATATCAAATTTTATTTATTCTCCATAAGGATAACATTGGACAACGTACTGTGTTTAGCACTTTGAATATCTCTGCATCGGATGGACGTAGAATCACAATTTAAATACAAAAATTATTTTTTTGTGGAGCTGAACTGATTAGTAAAAGCAAATGTCAGGTTTACTTAAAATGAACTGAGGAAAAGCCAAAAACCTTTTTCCCATAAGATTAACATGGGGGATTTTATGAGTAGGTTTTTTTGGATTTCCTCCGCAGCCACTTAACCTAGGTTAACAATTCAAAATACGATATATTTGTTTTTTTAAGCTCTATAACATGGTCAAAACCAAAATTAAGGGTTTTTTAAAATGTTAGGGTAAAAAATGCAAAAACTGGTTTTTGGAATATTTAAAACCCCCATAAACCCCCCTTTCCCATGGTCCAATTTTTCTGGTTTTGAACTTCAAGTCATAGATGTTACTTTACACATTTGAGCCAAATTTCATCGAAATCGTACTTTTTTTACTCAAGTTATCGCATTCACGGACACGTATATAGATATATATATATATATATATATATATATATAAATTTGAACGAATAGTGCTTTTGGCATCCGATGCCGCCGCCGCATAGCTTTGCTCTGTGCACGCATTTCTTTTCATGGGTTTCCTGAACATCGGCGGCGGAAGGGGGCGATGAAATTTATATGGCAGTTAGTTACTTGTGTATCATTTTTGACGAACTCATTCTCAGAGTGACTGTCGATAACAGATTTTTTGCAGGCCCTTCCGAATTTGAATAACATAATATTACATCGATTTTTAACAACGTGGTAAACTCCATCTCATTAAAATATTATTAAATATATATAACCATAAAAAATGCACATTCTTAAACAAATTTTTATGTTTTATAAAGAACTCATTTTGGGTCAATGGTCCATCAACCCAGATAGTAAATATAACTTTCATTCACTTAAACGGTTCGATGGGTCATAGACCCTCTTTTATTTTTTAAAGTTTTATAAGAGGGTAGATAGTCCATCGATATGATGTGTAATAGAGCCGCTCCCGTAATTTGTTCACTTGAGAAATAGGTACATCATTAAATAACAAAATCATAACTTTAAAATCTTAAGCTACTAATATCACAGGTCATGTAATCATCCACAGAGTAAAAAGTATTTTCCTTAACCCAGTTTTCAGTTATTATCTTAAATCTATGCAATGGTACAGTCCATGCTTCTTCAGGTAACTTGTTAAACATTTTAAGCTTCATAATGATATGACCGCTGTTATTTTTTCTAATTTTACTGCAGGCAGTTATAACAAATTCTAACAAGGTTAGTTACGTTATGGCCGATATTAAGTGGCCTGGTTGCCACTTTTGCCGATAGTATGTATAACGTCATCATTTACGGCCGAAATTACGTGGTCCGATAGTCATTATCGGCTGATTTTACGTGATGCGATCGCCTTTTGCTGCCGTTACTATGCGTTTTGGCCAGTCGCAATCGTTAGTGTTCGTCCGGAAATCGGCGGGAAATACTCGCTCGAACTTTCAAGTATTTTTTAAAACTTCGAGTCGAGTTCGAGTGGTAAAATACTCGGCCGAAAACTCAAAGTTTCGAGTACTCGCACACCCCTAGAATTGACAGTATGTGTCAGAATGTGTAGTTAGATCAGGATTTAAGGTATGTTAAGGTTGTATTTAGAAACTGATGTACAAGTCAGGATTTACTTTACATACATAAGCATGGTTTTTATCAATTCATTCATTACCTGTTTCTAATAAAACTGTGTTCTTCCTTCAGAAAAGACATACAGGAAAGCGCCTCAGAAGCCACCATCGTCAGTGCATTTGAAGGCTCTGAACCCAACGTCAGTTCGTGTTGTGTGGCGATACGTCACTCCGAGCGCAGAGGAAGAACCTCTCATTGGTTACAAGGTTAGTAGTTAACACAAAATATTGATGTAGCAGCCCTCACATAAAATATTAATTAAGTTTACTTGTAAGTAATAAAGTAAGGTAATGTTGAAATTGGATGAAGGTCTGAGAAACAGGTGTCTCCAGATGAGTAAAAAACATCACACTGGTACATTGGAAACAAATTACCACAAACTTCACCTGCTGTGAAACTTGTTTTTCTTTCAGTGATGGCAAATATGCCCTGCATTTACTTCCTAAACAACACAAAATTACCATCATCTTCAATGAATTTCTAATTAAGATACTTATGAACTATACCAACCATCAACATTTAGGACAACTTTCTAGTGTGACAAACCAAAATAAAAACGATATGTAGTAAATAGTAGTAGTAAATAATAACAAATTAGAGATGTTTTATTATTTAACGTGAAACGTAAGAGCATTTAGGAACACTCTTACACTCCTTAAATTCCCAGAAGACAACAATATCGGCGTTATGCAACCTCCTGCTCTTAAAATAGTGTGCTGCAGTGCAGCGGTTAGGTTAGTTTATCATGTATTTTGTGAATCATAAATAACATAACCTATAATAAATGACACAGTGAGCTGTATAAATAGGTTATCCACATGCAACAATATATTTTTATCTAGCCGACGATGACTTTTCACCTGACCTTAACGATGTGAGGGGGAAAAGAAGGGTTTCGCAACACAACATATGATAAATTCTGCCGACAAAAGAGTACTCTACCCAACTACAGTAACCCAACCTATCATAACTGCCGCAGCGCGCCGTTACAGGTGGTGTTCGGTATAATGCATAAGTACCGTAATGAATTAAGTATTTATTCTTTCTGCCCAATACATTGTATTGAATATTTGAATATATTCTCTGTTAAATATTTACATATATACGGTACTCATTTTTGTGATTTTAAAAGATGGTTTATAAAATAAGGCTTTTTAAAAAATAAGTTGTTTGAAACTAAAATAAGTTTAACTGTAATGTAAATGTAGAATTAACACTTCAATTATGCGTGGGACGCCGGCATTCCATCACGGTCCCGTGGCGCATGCACACGGGACACCTGCTTCACACCAAGTCCACTTAGCAACAATGACTCAGTGTGAGCTCAGGCTGGGCCGGAGGAGGAGGATATTTTTTGCGCATGTCGCTCAGAATACGAGCTTTATTTTGGTGTAGGTTGGTAGTAAATTTCCCCCCATATCCCGGCCATCATGGGACTTCCCTGCATTCGTTTTCGTCCACTTAGTCCCTCTAGATGGCGACCCTGGTTGACTACTGCTATCTGGATTGTGCTGCGACCTGTTGGCGCTTTGTCCAGTTGTGTTGTAACGTAGTATAGCACCGTACAGTGTTTTTGTCATTCGTTAGCCGGGAATTGAAAATGTAACTGCGCCTATCGGAACAATTGCCGCGTGGCAGGAACACGCCCCACGTCCCACGCGCAGTCAAAGTGTTAAACTCCAAACAAGTATTGAAATACATGATGAAATTTGTATTTTCTTTCTAAAATCTTACTTATGTGTGAATGGTGATCTTCCAAGAATGTTTTTTAAATCTTAAAATTTCCTTAAACAGGTTCGAGTTTGGGAGGTGGACCAAGACATGAGCACTGCTAATGACACGTTCGTCTCAGTCGGAAACGAACTCGAAGCCATCATTACCGACCTCTCTCCCGGGAAAACCTACAACCTTCGTGTGCTTGCTTTCTCTAATGGTGGAGATGGAAGAATGTCCTCCCCTACGTTCGTCTTCCAAATGGGTTAGTTAATTATGTTGATTCATTATGCTGATTTTTTTATAACAGGGAAAGTAGTGTTAAAACACAATTTTGGCTGTCAATAGTCAATAGTCAATAGTCAAATATCTTTATTCATTCAGAAGTACAGTGTACAACATTTGAACAGTGTCAATATATTACAAGTGATACAATACATTCAAGCCTTTCTAAACATAGATATATATCTTTTACTCTTAGCATGGAAGAGTGAGGTGGAAAAATTCATCCAGTGTGTAAATGGCTGCATCTATCAAATACTCCTTCAGTTGTTTTTTAAATTTTGTGTGATTTTTTTCATTCAAAATATGTTGCGGTATCTTTTTCAAAAATTTGCCTCCCGCATACGATGGCCTTTTCTCATAAAATTGTAATCTATGGTGACTACAAACGGCCTCATTCTTTTTCCTTGTATCATATTGATGAATGGGATGAACAGAAACATTATTTGCCAATTTATTTCTTGCTACTAAAATTGAGTCAAAAATATATTGCCCATATACAGTAAGTATTTTTAACTGTTTAAAATATTCTCTAGCCGAATCATTATGTTTTAGTTTAAGGATTATTCTTATAGCTTTCTTCTGCAATTTTAATATCCTATCGAGATTTTCTTTTTTTTGTTGCACCATATAGGCAAATTCCAAAAGAAATATGAGAATGAATATGTGCAAAATAAATATTCTTGAGGGTTATTAAATTGCAATGAAAGGACATTTTTGAAAGAGCATAGATTCCAGAATTTATTTTGGTCAGTACTTTACTTACATGCTCATTCCAATTTAAGTGTTGATCTATTGTTAGTCCTAAAAAATTTGTACTTTCTTTCTGTAAAATGAAATTAGAGTCATACATTATCACTGGTTCATTACCACTTTTATTTTGTGCTGTTTTAAATGTAACAAAATTTGTTTTTTCATGGTTTAGTATTAAATTTTTATTTAATAAATAATTGCCTAAATTCCCAAGTTCTATGAAAGCTGTCAATTCCGTTTGTTCAAGAGTTGGGGATGATATCATTAAACTAGAATCATCAGCATAAAGGCACAGTTTACTGCTCGGTTTACATGTCAGTGTGTTATCTATGTCCTTCAAATAGCATAAGAATAGCAAAGGCCCCAAAATAGACCCTTGCGGAACGCCAAATTTTATTGTTTCTATTTTTGATGCAGCTTTAATAATTTTATTGTTTGATACATAACTGATTTCAACAAATTGTGTTCTATTGGTCAGGTAAGAATCAAACCATTTCCACTTCTGCATTTTTATTAATACCAGTAATTTTATCTATATGCTGTTTACCAATGCTGTAAGAGTATTCAGGTTGCAGTAGGATCCAACATAACCTAACCTTATATAAAATAGATAGAATAGATTTTATTTTCTCAGAAATAAAACATTTCAAATTACAATTTCACAGTGATTAAAATAAATAAACATTAATTTTCTTGCTCTCAGTCCACAGTTCATAATTTAAAAATAATATCACTTATTGTCCTGCCAGAACTGACCATCTTTGTTCCTGAATAATATAGTAAAACTAAAGATGTATTAACAAACAAAAAAAACAATATCATGTCTGTTCTGAGAAAAATAGGGCCTCTAAAGACTAAGCCTGTTTTAGAGGTTCCAACAAAAAGGTTTAATAAAATAAAATACGCTCAAAGAAAAATTAACTGAGTACGCTATGGAATGTCGTACATCTAAATACTTAACAAAATTATCTTAAAATCAATCTCTAAATTGCATTAGAACATGTCAAAAACAAAAGTTGAACTATGACTAAATTATACTGTCTTGTGGAAAAAAACAAACAACAACTGAAAAAAGGTTTTATACACTATGATTCCAGGATAATCTCCCACAAAATGTAAATGAGGTAATTTTATCAGTCAAAATATTTAATTTTTAGTACAATATTTTCATTAACACGTCTTCTAATTCCAATAGCCAATTTTTTAATTTTACCATAAAAATCTTTTTTGTTTTTAGCTTTTTTTATATAATCAGGAATCAGATTGAATACTCTCGTACTAACAAAAGAAAATGTTTTTATAAAAAAGGTATAATTGGGTTTTGGAACAAGGCTGTGATGGTGAGTTCTTAATTTGCTTCGATAAGAGTCAATATTTTGGCGGAGATTTACACTTTCTTCACAAAAACTTGTTAAGACCTTATATATAAACAGATACCTTAAGGGCAGAATTTTTAATGATAAAAACAAAGGTCTTGAACTGTCTCTTTTGCTTCTCCTAGCTATTAATCTAACAAAATATTTTTGCGGTACATAAATTGCTTCTAAATTTGAAAGATAATTTCCACCATAAGCCCATATTCCAGTCTACTTTCAACTAAGGAAAAATACAGGGGACGTAATATATTTTCTGGACACATATCTTTTAAAAAATAAAAATGCCTCAAAACACTATTTAAAGTTGATTTTAATTTTGACATGTGAATTTTCCAGTTTACTTCCCTATCAAGAAAAATTCCCATATACTTAATAGAATCCACTTTCTGAATGTTTTCACAATTAATTGTACAAGGAGCATGTTTTCTGAGGCAATTAACACATCCATAATTTATGGGACCTGAAAATTGGACATCTTTTCTTAAATTGAAATTTGGTTTTCTCAGTATTTAAAAGCATGTGATTCTTGGCAAATCAGAATTTGAGTCTCAGTAAATCTGTATTTATGTCACTTCTAATTGCCTCCAAGTTGTTGCATACATAACAAAGGGCGGTGTCATCAGCAAATGAAGTTAATTTACCTTTAAAGGATGCACCACAAAGATCATTTATATATATTAAAAATCAAATTGCTCCTAAAACTGATCCTTGAGGAACCCCATATAAAATTTCACCCATTTCACTAAGCACCCTATTAATTCTGACACATTTTTTTCGCCCTGTTAAGTAGCTTTTGAACTATCTGTGTGTGACTCCTCTTATTCCACAATTGAACATTTTAGCAAGAAGTATTTCATGATCGACAGTATCAAAAGCTTTTTTAATATCTAAAAATAAACCGGTGACATTCTGTCCTAAATTGAGTCCATCAAATAATTTTGACGTAAAATCATTCAAAGCATGTTCTGTACTTAAACCTTCCCTAAACCCAAATTGATTCCTACAAAAATTGTGTGTTTCCCAAAAATTTAACCAATTTTGCCTTCATGATTTTTTCAAATAGTTTTGCAAATGATGGGAGTAATGAAATTTGACGGTAGTTACTTGATTCTGTTTTTGCCCCACTTTTAAAAATTGGAATCACTACTGCTTCTTTCATTTTACTAGGAAAAACTCCACACTCAAAACTTAAATTAAGTGACATGACATCCTGAATTTTGGGGAAAATAGCATTTAATAAAAAATAATTTATTCCGTCTATTCCCGGGGAAGTTCCATTTTTTAAGGATTGCACAATTTTTAATATTTCTTGAATTCAGGGATTCAGCTGGGATAAAAATTCTTTGAGCAAAAATGCTACAAGCTCTTAGAGACTTGTAGCAAAAATATTTTCCTTTTCGCATTTTTATCGCGTGTCATTATACTATTTTTTGGTCTTAAGTTGTTTTTGCTTGTATTTGTTTTAAGGTTTAACATTTTAATAATATATAATTCAGCAGAGTCTACTTTTCTTGGAAACTTATCTTATCCATTTTAACCATTAAAGTCGGTAATGGAAATATACTAAACATTCTAATAGAATAGGCCTAATATGGCACCAGAACAACTAAAACTCACACACCCCGAACATTACCTGAAACATAACCTCAAAGCATATCGCGATCGCATTTGCGCATCAGCGATTTTGAGTTGTCTGTTTTCGCTAAGGTACCTCAACACTTTGGCCCGATCATTGCGATTTCGAGCGACTCGTGCTCGTGTAACCGCCCACATTCTGCAGCGAGTCGAGACCGCGAGCGGCACTAAGTATGGAGGACCTGCCGCTCGTCTCCTTTGACTCGGTCACAAAAACCGACAAGAATCGGTGTGATTGCGAGGCGAGCGCAATCATCCCTTCGGTGGCGAACTAGCCCTCGACATTCTCGCATTCGCTGATTCGCTCGGCTAGACTCGGCTACTACAGAGTGCGCGCCAAACTTGAGTCACAGCGCATGACGTCTGCTAGGGGGTTAACTACTGTGACTACAACTGTCATATCAGTAACTCGCCCGTTCTGTTTACAAGGTACGCAGTTGAAATCGACAGACACTGTTTATGTAATACAGGCTCGTCTCCTCTACCACTCGCTCAGAGGCGATCGGTAAAGTGACTTAGTGCAACCAACGCAACGTTAAGCCTCTACAACATCCCAACTACTCTTCTAATCTTTTTGGTTGTGGATCGTGATCATGGACTTTTAATGCAATTTGTATTGTTAAAACCAGATTTTCTGCAAAAAAATTTAAAACAATTTCTTATACTTTTCTTTGTAGCAAAAAAGCGACAGCCTGCCCAAATATTGTCGCATTTTCGTGGTGCATGTCGCATTTTGCGACAAATGCGACCGCAGCTTAAACCCTGCTTGAATTGCTGTTGGCTCAATAAACATGGAATTGACCTGAAAATTAGTTTGAAAAATCTGCTCAAAATTTTGAAATGCACAATCGCTTAAGTCAGTGGTTTCGATTTCCAAATTGTCCACTACACTCAAAAAGTACTTATTAAATTCATTTGAAACAGTTTTGTTTTCACTTATTATCCTACCATTTATTTCTAAACTAATTGATTTATCAACTATTTTATTTTGACCAGTAATTTCATTTACTACTTTCCACACTGCTTTGCTATTACCTTTACGGTCATCAAAACGTCTACGGAAAAATAAATGTTTGTGGCTGCATATTTCACCCTGAAGCTTATTTCTGTATTTGGTATAATAGTTTTCGAACTTGACATTTCCCGGATGTTTTTTTAGTGTGGTGTAAATTTTGTTCCTTATTTTTATTTTCATGTACAAAAATTCATTCATCCAAGGTTTGAGTTTGGTAAAATTGTTCTTAATTTGAATCTGCACTTAACTGTTTTCTAAATGTTGATTAAATATACAGAAAAAAACATCAAAAGCGTCAGACGCATCAGCTATGTTGTAATCAGGAGACCAGTCAACATCTTGTAACGCATTATTGAGGATGTTGTAATCTATGCGATAAGAGCGCGCAGGCATGTCAAGCCGGCCGCCGGCGTGTGCCACCGCCGCCTCCACCGTCGCACTGCTCAACTTCGCCACTCGTGCGTAGACATGATCTATACATGTGGCAGAGTCCCCTACTACACTTGTTGGTTCTGATATGAGACATTCAAAACCGTGACTGGCCATTAATGATTTGTACTCATCGACTACTGAACTATTTTCAAATAAGTTAATATTTACATCACCAATCAAAAAAACACTTTTAGCTTTTTTTATATCTAAACTATTATCTAAGTGTATTTTTAACTCGTTTATATAAGATTCCCTTGTAAAACAATGGGTTCTATAGATCGCATAAAGATGAAAAATTTCGCCCATGGATCTAAAAACTAATTTTACAATGTCTGCCGTTTGAAAAAACATTAAACGGCAATCAATCGTTTCTAGTGAATATTTTAAATACACAGCAACCCCTCCTGCTCTGTAGTCATCATTACATTTTATATTTAAACTATAATGGGGGATATTATTTAGATTACTTTCATTGCTACTTATGCAGATTTCACTTAATATTATTACATCAGGATAAAAACTATTTACTGCTAGTTCTAACAAAAAAGAATCAACATTTTTCCTTAAGCTCCTGATATTTTGATGAATTATTTTAATTTTGTTACTTTCACTTTTTAAACTAGAAATCAAATTCTTAATTGAATTCATTTATATGCATTATTTATAAAATTAAATCTTGCTAGAGCAATAGTTTTAACCTAAGGTATAACTTAACATAAAAAAATTAAAGCTTACAAATAATGATTAATGAAAATGAAGTACATAATATATTTAATAATATTCCTAATCTGTCATTTATATAGATTATTATATTTATGGCTATATATAGATTATTATATTATATACAATGTGCAATTTTAATGCATAAGCAAATTTTTGTTTCAAGCATGAGTTATAAATAAATATAAAAAAATAAATATATATAAAAAAAACATCTGTAGAGTTTATCAGTACAGAGTATGTAATTTATAGTTACAACGAACCTAGGTCAGCCTGGCATGTCACAATTTTTACCGCAGCGTTGTCTTCTTTCTGCAGAAAAATCTTCCCACGGCGGACACACAAATACTTATAGTTTTTATCTTGCTTGACGTTTCTCGCCATCGCGAACAGCCTCCGCCGCGTGGGCAACAGCGACTCGTTGATGTAGACGGGATGGTCCACAGGCAGATTCATGTGTCTCGTTGAGAAGCTGCTTTTGATTTGCCGCTTCCGCAGCATCTCCTCCTTATCCAGGCGTCGGACGAACTTGCCGATAACACCCGGAGGGCGGGTTTGCGCATTGTCTCGTGCCTAGTCGATGACAGGTGTCTATCATCGCATCAGTGACCGGCATGCCGAGCGCCTTGCCGACCTCTTTAACCACGCTGACGACATCTTCATTCGGCTCCTGCGGGATACCATGAATCTCTACCGCATTGCTCCTCAAATATTGCTCCATTTCCTCCAGACGACTTTCTAAGACTGTAACCGTCTCTCTTAATTTTTTGTTCACGGAAGTCAGCTCTTCAATTAGCTTAAAAAATTGTTCATTCAACACTGCTCCTGTATGATCTTCATATTCTCGTCGAGTTTGCTATGAATTGCCTCATAAGAAGAATTAAATACCTCCTCCATGATTTTATGGTCTCCTTTCATTTCGGTAATTGCCTTCATAATGTCATCAAGGGTAAGTTTACCCACCACCTGCTCTCTCGAACCGCATGCTTTTGCGCCTTTCGGCACCACATGGACCGCATCTCCACACCAAAGAATCAGATGTGATGCAATCTATATCAGCTTTGCTCATCTTCAGACATGATGCATGAAACACTTTTTCGCAGTCATTGCACGTAAGATTAAGTTGCGAAGTGGTGACATTCTTATTGCAAATACCGCACTTAGCCATTTCCGTAATAAATATTAAATAAATACACTTGATTTCCACATAAACTAAATTAAAAACCCGCAAAACTGAACTCTAAATTTGACATGAACACTGCATGCGACACACACAAAATTAAGACACTCCACAGCGGGACACGGTAACACAAGCAATCCTTCTTATCTGAGCGCTCCCTCATAACTGACGATATATAGCTTAATATAATTAATTTACTCAAAACAGAGCTGTGGTAATGTGACTCGTTAAAATATTTTGTCATTCTCAGCTTTTTCTCTAAGTAAAATAAATAAATAATAGTGATATGTAAAAACCATAGCTTAACAAATCAAAACCATTTTATTTCATAAAAATACATCGTAACAACATGACCAACCAAACAACTGAAAAAATTGTATAGGCCTAATTCTACACTCTGTCACTCTCAAAAAATTTAGAAGTTGTCATACCTCAGTTGCATATTTTGTGTAATGTTTCCCTCATTTCCCTCAATGAGTTTCATTATACGAAATACGCAACAAGCTAACCCAAGAAAATCCATGAGATGAGTCAAGTTGAAAAAAGCTAAAGCAAGGAGAATCCTAAGAATTTTAATTACTATGATGGTTTGTCAAGGCAGAATTGGCTGTTGGGATTCAAGAAATGTTTAATTTCACTCGCTATGGTAATTTTGCTCTTAGGGGACATCACACACATTTAAACCTTAACTTGTAGTCGTACTTCTTTCAACAAAGACATCATTCAAGGAAAAACTGAGGATTCTCAGTATTTATTGAATGATACAAAACTTAAAACTTGTGTCCATGCTCCTTATGCAGTGACAACAGAAATTGTTTCTTTATTTTTTTTTGTAACATCTCGTATAGGCTACTCAATTCCACATTGCATTTTGTGTTATGCAGTACAGGTCTTACGAGAGATAGTCATGCGGGTTACCTTAGCTGTGTTCATCATGTTTGTCGTCATGTGGATTGCGTCAACTGTCCTTTCCACCCCCCTGAAGTTGCTAAAGAAGATTTTGTTACTTTCTGCACTTTATAATAAGTAAGGTAAAATTTCTGTTAACTGTTATGGCTGTATCGCGATATGGGGGTTAAAAGTGTTGTGAAAGAAAAATCAACTTAACTAACAAAATTGTAATAAAAGTTAAACGAGTTCGCCCGCAGCACACTGACGTGAGAGAAGTGAATTTCCACAAAAAAACTTGTAAAACTAAAAATCAGTGTAAAACTTACATTTATTCCAATTTTTATTGAAATCTGAAAACAGTGATTTTTTGGCTGTTCTGATGCTCCTGGTTTCATTTACCTGCAAAGCTGGGAATACAATTTTGCACATTAGAATGTTAGGAGAAGGCCAGACAGGCTTGAAAGGAGGCTTAAGGTTGCTGGGGATGATAAAAACCAACAAATGAATAACATGCATTTATCATGTAAAACCCCCATAAGACAACGTACTGTGTTTAGTCAAAACACATTTTTTTTAATAATTCGGTAAATATTTATGCTAAAATGACGAGAGAGGGCTTAAAACTTTCGCCTCTTTAATTCCCGTCTTTTACATGTATTAATTTTACATACGGGGCTTTTCTGACCCTTTTTGGACCTAAAAACTCAAAATTTGAAAGATTAATCCCCCAAAAAGGGGTTTAGAGTTTTCCGATTGTTTTGCCCAACGAACTTGTCCAACTGATTACAGAAAGGAATGTCCCTACCAAATTTGAAGTTAATCGGACAAAAAATGTGACCGCTAGAGTGCAAACACACATATATATATATATATATATATATATATATATACAATTTTGAACGAACCCCCAAAACGTGTTCAGGGGTCACATTAAAGGCGTTCTGTACTGCACATTAAACATGGCTTATAGTATAGATGCCTCTCCCGGGCGAGACGCCTGGGTATTGAACAACACTATAGGTACTTCAAGTTTTTAAGATGAAAACCTGCTGCCTCAAGCTCATCTTGTAGGCCCTCCAAACAGACTGAAATAATAGTACTTCCTGGATCTATATGTTGTATAACTTTTTCCATGAGGGTTTTTGCATTTATATTTGGCACTTTAATTAGGAAATTGACCATATACAGGGCCGTACTCAGCTTTCACAGGCCCCTGGGTAGGTCTGTTGCTGTCCGGGTCCAAGTTGGTGACTTTTTTTAAGCCCGGGCATGGGCCTTGGGGCACTTGTCCCCCCCCCTGCACCCCCCTGAGTACGGCCCTGACCTTATATAACTTGTACGCAATAAACAATCAATTGAGACAACAACAATCAAGTGTGTACAAGACGTCGAGACGCACTGGACAGTGAGTGACTGTGCGACCTAGGCCCAGTTAGAAGGGGGCAGGGAGTCTTATTGCGACAAGACTATAGATAAAAGACCTTTCTTTACAAATACAGTAACCTAGGCCAACCTAACCGCTGCAGCGCTCTGTAACTGGGGATTTATTGACTATTGGCTCTGTGAGTCATTATATCCCAAGACATTGCCAATACTTTATAAGTCTAAGGCAAATAAACTTAATTTGATTTGATTTGTGGTCTAACTAAAGGAAAAGCACCGATATAAAAATTACCTGTTGTAACTGGCCACTGTGTGTTAAAGTTTATGGAGATATTATGAAGCCTATATAAATTTAAAGTAGCAAATTGTTGTTACGACAGGTAGTTGAAACCTATTGTAGGCAGTTTGGTAGCTTTGTTAATAATGTGTATTCTGGGGGCCATAAGCAAGTTAAAGAGTTTCCTTAAGATTTATATTCCTTAGTCTTGAGTATTTCATAACTAAATAATCTTTTGGGCAAGATGTTGAGTTTTCTAAAAAGTAAATACCCCCGTCGCAGCAAACCTGCATGCTCAGCGAATTTCCAATGCATATATTTATATACCATATACAGCCAATTTTACCAGGTTTCATAGATACATATTCCCAAATTGAGCTGTATATAAAATTTTAATTTTTCTCTATAAGAATAAAATGGGGATTGAGTACTCAGGTTTGCTGCAACAAGGAACAGAAAATATTAGGTTTTATTCATGTTGAAGCCTTCCGGAATTGTTTTATCAATATGAACAGGTTAACATACCTTGACGTCAGCAATTCCTTATAGTAACAAAATGTTGACTATAGTTTCGGCTATCACGTAGCCATTATCAAAACTTTAAATAAGAACGTTATTCCATTCTTCAGAATGTCGTCACTTTATAAAAATACACTGAACACATACTAACAAATGACACATAACATTGAAAACAGTTCACCGGCCGGCGCATGTCGCTGAACTGGTTCGTTCCTTAATAATCTAGCCTACGCCGCTATCAGCTGTTCCTCCAGGACCAATGCTGCCAACAGGACTGTCTGTTAAATAATCTAATATGGTATTAAATAGTTTGTTGGAGCCGTAATTGAGTTTCTCATCAAGCATATTGTTAGGGTCTGTTTTGGTCGCTTTGTATATTTCAAATTCTTTTAGTGTGTCCAGCATATAGCCTTTATTACAAATATGTAGAATTTTGGTGTTGTCATTAAAACTATTTATTTTGTGGTTAGAAGTTAGCAAATGCTCTGCAAACTTGGACTTTTGTTGGGACAGTTTAGGTTTAGGCAGATGTTCAGAGAAGCGTTTCTTAAATGATCTACCAGTTTGGCCTATGTAATAGTTTGGACAGTCTGAACATTGAAGTTTATAAGCACCAGTGGCCGTATCCTTAGGTTGGTCCTTTGTCTTAGTTTTATTCAACTTTTTCCCAAGTTTGTTAGATGTTTTGTAGGCTAAATTTATGCCGTGTGGTTTCAGTTCACGTTTCAAAGTATACTGTAGGCTGCTGTTATATTCTACGGAGATAAATCGCTTGTTTACTGACAGATTACTATCTACATTGTTAAAAAGGGGCTTTCTTTTGTGCTTATGGACAATTTTGTCGACAATGCAGCTTTTATACCCATTGGCCACTGCTATGTACTTCATTGTGTTTAGTTCATTGCGGTAATCTTCATCTGTTAGTGGCATAGATAATAAACGATGGATCATACTGTTATAGGCGGCCATTTTTTGGGTTTCAGGATGGTATGAGGTATTGTGGATAGTATGGTCAGATGCTGTGGGCTTCCTGTAAATTTTATAATGAAGTTATCCCAAGTTCTTTGTGACAGTTGTATCTAAAAAATGTATGCTATTGCATTCATCAGTCAACTCAAGTTTAAATCAAACTCAACTACTGTAGTTCATTAACAAAGAAAAACTACACAAAAATGACCTTTGGTGAGCACATTATAGCCTACACAGGCGGTCCAATATCGGTTCGATATCGAAACATTTTACCAACCGGCTGCTTGTTCGTTTTATCGAATGAACTCCCGACTACGATGGTTGTTTCAAGGTATATAAAAGCAAAAAATAAAGTGCTCACTTAATTTAAAGTCAATTAGATATAAGTTTAAAAAAGTTGTGGTTACAATGTTAAATTGGAGTTCTACAAATGGATTTACGCGTAAAAATTAACAACAAAGTAGACTTCAGTTCACGACAAAATTATAGTAACCTAACCTAACCTAACTCCGTAGAGCGCTGTATGGTGGCTGTTCTTTGTGCAACATGATTACAAATAAATCAGTTTGTAAAAACAAGGTAAAGTCAAATTAAACAGGAATTGCAGACCCCAAAAAGTAAGCATCAAAAGTAGGATTCAAACCCGTGACCACATCAATCAATCAATCAATCAATAATTCCTTTATTGCCTTGATTGACATGATCTTGAATCATCTGACAACATATTCACTGGGCTAAATTCATTTGATAGAATAATACATTACATTACAATACAATTACATTACTTGATTACATTTTCCAATATTGTAACAATCGATGTTCGCGATATTGAACCTCCCTTGTTGGCGATAATGTGCTCACCTTCTTTTGTAAAAGCTGATTTATATAAACCTCATGTGAGAAAATTAGTATCGCCTACACGGGCGGTTTATTTAAATCAGCTGATACAAACATGTGGTATTAGCCAAAGATAGTGTGCTTTCATTAAACGGCTTTCCAAAACTGTACACATTCAAATGGGCCAAAATACTCAAAATTACTTCTTCTCCGATGAATAGCGGCTAAACGGATGATCGAATCTTAAATCTTTTGTTGGGAATTAAATTCTCTACACCTTTTGTGTTTAACATTTTTTGCCATCTCTTACCGTCTCTGTACAAAACGCGCTCAAAGTGGAAAAATTGAAAAAAGTGGAATTTCCCCGCCCCAAAAATGCCTCAAAAACTCAAAAATGTTAACTTTTGGCAATTTTTCTGGCAGTTTCTCGTCAAGAGCTTTAATTCAGGTATGGGGTCGAGGGGGGTTGGATTACGGGAAGTGCCTAATAGTTTATGTCAGTGAATGAGTGAACCCGTCTAGTTTTATATAAGCAGATATATATATATATATATATATATAGTATTGAACGAATGGTGTTTTTGGCATCTGGGGACCTCAAAACGAAAAGTTATCATGGTCCCGGGCCTAGGTCTTCCCATGCCGACTACAGTAATAGCATAGATTAAGCATACTCCTTAGGAGATATTGCATGGGCAAGTTGTCAGACGAAGACGGGTGAACAGTGGCGTGCTCCTACGGGATTTTCTAGTACTAGCATAGAATTAGTGCCGACGGCATCAGCGCAGTGGCGCAGCTCGTGGCCACGTGAGGAACCAACGATCCGCGGGCTAGGAGGGGATACGACATCCGTGTGCGAGAGAGAGCGGGAGTACTTGTGCGATAGAGAGAGAGGGAGTGAAAAAGATAGGCGCTGCCGACGCGACACTGCCGTAGTGCCGTGGCTCGCTCGCACTCGCAGGGCGTCCGCCAGCCACCAGCCCCAGTGCCTTCGCCTTCGTGCCTTCCTTTCGTCAAATCGTAAAGCGGCTTCTTCCTTGATAAATGTTCTACGTTCGCTTGTGAAAATACTCTTACAGTTATAACTACAAATTAGTGTAATAGGTGTATAGTATGTATAACCGATATTTCATTACCAATGATTCAGTGAATTCATAACAAACAATATTTCCTTATTAAAATCCCACTTGATTCTTTTTCACAATTTATTATTTTTTCCTTTTAATTTCGTCGGGGCGGAGAGTAAATCCTCATGGACACTCAAAAATCCGTATTCGAGAGTAGTGCCGGACTTTTACCGGCTAAAAAAACTCCGCGAAAAATTTAAAATTATTAAAATAAATAAGTAATTTCTGTGATTTGAGTAATTAACTTTGAAAACCTTTATTAAGTTCAAATAAAATTTATGTTCTTTTTGAAAAAAATTGAGAAAAAGAAATTATACAGGTTTGAAATTAAAGAATATCAGTAATTATTATGAAACGTGATTTACTCATCAATTCAAAGCAAGGTTGTTATCTAATATTTATTTACGATATAGCGTATCACATTGATTTTGTGGCTGATTTTAAGATACGTTTACGTTATAACACCTACGAAACGGCCAGTCCGATTTTAACGAGAGACCTATCAAATGAACGGAAATATTGTCAAATTTTATATTACGGAGTTTCAAATCTTTACATTGCTTTTTTAAATTTATATAAGGAAAAACAGTGCAAAATATCGGTGTTTTTTTACAATGTGTGAGTAAATCTCAAATTTAAACGATTATTACAAAATATCAAGTAAACGTATCTGCTTAAAATTGTTATGGCATATATAGGCCTAAGGGTTATTTAAAAACACTTTTGTCACGTTTCATGAAAGGAATTCATGACTACCTATATAATAAAAATAAACTTAATTTTAATCAGGCAAATATGTGTAATTAAAAAAATATATACAGGGTGTCACAAAAAAGCGTGGTGTGATTCGCAGAATTTGATTCCACATATGAAAATAAGTCAAAATTATCTACAATTGGTTCAATTTCAGTGCTACGTCTGCCCGGCAGCATCATCTCGACTTGTCGTCTGATTGATGCGTCGTCAGTCAGATTCATATGCCTTCTGTAATACTACTACAGAGAGTTCACAGACCGGAAATTCCTGGAAAATCGGATAATTTTACAGGAATTTCGGTGAAAATTCGTTAATTTAGTTTTAAAACGTCTTTTTCGGCCATTCTCGTTCATGCGGCTCGGTTGTCGTTCCCCAGGGAGGTAAAAACCATGGAGAGCTAAATATTTAATCAAAATTATGAATGAACTTATGGTTTTACGTCGAAACTCAGAACTAAGCCTCTACATCAGCCAATACTGTAATAACCAATCCTATAAAAATCATATTGGCGTTAAAAGTTGAGGAACATGTCAAGGAACTCGAATACGAAAGATACTTAATTTTGAATAAACTTTTCTACCAAAGCTATAAATGCGATGGTATGGAATCAAATTTGTTGTGTCAAAATTCAAAACTAAGCCTCTTTAAAAGCCGTACAATTGTTATTATATAGTTATTTTCACGAAAAGAGTTGACTCATGTATCGAGTAAATAAAATATGGGAGTCATTGAGTCGTTAATTGATTAATTTCTATGAAAATCCAGGTTGAGTACGTGAACATCGAGATTTGTATGCTAATATTGAAACTTACATGTGTTTTTACGTCATAATTAGAGGTTAAATACATTTTAATTTAGTCCCAAAAGATAAAGAATTTATTCAGTAATTCGATTCCAAAAACCATTTTACTATAAACAAATCTCTTGCGCCGTAAACCTCATTTAACTGAGGACGCGTCGCCAATAACCCATAAGACGCTGTACTGAGCACTGCGGCTGCGACCGCCGAATCCTACACTTTGAGATGTGACCTTGAGCACAGCCGGACCGAATTTTGGTCTATCCCGACTATGGGCGCGAGCATGGTCTATCCCGACATGTTTTCTACCTCGCTGTCGTTCCCAGTCAATAAGACAAGTTTTGGTTGACATTTTCAGACAATAAAAAACGTTGCCGATCGTCATTTCGGGCCATTAAATGTAAGTAAATTCCTGTTTTTGATCCATCCGATGCGGAAAAATAGGCGTTCTTTGGTGATAGATCGGGGTCGAATCGCCGACTGTATTCGTAAAATACCCCAGTCGCAGCAAGCCTGCGTACTCAGCGAATTTCCAATGCATAATATATGTCTTAATACCATATAAAGCCGCATACCAAGTTTCATAAAAATATATTCATATATAAGCGATATATACAATTTTAATTATTCTCCATAAGAATAGCATTGGTGATGAGTACATAGGTTTGCTGAAACAAGGAACACAAACAATTGGTTTTTATGCAAATATAAATATAATTTAACTAGGTGAAGCCACATACCAAGTTTAATCAATATTCAATCATAAGTAAGCACTATATAACATTTTAATTATTCTCCATAAGAATAACATGGGAGATGAGTAAGCAGGTTTGCTGCAACAAGGAACTAAAAAAATGGGGTTTTATGCAAATATCAATATAACTCAACAAGGTGAAGCCACATACCAAGTTTTATTAATTTATGTTCATAATTAAGGGAGTCATTACATTTTACTTATTCTCCATACGAATAACATGGGGCTGAGTACGCAGGTTCGCTGCTACTGGGATGATAAAAAAAAAAAAATTGTTTGAGCCAATATCAATATACTAGTACTACGTGACCCCACGTGCCAAGTTTCATCAATATACATTCATTAATAATGGAGATATCAAATTTTATTTATTCTCCATAAGGATAACATTGGACAACGTACTGTGTTTAGCACTTTGAATATCTCTGCAACGGTTGGACGTAGAATCACAATTTAAACACCAAAATGATTGTTTTGTGGAGCTGAGTTGATTGGTAAAAGCAAATGTGAAGTTTACATTAAAATTAACTTAGGAAAAGCTAAAAACCTTTTTCCCATAAGATTAACATAGGAGATTTTATGAGCAGGTTTTTTTGGATTTTCTCCGCAACCACTTAACCTAGCTTAATAATTCAAAATACCATATTATTTGTTTTTTAAGCTCTATAACATGGTCTAAACCAAAATTAAGTGTTTTAAAAATGTTAGGGTAAAAAATGCATAAAACTGATTTTTGGACAATTTAAAACCCCCATAAACCCCCCTTCCCATGGCCCGATTTTTCTGGTTTTCGAACTTAAAGTCATAAATGTCACTTTACACATTTGAGCCAAATTTCATCGAAATCGGACGTATTTTACTCAAGTTATCGCATTCACGGACACACACACACACACACACACACACACACACACACACACACACACACACACACACACACACACACACACACACATATATATATATATATATATATATATATATATACATATATATAAATTTGAACGAATAGTGTAACGAATATAAAACGGAATCCGGCTTTATTTTTCGTTGGGGAAATGTAGTCCGATTGCCAATTTTTATGATAAATCACGGTTAGATTGTGATTTTTGGCATATATTGAAGCTCGGTCGTCATTTTCGGTCAATAAACAAGTTGCGACCGTCGATTTCGGACTTTAAAATGCTAGGAAAACGGTTGTTTTCGGCAAATAGAATGAAGTGGAATTGCCTATTTTGTTTAAACAATTTTTTTCTGTAAAACGCAGACTTTTTCGGCCGATAAAATGCGGCCCTTAAATGTTTTGAGGTCAATGTTTTTGCCCTACAAATCGCAAAAGGGGTTTGTCGGTCAATTGCTTTTTTCGGGCGCTAAAACAAGGCTATATTGCTATTTCCGTGGATAATATGCGGCTCGCTTGCCACTTGAGACCAATAAAACGTGGTCCATTCCATTATACTTAAAAAATTCACTCATTTTGGTGTTTTTGAGTGAAGAGTTTTTTACCACCAAGTTGTGGCAAAATTTATGTTTTTACCGATAAAACACGGCCAAATATCTGATTTTGCCCGGTAAAATGCGTTTCGGACTTCGCTTTTGTATATAAAACACGACCCGGCTTTGTTTTTTACCGAGAAAATGCGGTCCGATTGCCGTTTTTGAGCGATTAAGTACATTTCCGGCATTAAATAAGGTTGGTACTCAATTTTCAGCCGATAACAAACTTTGCGGTCGTATTTTCCGCCCCTGATAAATGGTAAAGACTTCTTGACATTTCTGGACCACAACTAATTTATGCTTATTGCTTATGAGGAATGAAGCAGGAAACAGTGAACAACAATGCGGACATAATTAAGGAACAGTGAATTTATTATCATCTGAGATTATTAAGATTTCATGAATTTTGGACTTTCATAAATCACAGTGATTTCACAACCACATTGGACTCGGTACTTGCTTTGAAAAAAAAAACAGCATCCATTATTAAAATATGTTGCAACTACCAAAGTTTAAATTTATGGTTCGCAAAATATAAAAAAATATAAAAAATAAATTTTATTTATTGGGAAAACTCAAAAACAATTAATATAATCATTAATCAGATTTATAAGGCAAGGTCGAACATATTCTTTCTCAGTCTTCACCTGTAACTAGCGTATAATAATATAACATTGTAATGTGAATGGGTCATGACATTCCTATGAAAATCGAAAGACGCTTGCGGCAGTTTCAGGCAGTACACCACCTCGGCGAGGCGCCTCGGCCGTTGGCGGTGGCGGGACGTGGTAACGAGCTTCGGTCGGTGCCCTCAGCGGAGTGTGTGTGTTGGGAGTTGGGAGATGGGAGATTTAAGAGGGGTTAGCGGAGGGGCTGTCAGGATGGGCGCGCGGCCGAAGGGGGAGAGGGGAAGGGCAGCGACAGCAGCGCGGCAGCGTAGACGTTCCGAACTAGCTCCGCCGTCGCCTTGGACGTACAAGCAGACCGTGTACGCTTGTCCCATTACGATGGGTGATCTCCTAAGGAGTATGCTTAATCTATGGTAATAGCTTCTTCCCTATAGGGGAAATTCGCTAAAATGATGGCCTTGAGTGTAATGATCTGTAATGCTTGTTTGTCCAGGTGAACCTTCGTCATTCCGCAGCACTGGGAACAGGAGAAGTGTTTCGGCTGTTTGTGTGGCCTTCGTCCTTCTTCTGACTACCATCATCACTTCTTAACACACAGCTACCACCCAAGAGCATATGCTTATATGATTGAATGGGAATAGATTAAATTCCATAGTGATCAAATCCTTTGTAAAACCAATTTGTTTCTTGTTAATTACTACAAAACGTGGACTTAAAACTTTTAAGTCTTGTATTTTATTAATATTATTACTTTGAGTAATTTACTCATAAAAAACTTCCTTTTTTACTTGATATTGATGTTATTTTTAAAATAAAGTTTTAGCTGCTAGGTTACTTTACTGAAGATTCACACATTCCGATGCTTGAGAGATTTGTAGACTGTTGACACTTTACAGTACTTTTAAAAAATATGAAATTATTTTTGCAAGATACCAGTAGGAATTTCAAATGAAACCGTAACATTTGGAAAAGGGAGAAGTAACACAAAAATTACACACAAATGGTTTGCAAGCATCGAGAATGGTGAGATATTTTTGTTTAATTACCTGATAATATTATTATCTGAGATTGATATTATGTATCTGATACTGTACATTTTTATTCTTTATTCTTTTGATACTTTTGTATTTTCATAAAGTTACATTTTTTAATGAGAGCTATTTTTCATTATTCCTTCTAAAGCACTGAAAATGTGGTTGTTACGTTTTTAAGTACTATTTTCAATTTATTTTAAAGTGACTTAATAGTAAGTAAAGTGTTTGTTTTACATATATGGGCTGTGTACGTAATAGGTTGATTCAATATTGAAAGTTTATTGAAATGTAGTGGATATATTTTTTTATTCGTAGAAATAAAATTAACATCGTGGTAGAACAAATTCAGTCAGAAAAGTAATATTACAATACTATCTTTTCTCAGAATACATAGCTACAAGAGTTGAACAAATAGTAAAGGAATTTAAATTTTTGTTTGTTACCAGTTGTTTTTTCTTTTACACCACCCTGACATTTTATTAACACATTAATAACTGTATCACTTTATACTTACAATCTAAAACTAAAAAAAATTGGTTGTTGTAAAATTTAATAGTTCATTTAACCACATTAAAAACAATGAACATGTGATTAATACAGAAATTGGAATACCTTCTAAAATAACAATAAGTGAAAATCTATAACCTACTAAATTTGTAATATGTTGAAGAAACAGTCAAAGATTATTCCAAAATCTAAATTGATATCAACAAATTAAATGTGTTAGTCAAAGAATCATAATTCTGTATAATTATGTTTCATTATAAAGTAAAAGAAGTACAAAGAAGCCAATTTGATTTTTTTAGAATGGTATTGAGTTGCCCTTGCTATTATGCTTTTGTGTCCTAATTATGTAAAGGTCATGGGTTTTGTGACTGAATGTTAAGTGTCGAAACTCTGTATATTTGCACTAAATATTTGCACAGTTTATTTTTACATTTTAAGTTTTTCAGGTAAAGGAAATTTTAGGATCTCTTTCATTTGAGAGCTAACAGTAACACTTATAATATGTAACTATAATGAAACGCACATTTGTAATTCAATTTGCTTTGCATGTCACTTGTTAACGTTTGTAATAAACCGTAATAACATATTTAGCACAAAGAGCAGTTGATTCGTGGACCTTATAACTAGTAAAACAAATACAGTTTTGTAAACTGTACTATTTAAACCGTTGTTCTAAACCACTCTTTAGCTATTTCTGGACTGCTGTGATTTAGATTTATTTACATAGGCAGCATGACTGAGTAAAGAACTTCCCAGATCTTCCAGAATAATTTTTAATATTTTTACGGTTGTTGGCAGCAACTATAGAGCAGTTTGTAGTTTTTGCACTTTTAAAAGGTTACCTCCCTTGTCGACTTTTGGCATATTATCATCAGTTTAGAGTTGGTATCTATCAGAAAAACTGGATAATATGTAAGAATGTTTTTAGAACAAAATCAAAATTGTGTAAAGATAAGTTTACCTTATAAGGAAATTTGAGTCGATTCCACATAACACTAAGAAAACACAAACGGTATTGACACCAAGTTGAAATGACCGAAATCAAGCACACAATCTTTCTTTAAAAGCAGCTCCTTTGACATTCAAATTTGGACGTTTTTATGTTTTATTATTTTTATTTTAAATTATATCAGCTGCTAAACTAAAAGAAATATATTTTACAGTAAATTTATCATCATTAAACATCAATTTTACACTTAAAGCCCTCGAGGATCTTCTATTTATCACATTTTATTGCAATATATTGTTGGCGTTTTTGAAGTCTGCACTTCATCTTGATCAAACATATCTCTGTCTGATTCCTCCAATCTGAAAGTCCACTTGCTTTTTACATTTTTCTCAAGAAAATAAATTACTCAAGTCATCCATTTTTGTGAATGCATTTGGGGACCAAGTGTTTCATGCTCTATTGCTTGCTTGCTCGATGCATACTTTTGGCTGATATATTTATGTGTATTGTAGCTTTCAGTCCTTTCAACTTGTCTGCAGTGTTACATGTTTAAGTAGTTGAGTGTTATGTACTCTTACCTTATGTTTGCTTTCATTGTAACTAAAATATTATTTCATTGTAAAACTCAAATCCCATAACATATAAATTGCCTTTTCGAAATAGAAGTTGGTGTCCCAATGAAAAGACTAAAAGGACAAGGAGCGAACCTAAAAATGTATGTACACATACACACTTACTAGTTGTCATATTATTTGAATTTTCAATCTGTTTAAATGAATTATTATGATTAATAGTTGTTAAACATTTTTTCTACAATTCAGATTGCTATGAATACCTTTAAGCTTTCAAAAAACATATCCAGATGCATTCAATTGTGAGATAATGTGTGTAAAAATGATGTGATGTTTTTTTTAATGTGAATAATACAAGATGAACAGAATTGTATGCAGCAATGTTGTGTTGTTAATTCATCATATGTGTTTATAACAATGTAAATTTTGCTGTTTCATATTCTAGCTGCCTCGTCTATGCCGTCCATTTTATATTTTATAGATATAAATATATATATATATTTATACATATTTTAGTTTTATAAATTGAAAATAAAAAGAATATTATGTCAGTATAAACATGTTTTTTTTATAAATCCTCTTCCAATATTGAAAAAGGTACACAACATTTAAGTTTTTTTACACAAAGATCAGTTTTTAAAGTGCAGTGAATAATAAATGGTCCTGTCACAGAACCTACATATTTAGTGAATTCCCAGTAAAACTTATATCATTCTACTCTTGATGAAATATATAATATTTTTTCGAGAGAATCATAAAAGCAAAGGGCTGAACTATGTATAATTTATTTATTTATTTATTTATATATTACATCACATAACATCTATTATAGGGAATTTCCCTTAGACAGGTGAAATTGTCAATGTGTCCTTATACTAAAATACATAGCCCTAACAATATATACAATACATTCGATGATCAATCAAAATGTAAATAAACAATACAATTAAAACAAACAAAAGTCACCCGTAAAAAAATAATGCTACAAACCAAAATAAAATTTATAACTATAATGGCTGTTAAGGTATTTATTGACACTATAAAAGTACTTTCTTTTTAAATACTTTGTCACTTCTGCTTTGAATTTTGTTATATTGGAAATTTTTTTGATACTCTGAGGGAGTTTATTATAAAATTTGCTACCTGTGTATAGAACTGATTTTTCAAAAGATGATGACTTGTGTGCTGGTATTTGTAGTAAGTGTTTATGTCTAGTGTGATAACCATGACTTTCAATTTTGGAATTGAAGTGTGAAGCATTCGATCTCACAAATATGACAATGTTTAGGATAAAGACACAAGGTAAGGGCAAAATTTAAAAAGTTTTAGATATATTACGGCATGAAGACCTTCAGAATTCTTTTCTGAAGACGGAACACTTTTAGGCTTTCAGAGGAACAACCCCAGAATACAATCCATTTGACAAATGCACTACTACTGGCACAAACAGCAAGCCAGTTATAATGCATGTTTTAACATAGGCGTAATATACAGCCTTAAGAGTAGATGTGTCAATCGAATATGAAAGTGTTAGCAAAACATAAAAAGCCTTGTTGAGTTTTGACTGAAGTTTGGTTATGTGTTCGGACCAAGTGAGCGACTCATCAAGCATGAGACCGAGAAAATTAATAGAAGTGGATAGATTGATTGATGACTTAAAATATTCTGCCCGAGCTCTGCTACTATTGCTATAATTTGGATGAAAATTTACAATAGCAGTTTTTTCCTTATTCAGCATTAATCCATTACAAGAAAACCACGAGTTCATGTGTTCCATAGCCTCGTCCAACATTCCGCCATAAATGAAGACGGAACACACAATATTGGCTTAAACAAGAACTCAAACTACAATTCAAACTGAAAAATAATTGCAAAAACTTGACTATAATACAGATTTATCTTATTGGTGACTCCAAAATACCCATCACTCGATAATAATCAAAATGAATTAATTTTTTTAGAATTTTGAAATGAGAACAATCTTTAAATTTTATACAAAGTTTGTGATCAATAATTTAAAACTATTTTTCACATAAACCAATGTCGCAATCTGTTTTAAAATGCCATTTTTAATTATCAAGATATTGGCTCTTTTTGAAATTTTTAACAGAAAAATGCCAAAACCTTGCAAATATTAAGTTAATTTTTTAGATAGTGGCATCGGTTTCAGCGTAAAAAGTACAAGTTCGTGTAAAATTCTGGCCAAGGTCTGTTGTCAGTGTTTTCAGGTCGCACTAGTGCCTCTGACATGACCTGTCAACTACTTATGTAGTTGGGTCCAAAAGCTTAACGTGTCTCCCAAAGCACGGTGGCAGTCTGAGTATCAAAAGTGATACGGATTTCCCAGGGAATTGAACCCGGGTCTTTTGGTTGGTAGGCCCAACTCAACCCACTCAGCTATGACTGCCACGAAAGTAGATCAAAATGATGGGTCACAACCTTACCTTAATATTAAAAAAACATGATCCAAGAGGATGGTCAATCATTTTAAATTAGTCAAAATTAAGCAAATACCACTAAAAAATTATAAATGGTGGTGGTTCATGATCATTATATTATGCAGGCCTAATTACGAGAATATGGGCATGTTTTAACTTTGGGTTATTTAAATTAACTTCATAATTTTGTTAAAAGTACCAATATTTTGAGAACGAATAAAGATTTTTAAAAACAGATTGCAGCTTTGTGTTCAGCATACAAAAATAATTCAAAATGTCAGGTCAAAACCCCAACACTACATTTGAAAAACATTTTCAATTGTGCCGGTTCTCAATTATTGAAACTCTTTCCGGGTCGGTCATCGTTACAATATTTCGTTGTCGAACAGCTGATTCCTCCTCCACCACAACGCTCAGGCCCGCCTGACGCTGCATCGTCACTCTGTGCCGCGAACCACCGGAATTCGGACCTACATCAGTACGTCGGAACGAAGTAAGTTTGCAACTCGGAATTTTATTAGGACCCACTATTTCTAAAATCCTGACTCACTGTATACAGCACGCCCCAGGTGTGAATTCTATATTAACTTGAGCAGGAAAAAGTTATTAGATTTGAATAGAGATTTAAATAGTGTTACCTTTTACAATCAGACAGGTTTCAACCGTCACAGAAAACAGTGGGGACGCCCTCAGCCAAATCCGATTGTGACTGATTAATTTCAATTGAAATTAATTAATTAAAAGTAGTGGACGTAAAGAAAGCTGTCAAATAGGTTTGCAGTCGTTTTAAACAAATTTGGCCGGTTTAATCCGATTATAGGCACAGAGTCGTCGTCAAGACAACAGAGCTCATTTTTATATAGCATAAATTATTTGTTGTAGCGTATTATTTAATTATTATTGTTAATGTGTATATTGTATGTCGGAGTGAATGAGCTAGTATTTTAAGCGCACAGGTCAGGAAAGTTTTCACCAATGTTTTGCCTAGTAATATAGTTCAATGCAATTTGCAATGTCAGCTGTTCGATTTCAGCTCTATAAAATAATTGGTATTGCTCTTTAACACATGTTCAACAAACCTTAAGTTATGATAAACCTGTAGAAACTGGCCAATGATCATTTTTGAATCAATAATTCTCTGATACAAGTCTTTGTCAAGATATGCCTCAGCTAATTGAATCCAATAATTAAATGCAGAATCATGGTATATTGAGAGGGTAACACTGATCACATGTCAAGGAGAATGTCATCTTCGAATTTTGATAGCTCTGTGTAGGGGCGTGGGAACCTCAATCAATTACACTTAAACGTAAGGTGGGCTGCTGGCAAATATAAATTAGTCAAGCCTAGCTGAAAGCCCGGTCCCGCCCAAACATTGGGTACTCGTTTAACGAGTAATATAATACATGTCCCCAGGAATTTGCAGTTATAAATATTCGGCCGAATGAAGTGATCTTATAGGTTCCCACCTAATAAAGAGCTCAAATAAATTATTTGTTAAATAACCACTTTTACTCAAACTCCAAGACATTGTGACTTGTGCCGTTGCTCAGCTTTCACACCTATTCAAGTCAATCTTTGTTTCACAGCTCCATATTACGCTTTGGTATCAAAGTAAATGCACACTTGTATCTCAGAAAATTAAATGTAGATTGTACATATTGATCTGTAAGTCATCCATGTCAATACCACAATTAGAACCATTTGTTACAAACATGTGAGAAAAAATCAAGTGCTGTTATCTGTATTAATCAGTTGTGTTCAATACCCAAGGATAATTAATATTGTGGTTAAAGTGTACTGAACTACACTTTAATCAATCACTGAAATCAATCAATAAATATAGTATTATAATCTGGTATTTGTTACTTTCCTGAGCAAGTTGGTACAACCCCAGAAATAATTAAACTAGTCAATTTCAATTCAGTTATCCTTTACAAAGTTACCAGTTTGTGGTTGAACAGTCAAAATATCTCAATAAGAACCCAATTGCCACCTCATTATTGTACGTTTTTATTTCAAATAATTTAGCCTATCTGTTCTGGGCAGTAATTAGATAACAAACCTTTTCTATTTGCACCAGTGTTCAAAATCTGTTTCAATTTGATCATTTAACTATTCAGGCTGCATTGCTTTTGCATTTCAATTATTATATTAACGTGTGATCAAAGGTAACATTCACTGGATCCGATCTGGGTAAAGTTGAATTTTGGGCTCACACCTTTGCCTTAACATCTGGCCAATTCCACTGTGTCACTCAAAGTTTGAATACTTTGCTCATTAGAAGAGGGGGCCATTTATTTATTTTTAAGGTAGTGAAAAAAAGAGGAGTGAGTGAAGTGAAGTTTGGTCTATTGTGGTTCAAGTGCTGTATTTAAGTGATCAGTGAAAAAAATTGTGAGTGCCCCAATGTGGATAAATCCCAGGTATTCAAACAACTTTCACAGCTAGCCAGTAAAAATATTTAATTCCATGTTTCTCTTTCCTTTTGTTTGTCCATTCACTCGCGTTATTCATCCACCTTATAATTATTTATTAACTAAAAATCTATTCTAAGACACAAGAAAATATTATAATTCAGTCTTGATGTCTTGGAGAAAGGTGATTTTTTTCTTGAATTAGCAATACCCGTTAATTTATTTCAATAAATTATCTTTATTTATATCTTGCTTATAATTCATGTAGTCCAAGATATAATTTATTTATTACATTTCAATATCTTCAAGTCTTCAGTATTGCCAATTACAACCACCTTTTTTATTCTCACTGGAACATACTATTAAACAACCTGAAAACATTTCACAAAATTGTGATACACCCTTGTGAGACTAGGTTATTTACAAACATATAACAGATGTTTATTTACAAACATTTACACAAGGTTTCAATTGACTGATGTGCACCCTTTTTATATCCAACAAATAATTTTTGTGCTGCAAAATACAACTCATATCAGTTAAATAATACACGATTCTGTACGACCAATAAACTTAGCATTAAATTTCTCATTACCTCCACCAGACCTATTTAGCACATAGGTCCAGCTTCCGATCTTGAATTGGCGGTTTTTATTTCCCTCGTAGACTTTTGACTCTATTTTGCTCATTCCTCTTCTTATTATTTGATATTGCTTCCTTCAATTTATTACAAACATCTTCAGCATTTACATCCTCTTGCGTCAAATCATTTAATTCCCAGGTGTTACTTAATGATCGTATTCAAAGTGCATTTTAAAGCCCATTTCAAAGTGCATTTTATTTGGTTTAAAGTGATATTATTAGTGTAACTTGTGAGTAAAATCAATATATACTAAATTGTGAAGCTAATAAGTGAATCAGTTGTTGATTACATTAAAGAAATAATTCAGTAACAATAATTTAAGTATTACTTACAAATCCGTTCTCATGAGCAGTAATATCTATAATATTATAAAGAAGAGGTGGTTTCTGTCTGTCTGTCTCTCTGTCTGTCTGTCTGATGTCCCGGGTGAACGCAAAAACTACTGAACCGACTGGGCTGAAACTTTACAAAAAGGTAGATCTTGAACCCATGCAACACATAGGCCTATTCACTTCCTTAAAATCCCCTCGGGCTACGCCCCATGAACGTCCTAAGTTTCAATGTTTACATTTCATAAGAAAGTAAACATTCAGAAACTGTAATGCGAACAGCTGAGGGCACTTACATTTGACAGCTTAAAGAGCAGAAGCAAGAACAACAGCTGTTTCAAGCTAACTAAAATGCAATTTGCATTGAATATAGAACGGGTAAGGAAAACCCCTGTGCGAAGAACGTGTAAATCAAGTATATACAGTATATATTTATTTCAATATACCGTATAATTAATCTATAAGAAATAAAATTAGAGTTTTGTCTGTACATTGCTTGGAATTATGAAATTGTTGCATATTTTCACGTTTACACCCTAGGGAAACCAAAACAAATCTTATCTCAATTTATGTCTGTCTGTCTGTCTACCGGTAACGCTCAAGGATGGGTTTTTGTTCACATTTCTCTGGAAACGGGTGCACTGGCATTAATGAAACTTGGTTTCTTTGTTCTATATATGCGTGAGAAGGTTTTAGGGCACTATAAACTGGCATACGCCTTTAAAAAAAATAATGGCGGCCACTCAAAAACGTGATTTTGTGCGGTTTTGGTCATGTTTTGTTCGCTTTTCACAGAAAAACGGGTGCACCGATTTTTATGCAACTTTTTTTTTTGTTCTATATGTGCGTTAGAAGGTTTTAGGCTAATTGGATTGTTTTAAATTACCTTAGGACACTGCCCCATAGGGTTTTAAAGATCCTATGCTATTCTTATGGACAAAGCATTTATTTATATTGAACCAGATGATGGCATAGTTATTCTATAAGTAGGTTTTTTAGTTCTTTTTTAAAACGTTGAGTGAAAATTGGTAATAAATAACATAAGTGGATATATGGTCTAAATCTATATTTGTCAGACTCATGCACTCACTGACATAAGGATCACTTTATCTAAGAAACGACAATGTCTATTGAGGATAAAATTTTGGATGGTGGTTCCTCTTATGCTGCAGATTCACAATAAGAATACATTTAAAAAAGTCCTATAGGGTTCTTCGCTTATTTACTTTTATGGCAATTTTATGAGTATTAGTACTTACTGGACCTTTGTAAGTTACATTTTGGTAGGGACTAATTCTAATTCTAATTCATCACAAAAAAACGCAAGCCTATTCCTGTTACGAAAATGTTTAAGGGCTTCGCCCTCCGGAATTTCAAAATACAATATTTTAACTATCTTGCACATACTCTTGGACTGATGGATCTGAAATTCCAAGGAATGTAGCTGATAGCTCAGTGCAGACATTTACCTACTCCAGACACAAATATACTCAAGGACTCTGGCCCAATGGCCTTTAATATAAGCGTGTTAGTCATAACACACCAACTACTCAACCAGTAGAGCTGAAATTTGATGCCTTAAAGGAAATAAGAAACAACATCATGGGGAGTCACGGTGTTGTTCTCTGGAGATTTCACACAGACCCTTTGTCGTAAGTGAGACATGAGTGGACGAGTCTACGCCTCTCTAAAAATATATTTTGTGTAGCCGATCACTGAGCGTCTGAACTTAACAGTAAATATGAAAATGTATTTTAGAGAAGATTAAGGGGTTGAGCAGTTTTCTTACGCGCTTTTAAAAGTTGAGATTGGGACATTGAAAAACAAATTAAGGTCTCAGAAACATCTATCCTTCACTCGGCACTATCGATGAATCACAGGATTTATTGATTGACAGTTTGTTACACCGAGGTTCATAAACAGTTTAATCTGGAAAGTGCCTGGCTCTGTGATTGTGCCATCCTCACGTCCACCAATGAACAAGCAACGGAGATCAACACAAATGTACGTATATTCCAAAGGGAGGAACGAACATATACAATATTTAATACCGTTCATTTAACCATGACCACTGTTAGAACAGTTTGTATATATTGATTTACATTTATTTAAATAAAATCAAGTAGACATATGTTTTTAAAACATATGATTTTTCCAAGTTTAAATTGTTTATTTACAATTATAATGAAAACAGGACCTGGCAAGAATGGTGATTTTAAAAGTGGCTTGTCAATGTTTTTAAAGTTTAATGTTTCGTTACATTACTATTAATTTATTGGAATGTATAGATTAATGTATCAAAGTATTTAAAATGTTAAATTAAACAGGGTTAGTATTTTGTTGTACTTGAGTTCTTTTATTTCTAATATCGAATCCAAAGTGTTACATGTACCGATTTGGAGTCGCAACAACCACACCGTTCACTACCCGACAGAGTGCCTCGACTTGGCAACAGTACCCAAACTATCTGTCATAGTATATTTCGTTAACTTTGATTTAATTCTACTTTAAAAGTGTAAAATGTAATTTTAATATTGTAAAATTATGTGCGTTGTTAATTTTTTTAGTTAATCTACCATTTATATACAACCCGTACGAAGGACGGGTACACAGCTAGTTTCATAATATTTGTTTCACTTTACTGGGGTTTTATTGGCACACTCAAGTATTACATGAAGATCAAGAATTCATTTAATCAAATTTTACTAAACAATATAACAAAAATAAAATAAATAATATATTAACCACAGAGTAATATTTTAGGGCTTAATTTAGCTGGGTCTCTACTTACAAGTTTTTTGGAACCGCAGACTTTGAAAATTCTTTCATTTTATTTCTGGGGACGTAAAACCAAATCTCGTTTTAATGATTCTCGCATTGTGATAGGTACAAAATGCGCAGTTAAAACTGTGTGCACTCGTTCAATGTCATGACCCTCGCTTAAGCTCTCTAAGATTTTTGCGCGCAATGCCCCTCTACAATAACCTAAACGAAGTTCTAAAATATCACTGGCTTAGAGCTATGTTTCATCTGAAAGCGTTAACAGTACCTTCACAAAATTCAATAACAATCCCACCACCAGACCATCAGTAGGCTTAAACATCCTTAAATATTGTTCAATGGGGTTGCTTAATTTCATGTACATGTTACTAACACTAGAGCTAGCATTATCTACCTCAGTCTTATCTCTAGCAATTTCCTTATTTTTATGGCTAGAACTCCTTAGGTTTAACCGTGTTTCAAACCCAATTTCATCTCGAAAACTATCCTCGATTACTTCTAATGCTTTAGTTTTTTCCTCTTCTGTACAACCTACCTCCGTTAACTTAACTTGCATTTGATCTAGCACTTTAAACAATTCACTTATTTTCTCTACAGACTTTTTTCTTACATCCAAGACCTTAGCATAGTTCAATCTGCGAGCATAATGTTCTAGTTTGGATTCTAGGCACTAACTTATTTACATTTTTGGCTCCCTTCACCTCATTTATAATTTCACCAATTTCATTCAAACGGATTTCAATATCATCTATTTCCTCTTTTACATTGAAAGGCTCCAAATTGCTCAAGTTCTCTTTAACTCCCAGTTTTAAAATTTCTCGCAAATTCTTTCTTAACTGTTGCACAACATCGTCCTTGTGACATCCTCGAACTTTCAACTCATACATTAACTCTTGTCTCGACAGAAGGTCCACTTTTAAAACTCCCATTTTGACTGTTTTTTAATGACCAACTTCTTTTTGATAGCAGAGTGGTGCAGATCTATAGCGCTTACTAGCAGGCTGTAATATTTCTTGAGATTAAGAATTGGTCTTTCAAAATAAAAATTAATAAAATAAAATCTTCTTGTATTTATTTAAACAAACAAATTAAAAGTCTTTGTTGTAAAATAAAATAATTTAAAATTCAAAAATAAAATTAAAACTTGGTTTTGCTTATCACTTCAATATTTCAAAATAAAAGTAAACTGTTTGATTTTTTATTTTACTGAACTTTAATAATGTAAGTCTTCTTTCTGTACTTTATCAGTCTGGTCTTAGTCTATCTTCACTCCAATAATAGAAACGCTTTGAACCCTGAAAAATAAATAATTGTTTTACAGACTGATCCCCTTTTTTGAAAAACAACAAAATGAGAAATGAAGCAATGATTTCAGTAAAGACTCTAAATTTAAATACCCCCGTCGCAGCAAACCTGCATACTCAGCGAATTTCCAATATTTATTATTCTCTATAAGAATAACATTGGGGATGAGTACGCAGGTTTGCTGCAACAAGGAACATAAAATAATGGGTTTTTATGCAAATATCAATAGAACTCAGCTAAGTGAAGTCACATACCAAGTTTCATCCATATACATTCATAAATAAGCGATATATAACATTTTAATTATTTTCCATAAGAATAACATGGGGACCGAGTACCTAGGTTTGCTGCTACGGGAACCATAGGCGAAAAATTGTTTTTTTGTGCAAACAACAATAAACCACAACCAGATGATGCCATATACCAAATTTCGTCAGTTTATGTTCATAAATAAGCGAGATATACAATTTTTCTTTTTCACCATAAGAATAACATTAGACAACGTACTGTATTTAGCACTTTCAATATCTCAGTAACCAATTGACGTAGAGCAATGATCAAGATACCAAATTGTTTGTTTTTTTATGCTGAATTCAATGGTGAAAATTAAAATTTGATTTTAAAAAAAGTTACATGTGGAAACCCCAAAAAACCCATTTTTGGGGTACAAAACCCCCCCAAAACCCCCCTTCGGATGGTGCGATTCGTCTGGTTTTCGAACTCGTTCAAATAAATGGTACTTTACACGTTTTTACCAAATTTCATTAAGATCGGACCTTTTTTATGAGAGTTATCGTGCTTACGGACACACGACACGATATATGATATATGTATATATACATATATAAAAATTTGAACGAATGGTGTTTTTGGCATCTGGGGACCTCAAAATGAAAAGTTATCATGGTCTCGGGCTTAAGTCTTACCATGAGACCTACGGTAATAGCTTCTTCCCTATAGGGGAAATTCGCTAAAACAACCTTTTGTACCTTCCAATCTGAAGAAATTCACGTCTTGTTGGGTGGACTAGCGACAAACTTCCGACACCAGAAATGTACGTAAAAAATGCCGCAATCGCTCAGCAAGCGTGAATTTATAAGCTTTGGTCCGAAAGTTCTGGAAACTGAGAACGCCGGCCGTCACGTGACTTGGGTCCTGTCCCCTCAGGCCAAGCAACAATTCAAACCATTGTCTCCAACTTCTTTCCGACATCCCCGGACACAAAAATCGTGAGTTTGCCCAGACTTGCAAAACCAAATAGCACCAGCAATTCTTATTTCCAATTGTCAGCAATTATTCACAAAAATTCTTTTATAGTATATAAATTATTTCCTTTTTACATGTCACAAATATTATATTAAAGTATATAGTGTTTTTAATGGCAATTAAAACGCTATAACTTTAAGTTCGAAAACCAGACAGATCGACCCATCCGAAGTGGTATTTTGGGGGGGTTTTGTACCCCAAAAATGGGTGTTTTAAAGGTTTTGCATGTAATATTTTAAAAAGTCAAACTTTAGTTTTCACCATTGGATTCAGTTTAAACAAAAACACACAATTTGGTGTTTTGATAATTTCTCTACGTCAATTGGTTACAGAGATATTGAAAGTGCTAAACACAGTATGTTGTCCAATGCTATTCTTATGGAGAATAAGAAAAAAATTATAGCTCGCTTATTTATGAACATATACTAACGAAACTTGGTATACGGCTTCATGTGGATGTGGTCTATTGTTATGTGCACAAAAAACACAATTTTTACAGATAATTCTTGTAGCAGCAAACCTGCGTCTTCAGCCCCGATGTTATTCTTATGGAGAATAAGTAAAATGTAATGTATCCCTTAATTATGAACATAAATTAATAAAACTTGGTATGTTGGTTCAGCTAGTTGAGTTCTATTGATATTTGCATAAAAACCCATTTTTTGTGTTTCTTGTTGCAGCAAACCTGCGTACTTATACCCCATGCTATTCTTATGGAGAATCATCAAAATGGTATATATTGTTTATTTATGAATTTATATTGATGAAACTTGGTATTAGTTGAGTAATATTTATATTTACATGAAACCCCATATTTGTTGTTCCTTGTTGCAGCAAACCTGCGTACTCATTCCCAATGTTATTCTTATAGAGAATAATTCAAATTTGATATCATTATATTAAAAGAATAAGGCGATTGTTGTGCAGAAGATTATGGCCAAACTACTAGGACGATTTTAATGATTTACGAGTCATTTGAAAGCCCTTAACGTCTAGATGTACCTTTTGGGGGTCTCAAGTCAGTGTGTGGAACCAGAAACCCTTGGGAAGCCCTCAAAGTACAGTTTTGGCCCATTTAAATAACATTGGACAGCAAATCAAAACAAAAGAAGCAGAAGAGCTGGGATTAAAGATACAAACATATGGTTTGCTAGTATCACTTATTTGTGAATATATTTTTATGAAACTTGGTACCTATGCGGCTATATGTGGTATTAAGACATATATTTTGCATTGTAAATTCGCTGAGTACGCAGGATTGCTGCGACGGGGGTATTTTTGTTGTTAAGCATGCTGTAATATTGCCCGCAAACTATATTTCGCGTCAATAATACTTCCCGCTAAAAATCAGCTGTTGTTTTCTTGTTTTTTTTGACTGAGACAGTATTTATGGGATGTTCTAAAGCATCCAAGAATACAGACCATTAGAAATAGTATGAACGAAAACTTTCCTAATGTTAGTAATAACACAACTAACTGTATTCATATTTCCATGACAATGTAATATGGCCAAAAAGAACAAGCCCATAAAATGTTTTTTTTTCACTGAACCTTTGTTATTACTTTAATTTATGTCTTTATACATTGTTTTATTCATATTTAAGAATATTCAGGTCGTAAACAAAGGCAAAATAATTAATTTCAGTGGCATTGTACTCATCACGGAACTGTTCCGTGATACAAGGCCAATGGGTTAATATAATTTGTTAGTTTATTTCTAAACTGACTCCTGTATAATGTAAGTAATATTTCCACGCTCGCTGCGATCTCGCCGAGAATGGATCGCCTGTTTGAATTGTTGGTCTGCGAGTACGCAGCGGCCTCGCCGCATTATCGCGGCGATTCATCTCGCTCATGTGAACCTTGTGTGGAGATTGAATAAAACACATCTTGTCACTATCTACAGAAACAATCTTGATGATGATTTTGTTGATGATTTTAGCAATTCTTAAGCATACTATGAAGCTACAGTTGAGAAATTCAAAGACTGTTCGTTGACGGGCATTTTAAATTACCCTGAGGTATTATTAGCTTCAGGATGTACATCCAAATATATACATTATGAATTCCAGCTGCTGATTGCTCTAATGAGAGGAGTTTTCCTGGCTGAAGAGGGTGAAAAATTAGTTAAAATCGACGCTAAGTGAAGATAAATAGCCCTTGTTGCGGGCCTACCTAGAACACTCTCTCTCATCGGCCATCGCCGTCGCGGTCCTTTTGCGATAACTGTACGTCGTCTTCTTTCCTTATCCCTGTTTGGGGGAGGGGAGGGGGGTGAAGCTAAAATGGGCCCTGTATAACTATGCCTTAAAATATATCAGTTGATAAGAATAATTGTATCTAGTATAACCTGGAGATAAATATTTTTGTATTTTACTTGAGGTTTTAGATTTTTTTTCATTGTTTAACTTCTTAATTTTAGTTACTGGTATAAAATATACCTTTTTGACACTATTCTGTCTGTATGTTTGTGCAGAATTTTTTGAAATAAAGATATTTGATTTGAATTGAATATATTTACAAATATATAAATTTGAGCGAATGGTGATTTGGGCACCTTGGGGGCCTCAAAACAAAAAGTTATCATGGTCTCGAGCTTAAGTCTTACCATGCCACCTACGGTAATAGCATAGAGTATGCTTAATCTATGGTAATAGCTTCTTCCCTATGAGGAAAATTTTCTAAAATGTACATGATTCATTTTATTAGGTGGAAAGAGCGAGGTAGTCAACATTTTAATTTTGTTCAAACAAGGTTGTAAAAATGAGCTAATTAAAAGAGAAAAGCAAAAAGGTAATAAACACTCTGATTACTGATTTTAAAATTTTGATTATTCAAGGTAACTAAATAAAACACCACAAATCTGTAATAATCATGAATTTGTTATTCAGTAGTTCAATAACACACATTTTTCCAAAACCAAACAATTTTTGTCGACCAAGAATACTCCAAATGATTTTACAGCCTCCTTAAAAATGTCAACCTTACAATAGCAAATTTGATAAGACAGCTACTATCGAGTAGAGGTGTATAAAAATAGGCTAAACATTATCAGGAAGAAAAAGGATGGCAGGGGTTACACAATTAGCATACAAAAGGAATGAAATATCCTCGAGGATGATACACAGAGTACCACATTTAACAACAATTTACCAAAACACACAATTACGTAAACTATACCAATATAAAAGTGGAATGAATAACTTATAAAAATATTAACCGTTGTTTAACAAATCTGAGTTTTAAATTGTTTCAAAGAAAGTCTAACCGAACACTTTTATAACATTCCCAGAGACTTATTAATACACGATATTCAAATAGATACGAAGTACAGGGTATAAATATATCGAGAGATTTTAAAACACTACATTTTTCATAAATACAACAGTAGATAAAATTGTAAATGTCATAACGGGATGTAGAACAGACTCAACAACTGGACTGAGTATCGGATAAAGTAACATCGATAGAAATATGTACATGAGTATTTGTACATATGTACAGTAGATAACAAGCTGACATCACTATTATGTACACACACTGATGCCGCCGTTACATCACCATAGCATCACTTTTAAGCTATTTACAAATTGTCTAATTGAACTGTATTATTTATTACAATTTGCAGATTAATATAACATTTTACAAGCGATAAGTGTTTATAAATCGAATATGAGCATATTAATATACTACTGAACATAAAATACCCCAGTTGCAGCATATCTGTGAAGTTTCTTTGATATAAACCGATCGACCGACCTTTGATTCTTCGATTTAAGATATATCAAGTTTCTTAATAGCTTTTGAGCTGGAATTTATTTTTCACTTTAACTCTTAAGAATCGATGTCACAGGTACAACAGGAAACAGTATAGTTGGGACAATTGTGTTAGAGGTACTGTTAACTGTTTACTGTCTCACAACGCTTGTAGTGGGGTGCAGTTTAATGGAACCTTTAAAGAAAATAGTAGTGTGACAATTATTGGTTTCTTACATATCGTTAATGGTAAATTAATTTGGGTTGGAAGGTTTTAATAGCAAGTGCTACATAGTTATGATGGTGGGATTTAATATAGAATTTCAGGGGAGGAAGGATAAAATTTCAAATTTCTTTGATAATTTATAAACAACCTATAGAGATTGGACCAAATGACAGTTATGGGCCCTGCAGAATTTGGGATTGGTTTAGCTGATGATTGATCAAAACATTAATTCTACCATGTTACAATTCTGAGTTTGTATGTAGGGAAAATATTTATTTTAGCTTTTTTAGATGTAAGTTCTTCTTTCGTTCCTTTAAATAATGTTTTTAATCCCTAGTAAGTTTTAGTTGAGTATTCTATTCAGTGTGGTTGGCTTACTATTTAAAACAAAAAATTTCTGTTAACCGCTAATAGGCCAATTAATCTAAGGCTGTTAAATTCTTTTTCCAACTGTTCAGTGGCTTATTTATTCTGCACTAGACATGTATTGGGAGTCTAACGTTCTTGTTTAATGTATCCTCTAGAACAAATCCTTTAAAATTTAAAAAAATTTTGATTTTCACTGAAAGCACGGATAGATTTGAAAGATTACATGTGGTACGGTACCATCATTTGGTAGCTTTACAGTTAAAAGTAGCTAGGCAGTTCTAACCCATAGAAGTGTCATACAACTCTGGGCATTATAATAATCATAGCTGATGTAGAGCTTTGGCAGATGCACTAAGAGTTTTACTGACTAAAGCGTACATGATATCTGCGTTATATTTTGAATTTTAATCAGTTTAATTCTAGAAGAAAAATTCAGTTAACAAATTACAACATCGATATAGACCCAAATAGATATTTACAACTTGTAATTAGGATACAGTCTTTTGCTTAGCTCACAAATGGTACAGCATAAAATACATTCAACAACGTTAAACAATTTTAAAACCTCATCGATTTGCTTATCACATATTATATTAAAAATAAATGAATGAAAATAAAAATAATATATACATCTCAAGCCATTATTTTTGAGATTGTACTTTACATTAACATAAATCTAACGCTGTAGTTTGAATGAATAACTCAAAGCTTTCGAGCGGACAATCTTCGTGATTTTGACTCTGGTAATTACTACTTGCTGCTTCATCTGATAAAACTATAATGACAAGACAAAGGACTAGTTTGCTCACATTGCCCACTATAGGAGTGCCGTAAAAGGGGCGGTTTTAGGAATTTTATTTTGGCTGGGTCTGGCTCTGTTCCGTTTAATAATACGCAATCATTATTTTGTATAAACTTTCACTTCAAATTCCTAAAGCTTCCTTCCTAAGGCTTCCTTTATTTTTTGTTTGTTTTTAAAACTACAAAACCACTACTAGCACTCAGGTCTGTCTGCTATATGAGATTGGCAAGGTCCAGATTCCGTCGTTCGCTATAGTGTGGTTATTCTTGGACCGCCGTATCATACTGGTGAATTTTTACGCTAGCGGACAAAGTGATCTTTTTCTGTACTTGAAATGAGTTTATGATATAATTATCACAAGAAATGAGGCAGAAAGAATGCATCACTCACGACACACGGACAACCAACTAACCCTCACACTGATAGTGCAACCAGTGCAGCCAACACACTTTTGATCCACTGATATTTTACAAAATTTCACTTTGTAAAATCTTGGCAAAGTAAGTGTACTTTAATGAAACGCAATCAGGGGCGGCCCGTCAGTTTTTCAGCGCCCGTGCAAAAATCAAACTCCCCCCCTTCCCCATAAACCAAAACCTCCCCCCACCCTATTGCTCTGAGAGAAGACTGACACGTGTGCGCCTCACTCACTCACTTATTGCGTTTGCGATGTTTCTGGTTCCGTGCGATACTGATCACCTGAAATGACAAGCTATGGCGCACATTCAGCTCAAAGACTTGCGTAATTTAAAATCTTGATTTCATATATTATCGTCCTGGAAAAATCTATGTAATGATGAGAAGTATTTTTAAAACTTAACATTTTCCAACCCATCTCTAATGCTCCAAAATGACTCAGTTAACAAATAAAAACTTGATTGAAATGGTACTAAACAGACCAAACTAAAAACTATATTTTTCAAAGTAAAGTAAAGGAGTGGACCTTACAAGTAAATATCGAAGTGGCGTAAACATCTGAAGGGGCACATCATATTTCCCCCCTTAATACATAATAATAGCAATATTAAACTCGAATCATTGTAACTTCAATTAACGATGAAATCCTGAGTCAATATTATCAAATCTCCAAACCATACCTTTCCTCATCTAAGTTTTATTCGACTCTCAATACCAATCAGAATGCCCTGAAGTTGTCACAAAACGATAGAGGTCAAAACAACTTCTAGATTTGGAATAGAGAGGAGCGGAAGTTGTGTTATCTGATTTGTAAATTGAATTTTTAAGTATAATGAAGGAGCAACATGTTGAATACACTACTTTCTTCCCAATAACGTCTAATACTAATATACAAAAATTACAAAACCAGTAGGATATATTATACTATATTTAAAAATACTTTATTTTAGCACTATGGACTACGCACCCCCCGACCCAACATAAGCGCCGAGTGCCGCGCACCGCGCGCCCCGTAGCTAGAGCCAGTACTGAACGCAATAGTAATAATGTAAAACTTTTGGGTGGGCCTGCCCACTCGCTAGAACCGCCCCTGACGGCGCAGCACTTGAGTCGACATGAGAAACTCGCCTCTATGACACTCTGTATCAAACCCATTCTATGAGCTATAATTATTGACAAGTCGTAGTTTATTCACCATGGAAATACCCATATCAAATCACCAAAACTTAGACTTGTATTTTTAGTGTCTGAAATCTTTAGATGGATTGAACTTTAAGTCATTAAATGAAATAAGCGAAACATCTGCTAATACATTTTTAATTTAAACTCATATTTATGTAACATTTTAAGAACTGTATTGAGTGAAAATACTACCTAATTAAAATAAGTGTAATAACGCACATTAAACGAGAGAAGTTACTCCAAAAAGCTAATTTCTGCCTGTAATATTGTTTAGTCTATTAATAACTCAAATTAAATTGAATGAATTTCAAGGGAAGTATAAAAAAAACAACTACAACTCAATTGAATGGAATTAATTACAAATATATGTCAAAGAAATTGCATGACAATTTTGCATAAAATAGAGGTGTACTGATGTGTTAAAATATACTGTGTATTGTTTCAGTTGACCCTACACAGAAACACGGGGTAGTTCATTTATAATAATTTTACAAATAACCCTTATAACATGTAAAACTTTCTAAATAGACTTTAAAAGCTTCAATAACGTGCTAAATGTATAAAGCTATTGCGATATAAAAATATGTATATGTATATGCACACATACAAACATATATATGTATGCATGTATGAATGAATATTTATATTTATTTAAAACACTTCTTTTAAACTTATAGTATAATTTAAAATGAATACATGTACAATATGTTATCTGAACTACTAGAGATAAACTTATTGTGGTATATATAAAAATTTAAGTAATAGCTTACATGGAATTATTTACTAAAGATTACTTTCATGATGGATATGGACAGACTATGATGACCATTGTACACAGAACCAAGCATATACTGCACAAACAAACAATTAATTTTAGCGATCGTTTTCACTCAGATATTTCATACAAATAATTTATAGGTTCCCATTTGTTACATAATATTTTATTGTTATATGCTTACATTTAGTACCATAAAAAATATCATGGGTAATGTTTTGTTATTTTTGGAGGCTGATGACTTAAAAGATGAATAAAAATGTAGCCTTTTCATTTAAAAGTAAGTAAATAGTGGTACTTTTCCGGATCTTCAATGCTTCCAAAATTAAAGTCGGACCAGATGATAGGAGACAGATATATATATTAAAACAAATAGCTGTTGTTGCACAGTTAACAGCTATATTTATAGATTTCGGTAAACATAATTAAAAAATACACAAATCAATTTCTAAATGTTTAAAATCCATTTATATTTTTTAAAGTTATCATAACAAAATAACATGGTTATTACAACTATTAGAGTATGAGTAAATAAAACACAGTTTATTGATAATTCATATTTAAAAATGCCATAAGAGTAGATTGTATATTCCAGACACTTTCAAGCAAAAAATGTTCTTGAATATATTTATGTTTGACACATGTTAATGTAAAAGTGAAACTCTATTTATGTCCAACCGATAATTTGGAATCACACTGATCTGTAAATTAAAAAACCAATAAGTATTAGAAAGCTTAATTACAATGCAAGATTAATTGCATTCTTGTATACCATTAAAATACTTAATGGTGAAACAAATTTCAGCAAACAACACAACCTTGTTCAAAAAAGTAATTAAAACAGTAGTTGGGTCAAGTAACTAACCATTTTTACTTCATTTTTTCTATTAAACTTGTTTAAATTTATTTCTCACAAATATTCTAAATTTATTATTGAGTTTGAATGTAACAAACTTTACAAACAACATTACTGTTCCCTGGCTAATGTATTTTAAGACTTAGCAGAATAAATTATTTCTGTTTGTTATAACCAAGCATGGTACAAAATGGATATGTGGCAAATCCTTTGGTCAAATTTATTTTAAATTTCAGTTGGGTTAATTCTTTCATAAAATAAGTAAGAGTTTCACGGTAGATCACATTTTTGACAATGAATCATAAAAATTTAAATGATTTGCACAAAATTATCTAATCTTAGGTCATAACGTTTAAACAACAGTGTCGATTCCTTACAATTGATGCATAACAATTAAACTATTCAATTACAAAAATAATAAATGTTACAACTCAATTTTTTAATTTTAGGATGGACTGAAATGTCAGATAAAATTAGATAAAGCATTTATGGCATTTTATATACATAAAAAAGATATATGACATCATAAATGATACTTGAATATATAAACTAATTCCATCTGACAACTGTATTTTTTATATTTTTCATTGCATCCACCTTAGAGGAGACCCAAGTCAATTTTTAACACGAGGACAAAATAATATGATTCACAATCAACAAGCAACAAAATTAGACTCTTAACACTACCAGAAAATGGTTAAAATCTCAGAACTCCCTAGAAAAAAATAATGGTTTATTCAACATCGATAAATAATTTATCTCATAGTTAACATGTCTAGTATAAAGTACAATGCAACGGTCAAGACACAAGTTGTCAAGGAATGCCGTCATCAATAAGACCTCATCCTCTAAAAAATGCTTTAAAAATAACTTATACGCTAATACAGAACTAAAAATAAATAACAAAACTGTAGGAGAACTGTCAGACCTAAGGGTTACTGCCGGCAGCGCCACTGCTGAGTGCCATTTGCTGCATCTTGCGTATCACAGTGGTCGCGTGATATGCTTGCTGCAAACAAACTGAAATTAGTTGCCGAATCAATAATGCAACCTTTCCAATCACCGATAAAAAGTGAAACCTCTAAATAATGTTTTTATTTTCGAAATGATGTCGATAGTAACATTATTTGAAAAAATTAAGTTTTAAGAATAAATTTGTGTTTAAGGTATTAATTCTAACTGGATTTTAAAGACGCTTCATATATTGGAAAAATAACAATTATCACTTTCTCGGTGATGAGTACGGTAGTATATAAAGAAATCTTATTCAATTCATTCAATTAAAATATCTTCATATCAAAGTAAAACCTGAGAATATAATTTAATATTGTTAATTGGAGACTCAGGATAAGGGCTTAGCTATCTGTTTATTGGGTTAGCTAAAGACTAAGCATCGGTATGGAATAAAGTAAAACCGACCTTTGGTATGTAAAAATTACAATTTGTGGGCAGGTCCCTTCCTAATTTGCAGTTATTGAGATTATACACAAATTTACCAATATCATACAAATTTATAATGGAAGTAGTACTACCTTCTCATTCATGCTTCTCAAAGAGAATCTTGGACAATTACACCGGCTGCTTTCTACTTACTTACTTGGTAGCAAGCAACCACCATTTTTTTATATTTTGCCACTGCAGTGGCATCACAGCTAATTTAAATTATATTTATATGAATGATGGCCACTTTTGCTTCTTGGGAGTTTTTTATTATTTATTTCAGGATATAATGCATGCACTACATGATCAATGGGATCTGTTTGTACATTACCACTATATACATCCCCATTTGACTTTGTTCAATGAGGGCGTTGCAAGGGCCAGGTGACCCTTATATGTTAGCTAAGGCTGGGAGACTAAGGAAAGGCCATTGAGAGTACTGACCATACTTTATTTTTCTAGACTCTTCCTGGTTGAATTATGAGTAAATTACGGCAATATGGCTGAAAGAAATGTTGCAGACTGCCAAATGCCATGAAATGTGCTAGAATCGCCAACACATTCATGCTGAGGCCGTTGAATGTTTTGGAAGCATGAGCAGGGTTAGTGGCTCAGTCATATCAATAAAAAAGGTCTAGAGTTTTGCAACAAAATACTAGACTGAAATCCTTTGGATCTAAAAGGAGGGAGGAAATACTCCTTACCTGGACATTAGAATTCTTAATACAATTTTCAAACAGAATTCTACAACTATGGATAGAATATTGAGAAATTGAAGGAGGATACCCCCAACCTATAATGTTGTTTGACTAAGTGATGAAGGGACCTAAAAAAGAAAAGAAAACCTAAGACTTAACAAAAACTCTAAACACACTATGGAAGTGAGGATAGTCATTCAGATCCAAAGAGCACCACAAAACAGCACCTGCCTGATCACAGTGACATTCACCCTGTCACAATGGACATCATCCATTCAAGTTTGTAATCATGTGAGCAGATATAAAAGACAAACAGCCAGAAAGAAAGGAAAACAATGTAAAAACTAAACCACGAGCCAGTTACTCCAACCCATCAGTACCATATATAAAACCAACTCTAGGAGACCTTGGGTCCAGATCATATCTTGTGTCACACCTAAGGTACCCCATGTAAAGTCCCTGTTAGTATACCAAGATCAAGGACTATATAACCATTGAGGTATTACAACTGGAGGGAACACCACGTGTGTTAATGCTGTGCTAGCCACCGAGATTACCCACTAAACCTAGTCATTTGCATGGCCAGTGAACTTAAGTCACTTATTTGCTTTGTAAACGTTATTACTTCATTGCCTACTAAACCTTGTCACTTGGTCTACAAGTCAGATATGTAAAATAAACCAGTAAAATATGATACAATATTCTTGGTTATAACAAATTACTACAAAAGTGGTATACAACACTTTTAGCATTCAATTCGGCAAAAAAAAAAAAAAATACATAAAGCCTCAGACCCTCTTTCATATCAAAAACTCAAGTCAAGAAAGGAAGTGTACCATCCTTTTCCCTAATGAAAGTCTGCCCATCAGCCCTTTCCATTTTATTAAGGATTTGATTCAATCCTCTCAAAACCACCTCTAAATCATGATCACTCTTTTATTTGTATTTATGCAAAATCTATAATCACTCGTAACCATTAACTGAACCATTAACTCAACTGTCACTGAACTCAGTTAACGGTATTACATCAACAATAGTTGAGCCACTGATAAAGCAACCTTCTTACAGAACTTATGCAAGGTGTATGCAACAAATGGTGTAAGTAAGACTATTCTCAATAGCTTTGACTAGAAAGGGGCAAACACCAATTGGTGGAGCGGCTGTTAGGTAAGAGCGAACGCTATAATCTGTCTATTATTAATGTGCGGTTGAAAATCAACATCTGATTTCCCACCACAAGTACTTACTGTCCTAAATTCCCCTAATTTCCTCGATTACCCACGTCAGCCAGCTGTTTTGGCTAACAGACATTTCTTCTTATAAGTTTTTTAGGGATTTAATTTAAAGTATGGTGCTAATGGTCAAGTAAAAATAGGTACAGTTTACGCACATTTTGTACTCATTTATTTTTGTAAACTTGACTAATTGTAAAGTAGCAAAAAACTGCGAAAATATAAAAAGAACGAGTCCAAATGTATAATGGCAGTACACACGCCAGAGCTTTGTTTAAATCTAATATGATGTAATCAAAGCACCGTCAGATAAAAAATCAATCAGCTGTTAGTGGTAGTAATTAGTTGGCAACGGGAGAAATGGGAGAAACCAGGGAATTTAAATTCATCTTTCGACCGCTCATTCATATTAGACAGATTATAACTGGTGGCGGGGCTGTTCAGAAAGAGCGAACACCAATTGGTGGCAGAGCTGTTAGGAAAGAGCGATAAAACCAATTGGTGGCAGGGGCCTTTAGAAAAGACCGAACACCAATTGGTAGCAGGACCAGCAAATTCTGTCTTAATTAACTCATACCGTTTACAGCATATATGTTGGACAATTTCTGTAAAAAGGCCGCTTGTTCAATGACCCAAATATAGTATTATACGAAAGATTCTCTAAACTAGCTAGGCAACACTAAGAACACACTGAACAGTCATATAACATTTACAGCTAAATATTAATGATTACTTTGTTTCTTGAAGTACAGCTGCCAAAATGTATTAAGTAGAATTGATGAGTTTCTTTGCAAACAGTAAGGTAAAAGGTAATGCGCTTTTCATTATGTGTGATGACCTCCTGCCGCTAGACCAAAACCTACAAGTAAATTTCAATAAAACAATTAATGGGATTATAATATTATAATAGTTATTTAGCATGTTTTTAACTCACTGCAGACCTTGAAAAACAAAATGCCTAGTGGCATCAGTAACATTGTAGCAGTGGCTCGTTTAGCTACTGATGCTACATTTACAATACATTTTTTTCTGAACAAAGAGTACTATAACACCAAGTTCTCTATTATTTACAAAACTAAAACGCTTAAGCGTTAAACAAGGGGTGCAAAATTGTTACAGAACTTGTCCTTATTAACTCAATGGAACAGGTAATGAAATAAGTTTTGAATTTAAATCAATTGTGTAAGACCAAGTTATTTAAGTACCGCCAGTCAGCTCAAATTGGGGAAAATATGAATTCATTCTAACAAAGCCATCTGGTCAGTCAACTTCAATGTAAACAAGCTGACAATGATGCAATTGCTTCAAAACATGTACTAATCATGTTTTCTCCAATTTGAGCTGATTGACGGTACATAAATAATCTAGTCTTACATAATATCTACAGCTCAGAGACTAAAACCATGGATGAATAAAACCATTCACTAATATCTGGACACGTTTATCTGCAGTGGGTTAAAGAATATAATATTTTTTGGGGTTTTATTATAAAAGCCCATCTCTAGTCTTGAAAGTATGATACACTTTTTGATAGTTATAAATTATATTTACAAATTGAAGTACTTTTTTATTACTTTTCAATCTTAGGAAAATAAAAGGAATTAAATCTCTTACTGAAACATAGTACTTTATTTTAAATCAGTTCACATGTTTCCAGAATTTGCCAACAGATGGCAGGCAAATATCATGTTATTAATTTGTTTTAATAAATATAATTAGTTTTAAATTAACATATTTTGTATACAAATATTAATATATCACAACTAGATCAAGCCATCACAATATATCAAGCCATTATCTAGCTAAACAAAAAATATTCATAAATAAGCAAGATATAAAATGTTATTTATTTTCTATAAGAATAACACTAGGCGAAATGCGCAGATTTGCTGCAGCGGGGACTATAAAAACTGGCTTTTTGGCATAACAATGTTTCATTTAAATATATTCACCAATAAGCAAAATGTAGAGTTCATATAAGAACATGATGTTTATAAGAATACGAATAACATTGTAAAATGTACCATTTTTAGCACTCTAAATATCTCTGTAACTAAATAAGGTAGAGAAATTATTCAAAATACTAAGTTTTTTCAAGCTGAATCCAATAGTGAAAAGCAGATTGTTTAAAATGTCAAATAGATTCTTTCCTATAGGGGAAATTTGCTAATAATTAAATGTACATTAGCCTCTCTCTTAGTCGTCACCTTTGAATTGGTCTTCACTTTAACTGGACTGTCCCAACCAGAAATGTAAGTGCACCTGTCACTGAACACATGACTCACTGACTTATCACGATGTGTATCTAAGGATGCGTAGTACCAAAAGTATTATTTTTAGTCGATCGCTTTATTTACTAAAGTTTGGACATGTTCTCTTTATTTTAATTTATTATCAAAATAATGTGTGTCCATATAATTAAAGATAACAAGCGCATTTGAGTTTTATCTTTGGTTGGAAAAGTAAAAATGAGAGTAAAAACTTCGGCCTGGTTGCAATGCTGTCACGAACGTTGCCAGCATGATGAAGTCAAGAGTGAAAAATTAAAATTTAATGTAGTTTCATAACAAAACCTAAACACACTTGAAATTTTGGATAAAGGTGAATCAGTGAAACACATATTTAATTAGCTAAATTTTAACAATTATTTTTCAAAATAAAGACATTTGGTCAATAACTTTTTAATGTTGTAAATTTTGTTGTAGATTATTTTTAAATATAGCACACTCACACCAATGTATCTTTTATAGTTTTAAAATATAGCGCAGACGAGTGCTGAATATTTCTTTCAATACCCCTATAAATTATTCTAAGAAAAGTTTTCTCAATTTTAAATTTCAATTTTGTTACCTAAAATATAGAACAGTAGTTAATATTTAACTCATATACAACATTAGTAATTTAATGACATTTGGGAGATGCTGGCTTAACCAGCAAAGTTGTTATCCGCCCAGGATCCCGGTGCCGAGGTCGCCAGTTGAGAGGGAGGCTGCTGTATTAGTAGATACTGTGAGGTCTAGTTCTTGAAAAAGTTAGATAAGAATATCTGAGATAGTCCAACTATTTTTAATATTTTAACTGTCAAACATTTCAATTCCAAAGCTAAAGCTAAGCTTCAAAGTCACCCTCACTACACTGTGTCTCCTAAAATTGTGGCCTGCCACTGTAAAACCAAATATTTGAACTGCCACTCTTTGGCTACAAAAAGAAATATATATTTATCATCTGTTGAACTGTCATTCGAGTTTTGTTTCATGCAAGCGAGCTGTTTTACTAATTTAACAGAGAAAATTAAGTTTGATTGGAAATGAAGGAACAACCGTTTTATTCTTGGAAATGACAGGCCAGAACTCTAAATGATTGCACTATGGTAATGGTGGTTCAGAGTTAAATATTTTTAGAAGCAACAATGGAGATATTTGGAAAAATGATTATAGAGAAGGGAACAACCTTGTACAATTTCCATCTAGGATTGGCGAGAAGTTCAACAGCAGATGTTTCACTAGGTTCACTATTCCTATGACTGACCGTCAACATGCCATCACATTCCTGATCCTAAGGACCTTACTGTTCCAAGTGCCATCTTCCCTTCGGTTGAATTAAATTTTCCATAAAAATATAATTTTATATCTTTGAATATTTATTAATATCTTTCTTTGGTTTATTCAGTGGAAGTTCTGCAACTGGTTCATTATCACCATCATGTTCTTACTTTTCAATCAGTTTTTAAGAAAATAAATATCCTTTTCACAGGCACCTTTACAAGATAAATATTTTGCCTTATATTGTGAGTATCAATGAAACAATATAACATTATACGAACATTATAAATCAAAACAAAACACCATAAAACTTGGTTTTTATGAAAATTTTGTTACCGCAGACCCCTAGTTTTTATGGTGAGGGTTTGATTAATGGTGTAGTTTGTATTATTGTAGTTTGTATTATTGAATTTGCTATAAAACACTTGATAATTTTTGTATCCTGTGTAATTCAAACTGAATGTATATTTTTCTTATACAAATTCCTGTGAAGATAGCATAGCTATTTTTAAAGAAAAACAATTTTTGTTGCTCTTTATAACAGTAAAATTGTAGATTAATTTATGAATTTGTCAATTGCACAAATTTGTGTTTAAAGGCAATAAAAAGTTCTTGATTCTCGATTCTCTTGAAAGAATATACAAAAAGAACTGATAAAAAACAACTTTTTGATTAGCATAAAAATAAAAACTAATTCTAAAATTAACACATTACATATCATAATTTGCCAATACAAAAGCAAAATGCCATTCAAAACAGGTCAAACTTCTTATGCTTATACAAACATTAAACTGCACAATTCATTCTAATTATTTCAAAACCTATCCCTTAGCACAAAATAAAACACCAAATATAACCACGCGATGAAACAAAACATAATCACATAATTATATTCAGCACGTATACCTGAATGTATACCTTTATACCCTGAAGCAAAAACAAGACCAATGAGTAGAGATGCAGAGATGCATACAAGCAGTCGCAGCAAAATGCGAGCACCACATAGAAAGCTTGCAGATCATAACAGTATCAAGAAGGTATGTGCACATTTCCAACAGTGAATAAGAGTAAGGGATGAGAACCTACTTATTATAGTCTACTCAGGTGTAAAATATGTTTCATAATATCTCTAAGCTTTTTTGGAAAAGCTAAAAAGCATGAACTGATATTTTGGACCTTAGGACAATAGGAATCTTAGCTGTAATATCAATTAAAATTAAGGATATTTAAATGTGATGGGAATGACTAGGTTAATAAGACATTTTTCCTCTGAATTGTTAAGAGAGTTATTTGTGTAGGTTTAAAAGCATATAAATTTGAAAAACAAATAATTTGAAAAGCATTAAATTCGTCCTAAAAATTGCTAGGACAGTTATTTGCCTAAGTTTAAAAGTGTATACATTTATATAAATAAATTAATCTAAATTTATCTAAATTAATTGTTAGGACAGTTATTCGCTCAGGTTTGAAAATGTCTAAATTTGAATAAAATTCTTCTAAGGACTAGATTGTGAAAATTGATAAGCTTTAGAAAACTTATCTAGCTGTACAACAATTTTTCAAACATGATCAGTTTAAAAGAATAATTTCTGATGACAGGCACAGGATAAGAAATCATAAAAAATGCAGTTTAACAATGTATTTATAACAAAATTAATCCAAAAGATATTTTAATTAATATTTTACCTTTGTTGCTCAAAATTTCTGATTTTTTATACCATTCCCGCACATGATGAAAGAAAATATTTTATTACTTGATGTTGTATGTTTTGCATCAAATTTCTAAATAAATGTCCTACAAATTTGACATGAAATACAATTAATAGTATTCAGTAGTTTCTAATAATAAAAATACTAATTCTTTATACTTTGAATACTTGTTATGTAAATTTTGTCAATCCCATAAAAAGCAAAGTTCAGATTAAACATAGAACCAGGCCTTAGTAAAATAAAAAGAGGAGACACAGTCTTGTCTTAAAAATATAAAGAATCTTATGAAACTGCAATGCATTTAGAAGTAAATAAAAACAAAGTATCCCAGAATTTTAAAACTTGTTGCAAATTTATGAGATATAGCAACTATGTTCCAAAAATATGAAGTTTACAATTAATAATTAATTCAAAATGAGTTTTAACAGTATAATTTGAGGAATATTGTTTGCTTAGATACACACTGTTACCCTATTGTACTAAAGTAAACTTAAACTGCTAAAAAAGTGTAAAAATATGGCAAAATATTTTCAGGTAGAGAGATCCTTTTAACAAACAAATACTTTGTTATGTATACTTTGTTATGTAGTATATTACAATGAAGGCTCCTTGTTAAATACCAATCAAATTCCCTTAAAGACAATAGCAGAATTTTCTAACCTTCCTTATCAAGGAAGAAAAATCTTCAAACCCTACTGGTTTTATGATAGAAAATTCAGAATATATTATTATAAAAAATAAAATGGTATCATTATAAATATAGCATTGTAATTAAAACTAAATACATGGTATCAGAAATCTGACACATGCTTTCTCCCTTTAAAACCCTACATTAAAATTAATTTTTATTTATTTTATATAGAATATAAAGTACTGTAGCCTTTATGCAAAGACATTGAATAAACCTTTTTTCACAAAGGTTTACTCAAATCAAATACCTTTCTACAGAGACATTTGCTACACACATTGGTTTTAAGAGGGGAGTCCCGCCACCTCCCACCTTGGGTTAGGGGGAAACATATTCTGCATATCTTCTATTGGTGAATGTTATCTTAACCTATATGCCAAGTAGTGATGTGTCAAAACCAAAACTTGAATCTCAAAACCACCAAAACTTTGGAAAAGTTTCGGTTTCGAGATTCGATCGGTGAGTTTCGAGAATCAAAACTCGAAACTGCTGAGATTTGTTGTGTCTTTATTGTTGTTTTTTTTTAACAGAAATCACGCCTGTGTTTCGATCAATAATGCAAAGGTCAAAAGCCTACTGTCATCGGTCGTCTACCTTCACCTTTTTTGGATTATTGATTTTTTATTTCTGAAAGAACAACTCTAACCAAAATATATAATTAGTTTTAATTAATTTTTCTGGATTTATTTTTCATAACCATACCCAGGCAAGTAAATAGGGTTTCGCGATTTGAGTTTCGAGATTCGAGATTCAATTTTGTAAGTTTCGGTTTCGGTTTCGAGATTTGAAATTTCTGGTTTTGACCATCACTAATGCCAAGTTCTAATAATATTGATCAGTAAATAAAAGACAAATTATAGTTTATAATTTATGAATTTTCCATATGAATAACATTGGACAACATACTGTGTTTAAAATGCAGATTGCAAATGTCAACTTTCTCCTCAATAGTAGTCATAGAATAATAATTAAAGATACTAGTATATTTAGTTTTTTAGGGATTTTAATAGTGATATGTATTTCAATAAAAGTTAATGATTTTGTGTAAAATCAATAAACTTAATTTTGGAACCTATTAAGCCACATAAATTCTGATCCTGAGTTTTCCCAAAAAATGTAGGTGGTGTCATTTTGTTAGGAAACTAAAGCACTATAAACCACCAAATCTTAATCAAAATTGTTAGAGTATATTTTTTTAGGGGATACTTTCTTTTAGTGCTTTCATACCAAATTTTACAAAACTCAGCCAATTGGTGTGATCTCTAGGTCTTTACACATCCAGATAAACAAAAAGTAAAAAATATATAACTTTGAAAATCACTTTTTGGGGTTCAGGGAGTATTAAAACATATATTACCAACAATAACTCAAATTTAAAAATTTTAACAAAACAATACTTTCTGTATATCCATAAAAACCCATTTAGGAGGAGAAAATAAAAGTAGAGAGAAGCAGAAATTACAGACAGGGGGAAGGGTTGAAGGAGATAGAAATGGCATTGAAAATGTAAAGAAGTTAAAAGAAATTAAATATTTTTGAAATCAAAGCGAAGCAATATAAATACAACAGCAAATTCTATCATAGCAAGTAAACTTGTAACGTATCATCTGCTGGACATAAAATCACTGGAATTAACACAATTTCCTGAGTTTGCTTTCACCTCAGTATACTCTCACATTAGATGGATAGTGAAGATTATTTACTTGACACCTATCTATGTTACAGCCACAGTGGGTATGTCAAAACTGTTTATCTTATCTATCTCAAAAACCATCCAAAACTGATTTTTCTCTTATTAATATATATAATCTAGTTTCCTCTGTTATAATGAATCACCCTTCACATACAAATATAAATATTCCATAACGAAAAATCACAAATTACACAAATAAATTAAATTTCAGTATCTATATCAAAAGTGTAAGAACAAAATTATTATTCAAGGCCAAATGTATCAATGCATTATCAGGATCCAGAATCCCCACAACAACATAACATGCGTTTAAGTGCCTGAAGAATGACAGTTCTAACCATCGTGAATAGAGTCAACCAGATATTATACCAATACAAATGACAGAATAATCTATGCGCTAACTGTGTCTCCTGATTCTGTAGTGTAGTGGCTCAAGGCAAGAAGAATACGGGGGTAATATACGGTGTAAAACTGGAAATGTGCACAAGACCTGTAAATGATGACTATCGAGTCAGAGAATCCTTCCTCTTGCGGCGTGGGACTGTAATAAAAATATCTTTACTTATTAAGCTCTTGTATGTAAGTACAGTATTATAAGTGTAAATATATTTTGCAGTGTTGTGAGACGTAGTTTATTTTATCCTGTTATTAAGCTCATAATTACATTATTCGAGTAGATTGGTATTCAACTCATTGACATAAAAGGATAATGTTTGTATTGCAAGCATATATACGGCATGGAAATACCTAGAGAAAATGTAATCTAATTAATGTAATTATTATACCTATACTTTGAAATCAGGGCTTAAAATACAAAATGTGTTCTCTACACCATGGTTTATGTTAATTAATTGGACTAATAGCTATCAGCATTGATTACATTTAAATTAAATTAGAGAATAAGAATTGACAAGTTCCTACCAAAGAGTATTAATTTCATATTTCCACTTTATTACAAACCCTCTGAACTAACATTTTTCAGTTAACACTGGAAGTTGGATTTTTTTTTTTAAACACGTTTTCTTTGATTGGTAAAATCATTTCAGCTATCGGATAAAATATATTTTTGGATTGTTATTATTAAAAAATTATTTCTGCTATCTGTGTTAGCAGTTGGTTGGTATATGATCCACTCAGCCCGGACCAATAACATTGGTGAGAAGGATTATTTACCTCACCCCCATTATATAAGGCCAAGCAACGGCTATGACCTCTATTAATAATCCCCACTATGATCAATTTGAAAGATATCGGAGCGACTGTCAGCCAAGAATTTTAAAATGAAAAATAAAACAGTGAGTAAAGAACATGATATATACCAGTTTACTAAAACATTTAAGAGAAATTACATAATAACAGATTTTTAATCAGTTTGGTTTCTTATAGGGGTGTACGAGTACTCGAAACTTCGAGTTTTCGGCCGAGTATTTTAATACTCGAACTCGACTCGGAAGTTTTGAAAACTACTCGAAAGTTCGAGCGAGTATTTCCCGCCGATTTCCGGACGATCGCGACCGGCCAAAACGCGTAATAACGGCCGCAAATGGCAATCGCATCACGTAAAATCGGCCGAAAAGGACGACCGCGAACGACTACGACCGGCCAAAACGCCTAGTAATGGCCGCAAAAGGCGATCGCATCACATAAAATCGGCCAAAAATGACGATCGCGAACGATTGCGGCCGGCCAAAACGCGTAGTAACAGCCGCAAAAGGCAATCGTATCACGTAAAATCGGCCGAAAATGATGACCGCGAACGATTGCGACCGGCCAATGACGATCGGACCGCGTAATTTCAGCCGTGACTAACAATTTCGTCATTTAATATTGATTATAAGCGATGTCTGGACCAGGTGAAATTGGCCAAATGACAACCGGGCCCTGTTTCATCGGCCGGAAACGAATGTCAAACCGTGTTTTGTTTGTCAATACGTAGTCCACTGCCAAAACTTTGTATTGCTACTCATATATCAGTTAGAAACCATGATTAGATTATCAAATCTAGGGTGGTATCCAAATCCCATTACACTATTTTAAACTACCAACTGATAGCAACTACTCGCTTGAAAATACTCGAAACTCGAAAATAATTGGCACTACTCGACTCGACTAAAAAAATCACTACTTGCACACCCCTAGTTTCTTATTTAGCAGCCTTGAGTACTTGGAAACTTCTAATACAAATTTAATCTGTTAAGGGTTAAACAAAAACATAAGTCGAGGTTTTAAAATAATATTATTATTACTTTTTGATATATAAAGGTGAGTTTAAGATATTAAACTGAATAAAGTTTGTTTTCTATCAAATCTAGGGGTAAGTTCGGACACATGTCCTTTTGTATGCAACGCATTGTTACCCCATACACTGTGGAATTTAATTGAAGCCTTTTAACTGCATCCACAGAATTCTCATGTTTAATGTAACTCAGAAATGTAATGACTGAATAATAAATAATTTATGACCACAACATTTTAATATATCTAAGGTTCAAATGGACAGTCGTGATATTTTAAAATGACAGCAGAGGAAGGAATCTCAAAACTTACAGCTAGAGGTCGAACAATTGACAACATACAGATGAAAATAATAGACAAAGAATGTGGCGGGTTGAACTGTAGTGATACCCATGCTAGAGATACCTTGCTGGACCTCTGCGCTTCCTTCTGCCTCTGCCTCTTCTTCAATGGTTGTGCACTTGTGGGGTGAACCCTCTACCTCCATATTACTAGAACTAATCAGAGCTAACCTCTGCATCTTGTGAACCATTGTTATAGCATTCATTAGTTGCTGCAAACAGAATAATATTTTTGCCCCTCAACATCATAGCAATAGTAGTAAAACATCAATCAAACCCTTGTACATTTCATCTGACTGAGGTCGTAAATTGAATAGAGAATACCACCACTTTGTGTATTTTTAAAGTATCCTTAGGAGGCAACAGTACCTGCAGCACTTTGTAGTTTTAGCCCTATAAGAGCAATGTTAAACTGCCATAAATTTAAAAACACATATTATGAAGTTATTTACAGCCGAATTAAAATGAGATTTTTCACGATGTCCATATACTTAATCCGCAGGGAATTGCGTTATTGTTTTTGAGTAATGTTTGATCAAACTTAATTTGATATATACGATAATAAAAAATATAGCACGACAAAACACTATACTTTTATAAAATATTAAAGTCATGGCTGGTGATCACAGAAGTTTCAACCATATAGTTGACTATGTAACAACGAACTCAAACTGATAAATTTATAAAAAGGTCACAAAACTTTTTTCAATTTTGCTGTGTTAACATTGCTTTTCGGGCACTAAAATCCAAGATGGCTGATGGTACTGCAGACTCATAAGGATTCAGACAAACTGGGACATGTTTGTCTCCAAGTGAAATAAAATAAGTAAATAAGAGCAACATTTGTTCATTGGTGTCCTGGATACCACCCGCATCCCCTCTCGTGGGGGTTATCATTTGCGACAATGTTGCAAGAGTTGCCTTGGTGTTAGTTGCCAGGTAAGAGTTGCCCTCTATAAGAGGCATTTGGGGGGAGAAACACACTACAATTATTTTTGTCCTGCAACATTATCTTTGAACACGATAATTAATAGACATACTTTCATAGTTTACAATACCGATTTATAGAGAATGTGAACGATTTCAATAATCTACCGCACCGTCTTCAGATTACTGATGCTAGAGGAGATGACTGTCAAGTCTAAATGACTAGTAAATTACAATAATTTTGATCAATCTTTACTGGCCTAAAGATAGTGGCTTATATCACAAAAATCAAACGCCTTTCTAAAAATATATTTATTTATTGTTGTGGATTATGAATATAATTACCTATTGTTATAACATGTATAAATGCTGTTTCAAAATTATTTTTACTAACAACTTTTTTTATAGTACAAAATACTTTTGTACTCTTTCTAGCATATATTATAGCATATTTATATTATAGCATATTTATATTATGTTTTAGTAAAACTCAAAATCGTTCAATCTCCAATGAAGCACATATAAGTTTTGATTAATTTACTGTAAGAATTTATTTTTACTTTCAAGATATTTCAATTATGGATTACGAGTTTTGTTTTTGTTTTTGTGGAAACAACACTATATATATCAAAATAAGCGTTTTGATACCTATGTGTCAGACAACTGTCCTTATTTTGAACATCAAATATAAATTATATTACCATTAAGTTGTTTATGTTAGCTTTTATATATCATTGGAGCTGAGTGGGTTAAATATGTCACATACGAATCTAAGGATCATCCCTTCACAAATCATTGAGAGATAACAGTTGAGACATTAGCTGGTGAAAGTTTGCAGCAAACACTGCAGTGCCAAGATGAACTACTAAACAAATAACTCAGTATCATAAGACAATGGCCTTACGACACTCACCTTCCAACGAGATTTGGCAAAGTTCTTCTTGAGCTGTTCTGATACAGTTCCATGGATGTTCTTGTTGCTAGCCGCATTACCAGAAATCCTGGAAATGATGTATTCTAATTAATAGATAATATTGAAAATTTGCATGAAAACAATAACTTAATTTGTAAAATATTATAAATTAAAATAAACAATAGAGACTTAAACATTAACCACTTTTTGATCATCAAAAGGACTGTATGAAGTAAAATTGTATATTTATATATTATTTGTTGGGTTATCACTCACTCCTACAGAATCTTTCCAGACCTCACACTGGCCAGAATAAGACCCAACCAGTAAAGAAAAAAACAACCAGAGGTGAGAACCACCAAACCACCTAACATACAGGTTGTAGATGATTTTGCTACTGCTTATTGGATAAATATTTCTCAAAAAATGACTAGATTTACTTAAAATGTTTTAATGAAATATATACATGTCTAAAAATTAACATGAATGCTGCGCTGCACCCGGCATGTTTAACCATGATAATTTCAAATATTTCCTTGATAGTTTGTCAATGAGCTGCAGGGAACGTGTAAAGTTATAGGAGAAATTAATAAAGATTATCTTTTTGTATACACACCAAGGATGAGCAAGGGCTTGACGACAGGTGAATCTCTTATCCACATCTACACACATGAGCTGTCGAATGAAGTCCTTAGCTGAGTCACTGATATCGTCCCAATACGGCGAATCAAACTCAAACTCTCCTATAAAACATAATAATATCTCATGACACAGGATCTCATTTAATTCATTCCAGGTACTGAAGTTGCCAACTAGAGTTTGCTTTCTAAACTTTAAATTAAGTTTACTTTACTTTCAATTTGACAAAGTAAAGAACATCAGTTAAAAAATTAAGATATCTTGTCTCAAATTGTGACCGTATTAACCTTCAGAGTTCCAGGCTTAAGAATAGAGTGGTTGAACTTATGTTGTTGCAACAACTTGTTTTGTGTTTTTAACGCCTGCACATTTCAAAATCTAAAAAAAAATGCTTTAGTAGACACGCCACTTATATAAACTTAGACATATAGTACAAATATACAATATATTTAGTTTAACCAATAAGGTTTGCAAAAAATAAATGGCTTTAAGTTTACGTTAAAGGGGTTTATGATAGATAAAGGGTATTAGAACCTTAGGTAAATTTTATGTTGTGATATCTTTGGAAAATAATGAACCGACATTTTTCTGAAGCTAAAGATCTCAAAATACTGTATATTTAAGATGACCCACTTAAGGTTACAGGCACCTCTGAAGAGGTTATTACAATTTATCCTACACTAAACAATCACTCTTATTATATGAATGAATTGTAATTATTAGGGCCATGCAAAACAATATAAAACAGATTACATATAATCATAAGCCCTTATTTTACAGAACAAACTGATATGAATTAATTAGTAATAAATTCTTCAAATGATTTATCTTCTGTGGGTTTTCTCAATTGTTGAGTTCCTTTTACAGATATTTCACCTGTTAAGCCCATTAAATGTATACTTTAAATTCAAATAGGCGTCATCAACAAATATACTACTGAGCAAAAAATCTGGAGGCATTAAGAAAATTTAAACAGCCAAATATTAGAAAAACTCCTGTTACAAACTCTCTAAACCATTATGGGAGAAAATAATTCAATTATTCAGTTAGGTTGTATTGTTAACATCATACCATACTAACCTTTCAATATTTGTGCAAAGAGGTTGGCGTCATTTTCATCATAGAATGGAGGATAACCACACAGTAGAATGTAAGAAATTACTCCTATACTCCAAACATCTACTGCTTTTCCATATGGCTTCTGAGCTAACACTTCTGGAGCTATGAACATGAAAAATTCTCGGTTAGAAAACAGTAATCAAAATATAAGTGCTGGATGATAGTCAATAGTAAAGTGGATTATCAAACAAAAACTATAGGAAATAAAAAAGTATAATACTGACAGTTTCAGTATTGCTAAAAAATTACCGAAACGTGAGCTTGTCAACATGGTAAAGGTAAAATAAACGTAAAAGAGATAGACTGGAAACAGAAATCCAGAAATAAACCACAAACAAATATTACATTATTAGGGGCTATACATATTATGCAATGCTCTTACAGGGGGGGAGGGGTACGATGTAGTAGCATTCCTCTGGGTTATTTGGGGAAGAGGAGGCTCTAGGTCAGTGTTACGTAACTCAGATATTTCAAATATAATGGTAGGAATTTCAAAAATAACTTCAGTTTTATGGAATTATAACAGTAATTTTTTACTTGTTATATTTATTAAACTATTTATTGTGTATTTATGAGATTTATTACACTGTAATCTGTTTTCCTTTAGCTGGGATGATTTACTTTCTTGTTTGAATCTCAAAAATTTTACATACTTAAAAAATGGCAGTGTAAATGTCATTTCTATTTTATAGTTTATCTTATATCATATAATTCTCTTATCCATGTTTTAGAGCATTGTTATTTAAGAATTTGTCATTTTTTATTTTTTATTATTAAACTAATGTGTGATGAATGAGATTTGTTTTGGAAAATCAAAATCAAATCTCATTAAAAATACAACTGTATTTAAATGCTTGCAAAATAATGATTTTAACAAGATTTAACCTTTTTAACATGTAATATGATTATACTATGTAAAATATGAGGGGGGGGTTGAAATGACAACAAAATGTGTCAACTAATATATGTATGGCCCCTTATTAGTTAGTTGAGTAATAATATTAATTACTTGACCGAAGATAATAAACAACATTTGGTGATAAATAAGTAATTTTTAATATAATACTAAATAAATAATATTTTTGCAAAAAATTTATTTATTTGTCATAGTTTATAAATATAAATTTATGGCTCAGGAAAAATGATCTTAGCGTTTAGCAGTTCATTTTCTCATTCAGAGCCCAGTTCATCCTAACAAAGTTTTATTTTCCTTTTGAGAAAATGAGTCAAAAATTTTAATTTTGGGAAAAATGAGAGTTTTTGTAAAGATTTTGTATTAGGTGGTCACTAGTGACTACATAACATTTGCGATGATTGAATCTTATTTAAGACCTTACATTGTAACTCTGTACACTAATTATAAACCAAATTTTAGTTTTACTAATAAATTATAAAGGCTTTAAAGAAGTTACACCACTTTACCTTAAAGCAGATTTTCACTTTTAAATAGTAACTTACACTGCAACCAATAGTGGAATAGTGGTGTAAGTCAGACTTACACAACTTTTACTTAAATTATGACTTAAACCACTTTGCATTAAAATGTATTGTAAACTATTGTAGCTGGCAAAATGGACCAAGATATTTAAGTAATGGGACTAAAACCACTTTGGCTTAAATAAAATTCATTCATGTCCGGATAGGGAAAAGTAATAGAATGTTACAAATGAAATAATTTATTGTTTAAAAAGTAAAAAAGTATAAATTGTGTCTTAAAAAAAAACAAAAAAAACACTTTCAGTATCACTTAAATCGTCCATCATGATATTTAACTCACATAACTCTACTAAACAAACAGTGAGTTTGTAAGTTAGAGTCAAAATAGCTGATTAAAAAATATGATTACAGCTGATTCAACAATATGGTTACAGCTGATTGTACAATATGTTTACAGGCAAAGTGGTTTAAGTTATTACTCTTGAACCACTCAGCTGACAGGATGACAATGAACTTGGTTTCAGGTACAGTGGTGTATGTCAGACTTACACCACATTGGCTTTAACTCTTGGCAATGTTTTGCTTTGAGGCACAGTAAATTTCTGCAATCTCTCGGCAACAAAGACGACTTCGGACTTTCATCTTCTTGCCATAAGATAGAACTGGTTACGGAGAATCCAAATACAGTAGAACCTCGATAGTTTGACACACTGTGGACTAAACGGGTGTCGAACTATTGAAATGTCAAACTATAGGGAGTATATGGAACATTTTAACACAGGGAGTTTTATGATCAGAAAAACAATAGCGTACCGGTATCACAAAAGTATCAAAATCGTGTTTAACTCCTGCAGCGTCTCGAGTGAACTGACTTGACCTACTTACTGGAAAGGGCGGGGAAGGGGGTGGATAGTACGGGGTAGGGGGTAGGAAGGAAGTTATTTATAGAAAAGGCGGTAGCGCATGTTCGCGAAAACAATAAGTGGGCTCCCATCACTGACCAGCGAACCCGTCAAGGACACTATCGGTCGCTGCTACTGTCATGTCATGTCGTCACGGCTTGTGTTGAAGTATACAGACTGTCGAACTATCAAGTCTCGAATTATCGAGTGTCGAACAATCGAGGTTCTACTGTATCGACTTAACTCAATTTCACCAAAACCTGACTTACAACACTTTGACTTTCACCGGTCCATATCATAATTTAATGTAATGGTGATTGTGAAATCGTATACAACTCCTAGTCATTTCCTTGACACAGTTCTACTTTTGTTCTAGAATTTAAATTAATGCAAAATCAAATCTGTATTTCTATGATAGGCTATAACAAAATTCGGCTATTTCAAACATCAAATTATTTTATTTTATTAAAAAATAATTAATTTTCTATTGTACTGTTGGCTGTACTTTATTACTTTTTATGATAAGTGAGGTTTGATTATAAAAATAAAATTCCTCAAAAAGCAATATAATTCTTAAAATAATATTTAATTGCATTTGTATTTTTTAGGTTTCTAGAATTTAGGTAAAATAAAACCCACTGATCCATGTTTCCATTCCTTTAATAAATCCAACTGAATATTTCATAAATATGCTGAATTGATGAAATATTTGGTTGAGTGTTTGCATGGAAAAAGCTTAATAATTTATTAAATAATTCTGGTCAAGTAATTTTGTGTAAAGTCTATTGTATACTATTTCCCTAAACTCATTAGAGCGTATTGCAATCTACAACAAATTGGCATTTTATTTCTAGTTCAGTTTTTAATCCAATAAAGGTTATACATATTTGAAGTGTCTGTTTGTTACATAGTTAAACAATCACATTTAACCCTACACAATTTGTTTGGATTTCCTGGAGACCAAACTCTCTATAATCAACAATAATATATATTTTGTTATGCTAACATTTACCTGCATTATATTACAATCAAACATAATGTTTATGAAATCAAACATCACTATTTATTTTAAACCTGTGGAAACTATAGTATTTGTTATATTATCAAGTAAAAAATTACTATGAATCTATTTTAATAATACCGGGTGTAAAAAATTCGGAAACCCATTTAATTTTGTTTGATTCGTTACAATAAACAATGTACTTTATCCATTGTATAAAGTATTTTTTGACGTTATTAAACATTTTGGATGTACCCCAAAAATGAGAATTTTTGGCACAACTAAAAATTTATAAATGTAAACCCCCTTCAAGTGATCTCTTGTTTTAAAGAGCTAAAAAATAAGATAAAAGGTGAAAACTAGAGATTGCTGTATCTTCCCTAAACAAGATGGCAGTTAGATCTGTTTTAAGGGTCCCCACAATCGACGCTACTAGCCATTCTGAAAACAACACAATTTGACGCTGTGCTGACTATACGGCCCATAGAAGTATGTGTACGGTTGTAAGATTTTATAAAAGTTAAAAATTAAATAAGAAAATAAATAATCCCATATATATATATATATATATATATATATATATATATATATATATATATATCCCTCGCCATAACCCAACACTTGCCAAACCATCAGTCAAGATCTGTGGCGACCCTTATAATAAGTTTTCTCTCCGCCATTTTGGTTACGGTACGTTTCCATTCTGACAAGTTCCGAGCTCAGGAGACGACACGCGTTGTGACGCAGGTTTCACGGGGGTTTTCAGACCCGTTTCCATTAGCACAAACATGACGCGTCACTTGCAACCGGATGTATAAACGGATGTGCCGGGACCGTTTCCAATACCTCGGTGCAACATGTTTCGTGGCTCTTTTTGGCAGCCTAGTGATGTATATATAGTACATATTTACGATTTTACCATTCTTTCTAATATAGGTTTTGTTTTTATTTGTGAATGTAATCAATTTAGAAACAAATACCGATATAAATACATGAAACTAAATGGTTTTAAGAAAATAGAGTACACTTGTTAATTTGTTTAAAAGGTAAACTAAACTAAACATTATTGTATGTACGCAATGAATAAATACAATTCTACCCTGCATGTATACGTAACTTAAAAACTGTACCATGTATATAAACTGTACTGTACTGTACCATGCATGCAAAAAAAACAGATTTTATATTTAATATGGAAAGTTTACAATATTTAAGCCAGAACACGTCTTTGAGGAAACCAGTAAACTACATTCATAGTTAGTTGACAGTTTTTGTACTGTAATATACCGCTTTAATGCAAAAATAATTAAACAAGTTTACTATTGTACAATTAGGATTAGACGCATCTAATATTAATAAAAGTGAAATTAATTATGGTCCCGTTTCAAAGAATTATTATTGAACCACTGTTAAAAAAAGAATAACAGTTGATATTTCAATTGCTGGCGACGGAATTTCCATCCGGTCAAGTGGTTTTGGGCTATATTTGGGCAATGTTGCACCGGGGACAGGTTGCTGGCCGTTTCCATTAACCTAGGGCTCATGTGACGGTAACATGCTTGGGGCAAAACTGTCCGGGACAGGTTTGAGTCGTCTCTTGCGACGAAACCTGCCCCGCGAGGTGTTTCCATTCAAACAACTCGCGGTAACATGTCACTGTCTCTTGCGAAGACTCATGTTGCAACGCGTTTCTGTCCGAATGGAAAGAGACGGCAGTCTCTAGTTTTCACCATTCATCTTATTTTTTTGAGGTCTTTGAAGTAATGGGTCACTTGAAGGGGGTTTACACTTGAATATTTTGAGTTGCCCCACAACGGAAGATTTTTTCAGGGGATATTTGAAATTTTCAATAACGACCACAAATATTTTAACTTGCGCTTATACTGTTACTAAATGGATGTTTATTTGTTTTAACAAAACAAAAAAAGAAATAGACGGGGTCTATAATTTGTTACATCCAGTATATTTCCTTCATTAATAGTCACTCAACCACTCAAGTAGAATAATATTAGTAACTATAGCAGTAAGTAATAGTGAACTACTAGAACTACAGAACCAAAGTTAGTCAAAGTGAACAAAGTCGCAAATATATTATAATGTCTCCACATAATATATCCAAATTTATCAGTCATGAACAGCGAGAAGTACTGTATTTACCTAATCTTTATGATATGGGAGAAAAAAATAGCTCATTGAAGCACACGAAAAACAATGATCAACAAAGAGGTTTATGCTATTATTAAGGCTAATAATAATTTTCTGCCCTCTGACGGACGAAACATTACATAAATCATGCTTCTAATTCTCCCCCTTGAAGATTGTATTTAAAGTTTTACAGGATAAATAAAATGTGTCTTGCAACACTAAAAATTATATTTACACTTATACTGTACTTACATACAAGACAGTAAAATATACTCAAAAGATGGTATAAGGCCTCTAGAGTGTACGCTAGAGTTCAGATGAATTGTAATTCTATTGCTGCCAGGAAAACAAAACATCAAGCTGAAGTTGTTTTTGTAGAGAATATGATTAAACAACTGTATTGTGAAAAAGATGAACTTACCATGCAATCATATCATGTACATCTTAAATTTGAAGATAAATATGGGCCTGTCGCTTGGAATTTGTTGTATGAGATTGTTTCAAAAGAAGTTGAAGACGTAATAAAGAGGAAATATGAAAGAGTTAACAAGAAACTGGAAAACCTGATACATCGAGATAGTACTATTGATGAAACTGGACAGACGAGAAATCAACATGAATTCCAACAACGAGTTATCAACATGACAGATGTGCAGTTTGAGAAAGAAGAAGTCCAAGTCCTAGAATACGGCCTAAAACATAATATTGTCGTCAGCAATAAGAAAGTGAATGATCTGATTAGGTTAGGGATAAATTGATCAATGAACAGGTTAGCTTTGATTCTGGTGGTACTTATCGCAACTTGTTTCCGGAACTTCCGGTAGCCAATAGTATATAAGCTGTTCGCCATCTTGTTTCTGTCATTCTCTTATTGGGCCTGATGATGACCGGTGTAACTGGTTGAAATCGATGCCTTGTACCATTTTTTGTGTATATTTTACCGTCTTGTATGTAAGTACAGTATAAGTGTAAATATACTTTATAGTGTTGTAAGACTATTTTATTTATCCTGTTTTTGTTGTAACAACATGTATTATGCTAATAAAGAAATTATTTAAAGTTTTAGACCCAAGGGAAGAAACGGGTTTATTTTTTCTAAGCACAGTCATCTTTCATTCTACTCCCCACAGATACACCACTGGTCATGAAGAGATTCAGGTAGTTCTATCACTAAAAGTAGCTCAGACAAAGTCAGAAACACACCGTTTATCAAACCTCTATCCTTTAAAGCTCTCTACAATACAACCTCATCAATGCTTCAGGACAATGTTTGATCTGCCTTTGTTAAAAATAAGTACAAAATCTGTTACTCATTGAAAACACTAGATTTTAAGGCACATAAAACCAAAAACTTTAACTTACAATTATCCACAGTTTTCTAATACAGCTGAAATATTAGTAATACATTAAACAGGTATTTTAATAAATCTAATCACAAATCTAATCACATATCTGCTAAGAGTGGAGATTTCTTGAAGATCTAAAATATATTTTAAAAGGGAGAAATGTCATCGAAGCCAAAAGTATGGGCCATTGATGCAACAATTTATTTTCTACCCAGCTAATCAATACACCCAAAATCTGTCTCAATGATAAAATAATAAATACAATTCAAAATTACTTATGCAAGAATGGTATACAAGTTCCCACCCCTTACTACTGTCACTTCTTTGTTTGAAATTTATGGTTGGTGATCATGGTATGTTTATTAATGTTATTGAAATAAAATGCATAAACACGTAAAATCTATTTGCATTGCCATATAGGATTGACTTCTTGTGAAAGGTAGTGTACATTTTGTAGTACTCAGTTTTAGGTCAGTAAATGGCTAAGCATATTTATCCAACCATAATCATAGCACCTGATGAAAGCTACTCTGCCTTTGTCTTGGGCTTGAGACAAGCAGTATGACAGTTATATGTAAACTATATTGAGACATTAAAATATTAAATTGGGCGGGTCACCCAGGAGTGAAAAAAATCAAAATATAGAAAATAAAATATAGAAAAATAATAAATAGTGTTATACTAACTCAATTGGTACTTGATTACTAATATGTTTTTGGCTATATTGGATAAAAAGTTCAACATCAAATTATACACCAATTCATAAGGAACCTTGAAAATTGTAGTTGTATAAATTTGTACTGTAAAATCACGAACCGAGATTTTCAAAGGAGTATTAATGAAAATGTTAATATTCTATGACTGAACCATTAGCATCAGCCGAAGATCATTTACAACTTTACACCTGTGAAACATCTGCTTGACTGCTCGGAAAGTTAACATTTACACATTGTTTGTCTAATGGTGTTTGTTGCTTCTCAAGTGTTGAAAACGGCCACAATTAACAGTCAATACTCAATTCTAATATATTTTATTTTAATCTTTAGTACACTATAAAAAGTAAAATTATTCCATCATTCAGAACAAATTACTTGAGAGAGACAAAAAATGTTTTTGATGAATACATTATCTATTTCAATACATATAGGATAGAATGTAATACATGTTATTTTTATATTTGAATCATTCTGTTAATAGTATTCGCAAAAACATTACAAACAGGGGTAATAAGTAAATTATAAAAACCTATAATATATTTTCACTGTAAAAATAAGGTGTAATCTCTTAACACCCAAAACTAAAATGGTGTAAATTTGAATTCCTTAAAATATTTATTGCATATCATATAGCAATAATTTAATAATTCAGTTTGGTATCAGGTACATCTTACCGCTACTCTGAGAGCTGTGCCATAATGTCTAATGCTGGGTCTGACCAGACGCCAATTATGAGCACTAGGAGTTAACAGGAGAACACTTGCCCCACTCTCAACCCCCTCACTCCAAACACCCACCTTTTCTATATTTTATTCATTGCAATCCATAACAATTCTATTCTATTCATTGAACTAAAAACAGCTAGGTCTGATTGGTTGACTATCTATGATTTCAGAGTCCATTTGCTATCTTGCCAACAACAACCATTCTTAGAAAATAAATAGTTTTAATACGGTGGATCTAGAGAAAATCTAATTTTTAAAATTCTATTAAAGGAAATCATAAAACACAAAATACAAAAATAAAAAACTGACAAAAACTTTCTCCCCTTAAACCCTCTAGTAACCAGTTGACCTACATGTAGCTGATGATGTGTTATTACTATTACTAAAATACTGTATACTTCATTCGCATCACTAAAACTTTACACCTTCATGTTTTAGGCTGTCCTGTTTAACTACTTACCATGGGTTTAAAGTGGGGGAATCTCCCACCCTTCCCTTTGAAAAATTTAGATGCAGACATATTTCTCAATTTCTCAAGAGATCATTGCCAAAATAAGATCAAAAATAAAAAGAGACTTGGATATACAGTGTGATAGGAAGTCCTGGAACGGTTTAATATTTGTTTAACCATTAAAGCTAAAGCAATAAAACATAGTATATAAACACTACTGATAAAAATCTCCTTTTTTGAAGCAACTATGAGTTTTTATCACATCAGGGGGACGGCCCACAAGGAGTAAGAAGAAAATCTTAAATGACAACATAGGTCGAGATTCACCTCAAATTAAAGGTCAAATTAAATTAGTAGAAAACAATGCCGCAAATCTGTTCTCAAACAGCCCACTGAGTCAGAAATGGCAGCTGGCCAAAGTTTATATTTAAGTACTATTAGCGAATATTAAAATTGTGATTATTCCCGATATAAAGGTCCTTTCGAGATCCGGTCTGCGGCAATAACTAATACTATGTAAGACCTTTAAAATGATGTACAATATGATCTATGCCCACCATAAAGTTTTCAAGCTTCCTCTATAAGCTGACCCTCAAGGGAAGTCTGACACATTTTATAACAAGCAAAGACCATATTTATATTTAGGACATAATTTTAAAATATTTTACCTAAGAATTAAAAATATGTTAAAACAGTTTTTCAAGTCGGATGGATTACCATAACCTGAGTTTTGTTCCAATATAGGTCATATAGCCCTAATAAAATAATGTCAATCCATGTACATGGTGAGCAAGTTAATAGCAGTTAACTTATACGTACAAATATCCACAACCTGTCCAGCTTCCCAAGGGTGTTGGGCCCCATGGGAGACTAGGCGTGAGGGGGGGGGGGTAACAATGTTTCCAAAAAAAGTCAGAGTTCTAATAAAGTTTCTTGTCTTATGTTAAACTTTGATGTCCCTCACTGAACTAAATAAATTGAGTATTAACAAATGAAAATGAGGTACATAACTCACCTACATAGCCTGGAGTACCGCAGGCTGTTGCCATTATTCCAGAGTCCTCCATTTTAGAAAGACCAAAGTCACTAATCATTATTTTGCTATCTTCATCAGGACTATAATATAGAAGGTTTTCAGGCTGAAACAAAAAGTTTTAAAATCAGAAAAACCATTTGTATGTTTTGCTATTTTCCCAGTGTACCCCAGAAAAACAAGCAGGTTTGCTGCAACATGATGGGTCTTGGAACAATATGATATCCATAAGACACTAAATAGCTGGTTTGCTGCAACATGATGGGTCTTGGAACAATATGATATCCATAAGACACTAAATAGCTGGTTTAAAGCAAATAACAAAAACACCAGTTTATGACTATTAGACATTTAGATATTATCATAAATACTTTAATAAAAGACTTAAAAATTAGATGAGAAAAATAATATGTGGTAGCTAAATTATTTACCCTTGTATGATAAGGTAAATATTTTTATAGATGTGGGTAATATTTTTCGATATCTTAATTAAATACTTTAGTATGAAGATGCAGAAAGTAGGTCATGTGTCATAATAAACAAATTAAATTTATTAGTATGCAACCATCATTTGGAAAATATAAATAAATGCTCTAGCACTATAACAAAAGATTCAGAACAAGTAACTTGTAGTTAAAAGATTAATTGAATTATACTTAACCTTTTATTTGACAAAAATGAGGAAAAGTTTATGTTACTTATACTGAAAGAAGCAATAAAGTCTGAGTGACTTGATGGAAACTTCCTTTCAAGATGGGTCAATAACCTCATGCCACTTTAAGAGCCATGAATACTTTTATCATGTGTTGTATAAGAAAAAAATAAAATATTTGTTGTATTATTTTACTGTGAATCAATCAAAAGTTAAAATATATTGCAAGTTAATTTGACTGTTCATTCCAGCCTTTTATTTGAAATTCAAATGTTGAACAAGCTGTCACAATATGCTTGTTCTACTCTACAGGGCTAATAATAAAATAACATACTTTGCAAAACTCAAATTCTTTTTAACTATTTTGTATTTATTAAAGTTATTAAGTATAATACATATGTGACGCTATTCTTGAAACAAACTTACATGAAAGAATAACAAAACTTTGAATAAAGATGTTATGGTATGCATACTGTAAACATAATTGTATTTAATTTGAATTAAAATTTGATTTTATAATGCATTTTTATTCCATCTATAGTTATAAAAGTTGATGAGTAAACTACTGAAAGTACTTCAGAAATGTAGAAAAGGCGTTTCTAAAAATTTATATTAAAAATACAGGAATATGGAAAGGTAAAAATGATGTTAAATTGATCAAGGTAGAATCTAAACTAAAGTTTAATTTAGATCTTCCTGCTAAAATTAAATGCAAGCAGATCTTACTAATGCCTAGGAAAACTCTAGCAATATAAAAGTAATCTTTTTAACGTTTTCAATTATTTAATTTCTCCATGGGAAAAATGATTACAAAAGAGTCAACCGAAGTTAACTTATCTACCTTGGTGTGTAAGTATTTACAGAAGAGCTTGTTAACATATCACATTCCTGAATTGGTAGGTGGTTAAAGTGGGAAAGGGACGGCAGTGTCGATGAGAATTAAGAAAACTCATTCAAGAAGAGAGCCTACAAGTTGTTGTGAGGGTAAACAGTGAGGCGAGACGAAGGGTTATGGTGAGAAGGGGAGGGTGGGAGGAGGAGAGAGAGAGAGAGAACGAGAGCGAGAGGTACCACTTCCTGTCACTCGCAACTCGCTACACTTCCGATCTCACTTTTGATTTGACTCCACTTGGCTTAAACTACCTGTCTTCCGAACAAGGCGATCCACTAACAATTGATAAGCTCTACTCTTCACGAAGACACTATAGCTTTAAATTTTTGGTCTCGAGCATTTTTTTTTAAACTCACTAATTTTGGTATAATATTTCCATTATAAAAATGAGTTGATATGTGAAAAAAATTAAACACTCATTTATTAAAACTTAAATACTGAACAATCAAACGTCTAAGAAACAATTGGAAAAACTTCAGGGCAGAGGGAAGGGGGGACATGGGAGAGGAAGAGTATTTACTCCTAAGAGCCATTTAAATTGAAAAATTTTGGAGTAGAGAGGTAATGACCCCAGATCTTCGCACTGGCTACAGTCTAGCTCAATCGTATAACAATTCAAACCCATATTATATTAGTTAATTTAAAATTACAGATTTAAAACTGCCCTATGAGATAGGAGACAATATTTCACCAATAATACTAACCTTTAAATCCCTATGAACTACCCCTTGCTCATGCATGTAATCTACAGCTTCTAGGACTTGTCTGATCAGATCTGAAGCATCTTTTTCAGTGTAAGATCCTTTTTCAACAATTCTGTCAAACAGTTCACCACCGGTAACTCTGAAACAGGATACAAAAAAGTTTACATAATGTCAGATGATTTTGTTGACTTTACAACGGTTTTTTAATATCTACCGGGATAAAAAAAGTTTAAAACAATGTTTTCATTTGAACATAAACACACTTGAACACTTGTTTAAATATACATAGTGCTGAGGCACCCAAAAACTTTGATACACATAATATTCATACCATTTATAATTAGGACCTCGATATCCATTTAGAATCTCTACTCCAACATCCACACCTTCTGATATTCATACTTTGATATCCATAATGTTAACATATGTGTATTCTGTGTATTTTGATATATTTAGACTAACAAGGTTCAAAATTAAAAATATTAAGCTATTTTCACAGTTAAATAAGACGATGTTAGTGAATAAATCCATATTATTGATGAATGAGAGAATGAAGTCTAATCAGAGAATGAGAATGACTGTAGGAGGATTATATACGTGTTAAAACTTATTTTACCGAATCAGAATAAATAATAAAATAAAACCGTGCTAAACTCAGGATTTCTGCTAAAGGATATTCATGTTGTTGACAGTTATTATGAGTACTTATATGAGGGAGCACAATGTCAAAAGATACAATGTCAATGTGTCTATATGCAACAAATATAAAAAGTTACTTGAAAATTACTGAGATTAAAAGCAAAATAATTGTGCACTTTAATCCCTCCATCATGTTAAATTGTCTTTGCTGTCCTTTTAAGAATAATGCATTAGTAATTATTTCAAATAAACATTTGCTAGGAGGGATACTAAGCTTAAATTGCACAAACAGGCTGTTAACACCTAATGTATTAAAACTGGTTTTGCAAAAATTGTTATTGTTATGTGAGCACACAATGATCAAGCACAAGAATAGAAGCACAAACATAGAACCATGGAACCAATCCAGAATCAAGAATAAAGAATATGTATTGTATTTAAACACAATATGTGCAAGTGACAAACTCACAAGTCTATTTACAATTTAAAATTGTGTAATAGTACATTGGAATAAAGTGTAAAATACTGATTGCTTTTAAGTATTTGCGAGCAAAAGACACAGCATCTGCGTCCAGGCAGTGAGTGGACTAAAGGCCAAAATATGCACCCCCTGCATCCAAAGTTTTAAGTTTACCAAACTTAGTTGGGTTTCTTAATATTGCAGCTACGTTATGCGTGGATGTTTTTATCGACAAACCGGCTAGATTGCGAGGATGTGTATCATACAATTATTGTTTTCAGTTATATCCGACAAATTGTGTGCAGATGAGTGCTTGGTATTCTGCTTCAGTTTTGGCCATGCTTTTCAGTTGTGAGTTAAGTTTAAGATATGGACAAAATGTTTTAGTCTACTAAATTATTCATAAAATTTTCTTATTTATTTATTTAATGTAATAGTTGTTAAAATATAATAATTAGAGTCATGTTTAAAAGTAAAACAGCAGCGAACAATGGCCGAGCACGATATTTTAAGACTACGGGTATAGCACCTGACGGGGTAATAACTTCGGCTGCTAGGGGCTGCGCCGCCACGAGTTTTGCTTTACACAAGTTTACTTTACCCACAATGAGCTAAAACTAATAATAGCAATGCAATAAAAATAATTATAAACAAAAATAACAACAAAGTGCAACAAAAATAACAACATTAATAACATCAACAGTGGCTAAAATAAACATATAACATATATTTATAAATTCTTAAAGTACTAATTTCGCAGGCCAAATGTTTGTCAGCAATATAAAACTATGTTTTCCTCTAACCATGTTTTGATCAAGTTTTCAGACTTTTTTTCAGGCCATTCTGGAATTGTATTAAATAATTTAATTTTCATATACAAATGACTCTCCTGGCTTTTTCCAATCTCATTGAAATCAAACAAAGAAGTTTATATTTTCTCACAAAATAACTCTGGTTTTCTTTTCTTATAGGAAATTTAATATAATACTCCTTTAAGTAGTAGTAGTAGTACCTTATTATTGAAGGTTCCATGGTAATGGTTTGTTGTGTGTGAGGTAAAAGGCTCTCCCATAACTTGAAAAATAGAACTAAAGTAGTAGAAATCATCTTTTGAATTTTTATGATTTTTCACCATGGAAGAAGTGATTTAATCACAATTTAATTTTAACTCTATGTGATTTTAATAAGTGATCATGAAAGAATTACATCTAAATTATATTGGTTAAGGTATCATGTCAATCCAGGGCCATGGTATATTTAAAAGGGAGGGTAGCAATTAATCAATGATTTATGTTAGTATTACAGAAAGCATTATTTTAAGACTATTCTCCAGCATTATTAAATACTGTAATGAACTAAGCATCAAACACCCAAAGTAATAATTATTATTAGCTACAGTAATTATTCCAAACAACGGTCTGTCTCAAACTCTTGTAATACACAAAGGAATATTGTGTATCACTGACAATAAAATAACATATAATTTATTATTTATATTTTAAATTCATAACTATTACAATGAAAACAACCTTAACCAGCAGTTAAAAATAATTTTGATACCTCAGCTCTATTAAGTGCAGCAACAGGGTCAAAAATGAAGTAAGTACATACAAAATCTATTCAAGAAGGGAAAATTTAAAAAAATATTTTATTAAGTTATTGTTAATATATTTATTTGATATTAGTACAAAAAAATTTTACAAATCTTGAGAATTAAAAATATAAAGTTATTGGATCTCTACAAATACATGTAAAACCCTTTAAAAATTATTTATAGTTTATTTTCTAGCTTCCAAAGTTCAGACAAGTCTGAAGTTGGCAAGTTGGCACAGTTAATCAGGAAAGTAAACCGCTCCCAAATTGGAATATTGAACCTTAACATAACACAGAAAGAGAGTTTTTAGAAAATACACTTTAAAAGTCTGTCTGCTAAAAAGGCGTCATTAAAGTCTTCTTTTGGGGCTTTAATTTCCTATTGCTTTTAATGTGTCAACGAATATAGTAATCGAGTTATTGGTAAAATATTAATGGTAAATTATTTAATATATTTGTTGAGTTAACAATCAGACTGCAGATATAAAAACCAAATATCTTAAACAATAGTAAAGGATTGCATAAAAAAATAGTGTAATATAGCAAACGTTACGAATTAAACACAAAACATGGCAGTTGAATATACAAAATTGAATCATATTCTGTTCTGACAACAGAATTTTTTGATTTATTTTATTTTATTTACTAATTATTTTATATCATTTTATAAACCGTTATTTGATTATCAGGAGTATCACATTCTCCATGTAAAGATATATTCAAATAATTTTATTTTGGGTATTTGTACACTGCATAGTACTTTTATTGGTATTTATCAATTAATGAACATTGCAAAACAGTATTGTTAAGAAATAACATATTGGGTTGTCCCAACCAGTACTTTTATGTACATCTGCATTGCCTCCTCTGCTAACATAAAACAGTACTAAACCAGTGCCACTACCTTCACATCTCAGGCAATATTTCCTACTGAAGGGAATGTTATCCCTTATTACTCCAAACATGCAAGGAATCAAAGGTAGATCGAGGAATAACTGTAATATTAAATGTGACATCAGCTTTTTTATTAAACAAATTTGTAACACTTTATACAGTCATTCTGATTAAATTCTATCAGGCCGATTTTCATGATTATTTTTACATATCTTCAGTGGGTTCACCCCAATGGCTTTCAAAGTTCTCATGTTAATCTAATGGGGAATTTCGTTAACATCCAATAATTACTTAAAACATATGATCTTTAATCAAGAGAGCTCATTTGGTTTGCCAAAGAGAGCTAATATTTTAACATGTGTTTACAAATACAGTGTGTAAAAAAAGTCTGTCCCCCCCTTTAATTTTTTTGTTTGTTAAAACTAACAAACCGCCTTTGGGGAATGATAATAACTTAACCCAAAGTATCTTTTGACGTTATCGGAAATTTTGAGTGTCCCCCAAAAATGGGGGATTTTGGGGGCAACTCAAAATTTTCAAATGTAAACCTCTTTTGAGTGACCCCTCATTTTAAAGAACTTTTAAAAAATAGGCGAATGGTGGAGGTTGGAGGTCTGTAACGTGTTTCTATCCAAAATGGCAGCTTGTCAAAGTTTTGAATACAACTCATTCTTGAAACCTGGCGTCTAAGACTTTTGGAGTTTTAATTTCACCTTTGGTGACTTAAAACTGGAACAACTCTTGAGGCAATGCTCTTGTTGAAGAAATGCTATTAAAATGAAGAAGTGGAATTTTTTGGTAATATTTAACATTTTGAGAACCCGCAAAATTGGGGGATTTTGGGGGCAACTCAAAATGTCCTAATATAAATCCCTTTTTGAAGGGGTTGAATTTACTTTTAACTGTCACCCTTCGCCTAGGTTTAAAAATCTCTTTAAAATGAGGGGTCACTCAAAAGGGGTGTACATCAGAAAATTTTTAGTTGCCCCCAAAATCCCCCATTTTTGCAGGACACTCAAAATTTTAAATATCAGCAAAAGAGACCACTTCTTCATTTAATAGCATTTCTTCAACAAGAGCATTACCTCAAGAGTCGTCCCAGTTTTAAGTCACCAAAGGTGAAATTAAAACTCCAAAAGTCTTAGACGCCAGGTTTCAAGAATGAGTTGTATTCAGAACTTTGACAAGCTGCCATTTTGGATAGAAACACGTTACAGACCTCCAACCTCCAACCTCCACCATTCGCCTATTTTTTGAAAGCTCTTTAAAATGAGGGGTCACTCAAAACGGGTTTACATTTGACAATTTTGAGTTGGCCCCAAAATCCCCCATTTTTGGGCGACACTCAAAATTTCCGATAACGTCAAAAGATACTTTGGGTTAAGTTAATATCGTTTCCCAAAGGTGATTTGTTTGTTTTAACAAACAAAAAAATTAAAGGGGGGGACAGACTTTGCTTACACACTGTATGTAAGTAATGCATTTACAAGCAACTCAGTAGCTATATAAGGTGTCTATAAGGTGGTAGATTGATAAAGAAGCTATAATTTTGAGTGAAATAGATATGATATGCATGCTATGTGTTATTTTAATGATAAAACTTTAAACTTTATATGGTTTGCTGTTAACTTTATAGCCCATTTACCCACAAAATGAATTTATATTAGAGGTTTTTAAGAAACACATGCGTAATTATCTAATTCTTTCTAGTTTGCAGTGTTTCCGAACCCTCTCTGAAATGTTCTGAAAGTCTTGGAGTCAAATAAAAAATGTCATGTAAACACAAATGGTGTTCATTTTAATCCATATCCCGTCTTTGTTTGTGTGTTTTTTTTAAATTACCTAGTATAAATACATCATAATACCAATCAATCGGGACATTGATTTGAAACTTGGCACAGTAGTTATTCAGGTTACAAGCTGATTTGAAATAGAACTTTAACTACAAATATTTTACTCTATAACTGAATTATTTTTACAGTGCCCTGCATGAAAATCGTTTGCGTATGTAGTGGAGGAAAAGGCTGACCCCACCACGTCTTCTGGCCATGTGAAAGTGTAACTCTACCTATTCCATTATGCTATAATTTAAACAAGAAAAACTCAGCAGTATTGAAAATCAAAATAAGGAGTAAGGTCTTTCATAACGTAATGGAATGGTCATTACGACAAAAACTTTCTTTTTACATTACACACAGCGAGGCTGGCTAAGGATAGTCAGTCGGTCAGGCAAGGGAGGGTTGGTCTGAGAAAATTGTATCCTATATTAAAACGTATAAAAAATAAATAAATAAAAAATAAAAAATGTGTTAAAATTAACCATCATATTAACTCCCTATAACTGTATTTTAAACCGATACAACTCATAATCAAAAAGCACAGCAGTTAGAAACATTTGATATTGCACTCTGGTAGGGAAAATATCAACATTTTCAACTTTAAAGAGTATGTTATCTTCATTCATAAAAACTGTGTTATATTTTGAATTAAAAAAAGTATACACCTTTTGAATGAATTGCCGTTGTTAAACGGAAAGTACTTTTTAGTTTACCATTAGAATATACATAGGTACATTGTATAAGTGTATAGTACTGCAGTTTTGTAATTATTTAAGTTATTAATTACTAAATTTTTAAACCGAGATTTATTTACAACTCGCTACTTCAAGAATGCTAATTATGTTTTGTATCTTAACTTATGGAAACTTCAAAATTTATAATCATTAATTATTAAAACAAATATGTTCAGGCAGAAAAACACGTGTGTTTGCTACTGGGGAACGTGTTTAAAGTATAAATACAACTTTTGAGGGAAGAAGTGCGAATCACTATAGTTGATAAATTTGCTCCGGCATTATCATTAAACTATGAATTTTCTATTTTCAACATCGACTGATGCTGCAGAGCAGCACAGGAGTCTCTAGTATTGTTTTAGGTTTTTCTAAGGAATTAGTTATAACATTGTTTACTAAATGTATTTGGTTAAAGAAAAAAAATTACGTAACAATAATTTAAAATTAGCTGTGTTGCAAAATGTAAGCCCAGGTCTAAACTAAACTAAAATTGTTAGTTTTGAAGCTAGTTTTAAATTCACCAAAGAGAATTGTCTGTGGTATTATTTAGTGTGAAAGTCGTGAAAAAAGGGACAAAGAGATTTTTTTAGCCTCAGTTGAATGAATAAATGAACGAATGAAAATATTTTGTTATTGAGTCGAACTTAGGACCAGAGATGGTCCTTGATACAAATTGATGTTAAAAGGAAAACTAATAAGCTACTACAGAGACAAAATAATTACAAAAAGGAAAATACATATTTAATTTACATTCTCCTTATATTCTCAGTTAAAGGATATATAATTTCAACTAGCTGGTCTACTAAGTCACCTTTCTTGTGTGAGAAATAGGGCTCTGTGTAGGGCTGAATGCTAGTTATTTGTTATAAAAAATATTGTTCTTTAAATGAGATGAGGTTTTTATACTTAATTTAATTTCTTCTTTCTTTTTTTATTCAAACATAGATATACAGAAATACGTTAGAGAGAGCTAGGTTGGGAAAGAAACACAGCAAATGAAAATAACAGATCAGAATTTTACATGAAACATTTTATTAATGAGATTAAGTTATATTTTCATTAGGTTAACCTTTGAAATCCAAATTTGTGAACAATTGCACTCATATTATTTAACTGTCATTTTAACACATTTTAAAGTGAAAAGTCAATATTACCGAAGGTGTTATGGGAATATTTGAGCTTGGCACCAAACTAACTTCACATTTTTATGTCACTTGATGAAAAACACTCAACCCAATAATGTTTAAACAGGATACAATAAATTACGTCTCACAACACTAGCAAATATATTTATACTTATACAAGACAGTAAATATACACCAAAGTTCCACCTTTCTTTTTTTGTCTTGTACCATATTTTATATATACTTACCATCTTGTATGTATGAACAGTATACATGTAAATATATTTTCCAGTGTTGTGAGACGTAATTTATTGTATCCTGTTTAATTGTAACTACACGTATCGTCCTACTCAAAAACTTGTTTCCAATAATTTTTGTTTCGGAATTCATTTTTGTATTTGACAATTCCCTCTTTCAATTTATCATGTCAAGTTGGTATTTTACCAATTTTCAACTAACAAATTTTTAGGAGTAGTGAGCTACCTAATAATCTCTTCCCATTTGATTAAAATCTATAATGTCGCTATGGACATTACAGGTATCAAATCCTTAACTGCTTGAAGTGAATTTGGAGATACTGATTTGCTAACCATTAATCACATTAGCATGATGCCCAGCCGGGTATGCTAGGTCTTGAGGGGGCCACAATAACTTCATAATTCAAAGAGCATATCCAAAGTTTATAAAATTTGGTGCATAGGAATGGGACAGATCCAGTTTCAACGAGGAACTGAAGCAGTCAGTTTGACATAAAGAGTTTTTTAGTCAAGAGGGTTTTTTTATGAGCAATTCAATACATAAAAGTGTTTGTTTTAGTATTTTTGATATGCACGTTTTAAGCACTTGAATTACTCTTGCCAGCAATTAAATCACGACACAAAGGACACAATCAGTCCCAACTAAAAAGGTGGAAACTTTCCTATCTGTGGTTTACTAAATCAAGAGAACCTCCAAATCTCAATATAAGAAAACCCAATCTTCCCTAACCCGTATCCTTCTGACGGAACCCAGTAGGCTTAAGTAAAATATGTGTATAGTATAATATTTAACTGACTACAAAAACTGCATATTTTAGTTCAAACTAACACGTAGGCTACACTCCATCCCAAAAGCCTCAGTAACTTTCTCTTTGTGAATAACAAAGTGTTCAGTGAGCATGAAATAGCTCCTTTTTAAAATGTGATCTTTGTGTGACAACTATTGGCAGTGGATTTCTTAAAGTGGACCTTTATACTTTAAGGTAAGCCTGCTATCTTATCCCTACCTCAAAATAACATGGTATAGTGTAATATTTCTGTCACCTAATTATAAGAAACACGTTAAATTAGCAAATTGTTAAATTTACCTTTTGTAAACATATTTATCTACAATGTTAATGGTTAATATGTAAATTTTTGTGGCACCGATTTCTGGGATATGTGGCATCGTAGAATTATGAAACTTGGCAAAATTATTTAGTACTATTAGGAGATGTGTCGAATGTAAATAATTTTGTGTTTGGGTGTGTAGGGCTATGCCCTTTTGGCTTTAAAAGTTTACATTTTATCCTTAAGGGAACGTGTGTCCTGCTTTTCGTTACGCTTTTTATTTAAAAACAGCTGACATTCAAATAAATATGTAGCACAACAGCAAGAACAGATAAAATATTGCTGACTACTGAAATTGTAACACCCTTCTCTTATCCGTTTTAACTCCACATAAAAAAAAATTAAACCAGTTTGTGAGGCTGGGAGAGTAAAGGACGGGGAGAGTCTAATGCGGAGAGGGTTCAGGCATAAATAAAAAGACTACTGATTATTGGAATATTAACACCTTTCTGAAATCTGTTTTAACTCCACATTAATACTCCATAATTACCTGGTGGTGAGGGTGGGGGGGGGGGGTTGAAAGATAGAGAGAGACATGATGGCAACAGAACCCACTAGGTGTATTTTTTCCCCAAAAATGTTTGAGTATATATTCAAAAGATATTTGGTCAAATTTTGACCATTTCGACTCTAGTTACCATTATACATTAAAAAATGTATGTAAAGATTATAATAAGTTGACTGCAGACAACTAGCCTTAGAAACTACTGCAGTCAATTTTTATAAAATACCCCTAAAAATGTATAGCCCCCAAAAAATACATCCTCTTAAATATTCTATAAAATGTCCCCCCTCCTTCCATAAAACAGCCCATACATTTACAGTACAAAAAAAATAGTTATAAAAAAAGAAGTTAAACACACAGACAATTGGGTATTATCATTTCCTTTGAAGAAGGGGGAGGGGAGGTTGTGGATCAACATATTTTTATTATTAATTTGGGAGGCTTACTGTCAACTCCCAGAACTTACATATTTCTAAAAATTACTTTCCCTCTAATAAATAACTTTTATCAATGGTAAGATGGCAATAAATGATAGGCCCAAAACAGGACATAAAATAAATGGGGCAAGGGGGGAGGGGTTCCCCTACCTGGAGGTCCATGACAAATTTGTAAATGTCAAAGGTTAAAAATGTAAAAACCACAATTAAATTGAACAACAGGTAACTGAATAAAGAATATTTTTTACAACAGTAGAACAGAGGAATTTTTTGCTTCTAAAACATGTGAATTGACCTCTGTGAGCCGTCTCTTAAGGCATCGTCGATGCAGTGACAAGGCAGACTTAACTAAGTAACCAGCACTCACCAGATGAATTTTTATGCGGCGGTTAAAGTGAATATTCAACAAATCTCTAGAATTGAAATTTTTAGTGGAAGTGAATTCTTATAATACTGTGTTGTAAAGATAAGATAATTTTATTGCTTAGACAATGTTTACATTGCATTAGCATATACAAAATTTTAAAATATTATATTAATATGTAAAAAAAATCCTTGGATTTAATTTGTATCTAGGTTTGTATTAACACATTGGATGCGGAGGACGATAATTCCCGCCCTCTAATTAACATTGAAACTTATGTGATTTTCATATTTAAACATGTTTGTCAGCATTGAACGTGTTAAGAAATTTTTACTTGTAACCCTAACCTTTTATCACGTTCAGTGCTGACAAACATGTTTAAACATGAAAATCACATAAGTTTCAATGTTAATTAGAGAGCGGGAATTATCCTCCTCCGCATCCAACGTTTTAATTTGCCTCATTCTGCAAGAAATTTTTGACATTCTTTTTGTACACTTTCTAGTCAATTGTGACTGGAATTAGGAGGTTGGGACCATGTCTAACATTATGTAATATTTTTGGAGTCGTAAACAGAGAAAAAATTAAAAGTGTCGTAAAAATTAAAATTAAAAACTCATAAGCAAGTGTTAGTTATAAAATAGTGTTTGGCCAAAATTTTCTTTAAAATGGTTGACGTATGTTTTCCATTGATTGGCATAAATAGAACATTTTAGGAATCCGAAGGGAGACCCTTTAAAAGCATGATATAACAGGACAGTCTCGCTCAAAAAGGGATTTATAGCAAACTTAGTCAGTGGTAATAAGTTTATTGAATACGGCCTAAGAAAATAACATACCAAACTGCCATTCTTAGAGTTCATTCCATTACCCTTGCCAATTAACACAGGGCGAGTGACCTGGATCATGGCTCAACATTCATGTTTAACATTAATGATTTTAATGTTTAAAAATGTTTAACGCAGCAAAAGAGAGCAGCTCTTCTGACACTGGAGATCCACCAACCCTCCCGAGAAAGCATGCGGAGGTATTTACTATTTGGTTCATAATCTGGCATTCGGTGTTCTCACAGAGTTGGTCGAAGAACCGGTCCCCGTTTAAACTTCCATCGGTTGCATCTATCTATATCAGTGTGATTCTGTTTAGTATGGTCCAATCCTTAGACGGAAGATTCTACCAGTTATCCTCAGAGCAGTTGGGTCAGCGTGTGCACTATCGAATATGTGATGGCATATTCTCAGCTGTCAAATATGAGGCGTGTTTTCAAGTAAGTAACTGGTAGTTTTAAATTTTGCTGTTGTAGTGCTGCGGTTGGCATTCCTGAAACCTGTGCTGTGTACTTGGATCTATCGGCAAGCCTGGAACACCACTAGGTCAAAAATTGACCAGGTTTATGTTTGTTTGTAAGCATTCACATTGGCGCAGCCGATTGAGAATCCTGCCACCTATGAAGTATGTGCATGCCTATTCAATTTCTAAGTGTTAACAATGTGAAAAAAGCTGAAATTCATTAGCAGATTAGCAAAGTGTATGTCAAAAACATAATGAGCAATGGTATGGTTCGCAAATGAATTAGAACATCAAAAGATGGCCACCCGAATGTTCATGATAAGAAACGAAGTGGACGATCATCTGTCATTACTGAAGAGTTGTTGCCGAAAGTTGATCAAAACAGAGAAAGAACACATGGTTTCTGATTTTGATATTATCTTATGAGTTTTCCATAGTGTCAAGAAGTGTTCTTTATGCAATTGTCACTGAACGACTAAATTATCAAATGTTGTGCTCATGGTGCAAAAATGTTAACTGATGTGCACACAAGTGCAGTGGCGGATTTAAGCAATTGCCGCCTAAGGGCTATTAGGAAATTTGCCGCCCTCCCCCCCGCTATATAATCTTTGTCCTTTTCGCCACCCAGGTTTACCCACATGTTATATATATCTTGTTTGGTTATTTTGTGATAGTATCTAAAGAAGTTACGAATTAACTGAATGAATAAGTTTAAGAAATTTCTTTTATTTCCTAGTTGAAAAATCCAGTAAAATAATGTATAATTGACATGATTCACATTAACACAGTTTAATATTCAATATAACCTACTCCAATGACAATCAGCCCTAGAGACAAATGTTGGTGTTAAAAGCAGTAAAGCAGTGCTAGTGCTACTTTTAATAACAAGAAAATCCTTCAACAAAGGCCTGAAAATCCCTTCTTATACTTAATAAAAACATTAATTTTTACACCAACGCATTGACTACTGACAATTATAATAAATAACCTATAAATAAGATATGATGACACTGTAGCGTTCGGACCATTAGCCTCAAAATTCGGACTATTTTAATCCTCAATTAGCGCTTTTCAATACAGTTTTTCAGTCATTTTTTAATTTATACTTTTATACAAAGAATTGTTTATATGTTTTAGACGATCAAAATATAAAATTAATTGATGTAGGCCTAATCTTCATAAAACTCTACACATTTTCAAACACTTCTTCTAGTTTCACTTCCGTGATGTTGTAGATCCAATGAATTAAAATATAATACTACAGGAGTCACTACTCTCTGACAAATAACCTTCATAAAGCGTGCCGTCATATTTGGTATTTTGTCCTGTTGAGGTGTCAACTTGATGGTGGGACGGTGTCATTCGACGTACAAGGCAGCTTGTTTTCAACACTATTTCCAAAGCTATAATAAAAGGGTGTTTTAATTTAACACAAATCATAACTTTGCTTTGAGATAAACAATAAAATTACGTATAAAATATGTCTTAAGATTATAAAGTTAAGTTTACCATCATGATTTGCCTAAAATGCGGCACGATATTAATTTAAAGACTTCAATTATCACGGTTTTTCAATTAATGAAATTGGAGATTTTGACACCGTCCCACCCAAAAAATATATATAGAGGTCTCGCCTGGAGTAAAACACTGCAGCCTACATGCTGACCACCATTTTGACCCTCTGTCAACTATGCTCCCATGGCAACAACCAATCAAATCCTTTCCTTACAAATTATGTTATTCTTTATTTGTCTTTGGTCAGATGTTTTGTTTAAAAAAATATCCTCCAGAATGAACGATTATGTGTGGTAGCCTTTGATGGTAAGTATAAGACGGCCAGGGTTGCCACTTTTAGGGTAATTACTCTTTTTAGGGTAATTTTACTGGTCTTAGGGTAATTTTAGGGTAATGGAGTTTTTAGGGTAATTTTAGGGTAAAATCTAGAGACCCTTATAATTTAAATTTAGATGTTTTGGCAATGTAAAATGTTTTTTCAGGAATTAAAACATTTACATAAAGTGCTGGGTAAATTAAAAGTACTATAAAAGATATATAACTTGCATGTACATCGTATATCTTATTGAGTATTAGACTAGAGATTCTTGTAATCACAAAGTACACAAAGTTTAATTTTCGAACAGATAAAATTGAGACACATTATGTTATGTGTCCAAAATTGGGCATAACATAATAATATAGAATACCCTAAACAGTAAAAATATATCGGGTTAATTTGGTTAAATATAGGTTGTTAGATTTACAGCGCTGTTGTAGAAATTATTTTGACTGAAGATTGTCTCTATTTTGACACATATTTGTATGAAGGAGCTAAATTGTATTTTATGCCTGTGAAATCCCCATAGTGACCCATGGGTGAGCCACGTGAGCGCACATACAAACATTACAACAAGGCATAACATGTGTAAATTTGTGTGATGTAGTGTTGTATTGCAATGAAACCTATTGATCTAATCAAATAGTAATAAGATGACAAACCTTATTATAAAAAAATAACATTAACACATTTGTACAACTGAAATAAGTTTATAAAACAACAAAGTACTAAGTACTACCAGTCCCGACAACTGTTAATGACATTTATCAGCAAGTTTCTATTATCAGTGATACCAGCACATTAAGTATAGATAGCACTGAATAAAAATATTACAACAGATTATTTATTTGAATTTTTTAATACATATTTCGTTTTATGTGTAATATAGTACCAAAGACGAGTAATAAATGCTATGCTACCTTACTTTGTATGCCTTAATCATGTTTTAAAACCAATCTCGAGTGTATTTTAAGCGTTTATAGAAGAAAATCAACTCTTAGGGTAATTTTAGGGTAATTTACAAAAGGTTTAGGGTAATTTCACCACACGTTAGGGTAAAATTTCATCTACCTGGTGGAACACTGAAGACGGCTGAAATAACTTTCTTTGTCACCTTGAGTTTGAAAATGAAACCACAATATCATTGTAGTCTAAATTTTGTTATTGTCATCTCAAATTCGATTGTTGCAATATTTCTCATCCGTGTGCCTTGGTCATTATTGATATTGTGTAACAAATAATTGTAATGCTATGCGAATGTATAGGTAAACTTGGAAGTCCGTGAGTTGGACCATAGATTAAGAATACCACAAGGAGTATGTTTAATCTATGGTTGGACGTAGTCATAGTGGCGCAGTGCCTGATGTAGTTCGTGGCTTGCCGCCCTTTCTCTGTAGCGTAATCGTGTTGTCGCTAGTACGGATGAATGACAAATGAATTATGACTGCTTTGAGGAACTGCAGTGTGAGGGTTACATTACATTACATACATTAGTCTCAGTAGTATTACTCTAAGTACCTTTACCTTTAAAAGGGCGGCAGACCGTCATTGTAATCAGTTTTCGTCAAAATGTTCCCCGTTTCAACATTTCTTTTCTAAACAACTTATTAATTTTCTGTAAATTTGCCGCCCCTAAAAACTTGCCGCCCTGGGCTACAGCCCCTATAGCCCCCCCCCTAAATCCACCACTGCACAAGTGTTTAGGGAGTGTGTTGACTTTTCTTTAAGAGGCGGAAGGTGATGATTTTTAAGCCGATTTGTCTTAGGCGAAGAAACAATTCATGACGCTAGAGAAGTCAAACACTTCGCCATACACTTCGCTAATCTTCTGTTGAATTTCAGCTGCTTTCACACCATAACACTTCAAATTGAATCACAGCACCTACTTCACAGTCGGCGGGATTCTCAATCGGTGGCGCTATTTTAAATGCTCACAAACAAATGTAAAAATAGTTGTTTTTTTTTTCATAATGGCGTCTCAGGCTTGCCAATAGATGCAAGTACACAACATAGTATGAGGAATGCCAACCGTAGCACTGCAACAGCAGAATTAAAAACTATACTAACTTTAAAAACGTGTACCAAGAAAAAGGCTTGAGTATGCAGGACTTTTGCATTATTCTCCCAAAGTTGTATCAGCTAGATGCTCAATTATGTTTTGGTGATGGCTTCTAAACATCACAGAGCCATCCAGCGTAACTTCCAAGTCCTGAGACCATTCATTATGGCCAAACGGAAAACCACTAATGTTTACTTAAGGTTATAGTTGGCAAGTCTGTGGTTCAGGTGAGATTAGTAGACTTCTATTTTTGTGGGATTTCAACTTAGTCTCCTTGATCTAAAGTGACCTTTTAGGATAGCAATAAGGTTAATTAAGATAGTCAATTCCAATTTTTTTATTTCAAAGCCAATTGAATTTTTTAAGAGATCACATGCTTTTAACTATTGGAATGGTCCAATCCTCTCTTATTTTTGCAGACCCCAGGGAATTGAACCCGTGACCCTTTAAACCAAAATATTATAGTATTTAGCCGTTTAGTATTTTTCTTAAGACATTGTATTCAGTGGCTAGGACAATATCGTCAGCGTAAACTTGCGGGGTTTAGTTAATAGAATATTGGCAGTGTCAATGTTAAAAAAGGAGAAGGGTCGGTACAGACCTTTGGAAGCCCATCATTTAGGTCTCTGAAAGAACTTCCCTCATTTTTTAGATGGTTTAGGATAAGCATTTCACTAAGAATTCTATCTACATGACATAAAAGAAAAGGTTAAGAAAATAGTTAAGAGGTAAAAAATACTTATTTTGATAGCAACACAGCAGACACACTGCCTCCATGTCTGCTGATTCCCATGACCATATTTCTTTTTAAATTTTTATACTACAGCTGTTTTATAAATTCCTAGTTAAGAATTTCAGAATAGCATAGATATAGTAATAATTATATTACAGTCACTCTGAAATGTATACAGGCTGTAAATTTTCTGGAATAATCTTGCTACAGTCATTTCCTGGCTTTAAAACTGCAAGATCTTTTGAAAGATGTGTCCAAACGTGACATTTATATTTAAAAATGTGATGAACCATCTATTGATGATGGACCTGGTGTGTGAGGAAATCAAGGTTTCATCTAAAAGCCTTCCTGATGGGAAATAGCCAAATTTCCTCTTATGTAATGGGTCTCGAGATCTCTAGCAGTGTCTGTCAACTCCTTTTCATTACATTTTTACAGGACTCATTTGTCAAACAAACAGATAGTGAGATGACTTACAGCTCAGCTATCACAGGGATCAAGTGAGATTCTACGTGCGAGAGTCTACCAAAGGAAAGACTGCGAGAGTCTACCACAGGAAAGACGTGCGAGAGTCTACCACAGGAAAGACTTGTGAGAGTCTACCACAGGAAAGACGTGCGAGAGTCTACCACAGGAAAGACGTGCGAGAGTCTACCACAGAAAAGACTTGCGAGAGTCTACCACAGGAAAAACGTGCGAGAGTCTACCACAGGAAAGACGTGCGAGAGTCTACCACAGGAAAGACGTGCGAGAGTCTACCACAGGAAAGACGTGCGAGAGTCTACCACAGGAAAGACTTGCGAGAGTCTACCACAGGAAAGACTTGCGAGAGTCTACCACAGGAAAGACGTGCGAGAGTCTACCACAGGAAAGACGTGCGAGAGTCTACCACAGGAAAGACTTGCGAGAGTCTACCACAGGAAAGACGTGCGAGAGTCTACCACAGGAAAGACGTGCGAGAGTCTACCACAGGAAAGACGTGCGAGAGTCTACCAGAGGAAAGACTTGCGAGAGTCTACCACAGGAAAGACTTGCGAGAGTCTACCACAGGAAAGACGTGCGAGAGTCTACCACAGGAAAGACGTGCGAGAGTCTACCACAGGAAAGACGTGCGAGAGTCTACCACAGGAAAGACGTGCGAGAGTCTACCAGAGGAAAGACGTGCGAGAGTCTACCACAGGAAAGACTTGCGAGAGTCTACCACAGGAAAGACGTGCGAGAGTCTACCACAGGAAAGACGTGCGAGAGTCTACCACAGGAAAGACGTGCGAGAGTCTACCACAGGAAAGACGTGCGAGAGTCTACCACAGGAAAGACGTGTGAGAGTCTACCACAGGAAAGACGTGTGAGAGTCTACCACAGGAAAGACTTGTGAGAGTCTACCAAAGGAAAGACGTGTGAGAGTCTACCACAGGAAAGACGTGCGAGAGTCTACCACAGGAAAGACGTGCGAGAGTCTACCACAGGAAAGACGTGCGAGAGTCTACTACAGGAAAGACTTTTGAGAGTCTACCACAGGAAAGCTTTAAGCAAGAACCAAACCAGAGTCAGGCGATGCTAAGTTAATTTTTATGGATAAAGTCATATTTGGATGACAAATTGTTCAGAGGTGTGGTTTATATAGGCAGTGTGGTTTTCATTATTTCATGAAGAGTGAGATCATCAAAATGTTTTTTAGTTTATCCTACAAAAGTTTAATTTTAATTTTTTCTCAAAGGATTTTTTTAGTAGAAAAAACTACAGTATTTAGTACTTAACTCTTTGATGAGGCTTGAGTTCAAATCTTGCCAGTTATTATATTTTACTTTAATGTAGCTGGTCGAACCTATTTTTTAAATTTAAATCAATAGTCTATTATAATGTAAAATACATTTAATATATGAAGGGTGTCAGGTGAAACTGAATTTAGAATTTATGATCCTTAATCAAATATTTGTTAATACTATTTTTCAAATAAATATTGTTCTTGCAAACATTTTCAAAATGTTTTAGGCCTAATTTAAAAGTATAACCCTTAATACACACCTTAATTAAAAAATGACAACTTTTTGTAAGAAACCCTTAAAGCTGTCATATGAAATATTATAGCCATTGTAATTTTTACCTAGAACAATATATATTTCAACAATTGTGTTATAATGTAATATTCATAGCCTATTTTGAAACCAAATTAAATTCCTGCATTTGCCATTGACTAATCTACAAAGGCAGTATAGTAATATATCTTGTTTATATTATTGTTTTTGACGTTGTCCATTCTTCAAAGAAAAATAACAATACAAAATTAGTATTCTGATTCCGATGGTATTTACACAATTATTTGTTTTGAATTATTTAGATTACTGTAATATTTTACTGTGTTTGATTTTAAATTTATTAAAAACAAGAGAAACTACGACAACATGTTTTAAGATAGCATTTAATTTTTAATTTGAATTGATTTACATATAGGTATCTTTTTTCTTTTGATATTTTAAAAATTTACGTGGAATTCGGTAAGTATACAGGTTTCCTGCAACTCGGATATAATGTTTACATTATAAATTCCATTCTTATTAATATTTTTAGATTTTTAAGGTTAACAGAACTTATTAAAAGTTATATTATTTTTATATTTACAATGCAATATTAATATCCTTCATATTGTATATTATATTTAGGTACATTACAATAATTATTTACATTATAATATTATATTTAAAAAAAATAAATGTGCACCTGAAAGGAAGTTAACTTTGATTATATGAAAAAAACAATTAAACTGAGGAGGGTTGAGGTGAAATTGCAATTAAAATTGAGTCAAAGCGACACTGAGTCATTTGCTTGACACTTTAAACAGTATTTTTTTGCTTTGTTTTTATCTCTGGGAAACATGAACGACTAAAATAATTAAAATTTATTTTCTGTTATTTATTTTATCAACTTGTAAAAAATTTAATAATTACAAATTATACAGAAAAATATGGCAACCCGATTTGTTATATATATTGTTTTGGAATCCACATATTACAAGATCATATATTATTATAATAATACTTCTGCTTCAACTAAATCCATCACAGTTTCAGATTAAACTTTTTTTTTGTTTTTTTTTAAATTGATTTTTTCTACTTCAACTCTGTGCATCAACAAGCTATTTTTTTCTAAAATACATTTTTTTTAACAGTGGTTTACCTTTTTATTCTCAGAATAATTTCATGGAAATGTAATTTAACCATAGGCTTACATAATATAACGGCTGAGCCTACGAACAGGAAATCTGCCTATGTTATTTCCTTAATTATTTTTCAATAATTGTTCAATACATGCTTATATTCATTAATATACACTATTGTATAAAAAAATAAAATTATACTAGTTTATGTAAGTTTGAGATGTAGTTATTTTAAAAGTGATGTATTTTTATTGGAAATAAAATGACTTTGAATTGAATTTGTTTGAACGTTAGCAATCACAAATGTTTGTAACAGACCGTATAATTTAATTTATAATGTAACTTGTACTATGAATTATAGATTACGTTAATCATGCTGCATTAATGTTGTAAAATAATATAAATTAGAGACAAAAGTATACATAAATTTCAGTATATATTCGGACATATGTTATCTGATTAAAAACTAAAATGAGCTACTCTATAAAAGGGCTGTTTTGACTATTTTAAAATTAGTTACTATAGTATTGTTAATAACCCTGCTTAATCATCGTTGTAAGTAGTATTGACACAATATAAAAACATAAAATAAAAGTACTTAAATTATAAGAATAATTTGAGAATTTATATTGAGGGGGAACGGTCAGAAATGGTCGTGATCGTGGTTAATGTGACTTCATATATGTACAAGGCATGTTTTTAAAGTAAGTACCGTTTTTGAATTTTTCCGTTGCACCGCTACGGTTGGCATTCCTGCATCCTGCGCTGTGTACCTGCATCTATTGGGAAGCCTGGGATGCCACTTTGGCAAAAATCGACCATGTTTACGTTTGTTTGTGAGCATTCAAAAAGACACTGCCGATTGAGAATCCCGCCTTTTGTGAGATATGCGCTGTGATTAACTTCTAAGTGTTAACGATGCGAAAGCGGCTGAAATTCATCGGCAGATTAGCGATGAAGTGTATAACGAAGTGTTAGACACCTCTGGCGTCAAGAAGTTTTTCGACACTTGTGACAAACTGGCTTAAAAAAAGTCATTACCTTCCACCTTGTACCGCTCAAGAGAAGTCAACGCACATCCCAAAAGCTTGGTTTTGTGCACCTCATTGTGTCGTTCTGTCACAATTACATAGGGCGTAAATAACACTTCTTGACACTATAACAAACCCATTAAATATAACGACAACGTCGTGAACCGTCTGTTCTCTCTCACTTTATGCACTGATACTCCCATAAAGACAGAAGGTCGCCCACTTCGTTCCTCGTCATGAACATTTGTTTGGCCATCTTTAAATGTTGTAATCCATTTACATAAAATTCTATTTCTTATTATGTTTTTGACGTAAACTTTGCTAATCTGTTGATGAATTTCAGCCGGTTTCACACCGTTAAAACTTAAAAAATCGCAGCGCAACTTCACAGTTGGCAGTTTCCTCAATCGGCGGGGCCATTTTAAATGTTCAAAAACAAATGAAAACCCTGTAGATTTTCACCATTGTGTTGACCCAGGCTTGCCAATAGTTCCAGGTACACATCGCAGGAAGTAGGAATACAATTCTCAATTTATCACCTACAACATGCAACACCCCTTATAGTGGAGTGGATAAGCAGACCAATCGTGCTATTTGTGCTAAGTCCATAACATTTTGTAGGGTGGACACAAAATTTTCATCCAGACACAAGTTGTATTTTACAGTATTGCCACCATAAAAAATATAAAAAACTACCCTGTTTTAAATGAAATTGTAGGTTTTTGAATTGTTTACCAATATCATAAAATTAGGTTTTAAAATACATTTTCAAATTTAATGCAAGCATTCAACAAGAAAATAAGATTTTATAACTATAAAAAAGAAGAATAAGAATGATACAGAATTGTAAATGACTTATTTAAAAAAAATCTTCCATCTCCAAAATTAGTAAAAGGATTCGCCACTGTGGAATAGTTTGAAAACCCATTCAGGACATTGTGGCAAGTAGTGGTGTTCCAAGAGCATCACTGACAAAGATACTGTTAATGGTGTTTGCGAAACTACGCAAACAAGAGGAGATTTCAATACGCTCATAGCTTGAGCATCTGAAAACGATGTCCGACATGAAATATTAGCTTTTGCTCTAATGTAAAAGTAATATGGATTTGAATTATTTGTTACTGTTGATTATTATTTTTTAGTTGTGATTGATTAAAATTGAAACATGAAGATGTAAAATAAAATTAACTATATTAACTATATTACTTTAACTTTAATACCCACATGAAAAAACTATGTCAGATTTGATAAAAAAAACAGAACCTGAACAAGGCTTGATCAAACTTGATCAGATTTATATGGATTATGGGACCTTTCCAGATCAAATTTGATCAGGGACTTGATCAGACCTAACATATTTGAACAATTCTGATCAAATTTGTTTAGGCAATTAATCGGGTTTGATTTATAAAAAAAAATTAAAAACCCAAAATATAATATATTTTATCATTGAAATATATTAAATATGCATTAAAAATATGATACAACAAATTTGAAAAAAATCTGAGAAAAACCACCTGTCACAGTCAGGATTTGAACCCGGGGCTACAGCATGGAAGACCATTCTCTTATCCACTACACCACGAGCGCTACTTGTCACATGAATAAGAGAAGTGATTATGAACAAGAGAAACTGTATGGGAGCACGATTTTAAGTTAATAACACTTGGTTTTTTTTCTGTAAATGTTAACATGAAATTGTTCATCAACTTATGCCAAAATTCCCTATAGTTTTTATTTTTTCAGCTGCACGTTAATATAAAAATCATCCGTCTAACTCAATGTACTCATTGGCAGGAAATTGTGTCGTACTCCTAGCAGGTAGTGTAGGATCCCGCCAATATTAAACTAGCTTATGTTGAACAAAAGACAATCTTGTCTTAGTTATATAGTTGTCTTATATAATGACTCAAAAATCATGCAGCCTATTTGGATGCAGCACAGGAATATGGTGTGTTGGTATGTATAACTTTTGCCCCTCTGAAATGGGTCTCAACACTGATTGTTGTTGATTTAATAGAGACAGGATAACGTTCCTAATAATGTTCTAAAAGTTTGTCAGGCCTGGTCAAGTCATTTGACCTAGTCTGATACCAGGCCTAATCTAAGACACTTGATTAAGTCCGACTAGGCCTAAATGAACTTGATCAGGCCTGATAAAATTTGATAATGCCTGATCAAGGCAGTTGATCAAGTTTGATCGGGCCTGAACAAACTTGATCAGGCCTGATAAAATTTGGTCATGCCTGATGATCAAGTTTGATCGGGCCTGAACAAACTTGATCAGGCCTGATAAAATTTGGTCATGTCTGATCAAGTTTGATCGGGCCTGAACAAACTTGATCAGGCCTGATGCAATTTGGCCATGCCTGATCAAGACAGTTGATCAAGTATGATCGGGCCTGAACAAACTTGATCAGGCCTGTTCAACTACTTGATCAAAGTTATTCAAACTTGATCAACTCTGTTCAATTTTGATCAAGTCTGATAAACCCATTTTAATGGGGGTATATCTACCTCCGAACACAGGTTAAGGGATTTTTGTTTAGTATATTATTGAACATACGTAGATTTCTCAGCCTGCCAAAGAAGTGAAAGCAAAATTTGAGTGCTATGCAATTATTGAATCTCATCTCATAAATGACCCTAATATAAAATTGTTGTTCAATCACTGTATTTTAGATTATTCTTGCATATGCTAATAAGTTCAGTGAAACTATAAATTGTAAGACTAAATTACTTACGTATTCCATCAAACAGCTCAAAATGTTGACGGTTTGACGGAATTTGTACAGCTCAGGGGCTAAAACCATGGATAATTAAAAAAAGAAACTATATAGACAGAAGAAAAATATTTATAAGAAATAATGCATAGAGCTAAGAATAATTATTATAAAAATAAAATTGCTCATTCTAGTAATAAAAGTAAGACAACCTAGGAAATTATTAATCAGGACTTGGATAAATCTAACAGTAAAATTGTTAAAGACATTCAAACCATAAATGAGGATAAAATTGAGTCAAGGCTTAAACCTGTATCAAGCATTGATAATGATTACAGTACACACATCTCTTAATCACTCTCCATGGGATGAAGCCCTGGGTCGGATAACTAAAAGGGCGTTTAAAACTAATAACACCTGGATGTCAATACCAGGCATACTAAAAATAAAAAAAAAAACTCTTAACAGGTGGTTTTATATTAAGCACTAAAAATTATGAAACTTAAAAAAATAAGTTAAAAAATAAAAATAGGTAGGCCTACTTGCTAACCATGGAAACGTAAAATCGACTTGGGACTTGAACCTTTTTTACGGTACAGTAGCAGGCTGTGGCTGTGAAAGCGTGTACTGTACTATGTAAAAATGGTAGATCCAACACAACTTATTCAGCAAACTAAAAATAACATACTGCAAAGTGTGGCTAAACCTATGAATTACCTCAATTATACTGCAATGCAGTAGATGAAGATGATATATTAAAATTTGTTATCAATTATAGAAATAAAATCAAGTAAATACGATGATATATCTATAAATGTTATTAAGGGAACAATTCAACTGTTGTTGAAACCTTTAGTAAATGTTACAAACTGATAATTTATAAAAGGAAAATTCCCACAAAAGCTCAACATTTCTTAAATTATTCCCATACACAAAAAAGGCAACCCTACAGAATCTGTTAACTAACAACCAATATGTATTCAGCCAACCTTTTCAAGTACAACAGACTATTAACGTTTTTAGAACAAAATAAAATTTTCAATGTGGATTTAGGCAAGGAAGGTGCAGTATATTTTGTGGGATGTCTTATAAAATATAGTGATGAAAAGAAAAATGTTAAAATTCTAATGGATCTGACAAAGACATTCGATAGGATTTCTCTTGTACGATTAAATAGTGAACTGTAAAAATGTGGAATCCAATGAATAACTTTAAAGTGACCTGAATTGATATTGTTCAGGGAAGGATGCAATATGTTTAAATTTTGAACACTGTAAAATATTCTATCTAATTCTGTCAAAAAATGTGTTTAATTTAGAATTACCTTCCCACTGTTTGTCCCAATAACGATGCAAAGTTTGGTTCAGGTGTGTTCACCCATTATTGCGTGATGCAATTTCAAAGTTTGCATAAGGCCCGATCTCAGTGAGCGAAGCTCAAATAAAGGCTGATAACTTTTGTAAAATGATTTGATGAGCTTTTTCTAAAAGCGTTTTAGGGACTTACATAACGTTAATCTTCTTTATTTCTCAACTGCAGAACCCTCAGCCATGGCAGATGACAGATGACAGGGTGACTTACGGGAACCTGACGAATTTGCAACAGCTATTACTTTGTTGCTACGCGTGCCAGGGAGACTGAGGTTTGGTTTCCTTTTTCAGTGTAGCCTACCATTTGAGTTACAATGGATCAGTGGACAATTAATCACCGTATTTTTGCATACAACACTTTTATTAAAAATAATCAGTCTGTCATTTCAACACAGCGGATTTTTCGTCGTCACTTAAATATTGATAGAAATGATTCAGTTCCAAGCCGAAATACGTTATTAAGGTGGGTTGAAGCGCTTAGAACAACTGGAAAAATAACCAAAAAGAAGCCCCCAGGCCCTGCTAGAACTGGGAGGACGCCCGAAAACATCGAGAGAGTGAGAGCGGCAGTAAACAGGAGTCCAGAGGCAGATCTGCACGAAGACAGGCCCAAGAGCTTAACATAAGTCGGGATTCTGTGAGGAGGATTTTGAAGAAAGATCTCCAGTTTCATCCATATAAAATGCAGGTTGTCCAAGAACTGAAAGTGACGGATTACAGAAAAAGGGTAGATTTTGCATCGCGTATGCAAGTATTGTTTGATAGAGAGCCAAATGCAATATTATTGATGAGTGATGAAGCTCATTTTCACCTCAACGGCTCAGTAAATAAGCAAAACTTCCGTTACTGGGCGAGTGAAAATCCGCGTAACGTGCATGAAAAACCTTTCCACTCTCCTAAGGTAATCGTTTCGTGTGCGGTTTCTCGTTTTGAGATAATCGGACCTTACTTTTTCGAGGAAAACGGTGTTACGGTGACAGTAAATTCACAACGTTATGTTCACATGTTGAATACATTTCTCCAATCAGAACTTCAGAGACGACGAATAAACAAAAGACGGGTTTATTTTCAACAAGATGGCGCAACAGCCCATACAGCCGACCCTTCGATGGCAACTTTGAGAAACATGTTTCGAAGGAAGGTAATTTCGCGCTTTGGTGACATACCGTGACCAGCAAGGTCACCGGATTTGTCCAGCTGTGACTTCTTCCTATGGGGATTTTTGAAGGAACGTGTTTACGCTCACAAGCCCCTTACGTTAGTTGACTTAAAACTTGCAATCACTGATGAGGTGCACGCAATCGAGCAAGATCTGCTAACAAGAGTTTCAAATGAATTCCAGAACAGACTGGACACCTGTATTCAAGTGAACGGCCAGCATATGCATGACATAATCTTCAAAACGTGAAAACTGCAACAACACGTCACCAACAACTTACAACATTATGAATATTTTTTATCAAATGGTATGTTATTAACTTATTTTGGATAGCAATAAAGTAATTATTTTTCGAAAAATAACTTTGTACTCCTCATTTAAAAAACGTCCGGTTCCCGTAAGTCACCCTGTAGAAGGCTTCTCATACATTTGAGTGAGGGGATATAACGTCAACTTTCAAGTTTTCCTACTGTAGAAAATCAAGGCAAGGGGTCTCATATTATGAAATTTGCGTGATCTGATCCACTTGACTCAGAGAATTCTGCACAATATAACTTTACAAATATACCAGATTTAGCACTTTTGTACTAAATTAATAACGTTAGCTGTCAGTATTTGGTATTTTTTAGTTGCCTCCGACCTATCTTTACTAAATTGTATTAAAATGGATACTTTGTTTTAAGCCATGACGTAAATACCAGCTATAGGTGTGCTCTCACACAGATTTAGTGACGTCAACAAGGGTAAATCAGCTGGTGTCGCCCAACAAACTTTCATCTATCAACTTGTTGCCGACATGTTTGTTTATTGTTTCATGTTTACATAAAAATAGTGAAAATAATTTTGCCAGGTGGCAGTCGGAAAGCTTGATAAAAATAAATCATAGATTCAAAATTAATAAAAATTAAGTAGACATCAAGGGAAATGCAGAACACAAAATTTGGTCGGCGTAGCAGCACACCTATATCTGGCTTTAAGCTTTATTTTGGATAAATTATTTTTACATGACGTACAAAAAGGAACAACAATACACAGTATAGACAAAACAAAAATACTAACATAAAGGACTGAATTATCGAGGGAAAATTTAGCATATAATAAACAATCTCAAAGCTATATTTTATATTTAGTAAGGCAATACGAAAATGACATGGAATGAATCATTTTTTATTATTATCTGAATGATTTGGTTACAATTTTAACGTTTATAGACTGGTAAAAAGTAGTTTGAGTGGATAAGGCAATAAAATAACCAACTGTTTGATGGTACAGTAAGAGGAGAGTAAACTATCCATTTTAAACCTAAAAATTGGAGTATTTTGAGAAGTAATACAAAAACTAATAAATACTCTTTATCCAGGAAGTGTTGAATCAGACTACAGTTAAAACTGGTTAACAAATAAAAACTCAGTAATGGTCATTAATGAGGCTCATTACGTTTAACTGACTGCTCAACAGGTTTGTTTTTAGTTGGCAAGGCTGCACTGGAATATCTTTAATCTCCTCAGTGTTTTTTACTTCTTTTATACTGTTCTGTTGATTTATGTGACAGACTGATGTTTGGGTAATTGATATTTTACTTCAGACTGGCAGTAGCCAAAAAATAGTAATGAGACACACTACTCTAATTCTTATCCTGTGTGCTGTGTGGGTTATGTTGAGTCTACTAGAGAATTAACAAAATCTAGATTAAGACAAGAACCACTTCCTTTCAGCCGAGGAGTTGGGCTATGTGATGTACATTTTTGCTTCAAAGTTAGACAATATTACAGAAGGTTGAGGGAAATTTGTGGGTTGTAAGACTGAAGCAGACTAAAAATAATCTGTATATGCCTCTGTCTTTAGATTAGCTATAGATGTTTCAGTAGACAGAATAAAGGTATCTATTTTGTTTTGTAAACTAAGTTTACTTTCAAAATCAAAAGTCTCTTTATTTGTTCTTGTACTTAGTATACAAAATAAAAATAAATGGTGTTGTAAACTAATATAAGTATACAAAATTATTAAATACCCCCGTCGCAGCAAACCTGCATATATATGTGTCTCACTACTACCATTGACTATAGATACTGAAGTATCCATAGTCAATGCTACTACATAGAGCTACTTACCAAGTTTCACAAAAATATATTAAAAAATAAGTGATGGTCTCGGGCATTTTATTTATTCTCTATAAAAATAACAATAGGGCTGAGTATGCAGGTTTGCTGCAACGAGGAAGATAACAAATGTGTATTTTTGCAATTATCAATATCACTTTGAATACCTCTGCAATGGTTGGACGTTGAACAAAAATTAAAACACCAAGATTTTCGTTTTGTTGAGCTAAACGTATTGATAAAAAGAAATGTGAAGTTTTTAGTAAAATTATCTGAGAAAAATCGAAAAACATTTTTCCCATAAGATTAACATGGGACATGTTTTTTAGATTTTCCCCGCAACCACTTAACCTAGGTTAATGATTTAAAATACTAAATTATTTGTTTTTTTAAGCTCTATAAAATGGATATAACCTAAACTGAGTGTTTTTGGGATAAAAATTTCAAAAAACTGATATTTGGTAAATTTAAAACCCCCTTCCCATAGTCTGATCGATCTGGTTTTCGAACTTAAAGTCATAAATTCTACTCTCCACATTTGTGCCACATTTCATCAAAATCAGGTGTTTCTTTCAAAAGTTATCGAGGTAACAGACACACATACATACACACACACATATATATATACCAGGTGTTCAAAAAGTCTAGAAACCCCCTTAATATTTATTTTATTAATAAATGCAGAACAATGAAACTCTAGGATTACGTCCTCACTGTAGTTACTGACTTTTTGGCCATTTTAACTTTTTTTTCGCTTTGGGGGCCATCCTGTGGAGGAAGTCTAAAAAATCTTAAATGTAAGCATAGGTCGAATTATACCTCATTTTAATGGTATATTCTTTTTAAATAAAAATATCAGATAATTTAGTTCTGATATTTTTATTTAAAAAAAATTGTATGTCCTGGCTATCAATAATCTGAATTAGTAAGCAATTAGTTCTGCCAAGAACGTAATTTGCCATTGCATTAGCAATAAAATCAAACAAACTTTAAGAGGCTGCCATTTCCAAACGAATGGTCCTTTTTCAGTCGGGATTGCGGCAATGTGTTCCTCTAACAATGACCTTTAAAATGAGGTATAATTCGACCTATTCTTACATTTAAGATTTTTTAGACTTCCCCCACAGGATGGCCCCCAAAGCGAAAAAAAGTTAAAATGGCCAAAAAGTCAGTAACTACAGTGAGGACGTAATCCTAGAGTTTCATTGCTCTGCGTTTATTAATAAAATAAATATTAAGGGGTTTCCAGACTTTCTGAACACCCGGTATATATAAATTTGAACAAATAGTGTTTTTGGCTTGTGGGGACCTCAAAACAAAGTTATCATGGTCTCAGGCTTAAGTTTTACCATGCCACCTACAGTAATAGCTTCTTACCTACAAGGGAAATTAGCTACGGTAATACATTTAATGGCTTTTTTGCAATTTAAGGATTGTATCCAGATTACTGTACCTTTAAATTTTGCATCATACAGACAAATGCCATATATGCTATGTCTGCAAAATAAATTTTGTTAAATACATTCATCTAAGAGCAAACAAACTGGAACAAATTTTCTCAATTATGTGTTTTATGTGATTATCCCAGCAAAGGTTTCCATCAGTGTTTCAGGAATACTTTCAAACTTTGATCCTTTACTATAGAATCTGATGTTAAGACAATTATTAAAAATCTTAAAACTAAGTGGTCAAATGGCTGGGACAAAATTCCTCCAGCATTAGTTAAAAACAGCTATAATTCAATAATAGCACCTCTTACACATTAAATCAACATTATGTTTAAAACATCTCATTTCCCAGATCTATTAAAGATTTCTCGTACTATACCAATTTTTAAAACCCAAGATCAATAAGACATAACAAATTACAGACCATTAGCTATTCTCCCAATATTCTTAAAAATCGTTGAAATAACCATTTATAACCAATTAGTAGATTTTTTTAAAAATACAATTATATTTTTCTATCCAACCAGTTTGGTTTCAGATAAAATAGCAATAATGACTAACTTTAATAATTACTAACTTTGTTAATAACTTATCATTGGAGAGTTGGACAGGTCTCAGAAAACTGCAGGAATTTTCTCTGATTTGTCCAAAGCGTTTGATTGTGTTAATCGTGCATTGCTAAAGCATTTGATTGGGAAATGACAATTTCTAAATTGCTATCTGGTATTAAAGTTATGGCAATTATTATTATAATTTATGTTGATATTATTTCTAAAAACATTCATAAGGAGCTTATAAAATTAAAATTGTATGGTTTCAGTAAAAAAATCCTTAAACTTAATGAAATCACATGTAACATGAAGATATCAAAGTGTGTCTATAAAGGATAACAATTTTAAAGATTTACGACGTGAAATAGAAAATGGTGTACCTCAAGGTTCTGTCCAAGCTCCATTATTATTTTTAATTAAATGACTTACCAAATGTAATAAGATATTGTAAAATTCTGCAATATACTGATGATACCTGTTTGTTATGTTCAGCACCAGAAAATTTAACTTTGGAGTACATTTTGAAATGTAATTTAAATAATTTAAAAAATTGGTTCTCTGTTAATGGTCTTAAACTTAATTCAAGATAAAACTCAACTTCTTTATTTTTCAATCACAAAAATACAACAATTTACTTTAAATAATTTGTACTTGATAATTAATGTGCATGATACTACGTTTATAGATCTACAACTTCCTTCCTCTACCTTCACTTTATATTTATAAGCTCCTTATGAATGTTTTTAGAAATAATATCAACATAAATTATAATAATAATTGCCATAACTTTAATACCAGATAGCAATTTAGAAATTGTCATTTCCCAATCAATCGTACAAAGCTTTTTCAAAATTCTCCATTTTTAATGAGTTTAAAAAAACTCTTGGGAATAATACATATTATATTAGAATTTACAAATAAGTTCATTAAAAAAAATGTTTTTGGATCAGTTGCAAAGATTATCAATTTTAAAAATATATAAAACATAAATATTTATAGAAATAAATTGCCAAGCAACATCTCCAACTTTGTAACTACTGTTTAGGTTAATACAAAATGAATCTGTAGTTGAAATATGGGACATCAACGCATATGGCAAGTGCACAGTTTACTACAACAATTAATAAGGTAACACATTCATAAAAACAATTGTATAACTTACAATTCCATAATTAAGTAGACTTTGTGTTTATCTTCAAACGTTTCTAGAAGCTGGACAATATTTGGATGAGTGAGCCTGAAAAACAGAGAAATATTTTAATACATAAGCACCAATACATACATTAAGTTGTGAATAAGTTAAGTTGAAGAATATCAAAGTTAAGATTTAAAACTATCTAAATAGATTTTTAAAGGCAGGAAAAGGACGTTTTCTATAAAGTCTTTGAAGGATCAACTCCAGCCACATTATTAACTAAATCTAAAAGCAGAATTCCCAACAACAATGGCTTCAATTAGTCAAAGGTAATTCACTTTCAAAGAGAGCATTTTTCACTTAACATTGGGTATACTAAAAATTACTGCATTATTCCTGTAATTTAAACCAAATGAATGACATGTCAAAAAGTAATTTATACATTATCTATAATGTAATTTGATTAGTCAATAATTAAAGCAATTATTGTACTATACACAGCTGATTAAAAAATGTGGTGAGGCAATTACATTAACACGTTCGCTACCACCATAATACAACATTTCATATTAATATAGATGAGTGCCAGGAATGTGGTGACTAGTTTTCTATCTACAGACTGCCACAGCACATTTGCATAGCCTGTTTCATTAAAGTAGACTGACAACGCATATTTGTGGCACTGTCCTGCGACAATTCAAGAGACTTGCCTGATCTCTTCATACTAGTCCACAGGGATGTCAGCTGTACATGTGAGGCACCTGGTTTCTGAGTCTGACGATTAAGGACATTACCCCAAACAGTTGGAAAATGTTGGTTACGTTTTTATTACAGGTGCATCACTGCCTCATGGTTGCTGCTTAAGTAAACATCTGTTGTTTAACAGAGTTTGTTTGCCAACCATAAAATGATAAAAGTTTGAATTTTGTTAAATAAGGAAATTTCAATGACACATATATGCGTCACTTGATCTATAAAGAATACAAACATATGATTCTTCATGCAATAGACTGAATGTCGCAAACATCTGTCACCTTGAAAAATGCCACAAACTCATCAAATACGTGTAGATATAAGATTTGATGAACTTTTGAAGTTATTATGAAGAATATTAACTCAATTGAATGACATTATACTTGTGGTCTCTGGTGAATGCCCCACATGCCATTCATAGTCTGATTTAACTTTTTTTACAATTGTCTGTGGAAGTGGCCTAAACGACATATATATGTGGCGCTCAGTTGCCTCATTTGATGCCTAGCAGCATCGGTAGCGGACGTGTTAAGGCATGAGGCAATTGGCAACATTGTTTTGGCATGCTGAGAACAATGTAATGCCCAATGTAATTAGCAAAAATAAAATAAAATAAATTATCAATATTATATTTCACACATCAATTAAATAAGTGATAATAGCTCTTTAAGTGCAATTTTTATACATATAAATTAGTTAACTTAATAGTTTCTTTAGTAGCAGATAATGGAGGCAATAACATTATATATCTATAGTCATCAATAAATATAGTTAAAAAATAAAGAATATAAATATTTTCTTCTAATTATCTTAAGAAAATGATTTACTCTATGCCCGTTTTTTTTAGATATATTTCTGATCTTTCCGATGATACTTAAATAGTTATTATGACGATAAGTAACTGAGTTTGATATATCCCAGTATTGTGCTTGGGTGTGTTCAGCATTATTTGATTTATTATGGACAATTTCAGAATGCTGCTTCTTCTCAGGGGCAAATATATCACATATCTGAGTATCATATATACCTGAGTTACTTTAAAACAGGTCTTCAAGAGATATTTTGTAATTGCATTGATTAATTTATGTAGTAAGATATAACAAAAACTCTCAGGAAGAAGCAACCTTTTTAAAAAAACTCTTATTAAAATGTAGTCATGCTTGTAGAATTAAGGTACAACAAAATCACTCTATATCTTAAACAATCGAGTATTTTAAGATTTCATTTACACAATATTTATATGTACAGTTTTCATGCAAAGAGTTAGAACCAGTTACCAACTACTTCCAGGGTAGTAATATTAATAATATTAATCATATATCTTTTGGAGGAGGGAGGTCTTTAATACAGAGATAGTTCTCCTCTCTTCAGAAAACTACACATTTTTTCTAGATAGGTCGACCTACTACCAGGAAGCGACATTATCACACAGCTATTGGTGAACCCGTAACCTCACAGAATAAAGTCATATGCTCCTACCACTACACCAGCAGTACCCTACACCCAAGGTAATCCTAATAAAAAAGGTTAGTAAGGGTGCTTCACTTCAACTCATGATTGTAGTTTCCTAAATTTTAATAATCATAAAATTCCTCTGTCTCCATGGTTTTGAAAACAGAACAAAATTTTTGATACGTAACTCAAAAAAATAGTGAATGAGCTTTTTGTAGGTATTGTGTAATGCCAGGAACCGTTTCCACCCTAATTCAAGAATTCTTTAAAAAAAAACAGTTCAAATCGAAAACGTTGAAATATTTGTTTAATGTCCTCATGTTGAAGTTTTTAGGGTTTGATAAAACAGCCTTAATATAAAATATTTATTTACGTATTAAGAGCGTAAACTAGGTAATGTTATGTAGCGAAGCGCAGTAATTTTCCAGAAGTGAGAAAGACACTTTGCACTCAAATTACAAACACAGTTTTTTCTATAACTGTAATTTTGGTACCATTCAATATAAAAAAATCACTTTCATCCATTTTTCATTGAACTCACGCGATTGAGGTTATAAACAGCGAGTCAGTTAGCTTGGTCTAAAGCACAATCATTGATTATACATCAATGGCCCAATGAATCAGCTGTTGTTTACTGTCCGCGAGCACAAAAGTAAGTCACAGCAAGCAAAAAAGACTTTTTTGCTCACTAAACAGGAAACAGCTGTTTTACGATGTGGTTTTAGATTGTAAAGAAGCACTTTAGACGCGGTTGTAGAAAAAGTACTTTTTCATGCCTCAGTTCCTTTAGAATTATTTGTATATACACAAAATCCCTTTACCTCAAATACACGTTTTAGTTGGAAAAATGTGCTTTTGACGAGTTTCCTTCGATCCAAGAAATCTTGAGTTTATGCTCAACATGCTTAAGATTTCAGTGACGTGATTGCTCACACTATTTTTGGCTGTGGAGGACTACTTAAGGTATAACAATAAGCTGCAGTTATTTAAATATGGATTTTTAAATAAAAAAACAATGAAGTCAAAGCTTGGCTACCTGGTAACTCATTCTCTTGAACCATCTAATTTTTTACTTTTCTTAATCAAAAATATTGTATTGAAGTTAACACTGTAACTAGTATTTGTGACAGCAGTAATAACAAATCTTTCTCAAAAATGATTTTTTTACATTTTTACAAAATGTCAAAAACTCTCACAATATTTTTGGATTGTGACTTATAAAGCATCTTTAAGTATAAATAGTATTTTATCCATGAACACTGGAAAGTAGATTGGTTTTCTACTCAGCCTGCTTTTCACATTATAAAGTTTGATACTAAGGCTCGTCTCAGGTTAAATGGGGCTTATTACCATGTACTCCCTTGCATTAATTGTTTGCATGCACATCAAATAACCTGAATTTATTAAGTTTACAAACAGTATTGATTACATTAAGTGTAAGATAAAAATATAACTGTTTGTCCTGACTTTCAGTTTTTTTTTCACAATTCAACCAACATTATTGAAAAATCAAAATAGTATTCTGTTATTAATGTTAAGTGAGGATATCGTTTAACTGTGATGAATATAATTTTGTAAATTGTCAGAACAAAATTTAACTTATGGTTATTTTGCAATATTAAAAAAAATTGTACTATTGATTTTCATTTATTTGAACAAACAGCATCATTTTGAAACTAACAACCCAAAATCACCTTTTGGATAACTCAGGATGATATACATGTTTACATATTGACAGACTTGAATAAATTTGTATTTAAATCATATACCACATTGATGACGATTTTCACCGATTATGTCAAGATAGACCTGGACTAATAAGAAAACCTTAACAGCAGTGTATGTTTTTTTCCTTGTTATTTTACATATAAAAAAGTGAGAATGTAATTAAGATCTGTATTTCTGTCATTTTCAAATCTGTGAATGAGCTGTTTACAAAGTTTTAAGTACTACTAACTAAAGATCCTTTGATCTGACAGTAATCTGTCTGTAGTGTCGCTTTCGTTTGTGTTTGTGTTTATAGATCACTGCTCACAGTCGGTTTAGGAGTAAACAAGAAATGCAATATCAATTAAGTATATATTTCCATATACCAGTAGTTGATTTTTCTTTTATGATTACCCAACTTTTGATGATTTATATGCTGCATTTGGTAATTGAAAAATATCATAAACAGTAGGCCCATATTAATTAAAAAATAACTAAACACGATTTTAAAATTTAAAACATACTTAAATTTTTTTAATCATGGTGCGATGATTCCTCATGCTGAGTACTTCACTACCCTGTTTTAACACTCAAGTTTGGATACCCAAATAAAACATTTTAAACCAGAAAAATTAATAACCTCAATTTGGATTTTAATAACAACTCAATAGTAGCAATAACAACTATTACGACTGGAATTAAATGGTTAGATACTGACTGTTACTGCCTATGTTACACATTGGAAAAATGATTAATTGTACCTACATAATAATTTATTCTATAACTACTACATCGTAATTGTTAGTCATTCAACAACCTACAAATTCCAAATTCTTTTACAAATTGACTGTTTGATAGTTCTTTGGACATTCACTATATATTTACCTCAGAATATGACATTTTAAAACCACATTGTTGAAATAGACTTATGTGACTCCATGAGGTTGGGCAAGATAAGATTGCTAAGGAACAGTGAGTTTGTCTATGCATGCATCTACTACCCTCCATTCTCCATGCCTACACCATTCTAGCCTACAACATAACTGCGCAGCCAACAACCGAAAATCCCCTTTTAAATCTGATGAGGCTGAAATACATGTTTCTTACATTACACATTCTATGATTGCCATAACAACCTTTGTCCAAAAGTATATTCATATTCAGCGATTGAATTTGTTTATGTTTAAAGTGATATTCTCGGTTATACATCCATATGATAAGAACTATAACAAAGAATAAATATGATTTTAAAATCTTGGGCAGAAATGAAAAGTAGGGTAAAAATAATTTATTGGATGATGGAGTTAATGAATTCAAGGCAAGGAGATAAATAAAGATAAGGAGACAGATGAAGGGTGGAATATGTGCAAAGGAATAAGGAGACAAATAAAGGTAGGAATACGGATAAAGGTGAAGATAAGGAAAGGGATAAAGTGTAGGATATGTCAGGGTGAAGGATAAGGAGATTGATAAAGGGTAAGCTATGAGTAAAGGTGAAGATGAGGAGACAGTAGAATATGGGTAAAGGTGAAGGTAAAGGTAGGAATATGGAAAAATGAGAAGATGAGCACAGATAAAGGGAAGGTTAAGATGAAGAGGTAGTAACAAGTTAAGGATATAAGTAAAGGTGAGGATCTATATGTTTCTCAATGTTACAGTCAGAAGACAAGTGAAATCTGAAGAACTTATACTGACTGAAGATTCTTAAAAGTCATGCTGAAATCCAAGGTAGTTAGGAGAAGAATCCCACATCCACCAATGTAAAGTCCATGTAAAATAGCATTTGCTAAATAAATTACTGTTAGTTGATTTCCCATTAATGATTTCCTTACAGTATATTTTGTTAGAGAGTAAACCAATAGAACCAAATTAGATTAGTACCCTATATATAATTCACTGATTAACAATTTGTCTACTTTGTAATTGTATTTTTCTTACGAGAAACTTCCTTATGAAAATCATGTTTGGAAATTGATTAATTTGAAATATTGTAATGTTTCTGTTATTTTACTGTGTGAAATATTGTTTTTATGAAAGATTGAATTTTCTTGTAAGGAAAGACTTCTTAAAAGCTTGTGAAAGTTTATCAAGTTATGTAACTTATAAACAGGCACAACGTAATAAGATATGGTTGAACAACATATTTCAAACTGTTACTTTAATGAGAAATATTAATCAGTTGAAAAGAAATCAGTTAAATTTTTAAGGAAAATAAGAATAAGAGCAATTGAAAAATCAAGACTTGTGATCGAGAAAGACACATATATAAAATGTAAATAAAGGAGTACAAATATTTAAAAAAATGAGGATGTATTTTTTCAACCAAGCAATGCTTTACCAAGAAACCAAATTAAAAATAATGTTGAAAATGGAATAACACGGTTCTCTGGAAACTTTTTTTGTTAATAGAGGAAATATTTAACCAAAACCGTTAACAAGCAAAATAAAACAAAACAGTCCAAATAATTTTGTTATTTGCATTTTTCAATAAATTAGTATTAGAAATTGTAGTTTCAGCCATATGCCAGTTTAAAAGAGAAGAGGTCCGATTGTTATTCCCATACCAAGCCCAGCGAGCCACTGCCTGTAGACTCACCTAATCGGCTCCCCAATCCCTTGTTCGACGCAGCCCGATCCTGGCTGCCTCACAGACCCACTGAACCTACCAACAATCAACATGTTCATCAAACATCACCTTGAACCACAACCACTCACATCACATCACATCATCACACAACCGCTCCACCACAGCCTGCAGGCTTGCTCACTGCTCAGTTCTTCATCACAAGACCTCCGCTGTAAAGTGGGATCGGGTACTTTTAGAGAAGGGGAGTTATTTTTAAATAGTTTTATACCTGAACAAGTTTTAATCAAGAGTTTGGACTCTTAAGAGAATGTGTTCAAAAGGTAGATATTTACAAGGGAGTTTCTTAGAAGTGTATGCAATAAAGCAGAAATGTTTAAAACAATGAGTAAAATTGAGTATTACTTTCACAACTTTTTAGGTGAAGTGTATTGAATTTTGAGTGAGAGGGTTATTTTATATATACATTTCAAGGCTAGTTATCTCTTATAATAAGGGTATAAAGACTAAAAATGTATAATTTGAAAATTTAATTCAAACAAATATTCTACCTTGACTCATGCACATAAAATATTGTACTGATTTATCTGTTATGAGATAATATTAGTTTTAGTCATATCTTAACATTATTACTTTCAATTTGATCTCATCTATCGGTTATCCATTTCATAATATGATACATTTTTTATATTTATTATCAGGTTTTATGAAAGTTTATTTTAAAAATAAACATTATCACCTTGTTTTTATTTCTAGGTCTCATATACTAAGTAAACAATTAAGGTAGTATGACTGTTTTATTGAATCACACAATTTGTTTCTGGTTATCATATAACCTGTAGATTTGTATGTATAGATCACTTAAATATACAAGGAACAGAATAACACAATAACATTTAAAGCAAACATTATCCTCTTGTGTGAACAGCACACCTTTCATTAATGTTATTGTGATCGTTTTTTTATAAGGCTCCAAGACTTCTAAATATTTACAAAACAGTACAGCCACATTATAGATTATTTTTATTTATCATTTCATTTAGTTAGTGGCTTTTGTCTGTGTCTGTGTGAAATATTATTTGTAAAAGTAAAAATAACTTAAAATATGAGTCTATTTTATGATAGTTTTTAAGTTTAATAAATTAACTATCAATAACTGAATAAGAAAAACAGGAGTATATAAACTAAAGCTTAAGAAGAATTAAAGTTAATGGTTAGGGAATTGCAAGACTTCAAGTGATAATTTTCTTTTGCTCCAGAACTTATACAGGCCCGTTTCCAGTCTATATAGATTAAGGGATGAGAGGGGGTCATCACCTTACATCCCCCCAACCATACCCAGAATTCCCAAATTATTCCACTGTGCAAGTTCCTAAAACCATGTTTAGTTACCTTATTTATCTTGCTAATTTACATAAATAAATAATATTAATTTATATTTTACACATTCTTGTTAAAAATATAGTGACTTTTATGATCGCGAGACCAACTCCAATTTTGAAGTTTGAAGTCCTTTTCCTTTTCCTATTACACATTTACTTATAGGAGTATTCCTAGATGAAAATGTCTAAACTTCTCTGACAAATTGAGCTATCACTGGAGTCAGCCTTCATATAATAACACTACTGGTATATATAACACTATTCGTGTTAGTGAATAACTAACAATTAGTAAAGAAAATTCTAAATATAAAACCACATAAAAAGATGTTAGTTAAAAAATTACTTTAACAATAAGATTACTTATCAATACCTTTAAAACTTGGGATGTGTTACAAAACGTCATAAGATCTTATAAGATTCAATTAGATTTTTTAAAATTATATTTTAATATTTTAACTTCCAAAACATGAACAGAACATTAAAAACATGTTTACTGTCGAATGTATAATAAAAATCAAAGAAGGGGACTTTTAATAGTAAATATGTTATATTTTGTATAGTTAGTATTGTCTGACGCACAACTGGATACTTAAAGATATAGCCAGGCAACAATCTAAAGTAGATTAATCCATTATTGAAGAACTGTAATCCAATATAAAAGTTATCAGCGAGTAACAACAGGTTAATTGATGAAAACACAAACATTTGCTCTCGAGATAGGGGATCCTCTTCTGTGAAGTGTCAATAATAGATAACAAAATACTAGCCTGAAGATTACTTGGGAGATATAAGATGGGGGTCCTACCAACTGACCATAAAGACACTTGTGCAGATGGCAATTTGGCCGACATTTCCAATATTAATAATTAATAAGAAATGGGTGGCTGAAACCAACTTATCGACATGAAACATGTCCGTTTGACCATATGATCGACAATTAAAAAATTAATAATTATTAATAAAAAGAAGGCTGAAACCAAGTTATTGCCATGCCATTTACCCGAATGACTATTTGTCCTCATGGATGAGCAAACGAAGTAAGTGAAATTATTATACATCTTATTATTCTCGTTTTCGGCCTACTATGTCGTTAATTCTCAACCGATTTGGACAACTGATTTGTCATTTTGCAGAGTAACAGACAAATATAAAAAAAATACCAGTTTATTTATTTAAATACTGACACTCAACAAATTGCTCCATGTTATTTGAAGAATATTTTTAAAGGAACTCGGCCTTAGTTTGAGAAAACCAGGCAACATGTGGCCATGGAATTTGTACCAAACATTTCGGTACTCCCCAAAATGTCCAAATTCATCATTTTCACCCTTTAATTTTGTTTAATGATATAAAGTATGAAGTCCTCAAATGTCCCCATGTTATTTATTCATGTGGGAGAATTATTGACCAGGAACTCAGCCTTAGTTTTGAGAAAACCAGGTAACGTGTGGCCATGCAATTTGTACAAAATTGAAGCTGAAACATTCCGGAACTCCTCAAAATTGTCAGATCCATCATTTTCGCCTTTAAAGATTGTTAAATCATACAAAATGTAAATTCCTACAAACTATTTTGAAGGGATTTATAGTCTGCTCTGATTATAACAAACGCTGATTATAATCCAACTCTGTGATATTCATTAGGCAGCTGTTTGGCTCACTACAAGATTTTGATTTATTTCATGTATTAAACAGTAAACATTAACGTAACCATTAAATGTAAATATTAAATACCCCCGTAGCAGCAAACAGGCATACTCAACGAATTTCCAATGTATAGATATGTGTCTTAATACTACATAAAACCATATAGGGTACTGTATATAAGTTTCATTAAATATACATAAATAAATAAACGATTTATAACATTTTACTTTTTTCTATAAGTATAACATGGGGTCTGATATCCATATTTGCTGCTACAGGAACTATCGATAAAATAATAGTATTTTTGTGTAAAAATCAAAAGACTACAACAAGATGAAGCAAGAAGAAGAAATGTAAAAAAATAGCAATATTATTAAGAGCTATATATCTGGAATCGTGTTTTTCCTACTCACAAACTGTGTGATTATTATCTAAATTTAATTAAATTTTACAAAAGAGGAAAACTTTTTAATCATCTTGTCATCAATAAAAATATTCAATCAAATTCAGTATACAAAGATAATATTCAAAGAAATTGTTTTATAACTTGCTAAAACGAAAACATACAGACAACAGCTGAAAGTGTTTTGTCAATCGTGACTCAATTATTGCTAGTGGTAAAAAAGTTTGTTCGATCAAATTTTACACAATAAATTATTTCCGCTTACAATTTACAATAGAAAATTGAACAACTGCAGAGGGAAAGTTAAAAAAGTTGCGGAGGTTTATTGTTTGAAACTTTTTTACACAATCACTGATGTTTCACTGAATTTTAATTGCGTAAACAGACATTGTTGACGGTTAGGTTTTTGCACCAACACATAACGAATGAAGAGCTAGTAACTAGTCAATTCCCTTACAAAATGACGGTTATTTGAAATTTGCTAGCAACTTTACACAATTTTCCACTAATGAAATCAGTGTCAGTATTAAACAGCTACAAGTTGTCAGTTTCAGGTGGACCGGAGTGTCAGTCAGTACGAACTTGCCGGCTACGACTTTAGTGAAGTAAATTATGTTTATTTGATGAGCCAACTCAGGATTTGCTAAACTATACAATTATTGTAGGCTTACCGTCAGTGAAAACAATCCAATTGTCTTATTCCAGACGTACGTTTCCCAGCACTAGGGCTGCATCATCAGTGGTTCCAAACCACTCCATTACTCCAAACCACTGATGATGCAGCCCTAGTGCTGCGAAACGTACGTCTGGAATAAGACAATTGGATTGTTTTCACTGACGGTAAGCCTAGAGTTATTTTAAACTATGTTGTTTATTTAACTGATAAAATGAGATAATTACAACATCTGATATACTGAAAGTCAAATATACTTGAACTTGTTCCAAATATAAATATAAAAACCTGCAATATAATTTTGTTTACTGCAGTCAAGAATGTATTAAAATATATATAAACTCGAACGTCTTATATTGTTGAAACAAGCCCTAAACTATAGACTGGAGTTCATTATTCTGCATGACCAATAATTTCCAGACATAAATTGTACAGCACATACAAATTAGTATAAAGAAATAACATCACACGGGCCTTTCGGCTTGTACTTAGTACCATTAGTATTGTTCGTTGTCTCAGTGTGTATAAAAAATTAACTAATTTGAAACGACTTCCCGTAAAAAAAATTATATTTGATGTTTAAATAAAAATTACTCGCGTTAGCTCAGAGGCAGAGCGCTGGCCTCGCAAGTCAGCCGTGGTCAAGCGTAGGTTCGATCCCGGCTGACTGCTGTGGTACTTTTTCATGAGCGGCCACCACTGGCTTGCCCATGTGACTAATTCCGTTAACAGTACCCCGCTGTCTTTAGATCGCCGTACAGACCTGCCTGTGCTTTTACTGGCCTAACTGCCCGTCGTCGCCTACAAAAATTGCATTCGGTGAGATGACGATGGTTGGTATATTTTATCGGATTTCCAGTTATTGGCTACAACATTTAATTTCAGTAAATAATTCCTAAACGCCTAAAATATTTAAAAATACAACAAATAAATTTAAAATAATAATGATGATATTAGTGAGGAGACTGAATTAAAATAATGAGGGAAGCGGGCAGAACGCAGAAGTGTATCAGCAACCTCGGGGACGGTCTCTTGACCCATGCGGTCACTCGTAATTTGAAAATGCTACCGGAACTCTTGAGAGCTTAAGTCATTAGGGATGTTTCTATGAATAAAACGGTCAAGGTAGTAAGAATGGGTGTAGTTTATTGTTTTACACAGATTGGAATCTGAATACCGATCGTGCAAGCGTGTCTTGCTTATTTTATACTTTATGAATTGAAGGAGTGAAAAATACGGGTTCATGGTCCCTTATTAGGTAAGCAGATTTATAACAAAATCTGCCTGATTGTAAGCAACTTAGATAATTGTAACGTTTTTTACCAATTTCTGAATGGCCGAGAGAGGTTCAATAAGAAAATTATTTCGCGTTAAATTTATACTTTCATAGATGTATTGATCGTATTTAATACTGATTTCCTGAAAAATATTGTGAAACATCCAAATTTTATATATCAACAAAAATAAATACGCTAGCAAAAGTTGTATTAGGACCTTGACTGTCCACTACATGCCACATATAACACAGAGAGCTGGTAATGTGTGGCGAGGGAGTGTGGGGATGGGACAGGCACTGTGGGTGGCTGTGAGTAGTTCCAGGAAAGGTTTAATCCGACACCCGCCTTCTCAAGAGAGCCAAATTATAAGTGGTGGTAAAAGCTTCTTACTCTAAGTTTGACTTTGAAATGAGACTTTGATTTTGAGCCTCCGCTAAATTCCTGTACACTTTGTCACTTTGCTCTCCGAGGACTCCGAGGCCGACGCATGATGGTCGGAGTCGTTTATGACAGGCAGCAGATCAACTTGAGGAAGGAGTTTGCTCGCCAGGTTGTGCTATCCCTAAGACAATATGCCTAAAAAATATGATGTTAAACTCGTCCGCTAGTAGTTTTATTGATTCCTGCAATGGTATTGCCCTTATAATATTTTCTTTTTAGCACACTGATTTCATTTATTGTAATCAAAAACCATATGGATTACCCGTAGAGATTAAAATCTTATTTTTTTTTTAAATGATTCAGCACTCTTAATATTTAATAGATTGTTCCTAAAATTTTATAAGTGTTTTTAATCTTTTATTAAAAGGATGTTTTTACTCATTTATTCCGCTTATTCTTATAGCTTTAATCATATGTTTACCCTCGGGGTTTACCTTAATGTATAGGTTGTTTTGTATTTATACCAATGACGCAAATATCTGAACAATACATGATCCCAATCAATGCGCTCACAGCTCTTTGTCGAGCAGTCTTGGTTGTCAGTTTGGTCACGTAGAAACTGTTACACAATCAGTTCGTGCGGCAGTCGCGTAATGATCAGTTACATGCGAGTTGAGATGGCTGTGCGATCATAGTGGTTTATGAAAATGTGATCAATGCATCTGATCACGAGTGTATAGTTGCAGTCCAGCCTGGAACATAATGTCCAAGTACACATATGTGTCAACGGGATCTGTGCCATCACGAATGTCAATGCTCACATCCCCAGAACATATTACGTTTTGTCTTAAAAATGGTGGTGTGGCTGGTTGAAAAATCTGTGATAAAACTGTCGTCGTTGTTCATCGGTGGACTTTTGTAGGTGGCACTAGAAAGTTGTAAAGTCTGTTGTAGTGAAGCTCAACTGGGGCTTCGCTCAACAAAACCTGTTCGGATTGACCGTCAAATTGTTCCTAATATAAACAGCTGCTCCTCAATGTTTTTATTACACACACTTTCCGTAGAATTAACATCGTAACAATCAAAATGATTAAGTAATTTGTCAACATCAAACCAAGCTTCGCTAGAAATTACGACATAACATTTCACTTGAACTTTTAACAATATTAATCGATCATCTATATTTTGTAAGTAACTGCGGTACTTAAAATGAAAAAAAAAAACTGTATTATCGTTGATAAAGAAATTTTTGAAGTTGTCATAACACCTCAGCCTCCTAGTCACGATACTCAGCCTCCTCACAACCGTATGGTGTCAATATGACGCAATTTCTAATTTTTGTTACGTACATTTGTAAAAGTAAAAATGTTAAATACAAATTTTAATTACATGTCTTTGTCTTATGAATTTAATTTGTTGCTAATATTATCTTCGACAAAGATGGTAGGTAACCATAAATAACAAATACTTAGTAGAGTTACAAGCAAAGAAATTTAAGGGCTCGTTATTGTAGGTTGTGGTAGAGTGTTCCCAGGACTAGGACAACTATTTCCGAACCATTCCGTACTATCTATTTTACGGATTTTCGGATTCGAAGTGAGCTCGAAAGAGTTTAGGGTAGGGCACGTTGGAGTGGAGGGGGTAGGTGGCGTGACGATACACATTACTCAAATGTATATCGCGTCAGCCCTTTGCCTCGTGCCGCCGCCGCGGGGCGCGAAACACCGCCCTGCCACGCAACGTCCCAGGAAATGCCGAAAATTGGAACCGTTTTAGCAACGGAATTCGTATTTGATCATTTATATCGTGGGCATATCTCCAGTTAAATAGAGATTTTTAAAATCCCGAACGTAAGCCTTTTGCCGACAAGAGAGTCTGAAACATGTGCGATTTCTCCGAAACAAAACGTTATAGTTTAAAAATATTATATTGATCGAAAATTAGGGTAGGTACAGGCCGACCAAAGGAAGTACAGGAATAATTTTGATAAACCCAAATACAGAACTAAATATTGAGAGAGATATCTGGTTGAAAATCGAAGATGCTGCAATTACTTTTACCTCATGGACCGTACGAAGTGGAAATATAAAACTGCTGTTATTTGGAATCGGGAAACTCCATCTTGATAGCCGAATGGCGAAAACATAAAATCATCGATCGAGGATTCATTCCACTTGTTTTGAACACTATTTAGGATGAAAAATGTATCAACACACTGAAACAACTCTAAGGTTGTTTTTACATTATTTTTAAGGTTAAACCAAATTTAACCTTAGTAATGTTATTTTTACCGTATAAATAAAACTATAGTAAAATTATGGCAAATATTACAAAACTCTTAAGGTTATCGCTACTTTAGCTTATAGTTAATTTAGTCTCACCCTACTAAGATAATGGACACACTAGTTCATATAACTATGGTAAGGAATACTTAGTTGTTTAGGTTGCTATTACTTTAGTTAATAGTAAACTAATATTAACCTTATTATATGTATTTGCTACCTTATTTGATCTATATGTGGTTAAATGCACACAACACTTAAAGTTTTTATTAATTTCGCTTTAAACTCGCCCCATCAGCACAAATCGTTGGGCCAACGACGGGGAATGGTTGGCATGGTTAGAAGTGGTTGGATAATTAATCGGTCAGTTGGTATTATCGCGGTTGGGCAAACCAACCTATCGTTGGGTAGTCCGCATTGGCAAATCCTGCAATATTATATTATTGTTAATTATATATTAATATATATTAATTTGCTCGTAGTTTTTCATATTTCATAGATACATACATCAAATTAATTTTCTCCTACTTGTATTACAGTAATTTGCACGAGTAGATTCACTAAGAAGCATAAAACGAAAGTATTATCCAATCTTAGAAGAATTAAAAAAAAGTGCGTAGTACAAGTCGTGTAGGTACAGTCTATCTACAATCCTCCAATTTTCATGAATCAGAACGGCCGTGGGAGTGGCGAGTGTACTGTAAACCAAAGGTTTGTGGGTTCGAGACTCGACCGGGACATTATGTTTGTGCTCAAAGTAATATCTACTTTAACAAATTAACCTTAGAATAGGTTAAATTAACCTTAATTTTAACCTTAGTTAAGGTTAAAAGCCTTAAGGCAATGTGTACTTTAACGAATTAAACATATTAAGGTTGTTGATAATTTATTATCGAATTAAACAAATTAAGGTTGTTGAATTTATTATAGCTATTTTTAACTATAAAATATTTAACTATAACTTATGGTTAAAAATAACCATAGGCTGGGGAAATAGTAACCTTAGCTTAACGTTAATTTGACCCTTATTATGCGTAGCCATTACTGTAGAGTTTTTTCAGTGCATATCTGCCCTTAATTTGATTCGATTTGTCGGCGTGAACTGATTGATTCTACCCAGTTCGGCTGTAAGAGATTTCCTCTCTCTATCACTGGGTTCGTTTATGACAGTGAGTTGTTTTTTGAACAATTTGCTGTCGATTATTTTCATAGAATATTTAAACTCTTGTTAAACCTTGCAAACTTCAAGTTTTTTATCATACGATTGTTGTCGAACTAAGCATTTTAGCATTGTGTAGGAAATATCTCCATGCATTTATGAAGCCGATTTCAAATCACAAAGCTACTCAACTCGTTCAACTAACAGCGCTGGATATATTTGTATTAAATTCAAAAATGTAATTCTGAAAATAAATAGCATAATTTGTTTGCTATTACACATTACATTCCGTTTTATTTGCAGTTATTATGTACCCAGAGGAAAATTACACAAAATGTCCATTACTGAAATGTTTACAGTCCGTCATGCAAGAATTACTCAACACATTATTGTGATGGCACTGCTATTCAATTCTGTGAATATAAAGGAACCATTACCCGTACGAAGACGGTAGACACGGCGCGGCGGCGGCGGGGCGCGGAGGGTGAAGCTAGTTGATGGACGCCATCATTACTGTACAGAGTCCCCTCGCCTACTGTTGCATACGAAGACGGTAGACACGGCGCGGCGGCGGGGCGGGGCGCGGAGGGTGAAGCTAGTTGATGGACGCCAGCATTACTGTACAGAGTCCTCTCGCCTACTGTTGCATACGAAGACGGTAGACACGGCGCGGCGGCGGGGCGGGGCGCGGAGGGTGAAGCTAGTTGATGGACGCCATCATTACTGTACAGAGTCCTCTCGCCTACTGTTGCATACGAAGACGGTAGACACGGCGCGGCGGCGGGGCGGGGCGCGGAGGGTGAAGCTAGTTGATGGACGCCATCATTACTGTACAGAGTCCTCTCGCCTACTGTTGCATACGAAGACGGTAGACACGGCGCGGCGGCGGGGCGGGGCGCGGAGGGTGAAGCTAGTTGATGGACGCCATCATTACTGTACAGAGTCCTCTCGCCTACTGTTGCATACGAAGACGGTAGACACGGCGCGGCGGCGGGGCGGGGCGCGGAGGGTGAAGCTAGTTGATGGACGCCATCATTACTGTACAGAGTCCCCTCGCCTACTGTTGCATACGAAGACGGTAGACACAGCGCGGCGGCGGGGCGGGGCGCGGAGGGTGAAGCTAGTTGATGGACGCCAGCATTACTGTACAGAGTCCTCTCGCCTACTGTTGCATACGAAGACGGTAGACACGGCGCGGCAGCGGCGTGGCGCGGAGGGTGAAGCTAGTTGATGGACGCCATCATTACTGTACAGAGTCCTCTCGCCTACTGTTGCATACGAAGACGGTAGACACAGCGCGGCGGCGGGGCGGGGCGCGGAGGGTGAAGCTAGTTGATGGACGCCATCATTACTGTACAGAGTCCCCTCGCCTACTGTTGCATACGAAGACGGTAGACACAGCGCGGCGGCGGCGTGGCGCGGAGGGTGAAGCTAGTTGATGGACGCCAGCATTACTGTACAGAGTCGCCTCGCCTACTGTTGCATACGAAGACGGTAGACACGGCGCGGCGGCGTGGCGGGGCGCGGAGGGTGAAGCTAGTTGATGGACGCCAGCATTACTGTACAGAGTCCTCTCGCCTACTGTTGCATACGAAGACGGTAGACACGGCGCGGCGGCGGCGGGGCGCGGAGGGTGAAGCTAGTTGATGGACGCCATCATTACTGTACAGAGTCCCCTCGCCTACTGTTGCATACGAAGACGGTAGACACGGCGCGGCGGCGTGGCGGGGCGCGGAGGGTGAAGCTAGTTGATGGACGCCAGCATTACTGTACAGAGTCCCCTCGCCTACTGTTGCATACGAAGACGGTAGACACGGCGCGGCGGCGGCGGGGCGCGGAGGGTGAAGCTAGTTGATGGACGCCAGCATTACTGTACAGAGTCCCCTCGCCTACTGTTGCATACGAAGACGGTAGACACGGCGCGGCGGCGGGGCGGGGCGCGGAGGGTGAAGCTAGTTGATGGACGCCAGCATTACTGTACAGAGTCCCCTCGCCTACTGTTGCATACGAAGACGGTAGACACGGCGCGGCGGCGGCGGGGCGCGGAGGGTGAAGCTAGTTGATGGACGCCATCATTACTGTACAGAGTCCTCTCGCCTACTGTTGCATACGAAGACGGTAGACACGGCGCGGCGGCGGGGCGGGGCGCGGAGGGTGAAGCTAGTTGATGGACGCCAGCATTACTGTACAGAGTCCCCTCGCCTACTGTTGCATACGAAGACGGTAGACACGGCGCGGCGGCGGCGGGGCGCGGAGGGTGAAGCTAGTTGATGGACGCCATCATTACTGTACAGAGTCCTCTCGCCTACTGTTGCATACAAAGACGGTAGACACAGCGCGGCGGCGGGGCGGGGCGCGGAGGGTGAAGCTAGTTGATGGACGCCATCATTACTGTACAGAGTCCTCTCGCCTACTGTTGCATACGAAGACGGTAGACACGGCGCGGCGGCGGGGCGGGGCGCGGAGGGTGAAGCTAGTTGATGGACGCCATCATTACTGTACAGAGTCCTCTCGCCTACTGTTGCATACGAAGACGGTAGACACGGCGCGGCGGCGGGGCGGGGCGCGGAGGGTGAAGCTAGTTGATGGACGCCAGCATTACTGTACAGAGTCCCCTCGCCTACTGTTGCATACGAAGACGGTAGACACGGCGCGGCGGCGGCGGGGCGCGGAGGGTGAAGCTAGTTGATGGACGCCATCATTACTGTACAGAGTCCCCTCGCCTACTGTTGCATTAGAGCTGCAGTGTTTCCACTTTACGTCGAGCATCTCCCCTCACCAGGCTAAAAATTTCCCCTTTTTTCCCCTCTACCTCATTAATTGTCCCTGTAATTCCCCCCTTGACAATGTGATAAAACTTTTCTTCTTTAATAACGTATAATCGTTTATTTTATATATTGCCTATATTAAAATACATCGTCTCACAGACACATTGGTTGAATACAGAACTTTTTAGTATAGGTATATATTGAAATTGGAACAGTCTACGGAATACAGTCAATCCTTGACGTTACGAACCTTTAAAGTAAGGAATTCCTTGATTTAAACAATTTTAAAAAATCCCCTTGAAATAGCCATAACATGTTGCAAATTATACTTCACAATTAATTACGAATACATATTGTTTAAAACCACAATGTAACAAATTTATGATGGCCCCAGAAACTAACCTCAATTTAACATAAACTTCATCCTTAACATAAATAGTTTATTCAGTCCCTTCAGGTTCGTTATGACAAGGTTTGACTGTAAAATGTTACGTTTAACCTTTAATACATAAGTTGTACTCTGTCTTTGTAGTAGTTTATTAAGATTAATTATTTTAAGTTAAATGTAATTTTATGAAGTTGGGAGATTGTTAATTGTATTGAAATAAAATGACTATCTCACAAATACTTGTATTTCCCCTCGTTTTCCCCTCCAAAGTTCTTTCCCCTTTTTCTTCCCCTATTGACACTGATTTCCCCTCGAAAGGGGAATTTCCCCTCAATGTGGAAACACTCGTTGCATACGAAGACGGTAGACACGGCGCGGCGGCGGGGCGGGGCGCGGAGGGTGAAGCTAGTTGATGGACGCCATCATTACTGTACAGAGTCCTCTCGCCTACTGTTGCATACGAATACGGTAGACACGGCGCGGCGGCGGGGCGGGGCGCGGAGGGTGAAGCTAGTTGATGGACGCCATCATTACTGTACAGAGTCCTCTCGCCTACTGTTGCATACGAAGACGGTAGACACGGCGCGGCGGCGGGGCGGGGCGCGGAGGGTGAAGCTAGTTGATGGACGCCATCATTACTGTACAGAGTCCTCTCGCCTACTGTTGCATACGAAGACGGTAGACACGGCGCGGCGGCGGGGCGGGGCGCGGAGGGTGAAGCTAGTTGATGGACGCCATCATTACTGTACAGAGTCCTCTCGCCTACTGTTGCATACGAAGACGGTAGACACGGCGCGGCGGCGGGGCGGGGCGCGGAGGGTGAAGCTAGTTGATGGACGCCATCATTACTGTACAGAGTCCCCTCGCCTACTGTTGCATACGAAGACGGTAGACACAGCGCGGCGGCGGGGCGGGGCGCGGAGGGTGAAGCTAGTTGATGGACGCCAGCATTACTGTACAGAGTCCTCTCGCCTACTGTTGCATACGAAGACGGTAGACACGGCGCGGCAGCGGCGTGGCGCGGAGGGTGAAGCTAGTTGATGGACGCCATCATTACTGTACAGAGTCCTCTCGCCTACTGTTGCATACGAAGACGGTAGACACAGCGCGGCGGCGGGGCGGGGCGCGGAGGGTGAAGCTAGTTGATGGACGCCATCATTACTGTACAGAGTCCCCTCGCCTACTGTTGCATACGAAGACGGTAGACACAGCGCGGCGGCGGCGTGGCGCGGAGGGTGAAGCTAGTTGATGGACGCCAGCATTACTGTACAGAGTCGCCTCGCCTACTGTTGCATACGAAGACGGTAGACACGGCGCGGCGGCGTGGCGGGGCGCGGAGGGTGAAGCTAGTTGATGGACGCCAGCATTACTGTACAGAGTCCTCTCGCCTACTGTTGCATACGAAGACGGTAGACACGGCGCGGCGGCGGCGGGGCGCGGAGGGTGAAGCTAGTTGATGGACGCCATCATTACTGTACAGAGTCCCCTCGCCTACTGTTGCATACGAAGACGGTAGACACGGCGCGGCGGCGTGGCGGGGCGCGGAGGGTGAAGCTAGTTGATGGACGCCAGCATTACTGTACAGAGTCCCCTCGCCTACTGTTGCATACGAAGACGGTAGACACGGCGCGGCGGCGGCGGGGCGCGGAGGGTGAAGCTAGTTGATGGACGCCAGCATTACTGTACAGAGTCCCCTCGCCTACTGTTGCATACGAAGACGGTAGACACGGCGCGGCGGCGGGGCGGGGCGCGGAGGGTGAAGCTAGTTGATGGACGCCAGCATTACTGTACAGAGTCCCCTCGCCTACTGTTGCATACGAAGACGGTAGACACGGCGCGGCGGCGGCGGGGCGCGGAGGGTGAAGCTAGTTGATGGACGCCATCATTACTGTACAGAGTCCTCTCGCCTACTGTTGCATACGAAGACGGTAGACACGGCGCGGCGGCGGGGCGGGGCGCGGAGGGTGAAGCTAGTTGATGGACGCCAGCATTACTGTACAGAGTCCCCTCGCCTACTGTTGCATACGAAGACGGTAGACACGGCGCGGCGGCGGCGGGGCGCGGAGGGTGAAGCTAGTTGATGGACGCCATCATTACTGTACAGAGTCCTCTCGCCTACTGTTGCATACAAAGACGGTAGACACAGCGCGGCGGCGGGGCGGGGCGCGGAGGGTGAAGCTAGTTGATGGACGCCATCATTACTGTACAGAGTCCTCTCGCCTACTGTTGCATACGAAGACGGTAGACACGGCGCGGCGGCGGGGCGGGGCGCGGAGGGTGAAGCTAGTTGATGGACGCCATCATTACTGTACAGAGTCCTCTCGCCTACTGTTGCATACGAAGACGGTAGACACGGCGCGGCGGCGGGGCGGGGCGCGGAGGGTGAAGCTAGTTGATGGACGCCAGCATTACTGTACAGAGTCCCCTCGCCTACTGTTGCATACGAAGACGGTAGACACGGCGCGGCGGCGGCGGGGCGCGGAGGGTGAAGCTAGTTGATGGACGCCATCATTACTGTACAGAGTCCCCTCGCCTACTGTTGCATTAGAGGTGCAGTGTTTCCACTTTACGTCGAGCATCTCCCCTCACCAGGCTAAAAATTTCCCCTTTTTTCCCCTCTACCTCATTAATTGTCCCTGTAATTCCCCCCTTGACAATGTGATAAAACTTTTCTTCTTTAATAACGTATAATCGTTTATTTTATATATTGCCTATATTAAAATACATCGTCTCACAGACACATTGGTTGAATACAGAACTTTTTAGTATAGGTATATATTGAAATTGGAACAGTCTACGGAATACAGTCAATCCTTGACGTTACGAACCTTTAAAGTAAGGAATTCCTTGATTTAAACAATTTTAAAAAATCCCCTTGAAATAGCCATAACATGTTGCAAATTATACTTCACAATTAATTACGAATACATATTGTTTAAAACCACAATGTAACAAATTTATGATGGCCCCAGAAACTAACCTCAATTTAACATAAACTTCATCCTTAACATAAATAGTTTATTCAGTCCCTTCAGGTTCGTTATGACAAGGTTTGACTGTAAAATGTTACGTTTAACCTTTAATACATAAGTTGTACTCTGTCTTTGTAGTAGTTTATTAAGATTAATTATTTTAAGTTAAATGTAATTTTATGAAGTTGGGAGATTGTTAATTGTATTGAAATAAAATGACTATCTCACAAATACTTGTATTTCCCCTCGTTTTCCCCTCCAAAGTTCTTTCCCCTTTTTCTTCCCCTATTGACACTGATTTCCCCTCGAAAGGGGAATTTCCCCTCAATGTGGAAACACTCGTTGCATACGAAGACGGTAGACACGGCGCGGCGGCGGGGCGGGGCGCGGAGGGTGAAGCTAGTTGATGGACGCCATCATTACTGTACAGAGTCCTCTCGCCTACTGTTGCATACGAAGACGGTAGACACGGCGCGGCGGCGGGGCGGGGCGCGGAGGGTGAAGCTAGTTGATGGACGCCATCATTACTGTACAGAGTCCTCTCGCCTACTGTTGCATACGAAGACGGTAGACACGGCGCGGCGGCGGGGCGGGGCGCGGAGGGTGAAGCTAGTTGATGGACGCCATCATTACTGTACAGAGTCCTCTCGCCTACTGTTGCATACGAAGACGGTAGACACGGCGCGGCGGCGGGGCGGGGCGCGGAGGGTGAAGCTAGTTGATGGACGCCATCATTACTGTACAGAGTCCTCTCGCCTACTGTTGCATACGAAGACGGTAGACACGGCGCGGCGGCGGGGCGGGGCGCGGAGGGTGAAGCTAGTTGATGGACGCCATCATTACTGTACAGAGTCCCCTCGCCTACTGTTGCATACGAAGACGGTAGACACAGCGCGGCGGCGGGGCGGGGCGCGGAGGGTGAAGCTAGTTGATGGACGCCAGCATTACTGTACAGAGTCCTCTCGCCTACTGTTGCATACGAAGACGGTAGACACGGCGCGGCAGCGGCGTGGCGCGGAGGGTGAAGCTAGTTGATGGACGCCATCATTACTGTACAGAGTCCTCTCGCCTACTGTTGCATACGAAGACGGTAGACACAGCGCGGCGGCGGGGCGGGGCGCGGAGGGTGAAGCTAGTTGATGGACGCCATCATTACTGTACAGAGTCCCCTCGCCTACTGTTGCATACGAAGACGGTAGACACAGCGCGGCGGCGGCGTGGCGCGGAGGGTGAAGCTAGTTGATGGACGCCAGCATTACTGTACAGAGTCGCCTCGCCTACTGTTGCATACGAAGACGGTAGACACGGCGCGGCGGCGTGGCGGGGCGCGGAGGGTGAAGCTAGTTGATGGACGCCAGCATTACTGTACAGAGTCCTCTCGCCTACTGTTGCATACGAAGACGGTAGACACGGCGCGGCGGCGGCGGGGCGCGGAGGGTGAAGCTAGTTGATGGACGCCATCATTACTGTACAGAGTCCCCTCGCCTACTGTTGCATACGAAGACGGTAGACACGGCGCGGCGGCGTGGCGGGGCGCGGAGGGTGAAGCTAGTTGATGGACGCCAGCATTACTGTACAGAGTCCCCTCGCCTACTGTTGCATACGAAGACGGTAGACACGGCGCGGCGGCGGCGGGGCGCGGAGGGTGAAGCTAGTTGATGGACGCCAGCATTACTGTACAGAGTCCCCTCGCCTACTGTTGCATACGAAGACGGTAGACACGGCGCGGCGGCGGGGCGGGGCGCGGAGGGTGAAGCTAGTTGATGGACGCCAGCATTACTGTACAGAGTCCCCTCGCCTACTGTTGCATACGAAGACGGTAGACACGGCGCGGCGGCGGCGGGGCGCGGAGGGTGAAGCTAGTTGATGGACGCCATCATTACTGTACAGAGTCCTCTCGCCTACTGTTGCATACGAAGACGGTAGACACGGCGCGGCGGCGGGGCGGGGCGCGGAGGGTGAAGCTAGTTGATGGACGCCAGCATTACTGTACAGAGTCCCCTCGCCTACTGTTGCATACGAAGACGGTAGACACGGCGCGGCGGCGGCGGGGCGCGGAGGGTGAAGCTAGTTGATGGACGCCATCATTACTGTACAGAGTCCTCTCGCCTACTGTTGCATACAAAGACGGTAGACACAGCGCGGCGGCGGGGCGGGGCGCGGAGGGTGAAGCTAGTTGATGGACGCCATCATTACTGTACAGAGTCCTCTCGCCTACTGTTGCATACGAAGACGGTAGACACGGCGCGGCGGCGGGGCGGGGCGCGGAGGGTGAAGCTAGTTGATGGACGCCATCATTACTGTACAGAGTCCTCTCGCCTACTGTTGCATACGAAGACGGTAGACACGGCGCGGCGGCGGGGCGGGGCGCGGAGGGTGAAGCTAGTTGATGGACGCCAGCATTACTGTACAGAGTCCCCTCGCCTACTGTTGCATACGAAGACGGTAGACACGGCGCGGCGGCGGCGGGGCGCGGAGGGTGAAGCTAGTTGATGGACGCCATCATTACTGTACAGAGTCCCCTCGCCTACTGTTGCATTAGAGGTGCAGTGTTTCCACTTTACGTCGAGCATCTCCCCTCACCAGGCTAAAAATTTCCCCTTTTTTCCCCTCTACCTCATTAATTGTCCCTGTAATTCCCCCCTTGACAATGTGATAAAACTTTTCTTCTTTAATAACGTATAATCGTTTATTTTATATATTGCCTATATTAAAATACATCGTCTCACAGACACATTGGTTGAATACAGAACTTTTTAGTATAGGTATATATTGAAATTGGAACAGTCTACGGAATACAGTCAATCCTTGACGTTACGAACCTTTAAAGTAAGGAATTCCTTGATTTAAACAATTTTAAAAAATCCCCTTGAAATAGCCATAACATGTTGCAAATTATACTTCACAATTAATTACGAATACATATTGTTTAAAACCACAATGTAACAAATTTATGATGGCCCCAGAAACTAACCTCAATTTAACATAAACTTCATCCTTAACATAAATAGTTTATTCAGTCCCTTCAGGTTCGTTATGACAAGGTTTGACTGTAAAATGTTACGTTTAACCTTTAATACATAAGTTGTACTCTGTCTTTGTAGTAGTTTATTAAGATTAATTATTTTAAGTTAAATGTAATTTTATGAAGTTGGGAGATTGTTAATTGTATTGAAATAAAATGACTATCTCACAAATACTTGTATTTCCCCTCGTTTTCCCCTCCAAAGTTCTTTCCCCTTTTTCTTCCCCTATTGACACTGATTTCCCCTCGAAAGGGGAATTTCCCCTCAATGTGGAAACACTCGTTGCATACGAAGACGGTAGACACGGCGCGGCGGCGGGGCGGGGCGCGGAGGGTGAAGCTAGTTGATGGACGCCATCATTACTGTACAGAGTCGCCTCGCCTACTGTTGCATACGAAGACGGTAGACACAGCGCGGCGGCGGCGTGGCGCGGAGGGTGAAGCTAGTTGATGGACGCCAGCATTACTGTACAGAGTCCTCTCGCCTACTGTTGCATACGAAGACGGTAGACACGGCGCGGCGGCGGCGTGGCGCGGAGGGTGAAGCTAGTTGATGGACGCCATCATTACTGTACAGAGTCGCCTCGCCTACTGTTGCATACGAAGACGGTAGACACAGCGCGGCGGCGGCGTGGCGCGGAGGGTGAAGCTAGTTGATGGACGCCAGCATTACTGTACAGAGTCGCCTCGCCTACTGTTGCATACGAAGACGGTAGACACGGCGCGGCGGCGGCGTGGCGCGGAGGGTGAAGCTAGTTGATGGACGCCATCATTACTGTACAGAGTCGCCTCGCCTACTGTTGCATACGAAGACGGTAGACACAGCGCGGGGGCGGCGTGGCGCGGAGGGTGAAGCTAGTTGATGGACGCCAGCATTACTGTACAGAGTCCCCTCGCCTACTGTTGCATACGAAGACGGTAGACACGGCGCGGCGGCGGCGGGGCGCGGAGGGTGAAGCTAGTTGATGGACGCCAGCATTACTGTACAGAGTCCCCTCGCCTACTGTTGCATACGAAGACGGTAGACACGGCGCGGCGGCGGGGCGGGGCGCGGAGGGTGAAGCTAGTTGATGGACGCCATCATTACTGTACAGAGTCCTCTCGCCTACTGTTGCATACGAAGACGGTAGACACGGCGCGGCGGCGGGGCGGGGCGCGGAGGGTGAAGCTAGTTGATGGACGCCAGCATTACTGTACAGAGTCCCCTCGCCTACTGTTGCATACGAAGACGGTAGACACGGCGCGGCGGCGGCGGGGCGCGGAGGGTGAAGCTAGTTGATGGACGCCATCATTACTGTACAGAGTCCCCTCGCCTACTGTTGCATTAGAGGTGCAGTGTTTCCACTTTACGTCGAGCATCTCCCCTCACCAGGCTAAAAATTTCCCCTTTTTTCCCCTCTACCTCATTAATTGTCCCTGTAATTCCCCCCTTGACAATGTGATAAAACTTTTCTTCTTTAATAACGTATAATCGTTTATTTTATATATTGCCTATATTAAAATACATCGTCTCACAGACACATTGGTTGAATACAGAACTTTTTAGTATAGGTATATATTGAAATTGGAACAGTCTACGGAATACAGTCAATCCTTGACGTTACGAACCTTTAAAGTAAGGAATTCCTTGATTTAAACAATTTTAAAAAATCCCCTTGAAATAGCCATAACATGTTGCAAATTATACTTCACAATTAATTACGAATACATATTGTTTAAAACCACAATGTAACAAATTTATGATGGCCCCAGAAACTAACCTCAATTTAACATAAACTTCATCCTTAACATAAATAGTTTATTCAGTCCCTTCAGGTTCGTTATGACAAGGTTTGACTGTAAAATGTTACGTTTAACCTTTAATACATAAGTTGTACTCTGTCTTTGTAGTAGTTTATTAAGATTAATTATTTTAAGTTAAATGTAATTTTATGAAGTTGGGAGATTGTTAATTGTATTGAAATAAAATGACTATCTCACAAATACTTGTATTTCCCCTCGTTTTCCCCTCCAAAGTTCTTTCCCCTTTTTATTCCCCTATTGACACTGATTTCCCCTCGAAAGGGGAATTTCCCCTCAATGTGGAAACACTCGTTGCATACGAAGACGGTAGACACGGCGCGGCGGCGGGGCGGGGCGCGGAGGGTGAAGCTAGTTGATGGACGCCATCATTACTGTACAGAGTCGCCTCGCCTACTGTTGCATACGAAGACGGTAGACACAGCGCGGCGGCGGCGTGGCGCGGAGGGTGAAGCTAGTTGATGGACGCCAGCATTACTGTACAGAGTCCCCTCGCCTACTGTTGCATACGAAGACGGTAGACACGGCGCGGCGGCGGGGCGGGGCGCGGAGGGTGAAGCTAGTTGATGGACGCCAGCATTACTGTACAGAGTCCCCTCGCCTACTGTTGCATACGAAGACGGTAGACACGGCGCGGCGGCGGCGGGGCGCGGAGGGTGAAGCTAGTTGATGGACGCCATCATTACTGTACAGAGTCCTCTCGCCTACTGTTGCATACGAAGACGGTAGACACGGCGCGGCGGCGGGGCGGGGCGCGGAGGGTGAAGCTAGTTGATGGACGCCAGCATTACTGTACAGAGTCCCCTCGCCTACTGTTGCATACGAAGACGGTAGACACGGCGCGGCGGCGGCGGGGCGCGGAGGGTGAAGCTAGTTGATGGACGCCATCATTACTGTACAGAGTCCTCTCGCCTACTGTTGCATACAAAGACGGTAGACACAGCGCGGCGGCGGGGCGGGGCGCGGAGGGTGAAGCTAGTTGATGGACGCCATCATTACTGTACAGAGTCCTCTCGCCTACTGTTGCATACGAAGACGGTAGACACGGCGCGGCGGCGGGGCGGGGCGCGGAGGGTGAAGCTAGTTGATGGACGCCATCATTACTGTACAGAGTCCTCTCGCCTACTGTTGCATACGAAGACGGTAGACACGGCGCGGCGGCGGGGCGGGGCGCGGAGGGTGAAGCTAGTTGATGGACGCCAGCATTACTGTACAGAGTCCCCTCGCCTACTGTTGCATACGAAGACGGTAGACACGGCGCGGCGGCGGCGGGGCGCGGAGGGTGAAGCTAGTTGATGGACGCCATCATTACTGTACAGAGTCCCCTCGCCTACTGTTGCATTAGAGGTGCAGTGTTTCCACTTTACGTCGAGCATCTCCCCTCACCAGGCTAAAAATTTCCCCTTTTTTCCCCTCTACCTCATTAATTGTCCCTGTAATTCCCCCCTTGACAATGTGATAAAACTTTTCTTCTTTAATAACGTATAATCGTTTATTTTATATATTGCCTATATTAAAATACATCGTCTCACAGACACATTGGTTGAATACAGAACTTTTTAGTATAGGTATATATTGAAATTGGAACAGTCTACGGAATACAGTCAATCCTTGACGTTACGAACCTTTAAAGTAAGGAATTCCTTGATTTAAACAATTTTAAAAAATCCCCTTGAAATAGCCATAACATGTTGCAAATTATACTTCACAATTAATTACGAATACATATTGTTTAAAACCACAATGTAACAAATTTATGATGGCCCCAGAAACTAACCTCAATTTAACATAAACTTCATCCTTAACATAAATAGTTTATTCAGTCCCTTCAGGTTCGTTATGACAAGGTTTGACTGTAAAATGTTACGTTTAACCTTTAATACATAAGTTGTACTCTGTCTTTGTAGTAGTTTATTAAGATTAATTATTTTAAGTTAAATGTAATTTTATGAAGTTGGGAGATTGTTAATTGTATTGAAATAAAATGACTATCTCACAAATACTTGTATTTCCCCTCGTTTTCCCCTCCAAAGTTCTTTCCCCTTTTTCTTCCCCTATTGACACTGATTTCCCCTCGAAAGGGGAATTTCCCCTCAATGTGGAAACACTCGTTGCATACGAAGACGGTAGACACGGCGCGGCGGCGGGGCGGGGCGCGGAGGGTGAAGCTAGTTGATGGACGCCATCATTACTGTACAGAGTCGCCTCGCCTACTGTTGCATACGAAGACGGTAGACACAGCGCGGCGGCGGCGTGGCGCGGAGGGTGAAGCTAGTTGATGGACGCCAGCATTACTGTACAGAGTCCTCTCGCCTACTGTTGCATACGAAGACGGTAGACACGGCGCGGCGGCGGCGTGGCGCGGAGGGTGAAGCTAGTTGATGGACGCCATCATTACTGTACAGAGTCGCCTCGCCTACTGTTGCATACGAAGACGGTAGACACAGCGCGGCGGCGGCGTGGCGCGGAGGGTGAAGCTAGTTGATGGACGCCAGCATTACTGTACAGAGTCGCCTCGCCTACTGTTGCATACGAAGACGGTAGACACGGCGCGGCGGCGGCGTGGCGCGGAGGGTGAAGCTAGTTGATGGACGCCATCATTACTGTACAGAGTCGCCTCGCCTACTGTTGCATACGAAGACGGTAGACACAGCGCGGGGGCGGCGTGGCGCGGAGGGTGAAGCTAGTTGATGGACGCCAGCATTACTGTACAGAGTCCCCTCGCCTACTGTTGCATACGAAGACGGTAGACACGGCGCGGCGGCGGCGGGGCGCGGAGGGTGAAGCTAGTTGATGGACGCCAGCATTACTGTACAGAGTCCCCTCGCCTACTGTTGCATACGAAGACGGTAGACACGGCGCGGCGGCGGGGCGGGGCGCGGAGGGTGAAGCTAGTTGATGGACGCCATCATTACTGTACAGAGTCCTCTCGCCTACTGTTGCATACGAAGACGGTAGACACGGCGCGGCGGCGGGGCGGGGCGCGGAGGGTGAAGCTAGTTGATGGACGCCAGCATTACTGTACAGAGGCCCCTCGCCTACTGTTGCATACGAAGACGGTAGACACGGCGCGGCGGCGGCGGGGCGCGGAGGGTGAAGCTAGTTGATGGACGCCATCATTACTGTACAGAGTCCCCTCGCCTACTGTTGCATTAGAGGTGCAGTGTTTCCACTTTACGTCGAGCATCTCCCCTCACCAGGCTAAAAATTTCCCCTTTTTTCCCCTCTACCTCATTAATTGTCCCTGTAATTCCCCCCTTGACAATGTGATAAAACTTTTCTTCTTTAATAACGTATAATCGTTTATTTTATATATTGCCTATATTAAAATACATCGTCTCACAGACACATTGGTTGAATACAGAACTTTTTAGTATAGGTATATATTGAAATTGGAACAGTCTACGGAATACAGTCAATCCTTGACGTTACGAACCTTTAAAGTAAGGAATTCCTTGATTTAAACAATTTTAAAAAATCCCCTTGAAATAGCCATAACATGTTGCAAATTATACTTCACAATTAATTACGAATACATATTGTTTAAAACCACAATGTAACAAATTTATGATGGCCCCAGAAACTAACCTCAATTTAACATAAACTTCATCCTTAACATAAATAGTTTATTCAGTCCCTTCAGGTTCGTTATGACAAGGTTTGACTGTAAAATGTTACGTTTAACCTTTAATACATAAGTTGTACTCTGTCTTTGTAGTAGTTTATTAAGATTAATTATTTTAAGTTAAATGTAATTTTATGAAGTTGGGAGATTGTTAATTGTATTGAAATAAAATGACTATCTCACAAATACTTGTATTTCCCCTCGTTTTCCCCTCCAAAGTTCTTTCCCCTTTTTATTCCCCTATTGACACTGATTTCCCCTCGAAAGGGGAATTTCCCCTCAATGTGGAAACACTCGTTGCATACGAAGACGGTAGACACGGCGCGGCGGCGGGGCGGGGCGCGGAGGGTGAAGCTAGTTGATGGACGCCATCATTACTGTACAGAGTCGCCTCGCCTACTGTTGCATACGAAGACGGTAGACACAGCGCGGCGGCGGCGTGGCGCGGAGGGTGAAGCTAGTTGATGGACGCCAGCATTACTGTACAGAGTCCTCTCGCCTACTGTTGCATACGAAGACGGTAGACACGGCGCGGCGGCGGCGTGGCGCGGAGGGTGAAGCTAGTTGATGGACGCCATCATTACTGTACAGAGTCGCCTCGCCTACTGTTGCATACGAAGACGGTAGACACAGCGCGGCGGCGGCGTGGCGCGGAGGGTGAAGCTAGTTGATGGACGCCAGCATTACTGTACAGAGTCGCCTCGCCTACTGTTGCATACGAAGACGGTAGACACGGCGCGGCGGCGGCGTGGCGCGGAGGGTGAAGCTAGTTGATGGACGCCATCATTACTGTACAGAGTCGCCTCGCCTACTGTTGCATACGAAGACGGTAGACACAGCGCGGCGGCGGCGTGGCGCGGAGGGTGAAGCTAGTTGATGGACGCCATCATTACTGTACAGAGTCGCCTCGCCTACTGTTGCATACGAAGACGGTAGACACAGCGCGGCGGCGGCGTGGCGCGGAGGGTGAAGCTAGTTGATGGACGCCATCATTACTGTACAGAGTCCCCTCGCCTACTGTTGCCATCGAGGTAAAACTACTGGAGAGATCGCTAAGTGAGCTAAAAACGGTCCGCGCGGACTGTGCGGAACAGAAATGGTGGGCCACTGTGTGCTCAGAGCTGATTCTGGCGATGAACGCGCTGTCGTTTACACACTCCTGGACTTCACTGCCATGTTTGAATTGTAATGAAATTTATATATCCTTTTTGTACGTGAACTACGGAATCCGAAAGTATAAATATTGTTTTATTTTACCGTGTTTTAATATTTTTAATAATTAAAAACTCGTACGGGTTATTAAAGAGGGACATGAAAAAGTTACTCAGCGAGGAAATTTTTTATTTTTAGGTTAGAAACAAACTTCCAGCAGGAAAGTTGTAGATAATTAGTTTCTCTAAAACTTTTATTTCAAACATTTTTCGGTAAAGTTGTTGGTTTGGCTACAATTCGTTTGGAAAGATGCTGAAACTTTTCGCCGCGCTCTATCCAAGACGTGCCACGCGCCGTGCCGCGCTGTTAAATTCAACTCAGTGATGCTGTGTTACATGACCTAGTTTTTTGGTAAAATACATAGTTATACGACTTTTGTACTGTACTTGTATTGTCTGTTAAATAAATCATAATCAACTGTTATCATACACTGAAGATAATTTTTTTGTTATTCAATAGCGAAATGTTGTATTAATGCAACGTTATGTAATCGTTCTTACTACTCTACGTGGACGAGTGAACGAACCATCTTGGTAATTAATGTTTATTAAGAATGCATTTGCTATTAAAAAGTATTTGTCTTGTATGGTATTCATTCATCAAACAAATTTTATGGTATAGGCCAATTAACTTTCAATCTACAACTTTTGGCGAACGTCGAAGTTTATATGCTACAATTCAAAGTTTCACCAGTCCAAAGAACGATATTACTGCTCATAAAAGAATTCATTCCAGTACCAAAAACTTCAAAACATCATTATTGAACAACACCTAAAGCCTAGTGGATCGTACATAAATTTATATGACTGTAAATATGAAAAAATCAGCCATCGAGGAGATTATTTTACAAAACTCCCAACTTTCTGTTCTTTTTACGCAACTAACCCTGGTCGAATATAGTTAATTTTGGTATTAAAAATTCGAGAAACTATTCAGGAATACGGATCAGAAGGCCATTCAACCATAACAAATGTTCCCTGGCCGCAAATTCAATTCAAGTGAGCGCGTGTCGTGTTTTTCCCTATATCCCCCAAGCTGAGCGCTGCCGCGGTGGCCCACCATTTGCGACGCGACCTGGAACGCGGCCGGACCGAAATTTGGTTCGCTTCACCACGGGCGCGAGCGGTCCAGTAGTTTTAAGTCTTTGACTGTTGCATACGAAGACGGTAGACACGGCGCTGTGGCGGGGCAGGGCGCGAAGGGTGAAGCTAGTTGATGGACGTCATCATTACTGTACAGAGTCCCCTCGCCTACCGTTGCATACGAAGACGGTAGACAAGGCGCGGCGGCGGCAGCGGCGGGGCGCGGAGGGTGAAGCTAGTTGATGGACGCCAGCATTACTGTACAGAGTCCCCTCGCCTACTGTTGCATACGAAGACGGTAGACACAGCGCGGCGGCGGGGCGGGGCGCGGAGGGTGAAGCTAGTTGATGGACGCCATCATTACTGTACAGAGTCCCCTCGCCTACTGTTGCATACGAAGACGGTAGACACGGCGCGGCGGCGGGGCGGGTTGCGGAGGGTGAAGCTAGTTGATGGACGCCAGCATTACTGTACAGAGTCCCCTCGCCTACTGTTGCATACGAAGACGGTAGACACGGCGCGGCGGCGGCGGGGCGCGGAGGGTGAAGCTAGTTGATGGACGCCATCATTACTGTACAGAGTCCCCTCGCCTACTGTTGCATACGAAGACGGTAGACACGGCGCGGCGGCGGCGGGGCGCGGAGGGTGAAGCTAGTTGATGGACGCCAGCATTACTGTACAGAGTCCTCTCGCCTACTGTTGCATACGAAGACGGTAGACACGGCGCGGCGGCGGGGCGGGGCGCGGAGGGTGAAGCTAGTTGATGGACGCCATCATTACTGTACAGAGTCCTCTCGCCTACTGTTGCATACGAAGACGGTAGACACGGCGCGGCGGCGGGGCGGGGCGCGGAGGGTGAAGCTAGTTGATGGACGCCATCATTACTGTACAGAGTCCCCTCGCCTACTGTTGCATACGAAGACGGTAGACACGGCGCGGCGGCGGGGCGGGGCGCGGAGGGTGAAGCTAGTTGATGGACGCCAGCATTACTGTACAGAGTCCTCTCGCCTACTGTTGCATACGAAGACGGTAGACACGGCGCGGCGGCGGGGCGGGGCGCGGAGGGTGAAGCTAGTTGATGGACGCCATCATTACTGTACAGAGTCCCCTCGCCTACTGTTGCATACGAAGACGGTAGACACGGCGCGGCGGCGGGGCGGGGCGCGGAGGGTGAAGCTAGTTGATGGACGCCAGCATTACTGTACAGAGTCCCCTCGCCTACTGTTGCATACGAAGACGGTAGACACGGCGCGGCGGCGGGGCGGGGCGCGGAGGGTGAAGCTAGTTGATGGACGCCATCATTACTGTACAGAGTCCTCTCGCCTACTGTTGCATACGAAGACGGTAGACACGGCGCGGCGGCGGGGCGGGGCGCGGAGGGTGAAGCTAGTTGATAGACGCCATCATTACTGTACAGAGTCCCCTCGCCTACTGTTGCATACGAAGACGGTAGACACGACGCGGCGGCGGCGGCGGGGCGTGGAGGGTGAAGCTAGTTGATGGACGCCATCATTACTGTACAGAGTCCCCTCGCCTACTGTTGCATGTCTTTTGTTCTTCGCATGATTCATACGACCATTACAGTAACTGTGTTCGGTGGTCGGGAACCGCCCTGGGTATAATTTAACAAAATAAATACTGGATGTAAAATGTCTTATGATAATATCGTCTCGTCATTTTTTTTGCGAGGGGAGTTATGATGTTAAATTCCACAACGTTCAATTCCAACAATCGCCTTCATAAAATGCAGAAAATGGATTGTGCATACAATAATAAACATGAACATGAATACTGTGTTGGTCGAGTCGACAATCTAAATCTACAGTTGAGAACGTGCTCCCAAAAGCCTGTATTCCACTTCGTATGGCGGTTGGGGTCACTCGAAAACAGTTCACTTCGTCCGGGAGACAGGTTGTATAAGAAAGAGTCATTATCAGGTCTACATCGGTGGAGCGAAAACCTTCCACTTCGTCCGCGGCGCCGGCGCCCCTTACTCCTCCCGCTCCAGCGGGCTGTGGCAACTTATAGTTGCATGTTATATTTGACTACTCACCTGACAACATATTTAAGTACTTATGAATCGTAATACTCATATATGTTTAGTTTAACCTTTATAAACAATGCGGTTTGAAACTATCTTCTTAGACGGCTCCTTTATTCTTGTTAAGGAATCAAAGTAATATTATAGTTAAGACATCAAAATGTTTATAACAGTTAGTAGGTTTTTGTATTCATGCCATACTTGGTGTCAAACTGAAATAAGATTGGTTGTGATTTTAAGCCCCCCAAAATGTTTAATTGAAAAAGGGCATAACGCAAAGGCCCTATTGTAATTAGGAAGTTTGCGAAAGGTATGTTAACATTCTTATTGTTTAGGGGGAAAATTCATGTCTATATTATCTTAAGTAGGCACGTCATTAATTGATCCACAAACGTTTAAATTTAAAACTGGAATTTCGCGAAAACACGACACAAACCGTTGTCCAGCATAGCGATATCTTCGTCCCACATCAACAATAGAGATAACTCATTTTTAATACTATGAAGACCTTACATAACGAAGGGCTCCCTCCGAACTAAATTAGTAAATAAGGATACAAATATTTTTGCAATAATTTCTTCGGTTTTTGCAAGATTCAAACATATTAACGTATTAATCTATATGAGTTTAACAAACAAGTCCAGTTATTTTAGCTACCAAAGCTTGTTATTTCGAAGTTTTATCATGTTATGCATTACGGGCAATCAATTAACTCAAAAGGGGGCAAATTTAATAATTTGTAAATATATCATCATATATCGTCATTGAAGTCACACCAATTTAAAACTAAGTAATTTGTTGAGAAATTTATTTTTCGCTTCGCTAACTTTTTGAAACGTTTCTTATAAACAACATGGGGAAATATTATATATTAAAATAGTTTATGTGTCATTAAAATGTGTATCTAAAATTTAAATTATAAATATGTAAGTTCCATATTAACCATGCTAGTACATCAAAGTACAATAATACATAATTCTAAGTAACAATGAATGAGATACAAAGAGTTAATAAGTATTATTATTTTTGGATTAATAAAAATGGTCGTAAAACACAAACAAGTATAATTTAATGAATTGATGTTTTACCTACTTAAAGTCACGACCAATCTTTTAATTTCAGTTTGCCACCAAGTTTGGTAAAGATACAAAAAACTACCAACTGTTATAACCATTTGACGTATTAACTATAATACAACTTTGATTCCTTAACAAGGATATATCAACTAAAATTCCCGTATATGATACGTTGTCATTACAGTGACCTGCTAAACTGATACAAAGTACTTGTTCTCATCGACAAATAGCACACATCTAGGAGTTCAACATTGGTCACAGTTGTGTCTCTGCTTAGTGACGGCCCTTTGGTCAATGTTAGCCACATTCCCGTATATGATACGTTGTCATTACAGTGACCTGCTTAACTGATACAAAGTACTTGTTCTCATCAACAAACAACATACATCTAGGAGTTCAACATTGGTCACAGTTGTGTCTCTGCTTAGTGACGGCCCTTTGGTCAATGTTAGCCACATTCCCGTATATGATACGTTGTCATTACAGTGACCTGCTTAACTGATACAAAGTACTTGTTCTCATCAACAAACAACACACATCTAGGAGTTCAACATTGGTCACAGTTATGTCTCTGCTTAGTGACGGCCCTTTGGTCAATGTTAGCCACATTCCCGTATATGATACGTTGTCATTACAGTGACCTGCTTAACTGATACAAAGTACTTGTTCTCATCAACAAACAACATACATCTAGGAGTTCAACATTGGTCACAGTTGTGTCTCTGCTTAGTGACGGCCCTTTGGTCAATGTTAGCCACATTCCCGTATATGATACGTTGTCATTACAGTGACCTGCTTAACTGATACAAAGTACTTGTTCTCATCAACAAACAACATACATCTAGGAGTTCAACATTGGTCACAGTTGTGTCTCTGCTTAGTGACGGCCCTTTGGTCAATGTTAGCCACATTCCCGTATATGATACGTTGTCATTACAGTGACCTGCTAAACTGATACAAAGTACTTGTTCTCATCAACAAACAACACACATCTAGGAGTTCAACATTGGTCACAGTTGTGTCTCTGCTTAGTGACGGCCCTTTGGTCAATGTTAGCCACATTCCCGTATATGATACGTTGTCATTACAGTGACCTGCTAAACTGATACAAAGTACTTGTTCTCATCAACAAACAACATACATCTAGGAGTTCAACATTGGTCACAGTTGTGTCTCTGCTTAGTGACGGCCCTTTGGTCAATGTTAGCCACATTCCCGTATATGATACGTTGTCATTACAGTGACCTGCTAAACTGATACAAAGTACTTGTTCTCATCAACAAACAACATACATCTAGGAGTTCAACATTGGTCACAGTTGTGTCTCTGCTTAGTGACGGCCCTTTGGTCAATGTTAGCCACATTCCCGTATATGATACGTTGTCATTACAGTGACCTGCTTAACTGATACAAAGTACTTGTTCTCATCGACAAACAGCACACATCTAGGAGTTCAACATTGGTCACAGTTGTGTCTCTGCTTAGTGACGACCCTTTGGTCAATGTTAGCCACATTCCCGTATATGATTCGTTGTCATTACAGTGACCTGCTTAACTGATACAAAGTACTTGTTCTCATCAACAAACAACGTACATCTAGGAGTTCAAAATTGGTCACAGTTGTGTCTCTGCTTAGTGACGGCCCTTTGGTCAATGTTAGCCACATTCCCGTATATGATACGTTGTCATTACAGTGACCTGCTTAACTGATACAAAGTACTTGTTCTCATCAACAAACAACATACATCTAGGAGTTCAACATTGGTCACAGTTGTGTCTCTGCTTAGTGACGGCCCTTTGGTCAATGTTAGCCACATTCCCGTATATGATACGTTGTCATTACAGTGACCTGCTAAACTGATACAAAGTACTTGTTCTCATCAACAAACAACATACATCTAGGAGTTCAACATTGGTCACAGTTGTGTCTCTGCTTAGTGACGGCCCTTTGGTCAATGTTAGCCACATTCCCGTATATGATACGTTGTCATTACAGTGACCTGCTTAACTGATAAAAAGTACTTGTTCTCATCAACAAACAACATACATCTAGGAGTTCAACATTGGTCACAGTTGTGTCTCTGCTTAGTGACGGCCCTTTGGTCAATGTTAGCCACATTCCCGTATATGATACGTTGTCATTACAGTGACCTGCTTAACTGATACAAAGTACTTGTTCTCATCAACAACATACATCTAGGAGTTCAAAATTGGTCACAGTTGTGTCTCTGCTTAGTGACGGCCCTTTGGTCAATGTTAGCCACATTCCCGTATATGATACGTTGTCATTACAGTGACCTGCTTAACTGATACAAAGTACTTGTTCTCATCGACAAACAGCACACATCTAGGAGTTCAACATTGGTCACAGTTGTGTCTCTGCTTAGTGACGGCCCTTTGGTCAATGTTAGCCACATTCCCGTATATGATACGTTGTCATTACAGTGACCTGCTTAACTGATACAAAGTACTTGTTCTCATCAACAAACAACATACATCTAGGAGTTCAACATTGGTCACAGTTGTGTCTCTGCTTCGTGACGGCCCTTTGGTCAATGTTAGCCACATTCCCGTATATGATACGTTGTCATTACAGTGACCTGCTAAACTGATACAAAGTACTTGTTCTCATCAACAAACAACATACATCTAGGAGTTCAACATTGGTCACAGTTGTGTCTCTGCTTAGTGACGGCCCTTTGGTCAATGTTAGCCACATTCCCGTATATGATACGTTGTCATTACAGTGACCTGCTTAACTGATACAAAGTACTTGTTCTCATCAACAAACAACATACATCTAGGAGTTCAAAATTGGTCACAGTTGTGTCTCTGCTTAGTGACGGCCCTTTGGTCAATGTTAGCCACATTCCCGTATATGATACATACGTTGTCATTATAGAGAGCCGCTTCACTGATACAAAGTAAAGATTTCCACCTTACAATAAAAAATAAATAAATTGAGAGAGGGATTAACACAGTTTGAAATTTATATTGTTTATGTGAATGGTTAAAACACCAACAACTATTTTCTTGAAAGCACCACTTTTTAAAGATTAACTGTTGATGAGTGTGCATGACTATTTGGTCTGCCAGGTCTAGGGTTCGATCCCCAACAATTATTGTCGATGGCTTTTACCCGTGCTAATACCGCAACACGGGGGTTCCGAACACATTATCTCGAGCTGTAGGTCCACTTACCTAGAAAACAAAAATATATGTACATCTTGGGGGTGAATTTATCCTAATTGTACATGATTCCCTATACTAAAACCAGTACAAATGTATATTGTTATGAAAACAACCTGGCATAAATCATAAGATTTTGACAAAACGTAACATTCGCAATAATCTCACAGGAACTAAACCAAGAAAGCAACGTATAGTTTACACGTCATTTCAACACCAAGGTACTTCTTATGGTGGAGTCTGGCTCAAATACAGTGCCCTTGGAAACAACGCGGTTCACAGCAGACAACCGGAAACTCGTAAACTTGACAAGTTGACGCGGATCGCGTTAGGGAACGACTGGAGCTCTTAGGTTTATCATTATCCACAAGTTCCTCCAAGTTTCCATCTTTACTCCAAGTTTCTATACAGCCTATATCATATTTTTTTAATTTTTAATGTAGTCGAATAAAATTCGTAAGGATAAATTGTAATATAGTCTTCCCATCCATCTAAAACTAGTAATATAAACTTAAATCAAAGTTTCATGTTGTTTATTTATGTTCCGAGATTTTACAAATTGATAAGATATTTTCCAGAAATTATATGAAATTACAAAAATACACAAAACAAATCAAATTAAAACCTTGATTCAGTAAATGGATAAGAATGTGCTCCTGGGAGCGTATAGGCAAAGCTAGAGTATTTTGCAATAACATTGGACAGTTAAGAGGTCCAATGTTGTTAACTACTGTATTAATGTAACAATTGTTTTGAAGAGTTAACACGTTAACATGGGACTGTGGTCTTAGGTACAACAAATATTAGTTCATAATTTGTATATATCCATTTTGTTGGGGGGAATCTCCACAAATTATAAATATGTTTCTAACTTAACCATCTTTAACCACCGGAAGCAGTGACAGTATGCTGCTTCTAGTTGTCTTGTTAGTAAATTTCCATGGCAAATTAGCATGACTCGCACGATGAAACGTAAGCCCGGGACCACCATAGAAGTTCCTAACGTGACCCCCTGAACACGCGCGCGCGCGCGTGTGTGTGTGTGTGTGTGTGTGTGTGTGTGTGTGTGTGTTTGTTTGGACTCTAGCGGTCGCATTTTTGTCCGATTTACTTCAAATTTGGTAGGAACATTCCTTTCTGTAATCAGTCGGACAAACTCTAACCCTCTTTTTGGGGATTTTAAATTTTGAATTTTGAGTTTTTGGGCCCAAAAAGGGTCAGAAAAGAACCTAACGTAAAAGTAAGGCGTAACAATTATATGAATTAAAAAGGCGGAAATTTTAAGCCCTCCATCATCATTCTAGCACCAATATTTACTGAGTTATTAAAGAAAATAAAGATTGAGTAAACAGAGTACGTTGTCTTAAGGGGATTTTACATTGGAAAAGGCAGTTTTTCATATCTTGATGTAGGTATATCACTCCTAATACCCCCATACCGATTTTTGATCCTGATGGTACCTCCTCCTAAGCTTATAATGCACAACATTGCCATACCAATACTTGATTTAAATAGAACCAGGTGTCAAAGACCCCTGCGCTTTGCGTGTTTTGTTTGAGCAGCCAAAAAATCTAATATTTTCAATTTTGCTTAAAAACCACACAAATCGTTGTTTAAACACGGCATTTGATTGTTAAAAGTTGTTAATGCGGAAATTCACTTCCTAACGTCAGCGTGCTGCGTGCGAACTCGTTTTATATTCATCTCTACTCTGCAGAAACTAATCAACACTTTCTGTTTTTTATTTTCTTAACTATAAATTAATTTATAGCATGTAGAAAAATAAATCTAACATCCTCACGAATATAAAAAAATCAGCTCTATGCTTATGTAGGCAATACATTTTCTTAAGATGGTTTTTATTTTAAATTTTGAATTTTAAAATTACAATTGATTGGTTTCTATTCAAGCCATTCCATCTCTTTTCCAGTATACAATAGATTAAACATTAAACTCACGGTTACAACAAAATTATGATTTGCCTAATTCAAAATACGGAAGATTCGCTAATGCAGTCCGAGTTACTGCGCGAGGCATTGTACTTTGCGATCGATGACGGCTGATGGAATGTGACAAATGAAAATTCACCTCTAATTATTTGCGTTATAACCGTGAGATCGCTCAATGCGGCTGTCAATACTCGCGTTGGACGCTATTCATGCTCGCCCTTTATCCGCTCGCTTTACAAGTTTGTATATTCGTTAACTAACAAATAAAAGGGGTTTCTAACAAAAGTTCTGACTTTTAATAATTTATTTTCATTCATCCTCAACGACCTAAACCTGCTTACATTGAACCAAAAACAATTTAGAGAAATGTTTTTTTATTATTTATCGGGATGAATATTTGTTACATCTACACATGAATATTATCTCTCCTTTGTTAATTACCGAGTCAAACTATTTTCCCTTATCAAACCTGCAAAAGGGAAGGTTGAAACCTTTATACAAGTGGTAAGGAAAAGTACACAATAAATTAATACTTTGGCGTTTGAAAGCATAGCGATAACCTTTTTGGTTGTTAACGAAAACAATTTATTTTGACTTTAACCTACAACGATTTCTGTTGTCAACTTAGGCTCAAAAGACACAGTTGTCCGAAAAATCGTTGTGAAAATCTGGTGTGAGGATGATTTTCGAAATATTATATTTTGATCCTCTACAAAAAATATTCGGAAAGGAAAAAATAACTTTTTTGGCTCTCAAAGAAAAAATACCTCCGGCGCAACCAACGCAGCAAACCTGCTTTCTAAGCAAATAATTCCTCAATGCAAAACTCTCCAATGCAAATATTTCCTCATTACCAGATGGAAGCATCTTTCTGAGTTTCATCAAAGTATATTCATAAATAAGTGAGATATAATATTTTATTTATCCTCCATTTGAATAACACTGGACAGATTACACAGCCTTAATGTAACGGAGTCAACTGTTTTTTTATGCACATATTAATAGATCACAACCGCTGAATCCGAATACCAATTTTTATCAAGATATATAAATGAATGAGATATACAATTTCATATATGGCCAATAAGAATAACACTGGATAACATACTGTCCATATAATTAGATAGAATATGCAGGTTGCCTGCGCAGGTTGTCTGCTATGGGGGTATTTTATGTAGATATTATTAAATCCGAATGAAATTAAGCCAAACACCAAGTGTGTGTGTGTGTGTGTGTGTGTGTGTGTGTGTGTGTGTGTGTGTGTGTGTGTGTGTGCGCGCGCGTGCGCGTGTGCGTGCGCGTGCGCGTGCGCGTGCGCGTGCGCGTGTGTGTGTGTGTGTGTGTGTGTGTGTGTGTGTGTGTGTGTGTGTGTGTGTGTGTGTGTGTGTGTGTGTGTGTGTGTGTGTGTGTGTGTGTGTGTTTATCAATATGCGATATATACAATTTGACTTATACCCCATAAGAATAACATTAGAAAACTCACTGTGTTTAGCACTTCCAAATGTCAATAAACCATTCACATAAATCAATGATTCAAAACACCGAATTAATTGTTCCTTCTAAGCTGAATCCAATTGTGTTGACTACAATTATACTTACAAATGTATATGTTAAAAACAAATCCCCCTTTTTTGGCGTTCAAACCCCCCTTCGGATAGTGCGATCTGTCGAGTTTTCAAACTCATTAAAATAAAAGCTGCCATGCATTATTATTGTCATCTAGATCAAATTTGTTTACGAAAGTTATCGTGCCTACGGACACGGACATATTCTTATATATTTTAACGGACGGTGTTTGTAGCATCTAGGAGCCTTAAAAAAGAATACTAATCATGGTCTCGGGTTTAAGTCTTACAGTAACACCTTCTTCCCTAAGGAGTAAATTCGCTTAAAGTCTAAGTTAAAAAAGAGTTTTAACTTATAGGGAAATAATTAACAAAAACTGTCAAAGGTTTGGTATTTTCAAAGTTGAGTGTAACGAAAATTACAAGAGGTATGCTGTAAGTATTCATCACTGTAGGGCCAATTTAATTGGGACTCCAAAGTAAATGTGCATTGCATTAACGACCAAATTTCTTAAAACTTTTTTTTTATTTGACAACATTCAAAATAAGTTGTTAGGATAAGTAAATACATACGAAGAATAGCTGAGTACTTTGCCTTTGTTACTCAATTAATAATCGTTATAATATTAGATTAAAAACCACAAAATGAGTAAATGTAGGAGAATGGAATAAATACAAATATATTTGTAATGCGAAAATGCTCATAGATATTGTTGCTTACCATCTCTTAACACAGTCCATAGTAACGCGCGTATAGTGGTTCCGATTCGCTGTGAAAGTCAGCATTACTAAATAAACAATTTATAAATAGATTATATGTATCGATTTTTTATATATCACAGCGTTTTTATCAAGAAAGATCGGTGAAAAAGCATAAATACATTTTCTCCTACAGTAATGGATGTTTTAGTATATACTTCTTCTTGCATATTTGTTAAAAATATAAATAAAAACTAATAGAGAATAGGTTAAAATATATTCTTGATGGTTCATGAATATGTATAACGGCCAATTTAGGCTGATTAAAATTAATTGCTTACACTTTCGTAAGTACCACACCGAAAGTACTGTAACCCAAAGGCACGACTGAAAATAAGTTAAAACAGAAAACTATAACACTTTTATTCTTGTTATATTTAGATTTTCGTGTTGAATTTGAGATGTAAATAATTATGCGCTTTTTCTTAATGTAGCATTTTTTTAAGACAGAGGATAATTCCTTATAAGGGCTCACTCATCTTCAAAAAACCCAACAAATTTAAAGTATAACCAATATATTTCGAACTGAAACTTTTATTCCTCTTCAGTTTATGTTTCGATTTATTGAAATATATTGGTTTGTTTTATTTATTGAAGATGAGTATGGCAGAAACGATAAACATTGTTATTACTATTATTTCATAACCCGAGGCATTCTGTTAACACGGTCCCTACCGGCCCTGACACTCGTGTGGTTTATAGCGAGCTAGATGACTCACACGGTAGTGAAGGTTCCAATGCCACACACAACTATTTCAAGGGACATCAGTTCAAACCCTTCGCGACCAGTACAAATCCCGGAATGAAACCCGTGACCCCCCGAACCAAGACAGACGCTGACAATCAGGCTAGCGAAATACCCAGTTTATTGTTAGGTTGAATTAAGTTAACAGTTTAACTTCACCACCAAGTAACATAAACTTGTCAAATGCCTTGGAGCACTTGAGTAATTATAAAACATCTGATGTTGCGCACGCTTGCTCTTGATTTACCAATAGTACTCAAGTACTCAAAAGTATAAATGTCAGAATTTCATAGATTTTAACATTCAATAGAAATTAATTTTACAAAACATTTGCACAGGTCAGGATAGTATTATTTTTATCTTGGTAAGCATGGTGATTTTTATATAAGTAAGAGAGGAATTGAAATGTTGATAAATTGCCCAAAGTATCATCATAACTGGGTTATATTGCAAATATAGGGCTTATTAACGCATTTTAAGACTAAGAAATCATTTTAAACGTACTTTATTGATACTTTCCCTCTACTTTTAAATGGCTAGTAATATATCCTTCCTTGAAAAATAACTAAAATTAAATGTAATCTCCAACTCGACCCGATGTATCCTAAACATATTGGCAATAAATACATCAAATCCGTATCCCAGGATTGCACCCCGGATACCGCGATTAATCTAAATGCTGGAATCCCGGAATTGGGAAAAACAGCCCGGGATTGAATTTTCTAGGCGCGGCTTATAGAAAGGGCTCGTCTACAAATGGCTGATGGATTCGGATTGAAGCCCAAGTTTCCAGGACACCTCGCCGCCGGCCGTGTGTTCAGCAATTATCCGTGTGTAGCGCTCATGTTGCGCAGAGGGAGTCCGCATTGATCTCTGTGTAACTTGTTCCGAGTGATACATCAAATACTGGAAAATATCGTAATCGGACGAAAAATATTGTATGTGTAAGAGCCACACTGATGTCATTACAACGTTCCTCCTATAGTTAAGAGGGGCGGAAACTATAGATAAATTACCACACTGAAAACCCCAAAAGGTTAGTCTTAACTGAGGAAAAGGTTGATATTTACTGAGTTGTAGGGTCAATACAGCACCGACTGAATTGGTTGGTTACCAGTAACCCTGTGAAATGGGTCAGTGATTATGGGTTAATAATGACCGACTAAGTCGGTGTGGTGATATTTGGAATGTCAGCTGACTTATTGTAATGTAATATGTTTACTTGAAATTGTTTATGTATTATTTTGTGTTATGTATGTTTTACTTATGAAAGTTTTGCTAAATAAAGCCTGGTTTATTCTGTAAAGGTGTATTACAATTTGTTTAGCAAATTGTCATAAGTAGTATGAAAACACTCTACAAACAATAAATACTATTTTTATTCAGTCAGTAAACAGCACTCAAACATACATATGGATAAACTCTTGAGACCTGAAAGATTTGACTGTGAACCAAATACTCAGAAAGCATCTTACGAATTTAAACACTGGTTGAAGACATTTGAAAACTTTGTATCTTCTGTTGAAAATGTAAATGATGAAGAAAAGTTGAAACTTCTCATAAATTATATTAATGACAATATATATGAATTTATATCAGAAGCTAAGACTTATGAAGAAGCGGCCAAACTGCTACAGGCAATATATGTAAAATCTCAAAATGGAGTCTATACCAGACATGTACTAGCAACTTGCAAACAACAACCTGGAGAATCCATTGAACAGTTCTTGCAAAAACTAAAACACTTAAGCAAAGATTGTAATTCTCAAAACGTTACTGCTGAGGAAAGAAGAAACAACTTTATTCGTGATTCATTCATAACTGGATTATTATCTACAAAAATACGACAGAGATTGTTTGAAAACAATACTCTGAGATTAGAAGATGCCATAAATCAGGCTAGAGCTCTGGAATCAGTCCAGAAATATTCAGAAATCGACTTACAGACACATCAAAATCAATTCGTTACAGTGCCGTGCAACAAGAGATGAAACAAGAAGGACCTTCTCAAGAGTTGACCTTAGCCGCTTCAGGGACAATAAAATGTTACTTCTGCGGAAAAGTCAAACATCCTCAAAGTATCTGCCCAGCCGACTGCTGCCGAATGCTGACTGTCGTAGCTGTGGAATAATCGGTAATTTTTCCATTGTTTGTCGCCGTAAAAAATTAGGTAAATCTACTCATCTTTCAGCGATGGAGAAAGCTTCAGAACCAGGACTGCTGGCAGCGGCACCACAATGCTTATCTGTCTGTATTCCTGCTGATGCTCTCATAGACACTGGCAGCTCTGACACATTTATCAATACAACTTTTGTTGACAAGGTAGGATTTTCGGTAGGTAGTTCCTGGTGGTGACCGAATTTCTATGGCTTCTGTAGACTTACAATCCCGTATTTGTGGGCATTGCTTGGTTGACATTGAGCTTTTAGGGCATAATCATCTGAAAAGTTTCTGAAAAGTTTTAACAAATCTCTGTGCAGATATGATTATAGGACACGATATACTCTCTAAATATTCAAATATTTGTATATCCTTTGGTGGTACTAAGTCTAACTTTGGGTCCATGCAGTTTGCCTACAGCTACAGTTGACCCTCCTGAATGATTTTCTAATCTGTCTCCAGATTGTCATCCAATAAAGACAAAATCTCGAAAGTTTTCTCTTGGTGAAACAAAATTTATTGAAAGTGAAGTAAGTAAACTCTTGTTTGATGAAATCATTGAAGAGAGCAATTCCACATGGAGGATTCATCCCCAAAAAAGGGGTTTAGAGTTTTCCGATTGTTTTGCCTAACGAACTTGTCCAACTGATTATAGAAAGGAACATCCCTACTAAATTTGAAGTAAATCGGACAAAAAATGCGACCGCTAAAGCGCACGCACGCACGCACGCACGCACGCACGCACGCACGCACGCGCGCGCGCGCGCGCGCGCACACACACACACACACACACACACACACACACACACACACACGCATATGCATATACCATTTTGAACGACCCCCCAAAACGTGTTCAGGGGGTCACGTTAGGAACTTCTATGGTGGTCCCGGGCTTAAGTTTCACTGTGCGGGTCATGCTAATAGTTAATTTTCCATAGGAAATTCACTAAAAATCGCGCTGGACAAAGCATGGACGATGTGTGGTGACTTCCCTGAGATGATAGATGCGTTATACATCCATCTTATATGAACAACGAGATCCTTTTAGTGCTTTTAGCCATCGTTTCAGAAATACAAAAACCTAAGAGTAAAACATAACTTCAATTTATATATCAGTGATATATTTGTATCGTTTGTGCGGTAAGATTTTTGACAATTCAATGGTTTTGTTTTCAACGTAACGGTATGCGGGCCGGTAATTCAAACCGTTATTAGAGGTAAAAGTTTATATGTCGCTCCCGAATAGCTGTCATGTCTGAACATGCATTTTTTATTACTATGTGAAACTAGCTACTTAAGGACTAATCCATGTTTCAACAAATTATTGCGGGCATTTGACATAACTCATCAGAGCAAACCAAAACGAGTCTCACCCCCAAATATTCGCTAAACCGAATATTCTATGTATTGTGTGTTCAGCTTTGGTGTATTATCTTTTCTTCTTAAATTTTGCCCGTTTTTGCAGTTCTGTTTTAGCCCTTTTGTAATTTAAATCCAGCTCTGCCTGGTCTGTTGCCACTATTTTGGTCATGTTTCACACCTGAAGACAGGATCAGATTTTAGATCTCGATAAGACGTGAAAATCGTTTTTGTCTCATCAGGTTTCCCTGATTGCTCTATTGTAGTTTTGAACTAAGTTCCCGAATTTTCGTAAGCGATAAACAACACCCTCCTTATAACAAGGAAACAAATATGTAAAATATATATTAACAATTCGTGAACATGATAGTTCGTAGTAACTCACGAGTGCCCAAATTATTGATGGGGAAATTAGACGATCGACAAGACTACTAATAGCCTCGCTATGGGGTAGGTCTGCATAACAGCGAGTCGCGGGGCTTCTTTGCATCACATTCAGCACTGCGCCCCTCCACGTGTTGTAACAGAGCCGTGGCTTAGCATCGGAATCAACGCACTTGGTCCAAGCTATTGCTTTTGCTTAATGGCTTGTTTGCCACGCTCCTAAGCTATATACTGACAAAAAATACAGTTATTGGATATGTTGATAATTTGAAATGGCCATATACAATTTGTAGACTAATACGTCTTTCAGGTCTAAACTTCCCTAGGGCATTCAACCCCCTCCTCAATGTGCAGCTTCCCTTGCCTTAAAGCATCTAAACTGCCCCCTTAAGAAACATGTTAAAAATGTTCAACAGTTTCCCCGTCATAGTCATAAAGGTCAACAAATAAACATTGAAATTCTCTATCTAATCTCCCAAATGATTGATTTTATACTTACTAATTTTTTTTCAGAAAACACTTACCGTTAAACAGTTGCCTGATATTAATAACCTTAAACATCTCTTAAGGAACCATTGATAAATAGGCTAGGTACATTTATTATGTCGTAAATAATTCTTAAAACTACCATCTTCCAAGGTATACATAACTCAATTCCTTTGTAATTTAATTGTATTTTATTTCGCATTATATTAATATTACGAAATTAAACTTGGAAAATACTTTTCATCTGAATGCTATCAATAGATACTCAAAATAGTTTTAAAATGTATTTCTACAAATTCATTATCTTGTTTTCCGTTCAATGCTTAAACTAGTATTTACGTCGGGGTTTTTCCCCAAGAATTTTTTTTTATTTTTAACTAAAGAGATAGATAATAATATGATTTATTTTAACCACGCCGGAGCCTCTGTTGATGCACCTATGGCTATAATCTATCACGAATATCTTATAGTAGGATAGTTAATCATAACCTAATTCAAATTGAAATAAAATAACTTCAAAATGTCGGAGATTATTAGTCTGTGATTTGACACAGCTTGTCAAATAATTCATCTGAAATAACAAGCTAACCAGTGCGATGATCCCGACACAACCAGTTCGGCTAATGTAAACCGGTTGCTCATGTTTGGATTACCGGTTGTGTCTCATGTTGTCCCTGTAACGCGAACTGTTCCAGCAAGACCTATGGGATTTCGTTTCCTGTAAGTAACATCCGGTTCGTAACGAAACCCCTTTCACTAAGGAACAGTGAAATGTAAGATTTATTTTAGGCCTAATTATACAACTTTTACTCTGAGCAAATAAGTTTTTGGCCAATCGTTTATAAACAATTTTCTTAATTTCAGAACAGACTACAGTATACATATACTGTTGAAAGGGTTTCAGTACAGAAACAAAGAATTACACTTATTTATTTATGTCTATGATATTTGTAAGTTCGTTGTTAACTCAGTACATTTTTCATCTTGAAAAAAGTTGTTTTGCCAAAATATATCTATTATCTAGTAACTATCTAGCAACCTGTAAAGAACGTTTCGAAATACGTTTAACTTGTTTTAAATAAAAACTCCTAGTTAAAGAGTTTTAGCCAGCATTAGGGAAGACTATCCCCTGTTCCTAGGGTTAGAAAATATATTTCTCAAAAACTTAAGTTTCGCTTTTAAAATGCATAAGCGTGGTTTCTTTAGATTTTCCCCAAAGACGATAGGTTAAAGTTTACTAAGTGTGTTAAAGTTTACTATTATTTGGAGAGATAAATATTAAGTTGATGTCATGTCAGACGCCACGGAGAGCGGCAAATTGTGTTTATACATAGAAGGACTGGACTCAGTTGTTAATGTAAAGTTTATTTTGTTTGTTTTTTTCAACGTTGTCACAATAACAGGTTGATGTGACAACGTAATTCCAAGAAAATTAATGTGTTTGATTGTTGTAAGTTTGGGTGGAATAAATCATTATTTCATTATTTCATTTCATTATTTCATATTATTTCATTATTTCAGGTTCTATAGAGGAGCTTTTATAAACTTTATAATTCATAAACTTATGCCTATTATAACATCACCAAATTCTTAAATATTGCAAGTTTTAATATTTTCATTATTCGTTTTTGATCTTAGACCACATCTCCGACTTTCTAAGCAGCTAACTCTGCCCACAGAGAAGTAATACTACTTCTCGACTTTGTCACAGCTGTTTTGTCGGCTAGTGCTACTATAGACTAACAATCTTTTGAACTACTGCGCAAAATAAACGCCTCTATCCTCTTGACGCCTCTATCCTTTAAAGAAGCACATATGAATATGTCATACGCAATTTCAATGGTATACTTGACTTTTCCTGTGGAGTCTAATGATAAGTATTACTTAAAATATTTCTAGGTTTATTATGTAAATGTAGAGATTAAATATAAATAGATAGGTTATTGCAGTAAAATATATAGAATGTAAAATCTCTATTTAATGTAAGAACCGAAAAAGACAACCCGATATTATGGAATTTAAATTCAATCCAACCATATTTTAACCAATATATAACCCGACCAATATATTTCATGACTAGAAAATACTTCGATGAATTAACAACGTCGTTTTTTACTTCAAGTATGAGAACAGGAAGTATCGACGGGTGCATTTGACTGAAGTAACTCATCAAACAAATGGGTTTCACCTTATTCAAAGCTCGACGAATTTACTTTCGTTTTAACCTAGTTCAAAATGGCGAAGAGTCTCAATTCAGCCTTTATTTTAGTGTGAATTGTGATTCCCATAGTAGTCTTGATAATATCTTAGACATACGTTTTAGTACCTAATATAAAAACATACCGGGTGTCCCATAAAGCCCCCCCCCCCCCCCTATTAAGCTTAAACTACTGTAAATTTTAAAACAATCTTTGGTAAATGTTACTAGCATAAGTCAAATTATTTTTTTTAAGTGATTAAGGGTTTCAACCCTCACCCATAAATAGGGGTTTTGGGGGTTAGTTTTATTTTTTAAATAGCAACCAACCCCTAACAAGTTGCATATAATTTTAAAGAGGGCAAGAAATAAAATTAATGCCGCAAACTAGACCTCTCTATGTTTATTTAATCTAATGTTATGGCCAGAACAAAATGTATTAATTTGTTATTTACACTGCTAAGGTTCCCCTCCTTACCAGAAATCAGATACAGAGTGGGAAAATCCAACTTTCCCAGGTTCAGACCTTTGAAAAATACCATTTAAAGTGCAAGAAAGTAATTTGAAAACCTTCTTTATTTTTGCCAAGAGGCCATGTTAAGCATCTTATTTAACGAGGCAAAAGTTAAGACTTTAATAATTTTAATTGTATAAATGGTGTACGACTTAAAACTGAAGAGCCAGGCTCTGACACTGAAGGTTTCTCCTGCCAACGGTCAGTCCAAAGCTTAGTTGTTGATTATTTTAGAGTTTGTGGAATTTTCAGGAGGGATAGTTAAAAAATCAATACGATGATACCTTGTTATCATAACTTTAGTTTAAATAATCAAAGACAGGTCTAGTTTGCAGCATTCATTTTATTATTTTACCCTCTTTAAAATGATATGCAACATGTTAGGGGTGGCTATTTGAAGAATAAAATTTACCCCCAGCAAACCCTTTACCACCTAAAAAGTACTTTGAATTTTATGCTAGTAACATTTACCAAAGTTTGAAAATGCACAGTCGTTCGAACATCAAGAGGGGGGGGGCTTTTATGGGACACCCGGTATGTTTAGCTCCATTAGAGGTTTTAAACGTTTCTGAATCAAAACAATAATTATTAAATTATATTAGTGCGTAATGACAATAATTGATAATTAACAAGTTGCGATCTTTGTTTTCGTAAGTAAACGATTTTGTAGGAGAGCGAGACAACTTAATGTGTATAGCTAAGACTAGTTTAAGAACCATAACAATACATTATTTTCAATCTTTACCATATTAAGGATTGAAACATCGTATTTTAGGACTTTGATTTTGTATAGCCCTATTTATTTTTAATATAATATGATTTAGAAACATTATAAGTATTCGCTATAGTAAAATTCAAAGCTGCAAAAAATAAACAGTAACAACATAATTTTGAGCCAGGGTTTAAAATTAGTGATAGTAACTACGCATTTGTTATTAATGGGATAAAATTAATAAAACGACTTGCTAATTAAAAGTCCTCGGATCAAAAACATCCTACTTCAGCTATGTGATGGAATAAATAACAAGCTAATTAAGGCATTGTTAAAGAAGTGCTATTTTATTAACTCGAAGTGAATTTTCGGAATTTCTAAAAGTTGAGGAGATAAAATATTTCCAAAGCATTAAACTCGTGTTAGTTAAGCTCCATTTAGTTATATTCTAAGCTTACTTCTCTCGACTGCTACCTTAGAAAACATCTTTCAAGTAACAAGCTTATATGTTTCCTTATGCTCCATAAGTGCTTCCCTGTAATTTAAAAATAGAGCTAGAAATTGTCAAATCACTCCGCATTCTCACTACAGAAATGTTACGCAGTTAAAAAGTCGATCTCTCTCGTTCATTTGAACCGCGTGGAAAGGTCAAGCCAACCATTGCCACTAATACACCGACAGTCAACAAAAGCTCCGCTGACTGCAACGATAAGCACAAAAATGTTAAACAAATAGGTGTCAATATCATGAAAACGAAAGGTGATATTTAAAAACGGATTACGGCATTGGTTTCAGCGTGAAAAATAGTTCAAAATGATGGGTTACAGCTCCACCTTAAAAATTAAAAACACTATATAATTCCAAAATAGTGGATCTAAAATGGCGTCCGAGAATTTAAAATAATTCAAATTGCAACAAATGTCACTCACCATTGAAACCTTTGATTGGATTTATTCATAGTATATGTCCAGAATAGAAGCATGTTTTAAAGTTGGGGCATTTAAAGCTCACTTACTATAAATACTTTTACCAAACCAATAGATTCTTTTAGACTTCGTCGTATTCGGTTTAGATCCTATCCGCAAAGACTGCCATCCGCTCTTCATGAGAATATCACGCAGTTGGGAGGGAGATAAAAACAATGGATAAGAAAGTTAGAATAGGGTAGAAACTGTCCTTTTAAAATGACCCACTCGCCTTTGGACCTGAGTTTGGTCCGTCTCTTAGCCACTTGATGAAAGGGGATCTCCTTCTCTTACTGGTGGCTCAGAACCCAAGCTCAGCCTGGGACTAGAAGCTGTCTGTCGTAGAGTCAGGGAGGCAGGCTATACAAAGACTAGTGATTATTGGACAGCCGAGAGATTTATAACTTTTTACTAATATAACCGTGAGCAAGTCCGAACCGGGTGGAATATAAATGTCCGGCGAAAGAGATATATGGGAAGGTCGAATACCTCCACTAAGCCGTGGTCCTAGAGCAAATAAATCCGAAAGATCTTCAAAAGACGTTCTATCGACTACATCTCATTTCCTATCTACAGCAGCTCGGAACCGACACGGGAATGAATAACAATCTCCTGAAAAGATCAAAATGCATCAACATATATAAAGCCTTAGGGCACCGGTATACTCCTGCCACGCGGTGTAGTGTAAAAGTGGCAGGATTTCACTTTACAGCGGCTATATAAACCCTCTAATTAAAGTTAAAGTCCAATATTGACGAGGGAAAAAGATATAGTTTTGTGTATTTTAATTCTTAAATTTGTTGTGTTGAGTTTTATTTCCGAGCCCGTTTAAATAAAAAAATTATATTTTAAAAACTACAAGACAGAAACATTGTTTGGCTTCTAGTAACCGGTAAAAATAGCGTTAGCTTTTTCTATAAAATGCAGTTTAGAGGGTGTTAATAACATTATTATGTCGGCCGTGAACTGAAATCCTGCGGACCTCTGCAACGTTCCCCTTCTCTATGTTAACAATGTAGTTTCACGCAGTGACCGACGCAGATTTTTGCGAGGACCGGAACCTTGTTTTTCTATTTAAGGATGTGGTGTGATATAAAATTAGTTATTAGCTGAGGATAAAAGGGATTGGGGATAAGGATGGAAGTAGAGATTGTGGCACAACATGCCGAACCCGGCTGAGATCGAATAACGTTCCTGGCCGGTAACTGAATTGAACTGCAATTTAAATAATTAACTAATGGGTGCCCGTCGAAATTCGACGGCTACAACACAATATTAAGGTTGAGTTATCTCTCGATACCCTGTAGGAACAATTATCAACAATGAAATACCTGCAGTTTTAATTATATACCTACTGAAAATATTAACTATTATGAAAATGCATCTTTATATGTGGCACGATACAGTTAAAAAGTCACAAAACCAAAAGTTAACGCTTAAAATATTAGTTACTTTTTAAAGGTTGCATTTGATCTTTACATTGACGTATACTATTTACGAAAATAAATCAAAAGCTTGATGAGCTAATCAGCTGCCTAATGAAAATAACAGAATCAGGATTATAATCAGTTGCTTGTAAACACAACAGGCAATAACTCCCACCAAAACGGTTTGTAGGCATTTACATTTTGTATCATTTAACAAACTTAAAATGAGAAAATGATAAATCTGACAATTTTGGGGAATGTTTCAGCTTTAAATTGGTATACATTTTGTGACTACACGTTTCCTGGTTTTCTCAAACTAAGGCCGAATTCCTAGTCAAAAATTCTCCCATATGAATAACATGGGGAAATTTGAGGACTTTATACTTTATAGCATTTATCAAACTTAAAGGGAGAAAATTATAAATCTGACAATTTGTGGGGAGTAACCGAATGTTTAAGCTTCAAATTCGTATAGATTCCAATGATCACATATTATCTGGTTTCTCAAACTAAGACCGAGTTCCTCCAAAAATATTCTCAAAAATAACTGGAGCAATTTTTAAAATGTCAATATTTTATCAACCATAGCGCTATTATTTAGTTTTACATTGTTCTGTATATCTGCAGTGTAAACACTTTAAAATGACACATCGATAGTCCAAATTGGTCGAGAAATAACGACTTAATGGGCCGAAAACTCGTTAGGGTTGTAGCGAAAACAGTAGCCTACTGTGGAATCTATCCAAAACCTTATGTCAAAAGGCTTTTTAAATTTTAAAAAATACCCCAAATTACATTCTGAAGTTAAAAATTGTAATTGAGAAAGTATTGTTTTATATAATGATTTTGCAAATTAGATATTTGTCTCAATTAATTTCATTTATACGCGTGAACGACTTCAGGAATTTGTATGGGATAGAATAATAAACAAAAATGTTGCGTAGTGCAAAGTATGGCAATCTTTCGTGGAAGGCAGCGGAATAACAATTGATTTCAGTAACAATAGCGGTTTACTGTATTGGGTAATCAGATGATGAGTGGTGGAGCGAATGAGGGCTAGATGGTATGCGGAGTGTGTAGGACACGCTGAACATCTCAATTCCACCAGCACTATCTAACCTTGAAGCAGAAGTGTGGCAGAAGTTACCTTAACAATAACTTTGGCATAAGTGTTATTTCCTGGATTATAAAAGCTAGAACCGGTCTGATACATTTAAATTTTAAGCCGTGGTATAGGGACAAAATCACTAATGCACGAAACTTAAATTAAAATGAAATTGGGTTTCATTTTGCTGCACTTTGACCGATTTTAACTGATTTTCGATGGAAATATATGGGAAAAAGGAGACTGCCCTAGAGAGTGTGTTATGGAGTTTTAAATGGCTGAGTTTATTTTTAAGACAAGCATGGTTCTATTGCTGGGAACTTTATTCAAGTATTTAATTTTAGATAAAACTATAAACCTTTCTGGTTCACAAAATAGAAATTTTGTTATACTCATATTTAGACAACTTATTCACATATAATTGTAGCCTTATCATCACAAGTCTACAGTTGGTAATTTTATGATAACGGTATTCACGTATATGTTGTAATACATTGTTGACAGATAAAGTTTTCTTAAACAGTTTATAAAAAATATTCATGCAAAAAAGTATTGTTTTTCAACATTATTTGGGTGTTTAGTTTTCAGTTATGTAATATTGAAATTACAGTGATTAATTTTGTGGATAAAGCGTTCAACTTGTACAATTGTGCATTGTTATTAGCCAATCAAAACTGAAAGTTTTTACGAAAAACATGATTTATTTTTGTGAAATAAATTATTTGGCTGCGAAGTGTAAACAGGTTTTATGTTTTAATAAAACACGTTTTTCTTCTTCTTATGTTATGCTTTGGTCCTTTACCGGAAGGATCCTGTTGAAGAACCGCAAGGGCCGTGACGAACATAGGAGACAAAAGGGACCAACGGCCCATGCTGTAACGTTAGACTGAGGCACAGTGCCAACCCAGGACTGTGATGTTGAACAAATAATTCATTTCCTCATTTTACTCTTACAATAGCGCAAGCGAGACTCCAAAGTATGGAAGAAGGTCTTTCCTGGCATTATAACAATGTATTATCAACGAACAAGGACAATAGCTTCAGATAAACCAGCAGAGAAATTCGACAGGCCAAAAATAAATTCACTTTGTAAAAATAAAGATACAACTGCAGCCACATATGAGAAATTTAAATGGCAAGAACCGATGACAGTGCGTCCTTTGCCGGCATTGGCCGAGCGATTCCTTTATACTCAATGTCAGATAGTGTGATCAAGAACTTACACAACATCCAGCCAATCGAGCCATTTAGTGAGCATTATGTAAATATCCAGGAGTAGGGGGTATTGGACAGTTCTGCGTGAGGAGGGGCTGAGGAGGGTCCCTCATTTGCATAACAATGGAGCCCCCGCAATTTTTTTTTTAAATTAATCCATATATTATTCATAATTTCAATCCAAATAATTATAAATGTAATCCAATTAATCATAATTGTAATCCAATTAATCAAAAATTGACATCTAATTTGCATAGTAAATCAATTAATCAAAATTTGACATCTCATTTGCATATCAGTAGAGCCGACCTACCCCCACCCCCCCGGCGGCCATCTTGACCTACATTGGAACAATGGTTTTCCTGGAACCGCCGAGGGTCTGGCGCCGTCTAGTCGGGGTAAACAATTTCGAGAATTCTTTTTGTTCTATCTGGATCATTTTGTTCGTTAAAAGCTTTTTGAGTGACAGGTCCAATTAAGAGAACAGTATAACAATAGACCACCTGCAGTGAATTCCAGGAATCGATACATTCAAATCTGTCGGACCAACCGCCAAAACCACCTGCCTCTTTCACAGGGCCTCTCCCGCGCTCAGTTAAGTCTGAAGTTTTGAAGCAGTAACATGTCTAATATCGAGTGGGATTGCGACATCACCGACGCCGAGTTGGAGGAGGCATGCGTCGTGGCGGAGACGTCAATGAAGATCAATAGTAAGAAGAGACCGATAGCCGATGAAGATGATGATTACTTTGAAAGTGACGAGTTGTATGATCAAAAAGATGATGATGATTGGCGCCTTGAGACATTTTCATAAGAAGAGGCTATGGCGTATTGACAAAAAGTTCAAGTGCGTTCATCAACCAACAATGAACTTAACTATTCAAGAACTGGAAGAGGAGCTGTACTAAAAAATCCGAGGAAATAACAGCATGTGGAACCATTGCCTGTTAGACGACTTGGAGTGCGAATATTGGCAACGGGACATGGACTACAAACTGAATTTTTATCCCATTGAACAAAAACACCTTCAGGTTATCGAATACGAGCAGAAGTACATGATACTCATCAACATGTGGTGTAATCGGCGAACTGATGAACTTCACCCCGATGAAATCACAAAGTTTTTCATAAATAAAAATAAATATTTTTCCCTTGACCTCCTCCTCCTTCGGATAGAAATCGGCTCTTTTTAGGGCCTACCGGTCCTTCTCAGGACCACCTTAACGTTTCAAGCTAGGGCCAGAAGAAATATCTTCCTAATAAAGGGAGATTTTTCCTTGTTGGTTCTAAGTGTTGGTATCAATGACACACCCCCCCGCCTCCCCCCGGCGACCATCTTCACCTACATTGGAACAATGGATTTCCTGGAACCGCCGAGGGTTTGGCGCCGTCCACTCTGGGTAAAAAATTCCGAGAATTCCTTTTGTTCGTTAAAAGCTTTTTTGAGTGTCAGGTCCAATTAGGAGAGCAATAGCTCTCTCTTACAATGAAAATTCTCGGAACTGATCCCCTCCATTGTCGCCATTGCTAACAGTTCCGTTCTTCACGTACAGCGCGATGGAAAGCACGGATCACGCAAAAAGAGCAATTACTGCATCAATGAACAAATTGCGGCGATATAAACGTTACGGTTTGCGCAAAAGACTCGCAGTGTGCTTGATCGAGCGAGGTACGTATTTTTTGAGCAGGCATTTCATATGAAAAGGCTTTAATAATAATAATGAGGATGAAGAATACAAAACTGAGAAAAAATACTGTTAAGTTTAACGAGATGCTAAATATACGTTACACTTACAAACTGTATGAGGAAGATGAACAACTGTTATCATGGATGCAAATCGCACTCGATGAAATGAAATTTCGCAGAAAATTGGAATCGATATTGGAAGAGAAACTTAAACATTTAGTCTGTTTCGACAAGATGTGTCACGAGACGTGCATCGCACAGTTTACTTCAAGCGCTGATCGTTGCAATTCGCGTCAGTTGTACGAGAGCAGTTGCACGGTGCGGACGTGAACATGAACGCTTACGGCTCCATGATCGAGTTTGGTCTGGGTTTAGTTTATAAACGAGATCGAGGCCATGAACGATAACGCGATTGCATCATCATCACCGCCGCCACCCCAAACAGCACCTGTAACCTCTGGCAAGAAGAGAAAGAGACCGGATTCACTCGATTTGGAACCAGGATGGGTGCCGAAACCAGCCGCGGATTGTCCCATTGTATCTTGGGTGGACAATGGAAATGTGTTTGCGGTACAGAATCCTGCAAACAATGGGCGGTCTTTATTGAAAATGCAACTGTATGACGGTCTGGAAATGATCTATATGTGCGGTTTATTTCTGGACAATAACAGTAGTGAGTACGCTAGTGTAATGCAATTGATTAATAAACTGGAAAACTTGTGGGTCGATAAAACGACAGGTGTGCCAAAAATTATGGGCTTGACTCAAACTGTAGCAACGATTTATAACGATTGCACAACATCACCATCACAGAAAAAGCGCGCGAAAAGTTCCCGCCAAAAACGATACACATTCCTCACATCCTCACATTTTACAATAACCGACAAGTTGTAACCTGTTTGAATTAGAACAATAGACCCGTCACTCAAAAAGCAATAAATCAATAGAACAATAGACCACCTGTGGCGAATTCCAGGAATTAAAACAAAAGCACACCTGCGTCGATTTCCGAGAAACGGAACAATGGACCTGTCAATCAAAAATCAATAAATCATCAGAACAATAGACCAACTGCGGTAAGTTACAGGAATTAGAACAACAGAACACCTGCGCCCAGTTCCGAGAAACGGAACAATAGATCGACACGTCAAAACCTGTCGGACCACCCACCGTGACGAATTCTAGGAATGAGAACAATAAAAAACCTGCGTCCAGTTCCGAGAAACGGAGCAATAGATCGACACGTCAAAACCTGTAGGACCACCCACCGCGTCGAACCTTCTAGAAACCGGTCGAGTGCCATTTTGGCGGGAAAGGTTCCTCCCGACCACGTCATTCTTTGCGAGACCTTTGTTCCGAGCAGACGTGTCACATTCATCATCATCGCATTTCAAGAGGTCGAGCGCCAACGATGTAAAGACTGAACCACTCCCTGCTACTACCACGGCGGCCTTCATACCGATACCTGAACGACCACCATTTCAACCTACTACACCGTTATCATAACACTGCCCCACGGACCTCAAGTCGTCGCTGACTCATGTAAAGGGAACTCGACAACGTACACCAGAATTACGGACCTGCTAGAAGAATGCGCCTACCCTGAACGTTCATTGGAGCGAGTTGACACACCGTTTGGCGAGATATTAGTCGCCATCTTACAGGGACAAGTCGGAGACGATTATTACATGAGAGCCTACCTACCGAGACGCTTCAACCCGGCTGTCAATGATCAAGACATCAAGTTCTACAACAAGGGATACGGAGAGCGACTTCGTCTGGTCAAACATAGCTCGCAGTCCGGCAACACTTTCGCACCATTGGAGTTCTTATGAAGAATGAAAAAAAAAGAAAATATTTTGTAAAGCAAGAAAAGAAGATTAGAGATTTTAAATATTATAATTTTGATAGGTTTCGTAAGTCAATACGTATAGTCACATTCAGAGCATAAATTGTTGTTAATTTATTTATTTTTCCCAAACATTTCCTTTTTAGTATGTAGTTAGCTTGTAGTTTTTTTTGTGGTCAGTAGTCAAGATGGACTTTGAGGTGGAAACATCCGTTTTCAGCCACAGTTGCCGGTACATCAGGTTGTGGTAAGTCACAAATTGTGTCGAAGTTTATAAAACAAATTACAAAATGTGTGACACATCATTTGCCCGAATAAACTGGCATTATGGTAGTGATGGTGGTGGTGGGGGAGGTGACTCAAATGACTCGAACATTAATCACATAGAAGGTTAACCAAACTTGGAGGATTTTGATGGTAATCAGCCGATACTCGTGATTATAGACGATATGATGCTTGAGGCTGACACTCGCGTGGTGGAACTCTTTACAAAAGGCTGTCACTATCGTAACATAAGCGTGTTTTTCATCACACATAATCTGTTCCATCAGGGACAAGGACAACGTGATATTTCGTTAAACGCCCACTATATAGTGTGTTTCAAAAACTTCAGAGACGGAGTGCAGTTCAAATTCTTGGCCAGACAGATCCATCCGAACGATCCGAAATTAATAGAAGAAGCTTACGAGGACGCTACGCGCAAACCTCACGGATACTTACTCATAGACTTGACAAAAATCTACGCCCGAGAAGATGCGTGTACATACGAACATATTTCCTAACGATTGTGTGAATTATGTTTATATACCGAAGAAGAAGAAGATGATGAAGGGTAAACAGGGTGTTTTTAGACGATAACGCGATAAAATTTGCATCAGTAGCGATCATGTCGTGCTTGCGAAAGGACGCAGCTCTGCTTACGGCTCTGATACACGCCACTCCCAATGAACGTAAAGCTCTGTTAAAAGTTTGCGATAACCGACGTATTCGCTCGGTGTGGGAGTGTGCGTACAACGTGTCGCGTGGTAACGTGCGTCTGTCTGACAAGAGTAAACAAAATCTGAGGAAACACAAGGCGGCTCTGAGACGATTAGTGAAACGCGGTGAAGGTTGGGTCAAGAAACGTAAGTTTTTAGTTCAGAGAGGCGGCAGGATACTTTTACCGTTCCTGTTGAGCACTGTTTTACAGACTGTTTTACAACAATAGTAGTAGTCATGGAGAATGCAAGGAATATGGTCGTTATGCTACAAGTGTTAATCGAACGGTTACGTACCGCATATGGAGGTAATGAGAATACAATGTCATCACGACAATAACGCTCCGAAAGTAACAGTTTAGACGCGGAAATGCAACGAATAATGAACGACAGACAGATGGACGATAGTGAAAAATGGAAACTGTATCAAAAAGTATTACAACGGTTCTTGCACATCGCTACAAACAAACGCAAACCGATTAATCTTCCGATAACATTAACGAACGACACGCACGAAAGAATGGATAACGAACTGGTGGAAGAAATAACCAATTCATTCTCGCGGGGATAGAGAAGTGACGCGCGCAAACTCTTGAAAATGATAGCATGTGATAGTGATGTGATTCGTTGGGACAGTGATCGTAACGTATATGTGCATAACCAAAAGATGCCTGATGCCAACATAGTGGACATAATGCATGGAATCGTGCGAGTGCGAAGAGAGGTGACTCCACCACCAGGTTGGCGTGAGGTTATGCAAGTTCTGAAAGACGTCAACATACCGATAACTTACATAAATAATCCCGACGCTCTTGCGTTTATGGGTTACAACGAGCCTGCTCCTCTAGCACGACAACGAATGAAACCGATAATAGCTTCGCCTACTACGACCGGCAGCAGCAGCTCTTACACACCATCATTAACGAGAACTAAATCTGGATAAGCGCGAAAATTTCTTTCAGAAGAGGCCTCTGGTGTGTCGAGCCCTGCATTAGCGTCGTCATACCTCTACACCGCCTTTATCATCGTTACGATCACGTCCGTCACAACTTTCGTTTTTACAAGAGCAAGACGGTGATGGTAATGGTGAAAATAAGTGTTCAGTTCGTCGTTGGGAATCGTGGAAGCCGTAACGACGATGGCTAAACTGTACTACGATCCCGCGGAACCTGGCTCGTACGGAGGTATCGCATCGTTGACGCGAGCCGTACAACGACGACAGTGAAAAAAGAAGTCCGAAGTAATCGATTGGTTACGGACTGAAGACACTTATACACTACACAGACCGGCTCGTAATTGTTTCCTGCGTAACCCTTACGTGGTGTTTAGACCGAACGAGTTGTGGCAAGCGGACTTGAACGATATGCGTGGTCTCAGTCAACACAATGACGGAGTCAATTATCTGTTGACAGTGATCGATGTGTTCAGTAAACGGTTGTTTGTAGAATAGTTGAAGAGAAAAAGCGGGCCAGAAGTGGCCGAAGCGTTCGAGCGGATTTTCGTTAGTGCAGGCGGTGATACACCGCGTTGTTTACGGACGGATAAAGGGACAGAGTTCACCGGTAGCAATACGAAAGATTTTTTCAAATCGCACGGTATCACGTACGTGACTACGCAGAATCCCGACATGAAAGCTGCCGTAAGTAGTGGAATGCGTGAATCGTACACTGAAATCGCGCATGTGGCGTTATATGACTTATAAAAACACGAACCGTTACATCGACGTGTTGCACAAACTGGTGGACGCTTACAATCATCTCGGCACAAGAGTCTCGGCAGACGGGTTCGTCCAATCGATGTGAAGAAAGAAAATAAAGAATTAGTGTTCAGAGTGTGGCGAAACATGTACCGTAAATTACCGCAGCGTCGCAAAGCCAAGTTGAAACCAGGCGACATGGTACGCATAGCTAAAGAGAAAGGCACGTTTGCCAAAGGTTACGAGACCAATTGGAGTAAAGAGGTGTTTGTAGTGCACAAAGTACACGTTTCGCTTCCACTATCCTTGTACACATTGCGTGATTTCAATAACGAAGTGTTGGAAGGTAGGTTCTACGAGCAAGAATTACAAAAAGTGACAATATCTAACAATCATCTGTACAAAATCGATAAAATACTAGACACAAAAGGACGAGGTCGCAGTACGCGTTACCTCGTCAAGTAAACTGGTTACGGAGACGAATTCAATTCTTGGGTACGAGCGGAAGAGTTACAAAATGGCTAACAAATTCTATTTTACATTGCCTAGTAACAGTTCGATGAATTATTTTCAAAAAATACTGTAGCCAATTATATTACACATTTGCCGAGGCAAATACGATTAGACGGAGGTGAATGGGAATCGGCTTTGGTGGAAGCACATTACCCGTGTTCCTGAATGATGAAGCGAGTATTTGGCTCGAGTTTAAACAAATTCTACAAACATTTCCTCGTATTGCAATGCAAAGTGAACGAGTCACGTTAAAGATGAAACCCGGTTATTAAAAGGACATACAGGATTTATTGAAAATTATGAACGGTGTGTGGAAAATGATTCAGTACTTGTACCTAGAGTACGATACAAAGTTGGACAGAGTCAAGATTACACTAATGTCGGACGATGTAGTCGATTTACATTTCAGTCACGAGCTGTCTCTTCAGTTGGGTTTTGATCCGTAGGAGTAAGATTTGGTAAAGAGTCTCGTAGCAATATGGCCGCCTAAAATCTCCACGGGACTACACATGTACGTGTATTGTGATTTGATCGAACCCCAATTGATATGCGATACTACAGCACCTTTGTTGAAAATCACCCATATCGACAGAGAAAACTACGCACACGGCGGTCAAACGACTGTCCCCGTGACCGTTATGAAAGGTACGTTCGAAACGATCAAAATTGATATAAGGGACCACGGTGGTAAAAAAGTGTCATTCCTCTTCGGGACGTCGTACGTGAAGACGACGCATGGATGATGCATGGATTTTAAGAGAGTGTAACAGTGTCAGAAGCAGCAGCAAAAGTAGTAGTAGTTGTAAAAATAACGCTCAACATTAACGAACCGTACACAGTGTATTATCATAGTCAGTTACAACAAGGTGGTGGTGGTGTGAACAGCGTATTTCGCGGTGCCGCCTATCAGCGGGGACACGGAATGGGCAGTTTTCTCGGCGGTATGTTCCGCGCAATCAGCCCGATACTCAAATCCGGAGCCAGAATGTTAGGCCGAGAAACGTTGAGATCCGGTGTGGGTTTCCTAGGCAACATCTCACCAGACACAATGAGTCCCAGAGTCGCCGCTAACGATCGTCTCAAACAATTCACCGGCTCTTTGAAACGCAAAGGTGACGACTAAATGAAACGAGTATCCAGTGGCGGTGGCGGCGGCAATGGTATCGGAATCCCTGACAGCAGCCTTAGCGCGAAAATCCGGCACGCTGCGCGCTCTCGCGCCTCTCGTCTTAACTTACTTGGTGGTGGCAGTGGCAGCAGCAAAAAGAGACACCGTGTCACACCTCAGTCTCTCGCCAGACTTCGTAGAGGGCGGACGCAATCTACTTTGAAGAAGAAACGCAACAAGACAAATAAGAGGCGAAGCAGGAGAATAATCAGAAACAAAGTAGCTGAGAGGAAACGAAATGGGATCAGGAAAAAAAACATCAACTGTACGCGATGTCTTCCAACGAACTAACTAACACAATGTCATTCCTACATCAAAAGTCTTTCGAATGTGTTAAAACGGAATTGGATGTTCTATTTACCGCCTATACAGACTAGTATCGAGAGTAGTAAATGGGTTCAGTACAAACCGATCGCGACTTTAACCGATGATTCACCAATAGAGTTTTTAGTACGTTAATGAATTACGGTTTCGATGCAAGGAAATCGCATTTGAGGTGCGGTCTATGGCACGCAGATAATGCCAGTTATATGGACATACTCAAGACAGTAATGACGGACTAAAGGGGCGGGGAAAAATTAACAAATAAAAGTCGCGAAATCGATATGGTCGGACATCTACATGTGGACAAGTGTAATCAGAATAACAACTGGGACTACATATTAAGCTAATCCGATCCAAAGACACATTCTCTATAATATCGCATAATACCGACTTCAAGGTGCATATCGCCGATGCAAATCTCTGTGGATACGAAGATGTAAAGTCAGCCCGACAGTATTGTTGGCGCACAGCAAAACGCTTCAGACCAGCACGGCTTAATACCCGATTACCAGACTGGAATTGAAAACATTTACACTTGCGTCGGGAATACGAAACAAGACTTTGTACAATGTGTTTCTAGGTCAAGTGCCGAAACGAGTCATTGTCGGATTGGTCACCAACGCTGCGTATAACGGTGATTTCAAAAAGAATCCGTTTGATATCTAAAATTTTAAAACCAATTTCTTTTCACTGTACGTGGACGGTGAACAAGTGCCGTCCAAACCGTTATAACCGCACTATGAAGATGCAAAAGGCAAATATGTGATGGCGTATCATACTCTGATTACACGCACCGGTATACACTTTAGCGATGCCGGTAATCTCATAAATAGAGACGATTACGATGACGGTTATTGCCCGATGGCGTTCAATCTAACACCGGATCTATCCGCAAGTGACAATACACATTGGAACTTAGTGCGTAAAGGAAATGTACATATGGAGATCGGTTTCGGCATGGCACTCACAGAGACGGTCAATTGTCTGGTATATGCGGAGTTTGACAATGTCATTGAAATCGATCGTCATCGTAATGTAAATGTGGACTTTGGCGGTTAGGACTTTGGCGGTTAGAAACACAATTCAGTCAGTCAGTCAGTCTACAGTCGACACTCGTACAAGATGGATCGTTTTCGCGCTCGCTCCTAATTTGCCACCACTGCTGCTGAGGCTATTATTTTGGACGCATAATGTTTCAAGGATAATAATAATGATTTCCTGGTCAAAGAAGTCTGTGTGATAGAAGTGGACAGCGGTACACTACTCTTAAATCATATCGCCAGACCTCCTTTCGATCGAGATTTCCTCAATAAAGAGAAACTGCGTGAAAGTTACTAGCGCACAAAACTTTGTCACGGACTGGATTTGGATCGTGGCAATCTCCCTTACTATGTGCTGATGGACAAACTGCGTACCTGAATCGCTCGTCGCACACTGAGATAGTCAAAGGATATGAGAAGAAAGAATTTGTAAAATGTTATTTGATCACAGACCCTGTAACTAATACTACCGTTGTGGACATGCGCGATTTGGGTTGCGGCTCTTTGGCATCAACAACCAACCTACTGTCTGCTAACGTCTTGCGTTGCGGATAACATAAACGAAAAGTTTCACACTGTCGTTTTGCTTTAGCCAACTGTACGGTGTTACGCGGTTGGTTATTTCTGACTGCCTTGACAACAACAACAACAACAACAACAACAACAAACAACAACGATGATTATGATGATGATCGTATCACTTCTATTAGTGACAACAGTTTCAATTCCTGCTTTTGTACATGTCCGCATCATCTCACAACTACTAAAAATGTTAGTACTGAATTTATTAAGAGTACAATCGGTATCGACACTGAACAATGAACAGTCTACAAATTGACAATTATCTTCCAACTCTGCCTGTACAGAATTATGGAGTTTACTCGGCAGATTGTTTGGCCGTGCGTATTTCCTTATCTATAGCTCTGGTTTTCAATACCGACCCGCACCACGACGGTGGTGAACATTGGGTCGCTTTCTACTTGAACGGAGGACAACAGATTGAGTATTTCGTCAGTTTCGGCCAGCCACCACATTTGCCTTTCTACCAGAGATTTCTCAGGCGGAACGCTCGTCGTTACCTGTACAACGAGCGTTGCCTTCAAAGTGCAGACTGCTCAGTCTGTGCTCACTACTGTCTAACCTACCTGCATTGCCGCACTCGCTACGGCATGAAGATGAACGACTTTGTCCAGCTCTTCTCCACCACCAACAGCTCAGCGGCCAGCAACGACGCCTTGGTCCGAAAACTTTTCACTGAATTCCTTTACCAAAAAAACCTTCTGAAAATAAATCTTAAACTACCACTTGTAACATGTGAGGAGGATTTCTTGTTTATTTTCTCTCTCGTTTGAATTTGTAAATGTATAAGTTTTTCAAAAATATTACTTTTTTTGTTAATTCAAATTTCTGTTTGTTTTAAGAGTGACTTTATAGATAAAATGTTTTCAAAATATAACTGTTTGTTAAGAAGTTCATTTTGTCTTTAAGAATGACTTTACTTGATTTTGTTTCCATTCAATTGTATCTTAAGACTATGTAGGCAAATAAAAAATACAAATGTACAAGAAACATGTTGACTATTTATTTACACCTTTCTTTTAATTCAGGATCATTGGTTCGGATAACCGGGATTCCGGATAAGTGCGATCCGGAGGTTCTAATATCTTGTTACAGACTTTAAACATCTTATTTTAATGTCTCCGATGTATTCGATATACTTCCGCAGTGTAGTGATAAAGTGTTTAGCGGTGTCCTCGCAATTATACAATCGCGTTTTTGAGAATGTGTTTCGCGTTGCTGGGTCCTCGTTGTCGTCGATGTCTCCTTCATCGATGCTCCTGTGGTCTTCGCGAACGTAATAGGCGCAAGCATACGGTACGTGACGGTTTTTGGTCCTGAGGTGCGGGGAGTCGAACGCTGCTCCTCGATGTTGATGATGATGAGACAGATCTCCTCTAGCAGTCTCTGGATCCCTAACCGGAGGTCGAACGGTTGGAGGCGGGTTGAGAGGTTGGCCGGCCTCATGCGGCACGAGCATACACTCTAAGTCCGCGTAGATGGGAAAGCGGCTTCTCTGTGATCACTTGGGGCGCCTAAAACGGATCTCCGTCTCTTCTGATAAGTCGGTACGCAGTGGCGCATGGTCAAAGCAGTAACGAGGATGTTCTTCTAGACGTTCAGCGCCGCTGAGGCCCAGTTATACGGTCGCTCATCAAAGTGTGCAAAATACCTTTTGCAGATTGGATCCTTCCATCATGAAGAGTCACTTGACTGCGGACCAACCTCTCAAAGTCCTTAATCTAAGCGTAGTGGGTCGTATCCTCAAGCGTCAGGAACAGCAGGTCGAAATGATTGGGCAGCTCCCTGTCCACGACGCGTAGCGGGTAGAAGAAGTGCTGCAACTTGCAGTTTCCGTTGACCAACTTCTTTTTCTTCTCGTCCAAACCGTGCACGTTGACGGTTACGCCTCGGTTGTTCTTCTTGAACGTGGGGATCTTCTCCAGCCGTAAAGGGAAATCGTGTCCCGTGAAATCTAGATTGGCACGGGCTCTGACATCTGGTGTATAGTCTGCGACGCGCAACTGATTACGAGTCAGGTTCTCGATGTACTTCGTCAGTACGGCATATTTGAAACAGTCTTCGTCCTCTACGTTCAGCACGTTGATTACTGCATGTTTTTGCATGATGAATTCGGGTAATTGGACGTATTATCCTCCTCCGAGTGGACAGTAGACATTGATGTGGACCTCCATCACAACTCGTACAAAAGTCCACCCGGATCCCTTCATCGCGCAAGTCTCCTTTTCATTAATCAACTTCTCGAAGAATCTTCGACGCAATCCCTCGATGTCCGTTGATCGTAAAATGAAGACGTTCTTTGTCTTGAATTGACGATTGCAGGTCTCTCCGTGCACATTTTCGAATGCAAAATCAACCCACAGATTAGCTTTGACAGCATTTACATAGTCTAGTACGCGGTGCATGAGATACACTACCCTATTAAAAACGGAGTCGAGAAAGTCCACGAGACTGACCTGTTCTTCCTCGGGTTCGAGCAAGGAGTAGGTTTAATAATTTATAAATTAATAAAAATAATTTAAAAAAGTTATAATCGTCTATTACATGAATAAAAATAAGAATGAATTACAGTTACGTTTGATAATCCAAGAGACAAAAGTCACAAGTCACAAGGCACAAGGCACGAATCGCAATGTTGGACAGCTTAGTAAAAAGAATTTCGTCCGCACGCACTGAACTCCCAAACTGAACTGAAGGGACGCTAGCGATGAAAGGTGACGCTCCCAGTTTTGGCGGTTATGGCGGTTATAGAGCGCGACGGTTGTGCCAACAGCTTTGAACGCGTCGATCAATTGTTCCGTTTCTCGGAATTCGGCGCATGCGTTCTATTGTTATATTGTTCTCCTAATTGGACCCGTCACTCCAAAAGCTTTTAAGGAATAAAGGTTCCGAAAAGAACAAAGGATGACAGGTGATCAATGTATTGTTGTTTACTCCGACTCGTCGGCACCAGACCCTCGGCGGTTCCTGGAAATTCTTTGTTCCAATCAAGGTCAAGATAGCCCCCGGGGGGGGGCAAAAATGCTACAGACGAAACTTACCATTGGGGGGGGGGTTATATTGTTTTGTACATTCCGCTTTATATCTCCGTTATTAACCGCACCACCAGACATTACCTACAATACATATAAAGGGTACTTTACTTGAAGACGCGACTTATAATTACCCATACTGGATGGTGCCAGACCCTCAGTTCCAAGAACTTCGTTGTTGTTACTATATTAGAAGAGTCACTGAGTAGAAAGCGAGGTCTCGACACATGATTGACGTCGGTGTAGAGGACAAAGATACCGTCTGATTGTTTTTTCCTTGAACGACAATCCGCTTGTGGACCTTTTAGACGCTCTCGCCCACGCGCTCCTTAGGCTTTAGTTTAGGTCAGAGAGTCTATCTATTAACATCAGTATGGACGCAGTATGGCAGAATGATGTTCCTGATGAGGAACTCCTCGCTATTGCTGAGGTAATATAAAATGAGGATGCCGCTAAACAGCGGGTGCAGCAACGACGTCCCTACGTCTTTAGCTGTGGGCGAAAATCGACATGTGTTGGCGCTCCAAGCCAAGATGTGATGAAGAGCGGAAGCAATATCATGCAGACTGGGAGAGTCTGCGAGTCCTAGATGATGAAATGGAAAAGGCGAATAAGCTGGAGGCTGTTTAGCAGCATCCTCCTTTTCTATTGCCTCAGCATATAGGATAGGAAAATTATCAAATTGATTTCTTCTTTTGCCGAAGTCGCGCTGTGACCCCGTTTTTGATTAGGTTCTTCATTCTCGTCTCTAATAAATCAATGGCTTCTTGGTGCCACACATTTACAGTGTGCTTCTTCGGTATAAGCACTGGAGCTTCACCTTCTTCCATCATTCCTAACTTAAATTCATATTCTTCTCCCATCTCCAACTTTATACGCAACACGTTCATATGCTGTGTCACCTTAGCAACAGAGTCAAACCTCAATGCCATGTTGCTAGCTCTGTCTCTCCTACGAATCTAAGCAGAGAGCGGCCCTGTAAGGGCGATAGTGCTGGGGTACAAAATGGTGGAAATGCACACGTGTTCAAATAAGACCGCCTCAAAATGCTTTTAACGAATAAAAGACTGAAAAGAACACCGGTTCCCAGAAAATGACAATGGATGGCAAGCAATAATTGACGTTAAAAACTAATGGCTAGGCACAAAGGGTGGTTCGACATGTCTAAACGTGTCCGGCTATTGTTGACGACGCAGGTGTTCAAACGCGAAAACAACAGAGAACAAAAGGGATTCGTGAAATTGTTTACCCCGACTGGACGGCGCCAGACCCTTCCAGGAACTCTATTGTTCCAATGCAGGTTAAGATGACCGCCCGGGGGGGGGGGCAAATTGCTAGAGACGAAACTTTCCATGGGGGGGGGTCTATTGTTTTGTACATTTCGCTTTATATTTCCGTTATTTACAGACCGATTTAGTTAAAATTTCATATCTAGGTCTTATTACATGTCCGGAAGACAACTGTACCGCCATACATTATCTACAATAAATATAAAAGGTAATTTACTTGAAGACGCGAATTACATTTTTGAAATTCCTTACTTTTCAACTGAATAGATGTAAGAAAGAGCTATTATTCTCTTTTAATAGGAACCATCGCTCCAAAAAGCTTTTATCAAACAAAGGACCCAAAAATAACAGCGGTTCCCGGAAAAAGATAATGGATGACAAGCAGTGAATGATGATACAAACTAATGGCTCGGCGCGATGGAAAATCTTTAGAGCGTAGTGGGTGGTTCGACAGGTTTGAACATGTCCGCGCGCGTCTATTTTAGTCGAAGCAGGTGGTATTTTGTTCTGTTGTTCTCTTAATTGGACCTGTCACTCAAAAAGCTATTAACGAACAAAAGGATCCAGAAAGAACAAAAGGAATTCTCGGAATTGTTTACCCCGACTGGACGGCGCTAGACCCTTCCAGGAAATCCGTTGTTCCAATGTAGGTCAAGATGAACGTCGGGGGGGGGGGGGGTCGGCTCTATTGATATGCAAATGGGATGTCAAATTTTGATTAACTGAATTATTATGCAAATTAGATGTAAATTTTTGTTTAATTGGATTAAAATTATGATTCATTGAATTAAATTTATGATTTATTGGATTAATTAAAAAACAAAAATTGCGAGGGGGGAGATCAATGACCTCACCCACCACACGCAGAACTGTCCAATAACCTCTACTTCCAGGCTATGCTAAAATACAAACGCATGGCTTACATACACCTGAATAGGATAAAACAAACTACATCTCAGAAAATGACAAAATATATTTACACTTACACTGAACTTATACGTATACGCAAATTATGGTACAGTAGGCCCTCGATTCCAACCAGTCACACCGGTCAACATCAGACCAAATCAGAAAAATTGCCGGTTGATGATGACCGGGGTGACTGGTTTAAATCGATCGCCTTGTACCATCCTTTATGTATAGGCCTTGATATTGTATGTAAATATTAGTCTAATATAAGTCTAAATATATCTTGTAGTGTAGCTAGACGTAGTTTATTTTATTCTGTTTAATTGTTACAACATGTTATCATGCTACTCAAGAAATTGTATAAACAGTCATAACAAGTTTAAGGTATCAAGACAGTCAACTGTTCGGGATTTTAAATTTTAACTATCATGTAAAATGCTCTTAGTGAAGGACGTATTTATCATTTTAAATCAAAGGGAACTTAAAGTAACGGATAATTTGTTAAAAGTAATTGACTTTTTCACAATACTTTGTTAAAATTCAGAAAGGGAGGATTGATTCGATTGGAGAGGCTTCAAGTGAGAAAGATCTATTAAGTCGGACTGATCCGTAAAGTCATGTACAATATCAACTCTTTCCCTCAACTAGAATAATCGGGTCAGTTTCAAAACGTCAAGGTACAGAACGTAAAGGTACTATTTAAAATAATGCTTGGTTTCAGAACGTAAAGGTACATAACGTCACGTCTCAATTATTTAAATATAAAATAAGACTTTTTTCAAAACCTCCAGTTCTAAAACGTAAAGTATTTGTTACAACCGTAAACGCTGATTGCTGTTTCACTCCAAACCAAATCTGGATCCACTCCTTTCAAATCCACTGGTTTCAAATTTGTTTTCCCTCCAATTGGACTGAAAGCGAGCGAGTTACTGACCTGGACGTTTTGAAACTAGTGGTTTTACATCTAATTTATTTGTACAACCTTTACGTTTTGTACCTTGATTTTCTGAAACATCTAAATTAAAAACATTATAAATAAGAACCTTGACATTTTGTACCTTGACGATTTTAAATACCCGAATTACTAAGTTTAAATAAAAGAGGACCTTGACGTTCTGTACCTGGAGGTATTGAAACGTTCCCGAATAATCGTGGTTCCTATTTGTTTGTTTATTATGCCCATTTCCGATAAGCCTAGCAAATCTCCAATACGCCTTTTAATAAATAACTTAATAAACTGAGCCACGTTGCAACTTACCTTTCCGTTCACATAATGTACTACCGTATGTATATTTTCAAACACGAAGAAAAGCTGATTTTAAAATTATGAAAATGTGAATTCTGAAAATTGAAAAGTGCGATGTGGTTAAGAACTCGTTCAAAACGTCAAGCACATTCGAAATGGGTAATAAAGTGCAAGACTGGTGGAGGGGCAAAAATGTGCAAAGGGAAAAATGATGCACAGGAAAAACCGTCTAAGAATAAGTCGTGATGAAGGACGTCAAACAGTAGAAAAGGATATCGGTAGACACTTACAGAGGTAAATACAAACATTAAGTGCCGCTGGCCCGGAGTCTCTGAAAAAGTACAACATGGTTCTGAAATGAAACGTCCACTCAACACACAACTCACATCATAATACTCGTACTGCTTCAAATCAATTCACATTTAAACTATTTTTTTGTTATACTTCATTAGTATACACTACTTAACAATCTTCGGGACAGTTATACTTAGTTGTACAATCGTTGCATTTCAGAATTACAAGGCAGGTTACGTTTCTTTCCACTGGAAGATCAGAACATTTTCTCGTTGTGAGACTTTCATTTCGTAGGAATTACACGTACACAGCCAAACTCAGTTTAGTTAAAGTTTTTCTCTCGAAACTGCTGTTCTCGCTTTTGATCGATCCTTCCCGGATGTTGGCGTATTACACTGAACCGATGCGACGCTTCGATTTTGGGATAAAAAGTCAATAAGGTTGTTATTACTTTATTTCATCGTTACAATAGAATGAAGGGATTCGAATATAAACTGTATAATTATATTATGAATAAAGTAAACAAAATTAGAATAGAATTAAATCAAAAAAACTATTTTCCCCTTTTAATTGACCACACCACCTGTCATAAACGATATAGAATCGTGTTAGACCTACATCGAACGCTTTACTAAGACTTTTATTTTTTAAGCATATCATTTTCCTGCGCTACCCAACAACAATAATGATAAAACTTTGAGTACTTATTCATTTAGAAGAATATAATATAAACTGCGAAGTAGGCTACGATTCTTCGTTTAACACTTGAGTGCAGTAAAAATGTCCGCATGTGTATGTACCCTAGGGCCTGAAATTTTGTTTAACATAAAATCTATCTTTTTTTATTCAGAAGACAGGATCAAGGTCCCAAACTGCATTTCTGGTACTTTTTCACACTAAAAATGGCGTCCAAAATCCGCCGGTCACTCGTGACCGGCCCGCGCAAGAAAATCCATAGGCGTCGTGACTACAATATCACTCTTTTGATGTCACGGACACGAGTTTTTACACTAAATATGGTGAATAGCACTAAACAAAATATTTACAATTATATACAGCCTCTTCCTCGCTCCCAACCAGTTTATTTTACTTAGAGACTATCATGAAATTGCTCAAAGCAATCCCCCAAACACAATCCTGGCTTATCTGGACAAGTCAAAAAAACTAAAACGAGTTCGCACGCAGCACGCTGACGTGATGGAAGTGAATTTCCACATAAAAACTTTTAAAACTCAAAATCAGTGTAAAAACATACATTTGTCCAATTTTTATTGAAATCTGAAAACATTTATTTGTTGGCTGTTCTGATACTCCTGGTTTCATTTACTTGCAAAGCTGGGAATACAATTTTGTGCATTATAAGGTTAGGAGAAGGTCCAGACAGGCTTGAAAGTAAGCGTGAGGTTGCTGGGGTTAATAAAAGTACTCCAACAAAGGAATAACAGGCTTTTCTAGTGTAAAACCCCTAAAAGACAACGTACTGTGTTTAGCCGATACACATTTTCCTTAATAACTCGGTAAATATTTATGCTAGAATGACGAGAGAGGGCTTAAAACTTTCGCCTCTCTAATTCCCATCTTTTTACATGCATTAATTTTACATCTGGGGCTTTTCTGACCCTTTTTGGGCCCAAAAACTCGAAATTTGAAAGATTAATCCCCAAAAAATGGGTTTAGAGTTTTCCGATTGTTTTGCCCAACGAACTTGTCCAGCTGATTATAGAAAGGATCATCCCTACCAAATTTGAAGTAAATCGGACAAAAAATGCGACCGCTAGAGTGCATACACACACACATATATATATATAAAATTTTGAACGACACCCCAAAACGTGTTCAGGGGGTCACGTTAGGAACTTCTATGGTGGTCCCGGGCTTAAGTTTCACCGTGCGGGTCATGCTAATAGTTCACTTTCCAAAGGAAATTCACTAATAATAAACCAAAAATAATTGATTGTGACGTAGAATACTCAAATCACTAATATATTTAATGTCAATAAGCTCGCAACGTTATTGCGCAACTACCGGTCTCGGGAGACCGGCACCGGTCCGCGGGAATGGTGGGCGACTCACGCAGAATGTGAGTGAGTCAGTACACCACGAACAACAATCGCAGCAATCTCCAATATACTCCAAGGGAGCGCGCCACAATCACTGATTTCCTTTGCCGTGGCCTGACCGGTCTCCTGTGACCGGGGCGGCCTGAGCGCCAGTGTTGCCAATCGGGTGGTAATTACCACATTAGGTGGTAATTTGAGGCTCTGGTGGTATTTTGGGTGGTAATGTCTACTAGGTGGTAATTTGGTGGTGATTTCGCGGCAGTCTATATTGATTAATATTTAAAAAATGTGATTCTTGCTTTTAACAATCGTGACTTATTTCACAATCCGCAAATTTCCGTCATATAAATTCATTTAATTTCGATTTGAGATGCTGTTTTTCATACTCTATGCTTTTAATTCTTTGGAATTTAGTTATTGTTGGGACAATATTCTCGATTTTAGTACTCTATGTAGTGTCAGTGTTGCGGTGTCAATTCTGTAAATTCTGAAAGAATATATATTTGTAACCAAGTTCTTAATTATGCTGACTGTATTTAATAAAGAGTAGAAACTGATTCAAAATGATTTCACTTATTTAAACTTTATTATATATTTTACTAGATGTTACCCGCAGGCTTCGCCCCGCGAATGATCTGTAAAAATTATGGCAGTTGTGTGTGCTGCATTCTGTGGTTAGCCCGTGGAACTACTACGAATCAAGATCAGCTGTTAGTATTTTCATCAGCTTAAACAAAAATGAATGTCCATAAGGAATGTATGGGAACTTTGAACCCCCGTGGGACAAAGCCCTATATGATTTTCGCAACTTTAATATGTCTATATCTTACTCAGGACTATCAAGTACCTCAGCCAAAAATCAGATAAATTACTTCAGTGGTTAGAGCGTGATCGAGCCACAAATATTTAAACAAACAAACATACAAATTTATTCATTTTTAAAATGCCTCCTGAACTGTTGTTTAGAATTTAAAACCAGGTTTACATACCTTTTCCGTCCAAACAGTTCAAAAATGTATGCTGCCACCTACTACAACGACATGTTTCGGAATCTAGAATTCCATCTTCCGGTCATACAAAAAACGTCCGTAATTCATACAGATTTTCGTCAAAATTTAAAAATTGATGTATAAACAAATTAATGTTTAACAATATTTTTTATTATTGATTATTTATTTTTTTTTTACCATGATTATTGATGAGCATGCTGGTCGAAACCCATGCCGCTGGAAATTTTGACACGGTCAGCGCAGATGTGGGCAGCGATGGGCGGTGGGGTTAGGGGTTTGTGGGGGCTTAAAAGAGGGAGGGATGAACTGCTCTTGTTCACTGAGGTGTAAATAATTTGGCGATGACTGTCTCTCCCTTTCATTCATGCCGGGGCTTCACCGAACCTGCACCTGACTCCCTCTTGATTTTTCAGCCTAACTCAATGTAATGTTATTTTCATATTTCACCACAGATTTAACATTTTATAAATACAACTCCGTCCTTCTTTAAAGCCTTGAATTTGTACTTACTGCTGAAAGTGTAAATATACAAATTAATTTCTCTTGTACATTGTACTTACTCCACCTTTAATTGTGTGAGTAAAAGTATGATTTTAGTAAGTGTTGGAAATTATAACTCTTATTTTTCCAACGAGTGTATTAAGGAAAAATGATTTAGCGATGTAGCTAAACATGCAACTAAGTATATTTATAAACATAATTTATATTCTGCAGACCAAGTGCACAAGTAATTTAAAACAATATTGCGGGCATTTTCCATCACTGCTGAGTAAAAACAACTCATTGATGGAAAATGTTCACAATATGATTTAAAAAGTATAAACTCACTGTCGCTAACAAACAAGTTTGAGTTTTAAATAAAAAATAAACAAGTGTACAAGTTAGGATGTTCCGATCGAAGACGATTGGTAATCAGATATATTTAACAACGACAGTTTGTAGATTATTAATACCCCCAGGAAAGTATGGTTTTGGTATCCAAGCCACCTTATTTTAATTGTCTTGGACAAAAAATAACACCTTCAGCTTTTGTTCAGTTTACCATATTTCGAGTTTCTAACAAATGGTTTTAAAAGAGTGATTTTACGACGACGAATTACTTATAACGCCCTTAGATACTAAATTTGACAGATCACTAAAAGTTTGAATTAATGATCGAAAGTTGGAAAGTTAAGGAGAAAGTCGGAGTAAGGGAAGTAAGGTCTGACAGCAGCGAGCCGCGACTTGGGAAAAGTACAAAAGCTGTAACGGAGACTGAGGGAAATATTTAGCCCGTCAACCCGGATCAAGCGCTGAGTTTTCAAACAGCAGCAGCTTAGTGGAGATTGCTGGGCTATTTTTGGATTTATGTGAGCCTCTTCAGTACGCGTTCACCATCAACAATAAACAGGTTGTTAAAATTACACTAAACCGTTAGAGGCTGTGCTCTACAGCATGCACCAATTCTCAATGTCGTGTGTCGTTTGTTACACCTGTCTACGATTAACTTTTTAGGGATTTATCAAAATATAATTTGTTGTTTGTACATTTTTTGTTGATTTGTTTAATCGTGTACATATCACAGAAAATCACTTATTTGTTATGCCTTGAATTTATATTGTTTCTTTTGTAGTTTGATTTATTCGTGTTAAGTTACGTTTTAGATTACTGTAGACTTAGTCGTTTTGTTGATCTGGTTGTCTATAGTTAACCTTTATTTACATTAATTTAAAATGTGTTACCGTGTATTGAATAATAGTTTATTACAATAAAAGCCCCGTATATAAGCAATCCATTTTCAAGACTCGCCGGTTACTTTCAATCCCTTCCGAACTTAACCTTGACCTGTTTACTAACATTACAATTCATTTATTTAAAAAGTTTAAGATCCGGTAAAGTTTAAAAAGTGTATTCACATCCAGTGTTATCTACTTAACTTACAACAAAGTAGAAGATAAAAGTCGGCGACTGCTCGATTCATAGGATTTTTAAGGGATCCCTTACGTTCTTCTATGCGTACGGACCAATGAGCAATTAACGTTGAGAAATCAGCATATAATAATGCTGCAGAAGTTGCCCCAGAATCAAAATAACTATCGCCCTGTACTCATAAGGACAAAAACCTATCAACTTCATATTGCACATGTAAAATCAGAATGCACCGGACCCATTATTGTAAGAATATTCCTGTCGGAACCATTAGAGTCTTTTACTGCATTTTCCGATCAGGGAAAATCCCTCTTCTTGCAAGGGCTTATAATGTATTGCCATAAACCAGCGCGAATGCGAGAATAGTATTTTCTACTGGATTTCGTCGCGGAAACGTAATCTTTTATGAGACAAAGAAAGTGTTGATGCGAGAACCTCTGTCAATGACCTTTACTCGTACCACGACCTTTGCAATCACTGACGTTATTGTACAGCTTATCTTATCTCTCAGCTATGCCTATTGCTGCCACCATAACAACTGTTAACAGTTCACGCAGCTACCGATCGTTTGAGGCCATACGTATTAAAATATGACGTAACGTACTTAGGTGGAAGGGGAGAATGTGTAGCATGCGGCTAGGCTGCATAATTGTGAGGGAGAAGGTGCAGTGTATGGTAATGCTGGACGATTGGGAAGGGACCTTGTCCAGTGTTATTTTGCGCACATTTTGTAGATTTTAACCTAGGAATTTTTAAATATTTAAAGTATTTATTTACACAACATTTTTTGATTACTTCAAAGCCAAAAGTAGTCCAAGCTCTATAAAACAACGTAAATATTTCAAATAAATAAGTTATTAATTTGTTACGTTAATAAATTACTTGACTTAATTGAAACAAAATTATTTAATAGCCAGCATTTATGTATGCTGGCTATTATCCAGCCTTTACAGATAAATACACTGTAATAATAGTGCTCCTTAGTGAATAGAAAGTTAATTACTTGGACATTTTTCATCCGATTGCAGCATACATGATGTTTTATACACCCTTAAATTTCGCACATGTTATAGACCAGCATCTGACTAGGGTTCTGTGTGCATGTCGCGTATAGAGAATTTTGCTTTTGCAATTCAATTTCAATTCAATTTTGTGTCTTAGGAAGTGTTTTCCACTTGGGTGTCAAGTCCGCACCTGGCACGTTTTCCAGCTATGACGTCATCTAGATGGCGGCTAGGGTATTATTTTAAAAGTGTATATTTTACATACCATTTAACGGATCGGGATGATTCTTTTTTTGTTTGAAAGATATTTTTACAGGCTATCTTTTTTTGTATTCACACCATTGTTGTAAACCTAATATTTATTCAACAATATTCAAAAATGGAATTTTTTATTATTATTTCTTTTAATATTTTGCTTATCAACTTCATAACCGTTCATGTAATAAAAAAGCTACTTCTTAGAAATATTGTCTATCATTTTATACCCTTTCCAATGATACCAAATAATGTGTGTTTATAATTAAGAATAAAGCAAAAATATTAAATAAACTTAAAAAAACACTGAATATGGTATAACGCCCGCAGAGATTGTGTACGGTTTCATTATTGTAACAATTTCTCCAGTTAATTATACTAATGTAGAATTGATTAAATTTATCAATGTAGATGTAAAACAAGTTTCAAGTCATTTACAGACATACAATAATTATCTAGACATTGCTAATGCATGTAATTTTCTTTATTTGCATCACGAATTAACCTACGTTAAAAATTGACATCTGATGCCAAAGCTAGGGCATTTTTACATTACTTTGTTTTATTTATTATATTTTTGAAGGCGACTATTGAGGTAGGATTTGCATTACCTATTTCTCGTATAGGAAGAACAGGCAAGCAACCTATAATAGCGTTTTGTGAATCAGATTTTAGAATTTGTATAGTTTATTGGATTAGTTGAATCCAATAGGTGTAAAAATCATCACCTAAAACAATATCCATAAATTATAATTTTTATTTGTTAAGTTTCTTCAATCACTCTGTTTCAGATATTGTTTTATGTATCCCAGGAACTTTATAGTAACATTGCTATTGATATGCATTACAGTGCCCGGCAGCAGAGAAGTCCGTTGGAGGCGGAGCCTGCAGTCGACGTGACCTTGAATAAACCAATACGCATCACGCGTGGTTGCCAAGCTGTTTCACCGCTCTAACAGCGCTTGACGCCGAATCATTGTACTAGTTACATTAAATCAAGGCGCTCGGGTAAAACATGTAAAACTGCAACAAATCTTGTAACACTGTGTTAAAGAACAATAAATTACGAACATTTAAAAAAAAGTTGAGGGCGATAGCTATTTTCCTTTTATATTAAAAACTAATTTGATTAGATTCTTTGATTGTAAGGCTAGCAAATGGAGTTCTTGGATGTTATTTTGATTTTGTTTGATGTACTAAACGTCTGAACTCTAAAATATCTACAGATCTAGTAAAGTTCTAGTAAAGTAAAGTTCAAATAAACAGAGATGTAAAAGTACTATTTCTCGTTATAATCCAAATTTAAACCATTGAGGCAATTACTTTCCCTATAAATCTCTGAACAATGAATAAAAGTAGGGCGAAGGGGTATTGTACTTATATCCGGCACTCGGTTTCCAAGAAATCTACCGATCGTCACGGGAATAAGTCAGATGACAGTTCATGTTTTGGACGTCGATTTTAATTTAATTTGCATTTGTACAAAGTGTGTTACAATAGTCATATAATGCTTTAAGATCAGTTCTACGTTTTAGTTAATATTGAGTGTTATATGGTAGTTGTGTTTTTGTTTTTTATTTCTTAGTATTTGTGTTATTACCATGGAACAACCGTCTACAAGCGGTAAAAAAGGGAAACGGTGCATAGTCGTGAGCGCAAAATTGTGTACAATTTTTATTGTTTGTTTTATTTGTGTAAAACGAAACTATTACAATAAATCACACAGGAGGATATCGGAACCTTTTAAGGTATTTTTGTACATTGTTCATTCATATATATAGTAACAATATTTATATTATTTAATAGTACAGCAATTTGCAAATTATGCTAATTCATTATTTATATGTATTCTCATTAATCATTTAAAGAGAATAAATTAAATCGCCCTCAGTATTAACAGTTCATGCCACACCGAAGCTGCTACAGAGCTTAGTTGTGTCTGTAGCCTCGAGCGGCTTTTAGCAGGGTGCCGGGACTGTGCGAGGCTACTGTACACTTGTCAACGCCGCGCTCTCGTCCTATTGGCTGCAGCCCAACGGACTTCTTTGCTGCCGGGCACTGTACAGAACAATTCAAGAAATGATTAATAATACCTGGTGTTAACAACAATTTATTTTTAAAAACAATGCTAGTAAAATGTTAAATGACAACTTTTATCCAACCTACGTTCAAACAAAGTTCAAATTTATTTTAACACCTAATATCAAATAATACACCAAATAATAGTGAAAAGTTAAAGATGTATTTGATTGATACTGGCTGACATTCCTGAGGAAAATTAGATAAATAAATATTAATTAATCTTAAACCGTGGATAGTTTTTTTTTTAGATCGTTGTTAATACGATATTAGGTGTTAAAATAAATTTGAACTTTGTTTGAACGTAGGTTGGATAAAAGTTGTCATTTAACATTTTACTAGCATTGTTTTAAAAAATAAATTGTTGTTAACACCAGGTATTAATTAATAGATTATGGAAGTGTTCTGTAATGCATATAAATAGCAATGTTACTATAAAGTTCCTGGGATTCATAAAACAATATCTGAAACAGGGTGACTGAAGAACCTTAACAAATAAAAATAATAATTTACGAATATTGTTTTAGGTGATGATTTTTACACCTATTGGATTCAACTAATCCAATAAACTATACAAATTCTAAAATCTGATTCATAAAACGCTATTATAGGTTGCTTACCTGTTATTCCTATATAAGAAATAGGTAATGCAAATCCTACCTCAATAGACGCCTTCAAAAATATAATAAATAAAACTAATTAATGTAAACATGCCCTAGCTTTGGCATTAGGTGTCAATTTTTAACTTAGGTAAATGTTAATTCGTGATGTAAATAAAGAAAAGTACACGCATTAGCAATGTCTAGATGATTATTCTTTGTATGTAAATAACTTGTAAACTTGTTTCATGTCTACATTGATAAATATAATCAATTCTACATTAGTATGATTAACTGGAGAAATTGTTACAATAATGAAACCGTACACAATCTCTGCCGGGCGTTATACCATATTCAGTGTTTTTTTAAGGTTTATTTAACATTTTTACTTTACTCTTAGTTATAAACACACATTATTTGGTATCATTGGAAAGGGTATAAAATGATAGACAATATTTCTAAGAAGTAGCTTTTTCATTGCATGAACGGTTATGAAGTTATAAGCAAAATATTAAAAAGAAATAATAGTAACAAAATCCAATTTTGAATATTGTTGAATAAATATTAGGTTTACAATAATGGTGTAAATACAAAAAAGATAGCCTGTAAAAATATCTTTCAAGCAAAAAAAGAATCATCCCGATCCGTTAAATGGTATGTAAAATATACACTTTTAAAATAATACCCTAGCCGCCATCTTGATGACGTCATAGCTGGAAAACATACCAGGTGCGGACTTGGCACTCAAGTGGAAAACACTTCTTAAGACACCTACAGTATATTGAATTGCAAAAGCAAAATTCTCTATACGCGACATGCACACAGAACCCTAGTCAGATCCAAGACTATTATCACCGAAAATGGTTTTTTGTTACCTACTATAACGATGTTCAAGAAACTTTGCAATCCAATTTTAAAATGTCCGCCACCTTCAAACGGCTAAAGTTAAAACGGAATTATCATACCCTTGGTTTACGCACCAAGGCACATCTTACCTACATTACAGTTTCTTTATTGACCCACCAGTTATAACAAAATTTGTAAAAATTGCATACAGACGGACAGAAACAAATCTAGCCATTATATATATATAATCTGTTTTATGTTTGTCTTGACCCAATAAAATAAATAGGCCCCTATATAAAAGGGGTCCCACGAGTTCGGATTTAACCTGCATTTTAAAACATCCTACCAATTGTCTTCCGTATTTTTCATTTAGTTGATCTTTTTTTCTAAGAATGAATAACAGAACAAAACTGTCACAAATCAGTCGGGATTCAATTATTATTTATAGAAAAACGATTATCTTATATATTATTTCTCTAGCCTATTTTTCTGTCAGTCCGCGAGATCTTCCTTATTCCTTTATCAAATTCCATGATTTACTCCTCATTTTAAAGCTTATCGTGCCGGGTATTGACGAAAAATAGACCCACGGTCTAAAAATGTACCGCTTCTCGGAAATTTGAATAATATGAAAGAAAAATAAAGGAAATAGTTTGTTTTGACAGGAGCGATAATGTAAACAAAATAACATCTGATCAGCTGACAAGACTTGGTTCGCAGTGCGGAATCCCGCACGGGTCGACTAGTATAATGCTAATACAGAAGATTAGTTTCGTGTTTAAAAAATATAATGTTAACACTATTCTTATGGTTTTGTATAATTCATTAGTCTATATAAGGATTTGAAAAATATGAACTTCTGAATTAATTAGTCATTGATTTGACTAATTTATGTACACATATAAGTTTATGGAACATAAAATACAGTATATTAATCCCCAGGCTATGACAAATTTAGGTTTTTATAGTATAAAATAGTGTTATTTTAAATTGTTTTGTAAAATTCCATTCAATCTACCACATAAAATATAATTTATTTTCTGCAGAGCATAAGCATGTTACTAAACAATCTGCGAAACAAAGCGCAAGGGGTATGCTCCTGTGTTACGTTTGAGGAAGGGAGGGGGAGGGTTAAAACTAAGAGAAATCATTACGAAAATTGAGTGGGAACTACCACACCGCCACCAGTTTTAGGGTCTACTTGAAATAGCTAAACCGCCACTCTCATTAGGGGAGGATTACGAAGGGTCAACTCGCAAGAATCGAAATGACCAAATCGCTACCCACGCTCGGCCAGGTAGCCACCACAAATGAGGTTAAACGGGAATTTTGTATTCCCGGTCATCCCTCGGTGATATGCCTATTACAAATTCATTGTCGGCCCTGTGATATTCCTCCGATAAGTATAGATTAATCACAATGAACCAAATTAGATTCGACCGGGAGATATTTTGTTGTATCACTACGCATAATGCAAATTTGTGTGATATACTGTAGTGGTATACGTAAATATTCATTAAATACTATCAGACTTTACATCATACCTATTTAGCTGCTAAAGAAATGTTGCAAGAAAATTAAGTTAAACCTTTAAATTAAACAACTTTTTTTCTGAGGTCAGCAAATTATTACAGTTTGTTTTATAGTTAGTTATCGAAAGCAGTTAGCAAATTGCTTCTGACATCGGTGTAAAGTGTATAAAGCCATCAACTCTTTAACCTTTTAGGCTAGACTGTTTACAACCTACGGCAATATGCATCAATCGCAGGGAGACGCGGGGACAAACAGATCTCGTTTTCCCACATCTGAAGCTTCCTAACTGAGTATCTGGCCGATTGGCGGTAGCGATTTGGTAATTTCGGATATTGCGAGTTGACTTTTCCTAATCCTCACTAATGAGGGTGGCGGTTTAGCTATTTCAAATAAACCCTAAAAGGGTGGCGGTTTGGCTACCACAGCCATATGAGTATGGTCCCTTTTAACTTTAAATAGCATCCATCAATCATATTTTGAGGATCCGCGACGATCAATATCGCTTGTTGAAAGCTAAACTATACCGTGCTGCAGGAGAACTAATCCACATTAGATCCACGAGCATTAACTGTAGAATAATATTTTATATAACGCACTTTATCTGTTATGTATTACTATTAAAAAACTGTTGTAAACTATAAACAACTAGTGGCTTGAAGGGGCAATAGCCCCTAACCTTGTTCCAAGTACAGTACAAACACATGTCAGTTCGTAAACAAAGTATACACTTAATCACATATTTTAATATAAATAAAACAGACATTTTTAAATCACCATGCTTTTATTATGGGTGATGTTTTATGTTATTTCTCGGTTGCTGGTAACTTTTTGGAAATAATACTATTTTTCCCGAGTCCCTGGGTTAAAGACCTTTAAAATTTGAACCGTCTCCCATCATCTTGTGATTTGCCAAACTCCCACAATTTTGACTTAATTTCGCTTACAGAATTGTATATAAGGATTCAAAAACTTGCACGGTAGTTAAACAGTGATATTTCGGGGAATGATGTATTTTTGTTTTGAAAAAGTAAAATAATGATTCCATTAGTTACAAATATATTGAAAGTGGCATAAACTGTGTTAACTGTCACGATACAGGGCTCAGCTAACCCTCAAAAAACTAAACGCGATAAGAAAATCCGAGGTAATTGGCATTTGATTCCCTTCACATTTGAATCATAACACCTTCGCCTTAAAAACATTTCGAATCATAACACCTTCGCCTTAAAAACATTTCGACATTCATAACGGAATTTCCAAGAATTTTCAGTAAAGAAAATAACTCTGTTACAAGGTATTTGTACTGTAGAGCAGAAACCGTAATTATTTTACTTTTTTATTCCCTCAGAGCATTTTATAGAGATTTTAGAATATCAGGAAATTAAAACCAATCCAGCACTGAAAATACCATTTAAAATATTTAGTAAATCATGATTTATCATGGAAAATTATTGAATGAGAAAGATCACGGAGTTTAAGCCATAAAGCTCTCAATAGTCTGTCGAATATGAGTGACTTAATTGTACGAGTAACATTCGCATTTAATTCATATTCAATGCGTTTAATTAAATGATAAATATCAAGCATTTCGAGGAATTACAGAGTTCATTTTGTGAAGCTTAATAGTTTAATTAAGTTTTTGTGTAACTACATAAGCAACTGTCCATTTTGAGGTGAATCAGGTGTCTTTGTTAATCCAACAAATTCAAAGTTATTTGAAATAATGAAAATCGCTTCCGCATTCTCGTTGACATCCAAATTACGTTGGGATTAAACAGTAAGTGGGACTATTTGCTAGAATTATAATTCCAGGAATGGAAACCAGCTCGATGAAAAGTGACAATCTCATTTATAATCAGCCCTGTATGCCCCCTTGAGGGGGGAATCCGCTAAACAGTGATGATCGACCGACTGGTTTCAACAAAGAGTCGCGCATCGAGCGCATTCATTGCGTGTTAATGAGGTTGCCTCTTGATTTCAAAGCCGCGTATTATGCGCTGTTTTTTCTCAGTGAGCACACTTTTCAATCCGGCTGAATTGTATGTTGTATAAGTGCGCATAAATGATGATAAAGAGGTTATAATCATTTTGTGCGTCGCTCCCCCGATCCCTATCCCGAACAACCCAAGGACCCCCACCCCCATTAAGTCAAGTAATGCGATAAGAGAATAATTAAATAAGCTTAATTAAAACATAAGTGTATATAATGTGCATGAATTTCGTTAACAATATTTTGGAAAGGATTTGTTTATTGAAATATACCAAATTATTAGATATTTAAAAAACTAAAACCAAACGGTTTTTAGGAAAAAAATAACTTGCATTTATGACAAACCCTTTAAAAAGCAAGATTCCAAAAGAGTAACGACGACAACTGAATAAGTTTAAAACGAGTTCGCACGCAGCACGCTGACGTGAGGGAAGTGAGTTTCCAAATAACAACTTTTAAAACTCAAAATCAGTGTAAAAACATACATTGTTCGAATTTTTATTGAAATCTGAAAACATTGATTTTTTGGCTGTTCTGATACTCCTGGTTTCATTTACTTGCAAAGCTGGGAATACAATTTTGCCCAATATAAGGTTAGGAGAAGGTCCAGACAGGCTTGAAAGTAGGTGTGAGGTTGCTGGGGATGATAAAAGTACTCTAACAAAGGAATAACAGGCTTTTCTCGTGTAAAACCCCCATAAGACAACGTACTGTGTTTAGTCAATACACATTTTCTTTAATAACTCAGTAAATATTTATGCTAGAATGACGAGAGAGGGCTTAAAACTTTCGCCTCTCTAATTCCCATCTTTTTACATGCATTTATTTTACATCTGGGTCTTTTATGACCAATTTTGGGCCCAAAAACTCGAAATTTGAAAGATTAATCCCCCAAAAAAGGGGTTTAAAGTTTTCCGATTGTTTTGCCCAACGAACTTGTCCAACTGATTACAGAAAGGAACGTTCCTACCAAATTTGATTTGAAGTAAATCGGACAAAAATTGCGACCGCTAGAGTGCAAACATATATATATATAACGCGCACAATATATATATATATATATATATATATATATATATATATATATATATAATTTTGAACGACCCCCCAAAACCTGTTCAGGGGGTCACGTTGGGAACTTCTATGGTGGTCCCGGGCTTAAGTTTCACCGTGCGGGTCATGCTAAATGTTCACTTTCCATAGGAAATTCACTAATAAAACAAAAATTAAAGAGACCGGAATAAAATGGTTTTGGAAAACATTGCATCTGGGGAGTTTAGCCATAAAGCTCTCTATAGTATGTTGAATATGAGTGACTTAATTGTATGTACGAGTAACATTCGCATTTAATTCATATTCAACTCTGTTGGTATTCAAAGACGTTACAAACTTACTGGATTAATACATGTAAGAAATTATTATTATTATTTTCTAACTGAAAAAGTTAATAAACAGTAAAAAAATACTGAATGAAAATCGTATATTAAAGGCCTTATTTATTTATTTAAAATAATTTAGAACTGATTTGACTCACATGAACTAGTTCAACAGATGCTATAGCGAAGTGTTAAAGCAGGGTTAGATCTAATAAGAGAAAAATTCCTTCAACAAAGGCCTAAAAACCCCTCATCCTCATGCCCCATCGAACAATAATTTTAGCACCGACTACTGAAATTTGAATACATAATATAAAAATATGATGACGTGAAGCCTCAAAGTTTGTCCCTTAAGACAGTTTAAACTTCAAATTAAAACCCTGAATTGGGGCTTTTTAACACCATTTCTCATTTTGTAAATTACAATTTCGTAGGACAAAGAATTGTTTTTTTTTATTGTTTGGGCCACACAAATATAAAACTAATTTAAGCAGTCATAAACTCTACACATTTTTGAGCATGTGTCTTAACACTTTATAGTTACAAAAAGTTCATAAATAATCTTGGTTTCACCATAGATTAAGCATACTCCTAAGGAGTATGCTTAATCTATGGTTTCACCTCCACGATACCATAGATCTCAACAATATCTACCCATATTAGCGATGGGCAAAATAATTTCAACACTCTATCACAACGTATTTAGAAGTCGGTTTAGATTAAGAATTCATTAATTTAAATAAATAAACTAATTTAAGTAAGATCACTGAGTATTCAATAATTAGTATTATCAATTGTAATATCTTTAAGGAATTAACGTTAAAATATCGAAAGTAAGGGCGGGTTTCGGAGATCGGGTTTAATACTAGTCTCGGTCTAAAAACCGGTTTTTAGACTTGGACTAAGAAAATGGATTATCCAAGTTGCGGTTTATCTTTATTTTCCTTATAAATAATTAATTAGTGAAATTACAAGTTTATGATTATTCAATTCGTTCTCAGCGGAAAATTTACTTCCGATTTCATACCTAATTTTGTTTTTTATGAATATTTTATTTTTACTATGTCAGAGCAAGAAGAGCAAATGGATTAATTGTGTGGTCTTCTTTGGTTCTTATTGGGGGTCCTAATCCCGGATCTATTTTAGTTGCCAGAATTTTACTAGTAATAGAGGTGTTGAATAGAGGTCCCGCGTTGTTATTTGTTGTTACTACATGCAAGTTCTTGATAAATTATTTAAACATAACGATACAAATCCATTATTTTTTAATCCTATAAAATCTTATAAATCCCGAGATTGAAGGACATTAATCAACGATTTTAATTTACTGATTATAGTGACCGGGACAGAACACTTTAAGATTTAGCCCAAGACGTTGTTGCATTGTAACTGTAGCATGCGCTATAATCCATAACTTTGGAAAACAAAAAGATAACAGTTTTGAGGACTTATCCGACTGTCATTTTTTGACGTCACTTTACGTAATATGTTTGAAGAAAACTTGTTATAATACTAGTTGTCACATAAATATTGGTGATAAAAAGAGAGTGGAATTAAAGTTGTGTTATTTTTACTTCACGACCTCACTATGTGCTATATTTATTTTAATTATAATATTAAAATGGCAAATATAACAGTGTATAAAGATATAAAATTGTTTACAGTATGTAATGTTTTATTAAGTTTATTTAAATACTGTAAAAAATTCCTAATATAGGCAATAAAAAAGTAAATCGTAATAATAACAACCCGTATGAAAAATGACTACACTATCTCAAATAAAATAGAAGTCTTGATGTTATTTAAACACGTTAGTACTATAATAGTACATTCGAAAATCAATCAAGATGTCAGAAAAATGTACTTTAATTGAGTTAATAGAATTAAATACAATTTAAAATAAGAGAGTCTAGTTGGAATATTACAACCATAAAAGATAAAGAATTACGTGTGAAGTGCAAGAAGTTTATAGATTCCATATTATGAAAAACCTTAACAAAAGTAAACGATCATTACTCATTCAGATAAACAACTATTAAAGTAATAAAATTGAAAAATTATAAAAACGTTACATGTAAGGCCTACATGTACAGAATTGTATAAAAAGCAGAAAATTAATCGTAATTGACTATAGTTGAATTGAACACACAAGCGTACACCGTGCAAACGTATTAAGCGCAAACTTAATACAGAAAAACGCACGCAATAACACCCCGTAGCTATTAATATCAATTAATACAACTGAACACAAAGGCAGAACGATCTCAAATGTCAGCTGATAGACAATAGGGGAGGCGCGCAGGTAGTAAAACAACTTTGACAGTTGTCGGCTGCTTGGACGTGGTGCCACTTCTCAAAAACTAAAATTTACCCGTGATTCCCGCATTAGTCCTGGTCTTAGTTGAGGTCCAAAGTTAGACTAGGAGTAAGATAAACCCCGGTTTTAGAAAATTAGACGCGAACTCCGAAACTCAGTTTTTGACCAGGTTTAATTTAGTCCGGGTTTAACGTTAGACCAGGTCTACGTAGACCCGAACTCCAAAACCCGCCCTAACTAATCAACTGATTTTAACAGTTTTCTAGTATCATATTTAATATTTGGACGTTGCGTAGTAACCATTGAATAAACTGTACATAGTTAGTGTATACTCAATGCTCAGATCTTCCTTTTCTTCACATAATGCAGTGTAATAATACGAAATGCCCCCTTCCCCCCTTCCGTAAGTGTGTTACATATTATGAACGCACATAATGTACATTTTGGCCAAGCCCCTAACTAATGCTTAAACAGTTGCTACGCCCCACACCCAGTTAAAATGCCGCTAGAATATCAAATACATATATTCAAATATTTAATTGTTTTATATTTTACAGTTCACACTGTTTTAAGTGAATTGATGTAATTTGCCATTCAATTTTCAACCAAGCAAAATTTTCTCGTCTGAAGTTTTAGGATCTATATTTTGCTTTTTTTTATTCATGCTCAGTGAAAGTAATTCAATTTTTAATTTTCTTTGAAGATCAAAGATTCTGTTTGCCCGCGGTCAGAATTAAACTTTGATTACACAGCACTTTTAAAATGTGGAATTATAAAAAATATGGACTGATACATTTTACAGTTTTAGTATTAGAAAACTGTACCAAATGTTAATAGGTCACAACCGAGTTTGTCACCATTTTGACATATTTTTGGGTTTATAATATTCGATTCTTTTAATTAAAGAAACTATGTGACACGTAGATTTTGAACATATGGAACATTATAGCATTTTCATGAAGCTGTCCACAACTCCAAAGAGAATGTAAGTTATGAAAATAAATCCCAACGAAGATTAAAGTAATTACTGTCAAATTTTAGTATTAAGATTGCTCGCTTTGTCAAATCTAAGATATAGTCAATTAGAACAAGAGCTACTATAAAATACTGGTTATGGTGTATAGTATAGTGTATAATGATTTGGCAAACACTTCACAGTGCGGGGTAGTGCTCCGGGGTCAAAAATGGCAAAAGAGGCCAGACACACATGAGAGCGCCCTTGTGAATGAGGGCTTGGGCCAATTAAGCACCCAGAAACCACCTCCTAAGCAGCAATGTCTTTTGAGCTTCAAAATGAGATTACGAGTTCGATCCGCGTGTTCATTTATATCCACGCACAACCGCGTGTTTTACGCACAACCGTACAACAGAAATCAACATAGCCTGATGAAACTCGGTTTATTGTGTTCAGTTTTCGTCCAGCATAACGTCGTAGAACAAAGTTCGTTATAGTCCCAAATAATTTTGGAGCCTAAGTGATATACATGATGGTATCAACTGAAGGGAGTACTTATTAGGTTTTTTTTCTGAGTGTTATATCACTGGCCAAATTTATGTACTAATTTCTTCATGTATCATATGAGAGAGTCGAGGCGCCATTGTTTAAAACCTTTTTTTAATTTTCAAACGGCTTGCCCGGGGTATTTTCTTCATATGTTCTAGCGTGGTAGATGCAACTTTATAAATAAAGTTCTAACTGATAACAGATAATGTTTGCCTTATTTATTTTTGCGAATTTCCACTATAGGGAAGAAGCTATTACCGTACGTGGCATGGTAAGACCTAGGCCCGGAACCATGATAACTTTTAGTTTTGGGGCCCCCAGATGCAAAAAACACCATTCGTTCAAATCCATATATATTTGAATAGTAGGCACGATAACTTTCGTAAAAATGGTCCGATCTTGATGATATTTGGCATAAACGTGAAAGGCAGCATCTATTTTCATGAGTTCGAGAACCAGACAGGTCGCTCTATTTTAAGGAGGGTATTGGGGGGGGGGGTTGTACAAAAAAATGGCATGTTTGAACTTTTTACATATAATTTTTTAAACCCAAATTTTTGTTTACACCATTAAATTCAGCTAAAAAAACAAGCAATTTGGTATTTTGATCATCACTCTACGTCAATTGGTTACCGAGATATTGCATGTGCTAAATACAGTACGTTGTCCAATGTTAATCTTATAGAGGATAAGTAAAATTTTATATCTTGCTTATTAATGAACATATATTATGGAAACTTCGTATGTGGCTTTATATGCTTGAGGTTTACTGATATTTTCATACAAAACCAATTTTTTGTGGTCCCTATGGCAGCAAACCTGCATATTCATCAGCTATAATGTTATTCTTATGGAGAAAATTAAACATGTGATATCTTGGTTGTTTATGAATATAAATATTTCTTTAATGTTGATTCACCTAGTGGGGATCCATTGGTATTTAAATAAAACCCGATTTTTGTGGTCCTTGATGCAGCAAACCTGCATACTCCGTCCTGATGTTTTTCTTATGGAGAATCTCGCTTATTTATGAATATGCTTTGATGAAAGTTGATATGTGGCTTCATGACTTAGTGAAGTACCATTTTAAGTTCGCTGAGTATGCAGGTTTGCTGTAACGGGGGTATTTTATATTTACATTAGTGAACTTACCGACCTAACCGCCATAGCGCGCGATGATCAAGGTAATTATAAGAGATATCTGTACAGTAGTTTTACTGATTTTGTACATCGCGCTGCAGCGGGAGTAAAAGTTTGAAATTACCTGTATTACTGTCAAATGATCCAAGTTTGGCTTGCGATGCTTCCAGTGGTTCCGCACCGCTTTGGGGTTCATTGTCGAGCCGAACATCAAGCAATCTTCAATCCATGATTGATGGTGTCAAAATGTATAAAAAAACATAGTACAAAAAACATTTATACAACACGAAAATACTGGGTACGAGTAACATTACACTGGCTAGTACAAAAACAAAGACTACTTTCAGATTGATGATGATTCCCACTGCGGTTCAAAACCATTGCAAATCAAACGTGGATCAGTTGACAGTGTTCAGGCAATTTCAACCATTTTTCGCTAATAGAAAGTGATCCAAAGGCTAATCCACAATGACAATAGTTGCATCACGTCGATGGTTTTATTGTAAGTTAACAATAGAGCTATGCTAACGTAAAACATCAAATGATTCGCATCGGGGTCCATCAATAGGTCTTTACAGGAATGTAATAATTTAAATATTACAAATTAAACAATTCACATTGGCAAATGGATTAGGATAATCCTTTTCAAAATGCATCGTTTTGAAAAGGTTTCAAAACCTTTTCAATTAAGTTCTCATCTCGTGAACCGCGTATTGGTTCGATTTCATCATATGAATCCGTATAGATCCTTTTGCACATAGACATAGACATAAATGGGAAAAAATGCTTAGGAGAATTAAAAAAATAAAACTGTTGTAAGTCGTTTATATTTAGTTTTTGCGTTAATCGTATCAGCCATGTATTTAAAAAAAATGAAGTACCAGCTTCAATGTATATTTTTAGTTACTGAAACTAGTTCAAATACATACAAATCTCTGCATGAACAAGAGATACACCGCAATTCATTGGTAATAATAGAGCCTAAAGAAAACTTGGTAATTTCGAATTTGGCACATATTTCACAGTAGTTTAGTTTAATTTGTGTATATACTGAGAATATTTTACATTTCATCCACTACCACCCTGAATACAACGATTACGCAAGTTTCATTTTAGTTACAATTGTATAAAATTGTACTTATTCATGATGTTTATAATTTGGTTTTTTGCTCATTGGATAAACTTAGAAAGAATTTATTGAACCAGAAAGTTAGATTTGGTTTTATAAAATAAGTCTGCTCTGTATGTAGGTTCCCCGCGAGAGAGTAGTTTGTATCAGATATAATAAATGATAAGTCTTCAGTTTTCTTCCTAATTAGCGGTGCGGTAACAATGCAGAAAGTTTACTTAGAATATCCGAAATAATTCTCAAACGACATCGTCGGGCTTAGAATTTCTCGTTGATTTCTATACAGATTTTAATCTATGGACAAGTAACATCTGTTGTACGATTTCTCATCCAGAAAACATAATGTTTAGTTTCCATTAATGTAATGGACCTGGGAAAATCTAGCGCGGGGCCCTGAATTATCAACTTATGCCTAACTAGCCTACAGATTTATCTGACATTACATGTATTTAAACATTTTCATACATCACCAAATAAAGAGAATGTCTTGCCCTGTAACTGTTTAGGGAGATCTTAACTTTCTACTTCCGGTAATTTTATTGTCTGGTTCCCGGTTCATGCAAGACCTCACTATGCGGTAAATTAACTGTATTTTTGAAACTCACAAAATCACTGAATTTTTTTTATTTCATAAATTGTATGAGTAAAAATAATATAATGTAAAGTAAAAGGTGGGGGTTGGGTTTGTTATGCTTAAGTTGTTGATTTTAAATGTACGCGTGTCATAAAGGAAGTTTTACTTCCCTAAACGTAGTCTAGTTGTAGACACCAGAAGCGATTTAAGTCTAAATAGATTACAATTAAATTGTGAAACTGACGGCTTCGGGAAACCAGGATGTGTGCCAAACAATCAATATGAAGTAAGTTCGAGCAGCGAAAACAGCTTTGCAAAACCTGTTATTCTTGTGAAACTGTCGGCTTCGGGAAACCAGGATGTGAGCCAAACAATCAATATGAAGTAAGTTCGAGCAGCGAAAACAGCTTTGCAAAACCTGTTATTCTTGTGAAACTGTCGGCTTCGGGAAACCAGGATGTGAGCCAAACAATCAATATGAAGTAAGTTCGAGCAGCGAAAACAGCTTTGCAAAACCTGTTATTCTTGTGAAACTGTCGGCTTCGGGAAACCAGGATGTGAGCCAAACAATCAATATGAAGTAAGTTCGAGCAGCGAAAACAGCTTTGCAAAACCTGTTATTCTTGTGAAACTGTCGGCTTCGGGAAACCAGGATGTGTGCCAAACAATCAATATGAAGTAAGTTCGAGCAGCGAAAACAGCTTTGCAAAACCTATTAATCTTGTGAAACTGTCGGCTTCGGGAAACCAGGATGTGAGCCAAACAATCAATATGAAGTAAGTTCGAGCAGCGAAAACAGCTTTGCAAAACCTGTTATTCTTGTGAAACTGTCGGCTTCGGGAAACCAGGATGTGAGCCAAACAATCAATATGAAGTAAGTTCGAGCAGCGAAAACAGCTTTGCAAAACCTGTTATTCTTGTGAAACTGTCGGCTTCGGGAAACCAGGATGTGAGCCAAACAATCAATATGAAGTAAGTTCGAGCAGCGAAAACAGCTTTGCAAAACCTGTTATTCTTGTGAAACTGTCGGCTTCGGGAAACCAGGATGTGTGCCAAACAATCAATATGAAGTAAGTTCGAGCAGCGAAAACAGCTTTGCAAAACCTGTTATTATTGTGAAACTGTCGGCTTCGGGAAACCAGGATGTGAGCCAAACAATCAATATGAAGTAAGTTCGAGCAGTGTCGCTTCGGGAAACCAGGATGTGAGCCCAAACAATCATTATGAAGTAAGTTCGAGCAGCGAAAACAGCTTTGCAAAACCTGTTTTCTTGTGAAACAGTCGCTTCGGAACCAGGCACTGTTCATTCTTGTGAAACTGTCGGCTTCGGGAAACCAGGATGTGTGCCAAACAATCAATATGAAGTAAGTTCGAGCAGCGAAAACAGCTTTGCAAAACCTGTTATTCTTGTGAAACTGTCGGCTTCGGGAAACCAGGATGTGTGCCAAACAATCAATATGAAGTAAGTTCGAGCAGCGAAAACAGCTTTGCAAAACCTGTTATTCTTGTGAAACTGTCGGCTTCGGGAAACCAGGATGTGTGCCAAACAATCAATATGAAGTAAGTTCGAGCAGCGAAAACAGCTTTGCAAAACCTGTTATTCTTGTGAAACTGTCGGCTTCGGGAAACCAGGATGTGAGCCAAACAATCAATATGAAGTAAGTTCGAGCAGCGAAAACAGCTTTGCAAAACCTGTTATTCTTGTGAAACTGTCGGCTTCGGGAAACCAGGATGTGAGCCAAACAATCAATATGAAGTAAGTTCGAGCAGCGAAAACAGCTTTGCAAAACCTGTTATCCTTGTGAAACTGTTGGCTTCGGGAAACCAGGATGTGAGCCAAACAATCAATATGAAGTAAGTTCGAGCAGCGAAAACAGCTTTGCAAAACCTGTTATTCTTGTGAAACTGTCGGCTTCGGGAAACCAGGATGTGAGCCAAACAATCAATATGAAGTAAGTTCGAGCAGCGAAAACAGCTTTGCAAAACCTGTTATTCTTGTGAAACTGTCGGCTTCGGGAAACCAGAATGTGAGCCAAACAATCAATATGAAGTAAGTTCGAGCAGCGAAAACAGCTTTGCAAAATCTGTTATTCTTGTGAAACTGTCGGCTTCGGGAAACCAGGATGTGAGCCAAACAATCAATATGAAGTAAGTTCGAGCAGCGAAAACAGCTTTGCAAAACCTGTTATTCTTGTGAAACTGTCGGCTTCGGGAAACCAGGATGTGAGCCAAACAATCAATATGAAGTAAGTTGGAGCAGCGAAAACAGCTTTGCAAAACCTGTTATTCTTGTGAAACTGTCGGCTTCGGGAAACCAGGATGTGTGCCAAACAATCAATATGAAGTAAGTTCGAGCAGCGAAAACAGCTTTGCAAAACCTGTTATTCTTGTGAAACTGTCGGCTTCGGGAAACCAGGATGTGAGCCAAACAATCAATATGAAGTAAGTTCGAGCAGCGAAAACAGCTTTGCAAAACCTGTTATTCTTGTGAAACTGTCGGCTTCGGGAAACCAGGATGTGAGCCAAACAATCAATATGAAGTAAGTTCGAGCAGCGAAAACAGCTTTGCAAAACCTGTTATTCTTGTGAAACTGTCGGCTTCGGGAAACCAGGATGTGAGCCAAACAATCAATATGAAGTAAGTTCGAGCAGCGAAAACAGCTTTGCAAAACCTGTTATTCTTGTGAAACTGTCGGCTTCGGGAAACCAGGATGTGAGCCAAACAATCAATATGAAGTAAGTTCGAGCAGCGAAAACAGCTTTGCAAAATCTGTTATTCTTGTGAAACTGTCGGCTTCGGGAAACCAGGATGTGAGCCAAACAATCAATATGAAGTAAGTTCGAGCAGCGAAAACAGCTTTGCAAAACCTGTTATTCTTGTGAAACTGTCGGCTTCGGGAAACCAGGATGTGAGCCAAACAATCAATATGAAGTAAGTTCGAGCAGCGAAAACAGCTTTGCAAAACCTGTTATTCTTGTGAAACTGTCGGCTTCGGGAAACCAGGATGTGTGCCAAACAATCAATATGAAGTAAGTTCGAGCAGCGAAAACAGCTTTGCAAAACCTGTTATTCTTGTGAAACTGTCGGCTTCGGGAAACCAGGATGTGAGCCAAACAATCAATATGAAGTAAGTTCGAGCAGCGAAAACAGCTTTGCAAAACCTGTTATTCTTGTGAAACTGTCGGCTTCGGGAAACCAGGATGTGAGCCAAACAATCAATATGAAGTAAGTTCGAGCAGCGAAAACAGCTTTGCAAAACCTGTTATTCTTGTGAAACTGTCGGCTTCGGGAAACCAGGATGTGTGCCAAACAATCAATATGAAGTAAGTTCGAGCAGCGAAAACAGCTTTGCAAAACCTGTCATTCTTGTGAAACTGTCGGCTTCGGGAAACCAGGATGTGAGCCAAACAATCAATATGAAGTAAGTTCGAGCAGCAAAAACAGCTTTGCAAAACCTGTTATTCTTGTGAAACTGTCGGCTTCGGGAAACCAGGATGTGTGCCAAACAATCAATATGAAGTAAGTTCGAGCAACGAAAACAGCTTTGCAAAACCTGTTATTCTTGTGAAACTGTCGGCTTCGGGAAACCAGGATGTGAGCCAAACAATCAATATGAAGTAAGTTCGAGCAGCGAAAACAGCTTTGCAAAACCTGTTATTCTTGTGAAACTGTCGGCTTCGGGAAACCAGGATGTGTGCCAAACAATCAATATGAAGTAAGTTCGAGCAGCGAAAACAGCTTTGCAAAACCTGTTATTCTTGTGAAACTGTCGGCTTCGGGAAACCAGGATGTGAGCCAAACAATCAATATGAAGTAAGTTCGAGCAGCGAAAACAGCTTTGCAAAACCTGTTATTCTTGTGAAACTGTCGGCTTCGGGAAACCAGGATGTGTGCCAAACAATCAATATGAAGTAAGTTCGAGCAGCGAAAACAGCTTTGCAAAACCTGTTATTCTTGTGAAACTGTCGGCTTCGGGAAACCAGGATGTGAGCCAAACAATCAATATGAGGTAAGTTCGAGCAGCGAAAACAGCTTTGCAAAACCTGTTATTCTTGTGAAACTGTCGGCTTCGGGAAACCAGGATGTGAGCCAAACAATCAATATGAAGTAAGTTCGAGCAGCGAAAACAGCTTTGCAAAACCTGTTATTCTTGTGAAACTGTCGGCTTCGGGAAACCAGGATGTGTGCCAAACAATCAATATGAAGTAAGTTCGAGCAGCGAAAACAGCTTTGCAAAACCTGTTATTCTTGAGAAACTGTCGGCTTCGGGAAACCAGGATGTGAGCCAAACAATCAATATGAAGTAAGTTCGAGCAGCGAAAACAGCTTTGCAAAACCTGTTATTCTTGTGAAACTGTCGGCTTCGGGAAACCAGGATGTGTGCCAAACAATCAATATGAAGTAAGTTCGAGCAGCGAAAACAGCTTTGCAAAACCTGTTATTCTTGTGAAACTGTCGGCTTCGGGAAACCAGGATGTGAGCCAAACAATCAATATGAAGTAAGTTCGAGCAGCGAAAACAGCTTTGCAAAACCTGTTATTCTTGTGAAACTGTCGGCTTCGGGAAACCAGGATGTGAGCCAAACAATCAATATGAAGTAAGAGTAGTGGTGAAACCACAAAGAGGCATCACTTCCGGCGCTTTTTCCCCATGTTATTCTTATGGGGAGCCGTTTTTGCACCGACGCCAGCTCCCGCCCTACACAAGTTTCCTTGTTAGCCCATACTAACGTCCAACCCTTGCCTATATCAAATATATTGTCCCCATCCCCATCCCTCCTCTATAATTTTAAAAATTAATTTTCAAATTCAGGCTAAAAAACTATCTTTGGTGTTTACTGTCCGATTTGTCTGCAATTTGGATATGTTATTGTCCTAGGCAAGTGTTTTAATAAATTTCACTTACACTTCCCAAATTCACTATAACGGTCAAATTAAAAAATATTTTTGAAAAATACTATAGTGCCAGTTACGTGTCAAATGTTAGTTACTGCATCCCTTCGGCCGCGGGATGATACGCGATGGCGGTGTTGGTAACAATGGTTCTCATCACTGGATAGACTGCTCGGGCTTCAAATCGAGTTAGCAGCTGTCAGAACCATCAGATCCCGGATCGACAATACACGTGTAACCGCATTAGCGGTTCTCTGTGGATGCGGTGACCGCGTTTAACGTACATGACTCGACTTGATACATGCATGATAACTTACTTGGCCTAGTTCGACGGTCAATAGTCGATAGTGAATAATTCTGTATTCAAGGAATACATACCAGGATGTACGAGAATGGCGTAAATATGACAAACTACAAATTAAAATATGCCCCGGTATAAAATCTTTGAAGATCTGCAATAACAAAATAATAAACTCGAGTCTAAGCAAATTAATTTACATAAAATACACCCAACAGGTATTTATTTAATATAAACATTCTTTAAGGAATAGAGTTGCGCCTGGAGTGTAATTGAGATTTGGTCCTAAAACAATCGAAACGGAAAACGCTTTCATCTACAGGCAGAATTCAAACTCACATTGAGCCTGATACTATAGAGTAAATTGTACACAAAACACACTACAATACGAACAATTAAAGTAAAGTGCACTAAGGAATACAGGCCGGTTGGTGGTCGCCGACTCTCACCTACCGGAGTTCATTATACCGTACGTGTATATCCTTATTTGTGAATCTCGCGAATCTTGGACACCTGCAATAAGATTTTATTCGGCCAACTTGTGTTGTTTCTACCCAAAAATAAAATGTCTTTGCTTGAGTGTTGGTGTCTAATTGCAAAGCTGTTTTCGCTGCTCGAACTTACTTCATATTGATTGTTTGGCTCACATCCTGGTTTCCCGAAGCCGACAGTTTCACAAGAATAACAGGTTTTGCAAAGCTGTTTTCGCTGCTCGAACTTACTTCATATTGATTGTTTGGCACACATCCTGGTTTCCCGAAGCCGACAGTTTCACAAGAATAACAGGTTTTGCAAAGCTGTTTTCGCTGCTCGAACTTACTAGTAGTGGTGAAACCACAAAGAGGCATCACTTCCGGCGCTTTTTCCCCATGTTATTCTTATGGGGAGCCGTTTTTGCACCGACGCCAGCTCCCGCCCTACACAAGTTTCCTTGTTAGCCCATACTAACGTCCAACCCTTGCCTATATTAAATATATTGTCCCCATCCCCATCCCTCCTCTATATTTTTAAAAATTAATTTTCAAATTCAGGCTAAAAAACTATCTTTGGTGTTTACTGTCCGATTTGTCTGCAATTTGGATATGTTATTGTCCTAGGCAAGTGTTTTAATAAATTTCACTTACACTTCCCAAATTCACTATAACGGTCAAATTAAAAAATATTTTTGAAAAATACTATAGTGCCAACTGCCACCTTCTTTATTAACTGTCCGATTTGTCTTCAATTTGGATATGTTATTGTCCTAGGCAAGTGGTTTAATAAATTTCACTTACATTTCCCAAATTCACTATAACGGTCAAATTAAAAAATATTTTTTGAAAAATACTGCCAATTGCCACCTTCTTTATTAACTGTCCGATTTGTCTTCAATTTGGATATGTTATTGTCCTAGGCAAGTGGTTTAATAAATTCCACTTACATATCCCAAATTCACTATTACAGTCAAATTAAAAATTATTTTTGAAAAATACTGCCAACTGCCAACTTCTTTATTAAATGTCCGATTTGTCTGCAATTTGGATATGTTATTGTCCTAGGCAAGTGTTTTAATAAATTTCACTTACATATCCCAAATTCACCATCACGGTCAAATTAAAAAATATTTTTGAAAAATACTGCCAATTGCCAACTTCTTTATTTACTGTCCGATTTGTCTGCAATTTGGATATGTTATTGTCGTAGGCTAGTGTATATGCACCATCCACATTTTACAAATATTACGGTCAAATTAAATAATATTTTTGAAAAATACTGCCAATTGCCACCTTCTTTATTAAATGTCCGATTTGTCTTCAATTTGGATATGTTATTGTCCTAGGCAAGTGGTTTAATAAATTCCACCTACATATCCCAAATTCACTATTACAGTCAAATTAAAAATTATTTTTGAAAAATACTGCCAATTGCCAACTTCTTTATTAAATGTCCGATTTGTCTGCAATTTGGATATGTTATTGTCCTAGGCAAGTGTTTTAATAAATTTCACTTACATATCCCAAATTCACCATCACGGTCAAATTAAAAAATATTTTTGAAAAATACTGCCAATTGCCAACTTCTTTATTTACTGTCCGATTTATTTAAAATTTGGATATGTTATTGTTGTAGGCTAGTGTATATGCACCATCCACATTTTACAAATATTACAGTCAAATTAAAAATTATTTTTGAAAAATACTGCCAATTGCCAACTTCTTTATTAAATGTCCGATTTGTTTAAAATTTAGATATGTTATTGTTGTAGGCTAGTGTATATGCACCATCCACATTTCCCAAATTCACCATTACAGTCAAATTAAAAAATATTTTTGAAAAATACCGCCAATTGCCAACTTCTTTATTTACTGTCCGATTTGTTTAAAATTTGGATATGTTATTGTTGTGGGCCAATGTATATGCACCATCCACATTTTACAAATATTGCGGTTAAATTTTTAAAAATTTGGAAAAATACTGCCAATTGGCAACTTCTTTATTTATGGTCTGATTTGTTTAAAATTTATGTCATTATTCTAGGCTAGTGTATATGTACCATCCACATTTGACAAATTAACTATAATGGTCAAATTTAAAAAATATTTTGAAAAATATACAATTTCAAACTTCTTTATTTTCGGATATGTTATAGCTCTTATATAGGTAACAAGACCACACTACCACACGTTCCATTACCCACTTGTCTTTTTTGTTTGTTTATTTTGCTGTAATCCCAAAACTGACTTTGCTGTTTATTGCCTACACTTTGGATATTGTCCTAAGCATTTATTTTTGGATATGTTATAGCCCCCAACTATTATATCTAAAATTACAATATTATTTCCACCTATAATACAGTTGTTTGTTTTGCCGCAACCTAAAAACTAATATTGGTATTTGTGTTTTTACAAAACTATATTTTGCAAATTACTACCAATAACTCCTTTATTTACTTTTCGACTTGTTATATCCCCTTATATCTAAATTTACCGAACATTTTTTCCCTTTTAGTGTTGTTTTGTCGTAACCAAACTTTGGATGCAATATATTACTGGCCATTGCATAAGTGCATTTCCAAATTCACTATTACGGTTGGATTAAAAAAAATAAATACAAGCTTATTATATACGCTAATAAGTAATATATATCCACAATTATGGTCAGAACAAATTTTGGATATGTTTTAAGCCAACAAAAATAAATGTTTAAAACCCAAAACAACTAACCTTTCTTTGTGCTTGTTTGGAGTAGTCTTTATTTTATCCAACTTAATTTTGTAGTTAAAATCAAACTTCCCACATTCTAGCTCCCTTTCCAGCCAGTGACATAAAGGTTACGAATATTTTCAAACAATATATCTTTTTCTTCCCCTATGTTGGACTTGTTTAATAGCGCACCATATTCCAAATCCTCCAGTCTACTACATTCTTTAAATTTAACATTGCCTTTAATATCTCTATGTCTTCTTGTCCATTGTTACGGAAACTTAGGTTTTCTATTTTTGGAATCGCCACAAAATGTTGCGGTTCCGTTAGTGTTAAAGCTTGCAAGTGGCTCGTTGGTAGGTAGATAAATAATGTCCATAAGACTGTAATAAATATCACTGCATTAACACGGAGGTGACGATTTCAGAAATGAAATATGAAACATATTGATCAGTCCAGCGACGATTCATTTTCCAAATAATCCGCAGATTAAAATCCACTCACTCAAACTATGTCTATCTGTAAATTAATGCATTTCAACGTAAATATTTGGGGTTATAAAATTGATAGCCACCTCTTTATGAAGACAATGCAGATATTTATTAATGAGATGACCGAGCTGCTTTCATTACAGTTTAAAATGAGCCTTTGCGGTACCGATAAAACAATGTGTTGGCTTATTCATGATGAGTTGTTGGCTTATTCATGATTGTTGGATTTTTATAAATCTATTTTGTGAGGGAAGACCTGTTCGAAGGAAAGCCATTAAAATTGAACTTAAAATCAAATGCAGACTTTGACAGGATAGAAGTTGAATTTTTGAGCGGTAAGGCTATGCTAAATAGCGGATTCTCTAAAGAAATGGTTATAAAAAAGTAGCTAAATTCTCCACGATGAATTAGAATATAACATTTATTTTGACGATACTTTTAGCGCTCTTTATTCTTAAACGTTAACTTCACTCTACCTCGGTCACTTTTGAGGGAAGACCTTACGTTGCTCTGATCTGTTCTATTGCACGATACTTGATATAAAATGTCTAACTTAACCTCTTATATATTTAATGATCAATCTGTTACTGCACTGTTTGACAGTGAAAATAATCCTTGGTTCAAAGGAAAGGATGTTGTTAAAATCCTGGGCTATCAAGATTCAAAACAGGCATTGCGGATAAATGTTGATGAAGAAGACAAGTGTAAGGCTATAAATATACTCTCTAAAGGGGGGTGTATCGATACACCCCCCCTTTAACTTCCAATATCAGTCTAACTTCATCAATGAATCTGGTTTGTATTCTCTTATTTTGCGCTCATTGAAACCAGAAGCTAAAGCATTCAAAAGATGGGTTACAAGTGAAGTCTTGCCTTCCATTAGAAAGTATGGAGTGTATAAAATCAAACATGAAAATAATCAGTTAAAAAATCAAAACTCTCAACTCTTGGCTGAAATTACAAGGTCTCTGGAAGACAACCAAAAGCTCACTCAAATTAACTCAGAATTTAAAACTAAAAACGACATATTGTGTAAAGAGAACCGGTCACTGAATGAGTTGTTGAGTTAAAGTTTTCTGTAAGATATTGGCACATTTCCTCTTTATTAAATATTCCAGCCAAATCTAGTGTTATATCGAAATCCATAAGATCTTGCAGTATCTTTGGAAGGTCTTCCAACAAATCCTTAATTTTAACATTTGCAAGCTCTATTTTATAGGGAATTGCTATAGGATCATCATACTTTTGTTTAATTTGGTCAATATCTTTCTTTATTATTTGTAACACACCCTCGCTTTGGGAGAATGGTAGTTTGGCCACAACACCATGTCGAGCTAAATATTTTAAATATTCCTCATAAGTAGCTATTAAACGAGCCACATATTTCCTTCTTAACTTTAAATTTATTTCGAACGTCCCCATCACAATCCGCAACATTGGTTATCTTAACTAACATTATGTTATCACAAAACGCACCCGTTATAGATGTTATTTAATTTTGGTTCACCCTCGCAATAGTTTATATTACCTATGTCTGTAAGAAGGTTATTATTACGTAGATTTTCTAATAAAAACCATATACCGAATCTTTCGTTAGTAGGTTTAATACAATTCCCCAATAAATGGCTAACAGAGTACATTTCTTTTATACAAAAGTAGCGGAAACATGTAAACAGGACAGATTACACCATAGGCATATATGTGTTGTAAATATATATTGTATATAAACACAGGCGAGCGGTAAGTGTAACATGTAAGTGGACACCCACATGCAAATATGGAATACCCACAAATTCGACTAAATAAGTTTATAGTCTCAATATAATTAACATATTAACATTAGTACCCAAATTGTCGAAATTCTATAATTCTATTCTTAGTCCTTGTATTAGGTTTTGTACTATTAAACCCAACACCCCGCGCAGTAGAGTAATATATGTATTTAATACAGATACGCACATTCTACAAGACCCATACATCTGTTGTATAAGCAGCAGAATAGACGTCTCATTGTGTTGTTGTAAAGTAAAACATAAATGTGCTGGATACAACCGGCCAGATATTAGACAGGAAATGTGTTGGAAGTGTATTGCCAAAGACAAATCACATAGTGCAGCATGTAATCAATCCATTACTATTTAGACAGTATTGGTACAACATCCGATATATTAGCTAAACCCAGTCCAAACATTGTGTCCTCAAAATGTTATGATTGTGTTAAATTTGTTTATATTACATATATTTCTTACACAATTTACAAACTATTTTTGTGTCAGTTGACAGAACCTGTAAAGTTGTGTTAAATGGCTGTAAACCAGTATCTGTGCCTGTGTCGTAATGTGTTGGAGTGTGTTATTGTGTCTCTGCATTTGTGTTGTTTTATAAACTTTAAATATTACTATGTCCTTATACTCTTACTATTTCTGTTACTATAATATTAATTTTTTACTGTTTGTTTTCCAAGTTTGATTGTGGGTTTAGCTAATATATCGGATGTTGTACCAATACTGTCTAAATAGTAATGGATTGATTACATGCTGCACTATGTGATTTGTCTTTGGCAATACACTTCCAACACATTTCCTGTCTAATATCTGGCCGGTTGTATCCAGCACATTTATGTTTTACTTTACAACAACACAATGAGACGTCTATTCTGCTGCTTATACAACAGATGTATGGGTCTTGTAGAATGTGCGTATCTGTATTAAATACATATATTACTCTACTGCGCGGGGTGTTGGGTTTAATAGTACAAAACCTAATACAAGGACTAAGAATAGAATTATAGAATTTCGACAATTTGGGTACTAATGTTAATATGTTAATTATATTGAGACTATAAACTTATTTAGTCGAATTTGTGGGTATTCCATATTTGCATGTGGGTGTCCACTTACATGTTACACTTACCGCTCGCCTGTGTTTATATACAATATATATTTACAACACATATATGCCTATGGTGTAATCTGTCCTGTTTACATGTTTCCGCTACTTTTGTATAAAAGAAATGTACTCTGTTAGCCATTTATTGGGGAATTGTATTAAACCTACTAACGAAAGATTCGGTATATGGTTTTTATTAGAAAATCTACGTAATAATAACCTTCTTACAGACATAGGTAATATAAACTATTGCGAGGGTGAACCAAAATTAAATAACATCTATAACGGGTGCGTTTTGTGATAACATAATGTTAGTTAAGATAACCAATGTTGCGGATTGTGATGGGGACGTTCGAAATAAATTTAAAGTTAAGAAGGAAATATGTGGCTCGTTTAATAGCTACTTATGAGGAATATTTAAAATATTTAGCTCGACATGGTGTTGTGGCCAAACTACCATTCTCCCAAAGCGAGGGTGTGTTACAAATAATAAAGAAAGATATTGACCAAATTAAACAAAAGTATGATGATCCTATAGCAATTCCCTATAAAATAGAGCTTGCAAATGTTAAAATTAAGGATTTGTTGGAAGACCTTCCAAAGATACTGCAAGATCTTATGGATTTCGATATAACACTAGATTTGGCTGGAATATTTAATAAAGAGGAAATGTGCCAATATCTTACAGAAAACTTTAACTCAACAACTCATTCAGTGACCGGTTCTCTTTACACAATATGTCGTTTTTAGTTTTAAATTCTGAGTTAATTTGAGTGAGCTTTTGGTTGTCTTCCAGAGACCTTGTAATTTCAGCCAAGAGTTGAGAGTTTTGATTTTTTAACTGATTATTTTCATGTTTGATTTTATACACTCCATACTTTCTAATGGAAGGCAAGACTTCACTTGTAACCCATCTTTTGAATGCTTTAGCTTCTGGTTTCAATGAGCGCAAAATAAGAGAATACAAACCAGATTCATTGATGAAGTTAGACTGATATTGGAAGTTAAAGGGGGGGTGTATCGATACACCCCCCTTTAGAGAGTATATTTATAGCCTTACACTTGTCTTCTTCATCAACATTTATCCGCAATGCCTGTTTTGAATCTTGATAGCCCAGGATTTTAACAACATCCTTTCCTTTGAACCAAGGATTATTTTCACTGTCAAACAGTACAGTAACAGATTGATCATTAAATATATAAGAGGTTAAGTTAGACATTTTATATCAAGTATCGTGCAATAGAACAGATCAGAGCAACGTAAGGTCTTACCTCAAAAGTGACCGAGGTAGAGTGAAGTTAACGTTTAAGAATAAAGAGCGCTAAAAGTATCGTCAAAATAAATGTTATATTCTAATTCATCGTGGAGAATTTAGCTACTTTTTTATAACCATTTCTTTAGAGAATCCGCTATTTAGCATAGCCTTACCGCTCAAAAATTCAACTTCTATCCTGTCAAAGTCTGCATTTGATTTTAAGTTCAATTTTAATGGCTTTCCTTCGAACAGGTCTTCCCTCACAAAATAGATTTATAAAAATCCAACAATCATGAATAAGCCAACAACTCATCATGAATAAGCCAACACATTGTTTTATCGGTACCGCAAAGGCTCATTTTAAACTGTAATGAAAGCAGCTCGGTCATCTCATTAATAAATATCTGCAATGTCTTCATAAAGAGGTGGCTATCAATTTTATAACCCCAAATATTTACGTTGAAATGCATTAATTTACAGATAGACATAGTTTGAGTGAGTGGATTTTAATCTGCGGATTATTTGGAAAATGAATCGTCGCTGGACTGATCAATATGTTTCATATTTCATTTCTGAAATCGTCACCTCCGTGTTAATGCAGTGATATTTATTACAGTCTTATGGACATTATTTATCTACCTACCAACGAGCCACTTGCAAGCTTTAACACTAACGGAACCGCAACATTTTGTGGCGATTCCAAAAATAGAAAACCTAAGTTTCCGTAACAATGGACAAGAAGACATAGAGATATTAAAGGCAATGTTAAATTTAAAGAATGTAGTAGACTGGAGGATTTGGAATATGGTGCGCTATTAAACAAGTCCAACATAGGGGAAGAAAAAGATATATTGTTTGAAAATATTCGTAACCTTTATGTCACTGGCTGGAAAGGGAGCTAGAATGTGGGAAGTTTGATTTTAACTACAAAATTAAGTTGGATAAAATAAAGACTACTCCAAACAAGCACAAAGAAAGGTTAGTTGTTTTGGGTTTTAAACATTTATTTTTGTTGGCTTAAAACATATCCAAAATTTGTTCTGACCATAATTGTGGATATATATTACTTATTAGCGTATATAATAAGCTTGTATTTATTTTTTTTAATCCAACCGTAATAGTGAATTTGGAAATGCACTTATGCAATGGCCAGTAATATATTGCATCCAAAGTTTGGTTACGACAAAACAACACTAAAAGGGAAAAAATGTTCGGTAAATTTAGATATAAGGGGATATAACAAGTCGAAAAGTAAATAAAGGAGTTATTGGTAGTAATTTGCAAAATATAGTTTTGTAAAAACACAAATACCAATATTAGTTTTTAGGTTGCGGCAAAACAAACAACTGTATTATAGGTGGAAATAATATTGTAATTTTAGATATAATAGTTGGGGGCTATAACATATCCAAAAATAAATGCTTAGGACAATATCCAAAGTGTAGGCAATAAACAGCAAAGTCAGTTTTGGGATTACAGCAAAATAAACAAACAAAAAAGACAAGTGGGTAATGGAACGTGTGGTAGTGTGGTCTTGTTACCTATATAAGAGCTATAACATATCCGAAAATAAAGAAGTTTGAAATTGTATATTTTTCAAAATATTTTTTAAATTTGACCATTATAGTTAATTTGTCAAATGTGGATGGTACATATACACTAGCCTAGAATAATGACATAAATTTTAAACAAATCAGACCATAAATAAAGAAGTTGCCAATTGGCAGTATTTTTCCAAATTTTTAAAAATTTAACCGCAATATTTGTAAAATGTGGATGGTGCATATACATTGGCCCACAACAATAACATATCCAAATTTTAAACAAATCGGACAGTAAATAAAGAAGTTGGCAATTGGCGGTATTTTTCAAAAATATTTTTTAATTTGACTGTAATGGTGAATTTGGGAAATGTGGATGGTGCATATACACTAGCCTACAACAATAACATATCTAAATTTTAAACAAATCGGACATTTAATAAAGAAGTTGGCAATTGGCAGTATTTTTCAAAAATAATTTTTAATTTGACTGTAATATTTGTAAAATGTGGATGGTGCATATACACTAGCCTACAACAATAACATATCCAAATTTTAAATAAATCGGACAGTAAATAAAGAAGTTGGCAATTGGCAGTATTTTTCAAAAATATTTTTTAATTTGACCGTGATGGTGAATTTGGGATATGTAAGTGAAATTTATTAAAACACTTGCCTAGGACAATAACATATCCAAATTGCAGACAAATCGGACATTTAATAAAGAAGTTGGCAATTGGCAGTATTTTTCAAAAATAATTTTTAATTTGACTGTAATAGTGAATTTGGGATATGTAGGTGGAATTTATTAAACCACTTGCCTAGGACAATAACATATCCAAATTGAAGACAAATCAGACATTTAATAAAGAAGGTGGCAATTGGCAGTATTTTTCAAAAATATTATTTAATTTGACCGTAATATTTGTAAAATGTGGATGGTGCATATACACTAGCCTACGACAATAACATATCCAAATTGCAGACAAATCGGACAGTAAATAAAGAAGTTGGCAATTGGCAGTATTTTTCAAAAATATTTTTTAATTTGACCGTGATGGTGAATTTGGGATATGTAAGTGAAATTTATTAAAACACTTGCCTAGGACAATAACATATCCAAATTGCAGACAAATCGGACATTTAATAAAGAAGTTGGCAGTTGGCAGTATTTTTCAAAAATAATTTTTAATTTGACTGTAATAGTGAATTTGGGATATGTAAGTGGAATTTATTAAACCACTTGCCTAGGACAATAACATATCCAAATTGAAGACAAATCGGACAGTTAATAAAGAAGGTGGCAATTGGCAGTATTTTTCAAAAAATATTTTTTAATTTGACCGTTATAGTGAATTTGGGAAATGTAAGTGAAATTTATTAAACCACTTGCCTAGGACAATAACATATCCAAATTGAAGACAAATCGGACAGTTAATAAAGAAGGTGGCAGTTGGCACTATAGTATTTTTCAAAAATATTTTTTAATTTGACCGTTATAGTGAATTTGGGAAGTGTAAGTGAAATTTATTAAAACACTTGCCTAGGACAATAACATATCCAAATTGCAGACAAATCGGACAGTAAACACCAAAGATAGTTTTTTAGCCTGAATTTGAAAATTAATTTTTAAAAATATAGAGGAGGGATGGGGATGGGGACAATATATTTAATATAGGCAAGGGTTGGACGTTAGTATGGGCTAACAAGGAAACTTGTGTAGGGCGGGAGCTGGCGTCGGTGCAAAAACGGCTCCCCATAAGAATAACATGGGGAAAAAGCGCCGGAAGTGATGCCTCTTTGTGGTTTCACCACTACTAGTAAGTTCGAGCAGCGAAAACAGCTTTGCAAAACCTGTTATTCTTGTGAAACTGTCGGCTTCGGGAAACCAGGATGTGTGCCAAACAATCAATATGAAGTAAGTTCGAGCAGCGAAAACAGCTTTGCAAAACCTGTTATTCTTGTGAAACTGTCGGCTTCGGGAAACCAGGATGTGAGCCAAACAATCAATATGAAGTAAGTTCGAGCAGCGAAAACAGCTTTGCAATTAGACACCAACACTCAAGCAAAGACATTTTATTTTTGGGTAGAAACAACACAAGTTGGCCGAATAAAATCTTATTGCAGGTGTCCAAGATTCGCGAGATTCACAAATAAGGATATACACGTACGGTATAATGAACTCCGGTAGGTGAGAGTCGGCGACCACCAACCGGCCTGTATTCCTTAGTGCACTTTACTTTAATTGTTCGTATTGTAGTGTGTTTTGTGTACAATTTACTCTATAGTATCAGGCTCAATGTGAGTTTGAATTCTGCCTGTAGATGAAAGCGTTTTCCGTTTCGATTGTTTTAGGACCAAATCTCAATTACACTCCAGGCGCAACTCTATTCCTTAAAGAATGTTTATATTAAATAAATACCTGTTGGGTGTATTTTATGTAAATTAATTTGCTTAGACTCGAGTTTATTATTTTGTTATTGCAGATCTTCAAAGATTTTATACCGGGGCATATTTTAATTTGTAGTTTGTCATATTTACGCCATTCTCGTACATCCTGGTATGTATTCCTTGAATACAGAATTATTCACTATCGACTATTGACCGTCGAACTAGGCCAAGTAAGTTATCATGCATGTATCAAGTCGAGTCATGTACGTTAAACGCGGTCACCGCATCCACAGAGAACCGCTAATGCGGTTACACGTGTATTGTCGATCCGGGATCTGATGGTTCTGACAGCTGCTAACTCGATTTGAAGCCCGAGCAGTCTATCCAGTGATGAGAACCATTGTTACCAACACCGCCATCGCGTATCATCCCGCGGCCGAAGGGATGCAGTAACTAACATTTGACACGTAACTGTTCCAAGACACATATTAAACATTATTTTTACAAGGACTCTTGCATTTTACTTTGAATGGCCTGTTTTATAACCAATAAAGAATCTGGTAAGGGCTTAGAGGCTCTAGACTAACTTAGCTGCACCAGAATAGTGCAAAGGTCACCAAGATTGCGCTTTTTAGTGACCAAACTGGCCCTAGAATCAAAGTTAATGTATCATATTGAGGAAGAAGAAATGACCCCCACGTTTATTTTTATTTTCATATACGGAGAAAAGTTAGTAATACAAGCCCTGATAAGCGTCGAAAAATAGGTTTTAAAACAATTTAAGAGGGGGCTCCAATCATCGGCTTTTACTATTTTCCCTATAAGGCCAATGCCAACTTTCAAAGCCCGTTCCTTCTCAGTTATACAAAATCTTTAATTTATAGTTAATTTTAAAATATACAAAAAATGCCTAACGATTTCAGTAAGCAGAATTTCGATATCAAAAATCGTTCATGTATGTTAAATCGTAGCTATTGGACATTTTGGAAGTTTGGTGAACCATTATTATATGTGATACTGACCTTTTGATATAAAAATGTCGATATCACAAATAATAAGCTTTAAAACAAAATCCTAAATATTCAACAGTATTTGTGTATCACAATTCTGCTCACTGAAGTCACTAGGTATTATTTCGCTCTTTGAAATGAACCATAAATGATCGATTTCGGATAATCTGCTGAGACGGGGCAGGTTCTGAAAGTTAACATTGGTCTTATGGGAGAAGCAGTTATAGACCCGTGACTGGAGCCCCTTCTCAAACACGGATTTTGAAATTTTGAAGTAGAGGAAAACGGCAAATGATGCGTTGACTTTCTTCGCTGTGCATTTAATTATTGTGTAATTGAGAACATTTGTCACAGTGTCCTCAAGCATCGCCACGTTTCCCTATCTCAAGTATGTGTTTTGCACGCGGGCCACGCGGCGACGATAATTTGTTCGTATGGTTGAAGGGAGCTTTTAAGTTCAGCTATTAAAAAAATATGGATGAGACTAGGACCCACCATAGACAAGATACTAAAGCTGAATCTGTTTTTTTTTCTACAAATATATTGATGATTTTACCACTGGCCCAGTAATGTTCCATTCTACAATGACATATGTGTTATTAGTTTATTAAAAAAGTACACTTTTTTACCGTCATTGAAAAAAACTGTAACCCTCAACATATTAGGGTTATTTTAAGTGATATTTAAAAAAATGCCACGGTGCCCCAATAATATTAGTGCTTCATTTAATAATCAAGATACTATTAGTATTTTTAGTTAGTTACCAATTATAACAATCTAAGACAACAATTTAGGAACTCCGAGAACTAGCAATAGGAAGATATTAATAACGAGACAGATTAAACGACATTATTAAAATTGTTTTCGCTAAAAAAAACCAACACAGTAAAGTTCAATTTAAAAAATGCGGGACAGATTGTATTATTTTCAAAATGTCGAACTGATAACCTTTGCAGTGGCTGTAACATAAAAACACTAATTAGATGACAGTGGTATTAATAGAGGTACTAACAAAGGAATGGACATGATTTGAAATTTAACCATGATGAGTTGGTAATATAAATTGGTAATACCACAGGATTGCGGAGTAACTTACTTGCTGTATTGGGGAGCTGTTCAGTTATGCCTGGCATTTCAGCGTTTGAAAATCAATAAAGTCCTCGCTTTTACACACCGGGCAGATGAGTCGAAAGTGTTAGGGTAAAAACGTGCGTTACTCCACGAGTTCAAAGCACAATTTCTCTTCTTAAAACGATATTTTAGCTTAGGTTTAGTGGATTCAATATTTTTACTTTCTCGCATTGAGTAAATGGGGAAAATATTCTTGTAGTCAACGTTTTCGAGATTTAAATTCTAATGTAAATAGTTTGTAATGCAGCTTGAACCCAAAAATATGTTAAATAGTTCATAATTAAAAATTCGAAAAAGCCACTCTGCCAATTTTCAATCAAATTTGGTACTGTACAGTGCTGACGGTTTTAACAAAATGATATTACCCGTAATCTAGAAGTGCGTTTTAGGGGGTAACTATGGGTTGGAAAATGTACTGTTTACACCCATAATAAATTATAACTTAAAACCCCATTTTGTTGGATTTTGTATACAAATGTTTGAGTTTAACAACATCAATAAATTATCACTGATCGAACAAAAATATGTTACATTATTATTCAATCAAAAGTGGTTGCCAAGAAAATTTTAATTTTAATATCAGTGACATCCACAGTAGGTTAGGAAATTATATTTTTCAGAGAATAAAATAATTATCATCCCTCTCTAAACCACTCAATTTCAATACAACTTGGTAAGTAGGTAATGAGAGTGTATCAATTGAAAAAAATCCAAATGCACCGTGTACTCAAATAAATAAATGAACTAACATTATTGATTTTAAACAATTATTCCTATTATAAATTATAAAGCTTGCGTCATCATATTAGTATATTTAGTGGCATATTCTCCATGTATTACCTTTCTACAAAATATACTCTTGGCTTTTATTTATTGAAGGAAAAGAATATTAATTTGATTTTTAAAAGGTACATTAAAACAAAGTTTCAGCGATACCTACTTATAGTGATCCAAGTCTACGACTTGACTATCCCGGGAAAAATCAAACACCTCATATGAACGAGGCGAGTGAATGAAACTAATTATAATTATATATAATATATATATATATATTTATAATTATATATATAATTATAGCCCCCGATAACAGAGATGCGCATGAGTGAAGTGAATTCACCCAAGAAATTCCCTCAGTCTCCCATACTCTTCAATCCGGTGGCACTCACTAACATTCATTATTTATCTTTCTTTATAACTTTAAGTTAGACATTTTTTTAACCCTTAACCAAAACATGACTTGAAACAAGTTTTAAACAGTACGATGACGAAAGGTTTCATTGTGACATGCGGAGAATTGTACAAATACGGGTGGAGTTTATCCAACGCTATAAAAGAGGAAAAATCACCTTCACATTGGAAACGTTCTTTTATCGATAAAAGCAACAGTACGAAATAGGGAATTGAGGCGGTGCGGCGGCGGGTGAGGGGGTGATTTGATTCCCTTCTTTATAAAACATGAGGGGGATAGGGAGGGGAAATGAGGCGGAATACTCAACCGGTGCTCTTAAACCTCGTCTTTATAATTAGAGACCGTCCTGACTTCACGCTATTTATATTGATGCATTTCTTCTCAAAGTGGCATTATAGAAATAAATGAGTTGATTAAGTAGTCTTTCAATCTTAAAAGTATAAGTAATACAAACTTTTCTAAACAAAATGTCTCTTCATACGGATCGAAAGTTGAACTTGTTCGAAAATAAAAACTAATTTCAAGGATTACATCCTGGACAATGCAAAGTGATGGGCGCATACGCAGTGTCTCAAATGTAAAGTGGACGCTAGTATAGATTTAAATTCTTAAAAATTCAGTGTGAGATATAACAGTTCAAATTCCGTTTCAAAAGTCTTACTTGAAAAGAATAGAAAAACCTGTACGGTCCAAACTTAAAAGTTTTTTTTACTGAAAAAACATCAATCAGTAATGCAATTAAAAACCAGACTCTATATATCGGTATAAAACTTGTCAATACTCTACCTGACGATATTAGGGGTAACGATAATGACAGAAATAACTTTAGAATGATGGTCCAACACCTCCTAATTGAGAGCTGTTTTTATAGAGTTATGGATTTTACTGATAATTTAGATGGATTTTGGTTTTAATGAATGATTTAGTTTAAGAAGTTCCTATTATGTTAATTATTTGACACTATTATAAAGTGAATGAACTGCCACAATAACGATGGTTGTTTCTGATTCTTCACTAAGCCTTTTGAATATAATTTTTCATAAGCCCAAGTTGTTCATCATTATGTACTCGAACAACTAAATGTTAGGTTACAAATTGTAAGTAAAATCAACAATATTTATTAACATAGTAAAAATTTAAAATAATCTTAGCTGATTTAAATTTTGAAAATTGTGAACTGGAACCATTTAAGTTAATTTATATTAACAACTAAACGTAATCTTAAATATGAGTAGAATTTTTTTCAGGTCCAGTATCATTGTACCAAAAGAATCTTTAAATTTCGTTATGAATAAATATTTCAAATGCATCCGACTGATCGGGACTTCTTTGACTTTTTTACATCTTTTAGTGGTTTTAAGTTATTAAAGAAATGATTTTTGTCGACGGAAATGTTTCGCCATAGCAGATCTTTTGTGTCTAATGTAGGCTTGGTGTTCTTTGAATCTGGATTTAATATTTATAGATTTCTTTAATAACTTTAAACCACTAAACATCAATCATTACATACATTTCTATACTTAGCTGTAAACAAAGATACTGAACCGATTATAAATCCTACAGTTATTCAAAATTACATTTTATTATATAGATAAATATAAATTTAAATAACTGCTTACAATTTTTACTGTTTTAAAATGTTTATCACCTGTGTTTATTTTACTCATTTATTATACTCTTCTCATACAAGCCCTCAGATAGTGTACTAGCAGAAGAGATTATAAATTCGGATCTGATGAAAGTTAACCAGTGGTCAAAGAGTTATGGGCTGAGGTTAAACGTTGAAAAGTGCTCAGTGCTACATTTCATCCACCTCCTGAGTCACAATATCCTGAGTAATAAACCAAGTCTTGAAATTCTTCTTGAGAGTGAGATATTGAAGGCCACTGAGGCTTTTAAGGTTCTTGGTCTCACAATTGATTGTGAATTAAATTTTTCAAAGCATGACAAATCAATCATACAAAGAGTTGTGTCATTACTCAGAGAGTTGAACAGATTCAGACGTATGTTGCCCGAGGATGCGAAGCTACAATTGGTAAGGTAATGCCAATCATAAATTACGCTCTGCCCGCTTTTAGTTTCAGCTTGACAAAAGAGTATACAAATATTTTAAATCGCTTACAGAAAAATGCTCTAAGGTTTGCCTATGACCTAAAGAAATTTGATCATGTATCACAATTCAGAAGACAAAGTGAAATGTTGCCGGTACGTCAATTGCGTTTTGGACATCGTTGCCATCATGCACAGGATAGTTAGCACGCACAGACCCGCTTATATCAAAGATAAAATAGTGACTCGTAAAGAGATATGAAAGAGGTGTTCACGACAGGATGGCCGTACTCACAAAGTAAGTGGTGATGTATAACGGGTATACTGGCGGGGCATTTGCCTCACGTCAATTGACTCGTAAAGAGATATGAAAGAGGTGTTCACGACAGGATGGCCGTACTCACAAAGTAAGTGGTGATGTATAACGGGTATACTGACGGGGCATTTGCCTCACGTCAATTGACTCGTAAAGAGATATGAGAGAGGTGTTCACGACAGGATGGCCGTACTCACAAAGTAAGTGGTGATGTATAACGGGTATACTGACGGGGCATTTGCCTCACGTCAATTGACTCGTAAAGAGATATGAGAGAGGTGTTCACGACAGGATGGCCGTACTCACAAAGTAAGTGGTGATGTATAACGGGTATACTGACGGGGCATTTGCCTCACGTCAATTGACTCGTAAAGAGATATGAGAGAGGTGTTCACGACAGGATGGCCGTACTCACAAAGTAAGTGGTGATGTATAACGGGTATACTGACGGGGCATTTGCCTCACGTCAATTGACTCGTAAAGAGATATGAGAGAGGTGTTCACGACAGGATGGCCGTACTCACAAAGTAAGTGGTGATGTATAACGGGTATACTGACGGGGCATTTGCCTCACGTCAATTGACTCGTAAAGAGATATGAGAGAGGTGTTCACGACAGGATGGCCGTACTCACAAAGTAAGTGGTGATGTATAACGGGTATACTGACGGGTCAATCTTGGATTTGGAAAAAGAGGTTTTTCATATTTTGGGCCTCAGAAATACGAGTTACCTGAAAAAAAGTTTTAGTTATAAAACATTTAAAAAGCAAGCAAAAAATTGTACATGTCACTATAAGATAACAAACAAGCTAGATTTTTATAAGTTTTATTTGTATTTTGTTACACTGTATTTATGTAAATATTGACTTGAGTTGTTTTTGAAAAACAGTTGTATTCTACTGAAAACAGCTTGAAATAAAAATACGTTTCTAGTCTATTCTATTCTATTACATTATTAAATATGTGTTTTGTTTATATACAGTTTGTAACCTTCAACTTACTTAATCGAGGACCTGATGAATAATATATTGTACTCGAAAGGCCTCGTCCAGGAAATAATAGGTATTTATTGATTGATGTATTTTTTATTTAAAATTTAGAATCAGTAAGTATAGCAAAAAATGAAACATTTAAAGACTTGGCTAAATAATCATAAAATTATTTCGAAAACATTAAAAATACAGAAGCTGAGGTATGAAGGAGTTCATCGCTATTTGTCCTGTTAGTCTTCTTGAATAAAGTTTAAATAAAGTAACTTTTAAGACTTAACGTAACTTTATGTCAGGGCCAACAAGGCAAGATTCTAATTATAAAATCCAAAAGTTTATAACAATGTTAAGAACAAAGTCTTTGCGTCATTAATTTTTAATAAGTCTGGTTCAACTTACAAAAATAAAACTTAGAGTGGATGGTTTACTTTTAATAAGAACTACGGGTAGTTTTACAAAATGATATTCAATTGTTTTAAATCAAAGTACACTTCTACTGGTCACTTTAAACCAACATAATTGTAATGTGTCAACCGGGTATAGATAAAAATCGTACAACAATCAGAAGTTCATTGAATTACTCAATATACATATTTGGAAATGGTGTGCCTAATTGTTATGGGAATTTTGATTAAATCGTTATTATAACATTTGCAGAGCTGGCACTCTGGTCCTACTTGGCATAATTTAAGACTAATTCACATTAAGTATTATATTTTATCCAAGGGCTGGTTCATATTAGTTCGTCTTTAGTCGTGTGGCAAGAGATTAAATATATAAGGACTAAGCCAGTAGAGTAATAATTTTGTAAAAGCTATCTCACTGACTTGCCAAAAGCAAGGACACCAACGCATTTGACAGTATTATAAAACTTCATGTAAGGTATAAATTGTATTTTCATGATACTAGCCATAAAGCGTATCACCGCGTTTGTACGTCATTTTATACTGTCGGGTGCAGCATGCCCCGTTTCATTTTTCAAGACACCCCGAAATTCATAAATACCCGCGAATACGCTAACTCCACGTCAAACGCGTTTGTTGCCACTTTAGTGTCAGAGTAAAAAAACTAGCCGATTTGGTAAACAATTATGTTTTCATTTAATAAACTATGTTGGGATTTATATTATAAAATTCTTAATATATATAGTGTTCCGGGCACATACGTGTTTGTATGACTGGGTGAGCTGTTGAAAACTTTTTCCCAATGTAGAAAATTACCCCGAATTACATGGATTTTTTTCGGGAAATAGCTATACATTTTAATTTATTTTTGGCAAACAAAATGTTCGTGCATGCAAATTAATGCAATTTATTTTCATTACATTTACACACCAGAACAGTTGATATTTTTCTATCACTTTATTAATACTAACAAAAGTTCTCAATGTAACCTCAGTTTACCATTTTCTAGGTCAAGGTTGCCTTTCATGTTATGAAGAAAGTAACTGAAACGCAACCATTATGTAATGCTCTTATATCATTCCCCGCATTCTCCAGGGTATTAGGAGGGATGTGTCCCAAGACGATACAATCTACTACTCCATGTTATTTTTGATCATTTGTATTTTATATTTAGAGGCACTGTTTTTAAAGTTTTGGTAGGAAACGGTCCAAACCTTGGTTTTGTTACCATCTTTACTATCGGTTTTATCGACTTTACATTGACGAGTTTATAACTACAACAGATCACAACATTTGAGCAAATAGGGAATTTCATGAATTATGAATGTATCCAAATAGATCGGTTCGATTTGTCCCAATACCAGGTGAAACCAAAAGACGTGAGGCAATATTGTTCTTATTTTCCATTGTCAAGAATCCGATGACGGGTAATTGTGGATAGTTTTGGTGCCTGTGAATATGTTAGCTAGGGACTACATCGGACGAAACATAAACAAGAGGGGGGGAGGGGGGGACGAATGAGTGATGAGCATTGAGTTTCAGGTCTCTTAGGAACCAAGAACCACGGTATTGTAAATAGGATCATATATACTGTATAGCAGGATTTGAACTTAGGGGTTTGTCAGAGACGTATTTATGGTAAAAGTTTATTTTGAAAGCTCAAGATGAGGAAAGAACATGCAAGAATACTAAAATAAAGAAAATTAAGCAGAACGAAGGAAAGATCAGGGGTGAATTATAAGATGTATAACGTAAAAGCATCGAACATTTTGTGTTGTAATAGTTTTTAAAGTTTGTCATTGCAGCACTTAATAGCACTGATAATTATTATTTACAGCGATTTATTCCTTTCGCCACGTATTAATTGTTTTATGACCTACAATATGTTCATATCTCAGTATCGAGGGTGTACGTCTCAACCTTCACAATATAGTGGTTGAATTCGAGGTCGGGAAAAAATCATAGAAGAGCGGGGAAGGTAACATTTATTTGTTTCAATACAGACACTAGGATTTTTTCTCTCTACAATTATTTCATAGTGATAAGATAATAAAAATAGTTGTTAATTTTGTTCTATAATGGATCGTATTAAGAGCAAAGCTTATACTCAAGAAAGTATAAATAGAACAATCAAACTAAGTCTTTTTAAGAAAGACTGAGTTGTTAGCTTCAATAAAAAGCTAGATAGGATTTGAGAGAGCCGTAATCAGACTGCTATATCAGCGACCTCGATCTAATTATGTACTTCGATGAACAATCATGATGAGATCGGGATCTTGCGATGAAACTGCATTTGAAGGTGGTGGCATTTTATTGATAAAATACGGCGTTAGTTATATTAGCTTATAGTTATATTGTAGTTGTGTTCAAGAGGAAACTGAATTTTCCGGTGATGGTAAACTAGTAAAATATTGAGTTTGTGTCTTTATAACATTTTAGTTGTAGTTAGTTAAAAATTTGCATTTAAAGGTGTTGTACTATGGTAAAATACGATAATTGTATAAATTGAAGGTTATACTGAGTTTGCTTTACCGGTTTAAGCTATTACATTTGGTTAATATTAATAATACATACATTGCCTAAATCATTAAGAAATATTAACCTATGAGTGTAATAACCGTAATAGCTATAAAACCCTTTTTTTATAATCGGGGGTTGTAGACGTCAATTGCCCGTTTGTGTCTTCCTTTGACTAATTCAGTTGTTTAATGTCAGATCACTGACATTTATTAACAACAAGGACAAGAGAGATTAGCACATGGTACACTTGTCTTCATGTGGTGTAAATGTTTTATTGGGTTACAAAATGTTTAACTAACCCAACTATAACCAACTAATTGTTTCATAGCTACTTCGACTAAAAACTTCAAGAGATACTAAACATTTGTAATCCAATTTTTGAATGGATGTTTGTGTGTTTTTTTATTTCAGGAGTTTTTTAACCTGGAGTTTTTTCAGGAGCGATGGAGGATAGACTTTAAGACTGTTAAAGTATTACCTAACAGATTAAAAACCTTTAAATTTACATACGATATGAAAAAGAGCTTTTAACTTATTTTTAAGGCGTTGGAATTTAAAACAAATGTTGCCATTTACAAAAAGGGTACCCTTTTTGTAGGGTAGATAGTGCTGAGCTCCCTTTAATATTAACTCGCCTTAATACAACATTCGAGAAAGAGTAAAAACAATCGCGATACTGGAGTAACAACAAAAACACGATTATAAACGGCGCCGGCGCCCGCCGCGCCGGCTGTGTTTGCTTCCCAATCAGCTGTCAGGCGCGAGAATGCTACGAATCACGTGGTTGTGGTTGGCTTGGCGGAGCCACTCACAACACTAGTACACACATAGGTACAGATGATCAGATGTTTCGGAAAAAAGGAAACGTACCGTTTTTTCGTGGTGTGACCACCCGTCGTCCCGAAAACATTTGTCGGGAAGTAAAAATGTCCCGTTTTCTCATTAAAATTATCACTTTTACATATGTTTGACATTATACGTATTAGATCATTAACAAAGACCTAACTTTGATGTTTTTTTTAATCGATGGATTTAATTTGTTTAACAATGAACTTTTCCTGTTTATCACATACAATATAGGGTTAAATTTAGATATAGCTTGGTATATAGTTGTTTCATTTCTATCTTAGTTTATACTGCTGGAATAATTTAATTTTCAATTTAATAAACACATTCATGTATTTTGTCTTACATTTATTGAAAAAGTATTAACTAAAACAATAGTTATTATGTTTTGCTAAAATATTTATCCATGGAAAGCCTTTTTCGGCATGGTTTTTAACTTTTTAATATATTTATGATTGGAAAATATTCAGTTTATGTATTAATAATTTTAGAGAGTTTCACATAATCGTATGTTAAATAATGGTAGATACCAATGGAAATATGTTTTAAATGTTTTAAATACTTTATGAATAAACTATTGTAACGAAATAGGTAGTGGAAAATTGTTCGAGCTACTCCAATTAAAAGCGCTGTTTGATGCTACATGCACCCGATAAGACTATAACGATAACACGATTATTCCTGTTCTGTTGAACTGCATTAAGCGGGGCTCAATTCACGGGAATTATTGTCGTCTACCTTCTCTACCCATTAAAGACAATTTAACTGTAATCTTTCGTTCTCGGAACTTTTCAAAGATGAAAAATTAGTAACCCATTATGCAGTTTTTTACATAGCAAATAGGAATTCAATACAAAATTATATTTTTAAATTTTACATAAGTACTATTATAAATTAAATTATCAGTGATATAAAAATTGTATTCAATGGGTTCTCTTTGTATTATTTAAATCTTTATAAATAAACATAACAGTTTTGCGCTAGCGTCAGGGACCAACTAGGGTTTGACATTAAAGTTGATATTATGGAAGGAGCAGGTAGCGCCGTCAAAACAGAGCATCTTAAATAACTTTACAAGATAACTATAATCATAGATAAACGAAATCTTAAGAGTTCGTTTTTTCCGTGCTATAATCTATTAGTGAATTCCTTACTGGGCAAGACATCTTATATATTAATTAGCTAAGGAATTTCGTTTTTCGGCCTACTACGACTTTATTTTTCAACCTATTTGGACCTATAGTTTTTAAAATATTGACAGTTAAAAAATTACTCCTTGTTATTTAAATGGGAGAATATTTTTAAAGGAACTCGGCATTAGTTTGAGAATACCAGGCAACGTGTGGTCATGGAATTTGTATCAATTTGAAGCTTAAGCATTCCAATGTTCCCCAAAATTGTCAGATTTATCAATTTCTCCTTTTAAGTTCGTTAAAAGGTAAAAAGTATAAAATAATAAAATTTCTCCATGTTAATCATTTGGGAGAATTCCTTCCTAGGGTTTTGAGGAACTCGGCCTTAGTTTGAGAGAACCAGGCAACGTGAAGTCATGGAATTCGTTCTAATTTGAAGCTTAGACATTCCGATACTCCCCAAAATTGTCAGATTTATCATTTTCTCCCTTTAAGTTGGTTAAATGATACAAAGTATTAAGTCTTCATATTTCCCCATGTTAATCATATGGGAGAAATTTTTACCAGGAAATCGGCCTTAGTCTGAGAAAACCAGGCAACGTGTAGTCATGGAGTTTGAACCAATTTGTAGCTTAAACATTCCGAGACTCCCCAAAGTTGTTAGTTTATAATTTTCTCCCTTTAAGTTTGTTTAATGATATAAAGTATAAAGTACTTAAATTTCCCCATGTTATTCATATGGCAGACATTTTGACCAGGAACTCGGCCTTAGTTTGAGAAAACCAGGCAACGTGTAGTCATGGAGTTCGTACCAATTTGTAGCTTAACCATTCCGATACTCCCCAAAATTGTCAGATTTATCATTTTCTCTTTTTAAGTTCGTTAAATGATACAAAGTACAAAGTCCTAAAATTGTTCCATGTTATTCATATGGGAGAACTTTTGAAGGAACTCGGTCTTAGTTTGAGAAAACCAAGCAACGTGAAGTCATGGAATTTGTACCAATTTGTAGCTTAAACATTCCGAGACTCCCCAAAGTTGTTAGTTAATAATTTTCTCCCTTTAAGTTTGTTTAATTATATAAAGTATAAAGTACTTAAATTTCCCCATGTTATTCATATGGCAGAGATTTTGACCAGGAACTCGGCCTTAGTTTGAGAAAACCAGTAACGTGTGGTCATGGGATTTATACCAATTTGAAGTTAAAACATTCCGATATTCCTCAAAATTGTCAGAATTATAATTTCCTCCTTCTAAGTTTGTTAAATGATACAAAATGTAAATGTCTACAAACCGTTTTGATGGGATTTTTAGTATGTTTTGTTTACAACAAACAGCTGATTATAATCTTCACTCTGTGATTTTCATTAGACAGCTGATCAGCTCATCAAGCTTTTGATTTATTTTCGTGATTTTCGTGTATTATCTATCTATACTAATAAAAGTAGTTGTGAGTGTGTGTGTCCCAAGTGATTTCGCAAACAGCGTTGTAGGGGACAAACACATTTTAGCTATGTATGTTTTTTACTTTCTCCCTCTATACATAGTATATGGAGAAAGTATTGTTTTCGTCAAAATTTTCGAATTTGAGTTGTTGGTGGAAATATTCGTTTTGGTGCTCCCTGAACCCAAAAAAGTGGTTTTTACGTGATGTCTGTGTGTTTGTGTCCGTGTGCGTGTGCGTGTGCGTGCGCGTGCGTGTGCGTGTGCGTGTGCGTGTGTGTGTGTGTGTGTGTGTGTGTGTGTGTGTGTGTGTGTGTGTGTGTGTGTGTGTGTGTGTGTGTGTGTGTGTGTGTGTGTGTGTGTGTGTGTGTGTGTGTGTGGATGTGTACAGAGCTAGAGCCTTAACCAATGGGCCGATTTTTATGAAATTTGGTATGTAGGTACTAATCCACGATATCTCCAAGAATCTTTTTAATTTGTTTGATTTTTTTTATTTTTAAGGGTAATTATCCCCCAAAAACCGCCAAAAAACATGAAAAATCCAAATTTCTCAAAAACGGCTCTAACGATTTTGATTAAACTTTAGTAGTTTGTAGAACTTTAGTTTTCCAACAAAATGACACCAGCCGCATTCCTGTAAAAATTCGGGTTCAGAAATTACAGGACTTAAAACATCAAAAGTTCAATTTTTGGATTTTTCATAAAAAGACATAAATATAAAAAAAATACCATTCACCATTAAAAAGAGCTCAAAAAACTAAATAATTTATTATTTTGAATTACTATTCTACGATTGCTGGTATCGGAGAAAATTGAAATTTTCATTTTGCAGTAAACGCAGTACGTTGTCCAATGTTATTTTTATGGGGAATAACAAAATTACTATTTCTCTCTTATTTACTGATCAATTTCATTCAAACTTGATATGCTTGTCAAGTTAGCATTGACCAACAGAGGAAATTCGAAATATGTTGCCCCTTAATAACCCTGGGGGGGAATAGGGGGCATTTCCCCTCTTAAAACCACGAGTGTAGCAATGGATTCTGTAGTGCCTCCAAAGCAGGGATTTGGGTGGATGTTTTTTAAAACAACTTGTTTACAAGATTTTTCTGTACATTCGACCGTGCTTTGTATTCTATATTTAGTAAATAAAAAGTAATTTATTCATTAAAGTTGGGCTAAAAGGGAGAAAGTATGTGTCAGTTTCCTGATACCGTTTATTTTCTTTTCCCCTAAACCTCAGGGCTGCGCTCCAGTGGCACTAAAAGCTGCCATGTTATTCTTATGTAGAAAAGGTTTGTCCTAAATTGCTCAAAAACGACTCTTCAAATCTGCTCCCGGACGGTACCACGTTGTTAGGGGACTAAAGGTCTTTGGATATTTTTTTTAGCGGCCTCAGGGCTCAACCCCACTGGCTTCTTTTATCACTTCCTGACGTCCAATTTGGACGTGTTATGGTTATTTGGATTTGTTTTACAAACCTGCATGTTTGAATTATGTCCCAACGTTGGACACGTCCCCCCACAAACCTTAGGTCTCCGCCCACCTGGCGAAATTGTTATGTTATTCTTTCAGTTTTTTTTGTGTAATTCAAGTCAATTGTCATTAGTCCATAATATCAGGGTATCGTTGTTTTTTTATGACCCCGACCTTAGGACTCCGCCCCAGTCGCTAAAATATTTTTATGGTTATTCTTAAGGAAAAAAGATTACTCCAGGTTATTGCGAAAAAGGCTCCTCAAATCTGTTTCCGGACGATACCAGGTTGTTAAGAAAATAGAAAACTTCGGATAATTTTTTACAGACATCAGGGCTCGACCTATGGTATGTGGTTATTTGGATTATGTTAAAAACCACATTTCTTGAATGAAGCTCCAACACATCCCACCCAGCATCTTTAAGGCTCCGCCCCCTGGCAAAATTCATATGTAATTTTTTTATTTGTTGCCGATTTTAGCCAGTTGTTATTAATGTATTGTATCCGTCGAATGTCGACGGGCACCTACTAGTTACATTTATTTTGTTAAATTAATAATGTAACAATTTAATTTTGGATTCGGGTTTAACTATAGTATGCTGTGTGGTTATTGTAATTGTTGTGTCCGTGTTTGTTTTATGAACTGACTTGAATTTCGTTATTTTTGACAATATCAGCCTTCCCTCCGGTGGTGAACGATGCCTAAGGAACAAATCAAAAACACGAAAAGCATCCACTAGAACCAAAATACGTTTATTTCTTGCAAACTATTTTAATAATATAATATAATCTTTTAATTTAAGTTTATAATAAAGCAATCACTTTCTGCTCTAAATTTTACAGCTGAAACATTTAACCTTTAAATAGTTAAAATTATTAAGTTCAAAAGCAAATTTTGCATTTTCGAAGTAAAGGGGAATAGATATTTTGGCGAGTGGAATTCCTAGGTGGTCGTCACCGACTAGTTAGCGATGTCTGTCCGCTGGCCTTGGGGCTTCAGATTATTGCCTGTTTGCTTTTCAGATGACACTGGCGGCTGAATAATGCAGCGGGGTGACGGGGCCACGCCGCATGTATTAGTGACTCCTCGCCAGTCCTAGTATATGCACAAAATAAGTAATGAGACCCCCATGAGCGCCGACTATCTTCAGGGTTCCACTGAGCATCCACTGACCATCCAACTGTCGATCTTGGTTGGATGTTGAAAATACTGAGATTATCATTTTTCAATTTTAAATTAAGTATTTGTTTAGCTATGGTATTCTTTCCATTCCGGGTGATTATCTTTTCTTATGGGATCACCCAGCTCGACTGAGGTGTTATATATTGTTACTGTGTTGTCATTCTAGAAGTTTTGCTTATTATGCTTGAAACAACTGTTTTTATTCTAAAAATCACCAAAATCCTTTGGTTGTAGCCTTAAGGTGTCAATATGTTGATAATTGCGAGACCGGTTTCGGGTCAGTCACAACCCATCTTCAGTCACACTTATCTTCTATTATAAGATAATTTGGTGAGTTTTAGAATAAAAACAGTCGTTTCAAGCATAATAAGCAAAACTTCTAGAATGGCAACACAGTAACAATGAAGGCGTCAAGGCTTCAGCAAAATAAAATGATTGTTTTTTGCTGGTAACACTGATGTTCAATGCTTCGTGGAGCGGAGCCCTGTAGGTGGATGTAAAAAGGGATTCTAGAGGGTATTGGTATGTATACACACAAAGTATGCACAATATTATAGTTTTTAGGTCTAAAATCTCCAAACCATAACAAATAAGTTCTTTTGATGATAGAGTTGAGGTTGGCAATAAGTTTTGTTATTGAATCATTCATAATCTTCATTAACGCAAAAAAAGTATTATACCAATCCTAATTGTTTACTGTCAGAATTAATTATGCAAAAAAGTCACCAGTTAAATGGGATCAGATAAAAAATCTAAAGATTTATAGCACCTGAACCGCACTGGGATTTTCTAAAATATCTCTTTGCATCGACTGGTTGGTTGAAGTGAGTTCAATTCTGGAAAAGTACATGGATATATAATAGCTGTTTTTCTCTTTCACAGTAAAAGAAGACTCCTCCTTTCACCTTATAATTACTTTTACTTTACCAAAGGGGAGGTTACTGCAATCACGCAGAAAACGTAAACAATTAACTTGAAACTGTAAAAGAGGAATAGAGAATAGTAATTATTAAACGAAAACAACATTTGTACGTGCATGCTGAAACCGAGTAGTAGGCTGCTTTGGTCTGTACCTGGGTTTGTTTGAATTAGAGAAGAGAATAAAATGGGAATATTGCCTGTTAAAATTATTGGCAATAACCCGTTGTAAATTAACATTAATGATAATCACGCCTTTCGTGGGATTTCAACTAAGAAATCCAAGCTCTATGTGATGAAAAATATATTAAAATCTCCACAAGAAGTATTAAATATTTTAACTGTACAGATTATTAATAAATAAATCAATAAAGGTTTGATCACATTTAATTATTAGGAGGCCAGGGCATATTTGTGCTTAAGAAAAACATATTATGTTGTACATCATTAATACAAAATATGTTTTCCTTTACCTGTAACATCCGTTGATGCTCACTTTTAGCTTCCCTGCTGTTAAGCCACTGATAAATAAATCAATCATGTTGAATCCTTTGCCTGTAATTAAACTTATTAAAATGTTGGAGCACAACCTAACAGAAGTTCTTAGACGCCACAGAAGCAGTACTTGTGGGTATAATGGACCTCACTAGCACCATGACAAGTCCTCATTAGGGACTGCTAGCTTTTCATCAGAAGTGACCGAGGGTGTAAAATTGTTTATATAACCTTGTATATTTTATAACCTAAAGCAAGAAGTTAATGTTGTATCCTTTCCAAGCTTTCCATTATGGTATACCATTAGCAATAGTCTATATACTTAAGGACGGTTATTAATTTTGACAAATTTTATTTCCAAACGGATTGGCTAAAACACTTAAGTTTAAAATAGAAGATTATTACATAGGTCATGATTATAAATATTAAAAGTAAATGAATTTAGTACTTCTATCATACAGAGAATAATACTTTTGACTAACGCTTGTCTCCAAACGGACAGTCTAGAATATTTTAGCTTTTTCCCACTGAAAATAGAATACCACTACAGCATAATTGTTAGTGAAAAGGGCTTTGTCGAAAAATATGCTTTTATAATTAGTACAATTTGTTGCAATTGCAATCAGTTTTTAATTTACAAGGGACTAAATTCAGTATTTGGTAAAATTATAGTCAAAGGTTCAACTGTATCTCCGTAGAGAAGATCCGTAGGTCTGGAATAGACGGTGTTTGATAGGCGAGACGGTTACAAATGCAATGCTAGCTTAGGATTTTCCCACTGGAGAAATAGCAGGGGTTTCCTCCAATCCCGCTAAAGGAGAGAGGTAAAAGCAACCAATAACAGACACAAGGCCACGTTTTTTGTAACAAGTTCGATCTTGACCTTGACTGAAGTTCAATATAAGTACTGATTTGTTACAATGATAGGAGGTAGATTACGTTTCATAGAGGTACATCAAACATTGAGAATTCCTGGTCTTACATGGAATTCATAGATGATGAAAACGCCAAACCACAACAATTTAAAATTTGAAACTGATTATTGTTAAGCCTGATTCGATCTGGTATCACTGTTTATTTGCAATCAACGAAAATTTGCATTCTATAATTACGAACTGATGCAAACGGCTTGTCAATAATTGATAACTCCTTTCGGATGATAACCACAGAACAGTCGAGTCGAATTAGGCATTTCGAGAGAGAACATAAGGCAGATCGAGGACACAGAATTGCGTCCCCACTCGAGAGTGAATGGAACCAGTGAGTACTAGTGGTGGAAAGAAGCCAAGCACGGCTTACTGGCGGGAAATGTGGATTGGTTTTGCCAAAACTGAGAAAATAGTAACAGAACAAAGGTAAAACCTGCAATGAAATTGCGCCAGTAAAATGTTCAAGTTATGTTATACGATAAATGAATATATATATATATATATATATATATATATATATATATATATATATATATATATATATATATATATATATATATGCATTACTGCCTTAGAAACTCGCAATCACATAGCAGGTGAAACACACACCTTGAGAAACATCAGACATTAAAGCGGTTACCCAACAAGTCGTTTTTAATACAGCGGAATAAACATTAACAAAAGCGTCACGACAAAACTGTCACTCACTACAAACATGACCAAAAACAAATTTACACGTACATCTTGAAACGGTCAACATCTACCTATATCTACATTTTTACAAAGAAGAGCACACAAACTAGGAAAGCTAAAAGAAGATTAAAAGTACGTGAAAAGATTTTACGAATTAACCTTACCTTCTTAAGACCTTGATTTCATTTTCCAACGAGTCTTCTTTCCCTTTCAGAGCCTTTTTGTCTATGATTTTGACGGCGAACATTTGGCCGGGATGTTCCCTACTCTCGGCCAATCGCACCTCCGAGAAGGCACCTCTGCAACAGAAAAGACACTCTTTATACAGGTGTAGGCACAAGCTAAGTACATGTAACCTTCAGTACGGTAACTGCATTACTCACAACTAGGTTTACCTTGGAACATTTATAATACTTGGGTTATGAGGCCATATTGTCCTAGGTTAATATTGTGGGACTGATATCACATATTGTGCTAGTGATATCAGTTAAAACTTGGAAAGTTCATAATAATGATTTAAAAATCGTAGCGCTGCGTAAAACGAGATTAAAACCATATTCGAGGCCTTTAGAAAACACAACTGCTATAATTAGTCAATAATTATAAAACATTTACATCCTTGCGCTTAAGACAACATGTATATTTCCGAATGATATGTTTGTGGCTGAGGTATATACCATTGTTGGATTTAATATTATATCCAACAATCAGACAACATGCTCACAAAATAATATGCGTGAACTTTACTACAATCATGCGAGCCCCTTATTGTTTTGCAGTTATGTAGGAAGAGACAATCAACATTACTTGGGATTAATCCTTGAATATAAATATACTGTACGGTGCGTAGTATTTGTTTGATAAACAACTGAATTAATTAGTTTAGTAGTAAATAATTCAATGGTATAAATAAATGTCCCTTTACTTATCACAAACACGACATGATCCCACGAAAACACCATATACTCCACATTTTAAGGCAAACAAACAGAAATTTTGTTAATTTATTTCCAAGGGTTCATAACTAAATAATAAATGTCTGAAAAAGAGTGAAAGAAGACTTTGAAATGTTTTTTCCTTAGCGTCCTTGCCATACCATAACCAAACAGACGTCTATATCCCTATTTTCTAATACTGTAACCACGAAGTTATGCGTGACGGCCACGGTATCACACAGGACAAAGTTAAGAGGGGGCTCCACCAGCCACCTGCTTTTCCCTTGAGATCAATGTTAATTGTCAAATCCCTCCCTCCTCAACGGATTATCCGAAATCGTTTATTTTTGGCTCATTTTAAAGAGCAAATAATACTTATAGATTTCAGTAAGTCGAATTTTGAAACCACAAATAGTTAACCCATTTCAACAATAGCAAATACTGAATATTTTGAAAAATTGTCGAACTATTATTATTTTTGACATAGGAATTGTGATCAGTGAATCGCTAGGTAAGCTTGTGGTATTTACAACGAGCCGTGAGTAAACGATTTCAAATAGTCCGTTGAGCAGGGAAAGGAATTCAATTCTTCCTTAGGGAGAAGCGAATATAAACACAAAATGTTACGTGACTCCCCCCTCTTAGACTACGAATTCAGAACTACTATGCGTATGAAGTCAAAACTAACTTTTCCTCTTTTTGTTCGGCGCACTTGAGTGTGATGTAGCCGATACAAGTTGGAGCTTCAAGTGGCTTGCTCGGGCACACTCGCAGCTGCCTCAATCTTGTCATTATCCACTCGCTGCAATTGATCTGCACCCGCTGATTCACTCGAGCTAGTCTACGTGCCTCATGTGAGTAACTAACACTTATACAGGCTGGCCAAGAGCCATAGAATTTGACATGTTAAATTACAAAATAATCTGAAACAAAATTAAGCTGAATTTTGTATGCATCCTATAAATTACCTAGTATTAACCGCAATATCTTGTATTTTCTATTTGTTAATTCTTTAGGGTCTCGGGCAGTCTCGGTTCAAATATAAATAATAGAAAATGCGTTTTTAGTGTAGAATTCCCTTTATTTTTTACCGTACTCCATCGTGTACTCAGTCCAATAAACATGTCTTCCAGTCTTTTTCTCATTACTCGATTTATCGAGACCTCTAACAAATCTGCAGGAAAATGTTATGGTAAAAATGTGTTTCTGCTGTGATATGTCATTAAAACAGATCAAAAGTATGTTTTTGAGTTTTTACCTGTTAAGATTCGAACTCAAGACCCCTGATAAGTGTAAAGACAAAATAAGAGGGAGACTTGGTGTGAGGTAGTGTAAAACATACGTACCGAGATTCAGCTAGTTATTTACTGCTGATTATTTCGTATGTATACAAACAGTAATTCAACTTAATAAGATAATCCATTATAAGATAAAGATAATAATAGTAATTAAATAATTAATTCATGTTTCTAATTAAACAAATTTTCAAGTGTAATTTGTGTTGGTCAACTCCTACTGAAAACCTGTCAAGACCGTAATAGAGTTGCATGTAGCTAGTGTGGTAGAGTAAGGACTGGGAAAGGGAATTATTAACTAAAATAATAATAAGAACAACAAAAGTAATTATTTCAATGCGTATAGAACAACATAAAATTGAATTGCAAAAAGGCAACATATTGGCACAGGTATAATTTCCCTGTTGATTCCATCTTAAAATGTTGTCTCTTCATTTAAAAAGCTGTTAAGTATATACATATATTCATTCCCACATACTCATTTTCTCCCATATGCCTGTTTATGCCTAACAAATTGATTATTTTTCACACTGACTAGTTGTATACTGTGATATCGAATTCCGTGATTTCTTCGTTGCACACCAAGTCATTCCAAATGTTTATAACTACTCAAATGCAATTTTACCAACCCATACAAATATTTAGAAAAACTGCAATGAAAGAATTTAACAAAGCTTTTTGTTTCACTGCAATTCTTTAATTGTAGTATGTACGACGCAGTAACAGGACTACCTTACAAAATTCTAATTCCGTTAAAATATCGCCTGGCATGGTGGTAAGCGGATAATAGGATTTGATCCCCTTCCATACCCACACGGATGGTTTATTAGAGTTTAATACCACGGGCTTATGCATCGTGTTTCTTGCCATCGCGTCGACGTTGTGTGCACTCTATGCAATTATGTCTCAATAAAGGCGGGATCGGCACAAGATTCCAAGAATCTCGGATTAAACCGATGATAATCCTCTCCCCATACCCTATCCCCCTCCAGGATCCCCCATCCTCCTTCAGTAACCCCCTTCCTCCTCCACGATCCCCCCACCAGGATCGCAACTCCCTCCAAACCTTTCATATAATTAGGTAGATTGCGAAACGATTCCGATATCCATCCGAGTTTGCGGCTTTGCCTTCATTTATTTAAGGACCATCTTTTAATACGCTAAAGACTAGATAACAGCTTAATTCATGGAATGTTGGCGTCAATAAATTAGCTAGGCACTTTAGCGGTTTAACGTCGAGGACTTCGGGATAAACCAGTGAAAACAAGACAAGTCTCTTGATCAAGATGAGTTGCCGATTGCAACACCACTAAGCCTCGGCGAATTCCAAGGAGTGTTTATAGAAGATACAATACACGTTGAACATAATACGCCACATGTAAGGATCGTTTAAGTACACATCCAATTATATTGAACAAATTACATAATTTTAAATTGGAAAAAATATTAGAACAATTTTCCTGTTATATCCGTATTAGAAGTGGAAAGTTAACAAGGTAAAATCTTCCTCCAAGACCATGTTGAAAACACTGAATTTTCGGTCTGCCAACTGGCAAAACTGCAACAACTTCGTGATACTCGGGAATATACATGTTTTTGTAAGAATCTTTTAGGTGAAAGACGTGGATCTAAGTAATGTGTTATATATTAAAATGGAAGTTTAAAATTTCACCTATCTAATGGTATATATTTTATTCCATTTATCGAACGTTTAGGTGCATTAGTTTGAATTCTAATGTAACAATGTAGACGGGAGCGGCAAAATTTGACTCTCGGAACCGAAAAACGGGGTTTCGGGAGGCTTTTTGCTACATACATTTTCATTCGGATGTATTCAAACTTTCATTGTATGCCTCAATAATAAAATAAAACACAATAGGTAGGGGGGTTTGGCCGATTGTATGGGCGGCGGGTGAGGCGGGTGACCCCCCCGATTTTTTTGCTAATTTTTTTTGCCCCCCAAGTTTCGTCTCTGAAATTTTTTGCCCCCACCACCAACAACATGGACTATGACATTGATTTATGATAATGATATACCGACAAAGGAGAGTCACCCCAAAATTCCCAGATTTGGGGTTAGCCATGAAAATTATTGATGATAATGGTATACCGACAAAGGAGTCACCCCAACATTCCCAGACATGGGGTTGTTTTTATTGCAGACTGTGAGAAAAAAAACCTATCTGCGCTTCCAAAGTTATTGTCGCCTGCGACGCATCCCCCAGCACACACACTACCCCCATCACAATCATATATCCAAACATTTACCACAGATATTTTAACTCATTCTACCTCCACACCATGAACGACGATCAAGTAACTCTCATACAGAACTACGTCATAGGATTGCAGAGGCAGATTGTAGACGGCAACTTAGATGTCGACTACATCAGGATCGAGGGGATGAGATCCATTCAGTTTGATGTTTGGCACTTCACTCAGGATTTCCTGAACGAGATCTTCTTCAGAATCTCTAATTTCATGGTGGACCTTCAAACACTGGACTTGTCGGACCTAACAACATCAGTGGTGTTGGTACAGATAGTGGAATCTGACTTTGACTCCGGCAACGATAGCAACGATGAAGAGTAAGCCTTAATCAGCTGCTCGAAACATTATAAACGGCCTTTATCAAGGCCACAAAAGCTTTTCAAGTTAGGGACAGAAGGTCTATTACTGGAAAATTGTCTTAGACTTTTACCAATATATTAAACTAAACAAATTCATTTTTTGTCCCCCCCACGAGGTTTCGTCTCCGACATTTTGCCCCCACTCCCCCCCTCCTAGGATTTCAAGTCAATTATGTTACTTTAAATCTTACTTGGAATTCTCAATAAGGAAACTAGAGTACATCTCATCGGAGATTTTTACATATATGCTGTTGAGACCTTATTTTTGAACTATTCATTTACTTTAATATATCTCTTGCTTTCCCCGTTCACATGGCTTCAGGCCTGTGCGTGGGACTTATAAAGTAAGGCCAAGGGTGAACCATTATAGTATATGTGGATGGGCCCGGGCCTATACCAGCGATGGGCTCAGTCCAACGCGCTTTACCCACTACGCCAAAGACGTTACTAATGAATGTAAACATTACCATGCAACATTTCAATTACACCCACTCTCAATCATCATCTTCACTGAATGAACAGCTTCTAAAGTTGTGTTAGACAAAAATATACATAATGTAAAATAAAATAAAAATAATCAGATTTTTTCGTTTACAATTAGCAGCATAATAAGTATAATTGGACCTAAATATAAAGTAAAAACTGCGTTACGCCAAGAATTTATCTACAGTATTAAAATGGTCTAAGCTGATCACTGACTGTTTCAGTTAACGTCAGTTTAAAATGCTCCAGTTTCTTAAGAATTTCTGGCAAAATTCTATAAATTCTAGCACTGGCATATATACTGATTTCCTTTTAAAGAGTTGCTGTTTATTGCTGTGACGAATAAAATACCCAGCACACCTTATCTCATGGAAGTTATGCGTGTTTGAGTAACACTCCATCACCCCAACAAAGAAAAAACGACCACCCTTTTAAAGTAGCATACATGTTAGTAATTTGTTAACTAAACCACGTAAGCAAAATTATAAAAATATGTTTCAACTTGATGATAGCTCCTCCACACGCCACGCCGCGCCGAACCGTACCGGCTGGTGTGAAGATTGCGAAATGATGCACCGAGTTCCGCTGCACATGGATGGCTTCGCTTCGCAGGGCCTATTAGAGTGCCTACGTTTCGGCCGTCTACCTCTGCTACTACTATGGTATGTTGTTTTTCACTTTGTGCTAGTCAACAGATAAGCTTTTAAACGACACCAGACACAACTACGAAGAACTCTTACTACCTATACAGTCATGGAGCTTGCATACCGGTATCCCACCTAGAGGACTCCACTATACACAGCCATGGAGCTTGCATACCGGTATCCTACTTATAGCAATCGACTATACACAGCCATGGAGCTTGCATACCCGAATCACACCTAGAGGACTCTACTATACAAAGCCATGGAGCTTGCATACCCGTATCACACCTAGAGGACTCTACTATACAAAGCCATGGAGCTTGCATACCCGTATCACACCAAGAGGACTCCACTACACACAGCCATGGAGCTTGCATACCCGTATCACACCTAGAGGACTCTACTATACACAGCCATGGAGCTTGCATTCCGGTATCCCAACTAGAGGACTTTACTATATACAGCCATGGAGCTTGCATACCCGTATCAAACTTAGGACTTTACTATACATAGCCATGGAGCTTGCATACCGGTGTCCCACCTAGATGCTCTACTATACACAGCCAAGGAGCTTGCATACCCGTATCACACCTAGAGGACTCTACTATACAAAGCCATGGAGCTTGCATACCCGTATCACACCTAGAGGACTCTACTATACAAAGCCATGGAGCTTGCATACCCGTATCACACCAAGAGGACTCCACTACACACAGCCATGGAGCTTGCATACCCGTATCACACCTAGAGGACTCTACTATACACAGCCATGGAGCTTGCATACCGGTGTCCCACCTAGATGCTCTACTATACACAGCCATGGAGCTTGCATACCCGTATCACACCTAGAGGACTCTACTATACAAAGCCATGGAGCTTGCATACCCGTATCACACCAAGAGGACTCCACTACACACAGCCATGGAGCTTGCATACCCGTATCACACCTAGATGATTCGACTACACACAGCCATGGAGCTTGCATACCGGTATCCCACCTAGAGGATTTTACTATACACAGCCAAGGAGCTTACATACCGGTGTCCCACCTAAAGGACTCTACTATACACAGCCATGGAGCTTGCATACCGGTGTCCCACCTTTCTAGGGGTTCTCTGACCAACAGCTAATTACTTTACATATGACAGCAAACCTCTATTGGAGAACTCCCTTTTACTTTTTAACATATTGTTGGGGTGAGTTCGAATGAAAAATCCCTTTTTTCCAACGAGACAAAGATTTAATTTTTTTTATTAAATATCTAACATTTTAAAATGTTACCCCAAATAGAAAACACAATTTAAAAACGTTTCTATATTTTGAATACTTTCCTATACGTAACCGTTTAGCGCTAGGCCCAATATATCAGTACGCCACGATATCAGTGTTGCAATTTATGGTTATGGTTATAGATAGTTCAATAGTGTATTTAAATATGTAAAAATACCTCTTGACGTGGAAAAAATTAGTTCTAAACAATGATTAAAAGGGAGGCTTTTTGTTATAGCAACGACGAAGGTTTCCATTATTGCACAGCTGCCTGTTTCGGCCGAGGCCGTGGATTTTCTGATGGGAATTGCACCGTAGATTAAACATCGATTTATCACTTTCAGATCTATCTGCCTCTGCAGTAAAAAAAAGAAAAAGACGAAAGGTGGATTGACGTATCTCCTGTTTTACCCTGCTTCTGATTGTAATAATCGAAACTAATTCAATTTAAAATATTACCAATCAACCTAACCATTGCGGCACTAAATTCAGTCATACTAAATGCAGTCATCTCAGTAATTAATGGTAGGAAAATCGATTTGCTCTTTTGAATAATCGGTAGATTAATAAAAATACCAAATGAATAAAAACATCTTTAAATTACGTTTTACATCTAAAAACATTTTAAAATATAGGTCATTACTTAAAAATAATTTACGTTGTTTCCTATATTGGAAAATGGCAGTTATTTAAAGAAATGTGTATTTAATCCAAAATCATTATGCAAACCAAGCCATCCATTAGAACTCTGCTGTAAAACTATTAGCTACTACTACTGAGCATTTATGTGGGACATCCGGTATATTTGTTTACTGGGGGTGAGGACCTCTCCACAACAGTAGCTAATTGAGAACGGCTGCAACTGACGAAACTCTGGTCTTGATTGACTCTAGCCTATGTATTGTCGACCTGTTCTGAGAAACCGCACTCAATCAGTAGCCCAAAGCCGAATGCCGTACAAAGGTACATTACGAATACGTAAAAAGGTACATTTAGATGGATGAAAATACGTAGAATTGTCAAAATCAAAATCTATTAGACATGTTAAGTTACTGCGGTAGTAAAAATAGTGTATTATAACAAAGAGACAAACAGATTACAGGATAAAAAACTTGAGCGGTTCTTTCTAAAGATTTGATCGCAGAGTAGCGTGTGTACAAAGGCCGGTCGTGTCTTGGTGGGCCCACAAGATGTGTTGTGTTGCAAAACAACTCTTTGTGGCCGCCTCGCCGCTTCACTATACTTGTCCTCATACTTTCTTTTGCTCACATTTAAAGTCATTGCCATTTAATTTTTATTTTCAAGCATAACTGGGATTATTTGCGACGTGTAGAACGTATTTCACACCTCCCATGAGCAATACAAATTAAATACCGTTTGGCTATTGGTGGAGAAGATCTCTAATACAGGGATAGTTCTCGCCTCAGAGACAAATCCAGTTGATGAATTGAGGGAACCCGGGACCTCAAGGAACAAATTAAAGGGCTCTAACCACTACTCCAGGCCACGCCACGAATGAACCACAACACAACACAATCCATGAAAATAATTGTAAGGCCTGGGGCAAGTTTGAATAAATTAATATCAGTGTAGAACTGGGCGACTGGCTCCACTACCAGATGTTATTCAGCCCATATTGTTCTGCAATTTTACAGAGGAATCCGGAAATGTATGGATTTAATTGCCAAACTAAAGGTCAAACTGTACTGCAGATGAACTGTACACTACAATAACTGTATTGCGATAATATTGTAACTCTCCGTTAAGGTCATTTTGTTGTTTTGTTTTTAGCGAATTTCCCCCTATGGGGAAGAAGCTATTAGCGTAGGTGGCATGGTAAGACTTAAGCCCGAGACCATGATAACTTTTCATTTTCAGGTCCCCAGATGCCAAAAACACTATTCGTTCAAATTTATATACTGTATATGTATATATACATATATATGTGTGTGTGTGTGTGTGTGTGTGTATGTGTGTGTGTGTGTGTGTGTGTGTGTGTGTGTGTGTGTGTGTGTGTGTGTGTGTGTGTGTGTGTGTGTGTGTGTGTGTGTGTGTGTGTGTGTGTGTGTGTGTGTGTGTGTGTGTGTCCGTTACCCCGGTAACTTTTGAAAGAAACGCCCGATTTTGATGAAATTTAGCACAAATGTGGAGAGTAGCATTTATGACTTGAAGTTTGAAAACCAGATCGATCGGACTATGGGAAGAGGGGGTTTATGGGGATTACAATTGTCCAAAAATCAGTTTTTTGCAAATTCTAGAGTACAGTGGTAAAACACTCAATTTTGGTTATATCCATTTTATAGAGCTTAAAAAACAAATAATTTAGTATTTTGAATCATTAACCTAGGTTAAGTGGTTGCGGAGAAAATACTAAAAACGTATCCCATGTTAATCTTATGGGAAAAAAGTTTTTAGATTTTTCTCAGATAATTTAACTAAAAACTTTAATCAATGTTTAGCTCAACAACAAAAACATTTTGGTGTTTAAATCATTGTTCTACGGCCAACCGCTGCAGAGATATTCAAAGTGCTAAACACAGTACGTTGTCCAATGTTATCCTTATGGAGAATAAATACAATTTGATATCTCGATTATTTATGAATGTATATTGATGAAACTTGGTATGTGGCTTCACGTAGTACTAGTGTATTATATTAGCAGAAAAAACAAGTTTTAGCGAATTTCCCCTATAGGGAAGAAGCTATTACCGTAGGTGGCATGGTAAGACTTAAGCCCGAGACCATGATAACTTTTCGTTTTGAGGTCCCCAGATGCCAAAAACACTATTCGTTCAAATTTATATATATATATATATATATATATGTGTGTGTGTGTGTGTGTGTCCGTTACCGCGATAGCTTTTGAAAGAAACACCCGATATTGATGAAATTTGACACAAATGTGGAGAGTAGCATTTGTGACTTTAAGTTCGAAAACCAGATCGATCGCACAACGGAAAGGGGGTTTACAATTTTCCAAAAATCGGTTTTTTGCAAATTTGACCCCAAAATGTTAAAAATACTCAATTTTGGTTATAGCCATTTAATAGAGCTTAAAAAAACAAATAATTTAGTATTTTGAACCACTAACCTAGGATAAGTGGTTGCGGAGAAAATCCAAAAAAAGTGTCCCGTGTTAATCTTATGGGAAAAAGGTTTTTAGATTTTTCTCAGATAATTTTACTAAAAACTTCACATTTCTGTTTATTAATGTGTTTAGCTCAACAAAACAAACATTTTGGTGTTTTAATCATTGTTCTACGCCGTTGCAGAGATATTCAAAGTGCTAAATACAGTACGTTGTCCAATGTTATCCTTATGGAGAATAAATAAAATTCTATATCTCGATTATTTATGAATGTATATTGATGAAACTTGGTATGTGGCTTCAACTAGTTGTGGTATATTGATATTAGCACAAAAACAAGTTTTTTATTGATAGTCCCTGTAGCAGCAAACCTGCATACTCGGCCCCCATGTTATTCATATGGAGAGTAAGTAAAGTTGTATATCTCCCTTAATTATGAACCTACATTAAGAGAACTTGGTATGTAGCTTCACCTGGTTCAGTTGTATTGATAATTGCAAAAAAATTTACTTACTTCCTCGTTGCAGCAAACCTACGTCCTCAACCCTAATTTCATTCTTATGGAGAATAAATAAAATTATATATATATATCACTTATTTATGGATGTATTTTTGTGAAACTTGGTAAATAGCTCTATGTAGTAGTGAGTCACATATATATACATTGGAAATTCGCTGAGTACGCAGGTTTGCTGTGACGGGGGTATTTTGTTGATATTCCCCGTAGCAGCAAACCTGCATATTCGGCCTCCATGTCATTCATATGGAGAATAAGTAAAGTTTTATATCTCCCTTAGTTATGAACCTAAATTAATAAAACTTGGTATGTAGTTTCACCTGGTTAAGTTATATTGATAATGGCAAAAAACGCATGTCTTATCTTTCTCGTAGCAGCAAACTTGCGTACTCAATTCTAATGTTATTCTTATGGAGAATAAATAAAATGCTATATATCACTTATTAATGAATGTATTTTTGTTAAACTTGGTATGTGGCTCTAGGTAGTTGTGAGACCCATATATATGCATTGGAAATTCGCTGAGTACGCAGGTTTGCTGCGACGGGGGTATTTTTACATAGCAACTGGTTAGCTAATGCCAAGCAATATCGTGTTATCTTGGCTTGAATAATTTACAGGTAAAGGAACACCCCTTAATTTACAGCTTTAGGGGTTCGCTTTTTGTATTTTTTAATATGTTTACTGTCAGGGTCTTCATCAACGACATCCAAAAGATTTATTGTTTTGCAATATATGTACATATTTATAAAATGATAATGAATTCATTTCAAATAACAATAATTACTGTCTGAATAGATATTTGTTTACGATTAATTAATTTTAAAGCGACTATTACTGTCCGGTGCCCAGGATTGGGAACAATTTGACATCGTTTCCATAACATTTAATCATTTCCCCCTTCGTTATTGTTGTTATATTCAAGCTCAAACAATGTGAAATTACCTTCAATTATAGTTAAACTTATCTTGTTTTTTAAATATGAATTTATCATCTTATCAACTGAAATGATGGAACATGAGCGTTAGTGGTGAGTACAAGGTGAACGTATATTATTACACACAACAATTTTATTCAATAAGTATATAAAACAAGATATTCATAACAAGATGTAAAAATAATAAAGCGGATTTAGTATCAGGTTGCTGATTAACATCGACTGAAGACGATTTGAATAAAAACGGAGCAAACTGTTATAATTACGACCAGGAATCATTTTCATCTTTAAAAGTGCATTCAATAAAAGATCTGTGGTATACGAATCCAAAATGAGCTGTACGTAACATGGCTTTAAAACAGTGGTTAATTTAAATAGGTCGTTTTAATTTAACGGTGTATTGCTTGGCTGAACACAAGCCAGGCTATCTTTAAGTACCACATATGAAACAAAAATGAATCGTCAACCAAGGAACAAGTTGCAAAACATGTTCGCCCTGTTTCCGCTTTCCTGACGAATTATTTCAAACTCAGCTTGTGACTTGTGACATTTCATCTCTAATGCGATACATTTATTTTAATCGTGCTTGTGCTGTGTAGTTTCTTACTAACGAAAAAACTACAAATGTGGGAAAATAATATCAAATGAGCGAATTCCTATTTTTGAATGAAGTTAATACACCTTAGCTTACAAATATAGTTTTTTACGCTGAGAACAAATTCAAACCCCGCCATCAATCTAATACAACGTGAACAAATTAATCAAATATAGCTATATCGAAGCAAATCTTGCCAAATGTTTTTAGTTTTAAATTAAATGAATGAAACTTACTGAAAAGCATAAAGAATATTACCTAATTTTACCATCGGTAAAATAATTGCAAATTTTACTCAAAAAGAGAAGGAAAGAAACGTATTAAATTTGTTTTGTTATATGCCAAATTAAATCAGTTTCTTGATTAAATAAATTGCGACAGTATAAAGCCCAATACCGCGTGTTGATAATAAAAATTATTAAATAAACAATATATCAACTTTGACGTCCGTAACAATAACATTACACAACGTACTGGGTTTGTCAGTTTTAATAAATCTCGGATAGGAAGTTGCGATTTTTTTCAAACCCCCAACTGTAGGGCTCTGGAATTCTTCTTCAATTCCCATAAGGACAGGCGCCCTACTTTAATATTAAAAACCTAATAGATTAATTTAATTAATAGATCTAACTATAGATTCCACATTGATGTGAAATTTCTTGTCTTCGGCTTAAACACATGGCATGTGGACAACACACGTACAAGATGCTCAGCTGTCACGAGGCTGTCATCCGCGGCGCGTCAGTCTGCATCGCCAGTCCACATGGCATGTGGACAACACACGTACAAGATGCTCAGCTGTCACGAGGCTGTCATCCGCGGCGCGTCAGTCTGCATCGCCAGTCCACATGGCATGTGGACAACACACGTACAAGATGCTCAGCTGTCACGAGGCTGTCATCCGCGGCGCGTCAGTCTGCATCGCCAGTCCACATGGCATGTGGACAACACACGTACAAGATGCTCAGCTGTCACGAGGCTGTCATCCGCGGCGCGTCAGTCTGCATCGCCAGTCCACGTGGCATGTGGACAACACACGTACAAGATGCTCAGCTGTCACGAGGCTGTCATCCGCGGCGCGTCAGTCTGCATCGCCAGTCCACGTGGCATGTGGACAACACACGTACAAGATGCTCAGCTGTCACGAGGCTGTCATCCGCGGCGCGTCAGTCTGCATCGCCAGTCCACATGGCATGTGGACAACACACGTACAAGATGCTCAGCTGTCACGAGGCTGTCATCCGCGGCGCGTCAGTCTGCATCGCCAGTCCACGTGGCATGTGGACAACACACGTACAAGATGCTCAGCTGTCACGAGGCTGTCATCCGCGGCGCGTCAGTCTGCATCGCCAGTCCACATGGCATGTGGACAACACACGTACAAGATGCTCAGCTGTCACGAGGCTGTCATCCGCGGCGCGTCAGTCTGCATCGCCAGTCCCTGCTACACATTGACCCTCGTCAAAAGGGCAACACCAGCGGCACTAAAACCGTTTCATTCTTTTCCAGTTGTTTGTAGAAAACAATCGCCTCTTGCATATTTTCCTGGATATAACACACCACCTTGAAGTCTTTGTTACTAAGCCAAATACTCTTTCTTAAAAATACAGAATAAGTATATGATACGTTTAACATCAACTGAGGTTTATTTGAGTGGGCTTAGCTCAGAATCAATTTCAAAGTCATCTCGTGTGTCAGCAACGTTTGACTTTAAAGAACCATTTATGATCAATAATAACTTTTATCCCTGCTTCCTATTTCCTTATATCAGAAAATACATTTATACTAAAAGCACCTTAAATGGTTACCTACTTATTCAAACTTAAACTTTTATGGTGTTATATGGATTGTATAATATTTTAAAAGACTCTATTTTCGAAATCGAGAGCACTTTTTTAGATTGACTGTTTTTAAGTAAATCAAAATTGAGGTATTTCCGTTTGGATTCTATGACACATATTTTCTATACTGGATCCCGAGAAATTTCTTCCTATTAAGACATCAATTGCTGGTTGTGTGTTAGACAAAATAGGTCTAGTTAGATACCTTGCAAATCCCGTATTTGACTTGGAAACCGGGCAATCAATATGTTATGTCAAACAATGACCATATTCGAATGAAGATGGAAAATAATACCCTATGTACCGTGCAATTCTTGCACTAAAAACAACTTTTGAATCATCCAGAGCGAATTATCCAACACATTTAATTTTGAGGTATTTTTTTGAAACCGATAGATTCCTTTACACTGTGCAAGTGATTAGATTTTGCAGCGGTTAAATCGCCTTACATTCCTGTTGCCACACAAGTAACCAGTCCCCAGGTGGAGCATGGGGAGCCTCGATGGGGGGCCTACCTCGGGAGCGTAAAAATCTGATCGTCCTGGGACCATTTCAAAAGTTTTATTCAATTACTTGACTTAATAGCCATTGTGTTTCCTTTAGAGCATATATCTACTCAAGGGTATTAGCTACGACGCTATTCATAATGTGAGCTTATTGGTCCAGTAGACGATTATATGCAGTGTCTTGGGATTATATGCAGTGTCACGGGATTATATGCAGTGTCACATCAAAGTGAAGCGACATTCCTGATCTCGATTACACCGAAGCTTATTACCACTTACCCTGGTAGGGCATCAGGTGTATAGGTTATAGCAGTATTACTGTGGTGTTTCCCTTCGTGACTCATTTCTTAGTAAGAATAGTCTCACTCTTGTGTTTGTTTGAAAGGCCACGCCTAGAAGATTGAGGTAATAACAAAACAAAATTGTATTATTTGACGAATACAGAATATATTTACTAAATATTCTCAAGAAATTTGTTCACAGTATCGTTATCTTTTTTAAATTATCAAATAAATTTATTGCATCCACCAAATGCCCGCTTGTTCATGGATACTAGGAGAAATTTAAGGTCCTATTCACAAAAGGTTATCTGAACAAAAATAAAGATTATTTAGTTATTTATGTCGTGTGTAACATGTTACACTTTCTTAGTCGTTTGGACACATTTTATCACCTTTTGCCATATATGTAACATACAGACGTCATTACAAAATGATAAATATTTATTTTTTCATAAACTATTTTGAACGATTAACATGTTTGAAATCCGTATTTTAAAAATGGAAGGAAACATCGCATCAAACATACTATTAATGCATATAGGCACACAAATTGTACGGAACTGGTTACTTGTATTGGAAAAGGGATGTAACTACGGTAGGTGTCCATTTCATAAAACAAATCACCTGCACAGTGTAGTGAAATCTATCGGTTTCAAATCAATAACTCAACAATTAAATGTGTTGGACAGATCGTTCTGAATGATTAACACTTATTTTTTAGGTCAAAAACTGCACTGCACGTATTGTGGATGTTATTGTTTATAAATAACTGGAACACGATTACAAATACAATGCCCCATTGTTAAACAAAATATATTGTTCGAAATTGAAAGCATAAACGAATGAGTGAAAGTAGTAATCATGGAGTTCATAAAACAATGCGATATTAACCGCAGGCGTCTCTAAGCTATGTTTTGGCTAAAGGTGATGTAGGTAAGAGTAGTCGACGAAGTTAATAAAGCGAGAGGCACGTGGATGGGTAGCCGATCACGACCGTCCCTTATCCGGAAATCCTGCACGCACTGCCACGAGGGCGAGGGCAGAGAACGCGTTACGTAATAATCACGCCCTTCGATACAGGTGTTGAGTGGGCACCAGGACCCAGCTCTACATCACATGGACCGTCACTGGCCCTTCGCTACAGGTGTTGATTGGGCACCACGACCCAACTCTACATAACATCGACCGTCACTATCGACCCAACACTGTATCACGCCCTTCGCTACAGGTGTTGATTGGGCACCACGACCCAACTCTACATAACAGCGACCGTCACTATCGACCCAACACTATATCACGCCCTTCGCTACAGGTGTTGATTGGGCACCACGACCCAACTCTACATAACATCGACCGTCACTATCGACCCAACACTATATCACGCCCTTCGCTACAGGTGTTGATTGGGCACCACGACCCAACTCTACATAACAGCGACCGTCACTATCGACCCAACACTATATCACGCCCTTCGCTACAGGTGTTGATTGGGCACCACGACCCAACTCTACATAACAGCGACCGTCACTATCGACCCAACACTGTATCACGCCCTTCGCTACAGGTGTTGATTGGGCACCACGACCCAACTCTACATAACAGCGACCGTCACTATCGACCCAACACTATATCACGCCCTTCGCTACAGGTGTTGATTGGGCACCACGACCCAACTCTACATAACAGCGACCGTCACTATCGACCCAACACTATATCACGCCCTTCGCTACAGGTGTTGATTGGGCACCACGACCCAACTCTACATAACAGCGACCGTCACTATCGACCCAACACTGTATCACGCCCTTCGCTACAGGTGTTGATTGGGCACCACGACCCAACTCTACATAACAGCGACCGTCACTATCGACCCAACACTGTATCACGCCCTTCGCTACAGGTGTTGATTGGGCACCACGAACCAACTCTACATAACATCGACCGTCACTATCGACCCAACACTATATCACGCCCTTCGCTACAGGTGTTGATTGGGCACCACGACCCAACTCTACATAACATCGACCGTCACTATCGACCCAACACTATATCACGCCCTTCGCTACAGGTGTTGATTGGGCACCACGACCCAACTCTAATCACATGGACCGTCACTACCGACCCAACACTATATCACGCCCTTCGCCACAAGGGTTGATCAATTCAAAATATTAATTCATATAATTACGGAAGATTGAACAGGTTTGTAGTATTTATGGAGGGCATTACACAAAACTGCTAGTTTAAAAATAAATATAACCTATGAACTAAGAAAGACAAAATTTTTAAGGCACAATTTCCAAAGTTAGTATCAGGGCTCTGGTTGAACTTAAAACGGTTTCGTTGGTGGAAACCAGTTCTACTACGTGGCAAGTTTTAACCTAGAGTAATGCATGGTTTAAAATTGTAGTAGGCCTAAATATGAAACATGTATAGCCCTAACCCAAGTCAGTATGAATGATTCATTTTTTGCACCGGAGCTTGGAAAATACGTCAATGGTGATGGAAAACTTACCGTGACAGATTAATTTTCGGTTAAAAATTGAAAGATCAACCTAACAATTTAATCTTTCGGTATCATACATGCAAAGCCCCCGTTATGAGTATAAAACTTTTATACATATAACTTGGCACTAATCTCATCTAAATGAGTCCTTCATAATTGTGGGAGCAGTAAGGGATGCGAGGGATTAGGAGGGGGAAAGAATGGCTCGGTCAACTATAACCTCCTCCCTCAATATCACAACAGGGCTGCGTCGAATATCATGGTTAATCACCTTTTAGCCTCCAATAAATCTGGCGAGTGTGAGTGCGCCCAAGCGTGAATCTCGCCCGCACTCCGTCATGCCCGGATTACGCTGAGAATCTAACGTTCGAATTCGTGTCGCTCTTGGGTTTTCTACAAATTCTGATGTAAAATAGAATTATTTACAATCTAAATGGCGAATTTACGAATATGTTGTATGCTTGTATCAAGAAAACTTTCAAAACGTTATACATGGAATACGTTTAGTTTTAAAAAAATACTATAAGTTTACCATTGGGATCCCACAGGGATAATACGAATTAGTTGGGTGATTTAATAATGTAATGGTTTAAAACAGCAAGATATGGGGATTCTGCCACTTCTTCCGCATTTTAGGAACTCAACAATCACTATTTGAACAAAATACTGAGTTCATTATATTGAGCACTTTACTTTTACCTCACCTTTAAGTAATATTGGTAAATGTTACTATTAGACAATATTTCATTACCACGCTCTAAAGACATCTATGTAGTGAAGGAATTTATTTTATTATGTGCAATCAATCTTGAAGGAATCCCAGCCTTAAAATTTCAAATGTAGTCGACGAATGCAGTGTATTTTATTCCCGTACAAATCATTATTTGTTAATCATTCCTTCAGTGAACTACAGAGGATTCAGATCCTAGCACTTTTATACGACGTATAAATAGGGAATTACAACCCTTAATACGACTATAAGTAGGGATCTTTAGCCGGTTCTGGTGGTGGGGGGAGTGGAGGGTGAAATTCGCATACCCCCTGATACCCTTCACCCACCACAACCTTGACACCCCCCTCCGGATTTTTGTCTATTATTATACTTACCTAATTTTACTCTTATACTTAATATTCATAAATCTAATTACCCTTATCTATATTCATTGATCTAATTACTATTCATTAATAAACAATTACATCAATTGCGCATAATTTAATGAAATTAGACACGATTCACATAATAACCATACAGGGAACAACCCCTTGCCTTTGGAGGTGATTTATTACGTCTACATTCACCGACAAAGGATTCTCCCCTCGCATTCCCAGACAGAGGATAACAACACACTAACCCTAAAGAAGCAATCAGAGGTCACGTTAGAGAAAAATATCGCAAAACTATACCGAAAGTACGGGGTAGCGAAACTCTCCCCCTAACCCATAATGAGGGTTAACAGATGCATCTTGTGGTTTAAACATCATGGACAAACGAATCCAAAACACCCTAAATCATTTGCACAATAACCCCCACCAAAGGGGTGCGCGAATCCCGCACCCCTTTGTCGAACACCCACGGCCTCATTCTTGTTCTACACTTTACAGTGTGCGGTTGTGTAATAGTGTTGCTGTGCTTCCGTGTGTGCTGTACTGTCAGAGGTCTCTGCGCTTTTTGACAAAACCTATAAAATGTCCCACTTAACTTCATATGTATTTAATGATCAGCCCGTTGCTGTAGGGTGTTTGACAGCAGTGATAATTCTTGGTTCAAAGCCAAGGATGTAGCCAAAATCCTAAATTATCGACATACAAGAAAGGCAGTGCGGGTTAATGTTGATGAGGAAGATAAGTGTAATGCTTTAAATATATTCTCTGAAGGAGGGTCAGTCGACTCACCCCCCTTTAACTTCCAATCAGTCTACCTTCATCAATGAATCTGGATTGTACTCTCTTATTTTGCATTCTTTGAAACTAGAAGCTAAATCATTCAAAAGATGGGTTACAAGCGAAGTCATGCCTTCCATTAGAAAACATGGACATTACAGACTTATAAACGAGAACCAACGGTTGTTACAATTACTTACAAAGTCACTGACAAATAATCAAAAGCTATATCAAATTAACTCTGAGTTTAAAACTACAAATGATATATTGTGTATGGAAATCCAATCCATGAATCAAATGTTGACTGAACACACATAAAGTGGCAGTGTTGCCTGAAGATTCAAATCTGAATCATGTCTTTTGTGTAGTAGTGAATAAAGAAAATCTGTTGGAGATGTACGGGGTTTGTGAATATAAATGCATTCGAACTCAAAAAATTAATTTGAAACAAGCCTTAAATAAAGCAAAGGAAGAAGGATTTGAAATGTGTTACTTTAGAGAAAATGTTCCAAACAGTATAAATATTATAAATAAAGCTAAGGAAGTAATGAAGAGTACGGCATGCACACTGACTGCAGATACAACATCCTAACCTCTCACAATTTCGTTAATATAGTTGAGCATATCTTGGACAATGCAAGTCCAAGATAAGCCTACACGTCGACTCGTTCCAGAAACTTCGGCGGTAGTCAGTTAGTAACAGTCAATACGAATTCCAAAATGAACAGTGTAGATGACGCAAGAATAGTAATCACAATATCAATGAACAAAATACGTTTTAAACGCATTAACATCCGAGAACGACTCGCAATCAAGTTAGTATTAGATAGAGCGAGAGATGTGTTTGGAGTGAATATCATAAGAAACAATATAATTATGAAGAAAACAAAAACGACTGTTAAATTTAAGGAAAAGCTAAATACTCATTACACTTACGACCCGTGCGAGAATGTACAACAATTAACGTGGACTCAAATCGCAATAGATGAAATGAGATTCCGCGAACCGTTGGAACTGATGTTAGAGGAAAAAATAAACATCTAAGTAGTGGCTAACTAAGGTTTTCAACGCATATTTTCACACGTTTTCTCCATAAGATTAACATGGAGATCAAAAATTGAACACTAGCCCGATCCTAAATCTCTAACTAATAAGATTATGTAAATACCTTTGTAAATTAGTTATTTAGTCAATACTTATAGTCACGTCCAGAACATAACCACTACTATAAGATCCCTACTACTATATTAGAAACTCCTGACTACGATCCGTTTTAACAATACCTCGGCAATTTATTAAAGAAATAAATTATTAAAGCAGGCCTTCTTTTTAGTTAAAACTGTTTTAGAAACATACGTCACTATTTACAATGTTCGTAAAATCCGTAGCATTATGTTTTCCATCAGTCTTGGCAGGTTTTATAAAACCTCTTACAGCACAAATATCCCAGCAAAGTTACAAATATGAAAATATAGTTGTTTCGCCTGTAGTAAATTGAAATCGAACTGGCCAAATCATGTTTCACTGTACAGCGAATGAGGTACTGCCTTACACAATCAGGCTCTCCAGATTTAGCCGTATTCAATCCAAGCTGTAGAACTGTTCAAATCATGCGGTTTGTAAAGTATCGAAGTGAAACTGATTAGATCGTCAGACTACAGCAATAACAAGTCCCTTAGGGACCATCCATACATTATGGGAGTCGCAGGCGCTTCAAGTCAATTCATTTTCCCTCTTCCATCTCCGCCTCATAATCACGCTAGATTTTCTTGACCTCCTAAGTCCTCCAGGTATAAAATTACTCATTATACAAATCACCGTAAACAATTCTGTTTAGTTGTGTCTATTCAACTCGGCACAACTTGCAACATAATAGTAGGCAAAAAATTAACATTCTTCAGACTATTGACAGACTCACAAAAAACATAACCTTGCTTAATTTTGAATCCCTAAATGAACAGTTCAAGGCAAAAAACTACGTTACTTTGCAGGGAAATTTACACATCCAAATAAAATATCTAAACGTAAGCAAGCTGCATGCATTCTAAATTTAGTATGCAGCTATTATTGCCAAGGACGCGAAAACTGTCCTGAATGTTAAGAGAGAAGTGAGAGCGAAGAGAGAGGGTCGATAGCAAGCCGACGCGACGTCCGGGGCCGCGAGTGGTGAGGCTGCCGAATCGTACATTAATACAGGAAAGTTCAGCATTTCAGCATTAGCCTTAGCAAAATATTGATAAAATACAAAACGATGTTGATGACTAACGCAACCGTTAAAAACCAATAAAATATATTAAGTTTGGATAAAATTTCATTTTGAAAGTCTGGAATACTATTGTTTTAATATTATTTGACACATCTTAGGCCTGCTCCTTACAAAAAATAGTGCTTGTACATTACTCAATGTCTCGTAGATAACTGAACTATTTAGATTACTCCACCGCCTCTGCGGTATGTCTGTTCTTGACAAACTTAATTCAGGATTTCTCACTTTTGTAGGTCCAATTAAAAATATTTTCTTTTTGCACCTCGCAAATGTGTGACTTTATTGTTTAATTATATGTTTGTCAGCATACATAAATCAAATACAAAATGTACTTTAACCCTTACCAAAAAAAGGTCAACAGATACCCTACTTACGAACGCAACACTATTTACCTACACCATATTTACTTATTTACACTGACAACATTTGTTCGCCCCTTCACTAAAAAGAGTAAAGTTTGAATTGAATCAGGATATTTAACTTATAAGTTAAATAGGTTAAAGTGATGCCGTTAAATTGCTCCTCCATTCGGTTTTTATATAAAGTACTAACCATGTGTCAATTGATAAAGATGGTTTAATATATTCGCCAACGAATGCAGCACATTCTACTGTTGTAAAATTTCAGAGAAGCGAATCGGTGACTACAAAAAAATATGTATTCCACAAAATTACGCCAATATTATAAAGAATTCAAGCCTTCACACACATCCTGGATTAATTAGGTTAGTTCAATAGCCATGAGATAAAATACATAAGCTACGATATGGGATAGTTCGTGAAAGTATAATATTAGATGAAACATTTAAACCCCTTAAAAAATTATTTTTTGTTTTCTTAAAGTTCTCCCAAACAATCCCTATTGCCGTCTGTTTCTTCCAATGATCTGTGTTGGAAGCGACAAGGGGGCAGAACAGAAAGCAACCACCTCACTCTCATCCAGTCCGATCTCCTCTCTGGCTAGTCATTACACTCTCGTGAATAATGAAGACAATTGCAAGGACAATTTGAGGCCCTTGTGTTTTTTAATAAATATTAACCTTACTTAGCCCTAGTTTTAGTTCAAAGAAGCAACAATCTTTATCCTTTTTTAGCGAATTTCCCCTATAGGGAAGAAGCTATTACCGTAGATCTCATGGTAAGACTTAAGACCGAGACCATGATAATTTGTTGTTTTGAGGTCCCCAGATGCCAAAAACACTATTCGTTCAAATTTATATAAATTTATATATATATATCTGTTTATATATATATATATATGTGTGTGTGTGTGTGTGTGTGTGTGTGTGTGTGTGTGTCCGTGAATGCGATAACTTGAGTAAAAAACGTCCGATTTCGATGAAATTTGGCTCAAATGTGTAAAGTGACATTCATGACTTTTAGTTCGAAAACCAGAAAAATCGGACCATGGGTTTATGAGGGTTTTAAATTTTCCAAAAATCAGTTTTGTGCATTTTTCACCCAAAAATTTAAAAAGAAACTTAATTTTGGTTTTGACCATGTTATAGAGCTTAAAAAAACAAATAATATAGTATTTTGAACTATTAACCTAGGTTAAGTGGTTGCGGAGAAAATCCAAAAAACGTACTCATAAAATCTCCCATGTTAATCTTTGGGAAAAAGGTTTTAGGCTTTTCCTCAGTTCATTGTAATGTAAAATTCACATTTGCTTTTACCAATCAGTTCAGCTCCACAAAACAATCATTTTGGTGTTTAATTTGTGATTCTACACCTGCAGAGATATTCAAAGTGGTAAACACAGTACATTGTCCAATGTTATCCTTATGGAGGATAAATAAAATTTGATATCTCGATTATTTATGAATGTATATTGATGAAACTTGGTATGTGGATTCACGTAGTACTGGTATATTGCTATTTGCACAAAAAATTGAGTTTTTTAATTATCCCCGTAGCAGCAAACCTGCGTACTCAGCCCCTATGTTATTCTTATGGAGAATAAGTAAAATGTTATATAGCGCTTATTTATAATTGAATATTGATGAAACTTGATATGTGGCTTCGTCTAGTTATTTGCATAAAAACCAACTGTATGTGTTCCTTGTTTCAGGAATCCTACGTACTCATCACCAATGCCATTCTTATGGAGAATAATTAAAATTGTATATATTGCTTGTATGTGAATATATGTTTATGAAACTTGGTATGCGGTTTTATGTGGTATTAAGACATATATTATGCATTGGAAATCCGCTGAGTACGCAGGTTTGCTGCGACGGGGGTATTTAGTAATTTAATGATAGCTAGTTGCTTGTAGAGGCTATAGCCTCAAACCTTCTGATCTTGTTTTATTGGATGTACTGTTTACTCTACAATAATTTAAAACTAATATTTACATTTCACACCTGATTATCTTTCAAGATTCAATACTATAAATAATCACTGCTAATCATTAATTCATTTTAACATTTCGACATTGTTTTTTCACTTTCAGGACATTGTTAAATAAAACTAAGAGAATGTACAAAAAATCGGCTAAGTTCTTCTCCATCTATTTGATTTTAATGTTCCAAGTTTCAGCCTTCTAGGTCATATGATAGCTTCAGAAGCATGCACAAAGACACGAGTTTACTATTTTTTCCCACACGATTAATATAAGGAAAATCAAATTCTCTTCGTCTCAATCACACATGACCTAAGGAGATTTTCTGAAATCCGTGTTGCCCAAGCCCAATTAATCCGTTTCACTATTGCAAACAGTTATTCTTCCCGATATTGCTATCAATTCTATTATTCTGACCAAACTAATTTATTTAGCTAAAAAATATTTGTATGAAGAATCGAGTGTATAAATGATTTGGCCTTACAAATAACATGATGAACAAATGTTTCAGTGAATTCTTGACCCCGGAACAGATAGGGACGGATCAAGCAGCGGCGTATTCCGTTATTGATTGTAGTGTGTCACTAACTGAAGTTCGAGATCTTGTTCAGTCATTCCCCGTTTGTAAGGGAGGGCTAAGCGAGAGCTCCCGGCACTAGACTATTATGCGTAATTAAATGTTTGCTACTCACAGCGACCGCTTCTTTTAAATCATAATAAATGATTTTATATTTTAAAAGTATTTACATTTACTGGCAAATAATTTACAATCAGGTAGATAGTATTTTCCCGTAATCCCTATATACCACTTATTTTGATATAAATCTTTCTAAGGTAACTAATCAATAATAACTGATGATGTAAATAATCCTTATGGCAATATGAGTGTTTTACATCTTGTGATTGCTCGTTTCCAAGTTTAATGTTTATTAACCTTAACAGTTTCACATACAACAACAGTTTACAGTTCTGCCAATTCGTAGTTCTTATAGAAACAGCATAACATAATAATTGTGCTATGGTATAGTGAGTATAAAATGTGATTTTAAAGATTTGTATAAAATAAGCAAATGTGATTTTAAAGATTTATATAAAATAAGCAAACTTTAAGAGTTTTTTCACCTGAAGGTACATCAGAAGAAATAGTTATCTAGGATCAGAGTGTAACTAAAAGTTCACATAGTATTAAGAAACGCTATGAAATATTAACGATTACTTTAGTGTTTACTTATTAAGTATCAAGCAATCGTAGTATCATGTATTCAAGTAAAGAAGTATAAAATATCTTCAAATAAATAAAAAAAAACACTAAAATTGTAAGTATTAGTTTAAACAAAAAATGTGGTAATCATAAAGAAGTGCCGTGTGGAATGAGGCTACAATATGGGAGCAAAGACTGATTAATAAACTAGAACATAAATTTGTTGTGGGATAGATGTATAATATCTTATTATCTTTTTAAGACACCTTTTTTGGCATCAAGATGGTGGTATAAACAAGCTCGTTTAGCGAGGGTTCCTCTATCGATTCCTCACATACCACCTACAGCGACCGATGGAGAACCTCGTCACAATCGGGGAAGTTATTGTGTTGCTTTTTGACGCCCTCACGGAGTTGTTGACGAGCGCCTTGACGAATTATAACAACATCAAGACCAATTTTGTCTTAGGGTGTGATTTTGTCAACGAACTGCCACATGTACGCGAACATTCAAGACGATGAACGTCCCGCTGACCAAGAGCTCTGATCTTGGTTTGGACTACCGATCATGATGCCATCATCACAAGCAACACTGATCCTCTTGTGGCGGAGGACACACACCATCCTTCATTAATTTTGGACGTTACTCTTCCCATTGGAGAACACAAATGCTCAGTTCCCCGGCCAAATCTCAGAAAGTGCAACCTTCAAAATGTCCCTCTGTGACTTACAGATATCGACCTAATGTATTTGGTCGGTGGGAGAGATGTTGACTCGTCTGTTGAGGCTTTTTCTGACACTCTCAGTGAATGTGTTATCAGAAACTCTCTTACAAAAAGATTTGGATCTTCTCCCTTCCCCGTTTGGTTTTCTAAGGACCTGAAACAACTGATCATATTGAAGAAGACAGTACAAGCTTACTTATGATCGAACAGTATATAACAAATATGCTTCTGTCAGAATGGAATGCAGATCGCTTTCTAGAGCTTGCTTCAAGGAGTATATTAACCATATTCAAAATACACTTCCCTCAAATCCGAAGATATTTTGGAGCTTTGTCAAATCAGTTAGCAGATCCACCATGACACCATCCACTCTATTCCTTGATGATGCAACTTCTTCCGACGACACAACTATACCTAACATGTTTGCCAAATTTTTTACATCAGTTTGTGTCAATGAAGTTAATAACAAAACTCTTGAAAATTCATGTTGCACTAACGTTCTAACCTCTTGTAATATTGAACCAGATGACGTACACGCAGCTCTACTTTCTCTTGATGTAAAAAGGGCCCTGGTCCTGACTCCATTACACCTGCTGTCGCCAAACACTGTGCGGACATCCTGGTACTACCCCTTACGTATTTATTCAACAGATCGTTATACGAGGGAATTTTTCCAAATTCTCTGAAAATTAGCCACATTGTTCATATTCATAAGAAAGGTCTACAGGAGACATACGGAACTACAGGCCTATTGCAATTTTGTCTGTCCTGGCAAAAATTCTTGAAAAGTTGGTCCTCGAGAAGATTAACTTAAAAATCAGCAATCTCATCTGCAACAATCAACATGGGATTCGAAACGGAAGATCACCCTCAACTAATCTTGCTGTCTTTCAAACTCACATTATGAATACATTAGCGGAACGGTTGCAGGTGGACGCCTTAGAACTCGATTCTTCAAAAGCATTTGATCGAGGCACCATTATCTCTTAGTCCGCAAACTCGAGACACATGGCTTCTCTGGGCCTATCCTTCAGTGGGTTTCTAGTTAAAACGACAACTACCACGTTTTGTGGGTTCCACGGCAAAAGACTTCAAGTGCGGTTCCGTTCAGCTCTATCTAATGAATTTGTGGCCTCCTCTGGAGTACCTCAGGGCTCTCACCTAGGCCCAACTCTATTTAACTTAAATGTTAATGACATTGTAACTGGTCTTAATAGTGCCATTCTACTCTTTGCCGATGACCTGAAGCTCTACAAACAGTTACTAATGTCCAAGATGCACTTGCTCTTCAAAACGACCTTAACTCAGAGAACAACTGGTGCAAGAAGAATAGCATTGCCCTTAACCTGGATAAGTTTGTTATTATAACCTTCAATCGGAACTTTTCTCCCATATTGTTTGGCTACACCTAAGAGGGATACAAAATTCCCAGATAACTGTCTATCTAAGATCTTGGAGTGTCATTTACCTCGTCACTTAGCTGGGATGTTCATGTTCGCAACATTTGCAACAAGGCCATTCGTATATTGGGTCTCATCTACAGATTCTCACGCTCCCTGAAATACATCTACTCACTTAAACTCTTGTACTGCGCCCTGGTTCGTCCTCACCTTGAATATTGCTCTGTAATCTGGGCACCACACCAACTATAATTGAAGGTTGAAATTGAGAGGATTCAATGACGTTTCTTGTGATTGGCTGGTACTCTGCTTGGCTATAGACTCTTCGACGTCCCTACGCAGGAGATAGCCACTTTTCCTCAACTGCCATCCCTCGAAGCCAGGACGTTATTTTCTTGTACCGTCTAGTCAACTCCGACATCAACTGTCCTGAGATTCTGGAACGCATCAACTTCTGAGTTCCTGCTTGCACGAGGTCCGTTTTGTTATTTGCCAAACCTACTGCTTCCACAGCTTACATTGCCAACTCAACTCTACTGAGGCTACAACGTCATGGAAACACCCTACCTTCTAACATGGACTTTTTCAACTCTACTCACTCTTCCTTCAAGCGAAATCTCACAGTTTTAAGCCTGCAAAACCAATTGCCATTTGTGTGACATTATCCCAACTACTTTGGTGGTGCCTTTAAAGGGCCACATACGTTTTTCCCCCCGGTGCAGTGCTGCCACCATCCCTTTTGAGAAGTGAGAAAAGTGACTACATCGTGCAGATTGTTACTATAGTTATTGTTATAGTTATTTTCATTACTGTTATTACTGTTATATGGGGTTATTTTCATAACCCTATTGTTACTATTATTACTGTACCATATTATATTATCATTGCTGTGGTTTTTGTTGTTGAATATCATATTATTATTTTTGTTGTTTTCACATTACATTATTATTGTTATTTTTATGGCTTTTTTGTTGTTATTGTCATCATTATTGTTTTTAAGCAATGAATTACCTGTTATTGTCGTTTTTCCTCATTGTATTGCATCGTCTCATTGTAATTTACTAGCCTATATCAAATTGATCTAAGCTGCCATCCTGTTTGTTTACTACTATAAGTATGTATGCTTATTATGTATTTTTTTCTTTACATTTAATTGCATTGTCATAGACTATATATGTAACATCTTTGTAACTCTTGTACAAATTGGCGTTTTTGCTGTTGAAAATAATTAAATGAAATGAAATGAAGACGCCGCCGCCGATAGGCAGATCAGACAATATCTTAACACTGTCTGTTTCTATACAAAAACTGCTATTTTCCAAAGAGGAATATCCATCTGACATGTCTGGTGGTTATAAAAACACTGTTATGAAATGAAGATGCATCTTCTCAGCGTAGGAAAATTTCCCAGAGGAATACAAACGCCGCTCTGCCAAGAGATAAAGGTTTTTCCTCATTGACCCGTCTTTCAGCAGGGAAAATTAAATTTTAAATATTAAAGGATGTTGTTTTATGGAATAGTGTATGAATGTTTTCGATTTATTTTTACTTAGCAATGATAATAATTTCTGGCGTGTAATTGATTAATATCGAGGTTGATGTGTTCATTAGGGCGCCAATCAACTTTTCCAAGCAATACGTGTTCGATGAGTCGGCATTTATCATGGATACACTTCCAAATCGATACACCAGGATTAACACTTTCTCGGCTTCCCAATGTGTCCGTAACGTATGGACGGGTTCACCCGAAAGGTGAACGTGCCAACAAATAGTACAAAACATGACAACTCTACGAGTTTTTAAACTATTTTTTGTCAATTGCACATAATACCGGGTGTCCACAAAAGAACTCCGGCATTTTAAAAAAACGTCCTGGCCAAACGGGATGAGTTAACTAAATGAGGGTTGACTTTTCGCAATTTGCAAATCATAAAGTTTTATAGACAATATTTTTGCGTTTTTCATACACACTTTGTACCCCAATCCATTTTTTACCTTTTTATGATGTTGTGGACGCTATTTTAACCCAATTTATTCTAGCATCGATGGCATTACTAATTATTATTTGCACAATATTTGTTGCGGTTTTCGAAATTGTAGAATATGGGGTTCACATCCGCCTCATGGGTTCGTTGAATATCAACGTGACTATCTCAAGTTGAATATTTAGTGTGGCATTATGCACGATAAAGTTCTAGGGTCAATTATTTTTGTTGGGACCTCTATAAACGGTGATATTTATTGTGACATGCTAGAAGACATGTATTTTCCCATAGTTGGATGACATTGAGATGGAGAATGGCCCTATCTATTTTCAGCAAGATGGAGCGTCACCACACTACAGTTTCGGCGCTGGACACACGTTTTGGCGATAGGTGGATTGGCAGTGAAGGGCCTACACCAGGGCCAGATATGACTCCTTTATTCTTTTCTTTTGGGGAAAGGTGAAGAATGACGTTTACTCTGAAAAAAATCGAGATTTGAATCACCTCAGAAGAAGAATCATTGCGAGTGTGGCTTCGATATCCCCAGAAATGCTTGCCAACACCTGGGAAGAAGTTAAATTTCGTTTGTATTTCTACCGTGCCACTCATGGTACACATATTGAGTAGTACTAAGTTTAAAGAAAACAGAGAATATTAGCTTTAAATACATGTATTAATTAGTGAACACCGTTTTAGCGAATTTCCCCTATTACCGTAGGTGGCATGGTAAGACTTAAGCCCGAGACCAGGATAACTTTTCGTTTTGAGGTCCCCAGATGCCAAAAACACTATTCGTTTAAATTTATATATATGTATATATATATATATATATATATATATATATATATATACATATATATAAATTTAAACGAATATATACTGTATGTGCCCGTTACCGCGATGTCTTTTGAAAGAAACACCCGATTTTGATGAAATTTGGCAAAAATGTGGAGAGTAGCATTTATGACTTTAAGTTCGAAAACCAGATCGATCGCACTATGGGAAGGGGGTTTTATGGGGGTTTACAATTTTCCAAAAATCGGTTTTTTGCCAATTTGACCCCAAAATTTTAAAAACACTCAATTTTGGTTATAGCCATTTTATAGAGCTTAAAAAAACAAATAATTTAGTATCTTGAGTCATTAACCTAGGTTAAGTGGTTACGGAGAAAATCCAAAAAAAGTGTCCCATGTTAATCTTATGGGAAAAAGGTTTTTAGATTTTTCTCAGACAGTTTTACTAAAAACTTCACATTTATGTTTATTAATGTATTAGCTCAACAAAACAAACATGTTGGTTTTTTAATCGTTGTTCTACGTCCAACCGTTGCAGAGATATTCAAAGTGCTAAACACAGTACGTTGTCCAATGTTATCCTTATGGAGAATAAATAAAATTCTATATCTCGATTATTTATGAATGTATATTGATGAAACTTGGTATGTGGCTTCAACTAGCTGTGGTATATTGATATGAGCACAAAAAACAAGTTTTTTGTTGATAGTCCCCGTAGCAGCAAACCTGCATTCTCGGCCCCCATGTTATTCATATGGAGAATAAGTAAAGTTGTATATCTCCCTTAATTATGAACCTAAATTAATAAAACTTGGTATATAGCTTCACCTGGTTCAGTTATATTGATAATTGCAAAAAAAACATATTACTTATCTTCCTTGTTGCAGCAAACCTGCGTCCTCAATCCTAATGTTATTCTTATGGAGAATAAATAAAATGCTATATATCACTTATTTATGGATGTATTTTTGTGAAACTTGGTAAGTAGCTCTATGTAGTAGTGAGTCACATATATATGAATTGGAAATTCGCTGGGTATGCAGGTTTGCTGCGACGGGGGTATTTATTTAGTATCAGTATTGGCCTTAAAAACCCCGGAGTTCTTTTGTGGACACCCGGTATAGACTTATAAACCTATAAAATACATATTTTTTATAAATATTTTCAGAGGATACAAGTCTGTTTATTTATAAATTAAACTTGAAATTGAGTAAATCAGTCGATATTTTTCGTTAAAAATATATTCCTTAGGGATCAATATCATAAAACAACCTTATATTATCACAAGTGAAGATAAGGCATAACTTTGAGAGGTTTGGACCTTTGTCCTACATCACAAGTTTGTGATAAAATTTCTCTGGCGCAATCGAGCGAAAAAAGGCGTTTAAGTGGTAACTAAAAGTTTGTGGTTTTATTTTATTCTGCTACATTATCCATGATGGAGGGCAGTGGCTTTATCTTTATTTAATTCAACTAATGTCGCGATGAACGATGTGAAACTGTATCATCGAGAAGAGGACAAAGAGTTATTTTGTCCGATCAGCAGGTTGAGTCAATAATAGACTTAAATATTATTTATAAAACAATAGAGCGAATCGCTGATTTAAATCAAGCACAGGTGGAGGGTTGGCAACAGGACGTGCCAGCCCCAGCGCAGCGGTGTCCTCGGTAGTGGAAGGACATTCAAACTCCTAACCACTTGGAGAGCTTAAGGCAATGATTTACCGTCGGTGAAAGGCAGCTACGAGAGTTATAACGACAATAGTTGATATTTTTATAAACTTTATGTAAAATTATTTCCAAGGTTTAACCATTTATATTTAACAAGTATTTAACATATCTAATTATTCTCTGGGCTAATAATAACACTGAAATCATCTTTTTCAGTTGTAAAGCAATTTTCTATTTGAGTCCCCTTCACCGAATTTTATTTTTACTCTAGCAAGGAGTCGTGTATAGTGCACGAAAATCTATTGACATTGTATTTGTAAATCAAAACATGGGTGTGCACTAATCAAGACATTTTACAACAAAATGCGTGTCTACGTTTACTTAGTGTGCTACCGTACTCTTCATTCATAATGTGGGCACTATATGAAAAAGACTGAGGCGACAAATTAGGGAAAATATTGCTATATCGATTATCGAAGAGGCGAAGCTGCTGTAAATGGCTGAAGAGGAGAACTCTACCGAACACAGCTTTGGTGTGGTCGTGGTCCGGTGATCAACCCACGTCGAGAGGTATAGAAAGTGGCTTAACACGAGGTAACCATGGATATGTCTGTTCATGAGTGGCCACCTACATGACGTAGAGCTGTCGGAAACATGATAGTTGCAACACTACTATCCAATTGTACGCGAGTGATATTATCTGTATGGAGTCCGCGTCAATGCGGATACAACCGCATGCGTCAATCTTAGTTTTGTAAACTGTCCTTCTTTACGCTTCGTAAGTAAGTAACCGCCTGGATTTGTGGGTAAATGTTATGCTGTGAATCCAGTTTTGCTGACATTTATAAACTGGCACCCTGCTGAATATGTTTATGTGGAACTATACGGCAGGCTTAACTATTATTTAAGTACAATTTAAAAAGGATATTTGGGACACGGATATTTTGAAAAGACACGAGCAACACACAGAGAAATTACAGGAAACATTCAAATCCAGTACATCATGAGTGGCTTAATATAATGTAATGCTTTATCATCGAGGCGTTTCCGTGAGCACAGCCATTATCTTTCTTTCTTTCTTGGGTGTTAGATGACAAGGGGTATCAATGCCCAAGACAAGAAGCAGAGAGCAGTGTGGGCTGTGTGTGGCCTATATACGTCTTATAGACGGCTCAGCAAGTGCAACCCTGCCTGTAGTGTTGATTACCAAGGTATCAATGCCTAAATCACCAAAGAAACCAGAAGCAGAGAGTAGTGCTGGGTGGCCTAGACGGCTCAGCAAGTGCAACCCTGACCTTCACCTTTACCTCGCTTAGACCTCGGCCTAGTTCTTCGGCTCATCCGTCCGTGCACACCTGTCGCCGCCATGCGGTCCCTCGGCCCACGGTCCTTCGCTGGAGTTCCGCAACTTAGACTTAAGAGGGGACACCAGGAAATCCAGGTAGATTTATAAACCCATAAGAGCAATGTTATCTTTCAAGTTCCATCCAGCCTAATCGGGTGGTTGGATGTTGTTGATTTATGGCTTGTTTTAAAGATGACAAAATAACGAAGCTATTTCAGTAAGCAAAGTTTCGAAATTATTTTTTACTTATTGATAATTTCGTGTCGAAACACTAAACATTAAATAATTTGTTTAACGAGTTTTAAAAAGTAAATAGAGCATGTTTTCACTGAAATCGCTAGATAATTACCAGTACACCATTCCTACAAAATTTAAAAAATCTATATTCACAACTGGACGGAACATGAAAGTTAACATTGGCTTTGTGGGGGAAGCAGGTAGAAAGCCAAAAGTCACGTGACTGGAGCCCCTTATTCAGAGGTTTCATCACTGGAAGTTACTGGGGGGAATTTTGGAGTTTTACCTCTAAGAGTAATGTAAACGTATCGTACAAGTTACTCCTCACTAGAAATACCAAAGCCTTTTTTCCTTTATTATTTTATTCCTTAATTTAATGTTAGAGAGATTTATGAACTCTTTATGACGCTTTGGAACCACCGGTTTTCCGTCCCTAAAAGTATTTTTATTTATTTATTGTATGCACTTCGCGTTTCTAAACGGCATCTTAATAAATAAATATTAATGATTTCACCTCAGAATGATTATTAAATTAGAAATATGTAATGATGAGAACATGCCTCTTTCATTGGTTCAATAATTAATGAGTTAAAGTGTAGATAATAGATTTCTATGATAGATATTTATGGTTTGGCTTATAATAGGAACAGAATATTAATGTTGTTATCCTTTTATGTAGTTATCAGTATTAATATTGCCATTTCAATTTGTTTCCTTATGATGTTTTTTTGAGGCTGTTTGTACTGTTACACATACTATTCTGTTGCATTTGTTGACTAATGTTATATTGTTTTGTTAAATTGTCGCCATCATCATAATGTATTGAAATGTAAATTAGTGTGTTGCCATTCGAATGATAAATAAATAAATATATAGACGTAATTCGTTAAAAACGTCTCATGCTTACAGAAAATTCAAAGTTAAACCATTAACACTTTACATTCAGGATGTTTTAGTTATAAGAAGGAACGTACAATTAAATCCACTTTTTAATTACATTTTTAGTGCTAGACCTTAAGCTAGAGAGGATACATTGGGATGAATCCGAGGTAAAAATAGAGAGCACGAACGGTTTTATTCTGTATATTTTCTCCCAAGTGCAGATTTTAATCTTTTTCGTTTAATGGTTTTTACATGTTAAATCGTTAATGACCTGCTTGGCAAACTTATGAATTACCTCATAAACATTAAAAAATCTATGTTACAACGTTTCGTTTTCTATATTGAAACTATACGTTCATAAAATAAAACACCGTCTCCTCGAGGATATTTAATTTTCAGATACCCGAATAAATTTCAGAATAAACGTATGAGTGAAGGAAATATAACAGATGTGGGAGGCTGTAATAAATGTTTTCTGGGGATTTTAGAATTATATTTTGTCCGGTCCCTCTTCTCTTAGACACGGCCTAACCCCAGAGAGTTAGCCGAATTAACCGAGGGTGAGGTTCGTTTGCGTCTACTAGGCTTACAGCACAAGTCAATGACTCAGACCGCAGACAATGAACATAACGGAATAGTCGCTTATACATTAACTAACCCTTCACCTATTTTAACCCTGAAGTGGTTTAACAGCGTATCACGTACGACAGACCACGTTTAAGCGTTAGCAAGTTGTCTACACGTAGTAGTAATGAAACGAGGAAAGTTGGGTCGCAAAACAGTACCACGGATGATAAGAGGCAAGAGCCACTTGAGACGCTGAACTTGTCTCGCTTTTTATTTTGGTCCTATCGGTGATCATATTTTCTGTCACATCGACAAAAATCTTCACGTTAAGTTTCCCAGCCATGCAAGGACTGATGGAATATTATAATTCTTCAACACGTCTCTAAACATGAAACCAATTTGTTTACAATTTCTTTTCACTGGTATAAGGAAAAGAATTTTGCTTGTCTAATTGATTGGAGATTACGGCTATATTTGTGGTTTACACGGGAATAATTACAACTAATGATTAGACCATTCCTAGAACTGTGTAAGGATTGAACTAATTAACTATCTATAATTATCACTTCATAATTGAAGAAGAATGAAATACTAACAGGTAAGTTTTAGTATTGTTATAAAAAGAGAAAACATTTATTCTAAGGGATTATGTAAAATTTATACGAGAACGTAGCTCCCTCAAAAATGTAATTATTTATTTTTAAATAATGACAATATGAAAACAAACAATATTTCCGTATTTTATTTGCGTGCCATTAAAATAAACAGACTATTTTAGAGAGTATTTTTTAGTTTTCCTAGATTTTCTTCTTAGCATGATATCTTAAATAAGACGACTAGCTGCATCAGGTGTAATATCAATCGAAGGTTAACAACGCCTGGACGACCTCTGTTGGCCGATTTATTTGATGCGGAGAGAATCCCCTTTACACTTAAAACGATTTTTTACCGTTGTTACACGGCTAAATACCATGTTTGCATAAAATAAGATGTGAGGTATCACGAGACGTCTTTCCAAGAACTTCACAGCGGGGTAAATGGAGTACTGTTAAAGAAATTTGCCGAATCCTTGAGTTACGCGGCTAATTGATGCCTCGCTTGCAGGAACATACGCGAAGCACATTATGCAGCAGTCGAGGGTTCGCGTTCGCTCCAAGCGACCTCGCTGGTAATTTTCCACCTCTCGAAAGCATTACCCTACCGCAACGCAACACCCGGTAGTTCACTGTTACTCGCTACAATTATACATCTACAACACTCGATGATCTTGGAGGACAAAGCAATTATAACATTACTGATGTGCATGTAGTTACATGTGATGGCCACACAAATTAGATTTTTCTGGAAGCAGTTTTTCTTGAAAATGTATTTACTTTAAGCATCGGTTACTGTGTAAGAAGTTCTTTTTACAAAAACCCCAGAGAAAGAGTAATTTTTGAATCCTGCAATATTCTGCTATATAACTTAGACAAGGGTTTAAACTGGTACAGAGTAAGCTAGTTGAACAGTTCTGATACGCATTTCAATGACTGATGCGAAGTTGCTATTGAAATGATTTATGAATCGATCAGCTTAATAATGACGGCGATGCGTTCACCGACCGAGCAAATGGTTCTCAGGGTGACATTACGATACCTTTCTTCACTAGTCGACGGGATGTATGAATCTGCGAATGCGAGATGTGTCAAATGCACCAAAAGCCGTATAAACACGGTGTTGACGTGGACGAACGGAGACCGGGCTGAAACGAGGTCAACCTTGTAGCTATCGCGACGGCGACGCGGAAAGTGGGCCAAACAGCATTACATCTTTTGCGCAACCCAGTCGCAGCCGCTGTGATTCAATTAAACGCGACTTAGCGGCCATTTGTTTACTGCCAAGGGGAATGGAGTCATCAAATACCGGTTTGCAAAATGAGGATTACAGACTGTAGACCAGACCCGAGTGACTAGCGACTCTTGGGACTACGACGCGCGACGGCGCGCACATGCCACTATGGCTACCGGTCACACCGTGACTGTTGAAGAGAACTTAACTTTGCTGTAGAGAAAGGTTTGCATCCACGATCGCTGATCCTGTAGGACACAACCGAAAGAGTTAAATTAACAGGTAGTTTGTCTTTACATATTGTTTATGTTCCAACGAACGATTACATAAGATGATAGTAGTGTGGTTTACTAAATTATTACTAAATTAGTCAGGCCACGATAGAGTGGGGTAGATTAGTCAGACAAATGGAGAATGGGGTAGATCGGTCAGGCAAAGGGAGAGGGTAGATCAGTCAGGCAAATGGAGAATGGGGCAGACCAGTCAGGCAAATGGAGAGTGGGGTAGATCAGTCAGGCAAATGGAAAACGAGATAGAGCAGTCAGACCAGTTAGGTGAGGAAAGAGTGGGATATATCAGTCAGGCAAATGGAGAACGGAGTAGACCAGTTAGGCGAAGGAAGAGTGGGATAGATCAGTCAGGCAAATGGAGAGTGGGGTAGACCAGTTAGCTCAAAAGCAGAATATTTCGATTATTTCTGCAGCGGAAAGTGTAAAATCCAAAAAACTTCTGCAAGCAAAACCCGTTGTATAGGAGTCTAAATAATTTGAAAGATCCCGGTAGTTGTGTAACGGTTTAATAAAGAATATAAAAATATAAAATAATTAGTTTTCATAAAAAGCAAAATTACATTAATAAATGGCAATTAAATAAAAAATAAATGTAGATACAAATTTTAATATAAGTTCATTTTGCACAGTCTAACTGAAAATTATTTTCATTGCAACACTCGTGATAATAAACTTTAGTCGCAACGAAATACAACGTTAGTAGTATAGTATAATTGACTATAGTTTATTAGTGACGACTAGATCAGTAAATGAACACCGCAACCCAAAATAGTTAACAAGCTCTCCTAAAGTAAATTCTATTTACTGACAACGAGATACATAATGTTGAGCATTACAACCATTATATTTATTTTAGCAGAGCTCTTAAAACTGAAAGCAATTGGTATTTCAGGAGAAGTGTAGTTTTAAGTTTTAAGATAGGTAATTAACAGCCTAATTCACAACGAACAAAAACCAAACAAATGCTCGTGATTTATTAAAACTGCATTTATCATATGCATGTATTTTTATCATATGATCGAATATGTTCTCATTGATTTATTTAATTGGTACGTAATTTAAACAAATGGTAATTAATTATGTTTGTAGAACTGAATATTAAGTTTAAGCTCGTACATAGGTAATTGTGTATTTCTTTTTCCACCAACCAAAGTGTATCTTACTCTCAATATTTCTTAATAATAATGTCAACGTAATATTGTACGAATGCTTCACTACACATTTTTAACTACCAACCTCCCAATAGAACAGACGACTCAATTAAACGTAAGGTACCGTAGTGACATTTACAAAAAATTGCGAGACTTTTTCCGAAATACATTCTAAATTATTTAACTTAATTTAGAATAGCCTAACTATATTTCATTTTGGGGTAAAGTTGATTTTCTTTTGATTTCAAATGCACCGTGTCGGCAATGAGTGGTCCCGAAGTTTGAGGCTGGCGGCGAGCCCTTGACCCACTCGGCGATCCCTTCCCTTCCCTTCCCATGCATCACCTTCAAAAATCAAAGCGGAGCGGAGTGGGATGCCAATGCGCTCCACGTGTGAGTTCCCATGATCCGAAATCCGAACCCGTTAGTGTTTTATGATAATTAGAATTAACACAGTGGGAACTTGCTTGTATAGCCCCTTACAAGCCCCTTACCCTTTGAAATTTGGTATCAGGATTCTCAACAAACCAGCAATATAAAGTACAAGTTCGTTGTTATACTGGAATAACATTAAATTCCATAAAATATTTTAACTAGTTATAAACTAGGATTATATTAAAATGTAAATTTTGTAATATGACACTCAATTTATTCTTGGATTTTATAAAACCCGAAACAATATTCGTTCGTACAGTGGCAAATTAGTTTTTAATCTTAAAAGAACTTGATACGCGATTTACAACTAAATGTGTAAAACATTTAAAACGCGAAATCATTTAATGGCACTGAGGTACACCCTTACTCGTCCACAAGTCATTATAAATAAACTTCACTAAAAATGGGAGTTCAGACTCGTTTCCTTAATTCGGAATGAAATTAGGTAAATTTCACATAAGATCTGCAGAATATAGGTCCTCCTATTGTTTGTGATTTGTATAATTTATGATTTTGTTTGTGTTTAGTAATCAATTTGTGCAGTTTATAACACAATGTACATACGCTATCAATTCAATATGAATTTAAAATTTAAATGAAGGTAGTTCAGATTTATATATGTAGGGGGAATGGCCGATACTGGGGCAGTAAAGTTTGAGGTCAAACCCTCCTCCCCCCTCCACCAACCCATCCACCCTCCCAAGACTTTTTTTCGTCGTCTTAGACTATGGTGACATTATCCTCCCCCATCCGAAATTTTGTTTCGCCGCCTTAGGCTATGGTGACATTGCCCCCCCCCCCGATATTATTTTTCGTCGCCTTAGGCTATGGTGACATTATCCCCCCTCCCCCCCGACTCCCCAAATTCTATTTTTCGCCGCATTAGGCTACGGTGACATCATCCTCCCCATTATGTCATCCCCCCCGTCGATAAAAAATTTCCCTGTTCGGGCGCCAATGTGTCGTAACTTGTTTACCTGTTTACTATCGTCTACAACACGACAACTTGTTTTCCATGGAAATCCCCAAGTTAATCCGAGAGTTGTTTACCGCCTTCACCCGCTTAGGGCGCTTCTCCACCGATGCCTACTATATTCCGCTGTTCTTCATGGATGTCATTAGTTTCTTTGTGAATGTTCTACCGAGTGGAAGTCCTTTAGTGCGCTCTTCGTCAGTGATTTCTTACTTTCTGATTTGATATTCTACAATATTTAAACGCTAGTAGAAATGTTTTATTGAAAAAAGCTTTAAGCGTTCATTCTTATACTTGTTAACTTTTTCTATTTTGCTATGAACTAATTTAATAAACAAAAACAAATCTGTGTATCAGTGATGGACGTTTCATGGTTCTGACTCTTGTCATATTGCCTAGGCTAACACTGAACCCGTCAAGTATGTTTAATTACCCTGTGTTATGTCAACGGTGAAGTGTTTTTGTTTCAATAAATCCGCGTATTGCAATAAAGAGACTTAATTATTTCTTCTTTGAGTATCTAAAATATCTAAATGTAACTAAAATTCTAGTCTATTACTGAACGCATTAAGTATGTTACATTCCCCTGTATTATGTCAACTGTGAAGTGTTTTAGTTGCGATGAATCATTGTTTGTAAATGAAAGAGACTTAGTGTATCCGTTGTTGTAGATGAACAATCAACATGTGTGCGAGGTCAGTGGTACACGCTTCACACGAAACAACAACCTGCGCCGACACGTCACGGTTCATAGACAACAACAGCCCATGGAGGAATCACAACCACAACGAGGTTAGTAACGATACTTTATCGAAGTACTGAATTTGTTAGCGCCTTAGGCTACGGTGACATCGCTCCCACCCGACTCCACCAAATTCTATTTTTCGCCGCCTTAGGCTACGGTGACATCATCCTCCCCATGACGTCATCCCCCTCCTCGGGCAGAGCTACGGTGACGTAACCCCATGTAGTTTGTCTTCAGGGCTTGGTCTTTTGCTATTGTAAATTCTGCAAATGTCCGTTTTATTAGTCGACTAATCGCCATTATGTTTTTGTAGACCAAGTCCATCCCTGTCGATTGTGTGCGGCTGTCTTCGCGAGTCTAGAGGACATACGCCGCCATATGCAGGCGAGTCACGCTGTGAGCCCCGCAGCCTCCAGCTCTGGCCAAGTGAACGCTGAGTGCAGCCAATGCGGCCAACGCTTCCTACGAGGCGCAGACCTGCGACGACACGTCTGGACTGTCCATGCAGCTATGTTACGCTGTGAAGAGTGCGGTGCCACCTTCCACAGAGAGGACACCTTGCAAAGCACATCGGTCGACTCCACGGTGAAGACGGTGGACTCAGGTTCCGCTGCGCCTACTGCGACAAGGGGTTTCGCCACCGCTACAACCGGGACCAACACCAGACTCACCGTTGTCCGTGAGGAACCTGGTCCATGATCTGCCAGGACCCAACACCGAGCCGCAGCCAGGGCCTAGCACGGAGCCACAACCTGAGCCGCAGTCTGAGCCACAGCCGGGACCTAGCACCAAGCCGATGGTGGGTGCCGGCCTCCTCACGTTCCAACTCGTACATCGAGCCTTACGAACACGCCTCCTCACCTACCGCCTGTCTCGACCAATGGACATCTTGTTGACTGTCGATGAGGTCTTCTTGTTCCAGGAGGTTTTCGACCTGTTGACCGATGTTAGGAATAGGCATCCCAGCATCAAGGTGAACATGATCCTGGAGTGTAAGTTTACCAACATCCATGGGGTTACTTGTATGCGATCGTTCAATACCATTAACGTCCCGTTGACCGAGGCATCTGACTTGCAGGATTTCCTGTCAACGACGTTCAGCGTGATTATTAACAAGCAGGAGCAGTGCGAGTTCGTAGGCAGCGGTTGGACTATCTCCGCATACGCGGTCTGGAGATTGGTGTGAACGAGTTCACGCCGTTGGGAGGCAATTCACTTGCCAAAGGCCATTACTGATACGCACGCTGTTGTCAATGTGCAGAGCGCTGATGACATGTGCTGTGAGGTCCCTCAAAGAAAGTGTATTTTGCGGAACTTTCACCTCTGCAGCGGAACCATCACCTCTGCAGCGGAACCTTCACCTCTGCAGCGGAACCTTCACATATGCAGCGGAACCTTCACCTATGCAGCGGAACCTTCACCTATGCAGCGGAACCTTCACCTCTACAGCGGAACGTCTCCCAAAAGCCACTGACACGGACATAACCTCAAACATCAGGCAAGAAGTGTTACCCCAAGTTGGAGATACGGGAGATGTCGCCTACTCCACCGCTTGCTGACTACTGGCAGAAAATGGGGTTCTGCGCATGCGCAAGCGGGAGTTAACAAAACTCGGGCAGCGCAGCCCCAGCATTCAGTCGCTCGGCCACCATTGCCCGGATCAGAGCGTCTGGACCAGTAGTCAGTCGATCCCGCACCGTCGTCCGGATCGGATCGCCTCTCCCAGCTCTGGTACGTATCCTGCAAACCTGCTAGAGCAATCTAAGCATTTCGCTCCGCCGTCCCGCTAGAGCAATCCTAGCACCCCGCTCTCCTGCTAGAGCAATCTAAGCATTTCGCTCCGCCGTCCCGCTAGAGCAATCCTAGCACCCCGCTCTCCTGCTAGAGCAATCTAAGCATTTCACTCCGCTCTCCCGCTAGAGAAATCCAAGCGTTCCGTCGTCCTGCTAGAGGAATCCTAGCCTTCCGCTCCACTCTTCTGCTAGAGGGATCCTAGCGTTCACCCGTCCTGCTAGAGGAATCCTAGCATTTAGCTCCACCGACCCGCTAGAGCAAGCCTAGCTTTCCGCTCTCCCGCTAGAGAGATAGAAGTGTTCCGCCGTCCTGCTAGAGGAATTCTAGCATTTCGATCTGCTCTCCCGCTAGAGAGATCCAAGCAATCCGCCGTCCTGCTAGAGGAATCCTAGCCTTCCGCTCCGCTCTCCTGCTAGAAAGATCCTAGCATTTCGCTCCACCGTCCCGCTAGAGCAATCCTAGCGCTCCGCTCCCCTGCTAGAGATCCTAGCATTTCGTTCCGCCGTCCCGCTAGAGCAATCCTAGTGCTCCGCTCTCCTGCTAGAGATATCCTAGCATTCCGCTCCGATCTCCCGCTAGGGATCCAAGAGTTCCGCCGTCCTGCTAGAGGAGATCCTAACATTTTGCTCCGTTCTCCCACTAGAGAGGTCTCAGGGTTCCGCTCTCCTGCTAGAGAGATCCTAGCCCTCCGCTCTCCTGCTAGAGAGATCCAAGCGTGCCGCCGTCCTGCTAGAGGAATCCTAGCCTTCTGCTTCTCTGCTAGAGTGATCTGTAGCATCGTACCTAATCCTGCTAGTGCACACCAAGCAGTTCCCAAGTGGCTAGGATAAAAACGTAAGGTCGCCTACGTATCTCGTAAGGTCGGCCACTGTGAGATCCCTTGATGGGTTCTTTTACGGTTCTGAGCCACTATCCTTTATCCTCTCCACTCCCCCAACTTCGACCCCTGGAACACTCCGCGGCCCGACTGCTGTTGGCGGTAGTAAGCCAGATAGGGATCGTTTGGATTCATTGCTGTCTACGTAAATGAAGCTTCATGCACGTAGTCCCAAAGTGGAAAGGCAGGTGTTGTCCGGTGCTGTTCCTCAAATCAATTTCCACGCTCTCGAACGAGCTCTTCATCAACGGAACGTAGTGAGGATCGCTGAAATGCACAGTGTTATTTGCACCGTACGTGTAGTTTTTGGCGTCTATGTTTACGATCTTTGAGGCTCGACTAGATCGCAATATACGTACATGTACGACGGGATTCCCGCGAGCAAGTTAGGCGGTCTTATAGCTTTTCTGTGTTTTATAAAATCCACATTGTGGACATCATATCCCATCTGCAATGCTAGAGTGGGGCTCAGTTCTATTTGTTTTATAGTCTCAGCCAATGAGGTCAACTCGACCTTCCCCGTCTCCTTGTTGTGCTCAAACTCGCATTGGTACAATTTTAATTTTGCATTGGCACTGAGCGTCTTCAGGAATTAATCGATATCTTTATAGTTTCCAGACTCCACTTTTACCAAGATGAGTACCGATTTGTCTTCGGGATTTTTTGATTAAATTAATATGTGAGCATCTTCGCCCACAATCAGAAACGAGCATGGATAATGCGCTTCTACTAGGGCGATTTCCCATTCGTCACCGCTCAATTTTATAAATGTTGGAAGATGAGTGGTGTAATTAGCCACGGTGTTGTTCGGATAATACTTCATAGAACTGTTGCTGGGTAGCGTCAGGTAAAATCGAAAGTGTCTCGTCATAGTAGATGTTGTACTTCGGATGCAGGTACCCACGAGTTGAATTCGTCTCCGTAACCGACCCACTTGACTAGGTTTCGCTTACTGCGGCCTCGCCCCTTAGTCTCCAGTATTTTATCTACTTCGTACAGGCGGTCCGGGGTGGTTCACTTTTTTCATTTTGTGCTCGTAGAAACGACTTTCCAACAGTGTTCCGTTCAGATCGCGTAACACGTACAACGGCAGGGAATGCGATCCGTATACGCAGTCCACCACAAACAACTCTTTACTCCAATTGGTCTCATAACCTTTGGTAAATGTATCTTTCTCCTTGGCTATTCTCACCGTATCACCCGACTTGAACTTGGGCTTGCGGCGGCGAAGCGGGCCTCCGTACATGTGCCGCCAAACCCTGAACCTGCTTAGCTAAAATAGAGAGGAAATTTCAAACAATAAAATGTAGAGACAGAACACAATTTAAAAATATTATCGTTTTAAAATTCAGTCACAATTCCCAGTGATTGCAGCTTATTGGCGTTGCGGGTTTGAGTATTGAGTTTAAAGGGTAATAGAATTGCGGTATCCAGAACAGCACGCCTCTACTGTAGACTGTAGACTGTAAACTGTTGACTGTAGACTGCTCGCGCTTCCCGGCGTCGCGTCGCTACGACAATTTATCATTTTCCTCAAATATAGTATAAAGAAACACTTGAGATAACAAATTATAATCTTTATATATTATTTCACAATGGTATTAAGTTTTGTCGGTATAGGTCATATCTCCCTTAATATTTCATCAAAACCAATAATTGAGCCATTATTTTCATACTGCCTTCACCGCTATATATGAAAAAAAGCAAATAGTAAATAACCACTAACATTATAATTTAACAGACAGTTCTCACTTATTTACTTGTCAACGTACTGTCATCTTACAACGAAAGTTCAAATAACTCAAAAAAGTGTTTCAATACGCAAGCTCAAGGGCAAATTTAGTATATAAAATTAGTACCATCAATACAAGTCGGTTGGAAAAAGTACCACCAACAAAAAGTCCCTTAACTGTTTCGCCGCAAACAGATTTCAAACATGTTAATGGCAAACAAGTTAGTGGTGGGTGGTTCTTAGTTTTCAACCACTCTGTATTTAATTCATGCAGTTCGTATTTTTTGTTCGCACTAATTGTTTTTACTTAATCTAATTACTTAATCCACGAACTCAGAGGGAGAAGAAACTCTGGAACATTAAATGTTTAGAGTGGCATTAAATATACAAAACCAACTGATTTTCCCGTTTTATCACGCTTTTAGTAATTTGGATGTTATCAATATTTTTTCTTAACTCCTACTCTCCACATTAAAAACTCCAATATAATAACTAGTAACTAAGAAATAAATGTATGGTAAAAAACGAGGAAAGAAGAGTCATAACTGTACAGTATACAGCAGAGTAAACGCTATATTACCAAACAAAGTTAGTTTCGTAATAATGCTCGGTTATGAAACTACCGAAATAAAACATTTGCAGCAAAAATAACAATGGAAACCGTACAAAGGCAGGAGATAAAGCAGTTGATAATAATGGGTTATTGTTTATCACGGTCTATCAGCCTTGCGGAAACTTTGAAAGGACATAATCTCCCCATCTTTTTGTTAACTTTCAAAAATGTTTAAAACCTCTACCCTTATAATGGGATGATAAACTTAACTCCACGCTATAAACATTTCGCGCTTATAAATTTAAAATTTATTGCTTAGGTTAAAATTTTAGTGCACTATTGCTTTACAACCATATTCACTTTTCTTCGTTCAATTCAAATGCGTATGTTAACCCATCTGCAACTGCAATGATAGCCTTCGTTTAGTTGTTGCATTACACGTTAGATTTATCTCTCCCAGATTTACAAGAGTATATTTTTATGTGAACAATTTGGGTCTGAGGCGTTACCCAGGGAGCATGTGGAAAAATGGGAAAATGTGAATGAAGGCGAACAACCCCCCCCCCATCACATCTTGGTCACCAGTAGTTGGTATGAATTTTCCTATGAAGGAATGCACAGTACAAAGAGATTTCACACCGACGCGCGACAGCTTGGGTAGATGCAACTTTGGGAATTTTAAGTGGAAACAAGTCTTTGCCTATTCTAACATAATTCAAGCGCTGACCACCACAATATGAACCAGGCAGTTAATCACTGCCCTTTGCGTGCTTTCTCTGTAGGGTTAGCGGGTATTCTCAGTACCTCAGTGTCGCTGTCAGTGGAGCGGCTCAGGGGCTTTACATAGCGTCTCTGTAATGATATTTCTTTCCAATTACCGCAGACAAAACAATTTGCCATCGAGTCATGTACTAGAGGACGATTTTATAAATAGGTTCGATCTAGTTCCAGCCAATAAGCCAGGAGATAAAAAATAATATAATCCTTAATCACATTTTTTCTTTAACTATTATTGTTTCCTTTTAATTTTGCAAAATGGGTTTTGATTTAAAAATGTACAATGTCAATTTAAGAGATCCCCCATTTTTCAGAGTGATGGGCGCTATTCGTTAGGGAAAGTGCATTGTTTTTCTCTCTTAGGAAGAGAGAGACGACCTTCTTCAATTTGTATAGTGTACTCCAGAATTATTCCGATAGTACAGGACTTTATTAACCGAAGTCGTTGCTAAAATATTTACTCTAATATCATTCTAAAATTTATTTTATGTAACACAATTTTTTTAACAAATGTGTCTACAAGATGTTTACTGCGTTAGCTTCTGATTGCATAACGCTTCAGTTAAAAAATAATACTAGTTCTAAATTAGTATTTATTAAAATACGACGTTTTAATTTGTTTCATATTATTCTTGTAGTTGATTAAATAACGATATTACAAACTTTTTCTATAAAAACAATGTTGAAGTCTGGACACTTGGGAAAATTTTAATTAAATCCAATTTGTGTCGCATTATTTATTAATAGAATCTCTAGCCAATCATTTATATCTAAAGTGTCCTCACTTCGCTTTAATTTCAACGAATAAATAGGGTAGGTAGTTTATGTTCAGTTTTTGGTGGTTTTTACCAATCTATGTTTGATTTAAATTTCAAATAACTGCCATTCCCAAGCCTTAGTCTTCTCATTTTTTTATACCAGTGTCAGTGTCTTATTATTAGTTATTCATTACTGTAACGTTAGCGTCTACTGATTATTCATTATTGTATTGCCAGGGTCACGTCACGTACATGCATGACATTATCTTATCATGGTTCAATACCGAATTTCAGTGTCTTATTACCGTAATGGCAGTATGTTGTCATTTTTACGTCTCGTAACGTCACTGCATTTTCATTGGCCATTACTATAAAACAGTATCTTATCGTTGCGCATTACCGTGATATCAGTATCTTCTCAATATCCATCACCATAATGTCAATGTCCTATTACCCTCTCATTACCGTAATATACATGATATATTTTCCCTTAAAACAATGTTGTCTCTGTAAATATTGAACCATACCCTGTCGGGGTTTACTACGGCAGTTACATTATTGACGTAGAACAGAAATTAAGGCCAAAGATCCTGCTTCCTTACTCGCCCAAGTTGTTTGTCTCCCATAATGATTGCATTTACGCTCCTAAACCGACCTAAAAGCATCTTAAAAGTAATGCAACTAACAGTCCGACGAATTTGAAAAAAAAGATTTTTCACCTCCAAAGTAAATTTAATATAAATAAAATGGTTTAATCAGAAATCAATATTAACGTACAGATTTATAAAGACGAATTTACATAAGAGAACTTAAATTTGGTTTGTTGAATAGGGATATAATAACGTACATCATCTTGGTCCTTGTATATGTGTATCATGTAACCTTCGATAAAAGAAATATCTCCAAGATAAATTCCATGTAATATCGCCATAACATGTTAAATAAATAAACCAAAAGACACCAATACGGTTGGCTAGTAAACACAATGGTTGACTTTTTACCGTTTTAGGTTGACTTTTTTAAGAATTTTGTTGTATTGAGAACTCGCGTATAAGCTGTGCAATACTATGCGAAAAACGGTTACGAGAATCACAGAATACGGACAAGAAATTACATTAGACTACTATTGTAAGATTTTAAATTATCATAGATTTGTTTTAAAATGTTAAGTTGTTTTATCCGTTTCGTTAACAGGACGGATTCACAATTTCTAAAAGTACAATGAAAGGGCCGGTTAGTAAGGGCGATGAATGAAATTGTTTTGCCAATTTAATTCTTTATGCATCTATTTGTAAACAACTTATTCTCTAGGACTAAAGGCGGTCCCACACTTCTCACGAACAGGCCTGAACATTCAGCCGAACATTCTCCCGAATTTTCACTGAACATTCCGTCCCGTATGTTCCAGTATGTATTCAAAAGTTCGTGCAGCTCCCACACTTCTCGCGAATACTCCGAACTTTTGGAGTTCGGCCGAATGTTCGGGCGGGTTCGCAAGAAGTGTGGGACCGCCTTAACAATTTAGCCTATCCAGTTTATTCATACACACATCCACATTATTCTTTCATCATGTTTATTAATGTAACAAACCATCACAAAAACCCTCAGTTTCAACAAATATATGAACTGACACTGTTTTTATTTATATTATTCATTATTAATTTACCAACCGGTTAGGGCCTTTTAGTAGATGGAACATTTGTTCAACTACATTGTTATATTTTAACTAATTACATCCATCTTAACCAACCTGCAAAATCAACAATTCTAATGATTTTCTCGAAAGAATAATTTATTTGCAAAGCAATATACTATTTATTACTATGAATTACATGTGCAAAGAATAAATAAAATAATAGCTCTAAAATGTTTGTTTAAAAGATACAACAGTTTTATTGATGCGTATCTTTATATAAGATATGCATAAAGTGTCTGCTAAATATATAGGCATCAAGTCATGATTATTTGGTCCTGCATAAACTTAAACTACGTTTACAAAATACAACAAATCAACTACAAAAAGAACTTGAATGGATACAATTATTCTTTTTGGCAAATGTTTTCCAAAAAAAATTTTGGGCTCTATTATAAAAACATTTTTCACTTCTTGATAGCAACCTCCCATTTTCGGGGATATTCTATACCCTAAACCAGTTCGGAAATACCTGCTCACAATTTACGAGTTTTAATGATCCCCAGTCTATTCCAAGAGTTCTATTTAACACATTGTTATTATGTGACGTGATCATGTTAGTTTGAACAATACAATGGCATGATAAAATAAACCTGTAATGCAATTTATGAAGGTGTCAATATGCGTACATATAGAAGTCCCGTACCCGTACAAAACCTAGTGGTGAAACTAGTAATGAACTATGTTTTTCATCATACTGCAAACAATATTAAGATAACGATTTCACAAAAAATAAATTTTGTTTACCATCAAAAGTATGCTTCCATCTTTATCTTGCTACTAAAAAGAACAAATTTCATCTGAACGCATGTATTGAAAACAGCTGCTTTTGAAGTAGAATGACGAAAACATTATTTCATGCCACTTTTTGGTCGAGGTCATCAGCTGTCACTTCCAAATATTAATTGAACGAACTATTTGAAAATTGAGGATAACTGATAAAAACAACAAATACTATCAATTGTAAATAATCGATAAACAACTCTGTTACTCTAGTTAGCTGTTGTATTCCGAAGTGTCGATCTGGCAATTATTAGTTATCACTGACCCAAGTAACAGCTGTAACAGCTGCAAACTTGTGTAACAGCTATTGACAGAAATATGATATTGTTTATCTGCGAACATTACGCAGTGTTTTTTTTAATATAAGCTTAATAATGTTAACTGTGTGTTTGCGTGTGCGAGTGATAACAGTATCAGCTGGCCTCTCTAATATATCAATTGAAAGTATTTTGCTTAATCTAGTTTATGAGTAAATCTTGTTTTTGATCGTATCCTCTATTAAATGGTAAACGTTATATTAGTCTTTTTTAAATATTATCATCGATATTTTTGTTGATGTAAAGTTAATTACAATCTGGCATTGTTACTCCTTTTATATTTTATTTGTTGTATTGATCAAACATCACGGGGAGCAGCTTTACATGCTGAGCTGGACTTAAGTATTATTTTGTTTTTCATTAGCTTTATTTTAGTTTTACTGACCACACAACTGGTTAAAGTGGTCAGTTTATTTCCAACTTCTCCACTGTACTTGTTTTGTATTGTTCTTTAAGAAAATAAAATCATTTATCATTTATAATTTATCATATACAACTTTTTTAAACCGATGATGCCAATTAAAGGAAACGATAAACTTATATTTTGGTTTAAAATCGATGTATACAGTACAGCAAGCGTGACGGGTTAAAAACTTGGGTAGAAATTTCACAAAATCCGTTTTTGCTCAAACATGACAACCATTGAACACTTTTTGACACCATATGATAAATCGATGTATGGGAGCATTAAAACTAAAAATCAAGATTCGATTATTTTATTCCTACTCAATTTGTCAAATTTGGAAAACCTTCTATAATCCGATGATTAATTCATGTGTGGTTTAAGGTCAAATCTGTTTTCCCCGCTACCTTCCACGTTTTTCTACTCGCCACAACGTAAAGCTGATTGATATTAATTTTACATTAGTTACTTTTGTATTTTACATTGACGCGCATTGAGAATTAAGGAAGGTAAGTAGGTGCTAAGTACCTAGTGGGAATTAGAGTTTAAACCCAACCGAATCAGAGGAATTATGAGGTTCGCCCATGTTTACTATAGATTAATAAAACCATTATCAACCGTAATTGAATAAACGTTGAGTTTCATCACAAAGGCTATTACCAGTAAAACTGCTTGATAAATAATCTGTACAATTTATATAACAGGGTGTAATACCATTAACGCACTCGAACTGAACACATAACAGCTAAACTATAAACCAATAGAACCTCTTGTAATCAATAACATTCAATGATATTATTGTCCAGCGACCAAACGCGCTCTAAGGAACGCTAGGGTGAGTTGCATTGTGTTTGTAGGTTTGGATTAGTTTTCAAACCTTCTAATTCAAACATGTGGATATATGGTGTAATATGAAATTCTGATCGTACTGTTTATACCACTGACTATATACTAACAACACCATTCAGAGATTTCCCTGAAAATGTTAATACTGAGCGTGTCAGTCAGTGATATTACCTAAGCGTATTATTCAGGTACTTTAAGGGAAAAAGCTCCAGGTAATTTGTTTTATTTATTTTTTATTGTTGAAGTTGAAATGTTGAAATGTTAAAATCCTACAAGTTCACAGAAATAGAACTACTATCAACCGAGTCCATTTAAATTTCATAATTAGGATTCGGAGTCACATTTTTATGTCATCAAATATAGTATGCTGTTATTTTTTAAACATGGATTTGCTGTAGCCTACGTACTGACACCGGTTTGACTTATTCCACAGATTTAGCAGTAGTCAGTCAACAGCAAGGTGGGGTAAGTTAGTCTGTAACCAGTATGTTGCCTTTAATTAAGGTAGCTAATATCTGGGCACACATGGGCCTCTTCGCGTTCTAGGAAACCATTGGGGCTTCCAATTATTTCATTTTGGTCTTATGGACATTAAATTTGTTTTACTGAGTTCCACAGTAAAAGTAAGCTATATGTTTTAAGGTGACTTAAGACCATCGACCAACTGGCTGTCTTATGACTCCAAGATCCCGTGTGAAGAGCAAATTGCCTACTAGTATTCTTTAAAAAATCTGTATATACATGTATGAGTTATACAACAAATATAGGCTGCAAAAAAATAAATAAATAAAATATAATTAGTATTAGATCGAATTTTTGCACACTTGTGTATGTTTTGGATTTAATTAAATTAAAAAGGAAACGGAAAATGTCAGAAGGTAGTTAAATACATAGTTTATAGGTCCTAGTAAATTTCTTGACTCTGAAGCAAAACGCTGCCCAAAGCCCCTCCCCGCTTGAAACGCGTTATGTGATATGCACGAGTCCCCTTGGAAAAAATATAAATATTTAGATCCAACCAACGGTTTATGAAAAAGCAATGTTAAGAATTACTAAACAAGAAATGTTATGAAGGAATAAAAAACATAAGATATGACAAAGTTCCTTACATAATATAAAAATTAAACTCAATATTGACATTAAATGTATATAAAAAATAGTACTATGAACACAATACTTTTGCGTTTAGCGACTTCAACATTGTTTTACAAACTCAAGTGACATCCTTGATAATTCATTAAAAAACATTTTCAAACTTAGCAAAAAAAGATACACTTGTGATACGTATTTTACAGATTAAGGAAGGCAGGAGCAAGTAAGGATTATACCGAACTGGTTTGATCAGCAACACCGATTAAACACATGGATGACCGCCTACACATTGTTGACGAGGAGTGACGTTTCCGCTTGTTTACATTTACATTACTGAGAGAAAACAGATAACGAAGAACGTAAATATTTGCTTCAGTTTAACCTACGCTGGTGGTACGAGATTAGCCAACAAATTCTCATTCCAAAAAAAGCTTACATAAAACCGTTATGAAAAAGGCTTTCGGATGGTCATTGTGGCACTTATATAAAATGACAGTGTTCAGTTCGATTTATTGCTCTCTAAAAAAGAAGAAAAACAGTATTTGGCAGGAAAACGTGTATTTAAATTTAAACCGAATAACTGTTATAGTATAATCGAGAGTGGTTCGAAAGTACTAAATCACCTGGCGCATTAAAAGTGAGGAGAACTGATATAGAAGGACTAGAGATTAACACAATATTCTAAACCCGTATGAATCCAAAATTAAAGTCAAGCTAACAAAGGTAAGCGATCTTTACAACACACTATGCCCATCCGAGTGAGCCGCCCTTAAACGGGGTTTAAAGCAAATTAAGAAATTAAGGGAGCCAGTTTCAAGTATAACTGAGTTCAAATTCGAAACATCAGTGCGGTATGCGTCCATTTAAACTCATTACATGAATTTATGGCGTTAGACGTGGCAACAATACTCTATTTTTTAAGTCGATAAAGTAAAATACCAATGCTGGAAATCTTAAATTGTCTATGAAATAAGTAGCACTTACAATCACCTAAGAGCCGTTTAGTTTCATACTATTTGCCTGAGTCGTGCTTTATAAACGAACACGGAGTGGGTGAACACTACAACGAAAACTGCTCAAACTCTTGGTTTAGTATTAAATTGGTTTCTCTTCCGAGTACCCAGACAATTTTATGTTTGAGATTCCATTTTATTTGTTTTTATTATTATTATTTTATTCTTCTAACGGCAAAAGCCAGTTTACATTATTCAATACAGTGATAATCAAGATGGTCAGAACAAATCAATACATACACAATTTCCTCTTTATTTTCCACCAAACAATTGGCGGCCCCGGCTTTCAAACTTAAGAAGGTGTTTAGCATTGCCAACTTAAGATTGAGAACTGCCCATTAATATTGTACTCTGTATGTAAAGTTTCTTGTAGCTCTGTATTTTATATTTTATTATATTTAATTAGTTTTTTTAGTTTCTGACTTTAGTTATTCTGTATTTCAGTTTTGTACTGAGAAGCGCTCATGAAAAAATACATTTTGATTTTATATTATCATTTGAGTTACGTTTTACCCAGACATACTCACAGAAAAGATCAAAAATATTTGTTCAAACCTTGCATTTCATGCGTATGAACGAAGATGCGAAAGTCAAAAGACATAATAAAGTAAAGGTTTGGTTTATCTAGTAAATTGTCAGTGGGACTATAAAATACGTTTTTAAGTTTTAACTTGTATTAGGGTTATACGCGTTAAAAAACGAACAAATCTGTAAATCAAGAAACCTTACAATACTTCAAAATAGTTTTACTATTATACCGTAATTCATATACAAGACGGAAACATATACTGTAACTACTTGTTTCGGGAACTTCCAGTAGCCAATATGATGTAAATAGGGACGTCATTCTCTCATCGGGCCCGGTGTGACCAGTCAGAATCAATTGTCTTTTGCCATATTATATGTATGTTTAACGTATTGTATATGAATACAGAAAAGAGTAAGTATATTTTTAAGGGCTTCAGCCTTTTTTTTTATTTTAATCCCGTAATCATAACAACTATTATCATGCTAATAAAGTTATTTAACAGATCAGTTTTTACATTATTGATGCGTTTCAAATATAGCACGCTTTAAAAACGTATAATTTATAGTCTTAAAACGTATAATTTACATAGTCTCGCTAGAGTGATATTTGTGGTGCTAAAAAAATAAATGCATAGTGTGTATAAGGCATTGCTGTAAGGCAGTCCAGTAACGTCGGATCCCGTATGAGGGCATCTGCACGCTTTGATTCTTATGAGGTTTAGGTGGAATTGTCCAGTCGCTGTTGGCCCCGGGCGGCATGTGGCCATGATTGCCCCGTGGCCAACGGCCAGATCGCCGCACAGCTGGCGCGGTCGTCCTTGACTCACTGCTGCCCACCGGCCACTATAAATACACGGCTTACCTTTCTTATCTCCGTGTATTACACCCTTTTAGGGGCATGACAAACGATTTAATTAGTTTTATTTTCTTTAGAACAAAAAATTGCCTTTCATTTCGAATAAACGAGTGAGTATGAGAATGTACAATAACAAAACCCGTTTAAACAATTAAAAGTACAAAAATCAATTTTTAATCTCCCGCCGAACTAATTTAATAAAGCTGATTCTAGGTTAAATTAAGGGCAAAATAACTACCGCTTTTGTTGCTAATGTCATGTCAGAAACACAATTAAACGTTAAACATGCTCGCAACACGAACAAAGGATGACCGAACTTGTTATTTTCACAACTGTCCATCTACCTTGTTACGGGTTCAACAAAACTCCGCATTTAATTTAATTCTGTTACCACAATATATGAAGCCGGCTTTTTCACCTGGGGCCTTTTGCATACCTTTTCAGCCACAATTTAAACAGTTTTAATTAGCTAGAATATATTGCTGTTACTGCTCCTTTTAAACCATGAAGGTCACGTGGTGGTGGTTTACGTTGGAAACTGTGTCCAAGGTGTCCCTGTTTACTGTGCTCCGGTATCTCAGAAACGACCAGATTCAAGGAAACTTTAAATGGGGGACTTTACCTGCTTTTCAGTGACCATTAACATTATGAATTTGTTGCTTTAAAATTTGCCGCCATTTTCCAATGTGGCGGCCAACCTTAGCACATCTTTTAGAACTCCCTGATTTTCTTCGATTTTCCAATAGAACGCCAACATTTAAGAGTTTTTTATTCTTGATAAAATTGTTTTAAACTTAATCGTTTAGGAACGCTAACATAAAAATACTCAGAAAACACCGTGGTCTCCGAACGTCTCAGCACCATTGTGTAAGTAATTAGTAGTTAATTATAAACGCGAATGTCGTTACTATTAAGTGAAGTATAAATAACGTATCCCAGATTAATTTTAAAAATTAAGACCTTACATGAATATAAATTTTATTCTTGAATAATGTCATTGGACTTTTAATAAAATTAAGCATTAAAATGGGATTTTCCAAGTTTGTTCATGCCAAATCTCCTTAACCGGACGATGTTTAGTCTCCACTTTGCTAACAAGGATCTGGGCAATCAGGTGCCTATTATACCTTGACCTGTTCAATAATTAAATAAAACAAGTTGTCATGGTTTTTTTTAGTAACTGAGGACTAGTTGTGAGTCGTACATTATATATTGCATTTTTTAAATATTCTCAACTTTTTAAATGTTCTTTCTGAATGCTTATTAGATCTACAAGTATTTTTTATTTATTGTATTTTTCTAAAACAATTATGTATTATTGTTTATCATTTATTGTCTGAAGTGTATGGTTCAGTTTGGTTTCCACAAAAAATAATCATTAATTGAAGAATAAATTTAAGTGACTTATTTATATTTGCCATTTATAAATATTAAAAATTATCTTTTTATGGATTTTTATAGTAAAATTGTTTATGTTTTAAGTTCCCCACATCGTAAATCATAAAAATGTGCTAGTTTTATATTTCCAGTACCTCATCATAAAACATTAATTAGGCAATAATGTTATTTATTATATAAGCTAGCTGCATGTTGTATTTGAAGGTGTTCCAATGAAATTGGAAATTGTCTCTATTTATAGTTTTAAATAAATAAATAAATCTAATACATAACTTATATTAAACTAGTGGCTTGAAGGGGACGTATCCCCTAAACTTCCTTCAATAATACTCTGTCTCATCTGATTTTTATACTCTTTGCTGAGGAAAATAAAACAATATAAGTAAAATAACACATGTCAGTTCGTAAATAAACAAATCAGAAGTTTTTAAATCCCCATGCTTTTCTTATGGGGGACTTTTTACGTTATTTCTTATTTGCTCGTAACTTTTTAGAAATACAGCTATTTTACCCGAGTCCCTAGGACCAATACCTTTAATTTGAGCCGTCTCCCATCATCCTGCGATTTGTCAAATTCCCACAATTTTGACTGAAAAACTTCGCTTACAGAATATGGTGACAAAATGCGAGAGTTAACTGTTCACATTGGCCACAGCGTAGGTTTAACTGCGTTACAACCACCACTATCTACAGTTGTGACGTTCGAGAGGTATTGAATAGTATAAAAGGATCGCATCCATAAGAGCAATCACGTTAAAACGATTCTACGAACTTCAAAACCCGTCAGTTTGTTCATTTAACTGCTTGGCTAATTCACCCTTGTATTATTATCATGTTTTTATTTAGTATTTCAGAAATATCACGTATATATTAGTCTGTTTTGGCGATTTTTCTTAAGATGTATAAATCACTTTTGTTATGTTTATCAGACTGGTGAAGGTGTGAGTTAGAGCAAAGGAAAAATAGTTCACTTAGCTTCGCTAAATATATCAAGCGTGCAATACAAATTTTCCTCTGAATGAATATATGAATGCAAAATGTATTATAATCGCAAAAATAACTGATATAGTTAAACACTCTTAAATTAATTTAAAGTAGAGTGCATTTCGAGCTTTCCACGGATATAACGAATACGCTGGAGATTATAACGGGCATGATGGAGTTTAAGAAAATTATATAGAATTATATGAGATAATAAGATGGATACGGTTAAATAGATGCATATACATTATACCCCCATATACATTATCCTTACATATTCCTATACATATACATATCCTGATATCCTAGGAGATCGATTTCTTATGAACTGAAGAATGATGACTCTTCGTTTATCTTTGAACAGATAACACTTCCAAATGCCAAAAGTTGGGCTCGAGGCATTTTGTAAAATCTATTAACTAACTTAAGGCCACGGATAAAAGAACAGTTAGTTAATTTGAGAAACGACGAATGCTCAATTTCAGTTCCAAATATATTCACTAATTAGCTGAGGTAAATTTCTAATTATTTCAAACTAGGCCTAAGTAGAATCTTGTCACGATAAGCATGCTTGGAACACATGTTTCGGCATAGCGTTACACGCTAGCACTCGTAACTCGTATTAGTTGGAGGAGTTTTGTAGCTAGGAGTGAGGGGCTTAGGCTGTCCCGTATGTATTGTTCTCATACTCGCGTCATGCCACTTATGCTAATGGCTATTTCAATTAAGAGAATTCGCCTAAGGCCACATTACCACAACGAGCGTCGTTAAGTTTATTCAGTTACCGAATACATTCAACTAATTAATTTCCTGCTATTGTAGCCTGTCAGGTGACTTATCATAATAAAACGAATTCCCTGTTTATTGGACGATTGCTCAAAACACTCATAGTAAACCTGAAAACAGTATGATTTATGTGACAATGTCGAACATTTAAAAATACAACATTTTTAAGGTGTAGGTTATCTGCACCATCACTGTTATTTTTTTAAACATATTTTGTGTTTATTTAAGTAACTGGATTTCCAACTTGAATGTGGTATTATGAATAACACCGATATAAATATATGATAAACTACGTTTTTATAATGATACTATTATCAAGGGATATTAAATCCAGCCGATGGTTCAAAGCCAATGAAGAAGTAATATTTATCGAGGTTTCCCCTCTTTCCTATAAACGCATTACCCTCTACTTTATGTGATCGTTCAAAGAGGTACTATAACGCGAAAAAGCACTTAAGCTGATTTGAATGAAGATGATTTACCATCAAAGAGGTTAAGATTTTTGATGGGGTTGATATATTTTCACCAAACTAAATTCAAGGAAATCATTAATGAGTATCTGAACATTCATCCACGTGGGAGAAATCTTTCAATTGCTCTAACCTGGGGATGTAAGATTGAAAAGAAAATAACGACTTCCCCGAAGACAAGTAAGAGGTTTATTATATTCATCTGTTAATAAATAAAAACATTCGATGCAATTTAACGGGATCGTCGATATACTTGATTGCTTGCAGTCAATATTTGCCCGTCCACCCGGCTCTCAACGAGTCCGGAATAAGCTTTTTGTTGACCTGCATAGCCATATTATTCAAAGAATTTATTCATTAGTATGCATTGATCACCCACCCTCTAAATTACATTTTAACACACGAGTAGGCATTGTTCAAACCTGTTTATATTAAATTGTAGTAATTATAAGCTCTTGTTTTCCGTTTTGGAGTTTACATACACACACCTCGGGGGTTTTATTCTTGGAACACTGCAAGTTGATAAAATTAATTAATGTGAGTTGATTACTTAAACATACGTGCATACATTCCCCTGCTAGTTTACGAGTCTCGACGAATAATGCAATGCAGCATGTGCATTTATTCTGTGGAACGATATTAGGTGATTAAACATATAAATATGTGGTGGTTGCTCATAATATCAATAGAGTTTATGTGGTGGTTGCTCATAATATCAATAGAGTTTATGTGGTGGTTGCTCATAATATCAATAGAGTTTCTTCTTATGAGGGAGTTCCAGTCATGAAACATTTTGTGTTTTTACCTGATTCTCCCAAACGACCAACGTTAAATTTCAAATCCCGTCCCCGCTCAATTGATTATTCAAAATTGTTTATTTGTGGGTAATTTTAAAGAGCAAAAAATACATAGCGATTTCAGAGAGAGCAGAATGTTTGTGTAACAAATGATCGTTAGATCAATTTCAATTCAAATGTTAATATTTGATTCGTTCATAGGTTTACTATTTCCGATATAAGAATTCTGCTCACTGAAACAGCCAGGGTTTTTTTTGCTCCTTGAAATGAAACATAAATTAACGATAATACGTTGAAGAGGGGCGGGATTTGATAGTTAACTTTGGCCATATGGGAGAAGCAGGTAAAAACGCGAAGTTTTGGAGCCCCCTCTTAAATGGATTCGTGTTAATGGCTTCCAAAATCGACTGAGGATAAATAATTAAGGATTACTTATATCCTGAAACCGCCGTCAATTTCAATTTTACTTAGTCCGTGATGACTATAGTTTGGACCTCATAGGGTCATTTATAAATCATTATGCAAAACTGCTATAGCTTCATGAACATATGCAACGAATTTCGTACTATAGTTTCTTAGTGTTATCTATAGAACATAGGTTCACAAACATTAAGAAATACAGTGAAATTTAACACGCTTTAACATTTTGGTACAAAACTAATTTGTACAATTTGTAAAGAATACTAGTGGAAAATAAATGTTAATGTGGTGAAATAAATTGTAAAGCGTCTTAAATGTCAACGTGTTCGTCGTAAACTTATTAAACATTATTAATATAGGGACATAAAATGTCCCTACCAGAGTAAAACACGCAACGGTAATAAAATTGCCTGAGCCAATGTTACTCTGGAGCAAGCGTATATATAACTGTTTACCTAGAAGCGATCTGATTTAGAAAATGTAAGCCAGCCAAGCGGAATATGTAGCCAATTTCCTGTCGCAAATTGGCTATTAAAAAGTAAATCAACCACGCATACATGGGCAATAAGACTTTAAACGTATTCGGCACAAACTTAAATCAGACGTTATAACAAAAACAACAGTTTTGAAAACAAGGTAGATAATTCTACCAAAATGTAGTATTAATTTAGTCATAATTTATTTATTTATAAAATGTTACTCTGAAATAACCTATCCAGTCTCAGGTAAATTCTAAGTAACTAAATCGTTATGTTGCTGTGGGATTTTAGTTATATATCTGATAGTGACTAAATTAATTCCTTAAAAGATGAATTACATATTAAATGAAAATTTTTTGAACTATTTTTTTAGAGTAAATATTTTTTAGAAAGGTGTATTTTAGTATTTTGGTAAACTAATATATTTCACTGAAGTGGTGATCGGCCAAAGTTTTGCTGTTTCATTTAGCGAGTGCAATGAATGGTTCCAGTTTAAAAGAGTGAGTTGGAATTGTTACTCGCAAATTTGGTATTGTTACATCTGGATGCGGACTTTCTAGGAGGAATAAGATTCACAAATCTCATTGTTTATATTCATTTTACACTATTACGTCGCATTAATTTAATGTAAATTTTACGTCATTTTACAAACACATATTTTGTAAAATCTTATTCTGTTGGGCGACACATTTTAATTGATGATTAGTATCTATTTGTTGCAATAGAAAATCTTAAATTGCAAACAATGTCATCACAAAGCTATAAAAAAACCAACAAATTACCTTAGTTTAGCGACTATTCAACGAAATATATTTATTAAATAAACGAGTTCGCACGCAGCACGCTGACGTGAGGGAAGTAAATTTCCGCATTAAACCTTTTAAAAAATCTAATAAAGGGTTTAAAACAAAACTGGTAAATTTTTTTGGGAATTGAAAATGTTATTTTTGGCTGTTCTGATGCTCCTAGTTATATTTAAATTCATTATTAGTGTGGCAATGTGGCAATGTACATTGTATGATTAGGAGGAGGTAGTCAGGATAACAACTTCGTATAGGGGTGATATTGTGGGTGATAAAACTATATCAAGATACGAAAACAGCATTTTCCAGCGCAAAATCCCCATAAGACAACGTACTGTGTTAAGACAACTAACGTTGTCTTTAATAACTCGGTAAATACTTGTACTAGAATGATGAAGGAGGGCTTAAAATTGTTGGCATTTTACGTACAATAATTTAATATGCAATAACTTTACATTCGGTGCTTTTCTAACACTTTTTGGGCCCAAAAACTCAAAATTTCAGAAATTAAAATACACAAAAAAGGGGATAGTTGACCGATTGTTTTGCCCAACGAACTTGTCCAACTGTTCACAGTTTACAGAAGGGAAGGTTCCTACCAAATTTCAAGTAAATCGGACAAAAATTGCGACCGTTAGAGTGCGAACACACACACATATGTATTTTTATTTATATATATAAAGTTGTTAGCGACCCCCTAAACTTGTTCAGGGGGTCACGATAGGAACTTCTATGGTGGTCTTGGGTTAAGTTTCACCGTACGAGTCATGCTAATAGTTCACTTTTCCATAGGAAATTCACTAATAAGAACAAACTAGCCGGGGTCCTATTCTCCGCACGGGTTATCTCGTAGGAATAGAGCAAGATGTTACAATATTATAAGCTAACTAGCTAAATGAAATAACTCCATAAGATAAAAATTGGAATTTTGAAATCCAGTGGGAGGAACCCAGAAGATGGGATTTTTTCAAATCCACAAAAGGAGCTTTTGTTTGAAACCAAACATATATACAAAATAATAGTTTAAGAGACCAAACAACATTGAACAAAAATGAAGAATTTTTTTTAAAAATATAGATTATGATTTCTACAATTTATCCAGATTACTTTTTTAACCTGTGTTTAGTTCACAGAGACTCAATAGTGGTACAACTAGATTTTTAACTATCATCATCAACGTTTAGTGAAGTGATGATAAGTTTATACAATTTTGTACACTTAAATAATAGTTTACACACACTTTTTACTATGCATCCAAAGTTCTAACTTTCAAGTGTCACTTGGGCTTTCGGCTTCTTATTCTTTAGGTTATACGGCATTTTATATAAGAGTTTTTACACGCCGAACTGTATTTAGTTAGTTAAAAAAACACATATTTGGTACTTTAAAGTGACGTATGTGTGCTACAAAGCGGTTGCATTATTATCTGCAACCCAGCCACCAGAGACGGCAACATATGAACGGTCAAGGATAATGGCATTCTATCTCGCCGGGGGCCTATGTAAGCCGTTTAGCCATCTGTAGTCTTTCCTAATTCAGTTTTAATGCTAGCCGAGTTTAATGAGCATTTGATGGTCATCTAGCAGCAGTGAAACAGTTAGTGGTTCATTTAGACATGTGCAGGGACGATTCCTGTGGTTTTGAAAGGCTTGACTTAAAATTATAACTTACAAAGACAACTCGATAAACGGTTGATTTTGCCATTTAAAACAAATAAAACGACGGAAGCATATTTATTTTGATCCAACGGTACAAAAACTGAATTGAGTTGAACTAATATCGTTGATGTCAATACGATTACGCCAGGCGCGTTGAGTTGATTGAATGCGAATTTTCTTAAAGGTTTTGACAGTTTTAAAAGAGAAAAACAACTAAACCTAAGTTTGGAAACTATGAGGTATATTATAGTGTATAGTGAAGTGAATAATGACGACGTACTACACATTAATTGTCTAGATAATCTATGACAATGGGTGGTATAAGTCATAAAACAGTGACTTTTCTGACAAACGACACAGCAATTTAATTTTAAAATGAGACCTGGGGTGAATCAGAATCTATTTCTGAAATACTACGTTATTTTTGTTTCTTTTAAGCGTATATAGTATTTGCACGTCTTGATAAAACTCTGAGCATTTTTTAGGACCTGCCAGGCACTGCGGGCCCAACCCTACCATTGTTACCCATTGGAAACAGGTTAAAAACTGTATTAATCCATAATTTGCACAAATCGTCAGCCCGTTTTGGAGCTCTTGAGAGCGACCACCACAAATGACCCAGAGTTTGTTTTGTTTGTCAAGGTAGAGACTTTAGTTATAAACTGTATTTTATATGAATGAATTAAAGTTGAATATGTAGTCATAATAATGTTACAAAACCACGAACAGTACACCTAGCCGTCGAAAACTGTATTACTGTCAATATTCATTAAGTGTTTCTAGCTGGCCTCCCGTTTTGTGTACGGGAATCTCATACACGTAAAATCAGTTTGACAGTTTAACATGATGTTTACTGTACAAACCACGTATTTATTACCAGCATCGGTTTATTAGATTGTGCGCGATGGATAACTTTTTTAATTTGTTGACGTTTGGATAACTTTTTTTAATTCGTAGACGTTTCAAAAAGCATATTTCATAATTGGGTAGGCCTACGTATTTTGAGATTTAATCTTTTTTTAATTATTTTTACTAGTATCTTTGTTTAAGTCCGACAATGTCCCAATTGATTACAATAGAATCTATTTTACAAAGGACGCCATTCTGTGCATCTGATGCATGCATACTTGGGCACCTTCGAACTCTGCAAGGTGCACAATCGATGTGTGATGTGTGGTCGAGCCTGTTGTCGTAGTCCGGATGTGGGATATCTCACGACTTTCCCGCCATCCCCGGCGAGTGAACAAATACGATAAACAACGAATCTTATCAGATTATGTTGCCAGATACATCTTGTCAAGGATATGTTTCTACATTTTAAAATGTCTCTTCATTCTCATAACATGGTCGACTCAATTATTATTCACCATTAATCAGGGGAGGTTTAGGTAGGTTAATTGTTAACACAAAAATATTTTTTATTTTTAAACGCAAACATGTTGAGTGCATATTAAACCTGTGTTAACATGGCAAACGTTTGTTTATAGGCATAATTATAGTTTTGAAAAAAATCCTCCGTCCAGGTTGTAACGTAAAAAATATAAAAATATATTATTCGACTTATTCGATAATTTTCATCTTCATCAAAGCATAGGCCTAACTCTTTAAAAGACTGCCAGAAAAATGGTTTATCCAATCCAGCCTATTTGACAACTATATATCTGCGTTTGCCAATTTCTGATATTCACTGTTATTAAGATTCTAGTTGAAATTTAAACTCTAGTAGTAGAACTTTAACCTCAAGGAATCTTAAAATTACTGTATATGAAGAGAAATCTCTTGCAAGTCAAATTAGTAAAGTCTCTGGCTGGACGTTCATTCCCAGGGGTGTCGTAAGGTGGGATAGTCCACATTATTACGTTTCGCCTCGTTTGTAATTTCTTCCTGAATATAAATCGTATCTGGTAACATATCGAACAGGCGATGAAGTTATGTTCGACAAAGTAAAATTGCGCGCTAAATATCCCAAAATATATTTTCCTTTAAAAGTCTCGTAAATTATTTTGACAGCTACATAGTCTTTTTTCTAATATATCAACAAGAACTAACAATAAACATCTTAATCTGACGATTAAATCAATTTAATCACTTATTCAAGTGAACATTTTGCCTCGTTTCAGTATTACGATGTATTTTACATTGTAACAGCTTGTTTATTAAATATAATATTAATTATTACCCGATTTACAATAAAAATGAAGTTCTCATAACTATCCATACCAGTAAGATGAAGGATTTCATTAAAATAAAATCTTCAGATATTTCTGTTAGAATATATTGAGCTTAAAGTATAAACAAATTAAACATTAAACGCGTCAGTCGTATCTATATCGAGCTAAAATGGAAATTATATAATAAAGTGTTATCAAATTTTAGTTAAAATAAATACTTTACCACAATATTTGAAAGGCAATTCTTAATACATCGGTTACAATAGGCAAATTAGATTTTGATTAGTTTTGATTGTGCACATAGAAGGGATATTCAATTTCCAAGTTCAATAATTTACAATATTAAAGCCGTTTGATAGCAGGAAACCTCTGATTGTAGTGATATAAATTAGTTTTATTACGTCGGCATTTGCAGTTCATTTCGCGGTCGCAATAAGCGGTTTACGATTTCAAAAAATGCATTTAATATAAACGTATTTGAAATTAGTTACAACAATTCTATATCAACATGTAAATCATGAAAAGATTTTAAAAATTAATGTCAGTATTTCATTAAATAGTACCGATCATCGATCCGATCATCCGATCATCGTTTCCAGTAAGATCGGTTCCACGAAATTAATAATCCCGATGGAACGAACATGAAACTACGCATACAACAATCGATAATTTAATTTTAATTTAACCGCGTATTTGCCATCGCTAGCTAGGCAGACCGTAGGCGAAATTTGGGCGACAATTACCCCTCCGCCCAATAATTTGGGAAGAAGAGTATTGTGATAAGTGAAATATCACGATAATTACGATCACGATCACTCCCCCACCCTGATACTCAAATTACGCTCATGAGGAAGATATTAAGAAACTTACATTTGAAATTAGTTAACCCAGGATTAAATCTGCGCTAGAACTGTTAACGTCGATGGAGTAATTTACCGACGGGAGAGCTGGAATGTGCCCAAACCCGCATTAACGCCAACAATAAATAACCGAGTTGGATTCGGGAGGCGAGCCAGACTTCTTTTCATCCCCATGAAGAGCCGAAGGGGCGGCATGCTAATGATCCCCTCCACCACTGATAACGGAGACGCTACGTAACCTTGGCTGATAATGCGAGTTCCACTCACTTTACCCCCTCCCCCTTCCAACTAACCCACTTCCAACTCTTCGCCAAACACTATTTCCCTTCAGCTATTGGGAGAATCTATACCGTTCCTGTTGCACTACCGGTTTGCACACGACTGTTGTAACTGGTACGGTATTTTTGTAATTTCATTTGTTACGAAACCCCAGAGTGGTATATGTGTCGAAAAGAACAAATATTTTACCTCAGTAGGAAATTTTTAATTTTCTGTGCAATGTTTTTTTCTTGTTTACACCAGTGGCATTTTAAACATAAAGGACAACGTTTCAAACCCCTCAAAGACGTGTGGACACCCCGGGGATCGAACACATGACCTCTTGCACCAAAATCCAAGACGCTAACCGTTAAACGCTAGCGAGGCGATGTGCGGTTTAGCGACCGAGGAGGTCGCTACCACGGTGCGGTTCCTCGACATCATTAAGGATTTTCTGCATCTCTTTATTGTTCTGTACTAAGCCCTGCGGTATGAACTAATTTTAATTATAACATTTTTTTAATATTTGGATTGTAAACCAACAAGTTTAGGAATATGAAAAAGACACACATGAAAGGGGTTGTAGTAATCCATAATCAATAATATTGCACATGATTAATATTGCCCACAATTTCCGTTAGGTTACTAATGGCTGGAAATCAGCAAGACTTGCGAGTAAAATCGGGTTATCGTACAGGAACCGGTTTCCTAAGCGGGAGAAACGTTTTACGTAATTTGTCGAGTGCCGAGTTGTATGTGAGTATAGTGTTACACGTACTTTAATAGTATTTGAAGCGCGCAAGCTCGAATAAAGATTTGCACCACGCTTACAAACGTAATAGTTTCTATAAAGGTTAAAAGTATAAACTGTTCTTCAAGTGGCGGGCTAGTAAGCCTTATTTTGTGTAGTGTTCTCAAATTTGTAATAATAATGAATTAAAATAGCATTTTTTGGAGGCAAATTGATGTGCCTCCTACTAAATTACGATTAGGTGCTATAAACTTTTTGTAATCGAACTAGAACAATATTTATAACTAGTATAATATGTTCAACCAGTATATTGGAAAAACACTCTTTGAGCACACTGACATTGTGCACACAATCGCTAATACCATTACGAGGGAGGGCTTCGTACCTCTATTTTTATACCATCCCGGTGGATCAAGCGCCCATATACTATATTTTAACTTAAACAAAAACTTATTTATATTTATATAATTTTATAGTCATACTTTGTAAATAAATACTTATATGTTTATATAAGTAAAACGTCTCGATTTTTATCCGTCGATGAGTTAAAATTACTTCATTTTTGTTGCTAAGCAGTTATTTTCTTGAGAGCCACTATCGATCAGTCTTCTATATCCTTTGCCATATATTCAGAACTCTGTACTAAATTGTGAAACTCTTTAATCTACACTTTCATAAACAAATTAATTCGACTCAAACGTTTTCGGATATCGTATACATATTCAGACCCCTGGGTATTGCAAACTAACAGAGATATTTAAGAAGTTGAGGAGGGGAGGAGCTTATAAATAAAAGATTCACCGAGTACAGCAGAAAGGGTTTCCCTGGAAAGCAGTATTGTTTTCTCCAAATTACGAGGGCAATGATATGTGCTCATCCGTCTTACATAATCGCACGGATGTGGAGGTATAAGTGGGCATATAATGTACATTATGATCAATCATTCAAACGAAAGAGAGAAAAGTACATATCAGTAACATATCTTAAACTTGATAAAGACATATACAGCTAAAAATTTAGGACACTTTTTAAAGGATTCCTTAGTATAAATTATAAAGGAAAATAATAATTGGTGAAACGTGTTAACACTTAAAGGCAATATATGTAATTAAATAAACTAAAACTGTTGTAGAATATTATAGTGAGACAGCTTGTCAATATTTAGGATAAATCAAGTAAAATCGCACCACTTTTCAAGACCATTCAAATTATATCTACAAAATAAAATAGATTATACGCAGTTAATTGTTTTAGAAAATCCGTGTCGCCCTAATAGTGCTCAGCCTTTGATTAGCGGAACAATCAAGCTCAGGGGTCCTTAAAGTTGTGTTTCTGAAAGAACAACGTTGTATTAATGAAATATGTAATAACGTATTTGCTGTATGACATATTTAGCACGTCAACATCAGCGTTTAGTTAATTTGTCATAAAACCATAAGCTTGAAATATAATGTACTTATCACCAACTAAAACGCTCAAAAACTAAACAAATTAGTAGTCTAAATTATTAATCCATGCGACTAGTGGTTAACGGAGAAAAATTAGATTTTCATTTAGCGGTAAATACACACGGTATGATGTTCAATGTTATTCTGTCTCTCTTATTTACTGATAAAATTCATTAAAACTTCGTATATAGGTTCAGTTAACATCCAACAATAGAGGATACTCGGAATATGTTGCCACCTAATGCTGGGGGAAGGGGGGGAATTCCCGTCTTAAAACAACTGTGAGTAGCAAATGACTCTGTAGAGCCTCCAATAAAGGTATTCCGGTGTACACTTCTGAACAAAATAGTTTACTGGAAGATTTTATGTATATGCTACCGTACTTTACATTATATATTTAGTAAATATTCAGGAATTTGTTGATTAAAATAGGGCTATAAGGGAGAAAGTATTTTTAAGTTTTCTCTTACCATTTATTAGATATTTATAATTTAAAGTCAGTATAGTTTAAAACACTTTTGTCGACGTATAAAAGGGGAAAGCCGAAAACAACAGTAACTTATCACGTTATAAACGTTATTTTAAAGTTGTACAAATGGACTAAAAGAGCTTTTTCTTTCTAATTCTAAATCCCTTATATTCGCAGGGTAGAAAGGAGCTTTAATAAGCTATCAAGAAGGGAACTGAAGGTTGGTTCTATCACAGTAATGTTGTCGGAAAATCGATTAATGTGCTGAAAAGTTAATTAGTTTTTAACTCAATTACGAACAAGCATAAAGTCCGCTGTAATTTAATGTCTGCTTTTTATTTTACTGGATTATTAATAAAACAAACTATTCAGAAATGTAAATGGGGAATGCAGCGTTTTATATACGCTTCATTGTGTATTTAAATCTTTCTGGTATCCTACGCAAACGACTGATTGTATTTGCTTTCAAAGGAATCAAACGGTTCGTTCAAAAGTCACCGTGTTTGTATACTCGCACATAATATACTTATATATTAGCGAATATCGATATACTGTAATTGTTTCCTACTGTGAAAATTAAAAGTTATAACGCTCCAACGGCTTGGAAGGAAATCGTGACGACGGTGATAGTTTATTTCCAGCGGGAAATTCGCTGAGACAATTACAAAACAATTGAGAATGTTCTAAAAGGCTTCAATCGTTTAATGGCCTGATCAGATTTCTCAAGAGAATTTACGGAGTTTAATTTGTATTTATCAGTCGGTAAATTACATTTTGAGTATTTATTTTATTTAAATTCAACACAAAACAAAGAAAATAAATTTATAAAATAAACTGAAGAAACTGAAGAAACTGAATAAACTGAATGAATTGACCATATATTATGTGAAATATATTTTAAGAAAATATTAATATCGGTCGCCTGGCGGAGCGCGCGAATTCCCACAGGGACGCCTCATAACGGGATATTTCATATATGACTAGACTTCAGTTTCACGGGTGGCGTCAATATTTTGCGAGAGCTTTTAAATATTTGCGTGTAACAATGAAATTGACGTTATAGCAAACATTCATGGTCAATGTCCAGTTTTTCCTTATAACTGAGCAGTGCCTAACTCATAAGTGATTATGTTAATAAAAAGAACAATGTTATCTGTTCATATTTTACAATTATATAAAATTACTTAGAAGAAATATAAAAAAAATAGTAAAATGAAAGAGAACATATTTTAGGGTGAATATGCCCAAATACAGTCGACATGTCAGTATCGGTATGGAGTAATATAAATAAATAGAGAAACTATTGAGATAAATTTCGAACTGACCTCGCGCTAGTATAAGATTTATTAAATAATCACAACTTGATGGTTTCATAGCCGATTATAACTTGTACACAAGAGCTCAAACATATGGCCAATGAGACTTAAATGCATAGTTTATTGCTATGTAAAAAAAGTAAATACAATTTTTACCAGCTCAATTTTACAATTTCCATCTTTTACGTTTACTTGTACAAGGTTATACTTGTAAAATAAAATTACCAACACTGTGTCAAACCTCTTTACAAAAGTATAAGTTAAATTCGAGATTAATTTGCACACGCAATCCGAACTCGAGCGGCCTTTTCCACCAAAATATGAGTTTTTGTTGGAAGCTATGTCCGTCAGAAATATAACGTAATAAGCATTCGCTCCTTACACAACTATGCATTAGCAACCGTTTTGAAATCAGAATGCTCTGAAAGACGGAATAATCTAGAGTTTATCACTATGAACGAACAACAAGATCAAGGTTCGACGCGGTGGTGCGAAGCGACCGGGCGGGCGTCGGCGTCGCGTCGTCGATCTCCGAAGCTACGAATTTGCTTGCGAGTCACTGAATTAAGAGCTAACTTAACAGTACCCATCTAGAGGCGTAAACGGCGTTAAACTAAAATGTTAAAATCCAGCTACAACTAAACTACAAATTACTAGCTTGTATACCAATTATTTAGTTGGTCTATAACGTAATGTTTTCAAATACTTGTGCATTATGCAAAATGAAACTGACTCTGCGGAAAAACAATAATAAATGTCTGCATGGACAGTGATGCTCGCCTCTTTGGGTATACATAAACATAAGTCGTGAGGGATCACTACAAGTTTGCAAACGTACATATATACTAGTTTTTTGTTTTTTTCATAAGATGAACCCTATGTTGAACATATTATTTTGTCATAATCGGTGAACTATCAGAATCACACGGTTTTATTTTTTCAATTCAAAATATAGCAATTATTAGTTATGCCAGGCATAGTTGTCTTTTGAGCAAAATGTGAGCTAAATGGACCAAATCAATACTATAATTCGCATTTGTCTGTGGCTTCGTGCGTCCGTCCGTCCGCGGCTGTTTCTCGAGCTGTAATGTCTCCTAAGCTACGAAAAGATATTTTTTAGGGGTAATCGGGGTCGGGGAAGCTGCGCGTGTCATTTGTTTTTATTGAAAAGCAACCTTATTTGATTTACGGCAGCTTAAATATTTATGTTTTTAGGCCAATTTAGCATATTAGCGGAGCCGGGAGTATTCAGCTGTGGATTTATATTTCTACAAGCTTTGATCCTGAAACAAAGATTATTTCCTGCGGTCGCGATAGCGGCCGTCAATACTAGTATTCTTTTAACTTTCTTTTACTTGTAAAATTGTTTTAAAACACAAATGCATTAGTAAAAATACCCCCGTCGCAGCAAACCTACATACTCAGCGAATTTCCAATGAATATATAACATAACACATTAAGCCACTTAACAGGGGATTCATAAGAAATATATTCACAAACAAGCGATATTTAAAATATTAATTATTCTCCATAAGAACAAAATTGGGAATGAGTACGCAGGTTTGCTGCAACAAGGAACCCAAAATAATGTTTTTTATGCAAATATCAATAGAACTCATCTAAGTGAAGTCACATACCAAGTTTCATCCATATACATTCATAAATAAGCGATATATAACATTTTAATTATTTTCCATAAGAATAACATGGGGACCGAGTACCTAAGTTTGCTGCGACGGGAATTATAGGCGAAAATTTTTTGTTGTGCAAACAACAATAAACCACTACCAGATGAAGCCATATACCAAATTTCGCCAGTTTATGTCCATAAATAAGCAAGATATAAAATGTTTCTTTTTCTCCATAAGAATACATTAGAGTACTGAGTTTATAGCACTTTCAATATCTCAGTAACCAATTGACGTAGAGCAATGATCAAAATACCAAATTTGATGCTGAATTCAATGGTAAAACTTAAAATTTGATTTATATAAAAATTACACGTGGAAACCTCAAAAAACCCATTTTTGGGTACAAAACCCCAAATCCCCCCTTCGGATGGTGTTGGTGTGATTCGTCTGGTTTTCGAACTCGTTCAAATAAATGGTACTTAACACATTTGTACCAAATTTCACTAAGATCAGACCTTTTTTGCGAGAGTTATCGTGCTTACGGACACATATAATATATATGAAGGAATGGTGTTTTTGGCATCTGGGGACCTCAAAATGAAAAGTTATCATGGTCTCGGGCTTAAGTCTTACCATGAGACCTACGGTAATAGCTTCTTCCCTAGGGGAAATTCGCTAATGATCAGTACCTAGGGCATTTTAAATTGAGATTCATTCGTAAAAACTTGAATTTGTTACTCACTGACTTAGAATTAAGATTAAATTAAACTCAAATATAAACATTAGCAGTGTCTGGAAACTTGGTATATGGCTTCATTTCGTTGTGGAATATTGACAATTATCCCAAAAAAATTTTGCCGATGGTTCCCGTAGCAGCAAACCTGCGTACTGCGCCCATGTTATTCTTATGGAGAATAAGACAAATGTTATGCCTCACTCAATTATGAACATGAATTATTAATATAACTTGGTATGTAGCTTCACCTAGTTGAGTTACATTGATATCTGTATAAAAAGCCATAATTTGTGTTCCTTGTTGCAGCAAACCTGCGTACTCAGCCCTCCATGTCAATCTTATGGGGAATAAGTAAAATTGTGTATCTAGCTTATTAATGAACATATATTAATGAAACTTGGTATGTGGCTTTATATGGTTGGGTTTTAATGCTATTTGCATACAAAACTCATTTTTTGTGGTCCTCATGGCAGCAAACCGGCGTACTCAGCAGCTATATTGTTATTCTTATGGGGAATAATAAACATGTGATATCTTGCTTGTTTGTAAACATAAATTGATAAAACTTGGTATGTTGCTTCATCTGGAGGTGATCCATTGGTATTTTCATAAAAACCAGATTTTGTGGTCCTTGATGCAGCAAACCTGCATACTCAGTCCTAATGTTTTTCTTATGTGGAATAAATAAAATGTCATATCTCGCTTATTTATTGATATGCCTTGATTAAAGTTGGTAAGTGGCTTCATGACTTAGTGAAGTACCATTTGAAATTCGCTGAGTATGCAGGTTTGCTGCAACGGGGATATCATATATCATATTGGTTTGTTTGTCCCATTTGATGTTTTTTGGGGATAAGACCTGTCTAGAACTTATTTCTATGCCAGAAGTTATTGAGTATTTCCAAATTTGAAGGAAAATGTTAGAGCCGTTTTCTGAGATTATAGTTTTTTTTTTGCACAAAAAATGTTTTTTGTTGATTATACCCGTAGCAGCAAATCTGCATACTCAGCCATAATGTTATTCCTATGGAGAATAAAAATGCTATGATATCACTTATTAATGAAGGTATTTTTGTGAACCTTTGTAAGTTGCTCTAGGTAGCAGTGAGACCCATATATATGCATTGGAAATTCGCTGAGTACGCAGGTTTGCTTTGACGGGCATATTTTAAATGGTTTTGAATGTGAATTAGTCATTAATTAAATTTGTTACGTTTTAGCTGAAATAGTTTATTTTGTTGTTTATGTTATTAGTACCGGTAACAGTCTTGTTTGTTTGTACACATTTTGCTTCGAAATAATTTATTGCAACATGTTGTTAAAAGAAAGTGAGTAAAGGTTTAATGATTCATTGAAACCCATATTCCAAATTTCTAATGAAACGATGTTTAAAAGGTTTAAGCTATTTTAAAGCCTACTACAGTTGAGTTGCATACAAAAAAATACATACTTTTAAAAACTAATTATATTTAAACTTTACTTTCTATGTTTCCAGATATTAAAATGAGTTGTTCACCCTGTAAACACGAATATATGATCAACGTGTTACTTGCGTTACTCTTTAGTTGAAACGTAGACGTTGGCTAAATATCAACGACTCAAGTACCACTAAAATGGCTCCCAATGTTAATATGGGAGAGAAAATATATTTCTATTGAAAATAATGTTAATGATACTGAACACAATTAGTCCAATAACGAACGCGACTGAGATTTTGTATTAAAGATTTTATCTGCAGAATTTGAAGTTTATTCATGGCGGTGTTTTCGAGTTATTGTGATGACAGACAAGCTACTTGAGTTGATTCTCTTACCACTTGGGAATTAAAGTAACTAGTAGGTGTCTCTCGAAATTCGACGGATACAATACATCAAGTTTGAGTAGTCTGACGGTAACCTGTAGGAATAATTAACAACCATGAATTACCTGACTGAAAATATGACATATTATTAAATAAATGCACTTTTATATTTAGCGTAATACAGGTAAAAAGTCACAAAATCACAAAACCAAAACTAAAAAAATAAGTTATTTTTAGAGAATTCCCTATAGGGAAGAAGCAATTCCGGTAGTCGGCACGGTAAGACCTAGGCCCGGGGCCGTGATAACTTTTCATTTTGAGGTCCCTAGATGCCAAAAACACCATTCGTTAAAAACTGTAGATATGTAAATGTGTCTATGTATGTGTCCGTGGGTGCGATAACTTTCGTAATAATGGTCCGACTTTGATGAATTTTGGTTTAATCGTAACATTTATGACTTTAAGTTCGAAAAATAGACTGATGGCTTCATCCAAAGGGTTTTTTTGGGGAAGGGATTTGTATCCCAAAAATGTTTTTTTTTTAGTTGTTTAAATATAATCACTTAAGAAATAAAATTTTAGTTTCTACTCTTGAATTCAGCTTTAAAAATAAAGAATTTCGTGTTTTTATCATTACTTTACGTCAATTAGTTACAGAGATATTGAAAGTGCTAAACACAGTAGGCCCTACGTTTTCCAATTGTATTATGAACAATAAGAAATATTGTATATTCGTTTATTTATGAACGTATCCTTACCAAAACTTGATATATTGCTTCATCTCGTTGTGGTCTTTTGATATTTACACAAAAAACTATTATTTGGCAGATAGTTCCAGTAGCAGAAAACTGCATACTCAGACCCCATGTTATACTTATAGAGAATAAGTAACATGTTATAAATCGCTTATCTATTTATGTATATGATGATACTTGGTACGGTATTTGGTTTTATGTGGTTTCAAGACACACATCTATACGTTGGCAATTCGCTGAGTATGCAGGTTTGCTGCGACGGGGGTATTTAAAAGTTACATTTAATAGTTACGTTAATCTATGTCTATAAATAAGAAAAACCGATGATCCCCCAGACCAAACCTCTACACCTACATCCACGAAATTCCACACGGTAATACCAACTTGGAGTTTGAACTTTGAAGCGCCATGGGTCGGGTCACCACCGAGATCGTCATGTCCGAGTTCGTCACATCTATGAAAATCAATGAGCCGTACTAATTAGGGTCGGCTGTTTACCTGCCCCGCCGGGTATGTCATGCCTCCTCCGCCCGAACAGGAACAACTTATCCTAGTCACAGATCACAAGAGAACGGTCAAATACAGTTCTGAATCAATCCTATTGGTGTACCGGTAACCATTGTACAATACGCAAGGTTTCCCTTTAAAAGTAACCGAAATCTCCATTGCACTTGGTGGTGTCCCAAAACAGAATGAGTAAATTTGGTTCTCAAACTTACCTTCTTTCGCATATTTTAAGGGGAGGGGTGTCTAAACTGTGATTTGGAATCTGGAGTGGTCGACCTCTGGAGTAGAGGAATGCAAGGGTGGGAAATGACTCACCGCGGTCACCGCCCTCAGGACCACCTTGGATAAGGGTATATATAGCCTTGCTGAGATAAACATTCATCTTTTGCAAAGCATAACATTGCATTTTTATTTGTGTTAATTGTAATAATGTTCGCTTATTTTACATTTTCAGGATGTTTACTCCGTCAACTATTAAATCATGTGGGCTGTACAGCTGTCAGTTTAAATTTACCAAAGTTGTAGTAGTTTTGATATGATATTTTCGCAATTACTTACTTAAAAATATGTTAAATACATTCTTACAATTTAAGAATTTAATAAATATAACAACCAAATCCTATCATGGATAAAAGTTTAATTGAACTTATATTTAACACTTTTAATATTGCTTGGCGAAATGTACAGGCTAGTTGTAATTTTCAGCTACATGAAGAACCAACATCAGTAAACTCTGAGCGTAAAGATTCAGAACGGTATTTGACCGTTCTCTTGTGATCTGTGACTAGAATAAGTTGTTCCCGTTCGGGCGGAGGAGGCATGACATACCCGGCGGGGCAGGTAGACGGCCGACCCTAATTAGTACGGCTCATTGATTTTCGTAGATGTGACGAACTCGGACATGACGATCTCGGTGGACACGTCCAAGTTATTCTTATGGACGATTTATAGATACGAAAAACCGATCATCCCCCAGGCCAACCCTATACCCCTACAACTGTGAAATTTGGCACGTGTACTCTTTACATAACGTAGGTAACCACTAAGAAAGGATTTTAAGAAATTACCATAGGGCTCCGCCCCACGGAGAGTCAAAGTTTTAATCCTGTGTTATTCTTGTGGACATTCACTTTAGTTTGAGCTGATGAGAATTCAAACAGCTGAACATGTTTCGTAGTAGTTCCACGGGTTAACCACAGAATGCAGCACACACAACTGTTGTATTCCCGGGTGAAACCGGGTACGATAGCAGCTAGTGTTTACTATATAATACATGAAAATATATCAAAAGCTTAATGAGCTAAACGGCTGTCCAATGAAAATCACAGGGTTGGATTATAATCAGCTGTTTGTTGTAAACATAACAGACTATAAATCCCTTCAAATCATTTTGTAGGAATTTACATTCGGTATGATTTAACAATCTTAAAACGCGAAAATGATAAATCTGATAATTTTTAGGAGTTCCGGAATGTTTCAGCTTCAATTTTGTACAAATTGCATGACCACACGTTACCTAGTTTTCTCAAACTAAGGCCGAGTTTCTGGTCAATAATTCTCCCATATGAATAACAAGGGGACATTTGAGGACTTCATACTTTATATCATTAAACAAAATTAAAAATTAAAGAGGGAAAATGATAAAGTTGAAATTTTTGGGGAGTACCGGAATGTTTAATCTTCGAATTGGTACAAATTCCATGACCACACGTTGCCTGGTATTCTCAAAATAAGGCCGAGTTCCTTTAAAAATATTCTCCCATTTAAACAACATGGAGCAATTTTTTAAGTGTCAATATTTGAATAAATAAATCCGGTATTTTTTATTTTTACATTTGTCTGTTACTCTGCAGCGTAAAACCTTTAAAATGACACATTGATTGTCCAAATCGGTTGAGAAATAACGACGTAGTAGGCCGAAAACGAGATTTATAAGATGTATAGGGATTTCACTTACTTCGTTCGCTCATCCATGAGGACAAATTGTCAATCGGTCAGGTGGCATATCGATAACTTGGTTTCAGCCCTCTTTTTATTAATAATAATTATTTTTTTGATGTCGATCATATGGTCAAACGGACAAGTTTCATCTCGATAAGTTGGTTTCAGCCACCTAATTATTAATAATTATTAATATTTGAAATGTCGCCCAAATTGTCATCCGCACAAGTGTCTTTACGGTCGGTTGGTGGGCCCCCTTCTAAAACACCTCACCGGCCGCCACCAGACGGCTCTCGGGGTAACTTAGCCCAGTTTTAAGGTCGACAATGGTTTAAGCTGCCACAATATTGGTAAGTCCTTTTGGTCACTGTGTTCCGATTTTCGTTCACCCTGGTACCTCCTTGTTTCTCCACGATGGTTTTGGTTTTTGGAAATCAGACTGCCGGTTGAGCCTAAATACACAGCTAAGTCTTGAACCCTTGGATGGAGTAGTGACACTTTTTTGCCGTTTCAGTTTCAGTAAAATTTCGATTTACATAATACAAGAAATGTTATAGAAAAGTCATTAACGCCGCAAAGGTTTACGACATTAATAATAAACTTAAGAACGCGGAAAACATTTCCAATACACATGGGAAATAATTAATGATACACAAACTTTTTAAAAAGCCAATCACATTAAGTGTTAATGAAAAATCCGCAAATCAATCCGCATACTGTAATAAGGAGTTCAACTCTTTCTTTTTGTCAGTCGGGGGAAGTAATCTGAAAAATAAATCTCCCCCCATTAATGTACGCTCGTGGCGCAGTCCGGCATTATCCTTGGTTTTGACCCCTGCGTGACGGGCTGAAGTGGCATTCATAGTACATGACCTTCCTGCTAAAAATTAAACTACAATGACATGTCGATGTACCTGGTCAAGCAAATATTTGCACATACTAACACCATTGAAAAAAGTCATAAATTTACTGCTTCACTCAGAGATTTCTCCATCTGCATTAAACATTTATAATTTTAAAAATACCAACCTCCCAAACAAGTACCGTCTAATTTTCATTTTATAGTTGTTTTAGAAAAATACAACGTTCTCTCGGAGAATCAGTATGTATTTCGACCGGTTAAATGTATGCCACCAGTAAATTAATTTAAAATGTCCTTGGAGGACTAGTGAGCGCAAGAAGGAACTCGGATGTCTTCATCGGCCTATCAAAAGCGTTTGATTACGTCGATCATAAAATCTTACTACAAGCTAAACCTATGCGGAATTCGTGGTGCCCCACTACACTGGCTGAGGTCGTACCTCATGCGGAATTCGTGGTGCCCCACTACACTGGCTGAGGTCGTACCTCATGCGGAATTCGTGGTGCCCCACTACACTGGCTGAGGTCGTACTTCATCGTTTGGAGCCAGTATGCACAGGTTACTTCAGTCAGATCACAGACATAAAATATTTGCCAAGGTGTCCGAAAGGGATCAATTCTTTGCCCAGTTTTATTTTTAAATTGCGTTACTGACATCAGCTCATCGATCTCAGTGGGCGAAGCATACAATAAGCAGATGACACAAGTCTCTCTATTTAGAATCATGATCCCAACAAACCATCATATTTATCAAAATAAACGCTTGCATCAACAAATTTCAAACCTAAAATCTGGCACAAATAATTCAAAGACTTGGCCTGCATAAATTTGTTGCTGCGTCACCGTGACGGGAGTCCACACCAAGAGTAATAGTGGAAGGCACAATTCTAGAAGAGGTTTAGTCCACCAAGTTCCTGGGGATGCATTTGTTGGATAAAGCGCTCAATTTTTAGGAATATGCGAACAACTTCTGTTCAAAAATTGAAACGGACATTTATTCTCTGCGCAATCTTAACTCATGACTGTGAGTTAATATGGGCTAACTCATCGACATATTTTCTATGGGATGCGGTTGGGGGAGCTGTGCCATGAAAGAACCTACGAGTGTTTAGACTCCAAAATGATTGAACATTTGGAACAGAGAGTTTATAGACGCTTTCAGGGAGCTAGGAATTGTAATCATACCTTCTCTTTATATTTTGCAGACAACGGTATAATGCTGATTCCAATTCCAGCCTCTCGATGCAATAATATACTACGTGTGGCACACAGTATCTAGAATAATTATATGGTAGGTATCACACGCAGCTTTTATCTCCGTCTGCTGATGGTTGGGCACCAATGATGTCACACTGTTTACATTTTTGTTTTGTTGACATTCCATCAACAGAATTATAATGGACACGTCAAGGTCAAAACAACAGCATCCAGTCCAGTTTTGACTGATGGGAGCGTTGTTGTGTAACAAACAGCTAGCTGTTGGGCACCACTTACGCCACTGATCTACTGCGCATCTTGTTTATGACACCTACCGTATAGTTATTCTAAATACCGTGGTATGGCATAAGAGCAAGGGATGGCTCCGCATTAGTCAGCACATAATAGCAGCATTTTAACGCCTCCCTTCACAGGTTAGGTCGGGTTAGTTAACTCACCCTGAGAGCCCAAAAATTGTGGGAATTCCCATCTGCTTAAGAAACGATTGAAGCGAGAGTTGACAAGTTTTTTTCTACATAGAGTTCACGGGGTTCACTGGGGTTAAAACACTAACCAAATTTCTTACTCACCATGGATCATTGTGTTTACTTCATTTACCATGTACCTGTTTCAATTTGTTATTGCATCCATGTAATGTTAGTAAAATACCTGACGTTTGCTAAACAATGCATATAATTGTATTAACAAAATAAACGGAATTATATTTCAATCTATTCTAAATAAATATTAGCCCTGATGATAATATTAATAATCATCTTCAGTGGTATAGTGTATACATTGCACAGTATGCGTATTTCAGTAAGTTTTCAGTAGCAAATTAAATAATTTCTGTTGCATTTGTTCCAAAGTTGTTCATCTCAGATCATGCTAAAGTGAAAAAAGAAAGTTGGATTTTGACTACATTATTCCATGTAAGCTATTAAAATATCGCTTTGTAAACAAAACAATATAGGTAGGATACCACTGATTAATAATTGATTATTTATACTTTGCAGTTGCGCAAGTGTGCAAATAATTCGTCTAAATATTACGTGTGCAAATAATTCGTTTAAATATTACGTGAGCAATTACTTTTATAGATAAATGCATAATTCGAAATACAACACAAACATTCGAAGCGAATGCCACAAAAAACGATACAAATAATATCGGGAACATGGAATATAAAACGGCACCCCAAACTGCTTTATAAAAGCTCGACTTCATCCGAACCATCACAAATGTTTTAGATTTATGCATTCGTAGGAAATGAAAAGGTCATTCCCGTATATCATTTTTATTGTATTCGCGGAAACCCAGTTTAATCTGAAATTCATATTTGCAATCAGCCGAGTCAATCCAATAAAATGAACAACAACGGAAGTTTTATCTCGAAAAATGCATTTGTAATTATTAAATCTCCATGGGTTTCTAGATATCGTAATACCAAATCGTTTAAAGTTATAGGAAAGAAATATTAAAGTTATAGTTATTAGGAATAAATGTATATATTTGAATAACGGCTGTACTGCTGTGTATCTCCTCGGCAACGGGACGAGCGACTCAATAATGGGGGCTGGAGGCCTGACGGGGTAGCCCGTCAAATCCGTATACTGTTTTTAACTACCGTATTTCTCATGATTGCGATTCTAGCAAGGAGAAACTCCCAATAAAGTTTTAAATGTATTCTAAATATTGTCATTCATTGGGATCTTGTACGTTAGCTATAGCCTGCGACTTTAAACAAGTTATATACTGATAACGAGAACTAATAACATGTTAGTGAGATATAAGCCCGATATAACGATCCCAAGGTTATCTTTCCAGGTCATTACTCGCCCCAATGACCACACAGCGGCTCCATCGTTACTGCCAGGGCCATTTGAATCGTCTCATCTCGAGCTTCTTTGTAATGGGGGTAATGGGGAAGGAAAAACATATGTACAGGGTGGTCATAAATTATTGGACACTTTTTAAGATTAAATAAATAAATAACCAAGCAACTTAGAAACATGGAAATTGTTTCATTAAATAGCAAATTTAAATCAGTTTTATACAGTAACTGCAAAAAAATAATTATAAAAATGTCAGTAATTATAAAAAGTGGTTATAAAAAGTCTGTAAAAGTAACCTAAACTGTGAGTGTAAGTTATGTTTTCTTCTCAAAGACTTGTGTTGTGGCATTGAGCATAGACAAACCAAATGTTTACTGGCAGCAAGATGGTGCCCCTCCACACTGGGGATGATAGTACGCGACTGCCTAAATGACAAGTTTCCTGGTCGTTGGATTGGACGGGATGGTCCAATTCCTTGGCCTCCACGTTCTCAAGACATTACACCCTTAGATTTTTTTCTGGGGTTATGTCAAGGAGAGAGTGTTTGCAAAGAAGGTTCAAGACATTGAGGAACTTAAAAGAAGAGTTACAGAGGTTATTGAAAGCATAACTCAAGCAATGCTCAGAAAAACATGGTCTGAAGTTGAATTCAGACTACAAACTTTTCGTGCAAACCATGGAGAGCACGTGGAAATAGTTTAGTTAGTTTAGTTGGAATTATGTAACAGTAATCTTTTTTTGTATTGTTATGATAAAAACTGTTTTAAATTTGCTATTTAATAAAACAATTCCCATGTTTCTAAGTTGCTTGGTTATTTCGTTATTTAATATTAAAAAGTGTCCAATAATTTATGACCACCCTGTATATTAATGTCGCTTGGACGTGTTTATTAATGTTCTAGAAAGTCTTCACGCGTTTGATCGAAATAATTTAATAACAGTCAAACGTATTTAATAAAAGGAATAATACAATCAAGGCCCCTACGACAGAGCGGTTGTACATTAACTTTCTTCGAATTCCGAAATAGGTTGTATTCAAGGATAAAGGGGCAAACAGGTTTAATAAGATCGTTTTATTCAGCCACTTATTTATTACTTGGTAAAGTTCTGTACTACATCTACCAAGCAAATTCAGTAAGGGTTCGGACAGCTTTTCCTAAAAGCATTTAAGTAACTATCTTATTAATATTACAATATGCCTTTGACGTAGATACAAAAAAAGGTGAAACTGAATTGAAAATTTAGGACATACATTTTTATTTTTCAAAAAGAATAATTGTTGTTTCACTCTTCAGACAACTTCCAATAGGTAGATATTTAATATTGAAGGCATTTTTACGATTACCGCGCCGCGCTGTTTCTACAAAAGGTCTTATAGAAGAATTGAGGCGCGGGTGCTTGCAGAAGATCCTCCTGATAATATTACGGGGTGGGAGAGCAAATTAACATCTAGAATTGAATTTATATAAGTATGATTTTTAAAGAAGTACACGTCTTAATTTATCGGGGGAATGGGAATTACTTTTTTCTAGATTCTAATCTATTTTAAAATGACAACAATGTAAAATCAGCGTTTCGATGTTTTGGATTTTCGTTTAACTAACATAAATAAACGGTATCAGGAAACTGACACATACTTTCTCCCTTTTAGCCCAACTTTAATGAATAAATTACTTTGTATTTACTAAATATAGAATACAAAGCACGGTCGAATGTACAGAAAATCTTGTAAACAAGTTGTTTTGACGTCCACCCAAATCCCTGCTTTGGAGGCACTACAGAATCCATTGCTACACTCGTGGTTTTAAGAGGGGAAATGCCCCCTATTCCCCCCCAGGGTTATTAAGGGGCAACATATTTCGAATTACCTCTGTTGGTAAATGATAAATTGACAAGCATATCAAGTTTGAATGAAATTGATCAGTTAATAAGAGAGAAATAGTAATTTTTGCATTCCCCATAAGAATAACATTGGACAACGTACTGCGTTTACCGCTAAATGAAAATTTCAATTTTCTCCGAAACCAGCAATCGTAGAATAGTAATTCAAAATACTAAATTATTTAGTTTTTTGAGCTCTTTTTAATGGTGAATAGTAATATTTTTTATATTTATGTCTTTTTGTGACAAATCCAAAAACTGAATTTTGGGTGTTTTAAGTCTTGTAATTTCTGAACCCGAATTATTACAGGAATGCGGGTGGTGTCATTTTGTTGGAAAACTAAAGTTATACAAACGACTAAAGTTTAATCAAAATCGTTAGAGCCATTTATGAGAAATTTTGATTTTTCATGTTTTCTGGCGGTTTTGGGGGATAATTACCCTTAAAAATCAAAAATTAAAAAAAATTAAAAAACTCCTGGGGATATCGTGGATTAGTACCTACATACCAAATTTCATAAAAATCGGCCCATTGGTTAGGGCTCTAGCTCTGTACACATCCACACATGCACGCATGCACGCACGCACGCACCCACGCACACGCACACACACACACACACACACACACACACACACACACACACACACACACACACACACACACACACACACACACACACACAGACAGATATCACGTAATAACTACTTTTTTGGGTTCAGGGAGCACCAACACGAATATTTCCACTAACAACTGAAATTCGAACATTTTGACGAAACAATACTTTCTCCATATACTATGTGTTAGGGGGAGAAATTAAAAATGCAAAATATAGATCCAAATATCGTAAAATCCAGGAACAAAAAGTAAACTAAAACTGTTCTAAAGACTTAAAACGTATGGTTTTAGCAGCAGCTGGATTTTCTGTTTCAATTTATTATAATATTGCATTGATAATACAATTTCGTAATTTAAATTAAGCTACATAAAGCTACATAAGCTATATAACAATGATTACTAATTTGAACTAAGCGTGTAACTGCAACCGAGGGACCAGAGCAACCTCGGCTTATCACAGGACTGAGATAAGCCCGCAATGCTCCACGTTTATTGGGCGGAATTGCAAGACAGAAATTGCAGGACCCAAAAATAATGGCCAAGCTAATAGCAGATATTCTTGCAACGCGGGAAAAACTACCGCCCGCAGAAAACAGTTAAGCACAGATTTAGGACTATTATATGTGGTGTCTCACACAAGCTTAAATATTGTAGAGAGTACAAACATATGTTAATCTCCAAGAAAAAATAAGCCATTTTCCCTAAGTAACCCATGGCTGTGGTTACACCAACCCAAGTTATCAGTGGTGGTTAGACCATCCCTTGCAATTTTATACTGTTGTGGTCAAGAAGTTAACACCAGTGGTTAGACAATCCCTAGCAATATTGTGATGTTACGGTCAACAAGTTAGCACCCGTGGTTACACCATCCCCAACAATTTTGGGCTGTTTCGGTCAACAAGTTAACATCAGTGGTTAGACAATCCCTAGCAATTTTGTGCTGTTGCGGTCAACAAGTCTACTAAGTAGCGGTAGTTACAGCATCCCTAGCAATTTGTTGCTGTTATAGTCAACAAGATAGCAGCCGTGGTTACACGATCCCTAACAATTGTGAGCGGTTACGGTCAACAAGTTAGTAATGGTAGGCTAGTTACAGCATCCCTAACAATTTTGTGATGTTACGATCAACAGGTTATCAGCTTGGTTAATTCCCTGGCAAGTTTTGCATGTTGAGTATAAGTACAATAGTTTTTCAGGGGCAAATGTAACCACTGCGGTGCGGTTACACTTTCCCCGAAATATTGCTACCTACTATGTGGTCAGAACATTTTATTTCAGTAGGCCTAAATATTTTGTTAAACATTATGTTTTTTTTAATCCTGGAACTGTTGTCACTTCCTAGATTGGGAGCCAAAGGAGAACGTACTTACATTTGTTATTATTGTAACAGCATTGATTTAAAGTAAGAGAATAACCGGGAACACCGAAGTTGCGCACTAAAATTCATGTAGTCGCCGAAATTGCGAACTTGGTTGGGAGGCCGCCCCCTGGGCTCGCCGAAATTGCGCACCTACTCTTCCGAGAAATCGTACGGGTGGTTAAACAAAGGTGAAAATAAATAACAACTAATTTTTCATCAAGCATTTATTAAAGCTAAACAATAGGAGAATTCTTGTATCCTACTCATTTCGAATGTTAATACCTACGTCGATTGAGTTGTCATTTAGCTCCTCAATTTTCTTAACAATAAAGTCCCTTCTCGCACAGGGTTTGTTACGGCGTTTGGGGATGTCATTTGAATTCAGCCACACACACGCGTCTGTCTGCGTATGTATGGATTTTAAGTTCTTAAAAATTACATAAATATTCTGATGTGGTGATGAGCAATCCTTGTTGAACCGCAAGTGAAAGCTCTCTCATGCGTTCAACTTGAGAGAGCTTGGGTGGTTTGCCACAAGCCTGCCGTGCGGGCAGCCCAAATTTGAGGAGGGAAGAAGGACTATCAATATAATCCTATCAATATAAGTCTCTGTTACGTAGTCACAGAAACTGGTGAGCTTGGAGCTTGCTGTCTGGATGGCAGTGAGCTGCAGAAACGCCTCCTCGACGTCTTTCGGAGAGAGGTAAGTCAGTCCGAAGTATTGCTTCACTACCTCCATTCCAGAGCAATGCGTCATGCGGACGGTGAGGTCTCAGGTACCTGCTGGGCCTGGTGCGCAATTTCGGTGAGGAGATTGGGGAGCCCTTTTGGGGATTCAGGCTAGGTGCGCAATATCGGTGCACCGGACTATCCACTATTGTCGCTCAGTTCTTAGAAGGATGTACCGGTACTGTAATATGTACTAGCCAATAAGGGGTTCTACGTAGGGCCTACCCCAAACCATGGAGCAAATGCACCCAGAAACCCAACAATAAATAATAACATATAGTGTATTTTTAAAAAACTTATATTTTGTGCAAACGAAATGAAATGAGCAAAAGGTCCTGTAGAAGTGAAATTCATAATAATAAATATAATGGTTAAAGACAGCAGGAGTAGTGAGTTTTAAAAGTTTAACTGAGCCATAACGTGGTTGGACCTATCCCATTCTCCCTAAATAGTTTATTTTAGGTTTGCACCAGAACAAGTATTTATGAAAATATCCCCGTCACAACCACTTGAAACTAATTATTTTGTATAAAGTTTAATTAAAATATATTCATAAATGAACGGGATATTCGATTTCATTTGATTATTTTCCATAATAATAACACCAGGCAGAGTAAGCAGGTCTGCTGCAACTGGACCACAAAAAAGGGTTTTAGGAAAATAAAGCCGCATGTCAATAAATGTTCGTAAATTAGGGCGGTAAGATGTTAACTTTTAAAGCTACCTTTGCCCTACAGTTCAAAATATTTGCATTTTTGTTCGATCTAAAAAATGTAAAATACCCCCGTCGCAGCAAACCTGCATACTCAGCGAATTTCCAATGCATAATATTTGTCTGAATTCCACATAAAGCCGCGTCCCAAGTTTCATAAAAATATATTCACATATAAGCGATTTTAATTATTCTCTATAAGGATAGCATTGGCAATGAGTACGTAGGTTTGCTGAAACAAGGAACACAAACAATTGATTTTTATGCTAATATAAATATAATTTAACTAGGCGAAGCCACATACCAAGTTTCATCAATATTCAATCATAAATAAGCTCTATATAACATTTTAGTTATTCTCCATAAGAATAACATGGGGGCTGAGTAAGCAGGTTTGCTGAAACAAGGATAAAAAAATGGGTTTTTATGCAATTATGAATATAGCTCAACCAAGTGAAGCTACATACCAAGTTTTATTAATTTATGTTCAAAATTAAGCGAGTCATTACATTTTACTTATTCTCCATAAGAATAACATGGGGGCTGAGTATGCAGGTATGCTGCTACGGGAATAACCAATAAAAAATCAATTTTTTGTGCAAATGTCAATATACCAGTACTACGTGAAGCCACATACCAAGTTTCATCAACATACATTCATAAATAATCGAGATATCAAATTTTATTTATTCTCCATAAGGATAACATTGGGCAACTACTGTGTTTAGCACTTATCTCAGCAACGGTTGGGCGTAGAATCACAATTTAAACACCAAAATGATTGTTTAGTGGAACTGAACAGATTTATAAAAGCAAATGTGAAGTTTAAATTAAAATTAACTGAGGAAATGCCAAAAACATTTTTCCCATAAGATTAACATGGGAGATTTTATGAGTAGGTTTTTTAGGATTTTCTCCGCAACCACTTATCATAGGTTAATAATTCAAAATACTATATTATTTGTTTTTTTTAAGCTCTATAAGATGGTCAAAACAAAATTAAGTTTTTCAAAAATTGTAGGGTAAAAAATGCAAAAAACTGATTTTTGGAAAATTTAAAACCCCCATAAACCCCCCTTCCCATAGTCCGATTTTTCTGGTTTTCGAACTTAGTCATGAATGTCCTTTTACACATTTGAGGCAAATTTCATCGAAATCGGACGTTTTTTACTCAAGTTATCGCATTCACGGACACATATATATATATATATATATATATATACATATATATAAATTTGAACGAATAGTGTTTTTGTCATCTGGGGACCTCAAAACAAAAAATTATCATGGTCTCGGGCTTAAGTCTTACCATAAGACCTACGGTAATAGCTTCTTCCCTATAGGGGAAATTCGCTAAAAACATATTTCCGAGGTGAAAGCTAGTCTTTGGAAGGTGCGATCTGTCTGGTTTTCAAACTCGTTCGAATAAATGCTACATAACAAATCTCATAAATATAACACTTATGAATAGCTACATAACAACTTAAACGAAAGGTGTTTTTTGGCATCTGGCAACATAAAAATGAACAGTTATCACCATGATCCTGGTCTCACCTTGCCGTAAGACAGTACCTTCTTCCTTTCGTGGAAACTAGCTCAAAATTACGAAAGGTTGCCTTCTAATAAACTGTGGTTTTTGTAACAATTTTCTCATGATTCGATAATCATCGAGATAAATTTATCCAATTCTAAGGAATCTTTGAACATATCGGAAAACAAACGTTACATTTTTACTAGATGATTTTGTTTATTGAAAACTGAAGATACCTATGATTTTCAGAGATAAATATTGTAACTTGTTTTGAAAATAAATCACCGGCAAACAAGTATTATCATTTTTACTTTCAAAAAAAGGTTAGCGTAATGTTTTGTGAATTGTTTCAAAGAACTGCATCACGATTAGTTGTGGTAAACAGTGTCAATGCGTCACGCATCTTTTGTAAGTTAACTTCCTCCTTTCAACAAATTTGACAAATGTCAATACGCGTTTAGTAAAATGCCTTCCACAAATATTAAAAATATGGGGTTTTAAAATATGCAGTAACTTATAATGACAAAGTAAAAAAAAATAACAAACTAATGAATGGAGATACCGTTCTCTTTCTCACTGTACGATATCAACCATCCACTGTTATCTAGCACATTCGTAAATTATAATAAAATTTAAACAAATAATTTAAAAAGAAATGCCGTTTCTAAAGGTGCTGTCACTTGAGTTTTGGGGTTCCGCAGGTTATGGACACCTGTTGTGATTACATCATCGCTTCGGTCGCAAGAGACGACCCTCATACTCGACCCATTAACTGTACCTTTCTACGAATTAGCACTTTTTTCACTACAGTATTATTTAGTTGAAACTCCGATTATTTATTTAATGCTGATTTTATTTGATGGATTAAAACAGACACAATTAAAGACATACTGACTGATAGTTTGGCGATAAAAATAAGGATTAATGATTAACAAAATAGTTTAATTAAGGATATATCGAGTTGTAAATATTGTTGGTTTTTAAATAACGTATTAATGCTAAAAAGCTTCAAAGAGTGGAAATTTGGGGTATACATGAATATTTTTGTGCGTCTATTATGACGAATCCTAAAATAAACGTTACTTGTATCAGTTTACTAATCCAATATTTGAGACTGGCGTTGCGACACGGAAGTATGCCAGGATGGTATGAGTTTGCGAGACGGGTCCGAATAAGTCAGCAGGCTCGTAACAATTTACATTTGTTTAATTTGTCTTTTAAAAATCGGCCCGCGTACACAAAACACAGATCACAGTAAAATGTTCTAAATCGAATCGAAAGTGAGAGCAGAATCGAGAGTGAGAAACCCCGGAAGCCAGGCGTATCAACCACAATAATCACATAATTATGCTACTTACGTTCCCAGCATTTCCTTGAGGATGTATTTGTCGTCGACGGAAGGTGTCTTGTCTTCTTTTCCTTCCTTCCTGGACTTTTTCGCTGAGTCCTTTTTTCCTCCGAACAATGGCATTTTCACTGAGGCCGATACACATTCACTCCGATATAACCTCACTAGACACTGTTTTCCTGGCCAAAAGTTCTGAACGCGCCGAGTGCGACTGCGGACCGGTTGTTACTGAGTCAAATAGACAGCGGGTTAGTGGAGAGGAGTGCCGTTTACTGCAGCGTGACAGACGAGAGCACAGAGGATGTGTCAGTCATTGTAGAGCGTCGGCAACCTCTCGCGGACCAGCGTTCTCAGATGACTACTGACTACTGACGGAGGCACTGTGTACGTCGACCGTGGGTCGAAATGCGCGGCCAAGTTGCGCGCCGACCGGGCCCCGCCTTCGCTGACGTCAATACCACCGCACACCGACACCACACTCCACGGCAGCACCCGACGACACAGACATTCGAGTCCTTGTCCGCCCAGGAATGTCGTCCCACTTTCACAGCTCCTGTCGCTTCCTCCGGGCTCCGCCGCAGGGCGACCGCATCTATGTGTCACCGCGGGTCGGGAAACTGCACACTGACACTGGAACAATAAATCGTGATTACAGTATAAAAAAACTTCTGCAAACGACATGCGATCCATTGCGACTGCTCACATGGGAAACAGCGTCAGCGCAGGCGTAGGTACAGGTTTCCTAGGTTCGAGGCCGGGGGCTGATAACGGGGTTCTTTCCCTTGGAAGTAGGCAAATAAGGGTGAGCACCGGGACTGAGACCGGAGTGGCTGAGCTTGAGTCCCAGACCCAGGTGGCCTATAAGCGGGCGAATAAATCAGCATAACTACTACGTACGTTATAGCTCTACTACGTACCAGTGCTGAACCACGGCTAGTAGAAGGTAGCCCGAGCCGGGATGAAGACTAAACGGAAGCAAACCCTAACAAACCCTTCCGCCCCATGCAATACTGCAAAGCCTCAGTGTTCATACTTGCTCTGCTTGTACACATCATAAAACAATTCGCGGCCGGCTGCTGAATCTTGGTTTCTTCTCTGTGGTTTTAACAAAGTAACTGACAGATAATTGACACCTTATTTGGCTTATATAACCTCAGTGTACTTGAACAATGCATATGCTAAAAGGACTTAAAATATTTCAGAAAAAGGATATCTAAATTTAAGGTACTCAATCTTCATTTCCCCCCATCCACCTAGAACGACTGGGGTTTCAGAAGTTATGCTTCCATCTTCAGGTCGAGTTAAAAAAGTCATCAAACATAATATTATATGTGTCCGTTGTTAATTATTAAAATCTCACATAACCCAATTACGGAAAATATGAACGTGTAAAGTGCACTGGAGTGTACCGGGCGGTAGGTGATCATCGACCCACGCTGGAGTTCATATTTTTCGTACCGTGTTATGTGAGAGTTTATAACTAACAACGGAGTTATATTATATTATATAATTATGTTTGACTTTTTAAACTCGTGCTGAAGATGGAAGTATAACTTCTGACACCACAGTCGCCCTGTTTGGATTTGAACAAAGTTGAAGATAGAGGTATTGAACCTATATTTGGATTGTTTCATCGACTTGGAGGCTGTAAGCATGAATAAGAAAAAGGCTGTTCGGTTGTTCAGTTGAACTGAGGGGTCCACATTCAAACTCATTGTAAGACCCTTTTGTTTCACTTGGATTACAACTGCCACAATATTTTGTTTTGACAAGTTTGCTATATTTTAGGAAAACCCGTCCCACTTTACAAAATACTAGTGACTTTTAGGGGCTATAGCCCCTTAACCTTTTTGTTTAGTTTACTGTTTGCGAGCGAAGGAAAATAAATCTTAGGTGGAGTATGATCACATTTTAACACATAAACAAAGCAGCAGCTTAAATCACATTATAAATAATCACAGCTGATCATTCATTTTCACTGTAGTGGTATACCCATGACAAAATAATTGGATATTTGAAGTATAGTGGGGCGTAGCCCAGATAATTGTTGAAATTTCTGATATTTTTCCCACCGTCCATAGCCCTCAAGCTTTAAAATGAGCCATTGCCAAAGGCTGTAGGTGAAGTGTATCACTTGAAGTTTTGTCGAAATCGATTTCGCTTATGAAATTACATATATATATATGATGTTGTTTTGCACTGACCGAGATCCAGAGGAAATATAGTTACTTCAAGGTATATATTAACAATTAACGATTCAAAACTGTTTTGGCTTCCAAGGCATACAAATGTTTAATGTATTGCCAAAATCAATAGCCTGCCAAGAGCCACATTCAGACATATTCTAAAGACTGATTTAATCCAGGTTTGTCTGTACAACCAAGAATAATTTTATGAATTACAAATTTCTCGTTAGTCAGACAAAATAAATGTTAGTAAACATTTTAATTTAGAGTTGTCATAAAATGTGTGTGTGTTTTACTAGTCAATAAATTAATTCATTCCGACTCTCATCTGAGAGGTTCCCAGAGGGGATAACAGCGCCCCCTAATAATTCTAAAGAAATTTTATTTTAAATAAAATGTGAAAGCATATTTTTTGTATTTGTTTTTTATCAGGAGGATTTTCAAAAATGTAAATCTTTTTAAATTAGGAAGTGAGGAATGTGTACCAATTATGCCTAATAAGAAACAAATAAGTTATTAGATTAGGCGTTGCAAATTTCAGTGTTTGTTTAACGTTATTCAATTTTAATAGGCCTCTCCCAGTTCAGCAGTGGCCAGCAAGTTTAAAACTGTTCTCACAATATGCAATGGAATTGCTCTAAGTGACGACATTCAGATTTGTATTTTCCAGTAGTACTTATTAGTGAATTTCCTTTGGAAAGTGAACTATTAGCATGACCCGCACGGTGAAACTTAAGCCCGGGACCACCATAGAAGTTCCTAACGTGACCCCTGATTCAAAATGTGTATATATATATATATATATATATATATATATATATATATATGTGTGTGTTTTTGCACTCTAGCTGTCGCATTTTAACTTCAAATTTGGTAGGGACGTTCCTTTCTGTATTCGGTTGGACAAATTCGTTGGGCAAAACAATCGGAAAACTCTAAACCCTTTTTTTGGGATTAATCTTTCAAATTTCGAGTTTTTGGGCCCTAAAAGGTCAGAAAAGCCCCAGATGTAAAATTAATGCATGTAAAAAGATGGGAATTAGTGAGGCGAAAGTTTTAAGCCCTCTCTCGTCATTCTAGCATAAATATTTACCGAGTTATTAAAGAAAATGTGCTTCGACTAAACACAGTAGGTTGTCTTATGGGGGTTTTACACTATAAAAGCCTGCTATTCCTTTGTTAGAGCACTTTTATCATCCCCAGCAACTCACGCCTACTTTCAAGCCTGCCTGGACCTTCTCCTAACATTATAATGCGCAAAATTGTATTCCCAGCTTTGCAGGTAAATTAAACCAGGAGTATCAGAACAGCCAAAAAATCAATGTTTTCAGATTTCAATACAAATTGAAATACATGAATGTTTTTGCACAGATTTTGAGTTTTAAAAGTTGTTATATGGAAATTCACTTCCCTCACGTCAGCGTGCTGCGTGCGAACTCGTTTAAGTTACACCATCTCACTATCTAGTTTTGAATATTTAACTACTTTAAATTGCATGTACTATTTCTGACCACAAATTCAACTATGCTAGGCAGTTACATTAACAATATTATATTTATTTTATTTTAATGAAGTATCATTATGAGGACGCCGCACATGGCGGCTACGGAGTTTGATGTAGGCTTTACAAGCCGCTACAAGCCATCATGCCACGTGCTACTTTATTAAACCCCAGAAATAATTGACGTGCCACTAGCAAATGCTTCACCATGTCTGAATTTTGTTTGTGCAACCTTCAAACCGATTATGTTGGTGCACATCTCATTTTAAATATCAGGAGTATCTGGAAGAGTGACATATAAACTTTGTTAATGTAATAAAGCTGTATCTTTTAACAAATACATTTTGAATAATTGATGGCGCACCCTTGACCCTTCTAAGCGTCTTTCAAAGATTAAAAACGCTTAAGATGTTAAAGCGTCTGTAAATAAACGTATACTAGGTTACAGAAACAAAAGTATTTCATGCTAATGTAAATTATCGAGATTTTGATGCAGTCGTGGTAAACGAATAAATTATACAGATGTACTATCAAAGCTTAGTACTTTAGTCTAACAACTTATATTAAACCTATAATCTATGTTTAAAATGCTAATTTTGGAATGCATTCAATCAAATATGGGAAATCTGACGTACCAAATGTAAAGATGTTATCGTGATTAAACCCTCACAAATTGCATATAAGTAGGGGTTAATAGGGGATTCTGCCCCAGGAGGAGCCCCCCTTCCGAGACAAAGGATTTAGGAGTCCCCCCCGAGACAAAGCATCAGGAGGAGTCACCCCCGTCACCCCCCCCCCACCCGAGACAAAGGATCAAAAGGAGTCACCCTCCCCCCGATTTTTTTGCATTTTCGGAATCGTCTTGTCAAGCCGAGTAATTTGAGTACCCACAACGTACTATTTGGATAATAAATACCCCCGCCCCCACCCCGATAGGTTTCGTCTGTGGCACTTTTTTCTAGGGCCCGCACCACACTCTTGACCATTTTTCCAAGGGGCCCGCACCACACTCCCAACCTTTTTAGCTAGGGGCCCGCACCACACTATTGACCTTTTTGCCTAAGGTTCCAGGAGGAGCAGGAGGAACCCCCCTCCCCCCACTCCCCCCCTCCCACGATAAAAAGGATCAGGAGGATCAACTCCCCCAAGAAAAAGGATCAGGAGGATCAACCCCCCCTGGTGAAAATCTCGACCATGACAGTGATTGATGATAACGATTTTGGGACAAAGGACCCTTCTCCGAATTCCCAGACAGCGGATGAGATTTATTTTCCAGCGGCAATCACCAACAAAGGATCCTTCTCCGAATTCCACTATAGGAGGGTAGTTTATTACCCAGAGGGTAGTCATTAACAATGGGTCCTTCTCCGAATTCCATTAGAGGAGGGTGGCTTTTGTTCCCACACCTTATTAACAGAACTACATAGTCCAGTTTGTGTTGAGATCTCACAGCGAGCGGACGTGTTAGTTCGGTACTGCTCTGTTCTCCGCGATTTGTGCTATTCGCTGTTTATTGTTATTTGCGATTTGTGCATAATATCTTGGATTATTAAAACGTTTGTGTTGTGTTGTTTTGTTTGTGATAACGAGCATCAATGTTCGAGATGAACGCTACACACGAGTGCACCATTTGCGGATGCATATAAGTACGTAGAGGTGCTTTGGTGAGACACGTTGCAAGTGTCCACGGCGAGAGACGTCCACCACAGCAAAGTGCGTGTTTATTTGTTGTATATTGATTGAATAAGACTAAGTTTGATTTCTTTTCAATTAAAAACATTAATAGTGATATTTTATGATTTGACTAAAAAATATTCTTTCACATATGCATAAACAGAGAGTAGGAGAAGTTTTATTTTTATTTAACATTTTGCATAAAAGAAATTTAAAAAAGTAAATCAAAATAACATAACCATGTTAATTTACTTTTAGCCATAATAAGTCTTTCGCACATGTATAAACTGGGAGCGAGAGAGAATTTGCTTTGCTTTTCACAGAGAAATGTAGCTGAATCCCCCCTCATACTTTATAATTAAATTAAATAAATCTAATCGTTTTGTGCAGTTGCAGATGGAGGAGCGACATGTCGGCTTTGTCACACCACATTCATGGACCAGGGCGTTTTAGAGCGTCACATGGAGGCGAGCCACTGCGTCACTCCACCCCGGGAGGTGCATGCGCCATTGCAGACAACTGCCGATGACAACCCCAGCTCCGATGAAGGTGAGAATCTACATTAAAAGAACTTTTTCCTTGAAACTATTTAGTTTTATAATTGTTTAACTATGTACCGGAAGAATAAGTATGCTTGAATATATTTAACGAGCGAAATGTAGGGGAGGAGGAAGAAGAAGAAGAATGCATTGATGAATGTAGACTTATATTAGAAGTTAAATGGGGGTGCGTCAACGCATTTAACTTCCTTTGCTGATTATGCTCAAAGCATTACACTTATCTTCCTCATCAACATTAACCCGCACTGCTTGTTTTGTATCTTGATAAACTAGTATTTGAACCGATATTTTACCCTTGAACATATTTAACTATGAGTCGGAAGAAGAAGAAGAAGAATACTTGACTATATTTAACGAGCGAAATGTACGGGAGGAGGAATAAGAAGATTGAATTGGTGAATGTAGACTGATATTGGAAGTTAAATGGGGGTGCATCGACGCAACCCCCTTTGCTGATTATGCTCAAAGCATTACACTTATCTTCCTCATCAACATTAACCCGCACTGCTTGTTTTGTATCTTGATAACCAAGTATTTGAACCAATTTTTTACCCTTGAACCTATTTAACTATGAGTCGGAAGAAGAATAAGAATACTTGACTATACACTAATCTCACTTGACTATCCCACTGTTTACTAATTGTTATTTATATTTGTTCTTCATTTTGAAATGTGATTGGCGAGAGACAAATGTTATCTTCATTTATCCTAATTGGTTTTTATTTTATTTTCAGGGCAAGGTCCGGGTCCTGACCGTCACACATGTCAAGAATGCGGTCACCGTTTCCGTCACGCAATAAACCTGCGTCGACATGTGGAATCGCCCACAGCAGAGTTCAACGCTTCCTATACGACACATGTGGTGCCGTGTTCAAGAGGGAAGACAACCTGCACCAACACACCAAGGAATTTCACGGTGATGGTCAAGAACGAAGATTCCCTTGTGCATACTGCGGTCTGGAGTTCAACCGACTGTTCAACAAGGACACCGATGAGCGGTTCAACTGTCCCATCATGAAGGACCTGATCCAGAACCGAGCAGCTATGGAACAGGATGAACCCCAGCCAGGACCCAGAACGGAGCCACAACCTAGAAGGAACACACACCACCAGCCCGAGGATGTTGAGATGACTGGAGCGGGACAGTCCAGCCCAGTAATCATACTTATTCAACTGGGTTTCCGCAGTCGCCTCCTAACCTACCATCTGCAGCGGCCGATGTAGAATCTCGTCATAATCGGAGAAGTGATGGCGTTGTTGATTGTGAGCCTCACGGAGTTGCTTGAGAACTCCTTGTCGAAACACCACAGCATTAAGGTCAAATTGAAGCTGGAGTGTGAATTCACAAATTTTCGTAAAAAAACTTGCCTGCGTAACTTCAAGACGAAGATGACTCTACTGACAGAGACCTCAGACCTGAACCAGTACATCTCAACAGCTTTTGCGAAGCTTATCAGGGAGAAGGCCGAGGGTGAGCATATGGGCTCCTGGTGGACATACCTACGCGTTCGTGATTTGGAGGTTGGCATAAACGAGTATACTCCTCTAGGTGAAGATGGTCGTGCGTGGATCCCACTGCCGGCAACTGTAGAGAACACCCACGCAGTCATCAACGCATTGAACACCGATGACCGTTGTTTTATGTATTCCGTCCTGGGCAAGTTTGTTCAAGATCACACCGAAAGACCGGCATTGTATACCAATGACATTATTGCCCACTACTATTGGTCCGGCCTAGGATTTTCCCGTTGATCTGAAGACCATCAAGTCGTTTGAGCGGAACAACAACATCAGCATCAAAGACTATGGTATTGATTACACGCACGTGGGGAGGAAACCTAACGGCCAGCCAAAGTACCAGGACACCATCTTTCCTTTGAAGATTTGCAGGCAGGAGCGTGATGATCATCGTGACCTTTTGTACGTGACAACGGACGGTGATAGCCACTTTGCCTACATCACAGACCTTGACCGACTGATCCGCCCCCAATTCACAGCACATAAGGACAAGATATTCATCTGTAAGCGGTGCTTCGCGCACTTTGACTACCAACCGAACAAGCTCGGTCTGACGCGTGCTCAGCGTCTGGAAGAGCAAAGGCGATACTGCTCCGCTACGGCTCCTCTCCGCATGGATACAACGAAGAAAATGGAAATAAAATTTATCCACCTAGAGTTCACCCGACGCGAGTGATTAACCATCTACGCGGACTTTGAGTGTGTTCTACTACCAACCGCGGGGATGGAAGAACAAGTAGATAAGCCGCACGGGGGAGTAGCCACCCATATCCACATTCCTTACGTATTTGCGTATCAAATCATCGACTCATATGGACTTGAGGAGTTCGAGCCTCGAGTCTACTTCTGGGTTGATGCGCCAACGACCTTTATAGAGATGTTGAAAACTGATGTTGAGAGATTGTGGAACTTCCTGTATGAAGCGAGAAATCTCTTAACCCCATCGGAGACGATGCAGTACAACTCAACAACGAATTGCTACCTCTGCGGATAGAAGTTTTTGTGCGAAAATCCAAAGGTTCGTGACCACAACCATGCACCTCCCTACGAGTTTCGAGGAGCGGCGCACCGATCATGTAACCTTCGCTACAGGGAGCAACGAGTAGTCACCTGATACTTCCACAACCTCTCACACTACGACGCCCACTTCATTGTGCGGGAGTTGGTGGTCGACCCTGGTGATGTTGAGGTGTTAGCACACACGGAAGAGCGGTACATTGCTTTCACGAAGCGGTTCCTGTTCGACTAAGCAGCAGAACCGAATCCGATGCCAGGGTGTGGAAAAAGGCAGCCAGGATTCAGCGTCAGGTTCCTTGACACCTACCGGTTCCAGGCTTTGAGCCTTGCCAGCCTCGCAGCCGCACTTCCACCAGCTCAACTTTCGGAGAGGAGGAAGAGATTCCCCGAAGACCACCTCTTTAATCTAGTCCGTAGGAAAGGCATATTCCCGTACAACATTTTAACATCGTACGCCGTGTTGTAAGATAGTTCGGAGCTGCCGTTGCAACAAGGTTTTCGCAACGACATGACCCTGGAGGACATTGAGGATGCAGACTACGAGCATGCTCACAACGTGTGGGAAGCCTTCGGTTGTAGGAACCTCAGGGACTATTTCGACAAGTAACTGCGTTGTGGCATTGCGCTGTTGACTGACATTTTGAACGCTTCAAGGACACGTCGATTGTGGAATACGGAATGGACCCAGCACACTACTACACCCTTCCATCATACGCCTGAGATGCCATGCTAAGGACATGCCGAGTGGAGCTCCATACTATTCAAGACTTTGACCTGTACCTCTTCTTTGAGCAAGGCATCAAAGGAGGTATTTCCCAGGCAATCACCTGATACGTCAAGGCCAACCATGATGGATGTCGCCCCGAAGATCGACATCCTGAAGAGCCCACGCACCACCTGCTATACGTGGACGCTAACAACCTGTACGGTTGGGCCATGTCCCAGTGTCTTCATGAGTGACACTCCCAATGGCTCAGCCACAAGGAGATTGCGTCTCTGGATATTGCCACATTGGACCCCGCAGGACGCAAGGGCTCCGTCTTGGAAGTGGACCTTCGCTACCCCGCCCACCTGCACGACCTTCACAAGGATCTACCTTACTGCTGCGAAACCAAAAGTCCGCCAGGAGGGAAATTCAAGAAGCTCGTAACTACTCTGGATGACAAGAAGAACTACATCTGTCATTACAGAATACTGCAACAGGCGCTTGAAAACGGGCTGGAGCTTGTGAACGTGCATCGCGTCATCTCGTTCCGTCAGTCTTGGTGGTAAGAACATTACATCCTGATGAACACCGAACTGCGGAAGAAGGCCAAGACCAAGTTTGAGCAAGACTTTTTCAAGTTTATGAACAACGTGCTCTTCGGCAAGACAATCGAGAATGTTCGCAAACGAATAAACGCCAGACTGTTGTGTACTCCTGAGATGTTCAGGAAGTACGTGGCCAAGTCAAACTTCCTGGACCGAACCTACTTCAACGATGACGTCGCCATTGTCCACATGTCGAAAGTCAACATCGTCCTGGACAAACCGGTCTACGTCGGAATGTGTGTCCTCGATCTGAACAAGTGGCTCATCCTCCACTTTTCCTTCGGAAGATGAAGAACCGCTACGGTGATCGTCTGAAGGTAGACTACATGGACACTGACAGCTTCGTGTTCAACATCGAGACAGAAGATGTTTATTGGGACATGTTGAAGCATCTGGATGATTTTTACACCAGTGCTTACCCTCGGAACCACCCCTGCTACAGCCCCGTCAACGCCAAACTCTTTGGCAAGTTAAGTAATGGAGCGAACGGATTTCCGGTGCTCGAGTACCTCGGTCTTCGTTCGAAACATTATTTCATGGATATCGTCAAGTTCAAGTAGAGGTCTGAAGATGACGAGCTGCAGGTCATGACAGTGAAGCACGCCAAGGGAGTCACTAGAGAGTTTTTAAAAACAAACTCACCTCTAACGACTATACGGAGTGCCTATTCAACGGTGTGCTTAAGAGAACTATCAACACCAGATTTCAGTCTCGCAACCATCGCGTTAACGATGAGCTATAACGATGTCAAGCGCTACTTACTTCCGGACCATGTCAACACACTACCGTAGGGCCATATAAACATCCCACCTCAGCCCGAAGCCAACCCTCGAGACGATGAAGAGGAGGAGGAGGAGAATTGAGTGGTACAACACTCAATGACCCTGACTTGACTTGTATATTATTCTGAAAAATCTAGTCATTAGTTTGTATCGAGTCTCGTAAATACTTGGAAATGTGCTCCTTTTATCTTTCTCTAGTCATTAGATTGTATCGAGTTTCGTTTTTATAGTCACACACACACACACACACACACACACACACACACACACACACACACACACACACACACAAACACACTTATGTTTAGGAGTACATACTCGATGTAAAATATCTATAAGGTATGTAAATAAATAGTCAAATTGTTTGTATATACATTCAACTTTCCCCCCGCCCCCCACATAGTTTTAAGATACAAAAGTTTAAAAAAATAATCAAACAGAATTATACATTTGTAATTTGAAACTTTTAAATTTTTTTATATAGTCCATAAATGAATTACATCAGGAAAATATCAATTCGTATAAACTAGGTTCAGATATGAAAGTTACTTTAGAATCAATATATGATAAATGTATGATGTAATGTATGATCAATGATGATGATGTATGATCCCACTTTGGGGTAGACCTACTTCCGTTTGAGGTGGGAACCATTTTGGATCCCACCTACTTCAGGTTGAGTTGAAAATTCAAAGGGGTGAACGTTTCGTTCACCCCTTGGGGCGGGGTGTGGCTGGCCCATTTCCACCGCATTGTTTTGCTGTGTATTTCTCTAACATGCTTTTTTAGGGTTTTACCTGGGTTAACGCAGCTAAAGGGGGTGAGTCGACTCAACCCCCTTCGATGATTATGCTCAAAGCATTATAATATTTTTCCTCAAAATTTGCATTCACTATCTGTTTTGTTCATTGAATATGAGTCTGTAAACTAATTGCTAAAGTAAATACTAAAGGAGGATGAGGATGGAAAATATTTTTTTTAATTCTGAGTACACAACTAGTTTATTGAGAAAAAAAGCAAATTTAAAAATTCAATTGGTATATATTTGTACAAAGAGTCGTCTGATCAGTGTATCGGTGTGGCAGTAGAAGGGTCATCAAAGAGCTGAACAAAGTCCATCATCTTCATGCCGTAGTGGGTGCGGTAGTACAGGTATAGAAGGCAGTATTGGCCGCAGACCAGAGTGTTGTCACTTTGAATGCGATGCTCGTTGTACAGGTAGTGACGAGCGTTGCGTCTCAGGAATCCTTGGTAGAATTGTAGATGTGGAGTTTGACCGTAGCTGTCAAAGAATTAAATTATTCCTCCTCGTTTGTTAAGGAGGAAAGCAACCCAGTGAGTGCCATCTTCATTGTGTGGATCAGTATTCACAATCATACTATCACCTTGATCCCATTCCAATCCGTGACAGTGTTTTGAGAGCCAATAGATTTCACCTAGTTTCTCTTGTCTTATGAAATCTCGACTGAATGGTGATTTGGCGATATGATGCTAGCAGTGTCCCACTGACCAATTCGTAGGCGCACACTTCCTTCAGAATGTAGTCATAATTGTTGACCTTGAAACATTGAAAATCCAAAATAATGGGAGATGCTAAATTTGTACGCGGTACTCTGCATAAACGATGCATCTTGTACGAGTGTTGGTTACCGACTGATGATGATGATGGTCTAACCGCCAAAGTCCACATTTACTTTGCGATGACAATCAATTTCGATGACGTTGTCAAACTCTGCGTATACCAGACAGTTGACAGTCTCTGCAAGTGCCATGTCGAAACCAATCTCCATACGTACATACCGTTACGCACTAGGTTCCAATTAGCAGTGTCGCTTACTGACATATCAGATGTTAAATCGAATGCCATCAGACAATATCCATCATCGCAATCTTCTCTATTTATCAGATTACCAGCATCGCTAAAGTGTATACCAGAGCCTGAAAACAGACTGTGATACGCCATTACGTATTTACCCTTTCCATATTCATAGTGCGGTTGTAGTGGTTTGGACGGCACTTGTTCACCGTCCATGTACAGTGAGAAGTAGTTTGGTTTGAAATTTTGAAAGTTATATGGATTCTTTTTTAAATCCCCATTATACGCTGCGTTGGTGACTAGTCCGACAATGATACGTTTCGGCACTTGACCAAGAAACACATTGTCCAAATATTTGCTCCTTACGCCAAATAGCAGTGTGAATGTTTTCAATTCCACTCTGGTGATTGGGTATTTAGCTATGGCGGTCTGAAGCGTCTTGCTGTACGCCAACAGTACAGTAGGGCTAACCTTAGATCTTCGTATCCAGAGATTCACATCAACAATGTGCACCGTGTAATCACCCTCATCCGCCATAATAGAAAAAGAATCTTTTGATCGGATTAATTTAAAACGCAGTTCCACACCGTTCAACAGGAACTTGTTCTGATTACACATGTCCACATGTAGATGACCGACCATATCGATTTCGCGACTTATATTTGTCATTTTTCGTCTCGCCTTTAGTCCGTCATTAGTGTCCTCAGTATTGTCCATATGACCAGCATCGTCTGATTGACATAGAGTGCATGTTAAATGTGATTTCCTAGCATCGAAGCCATAATTCATCAATGTTTCAATATACGATCGATATACATAAGTGGTGATTTGCGGTGTAACTAGTTTCTGATTCATACACATATCAACTTGACTGAATAACGTATGTAACCAATTGTTGACTGGATCAATTTTTTTCGCTTCATCAGAATCTGTGATTGCCACTCCTGTCGATTTGACAATAGACGCTGTAATTTCCAACATTGTTTGCGAAAGATCAGTGTATTCTTCACCATTGCCGGGCACTACAAGCTCAATGGGTGAATCATCAGTCAAATTGAGATTGGTTTGTACTGAACCCATTTACCACTACCGATACTGATCTGTGTAGGCGGTAGGGAGAATAAATCTAATTCCGTCTTGACACATTCACAAGACTTTTTATGTAGAAACGACATTGTTAGCGTGTGTTTTAATTGAATATATCACATACAGACGTTCTCCTCTTCACTTCTTTCTTCTTATTTCTAACTGGCCTCCTCCTCTTCTTGCTAACGCTGCTGCTCCTCCTCTTCTTGGATGACGTCCTTCATCGAAGGAGTTTCGTCAAAGACTGCGAGTTGACACGACGGCCGCTGCACATAGCGCATTTCGCGTTACTCTTACGCGATACTCTCGCGTTATTCTTTCGCGTAGGAGTAGCGTGACGGTGTTTTGCGTTATTCTTTCGCGTTACGCGTCGGTGTTTCGCGCGAGAGCCGCCGCCACCACCACCACTTAGTACATGTTGAAGTTTGTCGTTCACCTTGCGTTTCAGCGAGCCGGTAAACTGGCTGAAATGATCTCTAGCTGCTTCTTTAGGATCCCGCCGCGTGGTAATATCACCCAAGATTCCAACACCAAATTTCAACGCCTCTTTAGCTACAGCCGCAGCTCCTGACTTGAGTAGTGGTGTAATGGTGCGGAACATACCGCCTAGGAAACTGCCAATTCCATGACCGCGCTGGTAGGGTGCAACGCGAAATACTTTATCGATACTGCCTCCGGTCTGCAATTTTTGGCGGCGGTAATACGCCAAATATGGATCATTTGTATTCATCATTGCTGCGCTCTTTTGAAATGAAGCTTCACGTACGACATCCCAATGAGGAATGACGCTTTTTTACCAGTGTGTTCCGTTAGGTTAATATCGATCGTTTCAAATGTTCCTTTCATAACTGGCACATAATGAGGGCTGGTGAAATGCACCGTCTTATGCGCGCCATGTATGTAGTTCTCTCCATGTCAATATTGATAATCTCCAAAAGCAGCGCTGTAGTGCCGCCAATAATCTGTGGTTCAATCAGATCACAATACACGTACATGTGAGTTGTCAGTCCCATAGACAGATTAGTCGGCCAAAATCCTGTGAGGTTATTTGCAAACTTATTCTCGTATGGATCGAAACCCAATTGAAGAGATAGTGCACGACTGAAATGTAAATCTGATAAACAATCTACTATTGTCGTTGTCTTGACTCTGTCCTGCTTTTTATCATACTCAAAGTTTAAATACTGTGTCACATCCTTTGTAGTATTGATCATTTTCAATATATCAGTTATGTTCTTGTTATAACTGGGTTTCATCTTTAGCATAATTTGCTCAGTACGAACTGGAATAGGAATACCTGGTAGAAGTAGTTTATACTCGATCCAAATACACGATTCATCACTCACAGTCATAAACGAACATGGATAATGCGCTTCGATAAAAGCCATCTCCTACTCGCCATCACCTTCTAATCGGATTTGTCTCGGCAGATGTGTAATATAATTGGACACTGTGTTTTTTGGAAAATAATCCTTTAAGATGTTGCTGGGCAATGTTAAATAGAATTGGCCATTAGGCATTTTGTAAATCTTGTGCTCGTACCCAAGAATTGAACTCGTCTCCGTAACCTTCCCACTTTACGAAATAACGCTTACTGCGACCTCGGCCCTTGGTGTCTAGTATTTTATCAATCTTGAACAGATGATCTTTGTATATTGTTAGTTTTTGTAATTCGTATTCGTAAAACTGTCCAGTCACTTGTTCACCTTTTAGATCTTCCAAAGTGCACATTGTAAGTGGCATCCATGTGTTTTCACGACGCACCACAAACACTTCTTTACTCGAATTAGTCTCGTAACCTTTTGCGAATGCGCCTTTCTCCTTAGATATGCGGACTGTGGTGCAAACTTTCAGTTTTGGCTTAACATGACGTGGTATCTTACCGTACATGATACAATATTCGCTTGTTGGTCGCAGTCAAATCAACTGGACGTATTCTGTTGCCTAGACTCCTGTGCGCGCTGTTATTGAAAGCATTAACCAGTTTGTCCAGCGCATCTACATAACGATATGTGTTTTTGTAAGTCAAATATCGCCACATGCGTGTTTTTAAAGTGCGATTCACGCGTTCCACTATGGCTGCTTTAACATCTGGGTTTTGTGTAGTGACATAGATGATTCCGTATTGTTTGAATAATTTTTTCGTCTTGGCACCAGTGAAATCAGTACCTTTGTCAGTTTGTAAATATCGTGGTGTCTTGGTCGCTTCCAAATATATCTCCTCGAAAGCGTTGGCCACTTCAATTCCTTCTTTCCTCTTCAACGTCCTCACATATAGGCGTTTGCTAAACACATCTATTACAGTCAATAAGTAGTTGACACCATCATTGTGTTTCCTAAGACCACGCATATCATTCAAGTCTGCTTGCCACAATTCAAATGGACCAAAAACTACGTAAGGATTGCGCGGGAAACGTTTACGTGCTGGTTTGTGCAAACTGTAAGTGTCCTGTGTTTGTAACCATTCAATCACTTTGCGTTTTGAAAATGGGTTTGCAGCTCGTGCTAAAGGAGCTACACTGCCATACAAAGATGGTTCGTTGGGATTGTAATACAAACGTTCCATAATGAAAACCTATCCTGTGTACGGTTCCCACTTGTCCAAATTTGTCAGTGGTTTGTTTCTATTTAAAAAATCAAACTGCTCTGTCGCTCGTACTGGTGTAGATGTAACACGTTTTCCTCTAGCCGATCGTAGTCGATTTATAATCGGTATCCGCAGTATTGATTCAGTTGAAGTGTCTTCTTCATCATCTGATCCTCCTGTGAATGATGATCGATATTCAGAATTTATTTCTTTTAGTGCTCTTATATTAATCATATAGTCCTTTGGTATGTTCATCGCGTTCATTACAATGAGCACTTCGTACCATCCTGGTGGTGTGCAATCGCACATACTCACTTTTAATATGCTATTTAAGATATCCAATAGATTTGAATCTGGGATTTTTTTCACCATTAATGTACACTGAATAGCCACCGTTCCAACAGATTAAACTACCTTCACGTTTCATGAAACGTAAAAGATTGCGGGCGTCAGATCTGTAAGTTTTGGGAAATGTTTCCACAATCTCTTCCACTGGACCACCTTCCACAGCGGTGTGCATTTGACGACTATGTTCAATCCCACCCGTCTCCACGATTGGTATGCTAATAGGTTGGCGTTTATTCTCTGCAATATGCAAGAATCGATGTAACGCTTGTTTGTATAATTTCCACTTTTCACTATCGTCCATATGTTTGTTATTCAATATTTGTTGCATACCCGCGTCGAGACTGTTTTCACTGGATAGATTAGTCGGTTTTTTAATTGTAGCATTTGTTTGCAATCGATCAATCAACTCATGTGGTACACCTACTATCTTCTTTGCGTGCTCCATTTTGTTATAACTAATGACTCGCTTCTTTTCTAAAGTGTAACTTCACGCACGACGTTCCCAAGTGGTGTGTGGCAAATGATGCCCTGTGCTATCTCTTAAGTCAATTTCCACACTTTCAAAAGATCTATTTATAACAGGCACATAATGCGGATCGATGAATGATGTTGATTTATGCAACCCATATACATAACTAGACGTAGATATATTGAAAATTTTCAATAACGGTGCGACTGTATCGCCGACCATCTGCGGTTCGACTAAATCATAATACACGTACAAGTGTGACGGTAAGCCAAGACGAATTTTGGGCGAACGGATGCTTTTGTTAACTGTATCACCTTCCAGTGTCAATTCATTTGGATCAAAACCCAATTGAAGCCCTAACGTTATACTTAATTTGATTTTTCCAACATCAGTTCCCATCGATACTTCAATGAATTTGTTGTATGAGTGTTCAACAGTAAACTTTACACCAAAAGAATACGCTAGTTCTTGTGAATTGATATGATCATACAATTCTTGAATATTGGCATAATCACCAATCTTCAATTTAATTCTGTAATTTTGTTTTGGAGTAGCTGACACTATTTGTGTTACATCGGCAGTGCTGTCCATAACCCGCTCCAGTGCTTTTATGTTCACTTTTGCTTCCTCTTGCGGTTCTATGCAAATGTCAGTTGTTTCATCACTATCGACTGATACAAATGTACAAGGATAATGCGCTTCCACAAGTGTAATTTCCCATTCACCAGCGTCCAGTTGAATAGCTCTTGGTAAATGTGATAATAATTTGCAAGTGTATTTTTTGGATAATATTGCATCGAACTATTACTCTGCAATGTCAAATAGAACTGATTGTGGTTGTCAGTCATTTTTTTAACTACTCAATGCTGCTTGTAGTACTGCGCTCAAAAGTAATGGTATAAAGAGTCCACCGCCTTTTTGTATTAGATACTTTCGTTTCTTTGACCAGCCTTCGCCGCGTTTCACCAATCGACGTAGCGTCGTCTTGTGTTTGCTTAACTAACTCTTACACTTCTTTGCCAGAGAAAATTTACCTCGCAACACACTCACACACTGAGCGAATGCGGCTCTTGTCACACACCTTTATCAGTGCTTTACGCTCCTTGGGTGTTAAGTGTATGAAAGTCGTAAGCAGAGCTGCGCAAGCACGACTTGATTACTACTGATAGCGAAATTACTTTTTCTTCGGAAAGTACACATAATTCGTAGAAACGTCTGGAAAAATACAACTTCGTATTCGCATATTCTCGTCTGTTGATTGTTTCAAGTCTATCAGTAGGTAGCCGTGTGGATTCTTCGTAGCGTCAGCCTACGCCTCCTCGATGAATTTCGGACTGCCTGGATATATTTGTCTGGCCAAGTACCTAATCTGAACTCTATCTGTAGGATTCTTAAAACACACAATATAATGTGCATTCAATGAGATGACCCTCTGCCCACGTCCCTGATGAAACAAATTTTGTGTGATGAAAAACACACTTATGTTGCGATGATGACAACTTTCTGTGAAAAGATCCACCACACGATTCTCTGCCTCACGCATCATATCGTCTATAATCACAAGTATCGGCTAATTACCAGAAAAATCCTCCAAGTTTGGTAGACCTTCTATATGATTAATGTTGGTATTATTTGAGTCACCTCCACCTCCTCCTCCACCACTACCATAATGCCAGTTTATACTGGTAAATGGTGTGTCACACATTTCTGTAATGTGTTTCATAAACTTTGATACAAACTGTGACTTGTCACAGCTCGAAGGTCCAGCCACAATGGCTGAGAACGGATGCATCCACATAAAACTCATAATTAATACTGAGCTTAACACCTCACAATTACCATACGCACACTCTCTTAAACTTACAACTAAAGGAGATTTTTAGGATTAAGTGTAATAATTAACAAAGTGGTTATGTTCTGAACGTGACTATAAGTATTGACTACTAAATCTAATTTACAAAGGCATTTACATAATCTTCAAGTCTCGCTTTACATAAACTCCAAAGATGCGAATCTCCTTTTGGAACCCCTCGGACTGCGCTTCACCAAGCGAAGGCGTTCTCCAAACCCGTTGTTGAAGCGCTCGATGTCGGTGTTGCTCAGGACCTCATTGAACCGCCTAGGCAAGTAGACCCGCAGAAAGAAGTCGTCCCCAACCTGCCCCTCCAGGATCACGATGATTGTCTCGCCGAAGGATGTGGTGACTCGCTCCATCGCAGTGATGAGATAGGCGCATTCCTCCCGGAGATCGGCTATTCTGGTGTAGAGCAGAGAGTCTGACTTGCAGTTGTTGAGGGTAGCTCTCAAGTCCATGGCCGCAGTGCTACTCACGCTCACAAACTATAGGGTACTGCTGCTGCTCGTCATCGCTAGTAGTAGGAATAGGTCTAGGCGAGGCGGTGGTCTGGTGAAGAATGATGCTCAATCGGGCTGGGCTCCACCTTATAACCCCGCGCCTCCTTTTATAAGAAGGTGGGCCGTGCAGCGGTTGTGCGTAGGTGTTCCGTGCAGGTGTTCACACAAAAAACCGACGCGCCGAGATTTGTCTGGGAACGCAGCTGCTCTAACTGACTGATGGCGCCACACGTTTCTTACGCACGCACAGCTCGCTTCTTCGGCGTTGATTGCGAAACTGCACTGCATTGTGCAATAGTTTGTGTTAATCCTGTAATTTTCGGTACTCCTGTTGATTAATCAATTCACATATTTTCCACTTGATCAACTACTTGTTTAATACTTTCGTGCATTTCACCATCTTTGTCCAAAAATAAACCACACATGTACACCATATCTGTACCATCGTATAATTCCATTTTTAATCAAATTTGTCCTTTGTTTCCCGGGTTTTGAACAGCAAATGTATTTCCATCCTCCAGCCATGACACTATGGGACAATCATCTGATGGTTTTGGTATCTATCCTGATTTATAGGTTTCCAATTCGATGGGAGTTGGTCTCTTTCGCCTCTTGCTGGCAGTAGGCGGTTTTACAGATGACGTCTGAAGTGTCGTTAATGAATGATCACTAGCATTATTGTTCATAACCTCAATCTCCTCAATAAACGATTTGATATAGTCGCCCGCAGAAGCGTAAGCGTCCATGTTCACGTCCTTACCCTGTGACTTCTACCGCACTACTGACTCGTCTTGTGTCTGCTCAACCTTGAAGTAAACTGTGCACACTCGCTGTGGCACATCTTGTTGCAATAGGTTAGATGTTTCATTTTTTCTTCCAACATCAGTTCCAACGGTCTGCGGAATCTTATTTCATCTATCGCGATTTGAGTCCATGTTAATTGTTGTTCATCCTCGCATGGCTCGTAAGTGTAATGTGTATTTAGCTCCTTATTAAATTTAACAGTATTTTTTGTTTTCTTCATTGTTATATTGTTTCACATGATATTCCCTGTCTTTGTTTTCTTCATAATTGTGTCGTTTCATATGATATTTACTCTCAAACACATCTCTCGCTATATCTAACACTAACTTGACGGCGAGCCTTTCTCGGATGGAAATGAGTTTGAAACATACTTTGTTTATTGATATTTTGATTACTTTTGGTGCGTCATCCGCACTGTTCATCTTTGGAGCACGTATCGTCTGTTACTGCCGAACTAGCGTTGAAGGTTCTGGAACGGTGCCAAGTGCAGACTTATGCATTGTCCAAGATATGCTCAACTATATTAGTGAAATTGTGGGAGTTTAGAATGTTGTTGTATCTGCAGTCAATGTACATGCCGTAACTCATCATTACTTCTTTAGCCTTATTTACAATATTTATACCATTGGGGACATTTTATCACATTTCAAATCCTTCTTCCTTTGCTTTATTCAAGGCTTGTTTGGATTTTTTTTTTTTGAGTTCGAATGCACTTGTATTCGCAAACTCCGTACTTCTATAGAAGGGTTTCCTTAATCATTACACAAAAGACTTGTTTCAGATTTGAATATTCAGGAAGCACTGCCACTTTAGGTGTCTGTTCAGTCAACATTTGATTTATAGATCGCTTTTCCTTTTTCAATTCCATATTCTCTGTCTTTAACTGCGTGTGACTGGTTACAAGCTGCTGATTGACTTTTATGATTTGAAGGTTGGATTCCAGGGATTGATTTAAAGTGTGTACTAACGGTTGTTCTGATTTTATACTTTTCATGTTTTCTAATGGATGGTAAAACTTCTTCAAATACCCAATCTTGAAACTTCTCAGCAATGAGCAAGTTTGATTTTAAAACTGATTCATATAATCCTGGTTCATTGATGCAAACTGTTTGGAATTGAAAATTCAAATGGGTGAACGTTTCGTTCACCAATTGGGGTGGGCTGGGGAAGTGGAGTCTGACTAGCACTTCCGGCGTTGTTTTGCTGTGTTTTTCTCTAACATGATCTCTGATTGCTTTTTGTGGGTTAGTTTATCCTAGGATTTGAGCAATCTCTTTAGCTTTTAACCAGTAGTAATTCACTTTAGTGCCACCACTTCTATACTAATAACTGTCATTTCGAACTTATAATAGCTAATTCACAGATACACCAACCGAACAAAATGTAATCTCTCTGGACTTAAACTAAGGTAATTTATCATATACATATATATGTTTTTTATAAATACAAATCTGTACAAATTCTCCCTTACATGGGTAAAAAATATATATATTTTGTGTAAACTATAAATTCAAAGTTTTAAACTTCCTTTTGTTTATTTCTATCAATTAAATAGTGCTGTACGTGATTTTAAAAGATAATTACTTCCTTACAAATAAATAAAATAACGTTTAGAAGTTATATAATTCAAAATAAACTAACATTCATCTCCGTACATTTGAAGTTGGCGCGTATTGAGCAATTCTGACAATGACAGAGGAGTTGACGTAGTTCGAACTTTCTCCGCAAGAGTTCTCTACCAGACGGATTACCGACTTCATATTTTTATTTCATCTAAATCAATTTTTTGCGTACAATAATTAAGTATTAAATAAATATTACATTTACAACTAAATAAATCTCTTGGTACATGCATAACTTAACTAATTCAACCGATATTATATTTACATTTCTTTTCATTATAAGGTTTTAAGTCTGCAAAATAAACAGTAACATATGTGTATTGTTATCGGTTCCAAGGGGAAATCCCGAATTCCTTACTTTCGCTTTTAAGACAACTGCTGTCTCAGATTTATTCATGTTCCCGAGATTTTAACGTATTAGCATGTCGTGTTCGTGTGTCGTGTTCAGTTGTCCGTCCGTGTGTGTGTTCGGGCGTGTGCGTGTGTAATTAATGTTTAATGTGTTACAGTGTTTGCGATCGCGTGTGTTTAATAGTGTTGTGAAGTGTTGTTCTCGAGTATCCTTTTCCAAAATGATTCATTCACCATCCGTACACACTTTCAGAGGGCCCTTTACATTTATTCCCAGATACATACTCATTTACTGCCTTAATTTACTTAGTCATTCACTCTTCTTTCGCTAATAAATTTGAGACAAGATTATTATTTTTTTACATAACAAATAATTTATAACAAAAACATTTTTCCCTTTTAGTTAATAATCTTCCACTCACTAAGCCGATATAAAATATCTCAAAACTGTACATTTAAATCAAATAATTTCATATTTTAACAAATTTTGATTCAAAACTGATTAAATAAAATAAATAATTTTATTTCAAACTTGGCGATTATAAAAATAAATAAACCTCTTCTTTGTTCTTCGGATAAATACTAATTAGTTAAAACCTTTTTTCATTGTTTGTGCAGTTTTAAATCAATAATATGAACCTTTTTGACGTCAGATAAATTATTTACATGCTGGATCAAAACGCTGACATCCGTAATAAACCATAATATCTTGTAGGGTCCGCAGAATTTTGTTGCATGTTTTTTTGAAAACTTCTTGCCCTTGTCGCTTAAGTAGTGGGTCTTGTAGAAAACAATAGAATTCTTCCTAAAGGGATGTCGTCTTTTGGCAAGCGAATATCTCTCTCGTTTCCGGTTTCTGAAAACACTCCTCTTGACGTTATTTACAGCCCGTTGAAGTTTAATTTTTTTCTCATCATTTGATAAATCGTGGGATATTAAATCATGTAGATTCCAAGTGTTTGATTGTGCATTATTAGCTTTGTGATTGAACATCAGCTGGAATGCCTTATATCCGGTCGAACTGTTTTTTTTTCGGTATTCAAGCTCATTTGGACTGCGTCTAAGTCCTGGTCCCAATTTGTTTGATTATCGTGATAAAAACATCTCAATAGTGTCGACACATCGCGGATAGTCCTTTCGCTTTTATTTCCTGTGGCACGGTATATAGGAATTTTTCGGCCTTGAATACAATTTATAAATAGATAAGCTTGAAATTTATTCGAAGTAAAACATTTCGCATTATCTGATACAATAATCCGGGTTTGCAAATGTAAGCTTTAATTTATTTTTTATTTGTTTCGAAGTGGCTTCTCTCAATGCGTGTAACCATATGTAACGGCTAAATCCATCTACCATAACCAAAATATATTTATTGCCGGTTTTTGATAACGGAAATGGACCAAATAGATCGATAAATATGGTATTCATACTTTTTTCGATCGGAATAGAAATTAATTTACCCTCATATTTCCGCTGAGCAGATTTGGACATAGCGCAAGTTTGACATTCTTTAACCTTTTCTTTTACCTTGCGTTCCAGGTCGGGATGAAAAAATATTCATTTATGTTGGCGATAGTGCGAGCAATACCTAAGTGGCCGCCAATTAAACTGTTATGATGGAATGTGAATACAAGATTTATCAGCAGTGATGGCAAATAAATTCTGGCTTTTCCTTCTTGCTTTTTGTTGTTACAACAACAACAACAACCTTCTTGCTTTTTATACATTAGAATTTCGTTCTTTAGATAAAAACATTCTTGGTTGCTCTTGTTTTTTATGCTCTCAATTATTTCAATACATTCTTTATCTTGTTTCTGATGCTTTTAATATCGTCCATGGCCATTGGAATTTCTGAGATCACATTATAAAAATATTTGGTATTCCTTTCATCCAATTTAAGTTTACTATTTACATTTTCCTTTTGGGATTTTATCAGATTAATTTTTATCTCCTTTATTTCCCGATTTAAATCCTCGGATTTCGCCTTATTCTGATCTTCAATTGGCTCCTGGTCATATAATTTCGATAGGCCGTCTGCAACCAAATTTTCGGATCCTTTTTTGTGAATTACATTGAATGGTAGATTTTATAACCGTTCCACCCATTTCGCAAGACGGCCAAGTTTTCTCCCAGGATGTAACACGTAACAAAGGCTCTTACTGTCTGTTACTAATGTAAATGGCTGAACTTCCAAGAACTGATGCCATTTTTCTATAGCTAAAATCGCGCTATATGCCTATTTTTCATAGATACTATACTTTAATTCCGCATCTGTGAATTGTTTTGAGTAGAAGGCAATTGGCATTAAATCACCCTTATCGTTGTATTGCAATAAAGTTGACCCACAGCCATATTGGGATGCGTCACATTCAACGAAAAAAGGTTTCAGTCTGCCAGTTGTAGTACGGGCGGATTTCCTATCTTAGCCTATAGAGTGTCGAAGGCTGCCTTGCAATCGGGTGTTCACTTAAATTTAGCCCCTTTTATCTTCAAGGTGTGAAGAGGTCTACAGATGTCGGCATAATAAGGGATGTATTTAGGCCAATAACCGCACATGCCAGTAAATTTCCTAACTTGCTTAACGTTTTTTGGCTCCGGGAATTGCATCACAATTACAGTTCTTTCAGGGTCTATGGTAATACTATTATTCTTTACCAGGTGTCCTAAGAAACTTATTTCCTTACAGAAAAATTTCGCTTTTTGGATATTTACAGTAAATCTATTTTTGGCTAGCCGGTGAATGACTTCGTTAACATGTTCTAGGTGCGATTTATTATCTGGGCTGTATATAACGATGTCGTCGCAGAAATTTATAACAAACTTGAATTTTATGTTGCGGAAATTTTTTTCCAAGTAGCTTGACAATACAGAGCTGCCAATTTGTAGTCCAAAGCAGACTGACTTCATCCGGTATTTTCCAAATATTGTGCTGAATGACGTCATGACCCTAGATTCAGGTGCTAATTTAGATTGTAGGAAGGCTTTATTTAAATCTATGATGGAGTAATAGGAGGCTCCTTGGAGATGTTGATGCATGTTTTGTAGGTCACCAATAGGGTAGTCCATCTTCACAATTTTCTTATTTAACTCGAAATAGTTAACGACTAAACGGTCCTTGTTGGTGAGAAACGCAGGGCTGCTATAACAACTTCTGGAAGGCTCGATGATGTCCTGTTCCAGCCACTCGTCGATAATCTTCTTCAGTTTTATGGGCGAAATCAATAGTAAACCCCTTTTTGGGAAGGAAAGGTATTCCTAGAATCATATCATAACTTCTCTCCTTTATGACTAAGAAATTTTCAGTCCATGAATATGCGTCAACTTTTACATTTAATTTGCATTCACATAACATTTCAATTTCCCCACCATTTGCCGCCTTAATTATACCTTCCCATTTTCTGGTCCGTTTAACTACTTTTAGTTCCTTTAGTCTCTCATATAGATGTAGGCTAATAAAATTTTGACAGACTCCAGTATCGATCAGTGAGTTTACCTTTATGTTATCATGTAATTTTACTTCGATACAAGATAAAGTTTCAGTAATTTTCCCTTTGATTTCATAAGGTTAGGCGTGTTTAGCTTATTCCATTGTCTCGTTATTTTCCTATACTCATTTTTAAATTCAGAGTTATGATTTTTTTCGTATTGACCCTTAATGTTTTTCCCTGATAGGTTAGGTTGAGTTGGAGTAGTTTTTTTTTGTTTTCCCGGGAGCATGAGGGTGATATTTAGAGTGGTTCAAAACTCCCGTGTTTACCAGTTTTGTTGAGGTCTATAATAGTTTCGGGCTACATGTCCGGGTTTATTGAAATTATAGCAACGTTTTTCATAGCAATTTTGATTTCTGTTTGGTGTGTGGTTTTGTGTGTTTTTTTCTGACATTGGTTAGAATAGGTTATGTTGTTTTAGTTTGGTTTGATCCGTGTGCTGTTGAAAACATTGGTGATCTTAAGTAGTCATTATAACGAACATTGTTTACATTTATACATAAGCTGCTCTAGGTCTTGAAAAGTGGAGGGGTTATTTTCGAAAATGAGTTTGTTGTGGATTTCTGGATTTAAGCCATTTTTTATGAAGGTCACCACTTATTTTTCGGTTAGTGGAGTTTTCAGAATTTCATGGTGAATTCTTATCTCACTAATTTAAATCGATAGGGGTTCTTCAAGTTTTTGTGGGTGATATACTAGGTCTTGTTTAAGTTTTTCTCTTAGTGTTATCGGTATAAATGTGTTCAGGATTTCAGTGTGCAATTCTTCCCGGGATCTAGATGTTTACTTAAAGACAAGAATTTTGTTTATTAATGGAGGGGTTGCGTATCCAGGCAAAATTTGATATATTTCATCTGGTGTCAGGTTAGTCTCATGCTGAACTTTAATAAAATTTCCTAGGAATTTCAAGAGTGGGTTTATTTCTAATCCACTGCAGGTAGGAAACTTTTCAAGGCATTTTTATATGGGATTTTTTAATTTATTAAAAATAGTAAGCTTTGAGGTGTCAGGCAATTGCATTAGCATCTGTCTAGTTGTTGAAGTGCGAAGATAAGTTTTCTGAAGCTCGGTTACTGGATTTGGGGGAACTGGCATATGAGTTTCTGGATCAGGGATTTTGCTAGGCGCAGACGTATGCAGGATTTTCTCTTGTAGTCTCTGTTCTGTTAGGAGATTTTCCTCGTCCTCTTGGATTAGGGATTTGTTTAACTTTTCTTCAAATTTGTTAATTCATTGGGTGATATTCCTGTCTTAATTTCTTCATATCCGGTAGCAAGAGTACTACTGGCTCCTTAATTACCTTTACATTTTCCTCGTGAGTTCGAGTAGGTTCACATTTGCATAAATTGTCTAGTCTTAACTGTAAATGACTGAATTTTGCATTTATCTTAGCTATAAGTAAAGGGGTTGGGTTTTCCTTACAGTTGTCGATTTGAACTTGTAAAACATCGACTTTCTCCTGTAATAATTTAAGTTCAGATTTTAGGTTGATTTTCCCCGATAGGTATTTCACCTGAGGAGTTACATTAATACAGGACCTAAGTTGTTTTCTTAAAGCTTCGACATTTGAATCTGTGATTTCCAGATTTCTGTTTAATAGTTCGTATGTTAGTTCTTCTTTATTTAAATAATTTATATTGAACTTAGTCATTTTGGATAGCTGTTACTAACTGGTAGGACATTTTAATTTTACATACACTTTGATTTAGTCACCATATAATAAAATTACGTTATTTCCAAGTAGTTTTAATTTCAGCTAATTGAATCGTATTTAACTTCACATAACCACTTAATGTTGCCAGAGGCTATTTGATGATGGTAATAGCCTGGATTTATAAATGGCTACAGTTGGTTATAACTTTTGATGTCCTATACTGATATTTGCTATATTAGCAGAGTTGTGCAAATATTCTATACACCTGTGTAGTTGGCCAATTAGGTATATGAATTCTAATTTTATATAGCTTTGCAGTTAGCTTGGTAACGTGGTTAGGAGGTCTAACAATAGACGAAATCCAACATTTCAAATCACAAATATATATTTTCTAATCAGAGTAGGCTACCTTACAGACTTTCTGCGGGCGTATGGGCACTGGCATCTAATTACTCGAACTCGTTTTTTCACGAGTAGTAATTTACTTTAGTGCCGCCCCTTCTATACTAATAACTGTCGTTTCGAACTTCTATTAGCTAATTCACAGTTACACCAACCGAACAAAATGTAATCTCTCTGGACTTAACCTAAGGTAATTTATCATGTACATATATATATTTTGTATAAATACAAATCGGTACAAACATTTACCAAAATGTCGTCATACCAACTAGACCCTACGCTCTTTGATATAAAAACGAGACGCAAACGTTGTTAAGTAAAATGCTCCAAACCAATTGTTAACATTTGGAAACTTCGAAATTTGAACCAGTAATCCCTTAAACTGAAGCGTAAAAATATAACCGTTAGGCCAGATTTCTCAACTGCTGGGTAGGTTACTCAACTGCTGGGTAGATTATTCAACTGCTGGCTATGTTACTCAACTGCTGGGTAGGTTATTCAACTGCTGGGTAGGTTACTCAACTGCTGGGTATGTTATTAAACTGCTGGGTATATTACTCTACTGCTGGGTAGGTTACTCAACTTCTGGGTAGGTTATTCAACTGCTGGATAGGTTACTCAACTGCTGGGTAGGTTACTTAACTGCTGAGTAGGTTATTCAACTGCTGGGTAAGTTCCTCAACTGCTGGGTAGGTTATTCAACTGCTGGGTAGGTTACTCAACTGCTGGGTATGTTATTAAACTGCTGGGTATATTACTCTACTGCTGGGTAGGTTACTCAACTGCTGGGTAGATTATTCAACTGCTGGCTATGTTACTCAACTGCTGGGTAGGTTATTCAACTGCTGGGTAGGTTACTCAACTGCTGGGTATGTTATTAAACTGCTGGGTATATTACTCTACTGCTGGGTAGGTTATTCAACTTCTCGGTAGGTTATTCAACTGCTGGCTAGGTTACTCAACTGCTGGGTAGGTTACTTAACTGCTGAGTAGGTTATTCAACTGCTGGGTAAGTTCCTCAACTGCTGGGTATGTTATTTAACTGCTGGCTAGGTTAATCAACTGCTGAGCAGATTATTCAACTGCTGGGTAGGTTACTCACTCTGGGTAGGTTTTTCAACTGCCTTCAGCTTTTATCGCTGAGGCAACTCTTGCAATGAAATTGAAAATTTACAAGCATTTGATGCAAATGCTCTCTAAAGTATAAGAATGAATATTCACACTTTCGGATTGATATTTTCACTCTTTGGGGTGTAAAACGTCCAACCATCCTTTTAGATTAAACTCTTTAGAAAAGTAAACTGTAATCATCCTGTAAGAAATTAAAAGATTCCCATTCATTAGAAGAGTGAAAATGCATTTATTTTAGAGTGAACATGCTTTAATTTAAATAGTGAAAATTTGGGTTTGTCATCTTCCAAAAGAGTGAAGTCGCCAATTATTTAAAAATGGAAACCAACTATCTTGGAGTTGTAATATGATCTTGTCATCAGAGTTAGTTGCCATTTATTCAAAAAATAAAAACCAACTATCTGGGAGTGAAAATAATCCTTTGAAAAGTAAAAATAGTTATTAGTTAGATAAACAGAATTTTTGGTTAGGAATCTAACATGGGGGAACTCTCGTTGTTATTCCCGCTCTGAGATACCCCCACCAAAGACACTCGAACGAATACTGTTATATAACTCGAACTTGGATATAACTGTTTCATAAAACGGGTTAGATACTCGTACAATAATAGAGTGAAATACACATTTTTACAAAAGAAAATTTCCGCTCTCGTTAAAAGTTGATACTTTAATTTATTAAGAGTGGATATTCATTATTTCGAATGAACACCTAACTTTCTCTGGCAAATTAACGGGTTTTTCACTTTTGTATTTTAGAGTGTATTATTTTAAAAAGTGTCTAAAACAAAATTAAATAATCAGCATTCAATATTGAATATTAAAGCGGAAACTTGGTGAGATTCTTTGCCCATCTATCTCATTTCCCTGAAGTTCTGTTAATAGCAAATAACAAATTATAAATGTATATATGTATGTATGTATGTATGTATGTATGTATGTATGCATGAGCTAACTTTTTATAAATTCGCTTTTATAGAAATATTTATCATTACTTTCGTGCACTTATTATATAATTTGTTTTCTAGAATAATGAACCATATAATAAACAATACTAAATTCACAGCAATGACCCTGGGTATTGGCCATATATCTGACTCGCATCACTATGCAGGTAAAATGTAAATTTAGATTTGATGCGTGACCAATTCGTCAACAAAGCCAACATCCAACGCCGTAAATTGCTCACACATCACCGGTGTATATAACCAAGTTATTTTAAGTTTAACCGATAATTAAAGTTGCATCAGCACAGACATATAGCCTAAGCTATCGCTAAATTAACTGAAATATATATTTGTATCAGTCGCCAAAAATACAATTACATCGTAATTGCCTAAAATTCCTAAACTCAAAATGATTTAGAAACCCACTTTAAATAAGTGGCGTGTTAAAAATGTGCAGTCATTTGCTTACATTTAAAATAAAACATCGATTTATTTAAATTTTAATCAATTTTAGCTGATATTAAAGATTCAATTAGCAAACTCAATATAGTAGAATAAAATCATCCCGTTTCATCAAAACAGGGTTTAGTTTTTAATTATTTAACACAATTCATGAACATATTGCAGTAGTAAATTGTGCATCTAAACAAACTAATCAATAACAACAACAAAAAAATTAAAGCTTATAGATTTAACAACATTCAATCACTTCAGACGTTAAAGTATGGAAATGTTTTAGAGATTGTAGACTGTAGACAATGGTTAAATCAAGCCTTACATGGCTGATGGTCTTCGATGATGTGCAATTCATAGATACCTTTCTATTAGATTTAAAAAAGTGTCAGTCAGGCAGATAAATGAAAACATGTGGACATGCCGGAAAAAAGAACCACTCTTTTTTTACTACAACCAATAGTACCCTAAGCTTCAAATTTTGGATAGGATCTACTTGTCCCTATTACACATATGACAGCCATCTTGACATATACTGAGTGAGTCAGATCATACCTGTCCAACATGTCCAACAGTTCAGTCTAAAGTTGTTGAACAACGTTTTTTTCCACTAAATCACATATGGGCAATCTATTACAAATATGGTACTACTATAGAAGCCCCCTGAGGCGAAACTCAACTCCTTGAGCAAAGCTCAGTCCCCTTTTCCCCCTCCCCTCCCACTCCCTCCCCCTCCCCCTCCCTCCCCCTCCCCTCACTCCACCTCCCGCCCTCCCCTCTCCCTCCCCCTCCCCCCCACCATCCCCCTCACCCTCCCCCCTTCCCCTCAAGCCCTCACGGCCCCTTCCTATCATTTTACCTAACCTACATTAGGACCGTGTTGCCAACCTGGTTCTTTTTTCTGTGTAGCGCTGCCAACCTATTTTTTCTTGCAATACTAGCTCACGGTAGATTATACTGATTGTTATATGTATATATTTATTACGTCACGCTACTTTCATTTGCTGCGCTCGGCCCCTCACACTGTTTATATATCTTTTAATACCTTTCTTCTGTTAAAATATATTAGTAAAATATGAAGTAGTACAAGGTGTATCAGAACAGACTAAAAACTATGCATTTATAAAATAAAAGTTGATATTTGTATGCAGTGATTTCTCTTTACGGTGGAAATCATACCTAGTAGATAATGTTATACCCTTATCAGGTTCATCGCTCCTGTTTCAACTTGTCTAGAGCTGTCACTACTTGTTCAGTAGATATGACCCCTATAGAGCACTATAACTTATTTGCTATGCCAAACCTTTTAACTTGTAATACTGTTTCATTATATGCTTTTTAAAACTAATTTAATCTAAATTGTACCTTGTGTAAGTCCAAACTATGCAAACAAGGGAAAATAATAAGTAATAAATTACAAACCAAAACGTTTATTTATACATTTTCTACTAGAACTATTAACAAAATGATATTCTTCTTAAACAAATTCTATTCCTTTACGGTTGCCGTGGTACACTAGAGACATCCTGGCAGCATCTCCTTTGTTGTAACTCTCGATGGCGGCTTTTGTGAGGATGATGAGGAATCGCCGTGGTAGATAGACGTTCAATAGTATATCGTCGCCTTCTATTCCTTTCACGGTTGCACAGACAGCCTCGCCGTAGCGTGAATTTGTTTTTGCAAAATTGGTAATCTCGTACAGAGTACCAGGCTGGAGATCGTTAAGTCTGGTGAATCGAGGAGCGTTACAGTTGTTGAGGCGTTCTTTCAAATTGCTCATGTCCATTGTAGCTGTAGGTTCGAGATGGTGCTGCTACCACTGTCGCTGATAGAATGAAGAACTTCTGCGAGTAAGCCTTTTATACCAGTAAAGTGGGGGAAAAACCCATCCCCCAAGCATTAAAGGAATGTCTCTTAGGAATTATTGATTATGATACTGAACAAGTTTCAACACGTTATTCAGGGCACAAACCTTTTTTGTTTTCCCATGGTAAAAACAGAACACTGGCGAATTGGCGAGAGTCTTTAAGGACGGGTAGTTTTCCAAGTCCTGAACCAGACACGTTTTAAAAAATGCACTTATGTATTTTACCTTTTATAGTCCCTTCACATACACCACTGAATCTTTGAAAATGATACACAATTGTCTGTGTAGCGCTTGAATGGTGACATCACCGTCCTGCCACAGTATGCCATGATAATGGTTGGTGACCCATGTGCACTGTTTCTTGGTTTTTAAGTCTAGAGTAGCGTATGGACACGGGGATCTCACTGTCCAGTGTTGTAGAACTGTACCGTCAGCCGTGGCGACAGCAAACTCCTTAATTACAAACTCATTGTGCGAGTCTTTAAACCCCTGGAAGTCGGCAAACAGCTCCATGACCGCCACCGCCCAAGGCCAGCACTAGAATGAGCAGGTGTTAGCTACCCCCACTACATAGTACCTTTTCAGACATCAATTACAGAAACGAGAAATAACAACAATTTAAGAAAGACACACACTTTTATCCACATCAAATACGCTTATGTACACAAGTGATACGCAGTTAAGTAAATAACTATCAAACATGTGAACTAATAATATAAACATTTTATCAATTAAAGAATCTACTAAACAAAATACCATATTTCCTGTCGCTACAATGTCTTTCAGAAACTAAAATCAACTCTTTTGGAAAACTAAAAACATTTACACTTCTAAAATATGTACATTTTAATAAAACGTAATCATGTTAGGCAACAGTCTTGTCAACCACAATGTAGTGCTTAGTTGTAGTCTACAGTAACGTTTCTGTACTTGTCCACTTCGATGATGTTGCAAAACTCTCCAAAGACGATGCAGTTGACCGCTTCCGTGAGGGCGACGCCAAACTTGATTTCGATGCGAAGACTGCCTCTTCTGACAAGGTTCCAATGGGACGCAGCTGCCGCCAAATCCGATGTCAAATCGAACGCGTACAGACAATAGCCGTTGGGGTACATACTTCGTGAAATTCCGTTCCCGTGGTTTTTGTTGTGAATACCACATCCGGAAAATAACGTGTTGTAGCAACTGATGTATAACTGATGATTTGTAAAGTCTGGCTGAAGCGCTTAGCAGGTACTTGCTGTCCGTCAACGTAGAGGGCCAGAAAGTTTACGTTGTAGTGGGCAAAATTAAAAGGGTTGTGTTTAAAACTGCCGTTATAAGCGTTGTTACTCACTAGCCCCAACACGATCCTTTTAGGCAACTGTCCCAGGTAAACATTGTCTATAGTTTTACCGAGCACATCACTTGGAATAGTAAAGGCCTTAACGTCCACAGGCGTTATGGGATACTTTGCAGTGCATGTTTCCAGCTTTTTGGCGTGTTCAATCAACAGTGTGGGGTTAATCTTCACTCTTCTCACCATCAGGCTGGCTTCCATCACGTTTATCACGAACCCAGACTTGGATATTAGACTAAAGTTATCGCGGGATCTCGTAAATTTAACTTTAACCTCGACTCCGTTCAGCAGATACTTTCCTTGGTGGAATACGTCAGCGTATCCCATCATGTCCACAGGGTGGCTATTGTGAAAGTAACTTCGTCTTTTCTTCAGTCCGTCGTTTTCATCTTCAGTTTTGTCCATTTGACCAGCTGTATCGCTCACCCAAAGGGCAGATGATTGGTGGGTTTCTTTAGCGGCATCATCGTAATTCAAAAGAGTTTCAATGTACGCTCGGTAAGGGTAAGTGTTTCCATTTGCCGATACCAGTTTTTGGTTAAAGTATACCTCCACCTGGCTAAACAGCGAATGCAGAAAATAGTTTACAGGTCCAACTTTATCGCAGGTTGCGTCCAAAACATTACCGTCCTCTTGAAAAATTCTCACTTTCACAGCAATCAAGGTTTGAGACAAGTCCAAATATTCGTCACCATGGCCAGGCACTATAAACTCGATAGGCGAGTCGTCGGTGAGCGAGGACAATGGCTTGTATTGGATCCATTGACCTCCTTCGATGCTGGTCTGAGTGGGTGGTAGAGAAAACAAATCCAATTTGGTTTTAGAACAATCGGCAGAGAGGTTATGCACGTAGGCCAGTAGTGTGGGAAGGGGACTTCTGGGCCAAGTGATTGACAGCTTCCGGTCACGTGACCGGAAGCGCTGAGTCATTAAATACGTCATCTGAGGCTGAGCCAGTGACGTAGGCGGTTTTGTGACGTAATGAGGGAAAGGTTAAAGTTCAAGGTCACGGGGAGGTAATTTTAAAAAAGTACTACCTCGCACGCGTAAAATCCGATTGTGATTCGATAGTTTTAATTCGATAAAAATATCGAATGAAAACAATCGAATGAAGCAATTGAATGATACGAGTGCGAGGTAGTACTATTTCATTTATTACTTTATTTTTTTACTTTTCTTTTTATTTACAATAAGTTATGTTTACAATAATTTATGTTTACAATAGTTCCCCGTTGTTCGTTGTCATCGATGTTGTTGATCCGGACGAGTTGCGGCCATCACTTCGCTTTCTGATGAAAGACGGTAGATACTTCGATTCCTGCGCAGAGTCCATGTTGTTTTTTGATGCGTAAAGTTCCAAAGATAAATCGTAACCGGACGCAATGAGAAGTCTTAACTCTTCATTAAAAACCTCGAGGTCTTGGAAAGTCGCCAGATGAATAGAGTCATAATGAATACACCTAATTTTGATGGACATTTCAACAGAGAGCTCGATGTACACTGGTCAAGAGCCGGAGGTGTACTGACTATTCGCTAGCTAGCGTTTTGGTATCAAACAAAATAGTGGGGGTAAAGGTGTGGTGGGGCGGAGCAGATGGCGGACGGCAGATGGCAGGCGGCAGATGGTAGGCGGCAGGTGGCAAGTGCGCGGCAGATGGTTGCTACTCCATTCGCCGCCAAAGTAATGCAAGCCGTCGGCGTAATTCTTGTATTTTATCTTGTCGGTTCATTTGATACGTTTTACATCTACATATGCAATAGCTGAAACACTTGCACTTACGACAAGCTTTCCCGTCAACTTGATCGCCTGGTATTTTAAAACATTGTAACTCGCAACAATATGTCTTCAAATTGTTATCGAAAAATAAATTGTTCATAGGTGGCACCGACATGTTAGCTGCAGCGTGTGTTAGACAAGACTGAGACTAACTTCACTGCTCCCTCTCTTTTATACCTCTGCATAAGTTAACCCTGAATGAAAGTTCAAGGTCACCCATTTGAATTTTAAAAAAGCAACACAGCAGTATATAAAATAATATACTGCTGTGTTGCTGTTTTTCTTTTTTTCTTTTCTTTATTAAACAAACATCTTACAATACAATAAGCTTAAGTCTAACATTAATGACTAGAAATACAAACAGAGAAATACAAACAGAGACATTATGTACAAATATGCGTGATGTGCAGAGTGAGTTCCGTAGAGTTGTTGCCGCTTACACCGTGTGATACCAAATACAACGTCCCCGGTTGAATATCCCGCAAATCTTCATTTTGTAGCAGTTGAACAAATCGTTTTGGAAGAAATACTTGAAACTTCGGCTCATCTCCTGGAGTGAAAGGTCCTTCGCTCAATGAAACTAGAATTGCTTCTCCATGTGTGGTTTCCACTTTCTTGATGTTATGAATAATGTAGTGTTTTTGTTCTTTTAGTTCTGAACACTTTTTAGTTAGCAGAAGGTCGGATTTTGAATGAGTGTTGAATTGATCAACCAGTGTTTGTAGAAACTGTTGTGATGCCATCTTCGTCAGTGGTGGTTGTGGTGTCTTCTGTGATGTTGCCTCTTCGGAGTCTCGAATAATACTCGTGCTGGAGCGGTGCTGTCTCCTCGTATTTATAGGCCCCGCTACCCCCACCACATTTCTGTTCTCCGCTACCCCCACCACATTCCTGCGTTTGTTTCAAGTAAGCAGCCAAACGATATGCGTTGTACAATGCACAGTTTGTTTGGCCGTGTTTAAGATCTTTTGCAGCGACGCAAATATTACCGAGATTAATGTTAAAGTCCTTACTGATAGTTATATCGAAAACATCACCGTGCGTGTACTTTTGTATCCAGTTCTTTTTTTCTAATCCTCTTGTGTATATATGTGAATATTGTTTGCAAAAGTTAAACATAATACTGTGCAGATTACTGTAGCTTATAAATCCTTCATACCAATGTATGTGATGAAAGTAGTTTGTTATCCATTTGTTTGTACTTTTTGCTTTGGTGTTAAGTTTGTTAAAAGAAAAAGGAGCTTCAAACGTGAATGGGTAGGCTACAAATGTAAGCAAGTCTAAAATTACTAATTCCTTGATAATAAACCTATCATCATTATTTCGAAATGCTTGAAATTCTATTACACAAGGCTTTACACTCACTTCTTCATCCCCTCCGCTCATCATGGCACCTAGCGATCAACTAAACTGTTTTCCACACCACGGTAGGTTAAATACCAGGCCGTACAGTTGCAGGCGCGTTGGTGTATATTTAACGTGGGCACCGTCCCCAATAGGCCTACCCCACGTGTGTTCTTCTTTACTAAGTCAAACTTTAGTCTTTTTTAACTTCTTCTTCTTGTGTTTCGTTTTCTTCTTCTTCTTGTTTCTCCGTTTCTTCTTCCTGTGTTGTTTCTTCTGTAGCTTCTGTAGCGATTTCTACAAGTGGTTCAAAATCCTTTAACTTTCTCCACATGCAAACTTCATGAGGTATTCTATTAAAAATAGATGTATCCACAGGTCCGTACACGATGGTGCTATCAGGTTGTTTTTCCAAAGTATCGACCAAATATTCTTTAATAATAGCGCTTGCAAATACCAACTGTCTCATGTACCTTGTAATAGGTTCTGTTGCGTAGTTTAAAACGTAGAATTCTTCACGTGACAGTAGAATCTTATTTTCATGTTGAGTCAAGTCTCTAATTCGCACTTGTAGTTGTCCGCGATGTTTAACAATATCGATTTCATTGTCACAATCCAAAAGTCGAATATGTGTTTTCCTTCCACACAAACTGTTAGTTAAATAACATTCTATTAAATGTACATGTTTCAAAAATGACTCCCAAGCATTTTGCGAAAATAAAACCTTTTTTGTTCCATGGTGTAGTATTACTGTAGGGGAATAATCCAATGACTTCATCAATCCAACTGATACACTTTTACTGATGCATGCTGAGATGGGGTAAAAGATTCGCAAAAAAACTTCAGTTAAAATGTGAGGAGGAATATTTTCTTCAACTTTCTTCTTCCTCTTTGGTACTACCTTTGATGGGTCTGCATTACTTTCCTCCTCTCTATCTCTTTTACCAAACTTTAAAAATGCAGTTATTTCCTTGATGATTTCTGCTTCACTAGTATTATCACGTTCCAATAACGGTGCTACCTCTGCATCACCTTGTACAACAGATGGAGAACTCATTTTGTAGAAGATGTTACCCATGCGACGATAGACGATCAACTGAAGACCTGCATTGTTGCTCCGCTATTTATAGGTTAGCGACAGTGGCGGTGCCGGTGGTGGTACAACGTTTTACAATACTGTCTTTACAATACCGGTCAACGGTGTGTATGTAACAATTTTATCGTGCAAAATTAAACAATACGCAGATGTATTTGCAGGTACGTTTTCTTGAAATTCCATTTCTATTTTTATATCAACACTAGACGATTTTACAGATTCATTTTGTTTGGAACAATCAATTACAACAATCGGAGCTTTCGATTCAAACTGTACGGGAGATAGTAGAGGTGTATTTGTTTTGCCGTAATATGAATTTTGGAACCTAGCGTACATATCGTATAAAACACTGTACCTTTTTTTATCAAAAGAAATATTAAAGTTGTCGTAGGGAAAGAATTGTGAATTCAGGAACACTTTACAGTTTGTTAATTTACAATGGTCAAATTCACCAGCATTTTCAGTTATTATACTTTTCTTCTTCGTTTGTAATCCAAATATTACATATCTCGCTTTTTCCAAATGAGTAGAAGTTTTTACAGTCCATGTATGCCGTTGTGTTGTAGGTAAAACGGGGTATTCATGAAACTCCCAGCAGTAGTAAGGCCCCGCGCTTTGGCCCCAACATGGAGTCTTATGGAGAATAGAATAACATGGGTTCTTATGAGGAATGGAATTAGGGTGTAATAACTACCCTCTGTTTTTCTTTTGCTACCCTCTGTGGTTGATTATCTAACCCTCTATGGTTTAACTAGCTGACCCTCTGTGTTTAATTATCTACCATTTTTGGTAATTGTTTAACCCTCGCGTCCTTCTGTCTCCTTCACTTCCTTCTGTGTATCTAACTGCAGTTCCTGTTATCTCAGTGTACTGTAGCTGACGTATGTAACATTTTAAGTAACCCTGTTGGCTGTGATGTTAATCCGCTCAAGGCTTGACACACCCACTACAATTTCGCACTACTATCGCCTCCAGGCCTGACACCCAGACGGTGTTCACTACCTGTCCCCATCCGCTACCACTGCCCTGTCGCTACCTCCTGTAACAAATAAACATATTGCATCAGCCACCTCCCCACCACTTTCTATTATCTCGCTCTCTCTCTCTCTCTCTCTCTTTGCTCCCTTCTCCCGTTGCGATCTGACGTGTCCCTGCGTTTGCTGCGCTTGGCGAAGATAACCCTACTTTTCCTAACCTCACTTTCGAGTGTTCCCACGTGGGTGTTTTGTTCGTGTTTGACTTGTCTGTGTTAAGTGCGTTTTATGACTTGCTAGTGTACAGTAACATCAGTTTATTGTTTGACTTTGCTACAGTAATGTTGTGCTGACTAACCTCACCTCCAGTAACCTTTGAGAGTTACCATAACCTCACTTCCTTGTGTAAAGGGCTTTATCATACTTGTGGGTGTGTTGACTAACAGTAATATCACTTTCTGTTCTTGTTATTTATAAGTAACCTCACCATCTTGTTTTACTTGGTAGTGTTGTGTTTGTATGTGTTGGCTAACCTAACCCCACCCAGTAACCTCAGTTTCTTGTTTGATTTGACTATAGTAGTGTTTTGCGTTGTATTTAATTGTTTCATTAGGTTAGGGTAGTGTTGTGTTGACTAACATAACCTTACTCCCATTAACCTCAGTTTCTTGTATCAAGAGTAGTGTTGGGTTTGTATTTAATAGTTTGATTTGGTAGTTTACAGTAAAGAAAGTAAACATACCCTCACTTCCTTGTGGCTAAAGTAGTGTTGTGTTGAGTAACATAACCTTACTCCCATTAACCTCAGTTTCTTGTATCAAGAGTAGTGTTGTGTTTGTATGTTTTGGCTAAACTAACCCCACCCAGTAACCCCAGTTTCTTGTTTGATTTGACTATAGTAGTGTTTTGCGTTGTATTTAATTGTTTGATTTGGTTAGAGTAGTGTTGTGTTGACTAACATAACCTTACTCCCATTAACCTCAGTTTCTTGTGTCAAGAGTAGTGTTGTGTTTGTATGTGTTGACTAACATATCCTCACTCCCAGTAAACTCAGTTTCTTTTTTGACCTGGCTAGAGTAGTGTTTTGCGTTGTATTTAATTGTTTGATTTGACTATAGTAGTGTTGTGTTTGTATGTGCTGAGTAACATAACAGTAATCTCGCGTTCTCATGTACTTGTCTTGTTCATGTCTGACTTTTCTATGTTAAGAGCGTTTTATGACTTGCTAGTCTACAGTAACACCAGTTTTGAGAGTTAACTACACGTTTCAAGAGTAGTGTCGTATGATTTTTAGAGTCATCTGAATTGCTGGTGTAACTTCACTTTTTCTAACCTCACCCATTACACTCCAAAATGTATAACCTTACTGTATTATACTAATTTTCAGTACATGGTGTACTTCCTTTTATTTTTGTGATGTATGCGTGTTTATTGTCTTGGCTAAAGTAGTGTTGGGTTTGTATTTAATAGTTTGATTTGGTATTTTACAGTAAAGAAAGTAAACATACCCTCACTTCCTTGTGGCTAAAGTAGTGTTGTGTTGACTAACATAACCTCACTCTCAGTAACCTGATTTTTTTGCCCTGGTTCTTTTGTACAGTAAATTCACCTCGGCAACCTCACTTTCTATTTTTGTTCTTTAATACAGTTTTGGTTGGAGCAGTTTTTGTATGTATTGACTAACATAACCTCACTTTTCCTTACCTCACTTCCATGTGTCAAGAGTAGTGTTGTGTTTGTATGTGCCGACTAACAGTAATCTCACTTTATATTCTTGTTCTTTTGGCTAGAGTAGTGTTTGCAACCTTCATTAGAGTTAACTTTCGATAACTTGTAGTTCTGATTTGACTTGCGTAGTTTATGTGTTAGTGTTTTTTCTGACTTGCGTAGTTATACAGAGGTACTGTGCTCTCCTACATACCATATACCTCTTACGACAAGCTCTAGTTCTTCATTCTGCTCCAAGACATGGTACTGATCAGACGTTCTTCTGCGCTGCTCTTGCGTAAGTGTTATCTTGCACAGATTATTATTGATTCTGCGTAATTCAGCTGTATCCTCGTGAGCTTGACTCTTGTCGGTGTGTTTGCTCGTTTTAAACGTTAGAACATATCAGTTTAGCTTGTTTTAAGTATTTAATTCTGTGTTAAAGGATGGAAGTTTCTAAAAACGACCCTCAAAATCCGGTACAATTACTTAGTACCGCTCAAACGTATGTTAAAAAATTCCGACTTTACGGGACTAATACTATTTTTAAATTTACTAAACCTCCCAGGGGCATCTCTGAGTTTGATTGGCTCAGACAAGGTTTTAATCAAATTGTAGAGGCATCCAAAGCCGACGCTGAACCTACCGATTATCTCGGGTTTAAATTACAGTCTATAAATTTAAAAAGTAAAGAACCGGGGTACGTAGATTTGAGGCCTGTCTCAGAAATTACCGGTGACGTCCTTTGGGAGATTTTTGGGGGTATTGTTCAATCAAATTCCGAATCAATTAAATCTACCGACACGTTTAAAGTAGATGTAGCACGGATAAATGTTCCAGTAGGTTCTGGGAGGGTAAGACCCGACTTTTATAATACATTTGATGAAGAATGTTATGCTAGGAAGGGAATCGTAGTAATTAACAACAAAGACAATTTATGCCTGGCTAGAGCGTTGGTGGTAGGTAAAGCGTATGCAAAAAGTGATCCTCAGTATAAAGCAATACGTCAGGACAAGGGGAAAAGACAAACTTTCAGAGCTAATAAGCTCATAGCAAAAGCCCGCGTAGAAATGCCGGAGGATGGTGCAGGAATCCCTGAGCTTGAAAAATTCCAGTTCCATCTTAAAAAATACAAAATCACTGTCTAAAGCTACGACAAAAAAGGCCGGGATGTCTATTTTGAAGGAGGTAATGAAGGCGCTAAATTTAAAATTAACCTTCTCTTTCACAATGGTCATTACAACGTTATAACTAACTTAACTGCCGCGTTTGTTTGTCATTTCTTTTGTGAAGCCTGCCACGTTCCTTTTGACCACAAAGCAGAGCACCGATGTTCAAACAGATGCACCTCCTGTCATGCCATCTCCCCGCCCTGTAAAATAGAACACGGAGGCATCACATGTCGTTTTTGCTGTCGCTTCTTCAAAAACGAGCGGTGTTTAGTAGCCCATCAAGGGCAAGTTTGTAAAACTGTAAAACTCTGCCGTCACTGTAAGAAAATGATTTATCCAAAAAAACGTAAGACAGCTCATGTATGCGGAGAAGTCTATTGTAAGCCCTGTGAAGCGTTCAAAGACCCCGCGCATCAGTGTTTCATGAGGGTAGATAGGAGAACACCGAAGGACCGTGATTTTTTGTTTATTTTCTTTGACCTGGAGACTCGCCAAGACGAGTCTCTCCCCTCAGACCCTGATAAAAAAGTTCATAAAGTCAACTTGTGCGTTTCTCAACAGTACTGCTTTAAATGTATTAATGGGGGCGAGTGTGAAACTTGCTCGGAACGGCAAAGGGTATTTGAAAAAGAACCGGTAAAACACTTCATGGACTATGTAATGGAAATTCGAAAAAAATTTAAAGATGTTTGTGTAATTGCCCACAACGGGCAAGGTTTTGACTTTCAATTCATTTTACAGTACATCATGGAAGAGACTAAATTTACCCCAAACATCACTCCTCGGGGAACTAAAGCTATTTTGATTGAAGTAGCCAACGTAAGGTTTGTGGACTCACTTAGCTACTTTCCCATGGCCCTCTCTGCACTCCCTAACGCCTTCGATCTGCCTCCCGAGAGAAAGAAGGGCTACTTTCCCCACTTGTTTAACACTCTGGCAAACCAAGATTATGTAGGTCCTATGCCTGACAAAAAATACTACTGCCCCGAATCCATGTTTGAGAAACCACACAGGGCCTTTGAAGAATGGTACGATGAACGAGTCGCTGAAGATTACTTGTTTGATTTTAAAAAGGAAATCTTAGAGTACTGTATTTCAGACGTAGAAATCCTAGCCCAAGCGTGTATAAAATTTAGAGTCTTACTTCTTCAAGAGTGTAACGTAGATCCTTTTCTCGAGGCTATCACAATCGCCAGTGCGTGTAACTTGGCCTTCCGCCGTAACTTCTTAAAAGAAAATACTATTGGACTTATACCAAAATCAGGGTACCGACTTGCAGACAATCAGTCAGCTATCGCCATTCAGTGGTTAACATGGGAGGAGGAGAAACGTGGAGTAAAGATTCAACATGCGGGGCGTGGTAAAGAAGTTAAAATTAAAGGAATGAAAATAGATGGGTTTGACGGTGAGAGAATTTACGAGTTTCACGGGTGTTACTGGCATGGTTGCCCCCAATGCTACTCGTATAGAAGAGAAGAACCTCTGCCGGAGGATCCTTCAGACTCGCTTCACTTGAGGTATGAGAGAACCAAGTCCAAAATGGCAAAATTTAATAGCTATGAAGTTGTAGAGATATGGGAGTGTGAGTTTAGAGCTTTGAAGAAAGACAAAAAACTCAATCACTTGAACCAATTGTCCATTCTAAACACACTTCCACTTAATCCTAGAGATTCCTTCTTTGGAGGTAGGACGGGTAATACTAAAACGTATTGTAAATGTGAAGAGGGAGAAACAATCCAGTATGTAGATGTCTGTTCCCTTTATCCGTTTGTTAATAAATATTGTAAGTATCCCGTTGGACACCCTACTATTTATATCGGACATGAGTGCCGAGAGAGGGGTCTTGAGGTAGAGGGCTTGTTAAAATGTAAGATTCTACCTCCTTACAACTTGTATCATCCCGTACTCCCCGCTAAAATGAATAATAAATTGATGTTTGTGTTGTGTAGAACCTGTGGGGAGACTCTAAACCAAGGGGAATGTTTTCATGATAGTGAGGAAAGGGCAATGGTAGGAACATGGACCATGGATGAAATTAGAAAAGCTGTGGAAAAAGGCTATGTGATTTTGGACATGTATGAGTTGTGGGAGTATGAGGTAGCCACATACGAGAAAGGAGGACTTTTTACCGATTTTATTAATAAATTCTTGAAAGTAAAGCAGGAAGCTTCAGGGTATCCCGCTTGGTGTAAAACAGAGGAGGATAAAGAAAAGTATGTTTCTGATTTCTTTGAGCGTGAGGGTATTCAACTGGACAAAGACAAAATTGCTAAAAATGGAGGACTCAGGTCAGTAGCTAAATTAATGTTAAATTCATTCTGGGGCAAGTTTGGTCAACGAGAAAACATGACAAAAACTTCAATCGTGAGAGACTCTAAAGAATTATTCAAATCGTTAACTCAACCAGGAAAGAAAGTAAAGTTTGTGGAAGTAATTAACCAAGAGGTTTTATTAGTTAATTGGCAGAATGTTGATGATGCCAGTGAGGCTCTAAAAACTGTAAATGTTGTAATTGCGGCCTACACCACTGCTCATGCCAGACTTAAACTGTATGAACATCTAGATGCTCTTGGAGGGCAGGTCTTGTATTATGACACGGACTCGTGTATTTATTTATACCGGGGAGGATTGTATAGGGTCCCTACGGGAGATTACCTCGGGGAAATGACAGATGAATTGGTAGGTGATTACGGGCCTGGATCTTTCATCGTTGAATTCGTTTCTGGGGGGCCAAAAACTTACGCGTACCTTGTCTGGTCAACCAAAGAACAATGTTTGAAAACCGTTTGTAAAATCAAGGGCCTCACCCTCAATATGAAGACTTCCGAAACGTTAAACTTTGAAGCTCTGAAAAAGATGGTCCTCAGTGAAGCTGCTGAAATACTAGAAATTGAAGAGAGTAGAATCAGGAGAACAAAGAGACGAGAAGTCGTTACAGTAAGTGAAATTAAAAAGTTTAAGATTACAGGACCCAAGAGAAAATTTAATGATGATCACGACACCTTGCCTTTCGGCTTTAAAAAACAAAGAGTTGCTTAATGGAGCTGTCACTCACACGGGTACTGAGTGCATATACCTCTAAACATCAGCTCTATTACCTCATTCTGCTCTGAGACTTGGTACTGAACAGACGTGCCTGTGCTGTTACTGTTTGTCTCTCCTTGTAGAATGTCTGTTGAATATATTACACCCGCTATTCAAGCGGTGTTTTTAAAGTTTATATCTAAAAGAAAGTTGAATGAAAATTCTAAATTTCGCATTACATCCTCAGAGTATGAGTTCTTTCTTACTGGGCCAATAGACGTATTAGAATGGCCTTTGATGTTCTCGGAGTACATAGTAGATAAAATAACGGAGAACTCCTCATCAAACACCTACATCGGAGTATCAATAAAGCATGGCGATGTTTCGGGAAATATACCATTCTTTCCTATAGGGAATTTAACACCGTCAGTTTTTGATGATCACTTTGAACAAATATTTTGTAACGTTGAGAAACTATCTGGTGTTTTACGTCTTGAAGTAACACTTGTCTCAATTCCATGTTGCTACCTTCGATAAAGGGAGTACCTTTCCCTACGGAGCAGCGTTACTCTTGTATATACCACTTGTCACTAGTACAGTTACATCATTCTGCTCCAAGACGTGGTACTGATCAGACGTTCTTTTGCGCTCCTATTGCCTGTACTATTGAGTAAATTGTGACATGGCTGCTAAATACTATACATTCAATAACAAGCCGGTATTGGTTCTGTTTGATAGTGAAGGAAAGCCATGGTTTAAAGCTAAAGACGTAGCTACTGCTCTAAAGCATGTTAATGGCTGGAGTGCAGTTCGGAAACATGTAGATGACAGTGATAAATTAACTGTTAGTAGTTTTTCTGACGCCCAAAAACAGGGCGTTGGACCGATTGAGAAAACAACGGTTTTTATAAACGAAGCCGGATTATGTTCTTTGATGTTAAAATCAAATACTCCTGAAGCAAGACTGTTAGTAAGAAGTCTGTTGCCGGAGAAGTTTTACCTTACTTACACAAATATGAAAGATGAAAGTTCACTTTAAATGTAAATTTTTCTTTAAAATCACAAGTTCCCACTGTATGTATGTGTGTGTGTGTGTGTGTGTGTGTGTGTGTGTGTGTGTGTGTGTGTGAATGAAGGTCCCTGGTGCGGGTGACGAAAAGCCCCGTAAACCTGTATGAAGGTCACTGGCGTGGGTGACAAAAAGCCCCGTTAAACTGAAAGGGGGTTTAGTAGATTGAGACGCCTGGCTAACACCCAGGCTACTCCTTTGAACAACCCGCGTGTGAATGAAAGGACTATGTACATTGAGACGCCTGGCTAACACCCAGGCTACTCCTTGGAACAGTCCGTACGGTGGGACTTGTAAAAAAAAATAAAATAAAAATATAAAAAAAATAAATACAAAAAGTAAAAAATATAAAAAGGAGGTAGCATTTTGTTATGGAGTGGCTACCACAGTGAGAGGCGATGGTTGGGGCCTCTCACCCCAGAGGTTTAGGGCTCCTGGCGATGCTCTGGGTAACCAAAAAGAACGCGCCGACGCTCCTACGGCCTAGCCTAACGGCTTACCGTGGTGTGGAAACGTGAGCGTTCAAAATTATTTCACCGGGGTTAGAAGTGTTTGGCCGGGAAATTTAAGAAGTTTTGGTCAAGTTAAATATAGTTCCTGACCAAGTACTTTCACCGGAGGCAGGAGTAAATGGCCGAGAAAGTTAAAACACAACGGTCAAGTAAAATGCAACCCCCGGTAAAGTATTTTCAGCGGACGTGGAGACGTTTGGCCGAGATATTTAAGACGTTACGGTCAAGTTAAATGTAACCCCCGATAAAGTATTTTCAGCGGACGTGGAGACGTTTGGCCGAGAAAGTTAAAACACAACGGTCAAGTAAAATGCATCCCCGGTAAACAGTTTTCACCGGTCTGTAAAATAAATGACGGAACAATTTGAAAGATCTCCGTTAAAGTCAAATGTAACACATTATAAAGTACGTTCATCGGAGGCAGGAGTAAATGACCGAGAAAGTTAAAACACAACGGTCAAGTAAAATGCATCCCCGGTAAACAGTTTTCACCGGTCTGTAAAATAAATGACGGAACAATTTGAAAGATCTCCGTTAAAGTCAAATGTAACACATTATAAAGTACGTTCATCGGAGGCAGGAGTAAATGACCGAGAAAGTTAAAACACAACGGTCAAGTAAAATGCAACCCCCGGTAAAGTATTTTCAGCGGACGTGGAGACGTTTGGCCGATATATTTAAGACATTACGGTCAAGTTAAATGTAACCCCCGGTAAAGTATTTTCAGCGGACGTGGAGACGTTTGGCCGATATATTTAAGACATTACGGTCAAGTTATATGTAACCCCCAATGAAGTGACTTCAACGGACTCGGAAACGTTCAACTAAGAAATCACACCCTTAAACTGTAGAACAACCGTCGTTTTACAAAACTTGGACGCATATGACTAAGGAATTACATCGTCAAAGGTAAATGTTGCCCCTGGTTTCATGGGAATCATAAATAAATTACCGAGGAGAAAATACCATATAATTTACCATACTAAAGATCGTATTTCACTGTTGGTCGTCTTCTGATATGTACCCATGGTGTGTAATTTATGGCCAACTCTCCGATATTGGTGTTGGTTACAATCCTTTTACTAGTAAATTCAGTAAAATGATATATTCTTTTTTGTTGGTGTTTTGTAATAGCGTTTTCAGTAACTGATTTAATAAATACAACTACAACGAAAAGACAACTCTGCATTTTTCAACTTTACAAAATACCCTACTGTCACCTGTCTCTTCTGCATTAGTTTTAATTCTTAAACAGTGGGTCCTGAGGGTCCAACACTTAGAATCATGATAATTGAGTTGGGACCCATTTTGGGTCCCAACTACTTCCGGTGGAGTGGGGGTATAGTTTTCTTGTCTGTCCATTTCTGCTAGTTTTTACAAGCCTCTTCTCTCTTTTCAGTTAATATTACCTTGAGACTTCTAAACAGTTCAATACATGTAAAGTTGCCCAAAGTAATCCTGCTATCATAAGTATAAAGTTCTAAATATTCCTATAATTTACATACACTACCCCATGCACAACAACTAAAGCCCAGCTATTGGTTTATTTATCTAATAAACAAGGCAGATACATATCCCATTAGAACAGCTAAAATGTCAACATATTTTAACAATAATTACCTTAATTGTAACAGTTAAAAAATAGCCATAGAGCCATTTTAGCAATGGGAGGTGTTTTGGCCCCTTTATTTTCAGTAACTTCTCGTTAAACAGTCAGTCGAAGTATAATTTATTTTGTGTTGGTTTGTAACCAGTTTTCTTGTATGTTAAATATTTTTCAATCACAAGTATTTGACAACTGTAACTGAACTAAAGAGACTGCTCAAATCTTGGGCTACTCTAACCGACGAAAAGCAATCCGTACCCATGTAAGAGAAAAACACCGCAAAACTTTACCGGAAGTGCAAGGGGGGCGAAACCCCCCCCTAACCCGTAATGAGAAACATACAATCTTTCTTAACGAGCCAGGTCTTTATTCGCTAATTTTAACACAGAGCTAGTTTTCTTGTATGTGAGTGTTTGTATAAACTGTTCAACCATGTCAGTGGCATGATTTAAGAGTAGCTGAGGTATTGGATGATGTAGAGAAAACAATACCGGAAGTACGGGGGAACGAAACTCTCCCCCTAACCCATATTGAATAAACCAAGCCTTTACTCACTTAATTTTACACAACAAATAGAAGCAAACACCCTGAAAAAACTAGTACAACAGAGCTTGAGATATGGTCCTGTCCAGTTTTTGTTATGTTTCTTCTTTACATAGTTTAAATTGTAGCGAGGGTTAATAATAATTACCAAACTGCATTTCAATCGCCCCATACGTTCTTAAGATATTGATTTTCTACCCCTTCAACCGTATTGGTACTTATCCACAGTACAGAGTTTAGGTTTTGGTAAGATTTAGAGGAGTAGGAGATGTACATACATTCCAAGTTTCATGTAAATTGGCCCTGTCGTTCTTAAGAGATTACATTTCATAGTATAGCTCCTGCAATTGTTTTTATACTTTCCCACAGTACAGAGTTTAAGTTTTTTTAAATCGTAGTGGAGGTTATTAGGTACATACATACCAAGTTTCATTGAAATCGGCTTAGCCGTTCTTAAGATATTCAATTTTAAAGTATAGCTCCTTCAATTTTTGGATACTTTCCCGCAGTACAGAGTTAAAGTTTTTTTAAATCGTAGCGGAGGTTAACAGAGACATACATACCAAATTTCATTAAAATCGGCCAAGCCGTTCTTAAGATATTAATTTTTAAAGTTTTCACCCTCCATCATCCCCTAAAAAGCCCCTTTTCCACCCTCCAACAAAATTGAAAGTTAGAGGATGTTAACAAGTACCTACATACCAAGTTTCGTAAAAATCGGCTCAGCCGTTCTCGAGATATTAAAGTTTCTAGTTTTGGCGGCCATCTCTGATCCGCCATTTTGGTTAAAATTTTATTCATGTGGGCAGATGTCCCTCGCGCGCGCCTACACTACGTAGTAGGCGGATTCTGTTATCAGAATCGCTCTAGGACTTACCGTTTTCGAGATATTAGCGATTTTAGGAATATTTTTACTAAAATGAGAAGAATAAGAAGAAAATTCGGAGATGGAAGGGTAAGGCGGAGGAAGGAAGGTGAGAGGGAGTCAACATAACATAAGAAGTCAACATAACATACGAAGAAGAAAACCAGAACACATAACAGGCAGAAGGAGGAGTGAGGGAGAGGAAGGAAGGGGAGAACAACAGAGATCACAAGTGATAACAAGTGGAGTAGGATGTCCCACGATATAGCAAGCCAATCAGAAGCCAGCATTTTGGTCACGTGACTTGTGACGTCATTAGGCCCCGCCCCCAAGATGGCGGCGCCCATGTTTCCCGCCAAATTTTCCCGCCAGATTTTCCCGCCAAATTCCCTAACCTCACTTTTCTCCCTCTAGATTCTCGTTACGTCATGGACGGTTAAACTTGAAAACCAAAGTGCGTGACCAAAGAAAATAAAGTCATTGATTTATGAATAATGGAGCCATTATGTCACGCTCATGGACAGTTAATGAAGAAAGTCATGGACATCCAAAAAGTCACTGACATTTAAAATACAAAGGACTGCAAAAAAAAGATTGGCCAGCTATAATCACTGTCACCCCTACTCCACTTGTTATCACTTGTGATCTCTGTTGTTCTCCCCTTCCTTCCTCTCCCTCACTCCTCCTTCTGCCTGTTATGTGTTCTGGTTTTCTTCTTCGTATGTTATGTTGACTTCTTATGTTATGTTGACTCCCTCTCACCTTCCTTCCTCCGCCTTACCCTTCCATCTCCGAATTTTCTTCTTATTCTTCTCATTTTAGTAAAAATATTCCTAAAATCGCTAATATCTCGAAAACGGTAAGTCCTAGAGCGATTCTGATAACAGAATCCGCCTACTACGTAGTGTAGGCGCGCGCGAGGGACATCTGCCCACATGAATAAAATTTTAACCAAAATGGCGGATCAGAGATGGCCGCCAAAACTAGAAACTTTAATATCTCGAGAACGGCTGAGCCGATTTTTACGAAACTTGGTATGTAGGTACTTGTTAACATCCTCTAACTTTCAATTTTGTTGGAGGGTGGAAAAGGGGCTTTTTAGGGGATGATGGAGGGTGAAAACTTTAAAAATTAATATCTTAAGAACGGCTTGGCCGATTTTAATGAAATTTGGTATGTATGTCTCTGTTAACCTCCGCTACGATTTAAAAAAACTTTAACTCTGTACTGCGGGAAAGTATCCAAAAATTGAAGGAGCTATACTTTAAAATTGAATATCTTAAGAACGGCTAAGCCGATTTCAATGAAACTTGGTATGTATGTACCTAATAACCTCCACTACGATTTAAAAAACTTAAACTCTGTACTGTGGGAAAGTATAAAAACAATTGCAGGAGCTATACTATGAAATGTAATCTCTTAAGAACGACAGGGCCAATTTACATGAAACTTGGAATGTATGTACATCTCCTACTCCTCTAAATCTTACCAAAACCTAAACTCTGTACTGTGGATAAGTACCAATACGGTTGAAGGGGTAGAAAATCAATATCTTAAGAACGGATGGGGCGATTGAAATGCAGTTTGGTAATTATTATTAACCCTCTCTACAATTTAAACTATGTAAAGAAGAAACATAACAAAAACTGGACAGGACCATATCTCAAGCTCTGTTGTACTAGTTTTTTCAGGGTGTTTGCTTCTATTTGTTGTGTAAAATTAAGTGAGTAAAGGCTTGGTTTATTCAATATGGGTTAGGGGGAGAGTTTCGTTCCCCCGTACTTCCGGTATTGTTTTCTCTACATCATCCAATACCTCAGCTACTCTTAAATCATGCCACTGACATGGTTGAACAGTTTATACAAACACTCACATACAAGAAAACTAGCTCTGTGTTAAAATTAGCGAATAAAGACCTGGCTCGTTAAGAAAGATTGTATGTTTCTCATTACGGGTTAGGGGGGGGTTTCGCCCCCCTTGCACTTCCGGTAAAGTTTTGCGGTGTTTTTCTCTTACATGGGTACGGATTGCTTTTCGTCGGTTAGAGTAGCCCAAGATTTGAGCAGTCTCTTTAGTTCAGTTACAGTTGTCAAATACTTGTGATTGAAAAATATTTAACATACAAGAAAACTGGTTACAAACCAACACAAAATAAATTATACTTCGACTGACTGTTTAACGAGAAGTTACTGAAAATAAAGGGGCCAAAACACCTCCCATTGCTAAAATGGCTCTATGGCTATTTTTTAACTGTTACAATTAAGGTAATTATTGTTAAAATATGTTGACATTTTAGCTGTTCTAATGGGATATGTATCTGCCTTGTTTATTAGATAAATAAACCAATAGCTGGGCTTTAGTTGTTGTGCATGGGGTAGTGTATGTAAATTATAGGAATATTTAGAACTTTATACTTATGATAGCAGGATTACTTTGGGCAACTTTACATGTATTGAACTGTTTAGAAGTCTCAAGGTAATATTAACTGAAAAGAGAGAAGAGGCTTGTAAAAACTAGCAGAAATGGACAGACAAGAAAACTATACCCCCACTCCACCGGAAGTAGTTGGGACCCAAAATGGGTCCCAACTCAATTATCATGATTCTAAGTGTTGGACCCTCAGGACCCACTGTTTAAGAATTAAAACTAATGCAGAAGAGACAGGTGACAGTAGGGTATTTTGTAAAGTTGAAAAATGCAGAGTTGTCTTTTCGTTGTAGTTGTATTTATTAAATCAGTTACTGAAAACGCTATTACAAAACACCAACAAAAAAGAATATATCATTTTACTGAATTTACTAGTAAAAGGATTGTAACCAACACCAATATCGGAGAGTTGGCCATAAATTACACACCATGGGTACATATCAGAAGACGACCAACAGTGAAATACGATCTTTAGTATGGTAAATTATATGGTATTTTCTCCTCGGTAATTTATTTATGATTCCCATGAAACCAGGGGCAACATTTACCTTTGACGATGTAATTCCTTAGTCATATGCGTCCAAGTTTTGTAAAACGACGGTTGTTCTACAGTTTAAGGGTGTGATTTCTTAGTTGAACGTTTCCGAGTCCGTTGAAGTCACTTCATTGGGGGTTACATATAACTTGACCGTAATGTCTTAAATATATCGGCCAAACGTCTCCACGTCCGCTGAAAATACTTTACCGGGGGTTACATTTAACTTGACCGTAATGTCTTAAATATATCGGCCAAACGTCTCCACGTCCGCTGAAAATACTTTACCGGGGGTTGCATTTTACTTGACCGTTGTGTTTTAACTTTCTCGGTCATTTACTCCTGCCTCCGATGAACGTACTTTATAATGTGTTACATTTGACTTTAACGGAGATCTTTCAAATTGTTCCGTCATTTATTTTACAGACCGGTGAAAACTGTTTACCGGGGATGCATTTTACTTGACCGTTGTGTTTTAACTTTCTCGGTCATTTACTCCTGCCTCCGATGAACGTACTTTATAATGTGTTACATTTGACTTTAACGGAGATCTTTCAAATTGTTCCGTCATTTATTTTACAGACCGGTGAAAACTGTTTACCGGGGATGCATTTTACTTGACCGTTGTGTTTTAACTTTCTCGGCCAAACGTCTCCACGTCCGCTGAAAATACTTTATCGGGGGTTACATTTAACTTGACCGTAACGTCTTAAATATCTCGGCCAAACGTCTCCACGTCCGCTGAAAATACTTTACCGGGGGTTGCATTTTACTTGACCGTTGTGTTTTAACTTTCTCGGCCATTTACTCCTGCCTCCGGTGAAAGTACTTGGTCAGGAACTATATTTAACTTGACCAAAACTTCTTAAATTTCCCGGCCAAACACTTCTAACCCCGGTGAAATAATTTTGAACGCTCACGTTTCCACACCACGGTAAGCCGTTAGGCTAGGCCGTAGGAGCGTCGGCGCGTTCTTTTTGGTTACCCAGAGCATCGCCAGGAGCCCTAAACCTCTGGGGTGAGAGGCCCCAACCATCGCCTCTCACTGTGGTAGCCACTCCATAACAAAATGCTACCTCCTTTTTATATTTTTTACTTTTTGTATTTATTTTTTTTATATTTTTATTTTATTTTTTTTTACAAGTCCCACCGTACGGACTGTTCCAAGGAGTAGCCTGGGTGTTAGCCAGGCGTCTCAATGTACATAGTCCTTTCATTCACACGCGGGTTGTTCAAAGGAGTAGCCTGGGTGTTAGCCAGGCGTCTCAATCTACTAAACCCCCTTTCAGTTTAACGGGGCTTTTTGTCACCCACGCCAGTGACCTTCATACAGGTTTACGGGGCTTTTCGTCACCCGCACCAGGGACCTTCATTCACACACACACACACACACACACACACACACACACACACACACATACATACAGTGGGAACTTGTGATTTTAAAGAAAAATTTACATTTAAAGTGAACTTTCATCTTTCATATTTGTGTAAGTAAGGTAAAACTTCTCCGGCAACAGACTTCTTACTAACAGTCTTGCTTCAGGAGTATTTGATTTTAACATCAAAGAACATAATCCGGCTTCGTTTATAAAAACCGTTGTTTTCTCAATCGGTCCAACGCCCTGTTTTTGGGCGTCAGAAAAACTACTAACAGTTAATTTATCACTGTCATCTACATGTTTCCGAACTGCACTCCAGCCATTAACATGCTTTAGAGCAGTAGCTACGTCTTTAGCTTTAAACCATGGCTTTCCTTCACTATCAAACAGAACCAATACCGGCTTGTTATTGAATGTATAGTATTTAGCAGCCATGTCACAATTTACTCAATAGTACAGGCAATAGGAGCGCAAAAGAACGTCTGATCAGTACCACGTCTTGGAGCAGAATGATGTAACTGTACTAGTGACAAGTGGTATATACAAGAGTAACGCTGCTCCGTAGGGAAAGGTACTCCCTTTATCGAAGGTAGCAACATGGAATTGAGACAAGTGTTACTTCAAGACGTAAAACACCAGATAGTTTCTCAACGTTACAAAATATTTGTTCAAAGTGATCATCAAAAACTGACGGTGTTAAATTCCCTATAGGAAAGAATGGTATATTTCCCGAAACATCGCCATGCTTTATTGATACTCCGATGTAGGTGTTTGATGAGGAGTTCTCCGTTATTTTATCTACTATGTACTCCGAGAACATCAAAGGCCATTCTAATACGTCTATTGGCCCAGTAAGAAAGAACTCATACTCTGAGGATGTAATGCGAAATTTAGAATTTTCATTCAACTTTCTTTTAGATATAAACTTTAAAAACACCGCTTGAATAGCGGGTGTAATATATTCAACAGATATTCTACAAGGAGAGACAAACAGTAACAGCACAGGCACGTCTGTTCAGTACCAAGTCTCAGAGCAGAATGAGGTAATAGAGCTGATGTTTAGAGGTATATGCACTCAGTACCCGTGTGAGTTACAGCTCCATTAAGCAACTCTTTGTTTTTTAAAGCCGAAAGGCAAGGTGTCGTGATCATCATTAAATTTTCTCTTGGGTCCTGTAATCTTAAACTTTTTAATTTCACTTACTGTAACGACTTCTCGTCTCTTTGTTCTCCTGATTCTACTCTCTTCAATTTCTAGTATTTCAGCAGCTTCACTGAGGACCATCTTTTTCAGAGCTTCAAAGTTTAACGTTTCGGAAGTCTTCATATTGAGGGTGAGGCCCTTGATTTTACAAACGGTTTTCAAACATTGTTCTTTGGTTGACCAGACAAGGTACGCGTAAGTTTTTGGCCCCCCAGAAACGAATTCAACGATGAAAGATCCAGGCCCGTAATCACCTACCAATTCATCTGTCATTTCCCCGAGGTAATCTCCCGTAGGGACCCTATACAATCCTCCCCGGTATAAATAAATACACGAGTCCGTGTCATAATACAAGACCTGCCCTCCAAGAGCATCTAGATGTTCATACAGTTTAAGTCTGGCATGAGCAGTGGTGTAGGCCGCAATTACAACATTTACAGTTTTTAGAGCCTCACTGGCATCATCAACATTCTGCCAATTAACTAATAACACCTCTTGGTTAATTACTTCCACAAACTTTACTTTCTTTCCTGGTTGAGTTAACGATTTGAATAATTCTTTAGAGTCTCTCACGATTGAAGTTTTTGTCATGTTTTCTCGTTGACCAAACTTGCCCCAGAATGAATTTAACATTAATTTAGCTACTGACCTGAGTCCTCCATTTTTAGCAATTTTGTCTTTGTCCAGTTGAATACCCTCACGCTCAAAGAAATCAGAAACATACTTTTCTTTATCCTCCTCTGTTTTACACCAAGCGGGATACCCTGAAGCTTCCTGCTTTACTTTCAAGAATTTATTAATAAAATCGGTAAAAAGTCCTCCTTTCTCGTATGTGGCTACCTCATACTCCCACAACTCATACATGTCCAAAATCACATAGCCTTTTTCCACAGCTTTTCTAATTTCATCCATGGTCCATGTTCCTACCATTGCCCTTTCCTCACTATCATGAAAACATTCCCCTTGGTTTAGAGTCTCCCCACAGGTTCTACACAACACAAACATCAATTTATTATTCATTTTAGCGGGGAGTACGGGATGATACAAGTTGTAAGGAGGTAGAATCTTACATTTTAACAAGCCCTCTACCTCAAGACCCCTCTCTCGGCACTCATGTCCGACATAAATAGTAGGGTGTCCAACGGGATACTTACAATATTTATTAACAAACGGATAAAGGGAACAGACATCTACATACTGGATTGTTTCTCCCTCTTCACATTTACAATACGTTTTAGTATTACCCGTCCTACCTCCAAAGAAGGAATCTCTAGGTTTAAGTGGAAGTGTGTTTAGAATGGACAATTGGTTCAAGTGATTGAGTTTTTTGTCTTTCTTCAAAGCTCTAAACTCACACTCCCATATCTCTACAACTTCATAGCTATTAAATTTTGCCATTTTGGACTTGGTTCTCTCATACCTCAAGTGAAGCGAGTCTGAAGGATCCTCCGGCAGAGGTTCTTCTCTTCTATACGAGTAGCATTGGGGGCAACCATGCCAGTAACACCCGTGAAACTCGTAAATTCTCTCACCGTCAAACCCATCTATTTTCATTCCTTTAATTTTAACTTCTTTACCACGCCCCGCATGTTGAATCTTTACTCCACGTTTCTCCTCCTCCCATGTTAACCACTGAATGGCGATAGCTGACTGATTGTCTGCAAGTCGGTACCCTGATTTTGGTATAAGTCCAATAGTATTTTCTTTTAAGAAGTTACGGCGGAAGGCCAAGTTACACGCACTGGCGATTGTGATAGCCTCGAGAAAAGGATCTACGTTACACTCTTGAAGAAGTAAGACTCTAAATTTTATACACGCTTGGGCTAGGATTTCTACGTCTGAAATACAGTACTCTAAGATTTCCTTTTTAAAATCAAACAAGTAATCTTCAGCGACTCGTTCATCGTACCATTCTTCAAAGGCCCTGTGTGGTTTCTCAAACATGGATTCGGGGCAGTAGTATTTTTTGTCAGGCATAGGACCTACATAATCTTGGTTTGCCAGAGTGTTAAACAAGTGGGGAAAGTAGCCCTTCTTTCTCTCGGGAGGCAGATCGAAGGCGTTAGGGAGTGCAGAGAGGGCCATGGGAAAGTAGCTAAGTGAGTCCACAAACCTTACGTTGGCTACTTCAATCAAAATAGCTTTAGTTCCCCGAGGAGTGATGTTTGGGGTAAATTTAGTCTCTTCCATGATGTACTGTAAAATGAATTGAAAGTCAAAACCTTGCCCGTTGTGGGCAATTACACAAACATCTTTAAATTTTTTTCGAATTTCCATTACATAGTCCATGAAGTGTTTTACCGGTTCTTTTTCAAATACCCTTTGCCGTTCCGAGCAAGTTTCACACTCGCCCCCATTAATACATTTAAAGCAGTACTGTTGAGAAACGCACAAGTTGACTTTATGAACTTTTTTATCAGGGTCTGAGGGGAGAGACTCGTCTTGGCGAGTCTCCAGGTCAAAGAAAATAAACAAAAAATCACGGCCCTTCGGTGTTCTCCTATCTACCCTCATGAAACACTGATGCGCGGGGTCTTTGAACGCTTCACAGGGCTTACAATAGACTTCTCCGCATACATGAGCTGTCTTACGTTTTTTTGGATAAATCATTTTCTTACAATGACGGCAGAGTTTTACAGTTTTACAAACTTGCCCTTGATGGGCTACTAAACACCGCTCGTTTTTGAAGAAGCGACAGCAAAAACGACATGTGATGCCTCCGTGTTCTATTTTACAGGGCGGGGAGATGGCATGACAGGAGGTGCATCTGTTTGAACATCGGTGCTCTGCTTTGTGGTCAAAAGGAACGTGGCAGGCTTCACAAAAGAAATGACAAACAAACGCGTCAGTTAAGTTAGTTATAACGTTGTAATGACCATTGTGAAAGAGAAGGTTAATTTTAAATTTAGCGTCTTCATTACCTCCTTCAAAATAGACATCCCGGCCTTTTTTGTCGTAGCTGTAGACAGTGATTTTGTATTTTTTAAGATGGAACTGGAATTTTTCAAGCTCAGGGATTCCTGCACCCTCCTCCGGCATTTCTACGCGGGCTTTTGCTATGAGCTTATTAGCTCTGAAAGTTTGTCTTTTCCCCTTGTCCTGACGTATTGCTTTATACTGAGGATCACTTTTTGCATACGCTTTACCTACCACCAACGCTCTAGCCAGGCATAAATTGTCTTTGTTGTTAATTACTACGATTCCCTTCCTAGCATAACATTCTTCATCAAATGTATTATAAAAGTCGGGTCTTACCCTCCCAGAACCTACTGGAACATTTATCCGTGCTACATCTACTTTAAACGTGTCGGTAGATTTAATTGATTCGGAATTTGATTGAACAATACCCCCAAAAATCTCCCAAAGGACGTCACCGGTAATTTCTGAGACAGGCCTCAAATCTACGTACCCCGGTTCTTTACTTTTTAAATTTATAGACTGTAATTTAAACCCGAGATAATCGGTAGGTTCAGCGTCGGCTTTGGATGCCTCTACAATTTGATTAAAACCTTGTCTGAGCCAATCAAACTCAGAGATGCCCCTGGGAGGTTTAGTAAATTTAAAAATAGTATTAGTCCCGTAAAGTCGGAATTTTTTAACATACGTTTGAGCGGTACTAAGTAATTGTACCGGATTTTGAGGGTCGTTTTTAGAAACTTCCATCCTTTAACACAGAATTAAATACTTAAAACAAGCTAAACTGATATGTTCTAACGTTTAAAACGAGCAAACACACCGACAAGAGTCAAGCTCACGAGGATACAGCTGAATTACGCAGAATCAATAATAATCTGTGCAAGATAACACTTACGCAAGAGCAGCGCAGAAGAACGTCTGATCAGTACCACGTCTTGGAGCAGAATGAAGAACTAGAGCTTGTCGTAAGAGGTATATGGTATGTAGGAGAGCACAGTACCTCTGTATAACTACGCAAGTCAGGAAAACACTAACACATAAACTACGCAAGTCAAATCAGAACTACAAGTTATCGAAAGTTAACTCTAATGAAGGTTGCAAACACTACTCTAGCCAAAAGAACAAGAATATAAAGTGAGATTACTGTTAGTCGGCACATACAAACACAACACTACTCTTGACACATGGAAGTGAGGTAAGGAAAAGTGAGGTTATGTTAGTCAATACATACAAAAACTGCTCCAACCAAAACTGTATTAAAGAACAAAAATAGAAAGTGAGGTTGCCGAGGTGAATTTACTGTACAAAAGAACCAGGGCAAAAAAATCAGGTTACTGAGAGTGAGGTTATGTTAGTCAACACAACACTACTTTAGCCACAAGGAAGTGAGGGTATGTTTACTTTCTTTACTGTAAAATACCAAATCAAACTATTAAATACAAACCCAACACTACTTTAGCCAAGACAATAAACACGCATACATCACAAAAATAAAAGGAAGTACACCATGTACTGAAAATTAGTATAATACAGTAAGGTTATACATTTTGGAGTGTAATGGGTGAGGTTAGAAAAAGTGAAGTTACACCAGCAATTCAGATGACTCTAAAAATCATACGACACTACTCTTGAAACGTGTAGTTAACTCTCAAAACTGGTGTTACTGTAGACTAGCAAGTCATAAAACGCTCTTAACATAGAAAAGTCAGACATGAACAAGACAAGTACATGAGAAAGCGAGATTACTGTTATGTTACTCAGCACATACAAACACAACACTACTATAGTCAAATCAAACAATTAAATACAACGCAAAACACTACTCTAGCCAGGTCAAAAAAGAAACTGAGTTTACTGGGAGTGAGGATATGTTAGTCAACACATACAAACACAACACTACTCTTGACACAAGAAACTGAGGTTAATGGGAGTAAGGTTATGTTAGTCAACACAACACTACTCTAACCAAATCAAACAATTAAATACAACGCAAAACACTACTATAGTCAAATCAAACAAGAAACTGGGGTTACTGGGTGGGGTTAGTTTAGCCAAAACATACAAACACAACACTACTCTTGATACAAGAAACTGAGGTTAATGGGAGTAAGGTTATGTTACTCAACACAACACTACTTTAGCCACAAGGAAGTGAGGGTATGTTTACTTTCTTTACTGTAAACTACCAAATCAAACTATTAAATACAAACCCAACACTACTCTTGATACAAGAAACTGAGGTTAATGGGAGTAAGGTTATGTTAGTCAACACAACACTACCCTAACCTAATGAAACAATTAAATACAACGCAAAACACTACTATAGTCAAATCAAACAAGAAACTGAGGTTACTGGGTGGGGTTAGGTTAGCCAACACATACAAACACAACACTACCAAGTAAAACAAGATGGTGAGGTTACTTATAAATAACAAGAACAGAAAGTGATATTACTGTTAGTCAACACACCCACAAGTATGATAAAGCCCTTTACACAAGGAAGTGAGGTTATGGTAACTCTCAAAGGTTACTGGAGGTGAGGTTAGTCAGCACAACATTACTGTAGCAAAGTCAAACAATAAACTGATGTTACTGTACACTAGCAAGTCATAAAACGCACTTAACACAGACAAGTCAAACACGAACAAAACACCCACGTGGGAACACTCGAAAGTGAGGTTAGGAAAAGTAGGGTTATCTTCGCCAAGCGCAGCAAACGCAGGGACACGTCAGATCGCAACGGGAGAAGGGAGCAAAGAGAGAGAGAGAGAGAGAGAGCGAGATAATAGAAAGTGGTGGGGAGGTGGCTGATGCAATATGTTTATTTGTTACAGGAGGTAGCGACAGGGCAGTGGTAGCGGATGGGGACAGGTAGTGAACACCGTCTGGGTGTCAGGCCTGGAGGCGATAGTAGTGCGAAATTGTAGTGGGTGTGTCAAGCCTTGAGCGGATTAACATCACAGCCAACAGGGTTACTTAAAATGTTACATACGTCAGCTACAGTACACTGAGATAACAGGAACTGCAGTTAGATACACAGAAGGAAGTGAAGGAGACAGAAGGACGCGAGGGTTAAACAATTACCAAAAATGGTAGATAATTAAACACAGAGGGTCAGCTAGTTAAACCATAGAGGGTTAGATAATCAACCACAGAGGGTAGCAAAAGAAAAACAGAGGGTAGTTATTACACCCTAATTCCATTCCTCATAAGAACCCATGTTATTCTATTCTCCATAAGACTCCATTTTGGGGCCAAAGCGCGGGGCCTTACTACTCCCAGCTTCTGAATGGCATTACAATATCTCGATCTGATTTTAACTTTCTTAATAATGTAATCCTGTGTTCATCATTTAGTCGCACATGTGGTACTCTCCAAACAATCTTGTCTAATGTTAAATTCCAGTCTAAATTGGCATCAGTTGTTCCAGCAGCTGCTTTAATAATATCATTATCGTTTGATGATCTTAATAAAACTAGTTCTTGTTTTACATTTATTATTATTCTTCTGTAGTCTTCAGCAAATCCTAGGAGTAATCTTAAAGGTACGTAGAAATCAAAGTTTCCCGAAGAGTCAGGAGCGATTGTACCTTTGTCTGGTGCAACCCATCCTGCAACAGCTAACAGATTCTTCTCATTTGGTGTTAAAGACGCTAATCCTTTCAATGTACTGGAAATTCCAACCTTTTTTGTTGAATCGACTGTAACTCCTGAAATTTCATATCTAATCTCGTCAAACAAAAATGCCATAGGATTATTTATGAACGGAACAGTGGTTCCAGCAGTACCATCAGTTTTTGTTACTTTTCCTTCAATATATAAATAACTTTCGCATGGAAGAGTATAAATGTCTTGTTGTTGTATAGGAATCCTAATTTCATCGTTATTGTTTAATTTGGACGAAGCGTAAGGGTTGTGCGTGTGATATTCCTTTTCACATAAGGTCTCGTCGAATGTTGGACCCTGCGCTATATCCAGTATATCCATTGTTAATGACCTTTAATCCAATTTCTTCTAGAAAACGAATGTTGTCACTTGTTAATCCTTCTACAGCTGATGAGCTACTGACCTCTTTGCTGGTTGGCTCTCTCTTTTTAAATGATAACCCCATTGTCTAAGCGGATGATTTTATATGTATTCTTACAGTAATAGCTTCTCCTCTAAAGTCAATAAGGTTTCCGTCTTGATCCACTATGTTCAGCACGATGTCTGAAATGAAACTGGTGTTTAACGGTAGGTACACAAGGTTTTGAGGCTTTTCTACTATCTTGAAACCCGGTGCAACTGATGGGTAGAATGTGTGTAATATATGACGATTTTCTCCATCTCTGTAGGATCCTTGTATAATGTTACATGTAATGTCTATGCTATTAACTTTGATGATCGTCACAGTTTTATTCCCAGAATGAGTTTTATTAGGTTCTAATACTTTTGTTTCCTTAGAAAACCCCAATAAACTACCAATTGAATGTTCTTGACTAAAATCAATATAATACTTAGAAGTAATTTCGGCTTTCATTGTATTGTTATTGCCTTTTATCGTTATATTTTCTTTTCCCATATGTTTTTGTATAACTTCATTTATATTATCAATTTCATAAGCTCCTGTTGGTAAACTGAATTCTTCCAAAGCTGAATACTTTCCTTTATCATCTTTTGTCTTGTAATAATGTATTTTGTTATTAACTCCTTCACTAACGTTTGGAATAGAGTTATATGTTGTTAAATCCAATAATGCGGCTTCCCATAGTCTTCCTTTTTGCAAACGTAGCGCTGGAAACAGAATACTGCGCAAAGTACATGAGTTACCGGTTAATGACACTGTATACGAGGACATCTTAAAAATGACACTGTATACGAGGACATCTTAAAGTTGACTAACACTTTTAGCTAAAAAGTCTAAACATAAATGACCGCAAATGGATGTATCATCAGGTTGTTTTCTTGTATGATTGTAAAAAACATTTTCTGCCGCACGAAAGTATCGTTGAAGTTCTTTCGGTGGTGGAAGGTCTCCAAAACTGTCGAAATAATAAATGGTTTTACCAAGTTTCTTGTAACACACCCAATGAGTGCCTAATCCTTCACTATTATCCAAATTTACAATACCAGTCTCATTTTTCCACATTTTAACCGGTAATTCATCTTTCATAAATACTCCTCTAAAAAATGGGATTTTCAAACAAGAAGCATATGTAATCAGTTCTTCATTGGTTAATTCTTTGTTTTTAATTATTAATTGCTCTTTCTTATTTAATACACACGATACGGTCTTAGGTATAATCCTCCTCCCTTTTTTATCATTGACCATATTGTTGGTTTCTTTTTAGCTTTACCATTGGTAGATCGACGTTTTCTTCTGATATTACCTCCTTGTTTCTTAGCGGGTTTTTTCCCACGCCTTCTTCTCTTTCCTCCTCCAAACGTAGTTTTTGCTTTCATTGCTGCTGTTACTGCTAAAGACGCTGCTTTTTCACCAATACTCGCGTCACTAGATTTTACTCTTTGCCAAGCTTTCTCAGCAAGTGCTCTATCTGCTATTGATCTATTTTTAGTATCACCAAATTTGGAATACGCTATATCGTGCTGTTTACAAGCCTGATCGAGCTTATTTATTCCAGGATCTCCTCTAGCAAGACGTTTCTCTAATTTGGTTCCAGGACCACAATATTGATATCCTCCAGGTAAATGTAATTCCACAGGTAATAAATCAATCGCCTTGTTAACTATAGCTCCAACCGGTTTACTTAATAGAGAAAATGCTGTTGATGCTATTCCCCTTCCTCTCTGTAATCTCTCTCGATTATGACTGATGCGTTTAACCCTCGACATGACTATTTATAGCAAAACCTACAATCAGTAGGTGCACTCTATAAATGTTTTACAATGAATGTAATATCAGTTTTGGTTTCTTGTATTATATACTGTTTAAAATCCATTTATTATATAGAAATGGATTTATTAATTAAATGTAGACATATTAAATAGAAGTAGTAAAAATTGAAATAAGGTGTAATTGAAGATGTTCCAGATGTTTCTCCGCTGGTGATGGTATTGTTGTTTTCGGTAAAATGAATAAACTTTAAATAGTTGTCATGTTCCCTTAGAAACTTGCCACTTAATCGTTGGTAATTGAATAACACATCCCAGTCTAGTTTATCTTTAAAATTGTCAATGTAATTCTCAGAGAGATTTTGATATTTACTTATTACTTCCCAACAGTTATTAAAATTTGATGTCATCTCTACGAGGAAGTCTTCTGAAAACTGTTGTCTTTGTAAAATATGGATCCAGTTAACTCTGTGAAAATAAATTCTTAACATAGTCATTGTAAAGAGGTAGTGTATGGAAAGTTGTTCCCAATCCATATATCTATCAAACCGTTGAACAAATCCATCTGTCAACACTCCTTGGGGAAATCTCGGCTCTTGAGATATTAAACTCCACGCAGTAATATTGGATTCCATCATCCTCTCTGTATCGTCTCTCGAATATGACTGATGCTTTATCCCTTATCATGGGTATTTTAAATTCTTTTTTCTCTTATGTAATCTTCATTGTTTTCTGTTGGTTCATTAATCACATTCACTTTATCCTCCTTTCCTAATGTCTTGACTTTAGAAGGCTCAGACGGTTTATCTCGTTGATTAGGTTTCTCTGGATTGTGTATATTTTTCCAGTCTAAATAATTGTGACTGTCAACATCTGAAGCTGCATCTCTTCCTGAAGCCCGATGGATATAATGGAATAGAGCTGCACCAAACCTTTCCAAATGTTTTTCATATTCCGTAGTCCATTTCTTGTGTACAATATCAAACATTTTCTTATTTACAGCGTCTCCATCCTGCTCACAATCACCTACATTTGATAATTTTAATTTTTTTACATCATAGCTTGTATCAGTCTTATTCCTTTTGTAAATCGTTAACAATTTTAGAGTAGCTAAATTTACTGCTTCACCATCATAAATGGGATATTGTATATCGCTTAAACTTTTACCGGAAAACCCCCAATGATCTTCGTGTACAGTTGGGGTTCTTTTTTCATGTACTGTACTGTAACCGCATCAGACGACATAAGCGGATCACCAACATTTTGAATTACTTTTCCTTCAAAATTATAGTTGCCGTCAGGTGTTAACGGAAACCCAGCTCTTTTTTCACTATATCCAGATTTTACTCCAAACTCGGAATACCGTCCAAACTTGTCCACACTCATGATGTAACTGAATCGCTATCGTTTAGGTTCTTATATATACGTCTACTGATCAATTATTCCTTGTTTTCGCAGTTCATCAACCAAAGCTACCCATTCGTTTTCTAAACCAGTGTGCCCGGCTTCCATAGCTTCATGTAATAACCTCATTCGATCAACTAACTTATTTATATCGTTGTAATATATTATATTAGTTTTATACAAGTTTTTCAATAATCCCTTTCCAGATGTGGTAGGATCAGTTGTTTTTCTCTTTTTATGCAAAACATTTAATTCAGCAGAAGATAAAGCTCTTCTTTTAATTGGAGCTTTTTTTGATTTCGAGGGGAAAAGACTGGATATAATACTTGTATATTTTATTGACCGATTTCTATGAATAGGTAGACCTTTGGAATACTTTTTTCTATGTGCATTTGTATACTCTAATATATTTTTAAACAATTGTAAATCCCTTTTAGTGTATTTACCAGGATTATTTTTAAAGATGAGTTCAAACAAACCTTTTGTACCTTTATATTTCTTATCTCCAATAACTATATCATCATTTTCGTTTATATCTAACTTTCTATCTCCAATCATTAATCCTTTATCCTCTATTCTAGCTCCATAGGTATGATAATTTCGATTAGCATGTGCGGCGTGTAACATTTTTAACGTATATGTTCTTCCAAGTGTTCCTTTAAACATAATATCCGTGCCTAATTTGCTTAAGTTGGATGGGTTAATATCCTCTTCTTCTGCTCTTGTATCTTCTACACTTGTATCTTCTGTACTTGTATCTTCTGCAATGTCCTTTTCCTTTAAATCCTCTATATCCCCGCTTTCTTCATACTCGTCGCTTTCTTCAAATGTTTGTAACTGGCCAAAACTTTCATCATTTTTAAATTCTTCTTCATATTTGGAAATTGGTAGCATTTTGTCTCCTTCGAAGCGAATTGAAGGTTTTTCCATATTTTGTGCTAATCGCATTAAAGGTTCAGTAACAGGTTTGAATGTTGTTTCTAAAAATTGCTCTCTTTCATTTATACCTGATTTTAAAGCTCGTTTTTTTTGTCTAATAGAATCACTAAGTGATTTTATTTCCTTTAATAGCTTTTCCTGGTTAACCATCTTCACACCTTGACGACTTGTACAGTAATACCGCTAATCAGTGTATTAAAACGAATTTATCAAAACCTATTCTATAACGACCATCTTTTATAGCTTGATCTTTCATAATAACCAAAAATCCATACTTTTCCGCCCATGCTTTTCCGCAAAGCTCTTTAAACTTTTCAAATGGCATATCCGCATCCACATGATCGCTATATATATGTTTTAGGTTAGTATCATCTTGTTTGAATACAATTAGAATATTTGCATTATCTCTGATAAGTTGTTTTGGGATTTTGCTATAAGTTTGTCCTATATATATGCTGTCGATGTTATTATGTCTTCCCATGGCAAAGTAGTTTCTAATAGTATCCTGATTTTCACAAGATACATCGTCAAATATAAATACAGAATACGGTTTCGCTTCGTTTGGTTGCATAATGCTATCACTAGCGTTAAATTTGTAAAAATTAACATCAGTCACATCAGATAGGATTTTATCCAGCAATTTATACTTTGGTTGATGTAGAGACTTTGAAAAAATATATAGGTTATTAAACCTTAATCCCTGCGGATTAGTGATCAAATTAAAGACAACATTGGTCTTTCCACAGTTTGAGGGACCACTTACTATACATCGAACAGTGTTTGGAAGTAAACTACCGTGTTTACCATTGTTGATTTTAACGTTATCCACAGTTAAATCATCTATGTTATTAATATTGAATCGATCTTTATGGTGAATAATCTCCATCCTGCTCAAAGGTTAACGATGAAATGAGTTGCTTGCATTAAACCAAGTCCTTTATAGGTATCCATGAATCCTCAGTTTTGTTAAACCCTAACCACCGCACTTTAACTGCGTCCTTTTTTCTTTGTAACACTTTTTCAACAAGATATACATCACCTACTGTTGACTTTAACATTTCATGTCCATAAAAAGCACCTTCCAACAAATCTCCTTTGTTATCTTTTAAGATATACGTTTCAGGTACAGTCGGTTGCACTTTATACACTGTAAAAACTTCATTCGTCCAATTGGGAAGGTATTTCTTGGTAAACACTCCCTTATATTTACTAATCCGTACTTTATCACTTACATTAAATTTTCTTGGCTCCATTTTTTCTACTTTAGGCTTTGTATTTTTCTTTATGCGTTTTAATACATCTTTTGCATTTCTTCTATTTAATTTGTTAGGTTTCATACCGATAGTTCTATGAAACCTGTTGTTATAATAACATTTATTAATTGTGGTAAAACATCATACCATACGTAATAACCTCTTTTTGAAAATTGTTTATACAGTGCTCCTTTTAAGGTTCTATTGAATCTTTCTACAATAGCTGTTTTTTTCTCTGAATTTGTAGAATAATGATTTATTTTATATTTATTCATTAACTGTGCAAAGTTTGTATTAAAGTATTCTGTTCCATCATCAGTTTGTAAATGTTTAATTTTGTTTTTATCTCTTTTATGGCTATTTACATGGCTTCTGTTACGCTTTTACCAGTCTTGTCCTTTAGAGGCAAAGCGTCTGCAACTTTTGTAAAACAATTGATAATTGTGAGTATATATTTAAATCCTTTGTTTATCCTGCTATGCGGTCGCATTTCAATTAAATCCGCTTGATATAGATCATTTATCCCTTTTATAACAGTATTTCTTCTTGGAAACTTTATTCTTGCAGGTTTGTGTAGTTCATTAATAATCTTCTCCTTCAGGTCTGACATGATGGTTTCACGAAGGCAGCTGATATGGTATTAAATATTCTTTTGTATAAATCTGCTTATATATACATATAGTTCAAGGTCATTCAAAACTTGTGTAAAAAAAGGGGAAACACAGCTTAACATTGCTGTGTTTCCCCTTTTTTACGGAAAGGAAAAGGATAGAGGATCTAGGACGATGAAAGGGTTATTAGTCAATAGGGTTGAGGGAATAGTGACCGAATGGTAAAGTGTGGATGTTGTCTGGAAGGGTTTGTCTTTTGTCGTCATTACAGGATAGCGCCTTTTTAACTTCAGTCACGCTGTACAGCTGATGGTTAAAACTTCTGATGGTGTTGAATTTAGCTGTAATGATGTTATCCTCAAATAAGCATTGCTTGTAGTGATCAAAATGCACTTTCTTCTTTAAATATAAACTCTTTACACCTTTAGCTTTCTTAATATAGCTATTCTTCTTTTCTTCTTCTTCTTCTTCTTTTTCATTATAGAGTTTCAAAGAATATAGTTTAGACATCAGTGCAACAATCTCTTCAAGTAGAACACCATTAGCCTCATCCTTGAATTTGCCTAGTACTTTTTTGTGTCTGCCATTATCGTAGTTTGGATGATCTTTTGGATAATCGGAGAAATCAAAGTCGTTCTTGTAAATAAATGTACGTAAATCTTTATACATGTCCAATGTTACTTTGCGATATATGAAAGCGTCAGTGTCCATATATGTAATAGATATATTTTCTCTTCCGTAGAACGCCACCATTTTGTTGTAGTGAAAATCGTACATGTGTGTTTTTGAGATGTCCAAGATTGACATGCCTATATACAAAGGACGATCCATCTTCACACTCGTCTTCTTCATGGACACTGCTACAAGTTTTTCATTAATAATTATAGATGTTCCAAAATTTGGCTGCTGTACTAGTTTCTGTAATTTTTTTGCGTCGGTAACAAGTTTAACATTTTTGTGTCTTCTTTTGTTTTCCAGTGTTTTTCCAAATATCGCATTATTCATTAATTTAAAGAAATCTTTTTGAAAGTCTGATGTAGCTGCTGCTCTTCTGATGGTATTTGAATCAATGTAGGGTTTCAACCAGCATGATTGAGAAAATTCCAAAACTCTATTAATTTTTGTTAGACGTAGTCCTAATTCGATAGCTTGTTGAACTACCCAAAAGTGAGCCACGTAGCGTTGTTTATTATTTAATGTCATCATTAATTTGGGGTGTTTTCCAATTGGTGAAATCTCTGTTTTAGCAAGAAGTGGAAGGTCATAATGAAGATCATGTAAATTTTCAGGGTATTCAAAATCGCAATCCAAAATATATCCAGTGTCGCCATGTTTCGGAATTTGTAAAATATCGTCAATAGAGTCGGGATTAATCCATTTAAAGTTATCAAAAGGAAGTGGGTTTGACATAGCCCATCCGTACAGGTTATTTGCATCGAAATATCCTAAATAGGTCGACGGTTTGGTTTCATCGTAATCGGGAAGGTATTTGTTGTTGGCTTTGACATGTCTGGTAACACTTACAAAGTATTTGGCTGCTTCTTCACCGCGATAAATCTTTGGAGAAGATGATAGTCCATATTTTTGAAGATGGTCTTCAGTCAACGTGGATTTAATTAGTATGCAATAACTGTTTGGTGAATGAAGTTGGTATTTGCTTCTTCTTGTAACGTCCTCTTCTTGTTGTTCAAGCGGATGTAAAGAAGACTCGAAATCAGCGTAAACAGCAACAGGTACACGGTATTGTTGTATTACTTTGTCAAATTTTATCTGCGCTTTGCTGGAATGTGGCAATTTAATTCTAACCTCATAGTTTCCATTACATAACCTTTGATGTTCTACTAACCATTCTGAACCTCCCCTTCTTAATGGTTTGCCTACATGACAAAAACATCTTTTACAAATGGTTTTCTCTCCTTGTTTTTTTGATATTTGTTTAGATACAAGAGCTCCAAAGTTTTTTATATAGACATAGTGGGATATGTCCCCTTTAGTGATCAATAGCAAATCCGTATGATCTCTGCGCTCAATAGGTGTTATGCGCAAGGGGTACGCATTGTTTGACGAATCTAAGCCGAAAATGTTGACAGAAGCTGAAGGATTTCGCTTTTCAAATTTTGATATATCAGTAATTGCAACAGGGTAAGTCATTCCCTGAAAATTATACTTATGTTGAACTTCTTCATATGCTTGACTTGGTCTTTCAGGATGGTTTTTTACATATTTAGCCAACATAACGTATTTAAAACATTCATTATCTTCATTTTGCACATTAATACAGGATTTGGTATCACTAATCTTTTTTGGTAAAGGGATATAGCTACTGCCACGAATTCCATAACCGTGTTTGTGCACTCTTAAGTCTAGCCCTGTGATGCTTAACAAACTCCATCCAGATCCTCTTCCTTCGTGTTCTTGTATTTTTGTCATTAGCTCTTCAAAACATTCAGATACGATTGAATCAATATCTGACGAAAACATAATAGTTCGGTTTTTTGTTAAGAAACCTCTCGGTGAGGTTTCATTTTGAATGTTTGTAAATAAAGCATCCAGTAATAGTCCAAATTTAATAAAATTTAATCTTTTTAATTCATTTTTCAGAGTTTTGCTAACCAATCCTTTTGCGTTATTTAAAAATTCTTCAAGTTTCAATTTTGTATTGTCAATTTTAAAGTGGGTTACAAGATTACCCGGAAGTGCTCGGGCGTGTAGTTCCACATTTATTGATGGTCCAGGCGCATAATGAATGACACTTGGTCTTGAAACTTCATTTTCTTCTTCTTCTTCATTTTCTTCTTTTTCTTCGTTGTGTTCTTCTACATTTTGTTCTTCTTGATGTTTTGCTAATTGTTGGTCGATTGAATCTAATTCTTCTTTATTTGGTTCTTCTGTATTTGTATTGGTGTTATGTTTCAATTCTTTATGAATGGTTAAAAGCCATTCATCTCTGAAAGAAGCTTTACAAATATTGCAGCGATTCATAATGTAGGCGTGCTCTTCACAAGGGTCAACGCAATAATGAAAAAACACTGCAAATGCACCTCTATTTATACCCTAGAAAAAGTGGTGGGGGTACGTTTTAGGTTAAGTTTAAGTTTGTAGCTGGAGGCTACAAAATTCTGTATTTGGGTCAAGGACATTGAGCATATTTGCCAAAACGGGGAATAGAGCAGTAAATGATTTCATTTTAAACCATAAACTGATCTATTCCCCGCTTTGTATTTAACAAGGACAATTTTCTCCAACAGGAAAATTTAATATATTTTAAACTGGTAAATATTTTCTGTCTTGTAAATGGGTCAAGGTTATACAACGATATTACCAAAACGGGGAATAGAGCAGTAGGTAGTTCTCACTTTGACTACAAACTGATCTATTCCCCGCTCTGTATTTAAAGTTTGACAGTTGACAAGAAAAGAACAACACTTAATCAGACTCATTTGATGAATCGGAATCAGTTGTATCAGAAGCATCGGAAACAAATAGTCGTCGACGAATATGATATACCCCTCGTGCGCTATCTAAAAATATCCCATCCAAACTACTACTACTAGTGGTTGGGGTTTCATCATGTATTTCTTCAGAATAGAGAAGATGCTGATAGATTCTATAGGTTTCAGATTCCACGTCACTTAACGGTTCAATTTGTTCCATATATCCTGCTTCAAGATCATCACTGTCCATATCACTTAATAATTCAAGATCTTCCATTGCATCCATATCACTTAATAATTCAACATCTTCCAATTCGTCTTCATTTTCGTCCTCACTTTCAAACACAATATGTTTTATAATTCCCACGATTGATTTTGCAGAAGGAAATATATTATCCTTTGGTGACATAGCTGCTATATATCTTAGTGCTAACACAAGTAGCAGAATGAGATAAGCAATGATGAAAAACCTCTTTTTATACCCCCCGATTTAAGTGGTGGGGGTAATTAGTGATAGGGAAGGGGTATTATTGTAACAATATATGAACAATTTAATACTAACAGAGTATAAAGTTCTGTAAGTGGGTCAAGGTCACCTTAAACTATTACCAGAACGGGGAATAGAGCAGTAAGTGATTCTCACTTTAACCACAAACTGATCTATCCCCCCCCCGACCTTGTATGTAGTTTATGAGGTTGTGTAATAAAGGCACAGGATGTAGCCTTCTTGTAATAATTGGTAAATTTTGTTCTTCAAAGGAATTGGTTTCACATTTATTTTTACTTCTTCTGTTCCACGAATACCCAATCCTTTGACCTGAACATGTTGGTCCTCCATTAACAGTTGGTACACACGGTGGGTAAAAGTTTCCGCTTTAGCAGTAGAGTCAATATAGTGGAGGTATACCATGGTAGATGCTCTCTTGATGCAATCCACAACCAAAGTGATAACTGACTCTGTAACATCGCGCTTATCTAGGTCAAGGTCGTTTTAAGATTATAAAAAAAAGTGTGGACAACCTATTTACCTTCTGCAGCATGCTACAGAATTAAAATAGGTTGTCCACACTTTTTTTTAATTTGGAAAAACAAAGTATTTACTTAAATTTGGAAGATAGGTTTTTGAACTTTAATTTTACGGTAATGATTTCCACACAGTGACTCCCTTTTCGTTTCGAATTAAATAGTCTCGTCTGGTAGGGTTTTCAGGGTGGAACATACCCTTAGGTAATGCTAAATAGAACAGTTGGTCTGCGCATTTTAGAATCACCTTTAGAAAACCTTACTTTTTAACAAAAAAGTAACGTTCGTTTTTACGAAGCCTATTAATTCGAAGTTTTTTAGGGTTCACTGTTGATATTGGTGAAGATCGAGAAACGCTAGTCTTATGTTTCAGTTTTAAATGATACCCGCAAATTTCCTCATTTGAAACACAAGACCTGTGACAGCGTTCACCTTTCTTCGGACCTATTTTGAAGATATATATACATTGACATTTTAATTGTTTTAAATTCTCAGAAGGAGATTGCGGGTTATTAAAAATTACAGACGGACGTGTAGAAGAGCCTGATGTAGAAGGTGGGTTCTCATCTCTGATTGGCTTCGGCTCCAGTGGAAGAATGTCTGCCAGCGCCTGCTGAAGAATGGAAGGAGCTGGTGAAGCCAGAGATGAAGTAGGTGGTGTTTGTCCAACCTTCCTCGGTGATGTAGATAATTTGGAAGAACTTGAACTAGCCGGAGAAGGTGAGCGAGAAGTAGCCGGAGAGGATGAAGAAGATTACGATGAAGACGATGAAGACGATGAAGACGATGAAGAAGATGAAGACGATGAAGAAGATGAAGAAGCAGACGGGGGAGCAACAGGGTTTGCCCGAAGTGGTGGCGACACGTCAAGAGCTGGCATCGAACGTGGTGCCGGCTCCGCAGGAACAACGCATGCCAGCATCAACGCCTGCCGAAGGACGGAAGGAGCTGGCGGAGCAGGTGGAGAATGTTCAACCTTCCTCGGTGAAGATTGTTTCCTACGGCTGGACATGTCGGAATCTGAACTGCGCTCGGAAAGTGTAAGCAGCAGAATGATTTTACCACTGGTGGAAGCCCTCCTATATACCCGTTTTACGGGGGGGGAAGTGATAGGGAAGGGGTATTATTGTAAGAGTAAATGTTTTTACCAAACAATAATTTTCTCTAAGTCCCGAAGTGGGTCAAGGTCATCTGAACATGTTGCCAAAACGGGGAATAGAGCAGTAAGTGATTCTCACTTGGACCACAAACTGCTCTATTCCCCGCTCTGTATTAGGAGAAGAGGACTAGTTTAAAGCTCGCAATTATAGGCAATAAACCTGATAACGGAACACTAACCTCTCCCCCGAAAAATAATTCACCCAACAAACAAACGATATGGTCAGTTTACAACAGTCGCGCACTCTGAAACCGCAAGGACGTTCATCACTGTCTAGGCGTCAGAGTACTACGAACCGAAGTACAATAATACCTGACCAAGGTCCCCTTAAGTTTATTTCCCCGAAGATGTATCCCCCAAGATAAGCAAAATGGTCAGTTAACAACAGTCGCGCACTCTGAAACCGCAAGGACGTTCATCACTGTGTAGGCGTCAGAGTTTTACGAACCGAAGTACAATAATACCTGACCAAGGTCCCCTTAAGTTTATTTCCCCGAAGATGTATCCCCAAGATAAGCAATATGGCCAGTTTACAACAGTCGCGCACTCTGAAACCGCAAGGACGTTCATCACTGTGTAGGCGCCAGAGTACTACGAACCGAATTACAATAATCACCTGACCAAGATCCCCTTAAATTTTACAGATATTTAAACAAGATTCCCTTAAATTTTACAAATATTTAACCAAGATCCCTTTAGATTTAACCAAGATAAGCAAACTAACTGAATCTGTTTCTCGTGAGTGAGGGCTAAGATAGGTAAAAAAAGTCATCCGGTTTTCATGCCGTAATGACTCAAGGTCGGTTTTCGTGCCGTACCTTTTTGTAAGGGGTTAGGAAAGGTGTTTATTTGAGAAACATAATCCCCCCTGAGATATTTAAAGACATAAGGTCGGTTTTCGTGCCATACCTTTTTGAATGGGAGCGTGAAAGAAAAGTACATATTTCATTAGTAAATAAAAACACTTCAAAGACACTTTAAAACCAACACCAAACTAACTACAGTTAAACTAACTACATTTACTAGCAGCAAACTACAAGCGTTATTCTAACATGCTTAGTAATAAACAGACATGCCTTAAGCTAAGGTAGCATCTCTAATATACAGTAGTACCAACTCTATACTAGAGATACTATTGAGGACAGCGCGGGCAAACAGCTAGCTAGGCTGTCGGCCTGCGACTGCGAACCCTCTGCGGGCTGCTCCCGCTTTTATAGGAATATATCATGGGGGGGGCAAGGACTTCGACAGTAGTTTGTTCCAACACTGTATCGCATACTCTGAATTGCTCCAAGTCCGGTAACTGGGTCAAGGACACGTTAAACTATTTTGTAAAATAGCAAAGGTGTTACCTTTGCCATTTTACTTTGGAAGCAAGCTGTACTACGTTTAAACAAGGGAGACTATTATCCGTTTTACATAAAACTCCTTGCACGATCTTTTGATAAAATGGAAAAGATTAATGCCGGAGGGCGATTCCCATTCCACCAAAATACAATGCATATCATTTCTATGCAACGGTCTCAGCTCTATCTTTACTTTTAATTTAATGCCTTGGAACTCATAAGTAAGGATGGACAGAAAGGCTTCTGAAATAGCAAGCTCGGAAGGAACAAGCCAAGTGTTTACACCTACAGCTTCCATAGTGATATGATGATTTTTACCACGCTGTTGCAGTATATAAAACATTCCCCCCTCCAGTTTTTATTTTTAATACAACATTTTTGTGTCAACCTTGTCCGCATGAAATATCTCTAAGTCCACATTTCTTCCAATATTTGATCAAACGACGGTTCTTCTAAGTCCCGTCTGTGGGTCAAGGTCATCTGCCATAATGCCAAAGCGGGGAATAGAGCATAACATACTGCTCTATTCCCCGCTCTGAATTGGGGAAGGGGACAAAAGACAACAAACAAGAGACTGATTTTAAACAAGAGGCTGATTTTATATTTCACAAACGTTTCTCAGGCTAAGATGGGTAATGTCAACCGGTTTGCGCGCCGTAATGACATAAGGTCGGTTTGCGAGCCATACCTTTTTGTAAGGGGTTAGGAAAAGGATGAGAAACAAGTTACATTACTTTTAAAATAAAGACTTTACCAACAACTATTTAAACAAAATTAATCAGTTAACGTTACTTTTACAAGAACAGCCGAGGTCGGTTTTGCAAAGGTCAACAGTATCACTGAAACCCGGTGGGACGTAGACCCAAACACCCGGCGTCAGGCTGCTGCGAACCCAAGTTTTGACCAAGGTTGTTGAGGGACCTGTAGGGCCGGGAGTACATATGTTATTAGTAAATAAAACACTTCAAACCGATACCACCCACTAACATATATATATATATATATATATATATATTAGACTAACTACATTACCTAGCAGCAAACTACAAGCGTTATCTAACATGCTTAAACAAACTAACTAAACATGCAAGGGCGCGGATCTCTTAATTGCGCGTCGGGCCCAACGCACACTTAACAGACCTACGCTGCAGCAGGCACTGCAACCCAGTGGGACGTTCATCGCAACGGGCGGCAGGCTACTGCGAAGAGACGCTCGAAATCTCGGGTTATATAGACGGAGAATGGGAAATCGGGATATTGAGGGGAAAGCGGGATAAGGGATAACCCTGCTTCGTTGCGGGATTTTATCCCGCACTTCCAAGAACATTTTTCCCTCGACCTTGACCTTGACCTTGAACATGACCCAAAAAGGGAGGGGGGGTCTCGAGGGGGGGGGCTCGAGGGGGGGTGCTCGAGGGGGGTGCTCGAGGGGGGGGCTCGAGGGAGCTCGTGGGGGGGGTTGACGTAACCGGTTCTAAACCAGTCCTCAGCTTTCTACCCATGTATGGATAGGGCAAGGTTTCACTTTACGACCTGCTTCACTCTGTCTGCCGCCTCATTCTGGCTTTGGTTTGCAACCAGTACACACGTGCTCTATCCAACTCTATCTTATCCATTTTCTCTTCCATCCTATTTACACCATGTCTTCTCCTCTGACTCCCGAAAAACTCCAGCGCTTAAAGGAATCTTTGAAGAGGTCGACGGAAAGAAGGAGCGGGTTTAAGAGACCTTCAACTTTGAAGTCTCTCAAACGGAATCTCCATGGTCATCCGCTGTATTTTGAACAACGACCCTCGACTCAGCCTCGACCTTCTACATCGGCTCAGCCTCGGCCTTCTACATCGGCGGCTCAACCTTCGTCTCCGACACCGACTGTCGATGAGGTGATGCAATGGACAAGGGTGATGGGGCTGAACGACTTGGTGACGCCGTTTGAAGTCTCCAAGGTCGAGTTTCGAAATCTGAAGCGGATGACGGAGTATAAATATGTGGCAACCAACGGGGACCACGTGTTCCTGTTTCAACACACCGTCCACTACATCGAGGTGCGTCTGCCGCAGTCTCTCCCACCGCCACCCCCTCTGATACCCGACACACAGGAGTTATTCTTAACCAGAAAAGATGGGAGGGTAAAGTGGGTTTTGAAGAATAAAGTTTGAACCGATCCTGATCCCGACCATCCCTATCCCGACCACCTTTCAGCACTCAAACGGTCCTTTTCAGGACCACCCTAAGCATTTCAAGTTAGGGACTTGGCCTGTACATAGGCAGGAGATTTTGTTTGTGCAGCCCACTTTGTGAAAATTTCTAAGTCCCAAAGTCCTTGACCTTGACCTTGACCTTGAACATGACCCATGTTGGGGGGGGGGTACAAAAATTTTCCAAAGTATGTCATGTGGGTACTCAAATTACGCGAATTGATCAGACGAACAAGGAGGTGCAAACAGAATTTTGATCCGGCCAAGGGTATAGTAGCAGAAAAGAAAAAACTACAAAGTTTGTCCAAAGTATGTCATTTGGGTACTCAAATTACGCGAATTGATCAGACGAACAAGACGGTGCTAAAAGAATTCAGATCCGACCAACGGTATAGCAGAAATAGCGAAAAACCCAATGTTTTCAAGGTTACATACTAATAGCTTCTTTATTATTGGGTTAAAGTATAGCGAGTGGGTACTCAAATTACGCGGGTTAATCAGACGAACAAGATGGTGCAAACAGAATTCAGATCCGATCAACGGTATAGCAGAAATAGTGAAAAACCAATGTTTTCAAGGTTACATACTAATAACTTCTTTATTATTGTGTTAAAGTATAGCGAGTGGGTACTCAAATTACGCGGGTTAATCAGACGAACAAGATGGTGCGAATAGAATTCAGATCCGACTGAGAGTAGGGAAGAAATAGCGCGAAAACAACACTTTCAAGGCCTGACATAAATAAATACTTCGTTTATGGATCAAACTACGACAAGTTATTTATAGTTTAAAGTATACCAAGGTAACGTTGTGGTGCGGGTAGGTCGGGTGGGTATCATACACGCTAGCGCTATATCATTATACTTTCAGCTCTTGCACGATTAACATCTACCTATAGAGTTTGTGTTATTCTAAAGATGTCACAGTTTTACAGAAATATGACGAAGGTGACCTTCAAAAGTCCGCCTGCCACCACCTTCTACTTCTCTGACTGTGAAGATAGAAGGTCTACGCTGTTAGTGGATTGTGAGCGATTTCGCCGTAGAATACTCCATGCTGAAACATTCTTAGCAAGTTGTCTGCTACGCAAGATGCATCATATGAGTACATGCAATAAATTAGATCACAGTGACTGTTATGATTGCGTAAAAACAGTGTCGACCAAGAATTGTTAATGTTTTCAGTTACGGAACTCCGATCCTCACAGAGTCAGAGCTAGCCCCTAACTAATGCGTGTCCCGTAGTTATTGTGCGATGTGAAAACTTGGTGGGGGAAACTGGTGTGGTGGGGGGGTAAAGGCGAGTGTCTATCCTACATGCTTGTATCACTTCAGTATACCTGCGGCTCTTGCATAGTTCACATGGATTCGCAAATACAAGGCACTACTGTTTCTTCCACATGTTCTTCTTTTAATATTGAGCAAGCTGACAATACAAATGATGAAATAAAAGTACATGAAGTTTCTAGCACAATATCTTCTGATGCAGAAGCAATAATGTCATCCCTAATAGGGTTTGACTAATGATGGTGGATGTAGTAGCAACCATCTGCCTGGCACCAGCTGCCACCTGCCGCCTGCCATCTGCCGTCCGCCATCTGCTCCGCCCCACCACACCTTTACCCCCACTATTTTGTTTGATACCAAAACGCTAGCTAGCGAATAGTCAGTACACCTCCGGCTCTTGACCAGTGTACATCGAGCTCTCTGTTGAAATGTCCATCAAAATTAGGTGTATTCATTATGACTTTATTCATCTGGCGACTTTCCAAGACCTCGAGGTTTTTAATGAAGAGTTAAGACTTCTCATTGCGTCCGGTTACGATTTATCTTTGGAACTTTACGCATCAAAAAACAACATGGACTCTGCGCAGGAATCGAAGTATCTACTGTCTTTCATCAGAAAGCGAAGTGATGGCCGCAACTCGTCCGGATCAACAACATCGATGACAACGAACAACGGGGAACTATTGTAAACATAAATTATTGTAAACATAACTTATTGTAAATAAAAAGAAAAGTAAAAACAAAATAAAGTAATAAATGAAATAGTACTACCTCGCACTCGTATCATTCGATTGCTTCATTCGATTGTTTTCATTTGATATTTTTATCGAATTAAAACTATCGAATCACAATCGGATTTTACGCGTGCGAGGTAGTACTTTTTTAAAATTACCTCCCCGTGACCTTGAACTTTAACCTTTCCCTCATTACGTCACAAAACCGCCTACGTCACTGGCTCAGCCTCAGATGACGTATTTAATGACTCAGCGCTTCCGGTCACGTGACCGGAAGCTGTCAATCACTTGGCCCAGAAGTCCCCTTCCCACACTACTTAGGCCATTATGAAAAAATGTCGGAGGGATAGTTCCTTTTTGAAGTCTTCTTCTTCTTCTTCTTTGACACTTTGGTCTTCTTGCGTATCTGCTTCTTCTCTGTTTTTTTCTTCCGTGCGAGGTTTCCGTATTGTTTTCGTCCTCATCTTTGTTGATGACGTAGAATCAGGACTGATGTTCACGCTGCGACGCTTGGGCAAAGACTGAGCCTCGGTTTTTATAGTACCACCAGATATAGGCATAGGAGCGCGGTCGGCAGCACAAAACATTCCACCGACACCTGACATGTTCACTCGACGGCGTCTCGGACCAGACTGACAGCAGCACCGGTACTCACTGCGTTAAATCCAAAAGGCCGGAGGCGGGAATCCAGGAGTTGAACTTTGTAGGGTAGCCTTTCCACTTGACTAACACCTTCCTCCCTTTTCCCCCACCTTTCATTTCCAGTATTTTCTCAATTTTGTAAACCTTGTTTTTCGGAACTATTACTTTTTGAAGTTCCACTTCGTAAAAGGCACCGTCAATAACTTTTCCGGCCATGTCTTGAACTTGGTAAACTGGAATTGGATGCCTTAAGACGCGTATGACTTTAAAAATTTCCTCTGTCCAGTTGCTTTCGTATCCTTTAGCAAAATGTTTCTTCTCCTTTGCTATACGCACTGTGTCACCGACATTGAGTTTGGGGGTGATATAGGTTTCCTTCTTGGAATAGAGCGTCTTCCAGACTCGCAGAACGTTTTTGTCATTGACGTCAGCTGGTGCCATCTTGATTGCCGAATGCATTGTATTATTGTAGGCGCGTACCAAGTCTTGAATAATGTCCACATAGCGTAAAGTGTTTTTGTGCGTAAAGTAGCGCCACAATCTTGATTTTATAGTTTTTATAAACCGCTCCACCACTGCAGCTTTGGTATCGGGATTGCAGGTCGTGTAAAAATGTATTCCACGCTGCTTAAACAACTTTGCAGAGGCCACGGAAACAAACTCTCTACCTTTGTCACACTGGATATCGCGTGGTTTTCGTCCGTCGGTTTTTAAAATAGACTCAAAAGCCTCATTAACCGTTTTAGCAGTCTTGTTTTTCAACGGGCGCAACCAACCGTATTTTGAGAAAACGTCCACCACCACAAGCAGATACTTGACACCGTCGTTGTATTTGGAAATGTTTTTAAAAATGGCCAAATCCGCTTGCCATAAATCGTCGATATTACTGACGATATACCTGTTTCTGGCAAAGTTTATTCTTTTTTGCGTATGCAGTGTGTAGGGGTCCTGAGTGAGAAGCCAATCTTTAGTTTTTCGGGTCCTAATTTTATTTTTGGTTGTTGTAATAAGGGGGCGGCTTCCTGCCTAGCAAGCAGAACTTGCCGGGTCGTAGTATATTTTTTCCAGAGTCTTGTTCATGGTTGTTGCGGGTTTATACGAGCCCACGCCTTAGACACTAATCTTCTTCTTCTGTCTGGGAGTGGTGGTGTAATTGTTTTCCGCCTTCTAGCGGTGAGTGTAGGAAATGCTGGTCGCAGTGGAGGAAATGGTCGTCTCGGTGAGGAGGGTCCGGCTCGCGGATGTCTGCGTTGAGGGTTGCCGATGAATTCTTGAGGAACGTTAATCTGGCGTAGAGCTTCCACAAACTGCTCCCAACCAACGGGGCCGGCAGCTGTATTCTTGCACCTTATCACATCACAGACCAGATCGACAATGTTCGAGTTGGGGATTGCGGCTCCATTTATACTGACGGTTCCGTTTCTGTCCCATGAAATTAGTTCGTTGTCACAAAGCCGTTCAAAAAGGAGTTCTCCTTTTGTTTTAAACGCCTTGGGAATCGTGCGTAAGATATCGTCTCTAAAGTTTCGGGTGTCGCTGTGTGATGCGTCTACAATAGGAATTTCCATAGGTTTGCGCATTTCATCGTGAAAATACTGTCTCCGTTGCAGCATCTGCTGCATCTGCTTGGGCGCGTTGAGCCCGCACTGGACTTACCCTTTTCCCTTCCCCAGTGCTAGGGCGCGTTGAGCCCGCACTGAACAGCCCCACACATACCATACTCCTCCCCTCCACTAACCCCCCCTCCTCCTATTGTTTAACCAGGTATATAAATGGGCTGTCTGTTACAGCTGAGTCAGTCACCACTGGGCAGCTGTGAAAGCAGGTCGCCCACCACGACGCCTACTTCGAAAAAGCCAACAGGAACAATTGGGACATCTCTAAAGGGACATCCGCAGAGGCACCGGGACAGACCCCACTTCGCTGAGGGTTGCTACCCTAGAGGTCCTCAGTCTCCGTACCCAACACATTAATCCTGTGTACTTTAAAGCCGTATATATAGTGTAAATATTGCAAAAGTGTTCAATAAACTATCGTTGCCACATCTGGAGTTGTCACTGAACCCAGGCCTGTCCCATTGAGAAATTAGTTTCAAATAGGGAAAAAGTGAATGAAAAGTTAAACAAAAGTAGAACTACCTTACATAATTTTGGCGCCCGAACAGGGACTCTACAGTGACACTTCTTAAAAGAACAAAAACATGTTTAAAGGTTTTTGGGACAGGACCAGTGGCAAATTCAATAGTCAACTCTGAGTGCAAAAGGATAATTTCACCTGAAATATAAATTATATGAAAATAATACGTGTGTTTTCCCAGGGAATAAATACTGCAGAGATGACGGACTCTGAAACCGAGAGCGTCCCCGATGAGACCAAGCAGAACCCCCGCACTGTTTGGATCTACAGCCTGAAGAAGTCCGAACTCCTGGAGGAGTTAAAGAAATTTGGTCTCCCAGCCAGCCACAAAGTTAGTGATGGGAGAAAAACCCTCGCGTCATTCATCAAGGGTGAATATAAACCAACGGAAACAACACCAACAGCACCACTACCAGGTACCGAGGCCAGTACCAGTGCAGCACCTGTGAGTAATAACGATAAGACTTCTCTTTGTAATGTTGTTCGGAAGTGGAATCTCACGTTTGACGGGGAAAAAGACTTGGTCTCCTTTTTGGAACGGTTAGAGGAACTAAGGGAAGCATACCAAATTAAACCTGATGACCTCCTACAAGCACTTCCAGAACTCTTAAAAGGTAAAGCACTTTTGTGGTACCGAAATTCTAAGTCCTTGTGGCACACTTGGGACGGTTTTATACAATATCTAGAGCTCAACTACCTTCCAAGACGGTATAGGGAAAAATTGGACCTTGAAATACGAGACCGAACACAGGGTCCAAACGAATCTTTCCAAGACTACTTGGTGGCTGTACAAACCCTAATGAGAAGACATGGACGCTGGTCAAGTGAACAACAGTTCCAGCGGATTTTTGAGAATATGCTACCCGAGTACAAACTTTACGGAGTACGCTGGAATATAACAACCCTCCCGGAACTAGTAAAGGCGGCTAACGATTACGAATCTATTAAGTATTCAGCTAGCAACTATAAACCCCCCCCAGAGACCCGCACAAGCTTTATACCCAGAGACTGGCTACAAGCCCTCATCTATAGATCACCCTTGGAGGTGCGAGAACCCACAAAATCCCCAGGGTCGCCGAGGGGAAACGAACCGGCAATATGATAGTACCCCAAAGGCTAGGAGACAGGGCCAAGACAGCGACAATAGAGCCCGCTGCTGGAACTGCAACCAAGCCGGACACTTCTCTCGGGAATGTAGACTACCCAAAAGAGACAAGTGTAGGTTTTGTGGCACAGTCGGTAGGACTAAGGACTGCAGATGTGCGGCGGCGGAAAACTACAGAGGGGCATGGAGAAACCGGGGTACTCCAGGTCCCCAGCAAAGGAGGCAGTAAACCCCAAAGGTATATTAAATCAGGCCAGGAGCAATCCACCTAAAATTTCAGACTGTAGGATAATCCTTGACATAGCTATAAGTGGGAAACCCTTTAAAGCTTTAATAGACACAGGAGCAACTAGGAGCTATGCAAGCGAAATTTGTGCAGGGATTTTAAACAGAGTGGGGTATGTACCTACGACAGAACATAATAATTATGTAACTGTCGCTGACGGTAAACAAGTGGAGATTTTGTATTCTTTTTGTGTTAAGTGTAGGCTGGGAGATATGGAAAAATCCGTGACCCTGTTCATACTGCCAGGACTGACGGTAGACATTATTATCGGTTTAGAAGCTATGAAAGAATGGGGAGCAATAATTGATGTGCCTAACCAACAGGTCCACTGGTCTTGCAGAGTCCGTCCTACCCCCATCCCTTCCGACTCTGAAGGAACAGTTAACGAGATAAAACCTCTATCTAAAGAAGACCAAAGAGCAGTAGATAAGTTTCTGGAGAGAGAATTGCCTAAATTTAAGACCGTTAGTGGGCCAACCCACCTAGTCAACCACACCCTTAGATTAAAACCCAATGTACAACCCACTAAGCACAGATACTACCCGAAAAACCCAGTAATGCAAAAAGTTATAAATGACGAAGTGGATAATATGTTGAAAGCCGGAGTGATTGAACAGGCAGTTAGCCCCTGGAGCTCACCCGTGGTAATAGTTAAGAAGCCCTCAGGGAAGTACCGATTTTGCGTAGACCTACGTTCGGTGAATAACGCAACAATAAAAGACGCTTATCCCCTCCCACAAGTTCATGCAATCCTGGACAGACTGAAAGAAGCGAAATACATCTCTACCCTTGACTTAAAGGATGGTTACTGGCAGGTGCCTCTGCATAAGGATAGTCGGCTCCTCACTGCCTTCACTGTACCGAACAGAGGACTCTTCCAATTCAGGGTAATGGCCTTTGGCTTACATTCAGCTCCGGCTACCTTCCAAAGGTTACTGGATACTGTATTAGGGTCAGATTTAGAGGATAAAGCTTTTGCTTACCTCGATGATATTATTGTCCTGGGGAAAACATTGGAGGAACACTTTGAAAACCTCAGTAAGGTCTTTGAGCGCCTGCGGTTCGCCCGGCTACGACTTAACCTAGAAAAGTGCAAGTTCTGCCAGACAGAACTTAAGTACCTGGGACATGTGGTAAATTCTGAGGGGATTCTCACAGATCCAGAAAAAGTTAAAGCTGTGGTAAATTACCCAGCTCCGAAAACTGTAAGGGAACTTAGAGGATTTTTAGGTCTGGCTGGCTGGTACAAACGCTTCATACCAAACTACTCTAGAGTAACAGCTCCCTTAAACTGTCTGCTCCGCAAAAATGTGAAATGGAATTGGTCCGAGAAACAAAATATCGCGTTCGAGGATCTCAAATCTCTCTTGACCAAAGCACCGATTCTCGCCTGCCCAGATTTCTCCCGACAATTTTTTATTCAATCAGACGCTTCTGAACTTGGACTAGGGGCAACCCTATTCCAAAAGCAGGGAAATAATGAGCAGGTGATATCGTACGCAAGTAGAAGTCTTCATGACCATGAAAGAAAATATTCTACAACTGAAAAAGAATGTCTTGGTGTTCTATACGCACTTAGGAAGTTTAGGCCCTACATAGAAGGGTATCATGTTATCGTCATCACAGATCATCAGGCACTCAAGTGGCTCCATTCTATGAAGACCCCATCAGGTAGAATTGCTCGCTGGGTACTCGAGTTCCAAATGTACGATTTTACCATTGAATTTCGGAAGGGCAACCAGAACAAGGTAGCCGACGCACTTTCGAGGAACCCACCTCAGGGCAACGAGAATGGAGAAACAGAGGTCCTGGATGTAGGAGAAATTATAGAACAAACAAACAAGGACAAGAAAGACTGGTACGAGAAAATGATCGAAAAGGTTTCCAAGTTCCCCGATAAATATTCCCGGTTCAAAATAATGGATGGGGTTTTATACAAACACGTGTGGAATAATGTAGGCCGGCAGGAGAACCCCACAACTTCACCCTGGAAGCTCTGCATCGCTCGGGAAGCGAGACCGGATATTCTTAAACAAAACCATGACGATCCCACTGCGGGACATATGGGGATAGCGAAAACATTTGACAGGATATCACGTAGCTACTATTGGCCTGGAATGTTCCGAGAAATTGCATGGTATATACGAAATTGCTCCTCTTGTAATAAACACAAGTATCCCAACCAACGAACACTCGGGGAAATGCAATTCAGAGCAGCAAGAGGTCCCTGGCAGTGTGTGAGTACGGATCTGGTGGGGCCATTTCCCAGGTCAACCAAGGGGTTCAAATTTCTTATAATGTTTCAAGATACCTTCACTAAGTGGGTGGAATGCGCTGCAATCCGGTCCGCAACTGCAAACTCAGTCGCACAGACCCTAAAAGAACGAGTTATATTAAGATACGGTACGCCCCAGGTACTGTTGTCAGACAACGGAACCCAGTACACAAGCAAACTACTTGGTCAAGTATGTAAAGACTATGGAATCAAGCATTATTTTACCCCTCCATATACCCCTCAGGCCAACCCAGTGGAAAGGACAAATAAAGTAATAGAAACTATGATCGCTCAGTACTTGGAAGAAACTCAGAAGAAGTGGGATGTTCTGTTACCAGAATTTATGTTCGCCTACAACACCTCCACCCATTCGTCGACAGGCTATTCTCCGGCTTATTTAAACTTTGGCCGAGAACTGAGAACCCCACAAATGTTAGAGCTACCCCAGGAAAATACTGATGATTCAAATCCTCGGAGCAAGGAAAAGGAGCTAAAGGACATATACTGGCTGGTCAAGAAACAATTGGAAAAATCACATGGAAATCAAAGACATTATTATAACCTCAGAAGGCGACCCTACAAACCTAAAATTGGAGATGTGGTATATTGTAGGGACAGACATTTGTCCGATGCAAGCAAAGCTATAAATGCTAAGTTATTACCAAAATATTCTGGGCCCCATTTTATTACTAAGGTTCTTTCACCAGTAGTGGTCGAAGTAATAAAAGAAGGAAAGCCAACCAGAGTTCATGTAAAAGACCTCAAAGTAAATTATTAGAGGGGGCGAGGGTGAAGAAGGTGTTATCAGGAATACAGAGTGTTTTCCTGGTTCTCAGGTTAATTGGAATTCCCCGAGGGGCACCTCATTTTGGGCTGTTGTACCCCTCTCTTATCAGCATCAAATAGTTTCTTATCAATGGGCTGTGAATAGTGGGTCTCGACCCTTTTACAGGATTTAACCTGCAGCCTCACCATAGGGTCAGCACAACACTGACCACGAGTCATTCAGTCTAGTGACAGCTCACCGGGAGGTCGGAGTAATGGCTGCTCTTACGCAAGAGGATTTCAAGGGGATACTGCATGGTGAAAGGACAACTGACAGGGTCATTAATGCATACTTAGACATGCTTCAAATCAGAGGTAATAAGCAAGCTTGGCCCCCGGTACTCTCCCTAAATTCTCATTTTATGGAGAAATTGGACAAAGGAAACTATGAGGAGACGAGCCGCTGGCTAAAAGGGAAGGATTTGTTCGCTTACGACATGATACTGATACCATACTTCGAAACAACTTTAGAACACTGGGTTCTATTCGTGTTGGACCTACGTTTAAAAGAGTTAATTATCTATGATAGCCTCCATCATACCTATGAGAAAGTAGGGGAAAAGATCTTAGACTTCCTGAAGTTCTTCGCCTTTAAAAAGAAGGGTAAAGTGTTTCTGTCTCGTAAATGGAAGATTCGGGAGAAACTTGGTCCCCGACAGTACGGGAATAAGGACTGTGGAATGTTTCTGTGCCTTACTGCAGAAGCGTATGCGGCAGATCGTACTATTGGCTTCTCTCAACGGGACATCCAGTGGCTACGGGGCATTGTACATGAAGAATTGACTCGGGGAAAAATTCTGTCACACCAGAAACCCCTACCGGTTATTCCCGGGGTAAAACCCCCCCCCACTCAAAAAGGGACGCAGAAGTATTACAAGACGCCTCTCCCCAATGTTCTCTGAGACCAATGCCCACCCCAAGGATCGTCCGAAGGACCGGCGACCTGCAGATGAGCCCAAGGACCACCCCAAGGATCGTCCCAAGGACCAGCGACCTGCAGATAAGCCCAAGGACCAGCGACCTGCAGATAAGCCCAAGGACCAGCGACCTGCAGATAAGCCCAAGGACCACCCAGAGGAGCAGCCCAGAGAGCCGCCGAGAAAGCAGTCCAAAGAAGTTGAAGACTTAGTCCCAAGTAAGAGAACACCTGGGAAACGTTATCGGTCCACTTCCAGTAGTTCGAGTAACTCATCTTCCAGTAATTCAACCAGCAGTTCCTCGTCCAGCTCCAACTCTAGCTCCACGTCTCGTACCAGTTCGGACTCAAAGTCTAGCCACAAGTCTAGGAGGAGTATACAAGAAGAGTTAGATAGGATTACGGATGAGATTGTAAAAGATGGTAGTGATTGGGAGATTCTGGAAATTGAGGGAAGCATCAAATCGCCATTGGGGGAATTTGAGCAGCCACGAACACACGGGGAAAGCATTCACACAACAGCAATAGTTAACAAAGATCCAGAATCACGTCCTCCCACACCGGGTAAGAGCCTTGAAGAGCCTGAAGGCACCCAGGCAAATTGTTTAAACTACATTGAGGTTGCTACCCAGGATGTAGCCAAGGCAATCCACCCAGTGATAATTAACCCACCTGAGACTCAAGAAAGACTTGTAGCCATTGAGGACTCTGGTCCCCCCTCAGTAATGGTGCAAATCCAAGGACAAACTGAGCTGAAACAGCAAGCTCAAAAGGAAAATTCCCCTCCACATCATCTACCATCCGGGGTCAAAAATAAAAGAAAAAGGCTACAGAATAATTCCACTCCACATCATCCACCAGCTGGGGCTGAAAATAAAAGAAAAAGGAGAAGGAAATTCCGTGACAGAGGCTCAGGTCAACGCATCTGGAAAACGGAATGAAAATCTGAAACTGACTCGTCAAAGAAGGGAACAGGACTTAGAAGTTCGTAGTCATGTGAATTCATTTACCAAAGAACACTTTTAGTTTGTATTAGAGAGAAAATTTTATGTTGTTTATTCTTTACGCTGTTGAATATTCTGTTTTCTTTACATTATAGTTGTGTGTTGTTCAAGATTGTATTTTATTACCCTGATAACAATGTCAGTCAAAAAGGTTAACTTAGTTAATAAACCCTGGAAAAAAAGGGGTTTAAAGAAAAATATATAGTCAAAGGTACTGTTTGCTTCTAAAGAGAACGTGTTGGAATTTGGGAAATTCCCAAATTGGACAGGCATGGCCTGTATGCAGTTATGGGTAGTTAATTAAAAAAATAAAAAATATGTATGTGTAAAGCGAGACGCATGTGTCAGAAAGGAAAGTGAGTAAATAGATGATTTGATTGAGAAATTATATCAAATGTGGGGATAACAAAACAACTGTAAAGAGTTGTTGTAGGAACAAAAAAAAAAAAAAAACGTTAGCAAAGAAAGAGGGGAGTGTAAGGAAGTGTTTTAGGGAGGGAAAACCCCATAAAACCCAAACAGCCCATCAAGGGAAATTTTACTACACAGTTGTCCTTTAGACAATATACCCCAGGTAATTTCCCTGAGGGAAATGTACTGGGGGAAAGAGCACAGTGCCAGGGCCCGGTACTGGGTCCTTTCCCCCACCCCTACAGGGAAAATCCCCATGCATAAAAGGAGGCTGCACAGAGAAAGCCAGTCAGTTGGGCCCTAGCGGCCCGACCCACCGGATGGGCGTGTTGAGCTCCCGGTGGTCTGGATGGGCGTGTTGAGCCCCCAGGTCCGTCGGATGGGCGTGCTGAGCCCCCGACACCCCGCATGGGCGTGTTGAGCCCGCGGGTAGCCGGATGGGCGTGTTGAGCCCCCGGCATTCCCTACGTACCCTTCCCTTCCCCCAGTGCCAGGGCGTGTTGAGCCCTCACTGACCTTACCTTTCCCTTCCCCAGTGCTAGGGCGTGTTGAGCCCGCACTGACCCAGTGCTTGGGCGCGTTGAGCCCGCACAGGACTTACCCTTTTCCCTTCCCCCAGTGCTAGGGCGCGTTGAGCCCGCACTGGCCTTACCCTTTCCTTCCCCAGTGCCACGGCGTTGAGCCCGCACTGGACTTACCCTTCCCTTCCCCCAGTGCCAGGGCGTGTTGAGCCCGCACTGAACTTACCTTTCCCTTCCCCCAGTGCCAGGGCGCGTTGAGCCCGCACTGGACTTACCCTTCCCTTCCCCCAGTGCCAGGGCGTGTTGAGCCCGCACTGACCTTACCTTTCCCTTCCCCAGTGCTAGGGCGTGTTGAGCCCCCACTGACCTTACCTTTCCCTTCCCCAGTGCTAGGGCGTGTTGAGCCCGCACTGGCCCAGTGCTTGGGCGCGTTGAGCCCGCACTGGACTTACCCTTTTCCCTTCCCCAGTGCTAGGGCGCGTTGAGCCCGCACTGAACAGCCCCACACATACCATACTCCTCCCCTCCACTAACCCCCCCTCCTCCTATTGTTTAACCAGGTATATAAATGGGCTGTCTGTTACAGCTGAGTCAGTCACCACTGGGCAGCTGTGAAAGCAGGTCGCCCACCACGACGCCTACTTCGAAAAAGCCAACAGGAACAATTGGGACATCTCTAAAGGGACATCCGCAGAGGCACCGGGACAGACCCCACTTCGCCGAGGGTTGCTACCCTAGAGGTCCTCAGTCTCCGTACCCAACACATTAATCCTGTGTACTTTAAAGCCGTATATATAGTGTAAATATTGCAAAAGTGTTCAATAAACTATCGTTGCCACATCTGGAGTTGTCACTGAACCCAGGCCTGTCCCATTGAGAAATTAGTTTCAAATAGGGAAAAAGTGAATGAAAAGTTAAACAAAAGTAGAACTACCTTACACCGTATCAAAATAAAGGACACGTTTTCCCAGTCGCTCGAGGTACGAATATAGTTTGAGACGTGCCTGAGCTGTCACAAACGCCGCAATCACCACGTTTGTATACGGATGGGGCAGGATCGCATCCTTTAGGTCGCGCCAATTGATAAACATCAAGTCGTCACTGATAGGCAGGAGTTCATCCACTTCGATCCATGGGTCGGTCAAAATGTCTACTAGCTGACCCTGCGACTTCACAACGGATGTATGGGGCAAATCACTGCGTTGCCCCCATTTGCCCCAGAAGGAGTTGAGGCATGTCTTCCCAATTGAACGTTTTCCAGGGTTGAAAGCAACGTTGTGCGGGTCGATCTTGATCTTCTCCTTCTCTTCGTACTCACGAACAAACTGCGCTTTTAGCTCGTCCGTGGTACACCACTCGGGCCAGCCACTCGCTTCGACTTTAAGTTTCAAAAACTTGTCGATGTATGAGGCGAATAAACCACCGGAATTATCATCGGGGTTGTATGTGGTCGTCTCATACTGCCACACTTCATGTATCTTGACGATCTTGTAGCCGAGCTCGAGGGCCTTTCGCACTTCGCAGGTCACCCAAGTCCCCGAGAGAATCCGTTGTTCGGGCGTGTGGGCGCAGTCTTCTTGATTCGTTGTTTCCGCACAAGTGCGGCACAGAGCAAAGCATAGTTTGCCGTTGAACCTGGCAGGAAGGACAGGGTGGTAGAGCTCATCGGGAGGCAGGATATCAAGTCGAACAAGTCCCTCAACTTTTGTTATATCCTGGGGACAGTCGCCACCCACGAAGATCTTTGGATGTTTGACGGGCAAGGTCCCGTACTTGCAGATGTACGGATACAGGCTGCAGACATCCAGATGCATAATCTTCTCGCCTTTTGCCACTTTATGATACAATTTAGTTGCGTTAGTCCTGCCACCGAAGAAGGCATCTCGTGGATCAAGGGGTGGAGCGGCGATGCCGTCTCGAGAGTCAATGAGCCGCTGGATCGCAGGGTTAGCCTTCATCATTGTTGAAAACTGGCAGCCCCACATTTCGACGACAGAGTATCCGTTGCGACGAAGTAGCTCGGTCTTGTCCAGCGTCCTCTCGTACCGTGACGCCATAGTGTCACCTTGGGTCCCACCCTTGATTGCGTGGTCACGGTTTTTGAAACATGATGGGCATCCGTGGAACCAGCAGCCGTGGTACTCCCAGACAGTTTTCATGTCACCATCTTCGCTGTAGCCGTCCACTTTGCGTCCGCAGATCTTCTTTTCCCGACCATTTCCGGCATGCTGGATGTCGATGTCACCAGAGTGGGCCTCCCACATGAGCCAACAAAGCGCCTCACGGTATTGACAGTCGGCGAGGCGATATCCACCGGCGGGGATGACGGAGATGGTGTTCCGCGGAAGATGGTTCGTCCTGTATGCTGCCATACATGCCCCGGCGATTGTTACGGCCTGTCTGAAGGGATCGACGTTGTTTTCAGCCAGGAATCCGTCCCTGAATTTCAGACAGGTGCGACGCAGGTTCGGACGTCCTCAGAGCAATACGTCAAAAGCTCCGTCCTAAAGTTGAAGACGTACGTACGGTCCTGTGCCAAAGGGGTGTACCACTCGAAGAATCTCTTCCTGTCGTCTTCGGGCATATCGTTGCAACCGTACATCTCGGGAGAAGGGATGGGGCCAATGTAGCCAGAGTTCTCGGTTCTATTGAAGAAGTTTGGGAAAAATCCTTTGACCGTGTTTTCAAGATTGAATGTCTTGGGTAGTTTTGCCAGGCCTTCCAACAGAAAATTCAATGAGTCGATAAAATGTAGATGTGAGTACTTCAACGATTGGATTTTTGACCCTGTCATAATCAGTTCTGGAGCCCAACCGAGTTCCTCAATCATGTGCTGCAGGACAAACTGGCCGTCGTACGCCTTAAAATTGTGGGCAATCACTACAACGTCCTTGTACTGTGGTCGTGGCTCTGCGAGGTACGCCACAAAGTCCTTGACGGTATCGCGACCTTCAAAAACATGGCGTCGCTGTCCGCAGAAATCGCAGTGGTGGTCAGAGTCTGGAACATTGATGCAAGTTGGACAGGCTTGCTCTGTGATACACAAATTGGGGATGTGCTCGAACGAGCCTGGATTCCCAGGAACCGGGGTCTCTTGAGTACACTCAAAGTCAAAGAATACAAACAGATATGGTTTCTTGAAGGCGAATGGCTTGGCAGGCTGCACGTAGCAGAGATGGTTTGGAGGGACGTACATGTCACATATAGTGCATAGTGACTCTCCACACACATGAACACGTTTCTTTTGAGCAAAACTATAAGTGAGCAGGCAGGTGTTGCACTTTTTCAGTGTTTGGCAAGCTGATTCATTGCCAAGTGACGGGAGAAAATGGCGGCGGAAAAAATCTTGACCAAAGAACGATCGGTTGCACGTATCACATTTAATGCGTTCGCTATCTTCACATCAACCGGGCTGAACACAGGCAGGGCTTTTGTGGGGCAACGATGACGAGTGACGGTATTGGAGTCTGCGTATTTGCAGGGTCGGCAGTACGTTTTTGCTGTGAAGGCCCCCGTAACTGATGTAATAACATTGTAGTGTTTATCGCCAAATATCAGATCGATATGCTTGCGAGGGTGGTCAGGAGTACTTACAGGACCTTCAAACATTGTTTCACGACCTCTTCTATCGGTAAATACAGTAATGCAATAATTTGTCAAATGTTGCTGAAAGAGACGCAGCTCCTCGACGCCTCCCCCATGTGCCAGGTCAACGTTGGCTTCACAGCACAAACGTTGAGCCAGTACAAACTGTAATCCTCTTTGAATACGTGATCCTGGTTTTCTAAGCTGATTGTATTCAGCAGCAGCTTCGGGAGACTCATCTTTCTTAAGAAAGCCTATCGCAACAACTATTGCTCTGGCCAGGCAGAGATTGTCATCGTTGTTTATTGTGACTATTCCTTTTTTCCTTTTACAGAAGGTATGAAAGTCTGAGGTGTAGTCAATACGTTTGTTGCGAATTCCACCCATTGGTACTCGGATATGAAGGAATACCACCCATAAGGGGCCGGCAGTAAGGAATTCCTTGTTGCTCTGAACGCAAGTTCAATCAGCTGCAACAAAATTTCAACGGAAAACTGATCCATACGACGAACACTAAGGCCAATGGGCCGTTGACCGACACGTGCAGGACTATGGATTGTAAAGCCTACACGGTCTTGGGGAGCAATAGTGTCATTGAGAAGATGACGGGTCAAACCAGTAAAAGTATCGCTAAGCCACACGTAAGGGTTATCATGGGCTTGGGGGGGATCAATTTGCACCGTTATTTCACGTGCCATAACCTCAAAATTCCTATATTGTCGATAACACTCACCGATGATGCGGAAGTTGAGAGGGTGGCTCGATGATGTAACATCCCCCACAACATCAAAGTCAGGGACAGGTAGGGGGTCGGGGCTGCCGAGTTGTGGCATGGCACAGGTTAAGACGGGGCCGGGCATAGAGCGGGAAGTAGACGGAAGGGTTAAGATGTCCATACGAAGCGGAGGACGGTGTACTTCCCGAAGTGGTTGACCCCCACCAGCCAAATCTCCAATCAGATTAGATTCACCCTCTTGATCGGGTGAAGAGAGACGAACTCCTTCCGCAGGATCTGTCACATCTTGGGAAGCGAGCTGTAGCCCTGAAAAGGGCTGTTTGTCCATAGAAGGTGGAGGTGGTGTCGCAGACATAATTAGACAAGTCGATGTTGACGCTAGGAGTGCGGGAACGCAAATGAGCTCCGAGCAGCTCGCCCCTCTATTTATGTAAAATATCGGATCGAATCTAATAACAACCGAATGAAAAATCGAATGACAACTATCGAATGAAAACAACCGAATACCGATGTGGTTTTCCCATAAGAACCAACAGTACAATTAATAAAAGTAGTCGATAAACTCCTTCGATATGAACAACCGAATGAAACAACCGAATGGAACAACCGAATGAAAGTAGTCGAATGATAACCCCTTGGAAATAATAAACCAGTAAATAGAAAATGAGAGTTTACTATATGAAATGTACATGCCGACTCATAGCTGTGGGTAATTTGTAATCGTATTAATATGTGCGAACAGTTATTCGAAGGTGAATGTATACTATATAAAGTGCTATCGTACGATTAGTCACTGTGAAGGTTCAGTTTGAGGAGCCCGAAAGGTATAAATGACGTCTCGTTTATAGATCCGGATCAGTCGCAATCATGGATCCGAGATGGAAACATCCTTTTTCAGCCATCATTAGTGGTCCCAGTATGGCTGGCAAGACACGGTTTGTTAAAAGTTTTATAAATGATATGAGCGAAATGTGTGATGCAGTATTTGATAACGTTTATTGGTTTTACGGAGCTTGTAAACCCTCAAATATCAATGCTCCTGTCCATTTAAAACAAGGATTGTCCGACATTGAAGAGTTGGAAGATATTGGATCGTCCAAACTTGTTGTCATCGACGATATGATGAACCGTACGGATCAGAAAGTAGCAGATTTGTTTACCAAAGGCTGTCATCACTGCAATATCAGCGTGTTTTACATTACTCAAAATATTTTCCACCAAGGAAGAGGGCAGCGTGACATTTCACTGAACGCCCAATACATTGTGTGTTTCAAGAATCCACGAGACAAGGCTCAGATCAGGCATCTTGCACATCAAATTTGCCCGTACAATCCAAAATTTATCCAGAACGCTTATACCGATTCGACGTCTGAACCTCACGGATACCTAACTATGGATCTAAAGCAAGGCACACCGGATGAATATCGTTTTAGAACAAAAATATTTCCTTCGGACTCTGTAAACTACGTCTATGTTAGTCGAAAATAAAATGTGTGGAACTATTACTGGTGTTTGACTACTTCCATCCCTTTATGTAGGGCTTTAGGAATACAACTTATGTGAGTCAAAATAAACCAATATTTAAGGTTAAATAAAATGTTGCAAAACTCCGTCTTATTGTAATGCAAAGGTTTAGCGTGACCTAGTATTGCAAGAAAAACAGGTTGGCAGCGCTACACAGGAAAAAACCAAGTTGGCAACACGGTCCTAATGTAGGTTAGGTAAGGTGGTGTTAGTGACTGGGAGGAAATGGGTGGAGGGGAGGGGGGAGGGGGAGGGGAGGGGAGGGGGAGGGGAGGAAAAGGGGACCGAGCTTTGCTCAAGGAGTTGAGTTTCGCCTCAGGGGGCTTCTATAGTAGTTATGGTTATCAAATTCAAAATGGTGCTACAAAACTGGAGGTGGTGGTTTCGAATTTCAAAATATTTTTGTACGAACCTACGGCAAACCTTATGTCGTTTTAATGGTCTCATCAAAAGAAGCATTTTGGCGAAATCAGAATTGGTCTATCTTTATCCGTAGCATAATGGTGCGTGCGGTCATTGTTGTGAAAAATATTGTAATTTCTAAAGCAATAGACGTATATTTTTCCGATTCAAATTTCTTACTCATAATAATCTCGGGTTTCCTCTAACATGATACATGACAGACTTGAATTAATACATATGTATATATATATATATATGTACATACCAACAATACAATATACATAAACATACATACATACATACATACATTATGATACACATTATTATATACACTATGATATATTAGTAGGGTATATTGGCCGGTTCTGCGGGTGGCGGGGGTGGCGGAGGAAATTTGCATAACCCCCCAATTTTTTTTGAATTGCCCTATTTAACATTCATAAATCTAATTACCTTAATTAATATTCATAATTAATATTCTAATTAGCATTCATAAAAAAATTAGATCAATTGCGCATAGTTCAATGTAATTAGACAATAACCCCCTCCTTGGCAGCCATCTTGACCATGACAGTGATTGATGACATCGTCCTTGGGACAAAGATCCCTCCATCCGCATTCCCAGACAGAGGGTGAGTTTTACTGCCCGGCGGCAATCACTAACGAAGGGCCCTTCTCCGAATTTATTAGAGGAGGCTGGTTTTTGTGCCAACACCTGCGCTGCAGCTGCGCCCACCCGTGGGAAACACCCCACTGAGCGCTTCACAACCCACGACCCTCATTATGTTTTATTCACATTCTCAGACAGAGGGTGAGTTTTTGAACGAACACCTGCGCCCAACAGTTGCGACCACCCGTGAGAAACACAATGAATAAACCCTCTCATCCTCACCACACCCTTATATCCTCGCCGCACCCCCAGCCGTAATAGCGTCGGGTTCGCCATGGTCGTAGTACACAAAGTCGAAGCTGATGAACACGCCGAGTTTTTTTCCAGCTAGGCGAATATATTAGAAGAAATGTTGAGCGATTTTATCTGTCAGTGAAGTATATATTGGTGAAGAGAACGAAGGTAACCGAAACCGGTAAAATGGTTTTTATTCAGGAGTTTTATCCTACTGAAGATCTGTTCCAACGAGTTTACGACTTCCAGATGGAATTGAGTGTAGTTCATATGTGCCCAAAAATTGAATCAAGACTTGTGGACAGATACGATGGCGAGGAGGAATAAACACACAGTCCTTACCCTCCCCACATCATTATAAAAGGCCTTTATCAAGGCCGCAAGTTTTTGAAGTTAGGGACACAAGGGAATCTCCCTAATACTGGAAGATTGTCTTAGACTATTGTCAATATATTATATTAAACAAAACCTGGTTTTTTAGCCCACCCCCTCCGAATTTTCTTTTTCAAACAGCGTTGAACAGCTACATCATCCCAACCAAACCAACAGTTACCTCCACTCCGACTTCCCTACCATCTCCGACTCAAAATTCGGTTTAGTCTGGAGTTTCGAAACAGCAACAGCTACGAAGAGATCATGTTCAACATTGAGTGGGTTTGTGACATCACCGACACCGAGTTGGAGGAGGAATGCGTCGTGGCAGAGTCGTCAATAAATAAAAACAAGAAGAGACCGTTAGCCGATGAAGACAATGACAATTACTTTGAAGGTGATGAACTCTATGATAAAAAGATGACGATGATTGCGCCTTGAAACATTTTCATAAGAAGAGACTATTGCGCATTAACAAAAAGTTCAAGTACGCACATGAACCAAAAATGAGCTCAACTATTCAAGAACTGGAAGACGAGCTATACACCAAACTAAGGGGAATCAACAGCATGTAGAATTATTGCCCACTAGACGACTCGGAATGGGATTATTGGCAAAGGGACATGGACTACAAGATAAATTTCTACCCCATAGAACAGGAACACCTTGAGGCTTTTGAATACGAGCAGAAGTGCATGATGCTTGCCAAAATATATGTGGTGGAACCGACGAACTGATGAACTTCACCCCGACGAAATCACAAAATTTTGTATTAATAAAAAATAAATATTTTTCCTTCACATTTATCTCCTCCTTCTCCGGATAAAAATCGGCTCTTTTTAGGGTCTATCAGTCCTTCTCAGGACCACCTTAGCATTTCAAGTTAGGGCCGGGAAGAAATATCTTCCCAATGAGGTAAAAATATCCAAACCCCCCCCCCCACCACAAATATTTTCGAGTTTTTTCTTTCCTATTTAATAATATTCATCAGACCTCAAACATCATTGTTAGTTGACTATTGTCATCATAGACACACATTCACCACAGCGTTGAAACTGAACTTTGTTGATGAAGCAAGAAAAGTAATCACAATATCATTGAACAAAATGCGTCTTAAACTCATTAACATCCGAGATAGGCTCGCAATCAAGTTAGTGTTAGATAGAGCGAGAGATGTGTTTGAGAGTGAACATCATATGAAGCAATATAATTATGAAGAAAACAAAGATAGTGAATGTATATAAAACAATATAATTATGAAGAAAACAAAGATAGTGAATATATATAAAACAATGTAATTATGAAGAAAACAAAAAATACTGTTAAATGTAATGACAAACTAAATACTCATTACACTTAAGAGCCGAGCAAGGATGTACAACAAATAACGTGGACTCAAGTCGCAATAGATAAAAAGAGATTCCGGAGACCGTTGTAACTAATTTTAGAAGAAAAAATGAAACATATAATCTGTTATAGCAAGATGTGTCACAGCGAGTTGCCGTTTACTTCAAGGGTGAGGAGACACAACACCAGTCAGTAGTATGGTAGAAGTCGCATGGTAAGGACATGAACATGGACGCTTTCGCTTCTGCGGACGATTATATAAAATCATTTATAGAGGAGATTGTGGTTATGAACAATAATGCTAGTGATCATTCATTGATGGCACCAACACATCAGACGTCATCTGAAAAAAACCAACTACTGCCAGCAAGAAGCGAAAGGGACCAACTCCCATCGAAGTGGAAACCAAGAAACCAGGATGGGTACCCAAACCAACAGATGATTGTCCCATAGTTTCATGGCTGGAGGATAGTAATACATTTTCTGTTCAAAACCCGGGAAACGAAGTACAAATATCATTAAAAATGGAATTATACGATAGTACAGATATGGTATACATGTGCGGTTTATTTTTGGACAAAGATAGTGAAATGCACGAAAATGTTAAACAATTAGTTGATAAAGTGGAAAATATGTGGATTGATAAATCAACAGGAGTACCGAAAATTACAGGATTAAATGCAAAGAAACAACAGTAACAGATACAGCAGCAACATTAGGTAGCAATCGCAATATAAACTGATTATGTTTACTAGTTGTCCTGTTGCTCGAACCCGAGCAAGTTTGTACCCAACGAAACGTTACTTCAGTTCTAAACAAACATAACAAAACATCTGATATTAAAATGGATTATATCAACGCACTAGTTTAGACTTCCACCGTCGGATAGCGCCACCATTCCGAAAATTCAGCCCTTTAAGTGTTGCCCTTTCAATGTATTTAAGTGATGCCCTTTCTTAAAATTCTGAGACGTATTAGCAAATCTACGTACAAATACCTTTAATTTGACACCACAATCTTTAAAATCCATCCAGCCATTAACGAGTTATGACTGTGAAGAAAATACTCCTAGCGTTTTCATAGATAGGTTTATAGAAAATGTTATGACTCTATCATTTAATATTGACAGAGAATGTATTGCTGATTTCCGAAGTTTTACAGTGTTAACGATTGAAAACAAAGATTTAAAAACTCAAATTAAAGTCGCATTTTTTAAGATCGATACCTCCATGCATAAATATCAAGCCCAAGGAAGTGGATGGATACATGACCATACTAAATACTGGCAGCTGCACGTTTACAAGTTTAAGCCCCTAACTCCCAAGTCATAGATCCCCACACCAGAAAATATAAAATCAAAACACGCTGTTTTAAATATTAAAAATATTGATAGTAAATTTTTTTTGTGGTGTATATTAGCAGCACTCCATTCAAGGAATCATGGAGATCATGCAAATCAAGTATTTTACTACGAACCCTACGTAGGTCAATTAAATATGACAAATATAAAATATCCCGTAAAAATATCTGACATAGACAAATTTAAAGACAAAATCATATAAGTGTTAAATGTTTTTGGGATTGAAGGACAATTAATATATCCATTGAGAATAACTAAACTAAATAGTAATACTCACGTAAACTTGTTGCTATTAAAAGAAGGTCGCAAGTCACATTACTGTTCAATTCGTGATTTTGATAAGTTATGTTTAATTCTACAAAACATGACTATAAGATATATTACTGCAAGTTCTGTGTACAACATTTTTACATTAAAGATATATTGGGACGTCACATAACGTATTGTAAAAACTTTGATGCCCGAAGAGTACAAATGTCTAAAAAAGGCACATTTGTTATTTATGCAGATTTTAAATGTTTTATAAACTCCGGCAAACACACTCCATCTGGATTTGCATTCGTCGTAATGAGAGATTCTAAAATAATTTCCGAAGAGTTATACAGTGGTGAAAATGTAATGGACGTGTTTTCGAAAAGTTATTTAAAACTTATGACTTTATTAAAAGTCAAATGGCAGTATATATTCCCCTTGTAAAGACTCCAGAGCAAGAGACATTATTCCAAAACTCTACACGCTGCCACATATGCCACCAGCCGTTGTTGTGTGATAAAGTCCGTGACCACTGTCACTTAACAGGTAACTTTAGAGGTGCCGCCCATAATGGACGTAATTTAAACTATAAAGTAACTAAAAAAATCCCAGTATTCTTCTACAGTCTTAAAAACTATGATGGTCATTTGATAATGCAACACATAGGAAAATTTAATCGCAAATTTAATTGCATAGCCAAAGATATGGAAAAGTATATTTCATTCTCTGTTGACGATTTAGTATTTTTGGATTCCTACAACTTTCTGTCCCTTCTCTTAAACAAATTAGCTTCCAATTTAAATACATTTAGATTTATAGACAATCAGTAGAGGTAAACTAGCAAAGAGACATACTATTCGGCACATTTTCCCATGTTATTCTTATGGGGATCAGTTTTTGGACATTTGCCCGATCCTACCCTAGACAAATTTCCTTTTTGGCCTATACAAAACCTATACCTATAGTACCCAACCCTTGCCTATATTAAATACATTTTCCCAGTCCCCATCCCTCCTTTATATATTTTTTAATTAATTTTCAAAATCATGATAAAGCACTAACTTTGGTGTTTATGGTCCGATTTGTCTGCAATTTGGATATGTTATTGTCCTAAGCTAATGCATTAATAAATTACAATTCCCAAATTAACTATTACAGTCAAATTAAAAAAATATTTTGTAAAAATACTATAGTGCCAATTGCCAACTTCTTTATTTACTGTCCGATTTGACTTATTTTTGGATATATTATAGCCATAAACTATTATATGTATAGTTACCATATCTAAGTTTCAAATTTGATACTTTGTATAGTTTATATATATATATATATATATAATCCATAACAAATTAAATTTGGTGTTTATTGTCCGATTTGCCTGCATTTTGGATGTTATTGTCCTAAGCTAATGCATTAACAAAATTCCACCTACAATTTCCAAATTCAATATTACTGTCAATTTAAACAAAAATATTTTGATAAAAATACTACCAATTGCGAACTTCATTATTTATTGTCCGATTTGATTTATTTTTGGATATTTTATAGCCCCCCAACTATTATATCTAAAATTACCATATAATATTTCCATTAACCTTATAATACAGTCGATATGTTGTTTGTTTTGCCGCAATAAACATAAAAACTAACTTTCATATTTGTGGTCCGATTTCTTTGCAACTTAAATATATTACTGGCTTAGTACATAAGTAAATACAACCTATAATTTCGAAATTTAATTTAAACGATACTTTGCAAATTACTGCAAATTGCCAACTCCTTTATTTACCGTTCGGATTGTTATAACCCCCAACTCTTATATGTAAAATGACCATATATTATGTCCAATGCTTTGTACAATATATAATGTATCCAGAAAAACTAACTTTTATGATTATGGTCCGATTTGTCTACAATTTGGTTACTGTCCTAAGCTAATGCATAAGTAAACACAATCCCCAAATTTAAACATAATTTTGTAAATTATAGTGCCAATTGCAGACTTCTTAATTTACCATTTAACTTATTTTCGGATATGTCATAGCCCCAACTCAACACGCCAAAAAGCTAGAAACGTGCACTGCAAAATATCCCATAACGTTCGTGGAAGTTAAGGCCTTTACTATTCCAAGTGACGTGCTGGGCAAAACTATAGACAATGTATATCTGGGGCAGCTGCCTAAAAGGATCGTATTAGGGCTAGTGAGTAACAACGCCTATAATGGAAGTTTAAAGCACAACCCTTTTAATTTTGCCCATTACAACGTAAACGTTCTGGCCCTCTACGTTGACGGACAGCAAGTACCTGCTAAAGCGCTTCAGCCAGACTTTACAAATCATCAGTTATACATCAGTTGCTACAACACCCTATTTTCGGGATGTGGGATTCATAACAAGAACCAAGGCAACGGAATCTCACGAAAAATGTACCCCAACGGCTACTGGCTGTACGCGTTCGATTTGACATCGGATTTGGCGGCAGCTGCGTCCCATTGGAACCTTGTCAGAATAGGCAGTCTTCGCATCGAAACCAAGTTTGGCGTCGCCCTCACGGAAGCGGTCAACTGCATCGTCTTTGGAGGGTTTTGCAAAATCATCGAAGTGTACAAGTACAGAAACGTTACTGTAGACTACAACTAAGCACTACATTGTGGTTGACAAGACTGTTGCCTAACATGATTACGTTTTATTAAAATGTACATATTTTAGAAGTGTAAATGTTTTTAGTTTTCCAAAAGAGTTGATTTTAATTTCTGAATGACATTGTAGCGATAGGAGAAATGGTATTTTATTTAGTAGATTCTTTAATTGATAAAATGTTTATATTAGTAGTTCACATCTTTGATATTTATTTACTTTATGCGTATCACTTGTGTACATAAGCGTATTTGATGTGCAATAAAAGTGTGTGTCTTTCTTAAATTGTTGTTATTTCTTGTTTCTGCAATTGATGTCTGAAAAGGTACTATGTAGTGGGGGTAGCTACCGCCTGCTCATTTTAGTGCTGGCCTTGGGTGGTGGCGGTCATGGAGCTGTTTGCCGACTTCCAGGGGTTTAAGGACTCGCACAATGAGTTTGTAATGAGTTTGCTGTCGCCACGGCTGACGGTACAGTTCTACAACACTGGACAGAATGACTACCCACTAGCACCAGAAAAATGAACGGAAAATTAATACCAAATTTAAATTATAAAACTGAATATATTTTACATTATAAAGCACTAAACAAATACAAAGAACTGGGTTTGGTAGATACAAAATACCACCGAATTTTAAAATTTAGACAGTCGAAATGGCTTGTACCGTATATTCATTTTAATATTGAAAAGCGAAAAAAGGCTATAAACGATTTTGAAAAAGACTTTTACAAACTGTTAAATAACAGTCTCTATGGTCGAAAAATTATGAACCAACGTAAGTTTCGTGATATACATCTTTTAGATGAGTCTAAGTTAACAAAGTACTTTACAAAACCAAGGTTTGACTGTAGCAAAAAATTTCGATATCAATTTTCATGCTATACATTTAAATTAATTAATTGTAAAGTTTGATAAACTAATATATTTAGGAATGACCATTTTTGAGATCAGTAAATTAATAATGTATGATTTCCACTATAATTGTATGTCAAAACCTAAGAATAAAAAGTTCCTAATGACAGAAACAGACAGTATTATGTATTCTATAGTAAAAAAGGATTTTTACAAGGAAATACAATGTAACTTGGATTGTTTCGACACCTCTGCATAAAGTAAAGATCATTTCTTATACTCTGATAAAAATAAAAAAGTTAGGGCAAGTTTAAAGACGAATTAAATGGTCGTATTATGTATGAATATTGTGGTTTAAGGCCAAAATTATACTCTTTCATTCCTTTATAACGGTTATACCAAAAAGAAAAGAAAAATGAGCTAGAGGTTAAAAAGGCCAAGGGGTCTGACAATACTACAGTTAAACATCTCTTAAGACACCAACATTACTTAAACTGTCTTGCAACCGGGGAAGATTACTATGAGAATGTTACAAGAATTAAATCCAAAAACCACCATCTTCAAACATGGTGATGAACAAAAAGGTACTCTCTTTTGATGATGACAAGAGGTTTATTCTGGATGACATTAACCCTCTTGCCCTTGCTCATTATAAAATTGGTCAAACATAAATCTGTATTTGCCATTATTCTTTGGCCTTTCCTCGTCTATTACGAAAAAGCCATATTTAGACCTATCCCAGCATTGATGGCAGAGATTTATAAATTGGTTAAATGAAAAATCATTCCCCACATAACTGTTATACACATGTTTTAAATTTAAATCGTCTTGTTTAAATAATATTAGGAAATTAGCATTGTCACCTAAATGTTTGTTTACTTTACCGTAAGATTGACACATGTAAAAACTGTTAATATTTTTGTGTCTGCCCATTGAGACAAATTGTATGATATTTGGACTATTGATGTCGTCAAATACAACAACTGAGTGTGATTCTACGTCATTTGTTGTGATTTCACAGTCTGAATATGTGTGTAGTTTACCTTCATCACACAGACAAAATATTTCAATTATTTTTTTATATTTTTCTTGTTCTAAAGATTTGGATATTATATATAAATTTGTAAACTTTAATCCTTCCTTTTTTAAATTAAGTTATAAATACAACGGTCTTATCCGAACCACTAGGCCCAATTATAAGACAGCGAATATTATTAGGAAACAGACCCAACTTCTTTGGTGTATTCACTTTATGTGCTATTTTAAATTTGTTCTTTTGTTGAATAAATAACATTTTTATATAATAAAAATGGCAAACAGAAAAAGTAAAAAGGTTCAAGGTAAGGGATCATACTTAAAGCTGTATAGAGGCCGTGGATTGTTAAATACCCTTATAAACAACCTTCCATTCCCCCTCCACATACCGTAATATTCTTATTGTGGTCCTGGAACTAAGATCCGTGAAAATTTAGCCAGAAATGTATCTCCAACAAATAAGCTAGACTCTTATTGTTTAGAGTACGACATATTCTACATGAATAATCCCGATACAGCCGCCTGGAACAAGGCAGATATGAGATTAGCGGACCAGACTTGGACTAGGGTTTCGGCAAAAGACGCCAATCTAGCCGAAAGAGCAATGGCTTATGCAGTGACAAATTTGATGAATGCTAAAGCAAAAATGGGAATGGGATTAAAATTTAATAAAAAAGATGGACAACTTTCAGCTGTTAGAGGCCGCAAGAGACGTGCCCCACTTTCGAGGAGTGTACCTAAAAAATGAGCTAGGAAAACAGAGACCAAAAGTAAAAGAGTGTGGAATAATTAATTAAGACAGTGACAGGGGCACACATTGGACAGCATATCGTAAAAATAAAGATATTGTAATATATTTTGACTCATTCGGAATACAACCTCCAAAAGAGGTAATTGAATATTTTTTACCTTCTAAAATTTACCATACAACTGATCAAATACAAGATTTAAATAGTTCCTTTTGTGGAATTTTATGTTTATCATTTCTGAAAAATTTTAGTTTATAAAAATGGATTCATTTACTATAATATTTACGGGTACAGAGCCAGAGTTGAAGTCAGTGTTCTTTCCTCCTATAGAATTAAATGGTGATTATGTAATTGGACTAGTAGATTTTCAAAGTTATAATTCTATATTTAATGTTAAAAACCTCGAAATACTTTGACATATAACAAAATGCACAAAATTAATACCCCAAAAAGGGAGGTCGCAATTGACGAATCAAACCGGGCATTAGATGATAAAGTTGAAGTTATTATACAAAATGAAGTAGCATTAATTAATACAAAAGTGAAACTTATATTTTACAAAGGGCTAGTTCCAAAATTAAATAACTTAAAGACACAAAATTAACTATAGACGAGGGTGAGGATGTGTATTATTACGATCACAAAGCTCCAAATGTAATTGAAATTACTGAAGGTACATACGAAGTGTTTGAGCTTGCGAAGGAAATTCAAAAGCAACTCCCAGATTTTGTAGATAGCAGACAATTTGACTTATAGCAGATAATAAAACTATGAAAGCCACATTACATTCTAGCCATGTGTTTGATTTTACAAAACCGTGTTTAGGGTCTGTATTATTGGGATTTAAAGGATTTTCTACTCCCGATGTTCTGTTTAAATCCGTAAATAAAATTAATATAAATAATGTAAATGTGATTAGAGTAAATTGTAATATTGTGAATGGGTCTTATTTAAATGGTGACAGATTACACACCATACACAGTGTTTACCCAGAAGCTCCTCCCGGCTACAAAATTATTGAGGTACCAAGAAATATTATATACTTCCCTGTAAATAAGAGAAGTTTAGATGTTGTGATCATTACATTTGCAGATCAACACGACAGGTCAATTGACTTTAATGGAGAAGAAGCTACAATTACCTGTTATATAAAAAATATATGAAAATTTACAAGAACGGACTGAGTGTGTAAAATGCAAGGTTTCTGCGATTAATTGGGCTGAAGTTAAAATTTTCTATTAATAAAAATGGAAGATTTTCTAGACGTTACAGGGAAATTCCAATCTGACGATAGTGTGGTTAATATTACAAATCACTCCTATGTTCCACACAACACTTTGGCAATAAATAATTCCGATGAAATTCGAATATGTATAAATAATCAAGATTTACTAACACTCCCATGTAGGAGTTATCTGTATATTATAGGAGAAATAGAGAATCATGATAAAGGAATTTTATAAATAATGCATTTGCATTCTTATTTGATGAAATTTGATACGAAGTCGGTGGTAAGGAAATAGACATTGTAAGAAATCCAGGAATTTCTAGTCTTATGAAAATATTGTGCTCTTACAATAAAACAACTAAATTATCAAATGTAGCATTTGATTCTGGCAGAAATTTAAAGGAGTTCCATAAAAGTGGTAAGTTTAGTACTTGTGTCCCATTAGAGCTGTTAATGGGTGTGTTTGAGGATTTTAATAAGGTTTTAGTAAATGTTAAACAAGAATTGGTGTTGAAAAGATCCAAAAACGACTTAAATTGCATATTAACAACAGCTAATGCTCCAACTGGGGTCGATCCTATTCCTAAAATTACACTTAAATCGATCCAGTGGGTGATGCCGCATGTGATGCCATCTGATGGGGAGAAGCTGCAATTACAAAATATGTTATTTCAAAATAAAAATTTGCAAATTGCATTTAGAAGTTTGGAGCTACACGAACTCCCATCATACCCCGAAACCACGAGACATACCTGGTCAGTTAAGACGTCTTCGAGTTTGGAGAAGCCTAGGTATATTATATTTGGTTTTCAAACTGGTAGGGACAACAGTGCACGAAAAAGAACTGACGAATTTGATCACTGTAAATTGATAAATCTCAAAGTGTTTTTAAACTCTGAATATTATCCTTATAGTGATTTAAATCTCGACTTTGAAAATGGAGATGCCTCTAAAGCTTATGAGATGTTTGTGAGGTTTAGGGAGAGTTACTACAACACTGTCCCCGATTCTATGTTTAACAGAGCTGGCTTTATAAAGAAATATCCTCTAATTGTAATAGACTGTTCTAGGCAGAATGAATCGGTCAAAGAGGGGGTTGTAGATATTAACTTAGAAATTGAAACTGCAGAAAATGTCCGTTCAAACACATCTGCATATTGCCTAATAATACACGATAAAGTGTTTTAGTATAATATTTTGACAAATGAGATAAATAAAATGAAAATTTTACCAAACTAATGAAAAAGCTAAATATTAATCACTACCACACTTACACTACAACTAAGGCGGCTATTGTGGAAAGGTTCCAGAGAACTTTAAAGAATTGGTTGTATAGTGCACAAGGGAGTTACAAATGGTTGGATTTACTTCCAAAGTTAATAAGGATATATAATAATAAAGTACATAGATCCATAGGGATGAAGCCTAACCAAGTAAGGGCTAAGAACTCTAAAGATGTACACAAAAGGTTAACATCTAAAGTACAAGTTAAAAAGCCAAGATATTAGGTGGGGGATAGTGTAAGGATATCGAAATATAAACATATATTTAGTAAAGGATATACCCCTAACTGGACAGGGGAGCTTTTTACAATAGCAGAAGGTAAGAAAACAAAGCCCGTGACAATCAGAAGATTTTATACAGAAGAACTATTAAAAACTAAATATAAAGACGTGTATTTGGTGGAGAAGGTAAATTAGGAGGAAGGGTGATTTATTGTATGTCAAATGGCTCGCGTTCCCAAGTAGCCAGAACTCGTAGATTTCCGCAAAGGATGTATTAAAATGAATTTAGAACAAATCCACATTTGGGTATTAAAGATGGAAAGTGGGGAATGACCTGGAAGTTAAAGGGGGGCAGTCAACTGACCCCCTTACATACATTTTAGGATGCATAATACAGGTATACATATACACCAGCCTAGAACAATACCATCAATTTAAACACCAAAGTTAGTTTTTTAGATTTAAAAAAATAGAGGATGGATGGGGAAAATGTATTTAATATAGGCAAGGGTCGGGTACTAGTATAAGCCAAAAAGGAAATTTGTATAGGCCGGGTTCGGGTGTTGGCGCAAAAACTGAACCCCATAAGAATAACATGGGAAAAAGTGCCGATTACGGCCCCTCCCCGCCATTTTGCCACTACTGGCCTCAGGAATAAGTCCCAGAAGTTTCCGCAGAGAGTTCGGGGACACTCTGTTTATTCATGAATGAATTTTAGATACAATGAATTTTGGTCTATGCAATTAAAATTCACCAAACAAAATTAAAACATTTTGTATCAAATAAATGTTGCAGCCAAATTAAAAATTGGTATTATAATTTGTATATGACACATATTGTGTTTAAATATACTCGATTCTTAATTGAGTTGAGTACCAATGTGGCTGTTAAAGCATTTATGGTATTTCATATTAACATTTACATAAACAACTACAACACGTGTGTTAAAGATTAAACAACTTTTTTATTAGCATATTGCGTGTTGTTATTACTTACGGGATGTAATAAAAGACGTCTTACAACACTTAAGATATATTTATACTTATACTGATTCACATACAGACGGTAAACATATATAAAGCCTAGTACCATCTTTTATATATGTTTACCGTCTGTATGTGAATCAGTATAAGTGTAAATATATCTTAAGTGTTGTAAGACGTCTTTTATTACATCCCGTGTTAAAGATTGCACACACTGCAATTTTGAAATGTCCACCCACTACTCACCCGCGCCTTCGACGGCTGGCTCTCTCTTCCTTCCCCTTTCTCTCTCGCCCTAACCCTCCGGGGCCTTGGTGTCCGGCATGTTGCCCCCCGACGGCCGTGGGCCATAAAATAGTCATCATTATTAACAGTTAATTGAAAAGGGTTTGTCCATGGCACAAAACCTGTCTCGCACATTTAAGAAGAGCTCCAGTCCTCTGCGTCTACCTTTTAAGACCAATGTTAACTTTCAAAGCCCGTCCCTCCTCAATGGAGTATCCTAAATCAATGGTTCATGGTTCATTTTTAAAAACACAAACATGCATAGCTATTTCAGAGAGCAGAATTTCTATATCACAAATAGTATATCCATAAAAATACCCTTGTAGCAGCAAACCTGCGCGTACTCAGCGAATTTCCAATGTATATATATGTATCTTAATAAACCACTTAAAGCCATATACCAAGTTCCATCAATATACATTCATAAATAAATGACTTATGATATTTTAATTACTCTCCATAAGAATAACATGGCGTCTGAGGATGCAGGTTTGCTGAAACAAGGTACTCAAAAAACGGGTTTTTATGAAAATCTTTTTATAATTAAAGTAGGTAAAGCCACATACCAAATTGTATCAATTTATGTTCATAATTAAGGGAGATAACATTTTACTTATTCTCCATAAGAATAACACGGGGGCTGAGTACGCAGGTTTGCTGCTACGGGAACTATAGGCAACAAATCTTTTTCGATTATTCAATTTTGGGTATCTACATAGACCACAACGGTATAAATCAATATACCAAGTTTCGTCAAGATAAGTTGATAAATAAACAAGATATACAATTTTTCAAATCCTCCATAAGGATAATATTGGACAACGTACTGTGTTTAGCACTTCCAATATGTCGGTAACCAATTGACGTAGAGCAATGATCAAAACACCAAATTGTTTGTTTTTTAAGCTGAATTTAATGGTGAAAACTAAAATTGGATTTACTAAAATATTATGTGTAAAAAACTCAAAAAAAAACATTTTTGGGGTACAAACCCCCCCCCCAAATACCCCTTTAGATAGAGGGAATTGGCTGGTTTTCGAACTTAAAGTCATAAATGTTGCTTTACACACACACACACACACACACACACACACACACACACACACACACACACACACACACACACACACACACACACACACACACACACACACACACACACACACACACACACACACACACACACACACACACACACACACACACACACACACACACACACACACACACACACACACACACACACACACACACACACACACACACACACACACACACACACACACACACATACAGTTTTGAACGAATGGTGTTTTTGGCATCTGGGGACCTTAAAACGAAAAGTTGCCATGGTCCCGAGCCTAGGTCTTACCATACCGACTACGGTAATAGCTTCTTCCCTCGGGGAAATTCGCTAAAAGTGAAAACTATTTTGGAGTTATCGGAATTTTTTGAACGATTATTAATTGTGATATCAACATTTTGCTCACTGAAATTGCTAGGGATCTTTAAAATGATGATAAATGTTTGTGATATCGAATAAACTGGTGAGGAGGGACGAGCTTTAAAAGTAAACATTGGCCTTATAGGGGAAGCAGGTAGAAACGCGACAATTTTCGTGATTCGAGCTGGACTGGAGAATCGTCCTAGTTTATATAATAAACGTTAATAAATAAGCAATATGTAACATTTTAATTATTCTCCCCTTAAGAATAACATGGGGCTGAGTACGCAAAATTGCTGCACCAAGGAACACAAAATATGGGTTTTTATGCAAATATCAATATAACTCAAGTAGATGAAGCCACATACCAAGTTTCGTCAATAAGTGATGTATGCCATTTTAATTAATCTCCATAAGAATAACATGGGAGCTGAGTACGCTGGTTTGTTGTAACAAGGAACACAAAAATGGGTTACCAAGCAAATATTAATATAACTCAACTAGGTGAAGCTATGCACATACCAAGTTTTATTAATTTATGTTCATAATTTTAATACTTTACTTTTTCTCCATAAGAATAACATGGGGGCTGAGTATGCAGGTTTGCTGCTCAAAAATTAGTTTGTTGTGCCAATAACAATAGACCTCAACCAGCTGGAGCCATATCCCAATTTTGGTCGGTATACGTTCGTAAATAAGTGAGATATAAAAATGTTCTTATTCTCCATAAGGTTAACATTGGACAATGTACATTGGAGGGGTACAAACCCCCCCCTCCAAAAAAAAAATTCTCACGGACACACATATATATATACAGTTTTGAACGAATGGTATTTTTGGCATCTGGGGACCTCAAAGCGAAAAGTTATGATGACTAGTTGCCTAGGTCTTACCATGCCGACTACAGTAATAGTTTCTTCCCTACAGGGGAAATTCGATAAAAGGATGAGGCTTATATCCATTGATAAAATTACGAGTTAATAAACTAGTGTTATCATTCAATAGTACAATAAGACAATTTAATGAAATTACTTTAGAAAAATAAAAGGTTAAGTATTACATCATTTCTCTCTATAATATATATAGGCCTATTTATACATAGAAATCAAACTCAATCTGGTTACGGAAATATGTTTGTGATTTGCAAAGTATGTATCAACGTCAAGATTGCAGCATTATAAGGCATTATAAATTTAAAAGTTTGGCATACAATTAAACTGTTGTCCTAAACTAATTATTGAAATAAAAAAACTATACCTACTTTAAAACATTTCCGCGAATCTAGAACGTTCCCTTGACATATTCATCTGAGTTTGAATCAGTTTGATTCCGCGTAGTTAAAGTTATAAAGTGATTTTCACAGCCTGCAATCAACTGTCAGGGTAGATAATGCCTATCGATGAAGTCCAATTAGTCAAACAACAGCCGGGCAACTTGTTTCAGTTTCCTTATTGAGTTCAACAGGGTAGGATTCTCTGCAGAGTATTTCAGTGTTATTTTACTTTTCACTGCATTTCATGGAAAACGTATTGTTTTCCATTACACTTTAAATTCGATTAATTGGTAAAACTATTAATTTTGATGCTCCCTGAACCCAAAATGCAGGTATCTGGAGTTTTACGTGTTTGAGTCGGATGTTCATTTAACGCCGGATAATCTCTATACAGATTGGGTTTTAATTGAAATAGAAATAATAAATAATTTATACAAATAGTTCATTGTACAATTGTTTGTTGACTAATCCTACGCTTACCCCGCTAACAATAAATGTGTATATTGCACGCATAGAGGGGACTAGCATAAATATAAATATCCTCACTATTTAACCTTCCTAGAGGCGAACGGGGTAGTTAGCATAGCAGTGTGCAGTGACTGTTTAACAATTCAAACACCCATTCCTCGGTGGTCAGGTGTCCAATGGGCCAGTGATCGAATTGGAGAAAGTTATAACGGAGATTGGGAATCCTACGACAGTAAAAGTATCATCGATTAAACCTTGGGAAAACGTATACAACCTTTTTTAGGGAGATGTGGAAAAATTCTATAGGTGAGCCTGTAGTGTGGGACTCCTGCCAAACGTACTTTACCCTAAAAAACCCTCCTCTACTCTTTTGGACTCCAACCTGGTAAATGTTGATCACATTCCATCTAGTTGGACCTACTTTGGGCGTACGTCCTCAGGGCTCACTCCTTTCTGGCTTACAAAAACTTAAAATCCTAGCCTTGTCCCAGTCTATGCCTCTCTTCTTTGAGAGGAGTTGTCATCACCCTCCGTCATATTCATGCAGACCGTGTCCACTGACAGCACACAAAGATGTATTGTAGCATTGAAGCCTCCAGGCGCGAGCAGCTGAAGAAAGTGAGATCCGCGTCGCCCTGAATGCCCGGGCAAGAAAACATACAGTGATTTACAGTGCAAATGGAGCCACTAGGATGGAGTGCGAAGGGAGAGTCAGGAGATTTGTTTCCCTTTACACTCACGTCACTCAAGAGAGGTGAGGTGAGTTTGCTTTTTAAACTGTTACTTAGTAAAAAAAATAGATTAAAGATGTTTTTGGTGAATGGCTTTTTTGTTTTGTAAATTAACCTAAAAGATATTGGAGTTTTAATTCTTGATTGAATTTAGTTTCATTGAGGAAAACTAACACATTGTTTTTGTAATATTTTGCGTTATTAGTCATACAATTATTTTTCTATCTTTAATCACATGTTTGTTTTGTTTTTTGTGTTGAGAATTTATGTTTTGAATAAATAAGGGGTTAAAATAAAAGTAGAAGTAAAATAAATCACTGCTCAAGTACCTGTGATTTACAACGAAAACTTCTCTTACTCATTGAGATCGGCCCCAGAACGACTTCATATTGACTATCTTGGCCCTTTCAACGGCCACTATTACTTGGTTATAGTAGATAGCCACTCTAAATAGTTGGAAACGTTTAGAACACAATCAATGTCAGCAGAAACCCATATTAGACTTATGGGACAAACTTTTGCTCGATTCGGGATTCCTAAGGTTTTGGTTTCGGGTAATTATTCATCATTTGTATACGATAAATTCAGCCGTGAAGCAAAATTGTATCACTTTCAAAAGTGGAGCTTCATACCCCCCCCCCCCCAAGACAAACTGACTCGCTGAAAATGCGATTAAAACAATAAAAGCAGCATTTGTTGATAATAATGAGAGCTTTGCAGAGTTTTCTTTTAGATTGAAGGAATACTTTGCATCCAACAACCAGAAAATCTTCAGCTCAGGTTTTAATCGGACGGTCTTTGAGAGATCTATTGGATCTTCTTTGTCCACCATCAGTTTCAAGCACAGTGCAAAAGCAACTCTGCTTTTGCACTGTGAGAAATTATGCTAAATTGTGCTTTTACCACAAATGAGAAATTATGGAGGGCAGAAATCTTCAATGGAAGATTTAAAGTCAGGAGGTAAAGTGCGGGCAAGAAATTATGGTAGGGGATATAACTGAATCGAAGGAGAAATAGTTAATAAGATTGGTCCAGATAGAATGAAAATGTTCGTTTCAAGTCTGAATGGAACACGGCACATTGATCAGATCAGAAAAGACAGATCAAGATAGTAAACACGAGGAGCGAACAGCAGATGCCGCTTGAAGTAAAGTTCACAACGATCTGAAAGTCAGCGTCACCTCCTCAAACTCTTAATTGACGATTTATAAATTTTACTCCAATTTGAGGGGGAAGGACTGTGATATATTTTCTGTTATTAGTCTATATGTTAATTTGTCTATATGTTAATTTGTCTATCTTTAACCAGATGTTCTTTTCTTTTCTTTTTCTGTGTTGAGAATTGATGTTTTGAATAAAGAAAGTGTTAAAATAAAAGTATCAATTTCGATATCACTAATTAAGCAGAAATAAATGGGAGAATATTACATCTCGTAAACAGTGCATTAGGACGGAGGGGCTACCGGAAAGACTGTCCATTTAACTTTGAATTTTAATGTACAGTTTTACAATAATATCAATGTTGACCTTATAAGGGGCTGAATGTTCCATAATTAGTTTGTTAAACGTCGGAACTTGTCCGTTTGTTTTGATTATGGTTCCTCACAATATCCAACTTCGTGGATTCTGCAGCTTATTAATTATTCTTAGACTGGCCATTAATAGGCAACCTGCTATTACAAATACCTGCCTATCAATTTCCTCTCAAAGATAGCTACGAATGAATTTACTGTCGCCATTCCAGCTTGGCTTCATACTAACTCGAAGTTTCTTTATGTCCAAGCGATGTCCTGGTTTAACATTAAAAAATGTATTATTGATGCAGTAGTCACTGCCGCTTAGTGCCTGTTAAGAGTTTTCAATTTCCAGTTTGGGAGGACTTTACAAGGCTCAATGTAAAGGGAGAATCACACTGAGGAGGAGTTGTCTTATTATTTATATATACTTAATGTAAGACAAGGATGAAAACTTGTAATACATCTCTAGTTAGAAATGAATTAGTTGCACCGCCGATGGTACTAAACGGACCAAATGGGTGATAATTTAATATACAGCTTCATATCGTGAATATTAAGCCTAAATACACTGTTTCAAACAACAATTTTTTACATTATTTTAAATAAATGTTATGTTTCAGTAGCACAACTGAACATAGTCAACTATGAACTATACAACAGTTCACATTTGTATTTCATGGTCTTGGTGCCTAAAAACCGTTTAAAAATACCAAAAGGATTAAACAAGTCGCGAAGTAACAAACCATCCATACAATATTGGCAAACATAAAAACACTCATTATTAAGAACGGAATCATATACGTTATAATAAAGGTACATGTGTCCCTTTCGCTGCGCTGCCTGTCCCCTCACGGCATTTCAGAGCTCAGTAGGAATCTGACCATAGGCCCTGGCCTGGACCTGTGTAGCTATAGCCAATGACTACATAAACTACAATTGTAGTTTATGTAGTCATTGCTATAGTCGTTGCATCTATATACTGCCGGCAGCAAGACAAAATGCGATTTGATTAATACAGATGTATCAAAACATAGCAAAAGTATTACATTGTCTGTTTTTCGTCTTATACATCTTATAATGATTCATTTCTTGGCTATGGCAACACATCATAAACCATCCTGGATTGTGTATAATAGAACTCCTACGAACTACTGTTACGTAGCAAATAGTTTGATGGCGCGGATAAAGAAATGTTGTTTAGACGAGAAACTTTTTAAAAGGAAAGGTTTTAACAAAACGTAGTTAATTGCGATGGGCCTTGAATAAATCGGAATACATTAGTTGTTCCCAGCAATACAGCTGTCCAAGTAATCCGTAGCAAGCCCTTAAAAACATTGGCATTTCAAAATTCGCTTTGTTGAGTGCTACCACAGATAATCGAGTGGTTCTACGCATAAACTGTTATAGGCATACTGTACTAGATAAATCAAAATCACATTAAAAAAACAGCTTTATTTCTATAATAAAAATATTTGAAAAATATACGCAATCAGAATACTAACCTTTATAAATAATACAGACTTAAAAACTAGAAAATGCTCTAACTTTGGCTTAGTTGCCCGTGAGAAACAAAATTACGGCAACGGCTTGGCGTTTACACGTTATTGACAGCTAATTTATTACGTCGGTTTGAAGTAAAAGAAAGCATCAATATCGTTTCACTAACTTTTCTTATTTAACGGAAATACAGACATAAGTAGTGGTGAATTACCGGGGAGGGGCCGTAATCGGCGCTTTTTCCCCATGTTATTCTTATGGGGATCAGTTTTTGCACCGACACCCGATCCCGCCCCACACAAGTTTCCTTGTTGGCCTGTACTAATGTCCAACCCTTGCCTATATTAAATATATTTTCCCAATCCCCATCCCTCCTCTATATTTTTTAAAATTAATTTTCAAATTCAGGCTAAAAAACTATCTTTAGTGTTTATGGTCCGATTTGTCTGCAATTTGGATATGTTATTGTCCTAGGCAAGTGTTTTAATAAATTCCACTTACATTTCCCAAATTCACTATAACGGTCAAATTAAATAATATTTTTTGAAAAATACTATAGTGCCAATTGCCACCTTCTTTATTAACTGTCTGATTTGTCTTCAATTTGGATATGTTATTGTTCTAGGCAAGTGGTTTAATAAATTCCACTTACATTTCCCAAATTCACTATAACGGTCAAATTAAAAAATATTTTTTGAAAAATACTATAGTGCCAATTGCCGCCTTCTTTATTAACTGTCCAATTTGTCTTCAATTTGGATATGTTATTGTCCTAGGCAAGTTGTTTAATAAATTCCACTTACATTTCCCAAATTCACTATTACGGACAAATTAAAAAATATTTTTGAAAAATACTGCCAATTGCCAACTTCTTTATTTACTGTCCGATTTGTTTAAAATTTAGATATGTTATTGTTATAGGAAAGTGTTTTAATAAATTAGCCTTACATTTCCCAAATTCACTATTACAGTCAAATTAAAAAATATTTTTGAAAAATACTGCCAATTGCCAACTTCTTTATTTACTGTCCGATTTGTTTAAAATTTGGATATGTTATTGTTGTAGGCTAGTGTATATGCACCATCCACATTTTACAAATATTACAGTCAAATTAAAAAATATTTTTGAAAAGTACTGCCAATTGCCAACTTCTTTATTTACTGTCCGATTTGTTTAAAATTTGGATATGTTATTGTTGTAGGCTAGTGTATATGCACCATCCACATTTTACAAATATTGCGGTTAAATTTTAAAAAAATTGTAAAAATACTGCCAATTGGCAACTTCTTTATTTATGGTCTGATTTGTTTAAAATTTATATATGTCATTATTCTAGGCTAGTGTATATGTACCATCCACATTTGACAAATTAACTATAATGGTCAAATTTAAAAAATATTTTGAAAAATATACTAACAATTTCAAACTTCTTTATTTACTGTCTGATTTATTTTCGGATATGTTATAGCTCTTATATAGGTAACAAGACCACACTACCACACGTTCCACCACCCCCTATAATACAGTATTTTGTCTTTTTTGTTTGTTTATTTTGCTGTAATCCCAAAACTGACTTTGCTGTTTATTGTCCGATTTGCCTACACTTTGGATATTGTCCTAAGCATTTATTGTCTGATTTATTTTTGGATATGTTATAGCCCCCAACTATTATATCTAAAATTACAATATTATTTCCACCTATAATACAGTTGATGTGTTGTTTGTTTTGCCGCAACCTAAAAACTAACATTGGTATTTGTGTTTTTACAAAACTATATTTTGCGGTTGGATTAAAAAAAAAATAAATGCAAGCTTATTATATTTGCCACAAGCTTATTATATACATCCAGCTGTTATATTTGCCACATTTCCAATATTGTTGTGACCCTCTCAACTACCTCTCATTGTAATATAATAAGTAATATATATCCACAAAATATTTATGGTCAGAACTGCCTAAATTTTGGATATGTTTTAAGCCAATGCGATAGCAAAAATAAATTTTTAAAACCCAAAACAACTACACACAAAACACTAACCTTTCTTTGTGCTTGTTTGGAGTAGTCTTTATTTTATCCAACTTAATTTTAATTTTGTAGTTAAAATCAAACTTCCCACATTCTAGCTCCCTTTCCAACCAGTGGTTGGAGACATAAAGGTTACGAATATTTTCAAACTGTACAATATATCTTTTTCTACCCCTATGTTGGACTTGTTTAATAGCGCTTATTAATAATTCCGCACCATATTCCAAATCCTCCAGTCTACTACATTCTTTAAATTTAACATTGCCTTTAATATCTTGCATCTCTATGTCTTCTTGTCCAACATCATCCCACTCATTGTTACGGAAACTTAGATTTTCTATTTTTGGAAAGGAATTGCCATAAAATGTTGCGGTTCCGTTAGTGTTAAAGCTTGCAAGTGGCTCGTTGGTAGGTAGATAAATAATGTCCAAATCACCACTGTATGGCAACACGCTATAACCTTGCCTATTCTTATTTATCTCTATAAATACAGTTTTACAGACACCTTTAACATAGTATACACCCCTCCGTCCATCCTTTTCTGCCAACACTCCCACAAACTTGTTGTTTACTACAAACGCATACACTATATAATGTCCATAATGCTCTAGATCCTCCCAACGTCGCAGGAAGTAATCTTTTAATTTATCCTCTCTTTCCCCTCTTTCTTGTTCTTTAGCTAACTGTGCTTTGTATTCCTCTGCAACAGTATTTTCCACATATTCCAATTTACGCTTATTACTGTCAATGTCTTCTAATTCCAATTTCCTCTTTTTGGAACAACTCTCTAAGAAAGGCTTGGGAAGTGGCTCTATTTCTTTAATAGTGTATGGGTACAGTTTATTGGTCCGGCTTCTTAAAACGTAGGGAGTAAGGTTAGGACTTTCCACTAAGCCTAATTCTTCTAAATTGATGTGTTTAGGTATAGTGGAGAAAGGTGTATTTGATTTTGTAAAACATGTGCCCCCAGATTTGATGTAACACTTATGCTTTACACTTATGGCATCAGGAAACTCCTCTATTACCTCTACATAGTTAGTTGGTAAACAGTTAAAGCTAAATGCAGATAGAGCATACTTTATTAACTTTTCCCTTTGTGTACTATCTTTTGGCAGTTTTAGTTGTACTCCAGTTATCTTCTTCGTATTACTATTACCCCAATATGTGTATTGTAATAAATCGTTAAACACTAAACAACAACTGTTTTGTAATTGATTGGCAACTTTCACCCACATCTTATGCAGAGGTACAGCATAGAATGGAGCATTTTGAAAGTACCGTTTGTTGTCTTCTATTAGACTTAAACAATCTCTTAAAGGTTCAAACCCTTTACCAAAACCTCTACAATAGTTATAGATTGTTGCCTCTAACCTTGTTATTCCATTCTCTCTAGCTAGTTTAGACGAGAACGTTTCTTTTAGTCTCGCATCTGGACAGTTTACAAAGTTTATTATATGGTTTCCTATACTTTTAATTACTCCAGGACTTGTAATCTGGCATATAAATTTATTATATATTTTTACCCTGCTATTTACATTAAACCATGTTAAACAATCTTTACTAACATTATCTACAATAACATTATATCCATTCTTGTACGCCCCTTGGTAGCAAAAGTTAAAGTTTTCTGTAAGATATTGGCACATTTCCTCTTTATTAAATATTCCAGCCAAATCTAGTGTTATATCGAAATCCATAAGATAGTACATTTCTTTTTCCAGATCTTGCAGTATCTTTGGAAGATCTTCCAACAAATCCTTAATTTTAACATTTGCAAGCTCTATTTTATAGGGAATTGCTATAGGATCATCATACTTTTGTTTAATTTGGTCAATATCTTTCTTTATTATTTGTAACACACCCTCGCTTTGGGAGAATGGTAGTTTGGCCACAACACCATGTCGAGCTAAAGAGAACTTTTTAAATATTCCTCGTAAGTAGCTATTAAACGAGCCACATATTTCCTTCTTAACTTTAAATTTATTCCGAACGTCCCCATCACAATCCGTAACATTGGTTATCTTAACTAACATTATGTTATCACAAAACGCATCCGTTATAGATGTTAAGTTATTTAATTTTGGTTCGCCCTCGCAATAGTTTATATTACCTATGTCTGTAAGAAGGTTATTATTACGTAGATTTTCTAATAAAAACCATATACCGAATCTTTCGTTAGTAGGTTTAATACAATTTCCCAATAAATGGCTAACAGAGTACATTTCTTTTATACAAAAAAGTAGTGGAAACATGTAAACAGGACAGATTACACTATAGGCATATAGAGGTTGTAAATATATGGATATTGTATATAAACATAGGCGAGCGGTAAGTGTAACATGTAAGTAGACACCCATATGCAAATATGGAATACCCACAAATTCGACTAAATAAGTTTATAGTCTCAATATAATTAACATATTAACTAACGGTGCCATCCCGCATTAGTACCAAATTGTCGAAATTCTATAATTCTATTCTTAGTCCTTGTATTAGGTTTTGTACTATTAAACCCTACATTCTTATCCTGTGCAGTAGAGTAATATATGTATTTAATACAGATACGCACATTCTACAAGACCTGTACATCTGTTGTATAAGCAGCAGAATAGACGTCTCATTGTGTTGTTGTAAAGTAAAACATAAATGTAAATTGTGCTGGATACAACCGGCCAGATATTAGACAGGAAATGTGTTGGAAGTGTATTGCCAAATAGTAAGACAAACACCACATAGTGCAGCATGTAATCAATCCATTATATTTAGACAGTATTGGTACAACATCCGATATATTAGCCAAATCTACGTAATAATAACCTTCTTACAGACATAGGTAATATAAACTATTGCGAGGGCGAACCAAAATTAAATAACTTAACATCTATAACGGATGCGTTTTGTGATAACATAATGTTAGTTAAGATAACCAATGTTACGGATTGTGATGGGGACGTTCGGAATAAATTTAAAGTTAAGAAGGAAATATGTGGCTCGTTTAATAGCTACTTACGAGGAATATTTAAAAAGTTCTCTTTAGCTCGACATGGTGTTGTGGCCAAACTACCATTCTCCCAAAGCGAGGGTGTGTTACAAATAATAAAGAAAGATATTGACCAAATTAAACAAAAGTATGATGATCCTATAGCAATTCCCTATAAAATAGAGCTTGCAAATGTTAAAATTAAGGATTTGTTGGAAGATCTTCCAAAGATACTGCAAGATCTGGAAAAAGAAATGTACTATCTTATGGATTTCGATATAACACTAGATTTGGCTGGAATATTTAATAAAGAGGAAATGTGCCAATATCTTACAGAAAACTTTAACTTTTGCTACCAAGGGGCGTACAAGAATGGATATAATGTTATTGTAGATAATGTTAGTAAAGATTGTTTAACATGGTTTAATGTAAATAGCAGGGTAAAAATATATAATAAATTTATATGCCAGATTACAAGTCCTGGAGTAATTAAAAGTATAGGAAACCATATAATAAACTTTGTAAACTGTCCAGATGCGAGACTAAAAGAAACGTTCTCGTCTAAACTAGCTAGAGAGAATGGAATAACAAGGTTAGAGGCAACAATCTATAACTATTGTAGAGGTTTTGGTAAAGGGTTTGAACCTTTAAGAGATTGTTTAAGTCTAATAGAAGACAACAAACGGTACTTTCAAAATGCTCCATTCTATGCTGTACCTCTGCATAAGATGTGGGTGAAAGTTGCCAATCAATTACAAAACAGTTGTTGTTTAGTGTTTAACGATTTATTACAATACACATATTGGGGTAATAGTAATACGAAGAAGATAACTGGAGTACAACTAAAACTGCCAAAAGATAGTACACAAAGGGAAAAGTTAATAAAGTATGCTCTATCTGCATTTAGCTTTAACTGTTTACCAACTAACTATGTAGAGGTAATAGAGGAGTTTCCTGATGCCATAAGTGTAAAGCATAAGTGTTACATCAAATCTGGGGGCACATGTTTTACAAAATCAAATACACCTTTCTCCACTATACCTAAACACATCAATTTAGAAGAATTAGGCTTAGTGGAAAGTCCTAACCTTACTCCCTACGTTTTAAGAAGCCGGACCAATAAACTGTACCCATACACTATTAAAGAAATAGAGCCACTTCCCAAGCCTTTCTTAGAGAGTTGTTCCAAAAAGAGGAAATTGGAATTAGAAGACATTGACAGTAATAAGCGTAAATTGGAATATGTGGAAAATACTGTTGCAGAGGAATACAAAGCACAGTTAGCTAAAGAACAAGAAAGAGGGGAAAGAGAGGATAAATTAAAAGATTACTTCCTGCGACGTTGGGAGGATCTAGAGCATTATGGACATTATATAGTGTATGCGTTTGTAGTAAACAACAAGTTTGTGGGAGTGTTGGCAGAAAAGGATGGACGGAGGGGTGTATACTATGTTAAAGGTGTCTGTAAAACTGTATTTATAGAGATAAATAAGAATAGGCAAGGTTATAGCGTGTTGCCATACAGTGGTGATTTGGACATTATTTATCTACCTACCAACGAGCCACTTGCAAGCTTTAACACTAACGGAACCGCAACATTTTATGGCAATTCCTTTCCAAAAATAGAAAATCTAAGTTTCCGTAACAATGAGTGGGATGATGTTGGACAAGAAGACATAGAGATGCAAGATATTAAAGGCAATGTTAAATTTAAAGAATGTAGTAGACTGGAGGATTTGGAATATGGTGCGGAATTATTAATAAGCGCTATTAAACAAGTCCAACATAGGGGTAGAAAAAGATATATTGTACAGTTTGAAAATATTCGTAACCTTTATGTCTCCAACCACTGGTTGGAAAGGGAGCTAGAATGTGGGAAGTTTGATTTTAACTACAAAATTAAAATTAAGTTGGATAAAATAAAGACTACTCCAAACAAGCACAAAGAAAGGTTAGTGTTTTGTGTGTAGTTGTTTTGGGTTTTAAAAATTTATTTTTGCTATCGCATTGGCTTAAAACATATCCAAAATTTAGGCAGTTCTGACCATAAATATTTTGTGGATATATATTACTTATTATATTACAATGAGAGGTAGTTGAGAGGGTCACAACAATATTGGAAATGTGGCAAATATAACAGCTGGATGTATATAATAAGCTTGTGGCAAATATAATAAGCTTGCATTTATTTTTTTTTTAATCCAACCGCAAAATATAGTTTTGTAAAAACACAAATACCAATGTTAGTTTTTAGGTTGCGGCAAAACAAACAACACATCAACTGTATTATAGGTGGAAATAATATTGTAATTTTAGATATAATAGTTGGGGGCTATAACATATCCAAAAATAAATCAGACAATAAATGCTTAGGACAATATCCAAAGTGTAGGCAAATCGGACAATAAACAGCAAAGTCAGTTTTGGGATTACAGCAAAATAAACAAACAAAAAAGACAAAATACTGTATTATAGGGGGTGGTGGAACGTGTGGTAGTGTGGTCTTGTTACCTATATAAGAGCTATAACATATCCGAAAATAAATCAGACAGTAAATAAAGAAGTTTGAAATTGTTAGTATATTTTTCAAAATATTTTTTAAATTTGACCATTATAGTTAATTTGTCAAATGTGGATGGTACATATACACTAGCCTAGAATAATGACATATATAAATTTTAAACAAATCAGACCATAAATAAAGAAGTTGCCAATTGGCAGTATTTTTACAATTTTTTTAAAATTTAACCGCAATATTTGTAAAATGTGGATGGTGCATATACACTAGCCTACAACAATAACATATCCAAATTTTAAACAAATCGGACAGTAAATAAAGAAGTTGGCAATTGGCAGTATTTTTCAAAAATATTTTTTAATTTGACTGTAATATTTGTAAAATGTGGATGGTGCATATACACTAGCCTACAACAATAACATATCCAAATTTTAAACAAATCGGACAGTAAATAAAGAAGTTGGCAATAGGCAGTATTTTTCAAAAATATTTTTTAATTTGACTGTAATAGTGAATTTGGGAAATGTAAGGCTAATTTATTAAAACACTTTCCTATAACAATAACATATCTAAATTTTAAAAAAATCGGACAGTAAATAAAGAAGTTGGCAATTGGCAGTATTTTTCAAAAATATTTTTTAATTTGTCCGTAATAGTGAATTTGGGAAATGTAAGTGGAATTTATTAAACAACTTGCCTAGGACAATAACATATCAAAATTGAAGACAAATTGGACAGTTAATAAAGAAGGCGGCAATTGGCACTATAGTATTTTTCAAAAAATATTTTTTAATTTGACCGTTATAGTGAATTTGGGAAATGTAAGTGGAATTTATTAAACCACTTGCCTAGAACAATAACATATCCAAATTGAAGACAAATCAGACAGTTAATAAAGAAGGTGGCAATTGGCACTATAGTATTTTTCAAAAAATATTATTTAATTTGACCGTTATAGTGAATTTGGGAAATGTAAGTGGAATTTATTAAAACACTTGCCTAGGACAATAACATATCCAAATTGCAGACAAATCGGACCATAAACACTAAAGATAGTTTTTTAGCCTGAATTTGAAAATTAATTTTAAAAAATATAGAGGAGGGATGGGGATTGGGAAAATATATTTAATATAGGCAAGGGTTGGACATTAGTACAGGCCAACAAGGAAACTTGTGTGGGGCGGGATCGGGTGTCGGTGCAAAAACTGATCCCCATAAGAATAACATGGGGAAAAAGCGCCGATTACGGCCCCTCCCCGGTAATTCACCACTACTGACATAAATTCTAACAAGCAGTTTAAATGCATGGTTGATCACAATCCAAGAGCATGTAATCATCAATGAGATGAAAGTTTTATTTATATTTCAAGTGTACCTCATTAAAGAATATTGATCAAAAGATATATTTTCACCACTTTTCGTTTTTTTAGTACCATAAAATGTTCATGGAGGTAAATTAAACTGGTATTGATTTGTAATAATAATATCGATGTTTACCTAATATATCAGAGGGTACGATAATTAGCCTACCTATTTTTTTTGGGTATGCTTCCAAACCTACTAAAACGCAGAGTAAAACAAACGTGGGAAGGGGGCTTTACAATATCCATCTTCGTGAATATTGTAGCTTATAAATTAATCGGAGGCAACATTTTAATATCTGATTAGTTATCGGACACATCTGCCTCTGAATTTCCTCTCAAAGTTTCTAAGAATCATTTTAGTCAAGCCATTTCAGTTTCGCTTCATATTAACTCGAAATTTCAATATGTCAAAGTGTTTTCCTGATTGAAAGTTCAGACATTTATATTGGTAATAATTTCCGTTTAACATGTACTAGTTTTTTTTTTAATTTTTGTACTTCTTATTTTAGGTTTCAACTTGTCAAAAGTCAATGGAAAGGGGACAGATCATATGTTTTCTTTATAATCTGGCAGAAATATAAGGGCTTAAACAGATGAACTGTTTTCTTATCATACACAGAGTGGTCATTTTATCATGAGTCATGGAATTTTACATGTTACATTACGATATACCCATACGAAATAATCTGTAATAGGTGGGAAGTTGAAATTTGGTAGGTATCTTAAACAATACCTCACAATAACGGATACACTTTTTATTTTATTTTTGTTCAAGAATCTTGAACACGAACCGTTTTAGGTGAAAAACTCAAAATCATTCTATTTTTCATCTGATTTTTATGTAATTTAAGAATGGACGTGTTACATCAATAATGCATTTCGTGCCCCAAAATATAAATTTACACTATTTTTGGGACCTCAGGTTCGAATCTCGATTGAAGAAATTAGTTTTCCATCTAATTTTTATGAAGCTTATTTTAAATTTTGTCAATATTGAAATAAATTAAATTATTTGTTGTCATGAAGATTTTAACCTAAGACCCCAAAACTAATAGCACATATTTTAGGGTTCAAAATACAGTTATAATGTAAAACGATCCTTTACATCAGAAGGTAAAGGTAAGGTGGTAGACTTATCATCAAAATCGGACGTAAACAACTTTTTTATCACTATAAGAAGTGTAAGACGAAAAACAGTCAATGTAATACTTTTTCTATGTTTTTGATACATCTCCATTAATAAAATCGCATATCGCCTTGCTGCCGGCAGTATGTAGATGCAACGGATATAGCTACACAGGTCCAGGCCAGGGCCTATGGTCAGTTTCCATCTGACCTCTGAAATGCCGAGAGGGGACAGGCAGCGCAGCGGAGGGGACACAATATGATTCCGTTACTCCCAAAAAGAATCAAACCCGAGGCAATTTAACAATTGACAAATACAAAATACGATAAATATCCGTTCGATTGGGTGTTAAGTAATTTAAAATGTAAAATCCTATGCCTCATGATAAAATGGCCACCCTGTATACTTAACTATCCGAAAAAATAATTTAATAAAATATTATGCTAAGCCTTCATCAATTCCAAAATGGTCAGAATATACTTAGGCTTGTTAAAACATTAAAACACTAATTTTTAAGAGCTTCATATTTTATATTTTTATGGTCAGTACATCCAAGCGAGAGCAGTTAATATACTAGCTATTTAGCTATTCTCCCCGGCTCATGTGTATATCTACTTGCTATAGCTCAATGCATCCACTGATAGGAATTGGGTTTGACCAATGGAAATATAGCAACAAAACTAAAACACAGTGATAATTTTTCGGCTTAAGCTTTTTGTTGTTATTAAGGCGAGTTAAATAAATGTGTGAATTAAAACTTACCTATCGGAATTGATTTATCGTTCTACTATTGTAGGAGTTGCTTATTTGTAATGTACAGAACTTGGCCTTCTGTTACAGTTTCACTTTATTTTATTGCATTGTAGCGGCCAAAATATCATAGCTCTAATTTAAGTAATTTAATTACTTAAATTACTTTTGTATACATTTTGCAACATGACAGTTTGTAATTATTTAACTTGTTTGGTTTTGTACAGGTATGTACAAACTATTTATGATTTCAATCTAAGTGTTACTAATAAATAAATGACCACTGGCGTTTCTCCTGCAGTACTACATAATCTTAATAATTATTGAATTAATTTAAATCCCTAAATTAGGGGTTACGCACAGTAATGTTATATCGCACGGCGGGCAGCGAAAAAAATGTGGTAGGATTTGTCGCTGGTAGACTTTGCGCCAGCGGGCCCCGCAGAAATTTGATCGGATTTGCCCGAACCGGCCACGCCAAACCCCTCAACCTAGGAACGCATCAGACTGGAATGTGGCAGGATTAAACGGTGGTAGACTTTGCGCCACTGGGCCAAATTAAAGTGTCAGGGTTTGTCTGTGGTAGACTTTGGTAGTTTCCCATTTGTTCGTTTGTTTCTCAATCAAACAAATGAGCTGCATTTCCATCTGGTGGGGGAAGACCCACATGGCAAAGTTTAGAGTTGGTAGCGCTCCTGCTTATCTCAAAGTTGTTATGTGTAAGTAATGTTATTTTCTAATTCAGTTTTCATAGCTCTCACTAATGCCCAATCCAACCTTAAGGTCTCGCCCTGTAGCCCTCCAACTGCAGAGAGTGTAGAAATAGGGAATTTAATTTTAACCTTGATTCTTTAAGTGGTAAAGTGTTTAGAGAAAGGTTAAAAAAACTGATAAATTATCCTGCAAATCTCTGATGAACAATCTGGAGACGGGTCAATTATCAGATTTGATAAGGAAGGTCAAAAGGATCTTTGACATTCCAAACTGCCGCCTTATTTGGCCACGTAACCCTTTACAATTGCATAATATTTATCTCTCGTCTCACCTGTCAGTTTCAGTTTGTTTACTTCGTGAATAATATTCTCAGTCCATAATTACTGTAATAAATAGCCTTTGCGAACTGAATCATTTATTTTTATGTTACTGATATAAACAGTTAGAATAAAATAGAATATATATTTTTATTGCAGTTCACAATTTCTACATTGTATTGCAAAAGTCCTTATAACCAAGTACAGTAATAACAAAAATTCCCTTTTTGAAGATAAAACAAATCTACAGAGAGTTTTGTATACTAATCTAACCTAATCCCACATTTTCTGTGCCCAGGGTTTGGATTTTCTATGGGTTTATATGGAATCTACGCCCAACGGTCATTTAAAAATGCCTCTATTGTGTAGAAGGCATTTGAAGTCAGATGACGTTATAGTCAAGCTTTGAATGAAAATGGACGGTTTTCCATTTTGAGGTTTCAGGGAGTTTGTTTAGAAACTTCACTCCAGCTTGGGAGGGAGAACTTTCATAAGCCCCTGTTCTGTATTAAGCTATGCGAAAGTTATTTCGTTGCCTTATGCCATATCCATGTAAATCGCTGTCCTGTGTTAGCTGGCATCTAAATTTGCAGTAAATGCAGTTTAAAGGATGTAAAGGACAAGGAACTTGAATGCATCTTTACACGACTCTCTGCTTTTTAGGTTTGAAATTATGCAGACTGCACGTTTTTGAAGAACTATACAAATCCTCCTGAAATTCACGTCCGCACAGCTTCCCCACAGTATCAGACCGTACGATAAGTGCAGATAAATTAGACCAAAGTAAGCCATAAGCTGTACTTCTATTGAGTAGTACTGAGGGACTCTGCGCAAAGCATAAATTCCAGAGGATACTTTCGAACAAACTCTGTCGACGTGAGAATCCCAGGGCAGGAGACTGGATCTAGGAACATCCCTAGGAACTTTGTTGAATCCACTTCATCAATAACTATGTCGTCAACCATGATAGTTGGGCGAAGTTGATTTTTCCGAGGTCGAAAAACAAAAATGTATGTAGTTTGTCTTGGAAGCTTTTTTTAGGTGGTCCTGCCCAAAAGTTTGAATGCAATTGTTAAGATTTGTGTACGTTTCAATTTCTACGTCTGAGATTTTTATTTGAAGCAGAGTGTAGTGTCATCCGCATACTGAACAATTCGACCGCTGCGCTGGTAAGAGAATTTCCAGTGTTGTTAACGTAAATCAAAATTAGAATTGGGCCTAATATCGATACCTGAGGGACCCAGGTAATTTCAATTTTTTAAGGGATCAAATTGTATACCTGGACACTCTGATTTCTACTTTTGTGGTACGATCTTATCCATTCAAGTGGAATGCTACGGATACCGTTGTGTTCAAGTCTACTCAACAAGACCACGTGATTCACACAGTCAGGGGCTTTTGAAAGATCAATGAAAAAACCTAATTCTTCTCTTGTTTTTCCAAACCCTCAGTTACTATTTCTACTAGGTGAGCCCCTAGTAGCCTTTGGTGTTAATTTAAAATGCATAAAGATAGGCCAGGAGTAGGAATGAAAGAGGGTCCCACTAACTTGAAGTAAACAAACTCAGTATTGACACGGAGGGAAGCTGATTTTGGGGAAGCTGCATTAAAAATTACTCCTCCAAAAAAGACTCTGATAATTTGTATACAGGAAAAAAGTGAATAACACACCATAAAATAGACTTTCCTTCACTAATGTCATTATAAAAACAGAACTCTGTAAAACAATAAATTACGAATGAGGTTCAAACCGATATTAACCATTTAACCGATACTTTCTCCATTTCAGCCCAACTTTTTTGAATAAATTACTTTTTATTTACTAAATATAGAATATAAAGTACGGTCGAATGTACAGAAAATCATATAAACAATTTGTTTCATAATATTTCTACCCAAATCCCTTTTATGGAGGCACTACAGAATCCTTTGGTACACACAATGGTTTTAAGAGGGGAAATGCCCTCTCATCCCCTCAGGGGTTAAGTGGCCACATATTTCGAATATACTCTGCTGGTCAAAACTAACTTGACCTGCATATCAACGAAATTGATCAGTAAATAAGAGAGAAATAGTAATTTTTGTATTCCCCTAGTAATAACATTGGACAACGTACTGCGTTTACCGCAAAATAAAAATTGAAATTTTCTCCGCAACCAGCAATTCTAGAATAATAATTAAAAATGCTAAATTATTTAGTTTTTTAAGCTATTTTTAATGGTGATAAGTAATATTTTTTATCATTACGTTTTTTTATGAAAAATAAAAAACTGAATTTTGGATATTTTAACTCCCGTAATTTCTGAACACCATTTCTTTCAAAAATGCGGATGATGTCATTTTGCTGGAAACCTAAAGCTCTACATACCACTAAAGTTTAATAAAAATCGTTAAAGCCGTTTTTGAGAAATTTATATTTTACATGTTTTTATGCGGTTTTTAGGGGGAAATTACCCTTAAAAATCAAAAATTAAAAAAAAAAAATTGAGATATCGTTGATTAGTACCTACATACAGACAAACATCACGTAAAAATCACTTTTTTGAGTTCAGGGGGCACCAAAACGAATATTTGCATTAACAACTCAAATTTGAAAATTTTGACGAAAACAATACTTTCTCCTTATATGTATAGGGGGAGAAAGTAAAAATAAAACAGTGAGCAGCTTTGTAAAACTGATTGTAGTTAGCAACATTTCAAACCATGAGAAAAGTATAAGATATTTCAGGGTCACTTAATGAAAGAAACATCCTCGATGTAGAAACACGCAAAGAGAAAATACTCACGTCGCGACCTTATTCAATATATGATACTCAAAAGACGAAGAACTACAGTAGTTTATTTCGGCAATTGAGTAAGTCAGTTTAAACCCACTTCGCGATGCGAGGGTAGTTGCTTTGGCCACTACCCGAATAAAATACTACATCGTGCAGTGCATAGTGTAAGGCTTTCTGGTTTCTTGAATTTAAAATTTGTTTAGCTACTTCTCTCTCTCTTAAACCTTTGCTCGCTTAGCTTAGTGAGACGATAACTAAGAAATTGATTGAATTAGGCACAAGAGTTTGTACCAAAATATAACCCTTTAATAGATAATCAGATAAATATAATTCACAACAATAGGTAATGAATCTTTGTCCTGTAAACAAGTTCTGACTTTATAAATTCAAATCAGAGGCCTCTATGCTCTAACCATTATTTGCCAAACAAACAAATCAAATTCCAAGCACAGAAAACAAATTACTAACCCTCTTAATCTAATTAAATATTTAAATAGTCATTTCATTTTGCAATAGGCCTAAGTCCATCATCACAACTTTTAAATCATACAAGGCTACAACTTTTAAGAAAAATACACACTTTTAAATTTATGAGAGACTGGGCTGTTAGTGGCCGTTAGTCCGTCACTCAGATAACTTCATCAAAATACCTTATTATTATATTTCAGCTATTAAATTATACGTCACCAATACTGTACTTGGGCCTCTGTTGTTTTTAGTTATAATTAATGATTTAAGTGTAAACATTCCTGCAGATTGTGTACTATACGCAGATGATACAACCATCATTACTAGACATGCCGATTGTGAACAACTTTTAATAAACTCTAAACATAATATTAAGATAGTTGAAGACTGGTTAACTTCAAATAACCTGGTTCTAAATAATGATAAGACAAATACCGTTCTGTTTAATCTTCGTGAAGTTCATGGTAGCCAAAATAAAGATAAAAATCCAAAATTTTTGGGACTAACTTTCGATCCCACTTTGAACTGGCATCAACAAGTAATTGTACTTAAAAGTAAACTTAGTTCAAGTATATTTGCATTGAAGAGGTTGTGTGGTGAATTTGAACTGGCCTCTCTCATACAGGCATATTATGGTCTTTTTCATTGTAATTTAAGTTATGGACTTCTCGTTTGGGGGTCCTCTGCACATGCCAAAGACATATTAATAATGCAGAAAAAGGCTATTAGAGTCATGGCTGGAGTAGATAGATATCATAGTTGCAGGGACCTTTTTAAAGAATACAAAATATTGACTTTGTTCTCCTTATTTATTAAGCAATGCCTGTTATATTTAAGAACTCAATTAGGTATTTTAGAATATAGGAGTGATATACATGCACAGTCATGACACACGTTTTAGATGTAACATAAATTTGCCTCAAGTTAAAATAGCTAAGACTGATAAAAGTCCGTTAATCTTAAGTAGTAAATTATTCAACAAGTTACCAGTAGCAATAAGATTACTTAATGATAAGGATTTTAAGTTTAAAATACATTATTTTCTTTGTATGCACCCATTTTATTCTGTGGAAGAGTTTATGTCAAGTTCTTGGACTTCATTGGACTTTGATTAATACAACTTAGATTGTGTATTTGTTTGAAATATTGACTGGCTGAATAAATTCTTATTCTTATTCTGTAGTTATATACAAATATCAAGCAAATAAAACAATGTTAAACAATATCACGTCTAAACTGATTTTAGCTGTGTCCGTGTGGCCGTTATTACTCCAATAATATAACCTCGCATATAAAACTTCAGATTATAGTTACATATATTTTATTAATTATTCATTTATTTCAGATAAAGCATATCAATAATATCAAGTTATTACTTCATTTATATACAAATATTATACAGTTCTTACTACAGCCTACAGGCCATTCTTGAAACACAACTCGCGTTTATAACTTTATTAAACAACTGATTCAATTATCTCTATTCTGAGAAATCTTAATTTCTTACAATATATCTCCTATTCAACTTATTTATTTTATGCTTAATTTTTAGCAAGCTTTACTCTTCAAAAATGCATTATTGTTAAATTATTATTATTTATTTAGCGAATCCTTTCCATTGACTTTAGAACACTTCCCTATACATTTTCTTTTTTTATTAAGAGCAGTAAAGTTAGCAGAAGATAAAGTCTTTCACATACCAACGTATTGTTCGTACTATGGCTGGGGTTGGCCCTGTGGAACACTGCAAGCCACTCTTTGTTCAGTTTCAAATATGTACAGTCATTAATCTTTACATTTACACAGTATTAGTTTACACAAAAACTAACCTACACCATTTTCATACCAGGCAGGAATTTCATACACACAACACAAGAGGCAAGAGTACACTGGACATTCCGCACCACAGGCTGGCAATTACAGGTAACTCTTTCAAAATTTATTGTGTGAAATTTTATAATAAGCTGCCTGTTTCTCTTGGTCAATTAACAAACCTTGATAGTTTTAAGGATAAGGTTTACTTTTGGCTTGTGAACAACCCATTTTACTCTATAACAGAATTTTTAGAATCAGTGGTTGTCGAGCAAACTGCCTAATTGGCTCAACTGTGTTAAATATAATTAGCTTTAAGTAACTGACTATGCCCATTTCATGTCTTGTATTTTGATCAACGGCAATAAATATTCTTGATTCTTGATTCTTGAACGAAGTGAGAACTCGGTGAGTGGTGAATATCCCAATGTGATGCTGGTCCTTGAACCTCCGTCGCCTCGTGTGGTCCTCGAGGTGGCCCCTTGTCGGTGGTCCTCCTTTGGTCCTTGTGCGGTCATCAAGTGGCCCCTTTTTGGTGATCCTGCTGAAGATCCTCTGGACACTCATCCGGACGCAGACTCTGGCCGTGTAGACTCCCTGTGAGTTACCTTATAATTGAACTGCATGAACCTTGGGTCAACTACCCGTATTTATATTTTGTAACCTGAGTTCTCATTTCCTGTTATTGTAACACTGCCAATTCCTGTTATTAGTGAATTTCCTATGGAAAAGTGAACTATTAGCATGACCCGCACAGTGAAACTTAAGCCCGGGACCACTATAGAAGTTCCTAACGTGACCCCCTGAACACGTTTTGGGGGGTCGCTAACAACTTTACAATATGTTCACACTCTAGCGGTCACATTTTTTGACCGATATACTTGAAATTTGGTGGGAACCTTCCCTTCTGTAAACAGTTGGACAAGTTTGTTGAGCAAAACAATCGGACAACTCTAACCCCCTTTGTTGGGGATATTAATTTTTCAAATTTTGAGTTTTTGGGCCCAAAAAGGGTCAGAAAAGCCCTGAATGTAAAATTAATGCAAGTAAGAAGATGGAGATTAGTATGGCGAAAGTTTTAAGCCCTCTCTCATCATTCTAGCACAGATATTTACCGAAAATGTTAATTGTCTTAATACAGTACGTTGTCTTATGGGGATTTTACACTGGAAAAGCTTGTTTTTCATATCTCCATGTAGTTTATCACCCCCTATATCACTATACCAACTTCTTATCCTATGACTATACCTCCTTCTAACCTTATAATGTACAACATTTCCATCCTAGTAGTGAATTTAAGAATAACCAGGAGCATCAGAACAGCAAAAAAATTACATTTTTAAATTTTTCAAAAAAATTTTGCCAGTGTTGTTTTAAACCCTTTATTAGATTGTTTAAAGAAGTTAATGCGGAAATTCACTTCCCTCACGTCAGGGCACTACGTGCGATCTCGTTTCCAATTTCAATTTGTTGACCTCCCTAACTTCGTAGTTAAAAATACACATGAATTTTTATAATTTTCTAAAGGAATAATATTATTCCATAATGTTCACAATGTTCATAATGTTCACAATGTTCATAATGTTTACAATAGGCAGGCCTATTTCGTGATGCCCAGAATGGGAAATGGGTAAAAATTTTAGTCATTGACCGAATTCGGCGTTTGAATGTAACATCAAAATCAGGGTAACAGTGGATAAAATTTACATTAAATTCTTCTTCTACTAAATTTTATCTTTAAATCATCGGTATCTGATTTTAAAATTAATTTAAAATCAATTTATATATAACAATTTTTTAAAATTTAAACGTAAATAATTTAAGTTTAAGATACTGAATTCACAGAATTAACTCGATCGAATTGCCCCCACGATGACATACAATTTCTCTCTGGATTTGGAATTAATAAATACAACAAATATTTGATAACTTAAGCTTTGGGATTATCAAGACTAAACGAATTAAAAAAATAAGATCCATAGAGAACAACCCTGAAAAAGCTAAGAATCGACTGTGTTACTAACGATATTTATCGTGATATTTATTTTAAGAGGTAAGCGTCGTATTCTAATAAAGAAATAATGGACATAAATCAATGTGGTGATAATCTAAATTAAAGTTTGACTACTGCAAAAACATATTTAAAAATACCTTACTTCCACACATCAGTCTTAAATGTATTGCAATTCTATTAAGTAATATTTCTAATATAAACTGATGATGCCACAGGATTGCGAAGTAACTGGTCAACTTCCTCTATTGGTGAGCTGTCCAGTTATGCCACACATTTCAGCGTTTGAAAATCAATAAAGTCCTCGCTTTTACACACCCGGCAGATGAGTCGAGAGTGTTAGGGTCACAACGTGCATTACTCTACGAGTTCAAAGCACAATTTCTCTTCTTAAATGCTAATTTAACATCACGTTAATACTTAAATAGGTTTAAAAATTTTCCCAAACATTACAATGTTTAACGTCAGCGAAGCTCCGAGGAATTTTACAAACGTGGATTTATCATGATAAAAACTTTAAAATAAAATTTATAAAAGTAAAATTAAAATTTGTTATGGAAAAAGTCAAAAACCACTTGTTTTTTCAGGGCAACCGGAGTTTTGTTCCCAGTAAACCATAAGCAATCGTCAGACCCAAGATTTCACTCGTCGCGGCTATGAGCAAGAGCGAGAGGGGCTCGGCGACAGCCCCCCCCCATCTTTCTTGGAAGATGGAATGAATACGGTTTGAGAATATTATTGTACCATCGCGGGTTTGCGATTCATATTATTTTCACTATTGCATTTAACTTTACTATTTGTATTATATTGCTGGCTCAATTATCTGATATACTTGTTATTCTAGCAAACAGTGCGGCCAAGCGTTAGTTGGTAGATTGACTTTTTGGCCTTAATTTAATTGTTACAAAATAAATCAAGTCCGTTTATAGGTTATTACATAGTGATTTTAGCTAGTGGTAGATGGGTTTTCGTCCTTTCACAACGGAAGCGAAAACCATTAGCAAAAACAAATCAAGTATTTTAAGTGTTTGTTTCCAAACTACAACGCTCATTAGAGAGGATTAGGAAGGGCCAACTCGCAAGATCCCAAATGAATTAAAATAGTATACTATATAAAAAAACTTTAAGGTTAATTGAGTTATAATAACAACTGGAGCAACCCCAAGCGGGGGTCTGGGGCGGAGCTCTCAGCAATCGAAGCGAGTATATAATATACGTGTCTTAATAAACAATAAACCAAAAACCAAAAATAACGCCAATTAAATATAAAGCCAATAAATAATATAAATAAATATAAAGCTATATAAGCTATATATAAATATAAAGCCAATTAACAAGTTTCATCAATAACTATTAACAAATAAATTATAATATTTTAATCATTCTCCATAAGAATATTATTGTGAAAGAGTATGCAGGTTTGCTAAAACAAAGTACGCAAATAATTGGTTTTTATGCAAATATCAATAGAATTGAACTAGGTGAAGCCACATACCAAGTTTCATCAATGTACAATCAGAAATAAGTGATGTATAACACTTTAATTATTCTCTATAAGAATAATATGGAAGCTGATACGCAGGTTTGCTGCAACGGGCTTTGTAGCCAGTGAGGCGGAGCCCTAAGTTCGGGGTTATAAAAAAAGTATCCAAATGTTATAGATCAATAACAACTGGCTAAAATCGGCAAGAAATTTGAAACAATAACTTAGGAACTTTGCCAGGGGGCGGAGCCTTAAGGTTGCTGGGCGGGACGTATCCACGTTGGGGCTTCATTCAAGAAATACGGTTACAAAAATCATCTACCCGAAGATTTGTATCTGCCTAACAACCTGGTATGGTCCGGGAACAGATTTGAGGAGCATTTTTGCAATCACCTGGAGTACTCTGTTCTCCATAAAAATAACATGGCAAGGTTATAGCCAATGTGGCGGAGCCCTAAGGTTGGGGTTATAAAAAAAGTATTCAAATGTTTTGGATGGATGAAAATTGGCTAAAATCACGTATACAATCGGAAAGAATAACAAAGCATTTTTGTCAGGGGGCGTAGCCCTAAGGTTGGTGGGGGGAAGGGACCCAACTTTGGGACATCATTGAAGTATTCAAGACATGAATCGTTGTAAAACAATTTCAAAGAACCATCACACATCAAAATTGGATGTTTGAAAGTGATAGAAGACGCCAGTGGGGCGGAGCTCTGAGGTCGAGAAAAGATTATCCGAAGTCCTTTAGTCCCCCAACAACCTGGTATGGTGCGGGAGCAGATTTGAGGAGTCTTTTTAGCAATAACCTGGAGTACTAATTTTGTCATAAGAATAACCATGACATTGTTTTAACAACTGGGGCGGAGTGCTAAGATCGGGGTAAAAAACCTACGGTACCCAAATGTTATGGATCAATGACAATTGACTGAAACCATGCAAAAAAACGGAAGAATAACATGACAATTTTTTCAGGTGGGCGGAGCCTTAAGGTTTGTGGGGGGGACGTGTCCAATGTTGGGAAATCATTCAAGACATGCGGCTTTGTAAAACATATCTCTAGAACCATAACATGTCCAAATTGGACGTCGGGAAGAGATAGAAGAAGCCAGTGGGGCGGAGCCCTGAGGTCGCGAAAAAATTTATTTGAAGACCTTTAGTCCCCTAACAACATGTTATGGTCCGGAAGCAGATTTGAGGAGCCTTTTCGCAATAACCTGGAGTACTAATTTTTCCATAAGAATAACCATGGCAATATTTTAGCGACTGGGGCGGAACCCTAAGGTCGGGGTCAACAAAATACTTACCCAAATGTTATGGATCAATGACAATTGGCTAAAATCACGCAAAAAACAACACGACAATTTTGCCAGGGGGCGGAGCCCTAAAGTTGGTGGGGGGACATATCCAACGTTGGGACTTCATTGAAGACAAGCGGCTTTGTAAAACAAATCCAAAGAACCAACACACGTCCCAATTGGACGTCGGGAAGTGATAGAAGAAGCCAGTAGAGCGAAGCCCTGAGGCCGCGAAAAAAATTATCCCAGGACCTTTAGACCCATAACAACGTGGTATGGTCCGGGAGCAGATTTGAAGAGCCGTTTTCAAGCCATTTAGTAAAAACCTTTTCTCCTTAAGAGTAACATGGCAGCTTTGGGTACCACTAGGGCGCAGCCCTGAGGTTTGGGGGAAAACAAAAAAAAATATGTATCTAAAATGTTTTAGTCCTCTACTACAATGTGGGATGGTCCGGGAGCAGTTTAGAGGTGCCATTTTCAAAATCACCTGGGACACACACACGCACAACTACTTTATTAGTAGCATATAGATAAAAATGTGAATATATGTCGAGCTGATCAAAGTTATTTTTGACAAACAGTTCATAGCTGGTAAAGTTAAAATATTTGCTTCTATATATAATGACTTACAATGTGTTCTGAAATTAACATTATATATTATTATAATCGCGTATAATACAAATCCATTACGATATTTTTATAGTCTGTGATCAACATCAATTATAAAAAATAGAATAGATTTTATTTTAAAATTCCAGAGTATGTTTTTTATTTCTTAAAGAATTGTGTGAGGTGATTTTACCGGTCCACCGGGAAAGCGCCACTAGGGCCAGGTAGCACACCGGCAAATCGCACTGTATAATCTACCCCCCCCCCCAAAATGCACTTAATATATTTCTGAGAAACTGCCCCAGTAGTAGTCAAATCTTAGTTACCTAGTTATCTTAATTTTATTAACTGTATTACAAATTCCTCCTTTATCCATTATACACCAAATTAATACTAATTTATTAGTAGTACCAATTCTATTAAGAATAATTTTTAGATTTGTTTCATGTTCATTACTCATTTACAGTTCAAACCAATAGACTTACTTTAGTTTCTCCCTTCATTATCGGTTTATCTTGACTTTTATATAATGCAAAAATACCTGTACTTTGAATTGTGATTATCTAAAATCAGAATATAGACTAGGATTCACTTAATTAAAGGAATAAAAATCAAATCAGTTAAGTATACAATCACTATTTATTTTAAACATAGACTTTAATATTAAAAAAGCCAAATTTGACTTAGGCCCGCCACATTTGCAATCAGCCCGCCTTCACAGACACACACTTCAGGAAATTTAATATATAAATTTCTAATTTTTTTAGCTTTAAAAGGTTGGGTTAGGTTGACAATTATTTTGGGGGTTGAGGTTCCCTGGCTGCACAATTCAGAAACCTTTTCCAAACTATAAAAACTTTTGAAAATAAGAAAAGTTTTCAAATCATTCTCATAAAGACCTTATAAGTTCTGTATTCATTGGTATTAGGCAGACTTAAGAAGTTCAATGTTGTTGAATTTTGAAAGGTTCCGCAGAACAAGATGCCCATAGCCAATTTCTTCTTAATCTTGTCCAACTGCCCGCTCCAGTCCAAACCACCATCCACTCACACACCCAGAAAATCAACCATCTCAGAATCATTCAAAAGGGTTTCCACAACAAAAATGTTCAGTTTTTGAAAAAATTGTGATTGTTGCTTTTGTGAAGTTTGAAAACAGACAAAATTTGTTTGTTTTTTTCAGAGTTCAATTTTAGTTTGTTGGCACCAAAAAATTGGGCCACTTGGTTGATTTTGACAGCAGAATAAATTTCAAGTACATTTAGATTTGTGTGCTTGGGGACGATCGTTGTATCGTCAGCAAACATAAAAAGGTTACTCTCTGGGTTTAAATCTGCCATTAATGTAGACAAGAAATTTATTATTGATATTTATTAACTGAAGATATTTATTGCCCTCTAGTGGTGCCAGGTCACATTTAGTCGTGTAGTCATATAACCTCCACTCATATCTTACACCCTTACCTTCCGTCCCCAAGTGGATAAAACGATCGGACTGCGTGATATTGGCCGCAATTGACACTTTAATCGCACAACATTGGCCGTAAATTAAAATATAGCCCTTTAATATCAGACTTAAATGGCGACCGTGCCACAAAATAGCGGCTGTAAATGACAAGCTGCTGTCTATGTCGCGAACCCGCTGGGCTGGGAAATCGACATTGATTTTTTCGTCTGATTGACCCCAACAATCCCCAACACCCCAACAACAAAACGGACTTACAGAGAGCGTGATCAACCAATCCCCTCCGCGCCTGGACTATTAATTTAACCTTTAACCTGGTGTATACAATGTTTAGGTTGAAGGAAGAAGCAGTTAAGACGACCCAAATTCAAAACTTTGGGTTGAAAATAATTACAGTAGGATAAAAACACTAAATCCATGTTCTAAAACTGATTACACCTTAGAGAATGGTGAGTTTATAAGTACCGATAATGTAGCATTAGCATTAAATAATACAGTGTTATTGTTTATGAACATATTATAAACAAATAGTGTTAAATAGTAAGTTATTTTGGTATTTATCCAAAAGACTTTAATAGAACTTGGAAGTTTCTTCGACCACTGCTGAAGATGGACGGTAATTCTTCCGTAACATGTTCAGTGTGAAGACAATAAGTTAGGACAGTTGACATCAATAAGGCTGTTTACGTAAGTAAATACTTTGGGTAAGAACCAGATTATCTCAGGTGTCAAGGCTATTTATGTATTGAGTACCTAAGTTATTAAATTTGAAAACAGCAGATAAATTTAACTCGAAGGCCTGTTAGATAATCTCACAATGATTATAATTGTGTTATATTGACTCCAAGAATGCATTTTAAAAATAATTGCTTGTTAACACAATTGGACAGTACTTCCAATCTGAAAAGAGTCATAAATTCACGACGAATGTAATTTGTATAGGTAATATGAATCTGTTAGAGGATCCTAGAATAGTCGATAAACATAATACATGACTTGATATAAATGAGTTGGAAGGTTTACTTAAAGAACCAACTAGGCCCTCGACGTCTCTCTGACTGGTCTATACTAGTACAGAGGTTGACATTGGGTACAGCAAAATGAAGCTGTCACAGTATTGGTAAGTCTTTTGGCTATCCAGTGTGACCAACTTCCTTGGTTCCTCCTTGTCTCTTCTGGGGGCTTGACTCCCAGTTGAGCCTGGATACCCAGTCTAGTTCAAGTCCTTGGAGGGGGTAGTGGATCTTCCTTGCAGCCTGGGAGGAAGGGCCCTTACCCGACGGTCTCCGGTCTGGGGAACAAACCTTCCTGGGGCCACCCGACCCCTGAGAGGTTGGAGGCTCTGTGTGATGGCGATCCGTCTGGTGGACTTAGGGGGACGTCGGGTTAGAGGGCGAATCGTCCTGGGGTTACGTCACCCACAGAGCCCGGGAGCTAGGTAAGGTTCTCTCTCCCTTTCTGGAGTGAGGCAGACTGACCCCGTCCTACCACCTTTCCCATCCCTCTTTTCCCTCTTTCCGCTGGCTGCACAATATCCCAAGGGAGATGTGCCTAGCCGGCTATGCCGGGCCTCCTAATCCCCCAAAAACAAACAAACAACAAGAACCAACTAGAATTATGAAAGCATCACAAACCGGTATAGATCTTGTCTACTGTAAAGTGTATAACAAAGATAACAATATAAAGTTTTAAACAACCCCCGAAAACTTGTTCAGGGGGTCATATTGGGAACTTCTATCATGGTCCCAGGCTTAAGTCTCACAATTCATCTTAGCCTCTGGGTTGCTTAAATTTATATATAATACGTCCTGTCTTACATTAGCAATCCTAGTTTTGTAGTATTTCGATCCTAAAATCGATTTCGGATCAGAAGATCCATCATCAGTCAGGGATCCAGGAACAACCAAAAGCTCACTGGTTGTTCCCTGCAAACCTGCGTATACTCAGCCCTATTGTTATTCTTATGTAGAATAAATAAAATGTTATGTCTCACTTTCCCCTTATTATGAACATAAATTAATAAAACTTGGTATGTGGATTCACCTAGTTGAAGTTCTATAGATATTTACATAAAACCCCATTTTTGTCTGCTTCTTGTTGCAGCAAACCTTCATACCGACTCAGGCCCAATGCTTATCTTATGTGGAATGTAATTAAAATGTTATATATCGCTTGTTTTATGAATGGATATTGATAAAACTCAGTATGTGGCTTCACTTTGCTGTGGTCTATTAACGTTTTCCAAAAAATAAAAAATTACTTATGGTTCCCATAGCAGCAAACCTACATACTCAGACTTAATGTTATTGTTATGGAGATTAAGTAGTTTTATGTATCTCTTAATTATGAACTCAAACTAAGTCATTGGCACACCTGCCGGGCCCCCAGGGCCTGCGGTGCGGGGGGGGGGGGGCACGGCTCGCAGGCCGAGGTAAAAGGTTTTGATGGGATGCGATTATTATATTTAATTTCAAAACAGAAGTAATGTTGTTAGTAAACTTTAGGAATTCATTTACTTTTAACCTCGTAATAATATATTTCATTAGTTGTGCTTAGTGTTTAATAAATTAAACAATTTAAAAATACAATAAGTTTTATTTTTTTAATTTTTCTCAATTAATTCTGATTACTTTTTAAAAGCAAACTATTTTAACAAATTAGTCACTTAAAAAGTGAGTTATTAAAAAAAAAAATTCACCAGATTGTTTAATAATTTCAAAACAGTTGTTAGTAGTGTCAGTATAAAGTTTTTGAACTATGTAGTGAAAATTCTGTGTTGTAAATTCATTTAAAAGGGTGAATCAGATTAAGTAGGTATATGATAGCGATAAATGATAAATCGGCGCTCATGAATTTCATTTTATATCTATTTATATCACATTTATATTCTATTCCATTATGATACTTTTTTAACATAGGATATTTTTGAATCTGTTTATAAATCTTTTAGGCTATATTTATATTTCGTATACAGTGTTTAAAAAAGTCCGTCCCCTCACCTTTATTTTTGTTTGTTTGTTGAAACAAACAAATCACCTTTGGGGAACGATACTAACTTAACCCAAAGTATCTTTTGATGTTATCGGAAATTTTGAGTGTCCCCCAAAAATGGGGGATTTTGGGGGCAATTCAAAATTTTCAAATGTATACCCCTTTTGAATGACCCCTCATTTTAAAGAGATTTAAAAAATAGGCGAATGGTGGAGGTTGGAGGTCTGTAACGTGTTTCTATCCAAAATGGCAGCTTGTCAAAGTTTTGAATACAACTCATTCTTGAATCCTGGCGTCTTAAGACGTTTGGAGTTTTAATTTCACCTTTGGTGACTTAAAAATGAAAAGACTCTTGAATAAATGCTATTAAATGAAGAACTGGTCTCTTTTGGTAATATTTAAAATTTTGAGGACCTGAAAAAATGGGGGATTTTGGGGGCAACTCAAAATTTTCTAACGTAAACCCCTTTTGAAGGGGTTAAATTTACTTTTAACTGTCACCCTTCGCCTAGGTTTAAAAATCTCTTTAAAATGAGGGGTCACTCAAAATGGGTTTACATCAGACAATTCTGAGTTGCCCCCAAAACCCCCCATTTTTGCGGGCCACTCAAAATTTTAAATATCACTAAAGGACACCACTTCTTCATTTACTAGCATTTCTTCAAGAGTCGTTCCAGTTTTAAGTCACCAAAGGTGAAATTAAAACTCCAAAAGTCTCAGACGCCAGGATTCAAGAATGAGTTGTATTCAAAACTTTGACAAGCTGCCATTTTGGATAGAAACACGTTACAGACCTCCAACCTCCAACATTCGCCTATTTTTTTAAAGCTCTTTAAAATGAGGGGTCACTCAAAAGGGGTATCCATTTGAAAATTTTGAGTTGCCCCCAAAATCCCCCATTTTTGGGGGACACTCAAAATTTCCGATAACATCAAAAGATACTTTGGGTTAAGTTAGTATCGTTCCCAAAGGTGATTTGTTTGTTTTAACAAACAAAAAAATTAAAGGGGGGGACGGACTTTTTTTACACACTGTATAAATCATGACGCTTGTCCATACAATGTTTTTGTGGTTTATGTCTGTAAAGCATTTTGAATCTTGATCGGTTTCAAAACCTCAAATTACAACAAAACGCTATAGTGGCATTTACGAATCCAATCCACTCCAAACCGAATCTGATCCACTTCAAATACTTTTCCACATTTGGACAGGAACAGAGCGAGTTACTGACCTGGGACCTGGATGATATGAAGCCTTATGATTTGTCACTTGTTGACATTATTCTTAAGTAGGCTATTTTATACTACATTGATGTGATTAAACTTTATTAAAAACATTATAGCATTATAGAACTTTACACTCGTCAACTTAATTATTAGGTATTTTATACTACATTGACGTGAATAAGAACCAGAATCTAGTAACGGATAGGGATAGGGTGACACTGTATGGTTATGTTAAATGGGGGGAGGGGGGCAAAAAAAATCAGTTACGCCATTGTAATTGAACTTGCTATGTGGATTCACCTAGATGAGTTCCATTGATATTTGCATAAGAAAACATTATTTTTTGTTCCTTGCAGCAGCAAAACTTGCTTACTCAGCTCCAATGTTATTCTTATGGAGAATAATTAAAATGTTACATATAGCCTTCAGCTTTATTTAGCTGAATATTTGTATAGCTTTATTTCGAGTTTGCTTGAAATAAAAAATGTAAATTACAGTCAAATCGTGATTTTTCTCCCGCGCTAGCGGCTTCTAAGTCTCAGACGCAACCACAATACATTAATGTACCAACGAGGATAAATATATCTAGAGGTGTAGAGATAAACTCGTGTAAAAAAGTGCAGCCTAAATGGTCGACCACACCATATGCCCCTGTCAACTCTGCTCCCATCGCAACCGACAATTTTATTACCAATATCAAATGTAAAAAAGTAAACATATCTGGTGTTATGTATTTCTGACCATGATGGACAGTTATTTGAAATTTGTGGTATAAAAAATAAGGTTAATTATGTAAATAAAGTTTTTAGGAGGAGTTTTTCAGAGACTAATATAAGTTTATTTTTAACACTCTTGGCTACAGAGGATTGGTCAGAAGTCTACCAAGCCACTGTAGAAACTAAGTATGATGCCTTCTTTTCTGTTTTTGTACATGCCTTCGAAACTAGTTTTCCTAAACTGCCCCAAGTGGAGAAAAATATTAGTTTTAATTCATGGGTCTCTGATATAAAAATGAAAAAAGAAAATTTATCAAATTTGGAAAAACAATATAGGACACTTAAAACTGAATCTCTAAAACATACAATTAAACAGATAAAATGTGAATTGAAACTTGAAGTAATAAATGAGAAAAACAATACTTTAACAAAAAAATCACGGAATCTGCAAATAAATCAAAATCGACATGGAAAATCATTAGCTCCGAGGTGAACAATAAAACAACGCCTAATAACAACTTAAAGATACTTTTGAATGGAAAATTAGTATCAAACCCGAGTTGTGTTGGTAATACTTTTAATGATTATTTTATCAATGTGGTTGATGACCTTATTCTTCCAAACTTTAACAAAAATACAATAGTTAAATCTAATTTTGAAAAACTACCTCAACCGAAAAGTAGCTTTAAATTCAAAGAAGTTGATGATAGAGCAATTGAAAGGATAGTTAAGTCTTTTGAAAACAAATTTTCAGCAGGAGTGGATGACATTCCAATCACCATTGTTAAATATGCTTTCCCATTTATCTCAAGACCGTTAACCCATATTATAAATTCTTCTTTAATTTGCGTTTTTTCCCCTTGTAAATTAAAACTTGCTAAAATAATACCTGTTTATAAAAAGGGGGATGCATATGATCCCTCTAGTTATAGACCAATATCATTACTGCCTGTATTTTCAAAAATTTTAGAAAAAGTGGTTTATAACCAGCTTCTGAATTTCCTGGAGTCAAATCAATTGTTGGATCAAGAGCAACATGGTTTTCGACCAGGAAAATCTACAATAACTGCAAGTATAGATTTTATTGAATCAATTATTAACTCAATCGACAGAAATGAAAAAGTAATTGGAATTTTCCTCGACTTTTCAAAAGCATTTGATACTGTGTCACATGAGAAATTGCTTGATGTTCATCATGGTTTAAACATAAATAATAAAGAGCTTAAATGGTTCAGTTCTTATTTGAAAAACCAACAACAATATGTCCAAATTCAACATAATCTTAGCTATCCAAATTGTAAATACACATACACTCAAAATGTTTGCTCCAATTACAAAACAGTTAGAAATGGTGTCCCCCAGGGATCTATTTTGGGCTCCCTGTTATTTCTTTGCTACATGAGGGGGTTCCCAAAGGCTATCCACAGCAAGGGCGGTTCCAGGACTGATTTTCGGGAGGGGCCATATTGCTTAAGGTTAAAGTTACTTTCGGTCTTAAGAGTCTGCAAGGATGGTGTTAATGAGCTCATTGAAAAATGCAATAATTACTGCTGTAATTGATATTCAAATTTTATTGAGAGCAGAACCCAAAGTAAGGAGAAGCCCGTTGGCCTACCCCGGGAATTATTCCATATTTTATGAAGCAAATATAAAACATCATAATATACTATTTAAAAAATATAGCATATTATTATTTATATGAATTGAATATAATGTTTGCATGAGGCCTAAGCAGTAAGGCAATAAATAAAACTAAGAAGTAATATTATAATGTTCTTAATTGTAAACTGGATTCTTGAAAGAAAAAATATTGTTTAAGAAAAAAGTTTTATTAATAGAGCTTACAATAAAATAACTGTTAAACTGTAAGAACTGCCAAATTGTGTTTATATACGTCTTTATAAAACAAAGTCAAGTCGTCTGGCACCCTTTGTCGCAAATCTTTAAATGATTTGATCCGTGTTTACTTCAAGGGCTCTGTGAACGAGAAGCAAGCAAAGATCTGTGAGCCGTGTTTCTCCCATTTTTGCCCTTACCCAAGTCGTAACTCTTCTTTAATGTTGAGAAGGTTAAGCCTAAAAACCATTTTACCAACCATTTCGCGCCTATACTGTGAGTGGAGTACAAACTACAAACTGGCGAGTGGCGGGAGGCGACCCTTTCGATGCAGAAACAAGGACTAGGCCTATGCGCATGCGCCAGAAATGAACGGCTTTTGTTCTTTTGTTTGTGTTCTACAATTAAAATAACGACTTGTTCAGTTCAAGTTCTAACTACTCACTCACTCACTAATCACTTCCTTAGAAGGCAAAGAAAGAGTGCTGGTACAGTACAAAACAAGTGGTAAATAAAAATTGTTGTTTGAAGTTCGGAGATGCATAAAGATGGAAAACAACCAGTTTATTTCCCTATCTGTGAAAAGAGGTCAAGCTGTAAAAGCAATTTAAACAGTCACGTGACAAATTTCCTGGGAGGAGGAGGGTTAGGTTGTATTCACGGTAACTGTTACCGTGGTTGTATTGTGTCGATGTACGAGCGTTCCGAAACCTTGTTTTATAGTCATGTGAAACCTGGTATGATAATTGCTGTGTGGTTTATGCCTTAACATTAATTGGATGAACGAAGTGAGTCCATATACTCAACAACAAATTTCATTCCAATTTGTTTGTGTTTTGGTCGCATAACTCAAGAACGCTTTAGTATATTGCAGTTATAAATTTGGAACACGAATTCTTTGCTTTGATTTTTAGGTCAAATTCGTTAACTGGCCTATCCACTTACACCGTTTCCGTATGGTTCCCTTTGAAATTCGTAAAATAATATAACTCCTTTACTGTATGTCCGATTAAAAATCTGATTGAACCATCGGATTCCTCGCAAAACTTTACTTAAGAAAATATTTTAACCACCTTTTTACGAACCTCCGTTGTATCATCATTAATAATATAAATTCTGGTCCTTTATATAAATTTTGGTGTTGTCTATCAAGTATCAGGAGAGCATATATATTATTAGGTTCTTTTTTAGGTTTATTTCACGAACAATGAGTTACATCATAAATAACAAAATTCATTTTTGCCAGTGTTTGTCTAAGTAGTTTAACGTAGGAAATTTGTTTCCATTTCAGCGGGATTCGGTACAAATCTCTTTGTATTATTTAAATATTTTGTTCGCTTTTGCGCTTATTTATTTTACATATTCTCTTTGGCAGTCCTTTGAAATTGCTTACAGAATATGACTCTGTTACCGTTGACAACATTTTAATTGTGATCAAACATTGGAGTTATCGGTACTCTTATGCCACGCTGACTATGTTATAACAAATTGTAATTGCAATCAATGTATAACATTTGTAATCACTTTTACTTGGATTATATTGCAAGCAAAATATGTATTGCAGGATATTATTTGTAAATCAAATCTTTGTTCATCCTCCTTACGTGAAGAATGAGCGTACACCTGCAGTTAATTTTACAACGTCCAGTGCATGTTGCAGTGCTTGACAACTAATAAATATTTCTTGCTTATCAACAGATTACAAAATATAAAATATATTATTAAAATGGCATAGCCATACAGATTAATGTTTTGAAAGACATAGGCCTATTTGCTGCCAAAGAAATTTAAAATAAGTCATCAATGTTCTCTATAAAATAAAAATTGAGACTAAACGAACAAAATAATTATACTTTCGTTTAATAACTTCCTAAATTTTTGTATGCATCTGTGGTGCACCTCTATTAAAATGTGAGGGAATGGTACTATTGAGTTGAGTGTTGGTTGGTGTTGCATTATTATGGGTCCAGTTCGAGCTCAAATCATTCACGAATCAGTAATCTGAATTATAGAACAGAGTCAAAGGAACAAGAGTCGTTCATTTTTGTGCATGCGCTAAGGCCTAGTCCGTGTTCCTGTGACGAAAGGGTCGCGACGGGCGAGAGAGAAAGAGAGGAGAATTTCAAGATGGAGGAATAGACACTGCCAGTGTTTCCAATCATCTTTGTCAATACATTAGTGGTTCTGATACGATAGAGTTCTGGCATTGAGAGCTGGCTAAATACTTTGTTGCTTGCAAAATGCTGTTTTGATGGTTTGTTTTCATAGGAAATGATCGCTAGTTCATAAAAGTTGTATTAGTCCACTTAATTTCAGTTAGAAAAAAATATATTTTCCAAAATCTCGGGGGGGGGGCCATGGCCCCCATGACCCCTTCTCTGGAACCGCCCTTGATCCACATGTATCCGTCCGATGTATCTCTATGCTGATGACACTAATATCACAGTTACGGGTAATTCGCAAGAAGAAGTTGAACTAAAATTTTTTTTTAATCTCCTGTCAGTAAAGGAATTCTCAAATAGTAAAAATATCCTAATAAATCAAACTTTTTATCATTTTCCACAAAACAAACAAGATTAAAATTACAACCAATCGTTTACATTGATGGTTCAAACTTGAACCACGTAGAGCATACCAAATTTCTTGGATTGATATTGGACCAACACTTGAACTGGGATAAGCATGTTCAACATGTAGTAGGTAAAATGACAACTGGTCTGTACGCCTTGCGACAAATGTCAAGGGTGTGCAATATTCAGACCTTAAAAACCATTTATTTTTCTTTGATAAATTCATACATGTCTTATGGTATAGCTATATATAGCGGAACCACTAAAAAAAACGAAGACAAGATTCTTCGTCAACAAAAAATACCCCCGTCGCAGCAAACCTGCATACTCAGCGAATTTCCAATGCATAATATATGTCTTAATACCACACAAAGCCGCATACCAAGTTTCATAAAAATATGTTCACATATAAGCGATTTTAATTATTCTCCATAAGAATAACATTGGTAATGAGTACATAGGTTTGCTGAAATAAGGAACACAAACAATTGGTTTTTATGCAAATATAAATAGAATGTAACTAGGCGAAGCCACATACCAAGTTTCATCAATATTCAATCATAAATAAGCGCTATGTAACATCTTAGTGATTCTCCATAAGAATAACATGGGGCTGAGTAAGCAGGTTTGCTGCAACAAGGAAAAAATGGGTTTTATGCAATTATCAATATAACACAACCAAGTGAAGCTACATACCAAGTTTTATTAATTTATGTTCATAATTAAGGGAGTCAATACATTTTACTTATTCTCCATAAGAATAACATGGGGGCTGAGTACGCAGGTTTGCTGCTAAGGGAATAATCAACAAAACTCAATTTTTTGTGCAAATATCAATATACCAGTACTACGTGAAGCCACATACCAAGTTTCATCAACATACATTCATAAATAATCGAGATATCAAATTTTATTTATTCTCCATAAGGATAACATTGGACAACGTACTGTGTTTAGCACTTTGAATATCTCAGCAACGGTTGGGCGTAGAATCACAATTTAAACACCAAAATGATTGTTTTGTGGAACTGAACAGATTAGTAAAATCAAATGTGAAGTTTACATTAAGATAAACTGAGGAAAAGCCAAAAACTGTTTTCCCATAAGATTAACATGGGAGATTTTATGAGTAGGTTTTTTGGATTTTCTCGGCAACCACTTAACCTAGGTTAATAATTAAAAATACCATATTATTTGTTTTTTAAGCTCTATAACATGGTCAAAACCAAAATTAAGTTTTTTAAAAATTTTAGGGTGAAAAATACAAAAAAACTGATTTTTGGAAAATTTAAAAACCCCATAAACCCCTCTTCCCATGGTCCGATTTTTCTGGTTTTCGAACTTAAGTCATGAATGTCATTTTACACATTTAAGCCAAATTTTATCGAAATCGGACTTTTTTACTCAAGTTATCGCATTCACGGACACACACACACACACATATATATATATATATATATATATATATATAAATATATTTAGATATATATATATAAATTTGAACGAATAGTGTTTTTGGCATCTGGGGACCTCAAAACAAAAAGTTATCATGGTCTGAGACTTAAGTCTTACCATGAGACCTACGGTAATAGCTTCTTCCCTATAGGGGAAATTCGCTAAAAGCACTCCGAATTATTTTTAACATTAAAAATCGACAATCAGTAAAGCCATATTTTTCTAAATTAGGTGTTACGACTGTCTAAGACCTGTACATATTTGAAACAATATTACATGTGAAAAAATTAAACCTTCAAACCAATGATACAAATTTTCACAATTATAATTTAAGAAATAACAGGCAGGTAGAAAAACATAAATTAAAGTTTTTTGAGAGGAAAACTAGTTTTATAGGCACTAAGTTTTTATTTAGTTTGCCTAAAAATATAACAAATTAAAATAACTTTAATGTTTTAAAAAAAAACTCTGAAGGAATATCTGCTCACTGTGTCCCTCCATCTGTAACGGTTAAAAAAATATTAAGCCGCCCCGGGACTTTTCACCAACCCTGTATATATATATATATATATATAATATATCTTATGGCTTATGCAGCTGCCTTTTATTTTGGGATTTAAAACTTCGGTATGATCTACCTGCATTAATTACATTAAGAAAAAGTTTTAAAAAATAAATAAAGGATCTCCCATCAAAGAACTAAATCCAGGGCGCGAAGCCATTGGAGTCCAGCCTGACTGGTTCCATGCAGGCCGGCCAACCCTTCAGGGAAAGTGCTCAGGGTACAGTCATTAACTATTGTGTTCCATCTTCAATGGTTCCATAGTTTTGATACTCCACTCCACAGTCACACTTATATGAGCCCCATATTTTTCTAAATTAGGTGTTACGACTGTCTAAGACCTGTACATATTTGAAACAATATTACATGTGAAAAAATTAAACCTTCAAACCAATGATACAAATTTTCACAATTATAATTTAAGAAATAACAGGCAGGTAGAAAAACATAAATTAAAGTTTTTTGAGAGGAAAACTAGTTTTATAGGCACTAAGTTTTTATTTAGTTTGCCTAAAAATATAACAAATTAAAATAACTTTAATGTTTAAAAAAAAAACTCTGAAGGAATATCTGCTCACTGTGTCCCTTTATTCTCTTGAGGAATTTTGGATTCTAAGAAATGCAACATAAATTATGTTTATAAACTTTGACTAAAAGTTATTAACATTAATTTTTACATCCATATGAAAGTCAAATTATTTAGTGATAAGGCCCTTATGTATATATATTCTTGACACTATTCAATGTATTGTAAATACTGTTCGATGAATAAAGATGATTTGAATTTGAACCAACAACAACATCAAATGCTCTCTTCACGAGTTATATGACAGTCAGCTGACAAAAATTTAACTCGTGAAGAGAGGATTTGATTGGTTACCTGAGGAAAATGGCAGTTAAGAATGTAGGCTTCAATTCTATAGCCCAGACAAGACCTCTAGATATATTTAACCTCTTTGACTGACCGTGCATTACTAACCACAAGTTGTGATCAAAGACTTAAAACTACTGGACCGCTCGCGCCCGTGGTGAAGCGAACCAAATTTCGGTCCGGCCGCGTTCAAGGTCGCGTCGCAAATGGTGGGCTACCGCGGCAGCGCTTAGCATGGGGGATATAGGGAAAAACACGACGCGCGCTCACTTGAATTGAATTTGCAGCCAGGGAACATTTTTTATGGTTGAATGGCCTTCTGATCCGTATTCCTGAATAGTTTCTCGAATTTTTAATACCGAAAGTAAATATATTCGACCAGGGTTAGTTGCGTAAAAATAACAGAAAGTTGGGAGTTTTGTAAAATAATCTCCTTGATGGCTGATTCTTTCATATTTCCAGTCATATAAATTTATGTACGATCCACTAGGCTTTAGGTGTTGTTCAATAATGATGTTTTGAAGTTTTTGGTATTGGAATGAATTTGTTATGAGCAGTAATATCGTTCTTTGGACTAGTGAAACTTTGAATTTTAGCATATAAACTTCGACGTTCGCCAAACGTTGTAGATTGTATGAAAGTTAATTGGCCTATATCATAAAATTTTGTTGATGAATGAATACCAAGACAAATACTTTTTAATAGCAAATTAATTCTTAGTAAACATTAATTACCAACATGGTTCGTTCACCCGTCCACGTATAGTATTAAGAACGATTACATAATGTTGCATTAATACAACATTTCGTTATTGGATAACAAAAAGTTATCTTCAGTGTATGATAACAATTGATTATGATTTATTTAAGAGACAATACAAGTACAGTATAATAATAATGGGGTATAGTATAAATTTATCCGTAGCATTAGTCAGTTTTAAGAGTATTTTGGAAGGCATAGGATTAAATGAAATGATTTTTCTCAAAATTAATTTTTATTTGCTGATTAACTGTTACATTACACATTACAGTTGAATTGTAGAATGTTGTTAGATTACTTAGCAAAATACGACTTAAACAAAAGTCGTATAACTATGTATTTTATCAAAAAACTAGGCCATGTTGTAACACAGCATCACTGAGTTGAATTTAACAGCGCGGCACGGCGCCGGCGCGGCGCGTGGCACGTCTTGGATAGAGCGCGGCGAAAAGTTTCAGCATCTTTCCCAACGAATTGTAGGCAAACCAACAACTTTACCGAAAAATGTTTGAAATAAAAGTTCTAGAGAAACTAATTATCTACAACTTTCCCGCTGAAAGTTTGTTTCTAACCTAAAAATAAAAAACTTCCTCGCTGAGTAACTTTTTCATGTCCCTCTTTAATAACACGTAAGAGTTTTTAATTATTAAAAATATTAAAAAACGGTAAAATAAAACAATATTTATACTTTTGGATTCCGTAGTTCACGTACACAAAGGATATATAAATTTCATTACAATTCAAACATGGCAGTGAAGTCCAGGAGCGTGTAAACGACGGCGCGTTCAACGCCAGAAACAGCTCTGAGCACACAGTGGCCCACCATTTCTGTTCCGCACAGACCTACGCGGACCGTTTTTAGCTCACTTAGCGATCTCTCCAGTAGTTTTACCTCGATGGTTGTGATTGACGACGTAAGTAAAATAACAATTAGTTTGTCATTATCAATCCGTGCTACAAACCGCACATAATACACAACTTGTGAGGTTATGTTGCGTTTGGAACTGCGGCTGTCATTAAGGCGGTCCCACACTACTCGCGAACACGCCCGAACATTCGGCCGAACTCCGAACGTTCGGAGTATTCGCGAGAAGTGTGGGAGCTGCGCGAACTTTGAATACGGGACCGAATGTTCAGTGAACGTTCAGTGAACATTCGGGCGAATGTTCAGCCGAACATTCCGACGAATGTTCGGGAGGCTCCCACACTGTTCGCGAACATGCATTATTGCATCACTGCATCATTGATAGTCAACGATCTTGTTCTACTGAGACAATACTATAAAACTGCGTATTTATTTGTATGCGTACCGTATTTATTTTTTGTGCTTTCAAGTAAGTATTGAATACCACTTAAGTGGTCATTGGTAATGAATAATCAATAATTAAATGTCAATCTCTAGTTGTACTGACATAAGCCTACTATGCGTATGTCAGTTATAATTATAGCTATAAATAAGTTATTTTACTGTTATTTGTGTAAATTGAAGTTTTGTTTTAAGGCACAGGGGGTTTTCAATTATTAGTATACTGTCGACGGATTCTGCAGGATTCAGGGCTTGAGTCACTTCTTCAACTCAGCTGCACTATTTTATCAGTGCGTTGAGGCAATGTGTTGTTTCAAATCATTCAGTTCATACAATTACTTGCGTTTTCGCGGCAGCAGATTGACGCCAACCTCAATAATGGGCATTTTAATTCATTATTTATAGAAGATACAAATAAATCCTTTAATACGGAACCCTTAATTATTGTCCCTACATATCCTTTATTTAAATAGTAGTTGATTTTCTTCCACACTCCATAATCAGTGCCGGTCAAAGTGGTGAAGAGGGGACAACTACTCAAGGAGAAAAAACATTTGTTTGTGGTCAAATCACCCAAACATATCTGTTTTTGCAAATTAATATAAGTGTGTCATCTAAGTTGAGTAACCGGCAGTGGAACCGATTTAATTTACTTCAATTATTTAACAAGACATGAGAAGCTCCCAAGAATTACATCAATCGCATCGGCGGCGTGGTACAGGTGCACGACCAGTCTGTCATTCCCACGTTGAAATTTTCCCCGAAAAGAATAGTTTTCTGAGTTATCTCTTTACTAATATTATTGTTCAGTATATTCCTTATTGTAAGAACTTGTAGTTAATAAACTTAATATATTAAGGCAATAGGTTGAATGAATCATGTGAGTACTGAAACAGATGTTTACAGTAAGTAGGATTTTAATCAGCTGTGCGAAATACTGGTGTCAGCTAGTATACTTGATATATTTATATTTGATTTTTTACTTCGTAAAAAATAGGCTTCTCATATTTTTGTTGGTTTCTTCTACTCGACTAAATTCTACACCTTTTATAATTTATTACATCAGGAGAAGACATATTTACTCGATGATAATTAATTGCCGACAAATGAAAACATTGTTATTAATATGATTATCATGAATTAATTATAAGCAAGTCAAATACAAAGCGTTTCCTTGCGCACACTGAAGGCAGAGTGGTCAACAATGGACGATCGCCGCGTCAACGCCCAAACTAGCAGTTATTACAGTTGATTTCCAACAATTTTTTATAATCAGCTGATTAACAAAATCAAACAGGCGTGTATCTGCTATTGTAGAAAAAATACGACTGTAGATGCAACAACAATGACATTATCTGTAGAGTCGTCCATTTTTTCACGACAATGCTCGTTAGACACGACGGACAATGTGCCAACAGCTGATTGGAATTTATTTATGTTCGAGGGAATGTTCGCCCGAACATTCCCCCGAATGTTCGGTGGGTGTTCGCGAGAAGTGTGGGAGCTTCATCAGGGCGAACGTTCAGTGAACGTTCGGTAGAATGTTCGGCCGAATGTTCTGGAGAATGTTCGGCCGAATGTTCAGGCGTGTTCGCGAGTAGTGTGGGACCGCCTTTAGAATATGTGTTCTGGCAGTCAAACAAACAATGTGTCTATTCTGTTTTAAAGTCTTTCCACACAATTTTCAACATCAATATTGCAGGCGCTAGTGTCGCGATCGTTATTTATGCGATGGTATAATAGCTTCAGATTATCCGGATTTTTCGCTATCTGGATCAATATGCCGCCACATTAGTCTGGACAATCCGAGGTTTACTGTACATGTTAATGACTTTTGTGGTGGATATTTAATTGGAAAAATAACTTTGTTTGCAGATGATGCAGTATTTTTGTTATCCTGGGAATTCCTGAAATGAGATTGAGGTTACAATGAACGACCTGAAAGCACTCCGGTAGTGGTTCACTTGTACCATATCTAAGTCCAGAGAAAACCAAATTTATACATTTTAGTCTATGTAAACAGATTAATTTTAGTATTTATGTATTGTAAAAATGTGTAAATTACTTATCAATGATATAATTTATGGGATATGTGCTGAAGTCGTACAAGCAGTTTTTGCCAGTTTCCTTAAAATACCTAGGACGAAGGATCAGGACATGAATTTCAGAAATAAAATCTTATGAATAAACAGAAAGCTAAATAACCTGTTAAGTAATTTAAAAAAAATAAATGCATAATGCTAACTAACTAAAAATGTTATACTTTTCACTAGTTCACATTAGAATTAATTATAGAATTGCATTTTGAGTGGTAATTATCATACTACTATACAACTAGCCTAATTTATATTATGCAAAAGCACTTTGTAGGAATAATATTGAACAAGAAAATTACTGAACCATCTACTCCGTTATTTGAAATTTTAAAAATCCCTTTTAACCAAATAATTTTTAATATTAAGTTCTCAGAATGTGTTTTAAAACATATATTATATACAGGGTTGGTGAAAAGTCCCGGGACGGCTTAATATTTTTTTAACCGTTACAGATGGAGCTATACAAGTTGGTACATTGTTACTGGGCATAAAACACTACCTATTTTACTACAATTTCAATGAGCCGCTACCACCTCAGGGGGACGGCCCACAAGGAGTCGGAAGAAAATCTTAAATAGAAGCATAGGTTGATATGTACATCAAATTAAAGGTCTTTATTATTAGAATACAATGCCGCAAATCCGACTTTAAACGGACAACCGAGCCCAAAATGACAGCTATTAAAAGATGGCTTGAATTTGAAATGTTGATAAGTAGCTGTGTGTAATCTAATGTAACACATTTAAATTTTGCATTAAAATGTAAAATTACATTAATGTAATACATTTCAATTTAATTTGCAAAAATTTACTCTCCTAGCTAATAAATTACTAAACCGATTCAAAACTTCAGCACATCAAAATTTCAAATTCAAGCCATCTTTGAATAGCTGCCATTTTGGGCTCGGTTGTCCGTTTAAAGTCGGATTTGTGGCATTGTATTCTACTAATAAAGACCTTTAATTTGATGTACATATCAACCTATGCTTCTATTTAAGATTTTCTTCCGACTCCTTGTGAGCCGTCCCCCTGAGGTGGTAGCGGCTCATTGAAATTGTAGTAAAATAGTGTTTTATGCCCAGTAACAGTGTACCAACTTGTATAGCTCCATCTGTAACGGTTAAAAAAATATTAAGCCGCCCCGGGACTTTTCACCAACCCTGTATATATATATATATATATAATATATCTTATGGCTTATGCAGCTGCCTTTTATTTTGGGATTTAAAACTTCGGTATGATCTACCTGCATTAATTACATTAAGAAAAAGTTTTAAAAAATAAATAAAGGATCTCCCATCAAAGAACTAAATCCAGGGCGCGAAGCCATTGGAGTCCAGCCTGACTGGTTCCATGCAGGCCGGCCAACCCTTCAGGGAAAGTGCTCAGGGTACAGTCATTAACTATTGTGTTCCATCTTCAATGGTTCCATAGTTTTGATACTCCACTCCACAGTCACACTTATATGAGCCCCATATTTTTCTAAATTAGGTGTTACGACTGTCTAAGACCTGTACATATTTGAAACAATATTACATGTGAAAAAATTAAACCTTCAAACCAATGATACAAATTTTCACAATTATAATTTAAGAAATAACAGGCAGGTAGAAAAACATAAATTAAAGTTTTTTGAGAGGAAAACTAGTTTTATAGGCACTAAGTTTTTATTTAGTTTGCCTAAAAATATAACAAATTAAAATAACTTTAATGTTTTAAAAAAAAACTCTGAAGGAATATCTGCTCACTGTGTCCCTTTATTCTCTTGAGGAATTTTGGATTCTAAGAAATGCAACATAAATTATGTTTATAAACTTTGACTAAAAGTTATTAACATTAATTTTTACATCCATATGAAAGTCAAATTATTTAGTGATAAGGCCCTTATGTATATATATTCTTGACACTATTCAATGTATTGTAAATACTGTTCGATGAATAAAGATGATTTGAATTTGAACCAACAACAACATCAAATGCTCTCTTCACGAGTTATATGACAGTCAGCTGACAAAAATTTAACTCGTGAAGAGAGGATTTGATTGGTTACCTGAGGAAAATGGCAGTTAAGAATGTAGGCTTCAATTCTATAGCCCAGACTAGACCTCTAGATATATTTAACCTCTTTGACTGACCGTGCATTACTAACCACAAGTTGTGATCAAAGACTTAAAACTACTGGACCGCTCGCGCCCGTGGTGAAGCGAACCAAATTTCGGTCCGGCCGCGTTCAAGGTCGCGTCGCAAATGGTGGGCTACCGCGGCAGCGCTTAGCATGGGGGATATAGGGAAAAACACGACGCGCGCTCACTTGAATTGAATTTGCAGCCAGGGAACATTTTTTATGGTTGAATGGCCTTCTGATCCGTATTCCTGAATAGTTTCTCGAATTTTTAATACCGAAAGTAAATATATTCGACCAGGGTTAGTTGCGTAAAAATAACAGAAAGTTGGGAGTTTTGTAAAATAATCTCCTTGATGGCTGATTCTTTCATATTTCCAGTCATATAAATTTATGTACGATCCACTAGGCTTTAGGTGTTGTTCAATAATGATGTTTTGAAGTTTTTGGTATTGGAATGAATTTGTTATGAGCAGTAATATCGTTCTTTGGACTAGTGAAACTTTGAATTTTAGCATATAAACTTCGACGTTCGCCAAACGTTGTAGATTGTATGAAAGTTAATTGGCCTATATCATAAAATTTTGTTGATGAATGAATACCAAGACAAATACTTTTTAATAGCAAATTAATTCTTAGTAAACATTAATTACCAACATGGTTCGTTCACCCGTCCACGTATAGTATTAAGAACGATTACATAATGTTGCATTAATACAACATTTCGTTATTGGATAACAAAAAGTTATCTTCAGTGTATGATAACAATTGATTATGATTTATTTAAGAGACAATACAAGTACAGTATAATAATAATGGGGTATAGTATAAATTTATCCGTAGCATTAGTCAGTTTTAAGAGTATTTTGGAAGGCATAGGATTAAATGAAATGATTTTTCTCAAAATTAATTTTTATTTGCTGATTAACTGTTACATTACACATTACAGTTGAATTGTAGAATGTTGTTAGATTACTTAGCAAAATACGACTTAAACAAAAGTCGTATAACTATGTATTTTATCAAAAAACTAGGCCATGTTGTAACACAGCATCACTGAGTTGAATTTAACAGCGCGGCACGGCGCCGGCGCGGCGCGTGGCACGTCTTGGATAGAGCGCGGCGAAAAGTTTCAGCATCTTTCCCAACGAATTGTAGGCAAACCAACAACTTTACCGAAAAATGTTTGAAATAAAAGTTCTAGAGAAACTAATTATCTACAACTTTCCCGCTGAAAGTTTGTTTCTAACCTAAAAATAAAAAACTTCCTCGCTGAGTAACTTTTTCATGTCCCTCTTTAATAACACGTAAGAGTTTTTAATTATTAAAAATATTAAAAAACGGTAAAATAAAACAATATTTATACTTTTGGATTCCGTAGTTCACGTACACAAAGGATATATAAATTTCATTACAATTCAAACATGGCAGTGAAGTCCAGGAGCGTGTAAACGACGGCGCGTTCAACGCCAGAAACAGCTCTGAGCACACAGTGGCCCACCATTTCTGTTCCGCACAGACCTACGCGGACCGTTTTTAGCTCACTTAGCGATCTCTCCAGTAGTTTTACCTCGATGGTTGTGATTGACGACGTAAGTAAAATAACAATTAGTTTGTCATTATCAATCCGTGCTACAAACCGCACATAATACACAACTTGTGAGGTTATGTTGCGTTTGGAACTGCGGCTGTCATTAAGGCGGTCCCACACTACTCGCGAACACGCCCGAACATTCGGCCGAACTCCGAACGTTCGGAGTATTCGCGAGAAGTGTGGGAGCTGCGCGAACTTTGAATACGGGACCGAATGTTCAGTGAACGTTCAGTGAACATTCGGGCGAATGTTCAGCCGAACATTCCGACGAATGTTCGGGAGGCTCCCACACTGTTCGCGAACATGCATTATTGCATCACTGCATCATTGATAGTCAACGATCTTGTTCTACTGAGACAATACTATAAAACTGCGTATTTATTTGTATGCGTACCGTATTTATTTTTTGTGCTTTCAAGTAAGTATTGAATACCACTTAAGTGGTCATTGGTAATGAATAATCAATAATTAAATGTCAATCTCTAGTTGTACTGACATAAGCCTACTATGCGTATGTCAGTTATAATTATAGCTATAAATAAGTTATTTTACTGTTATTTGTGTAAATTGAAGTTTTGTTTTAAGGCACAGGGGGTTTTCAATTATTAGTATACTGTCGACGGATTCTGCAGGATTCAGGGCTTGAGTCACTTCTTCAACTCAGCTGCACTATTTTATCAGTGCGTTGAGGCAATGTGTTGTTTCAAATCATTCAGTTCATACAATTACTTGCGTTTTCGCGGCAGCAGATTGACGCCAACCTCAATAATGGGCATTTTAATTCATTATTTATAGAAGATACAAATAAATCCTTTAATACGGAACCCTTAATTATTGTCCCTACATATCCTTTATTTAAATAGTAGTTGATTTTCTTCCACACTCCATAATCAGTGCCGGTCAAAGTGGTGAAGAGGGGACAACTACTCAAGGAGAAAAAACATTTGTTTGTGGTCAAATCACCCAAACATATCTGTTTTTGCAAATTAATATAAGTGTGTCATCTAAGTTGAGTAACCGGCAGTGGAACCGATTTAATTTACTTCAATTATTTAACAAGACATGAGAAGCTCCCAAGAATTACATCAATCGCATCGGCGGCGTGGTACAGGTGCACGACCAGTCTGTCATTCCCACGTTGAAATTTTCCCCGAAAAGAATAGTTTTCTGAGTTATCTCTTTACTAATATTATTGTTCAGTATATTCCTTATTGTAAGAACTTGTAGTTAATAAACTTAATATATTAAGGCAATAGGTTGAATGAATCATGTGAGTACTGAAACAGATGTTTACAGTAAGTAGGATTTTAATCAGCTGTGCGAAATACTGGTGTCAGCTAGTATACTTGATATATTTATATTTGATTTTTTACTTCGTAAAAAATAGGCTTCTCATATTTTTGTTGGTTTCTTCTACTCGACTAAATTCTACACCTTTTATAATTTATTACATCAGGAGAAGACATATTTACTCGATGATAATTAATTGCCGACAAATGAAAACATTGTTATTAATATGATTATCATGAATTAATTATAAGCAAGTCAAATACAAAGCGTTTCCTTGCGCACACTGAAGGCAGAGTGGTCAACAATGGACGATCGCCGCGTCAACGCCCAAACTAGCAGTTATTACAGTTGATTTCCAACAATTTTTTATAATCAGCTGATTAACAAAATCAAACAGGCGTGTATCTGCTATTGTAGAAAAAATACGACTGTAGATGCAACAACAATGACATTATCTGTAGAGTCGTCCATTTTTTCACGACAATGCTCGTTAGACACGACGGACAATGTGCCAACAGCTGATTGGAATTTATTTATGTTCGAGGGAATGTTCGCCCGAACATTCCCCCGAATGTTCGGTGGGTGTTCGCGAGAAGTGTGGGAGCTTCATCAGGGCGAACGTTCAGTGAACGTTCGGTAGAATGTTCGGCCGAATGTTCTGGAGAATGTTCGGCCGAATGTTCAGGCGTGTTCGCGAGTAGTGTGGGACCGCCTTTAGAATATGTGTTCTGGCAGTCAAACAAACAATGTGTCTATTCTGTTTTAAAGTCTTTCCACACAATTTTCAACATCAATATTGCAGGCGCTAGTGTCGCGATCGTTATTTATGCGATGGTATAATAGCTTCAGATTATCCGGATTTTTCGCTATCTGGATCAATATGCCGCCACATTAGTCTGGACAATCCGAGGTTTACTGTACATGTTAATGACTTTTGTGGTGGATATTTAATTGGAAAAATAACTTTGTTTGCAGATGATGCAGTATTTTTGTTATCCTGGGAATTCCTGAAATGAGATTGAGGTTACAATGAACGACCTGAAAGCACTCCGGTAGTGGTTCACTTGTACCATATCTAAGTCCAGAGAAAACCAAATTTATACATTTTAGTCTATGTAAACAGATTAATTTTAGTATTTATGTATTGTAAAAATGTGTAAATTACTTATCAATGATATAATTTATGGGATATGTGCTGAAGTCGTACAAGCAGTTTTTGCCAGTTTCCTTAAAATACCTAGGACGAAGGATCAGGACATGAATTTCAGAAATAAAATCTTATGAATAAACAGAAAGCTAAATAACCTGTTAAGTAATTTAAAAAAAATAAATGCATAATGCTAACTAACTAAAAATGTTATACTTTTCACTAGTTCACATTAGAATTAATTATAGAATTGCATTTTGAGTGGTAATTATCATACTACTATACAACTAGCCTAATTTATATTATGCAAAAGCACTTTGTAGGAATAATATTGAACAAGAAAATTACTGAACCATCTACTCCGTTATTTGAAATTTTAAAAATCCCTTTTAACCAAATAATTTTTAATATTAAGTTCTCAGAATGTGTTTTAAAACATATATTATATACAGGGTTGGTGAAAAGTCCCGGGACGGCTTAATATTTTTTTAACCGTTACAGATGGAGCTATACAAGTTGGTACATTGTTACTGGGCATAAAACACTACCTATTTTACTACAATTTCAATGAGCCGCTACCACCTCAGGGGGACGGCCCACAAGGAGTCGGAAGAAAATCTTAAATAGAAGCATAGGTTGATATGTACATCAAATTAAAGGTCTTTATTATTAGAATACAATGCCGCAAATCCGACTTTAAACGGACAACCGAGCCCAAAATGACAGCTATTAAAAGATGGCTTGAATTTGAAATGTTGATAAGTAGCTGTGTGTAATCTAATGTAACACATTTAAATTTTGCATTAAAATGTAAAATTACATTAATGTAATACATTTCAATTTAATTTGCAAAAATTTACTCTCCTAGCTAATAAATTACTAAACCGATTCAAAACTTCAGCACATCAAAATTTCAAATTCAAGCCATCTTTGAATAGCTGCCATTTTGGGCTCGGTTGTCCGTTTAAAGTCGGATTTGTGGCATTGTATTCTACTAATAAAGACCTTTAATTTGATGTACATATCAACCTATGCTTCTATTTAAGATTTTCTTCCGACTCCTTGTGAGCCGTCCCCCTGAGGTGGTAGCGGCTCATTGAAATTGTAGTAAAATAGTGTTTTATGCCCAGTAACAGTGTACCAACTTGTATAGCTCCATCTGTAACGGTTAAAAAAATATTAAGCCGCCCCGGGACTTTTCACCAACCCTGTATATATATATATATATATAATATATCTTATGGCTTATGCAGCTGCCTTTTATTTTGGGATTTAAAACTTCGGTATGATCTACCTGCATTAATTACATTAAGAAAAAGTTTTAAAAAATAAATAAAGGATCTCCCATCAAAGAACTAAATCCAGGGCGCGAAGCCATTGGAGTCCAGCCTGACTGGTTCCATGCAGGCCGGCCAACCCTTCAGGGAAAGTGCTCAGGGTACAGTCATTAACTATTGTGTTCCATCTTCAATGGTTCCATAGTTTTGATACTCCACTCCACAGTCACACTCACAAGTCTGATCGTGTGCCCCATTTAAATTTCCAATAATTGCACCTTCCCATCTCAGTGCGAAAGCGACTGAGTAAAGCCCACTGCTTCCGAGGAAGGTTCATTCCACCTACCACTGAAGTAGGGTCAACATCAGGAAGCTATTCTGACCGTTGAAAGATTCCCAGGAGTGTTTTACAATAGAAACCTTAGATGTATTAATGAAGTCAATACAAATAGAAAAATACTGATGAAAGCTGGCCACATGATAGTACTAAGGTCACTTAATATATTTGTTACCAAATGTTACACTTTTCTCACACCTAGACTGTACAATAATACAACAATAATAATCAAACAAATATTAAAACCTCAAAAAATATGAAAATGGTTTGGTCAAAATTAATAAAATGGCTATTTTCTCAAATTATCTTGTTTATATATAAATCATCAATATATATATATATACAAATATAATCAAAACAACTTTGATCAATATGCAAATTTTGTATTAGAGAGCAAAGACATTTGAAAGAATATATGCAATATTTTGTATAGATACATTTTAGTTGGCAGATATTGTGTTTTATTTTTGTGAACTGTAAAATTAGGTTAATACAGTATAATCAGTTTTGGTTACTTATTTTATATATCAGGAGTAATATTTTGTATATTTTAAATTTTCTTTGCACACTGGCAGATTTTTTGAATGGTAGAAGGAACCTCTGTAGTCAGGCAGTTAAGAATCAGAGGCCCTTAATTTCCTTAAAAACTAAATAGTCAAAAAGTAAGCTATATTATTTTATAAAGTGTAATACAGTAGAAATCCAATTATCCGAACCCCAATTATCCGAATATCCAATTATCCGAATCGATTTTGAGTGAAATAATAGAAATAGAAAAATCAAGAAAATAACAGCGGGAGCGCGTGTAGCGATAATGCGCCGTGAGCGCTAAAATAAAAGCCCGCACTGTTACCTTCCGGACGATATTTTCGCGGGGAACAATGAGTCATACCCCCTTCCTGCCCTGCTCATCATCAGTCACTACTGTTCTTTCACAGAGATTATCGTTCGAAATGAGTACAAAACGTAAACGTGTTGTTCTTTCGCTAAGTGATAAACTCACTTTGCTCGAGATGTTCAAGTGAAATGACCAACATTGAACAGTGAAATACGTACAGTATGTATTGAAAAGAGCAACTGTATATACTGTATTCAATTTAACTCCTGTAATTTAATTTTTATGACGTATATTCTTGATACAGTTCGCTCACTTTCTGTTCACTACATTTATAATAACTTTGTCGATAAAATTCTGATTTTTTATGTATGGTGATGTTTTTTGCTTGGTTCCGAATACCTCCGAATTCCGAATGTTTTTTGAGGTATACCTGATTATCCGAATTTCTGCATATCCGAATTGGCCCGATCCCCAATTAATTCGGATAATTGGAGTTCTACTGTAAATACATGTGTGTTTTAATCAATATTTTGTTATTTTGCACAGTATGATAAAACTTAATTTATAATAATGTTATATTTAATTAATTAATTAATGTACAAGCAAACTTACATCGAAAACATCTACAAACGCATTTAGTAATGAGAAATAGGTTTGTTTACAATAAATGTTTTAATACTATAATTATTTTAAGAAACTAAATTTTACCTTTCTCTTTATAAAAAATTTAAAAAAGATTTGCTCTCAAAGCTCAAAATCTTTAGAAAAAGCTTGGCTCATCTCAACTCATCACTATTTGCAAATCTATTGTTAAATTATTTACTGATGAGCGCATTTAAAGTTAAATCAGAAGCGATACTGTACTACAGAAGAACTCGAGTAAGGAGAAAGTTATCAGTGCTGCCCAACTGTATTAACTGCCAAACTTATCAGTTGTTGGGAATTACCGATAAACGATCTTCTTACAGAACTTGGGCAATATATATGCAACAAACGGTGACAATAAGACTGCTCCCAATAGCTTTCATTGGAGCAGTGAACACAAGAGTGATGCTGGAGCTAGTACAGTGGACCACGGATAATTCGATCTTCTATAATTTGAAATCTTATTTAATTCAATTTTTTCGCTTGGTCCCTAGCATTCCTTATAAAAATAATGTTTAACAATCTAGGTTAGTTTAAATTTTATTTTGGATAATTTCAACTTTTTTATTCAGGCTAGATAAAAAAGTGACCATAAAGCAGTAATAAAAACTAGGACTGCCCATGAACAGGTGTGTAGCACAGTTGACATGAGGCCAAAGTCTCAGATCTTTACCTCGCATAAGAGGTGAAGATGAACTCGACTACAGGAGATGCCCTCTTAACCGCCCTCCATGGGACCAAAGCCCTAGGTCGGATAACTAAAAGGGCGGTTAAAACGAATAACACCTGGGTATTGTCATATTAAACACTAAAAATGAACTTAAACAACTAGTTTAAAAAAGCCACTAATACTTGCTAACTATGGGAACATAGATCGGCTTGTGACCTGAACGTTTTTTACGGACAGTACAGTCAACTCCCGATTATCAGGGAGCAGGTTAATTGGGTTGCGGTTTAGCCAGGGTCACGAAAGGTTTATTTTTATTTATCCCCTTCTAAACATAAATAAAGCAATAATAACAATTGATTCTGCTAAATTATCTCCAGAATCATATTTAATTTACTTTGTTTATCAGAATAAATACCATACAAAAAATGTAGTAAACACAACATAATCTGACAGTCGGTCACCTCGCTAATGAGCCGTGGGCGCATGATGGGGAGCGACGACCTTGACACTGCTCTAGCCACTGCACCTGGCTGAGCAGAGCGACGGACTGACGGTGACGTCTAAAAATAGAAACATCTCAAAACAATCACCATTCCCGCAGCTGTTCACCCTCAGCGACGGACGGATGGACAGACTGACGGTCGGACGCGGAAGTCTAAAACTAAAAACATCTCAAAACAATCACCCTTCCCATTGTTCACCCTCATGGGGTTTTTCACCCAGTGCAGAATTAATTAGCATACTGTTAGGTGTGTAGAGATTTTTAACATATTAAATATCATTCGGCGTTTCGGATAGTATTTACTGCTATCAACCATTGCTAGTATTAACTATTATTATCTTGACTGTTAGTAGATGTTATCACAATTTAAAGATTTTCAAAAGTATTTAATTTACATAAATATATCTTAAATGACATTAAAACGCAATATTGTAGTGTAAAAATATTGATAATTAACCTTTATTATATTCGTAATATTCAATTTATTGAATCCCTTTGTTTTAACCGTGGTTTGGGTTATCCGTGACCCTCCAACCAGTCATTACCCCGGATAATCGGGAGTTGACTGTATTGGGACAATAGCTGTGGCGGCGGCCGTGAGTCATTTCCTGGAAAGAGGGCGGTTAAGTAAAATCTACTGTACTTTGTTCCAACGCTCTAGGAATGAAAACAGTTCCAACATGAACAAAGAATTCAGTTCCGTTAGAACATTTTTCAAACCATCTAGCTACAGCAAGCTGTAGTTAGCGCTACTGTAGTGATTCGTTCCAAAAATGGCTGCAGCGGATCGTAATAAAAACAGTTGCAGCGTCTTAAGTCTAGAGTCCCACCAGTTAAACTAGCTGCAGATGGAACTGGTTTTGGAATCAGTTCAGCAGGCTCTGTGAAACTAAATTAAGTGCTACGGATGCTAGCGTTCAAGGTCATTGTACCCACCCCTCCTCTTGCACTACTGGTCCATACCTATTGTTTGCAGTTGTGTGTGACTTGTACCTGTTCAATAGTGTAAAATTTCAGTTTACATACAACTTTTGTAATTCTATTTTTTTTATAATTTTAATTATTATACTGGTCCCTTGGAGTTTGAATTATCGAAGTTCCACTGAATATATATATATATATATATCTTGCACAAGTTCTCGTTCAGTGGCCCAACATTAAGTATTATAATCTCTTGGTTTGCTAGAGGTGTTCCAAGGTCAAAAGAAGTTCACAACCTCTTCTAACTTGAACACTATAAATGTACTAGCTGAAAAGAAATAAAAATCATAATGGGAGAAATTAAAACCAATTCATTCTTGTAAGCAACTGAAATATATTTGTCTCATAACATGACAATAAACATATATAAATATTTTGGTACATAAAATTGTGAATACAAAATGAAATACAAGTATTCATATATAGTTTTTGCAAAAACTTAACCATTACTAAACTTACAACCAGTATCCTCAAACCATGGTTAAAAATATATTTTGACAAAAAAAACACTGGTAAAAAAAGACTAGAAAAAACACAGTTAAATCCCCCTTTACCCCAACCACTGCAGTGTAATGCCCAACAAAAACATTTCTAAGTAGGAATGTTTTAACACGTTGATTGCTACGCGCGGGAATTCTGTGTATGCGTGTGTGTAGTGTTATGTAATGTCAGCTTCTTGACAAATTCTGTTATTTTCCTTTAGCAGTCAATGTGTTAAATGATGAAATTTAACATACACTGTGTAAATGCAAAATTGTACAGTGGAGTCTTAAATTGGCAGTTTGAGAGTAGTTTTAAACAAAATATCAAATAAAAAATAGCAAACAAAGTATACGTTACCATGAATAAATATTTGAACGAATGCTAGTAAAACTAACAGTTAAAACTGGCATCAAGACGGGAATGTACCTAGATTAAAATAAATAGTAGCAAACAAACGCTCATGAAACCACAGTTAAAACTGGCATCAAGACAGGAATGTACCTAGATAAAATAATTTTAAGATATCCTATCAGTCATGATGTATCACATTTAACAAAATTCTAAAAAAATACTAATAATATCATTAAAAAACCTGCTTAAAATATAGGGACAGACTTGTTCATAGTAAGACTTTGCGAAATAACTTAAACTTACAGTAAAATTTCAAAGGACAGAACAAGAAGAAGATAATAATGGGCGTGTTTTTAAAGTAAGTACAGTTTTTGACTTCCGCCATTGTAGCGCTGCAGTTGGCATTCCTGCATGCTGAGCTGAATACCTGCATCTATTGGCAAGCCTGGGACACAACCACGGGAAAAATTGACCGGATTTCCATTTGTTTGTGGGAATTTAAAATGGCGCCGCCAATTGAGGTCCCCGCCGACTGTGAAGCGATTCAATTTCTAAGTGTTAACAGTGTGAAAGCGACTGGAATTCATCAGGAGATTATTTAAGTGTATAGCAAAGTGTTCGACACCTCTAGCGTCAAGAAGTGATTCGGCAACTGTGACAAATTGGCTAAAAAAATCATACGGTACGAGGAGGAAAGTGATGATTTTTTGAGCCAATTTGTCACAGTTGTCAAATCACTTCTTGACGCTAGAGATGTCGAACTCTTTGCTATACACGTCACTAATTTCCTGATGAATTTCAGCTGCTTTCACACCGTTGACACTTAGAAATTGAATCGCAGCGCGACTCCACAGTCAGCGGAGACCTCAATTGGCGGTGACATTTTAAATGCTCACAAACAAATGGATATCGGGTCAGTTTTTGCCGTAGTTGCATCCCAGGCTTGCCAATAGATGCAGGTACACAGCGCAGCATGGAGGAATGTAGGGATATGCGAGTATTTGAACTTCGAGCTTTTTTGAGCCGAATACTGCAGTATTCGGCTTGGCTCGAGATTTGCAAAAAAGTTTGACGTTCGAGCCGAATTTTTTAAACGCCGACCATGTTAAAATTCTCGTAGTTTTAGTTGGTAGAGCTCCATAACAAATATAATTCAGCAATGCTAATACTTTCGGTCCTTCGTTTAAAAAAAATAACCAAATATTAAAGTACTGTAATATTTGTAACTGCCGACCTGATCAACAAATGAAATGGATCTACTTTCTCTACACTCAATCACATCAAATGGACATATTGGTGATATTATCACACTATTCTGTTTGCAGTGCAGTGTTGCCGTTACCCAGTTCAGTTGTACAGTATTTCAAGGTTTATAATAACTAATACACAAATCGTACTGCTCCACAAAAAGCACCCCTGCAAAAAACTAAAATCCATGAAAACACTTTTTCTAACTGTTGCAGCGGTACAGTAATTTCTGCAACTTACAAATTTGAACATTACACCATAATTATATTCCATGGAGTCTGAAATAATTACATCTGGCAACACTGTTGGCGTACCCACTTTGCGAACTGCCTGAAGACGTTGAATGAAGATTGTTACAATGAAGATGGTAATAATGATTTAGCGTGACCAATAGCTAGGGACAAGGTTGTAGGTGATGAACACCAAATAATCATGACAGCATTTTAGTATGCAGCCGAAATAGTACTCTCCAAAAATTGGATTGTTAAAAAATCTTCAGTTTACGGTAGAATCTAACGTACTTTGAGATACAGCAAATAGAAATACAACTGTAATCATAATGTAGTTGTTAAAGTTAACAATTCGTGTCACATCACTGTTGTAATAATTTACACTTCAAAATCACTAATTGTGAGGTTCACAAAATCAAAGGATTTTATAACAATTCTGAATAATTATGTCACGCATGTTTATAATACTGGTGGTCATATTATTTAAAAGGTTGATTATATTCTTATTCTATGTATGCCTAACCAAGACGCGATCAAAATGGAGCAGTGTTTAGTTACGCTACAGCTGTGCGATTAAAATCATATTGTTAACTCCGCGGGATTGTTTGAAATTATGAATAAACGTCAGAAGAAAACATTTTGTAATTGTATGCTATCAAATTGTTAAAGCAGTGATGGAAGCAAAATGCATTGACGACCCTCTTCCACCTTGATATGATAGCAGATAGGTTAGGTTATAAGGATAAGGTTAGGTCTATTAGGTTAGATACGACATAAGCGAGGCCTATGATTATTGGATAACTTATTTCTGTGAGTACAATAAGAGTTTAAGACTGGTATATATTTATAAAAAGATAACCTAAAATTTACTATTTACAAACAGACGAGATAGGCTTACTGGGTTTGGGCAGTTCCCTAGGCTAGGGCCTAAGTGTTTGGTTACATTTATTTATTTTTATTTATTCATTTATTTATCCCAACGGTTACACCATTTTTACAATTAAATACATTGCTTCCAAGATGGCTTATCACTAAAGGTTACATAAAGTTACTAAAAGTTACAAGGTACATGGAGAGTACATATTGACACACAGTCTGTTTATTATTGTTGTTAATAAATACAGTATTAACTGCAGTAGTTAACCATGTGGGCTTATCAGTCTAGTTAAAATTTTGTAGTTCTCTTCCTTTATATTATTATTAATTTCCTATGTAGCCTACCTACTTTATATTGAAAGAAAAAATTGTTGGTTACAGTAAATAAGTGGTCTCAATAAATTTTCCTTTTAAGTACTTATTTTCCCACTGTAGGCCTTTAGTTATTGAACATAGGCCTAATGAATATAGAAGAAGCGAATAAAAGATGACAAATACTAAAAGTTATACATTATTTTACATTACCATAATGGATAAAATGTTTGTTCTTTTAAACATAATTTAAATAAAGAACACATATAGGCCTAATCAAAAATGCTCAAAGCGCAAGAACTTTGACAAATTCAGCTTAGCTCGGCTCGAGCCAGAAATCACTATTCGCACACCCCTAGAGGAATGCCAACCGCAGCGCTTCAATGGCAGAATTCAAAAATGGTACTTACTTTAAAAACACGCCTCGTACTTTCATATTCAAACCTTTCTGAACATGATGACAGATAGTAAATGTGCGCTCAGTGTGTGTTTTGCTGTATACTAAAAATCGAAAAACCAGTAACATTTTAAATGAAAGTGAAAAATTCTCAGATTAAAATCCGAATCAAAGTAACCACAGGAAAGTAATTAAAAGGTACGGTATCCATCAGGAGGCAATAAGGGAAATCTCATAATTTTTTTGCTACATCATAAACTATAATCTAGTAAAATCTTTTTATTCAAGTAATGCAATGCAAACCAATCACATGTAAAAAACTAACAGTTCTGTAATAACATGGACAGGAAGGTTTGAACAGGTAACTTATTAAAATATCAACATTCTATGTATTTGATACATTCTAAACGACACACTTCTATGCATTCTCTGTCCTTACACTTAAACAATAACCTGTAATACCACTTAATACTAGAGAGGATATAAAAGCAAAGAATAAATGTCACACAAAAACAGTAAAAATTGTCTTAAGGCAATGTAAAAGGCTTCTTACTTATTGGCTCTGTTCATGAGGGGTGAGCAAAATGGCACTTATTTCTTACTAACTACATTAAGAATGTTATTTCTAAAAGAAATCAAACCCTTTTCAAAATACATTGTTTAGGATAATATTGTTTAGCCTTTGTTCTTTAAAAAATTTAAAATATTCATAAGGAATACAACAAAATTAGTAAAAAAGTTATCAACTTTAAAGAAACTTTTTTTATGAATGCCACTACATCAAACCTTATCTTTAGGTTTAGTGAGGTACATGGCAAAATGGCATTCCTTTGAGCAATATGGCTGCATATTAATCATTATGAATTTCTGGCTTACTAATGACTTCTGGCAGTCGTTCTTTGTGCACTTGAAGCACTCTGGAGTAGCATGCCAGATCAAATCTTTGTAAAATACTCCTTGTTGTTTTGCGTTTATAGCTTCGCCGCATACGTAGCATTTCTAGACAAAAAATAACTGTGTTAAAGATATGAAGTTGCACATCAATTCAGTTCTTGATTTGTGTATGGATAAAACAGAATGAAGATGTCACATTCATTCATTCATTTTGTGCTCAGATATCACAGAAATGTATAGTGTAGTAGTCAATATTTACACGAATACAATATAACAAATACAAAGTTTACAATTCATAAAAAAATAAATACCCCCGTCGCAGAAAACCTGCATACTCAGTGAATTTCCAATGCATAATATATGTCTTAATACCAAATAAAGCCGCATACCAAGTTGCATACAAACATATTCATAAATAAGCGATATATACAATTTTAATTATTCTCTATAAGAACAATACTAGGGATGAGTACATAGGTTTGCTGAAACAAGGATCACAAACAAGTGGTGTTTATGCAAATATAAATATAATACAACTAAGTGAAGCCACATACCAAGTTTGATCAATATTCATTCATAAATAAGTGATTTATACAATTTTAATTATTCTCCATAAGAATAACATGAGGGATGAGTACGCAGGTTTGCTGCAAAAAGACACACAAAATATGGGTTTTGATGTGAACATCAATATAACTCAACTAGGTGAAGCCGCATACCAAGTTTTACTAACTTATGTTCATAATTAACACGTTGAATGCGGGCGTCCACGATCGTGGACGCTGGGAAAGGGCGCCAGGTGCGCGCGTCCACGAACGTGGACGCCATTCCATTGTTGCTTAGATGCGTCAGTGTGCCTCTAGCACTTGTGCGGTATAGACGGCTGTTATCGCGCGTGTGGGGAGGTAGTTTTATTTCATTTTTGCGGTGTTCGTAAATGCGGTAATTTCCCTAAAATCCCGTCTGGCACCACATTTTGTCCCAGTTCGGAGGATTTTCTCCCTCCGAGTGAAAATACAAAGGGACTGGCTACGGATCCAGGCAGTGCTGCTATCTGTGGGTGTTTCAGTGAACTACGTCCACTCTCGGGGTAACGCAGCACCATCACCACCGCTTTTTAGCGATTTGTCAGACCGAAATATTTGACTGCCAAATGCGTTCGCTGATTCGCTGGCGGGGCGGGGCTGCGCCGCACTTTGCGAACGCCCGCCAATGGGTTGCCCGCAGTCAACGTGTTAAGGGAGACATTACATTTTACTTTTTCTCCACAAGAATAACATGGGGGCTGACTACGCAGGTTTGCTGCTACGGGAATAATCCTTAAAAATTGTTTTTTTTTCATGCAAATAACAATAGACCACCAGATGAAGCTGTAAACCTAGTTTCGTTAGTATACGTTCATAAATAAGCGAGATATAAATTTTGTCTTATTCTCCATAAGAATAACATTGGACAAAGTACTGTGTTTAGCACTTTCAAAATCTCTGTAACCAATTGACGTAGAGAAATTACCAAAACATCAAATTGTGTGATTTTTAAAGCTGAATCCAATGGTGAAAACTAAAATTTTATTTCAATAAATATTACATGTAAAACTTAAAAAAAAAAAAACGATTTTTGAGGTACAAACCCCCCCCAAAATACCACTTCGAATGGGGCGATCTGTCTGGTTTTCGAACTTATAGTCATAAATGCTGCTTTACACGTTTGTACCAGATTTCATCAAAATCGGATCTTTTTACGACGCGCGCGCGCGCACACACAGTTTCGAACGAATGGTGTTCTTGGGGTCTGGGGACCTCAAAATGAAAAGTTATCATGGTCCCGGGCCAAGGTCTTACCATGCCGACTACGGTAATAGCTTCTTCCCTATAGGGGAAATTCACAACCAAACAAAAATTCCCCATCTACTAGAAACAACTTTAGCAATTTCTTGAATATTTCAAGGCTTTCATTCTTGTAAAACGATCAGACAACTTATTATAAATGTTTACACCGGTTACAAAGGAAGACAAAGCAAGCCAGTGCTGGGGACGTATCAAATTTCTACCAAGTCTTGTAGACTATGTTCACCCAAAGTGAAAACATGTTAGAAATGTGTATGAACTGGATGTTCATAATTTTTAGAAACTCCAGGATCAATGTCAAAAGTACCCGGGTATTTATGAATTTTAGGTATTTACCCCCAGTTTTAAGTGCCCAGATATTTTAGATCACTATCTGTCAATAATTGTTTTGGGAATCAGATCAGCTACTTTTATCTGATTTTTAAGTGAAATAAAGTATGAATTTTTGCAACCTGAAAAAAAATTTGGAAGTGCAATGTTCACTTGTACACAGAGAACTTGTCCTTTAGCTATATAGGCAATAAGTGTGTTCTAAATCAGGTTATAATTCACTTTCTTTGCTTGAATATTGTACAAAATAATTAAACCAATTTCTACATCATCTTTACTCTGTTGAATATGAACCTGTGTAATTTTATATAATTGTAGCTGTGTACACAATTAGATCTAACTTCACCATATGCCAAATGCAAGTGTTGACGCGTGGGCTGAATGCAGTACAGACCAATGTTAATTATAGATAACATAAAATACCTAACTTAATTATTGTTTTTCGCAACTTTTCATTTTACATTTGTAAGGGGAAAATCCAATTTTTTTTAATTTTGGCCTGTGGGTCAGTTTGTTCACTATGCTTTTGGTTTCTGGTCAAAGTTAGGCGTAACGTTCAAACCATGGTTGACAGACAGTTAGCGAACAAGTGATTTTAACTCAAAAAATCCATTAAGGAGGATTAAGTCAGTGAGATCCTCTAGAGCAAGTCTTGATAATGTTATAGGTAAGCATAGTTTATATTTCATTTACAACTAATTTGCAAGGTTACACAATTGGATGTAAAACTGTTACAAACAGTCTTTGGGTGGACAATTAACAAAACTACCATCTAGTTAGGATCAAGTTAGATTATGATAACAGGGGTGTGTGAGTACTCAACAAATTTGAGTATTTCATGTTTATTAGTACTTAAACCCTACCCAAAGTTTTAAAAATAAAGTAATAACCAAGTAATTCCCTAGACCTGCAAAGGTTAGGCTATTTAACAAATTTTGAACTGCCGAATCGCGTACTGTAGTACTAGCCGTAAAAGACGACTATGACCACGCAAAATCCACTGAAAATGACAAAGTAAACCTGAATCCGTTATAAATTAATGACAGCCGTGATATTGACTATACATGACAATGGACTATATAACATCGGATGTAAATGAAGATTTAGTTAAATTGGCCATAAATTACAACCAGACTATATAACATCGACAGGAAATAACAATCAGACTGTGTAATATCGGCCACGATTGACGCTTTAACTGTGCAACATCGGCCGTAAATAGGGCTTTAGCCCTGTAATATAGGCCTTAAATGACGACCTTCCACGAAATGGTAATGGCTGTAAATGACAGTTTGACCACATTTCAAACACTAATAAGGACTGGTGTGTGTAACTATAAATGTGATATCCACCATATTGCAACTAGACTGCGGCAGTTAAATAAGCTGGTTATAATAAAAATGTTGAATAGTATAAATAAAGTGTGGAATAGTGTTGTAAACCTGTGCATAAGAATTATGATGTTAGATATAAGGTAAATCTTGATTTAGGTCTCTCAGATCATAATGCTCTATTCTTAAACCTACCTATTAAACCTCAAAATAATTATTCAAAAAGTATAAACCAATCTTTAGTCAAAAAAAGAATTTTTTTCTAGTGAAAGCATACATTGTTTTGTTAACTTGTTTAAGTTAAAAACAATTTCAAGTTTTACCCCACTTTGAGTTCAAAAGAAAATTTTAACAATTTTCTTAGTAGTTTTTTGTTATTGTTTAACTCGGTTTTCCTCTCAAAACAACATAACATATGTCAAAAAGAAAACCAGTTGTATCTAATTGGGTTACACAAAGGATACAAATTTCCAGCAGTAGGAAGCGTGCACTACATTGGGAATCCAAATTTAACAAGAACAAACAATTTTTAAATTATGTCAAAAAGTATAAAGTTTTTAAAAAATGTAGTTATAAATGCAAAAAAATGGCAAATACTTCTAATATTAAAAAATATGAAAATAAATCAAAGGCAGCTTGGCAAATTGTTAATAAGGAACTCGGCAAAAGAAGTTGCAATACCAATCTTATAACCTCGCTAAAAGATAACAATAACAAAGAAATTACAAACCCAAATGCTCTGGTAAAAATGTTCAACGAGTTCTTTTCTAACATAATTCAAAGAATCAACGTATCACAAGCCACAGTTAACGGTATTCATGACTCAATTAAAAAGACCTCTGATGAAAGGAGAGTTTCTCTATCCAATTTCAAACCTAGTAGTACAGCCGAAGTTAAAAAAATTATTCCCTTACTTAAAAATAAAAATTCAGTTGGATGGGATGAGGTCCCAATAAAGTTGTTAAAGGCTGCTGCTGATGAGATTGCCGAGCCACTATCTATAATTATAAATTAATGTTTTAATGAAGGAAACTTCCCGGATAAACTTCAATACTCTCATATCTTGCCAATTTTCAAAAAAGGCTCAAGGTAAGACATAAATAACTATCAACCAATTTCAATTCTAATTAGGGGTGTGCGAGTACTCGAAACTTCGAGTTTTCGGCCGAGTATTTTAATACTCGAACTCGACTCGAAGTTTTGAAAACTACTCGAAAGTTCGAGCGAGTATTTCCCAACGATTTCCGGACGATCGCTAACGATTGCGATCGGCCAAAACGCGTAGTAAAGGCCGCAAAAGGCAGTCGTATCACGTAAAATCGGCCGAAAATGACAACCGCGAACGACTGCGACCGGCCAAAACGCGTAGTAACGGCTGCAAAAGGCAATCGTATCACGTAAAATCGGCCGAAAATGACGACCGCGAACGATTGCGACCGGCCAATGACGATCGGACCGCGTAATTTCGGCCGTGACTAACAATTTCGTCATTTAATATTGATTATAAGCGATGTCTGGACCAGGTGAAATTGGCCAAATGACAACCAGGCCCTGTTTCATCGGCCGGAAACGAATGTCAAACCGTGTTTTGTTTGTCAATACGTAATCCAGTTTGATTGTACTGGCCAAAACTTTGTATTGCTACTCATGCATTAATTATAAACCATGATTAGATTATCACATCTAGGGTGGTATCCAAATCCCATTACACTATTTTAAACTACCAACTGATGGCAACTACTCGCTCGAAAATACTCAAAACTCAAAAATAATTGGCACTACTCGACTCCTCGATTAAAAAAATCACTACTCGCACACCCCTAATTCTAAGTAACTTTTCCAAAATATTTGAAAAGATAATTAACTTCAGACTGGTAAATTTCTTTGATGAAAAAAATTTATTTTACACCAAGCAGTTTGGTTTTATAAAAAATGTTGGTACTCTAACAGCTCTCACAGAGTTCACCAATCAAATCATGGTTGCTCTGGACAGGTCGTAGACTGCAGCTGGTATGTTTTGCGACTTGTCCAAGGCTTTCGATTGTGTTGATCATCCGGTTCTAATGTCAAAACTTAATGATTATGGGATTGGTGGAAATTGCCTTAATTTAATAAAATCTTACTTTTGTAATAGGTAACAAAGAACCATCATCTCTATAGATCAAAATAAGCATTTTTCGGAATGGACAAATACTTGTGTGGGTGTACCCCAAGGTTCTATTCTGGGTCCCCTTTTCTTTTTAATCTACATAAATGACCTCCCCAAAGCCATTAATAAAGAATTGATCCTGGTTGCTGTTGACACGACAGCAATCATTAAAAGTCAGAACAATACCGATTTATTCACATGCCTCACTGAGGTAATGGAAGATCTAGAAACCTGGTTTAGTTCAAATGGTTTGAAGATTAACATTGACAAAACCCAAGTAATCAAATTTTCAATTAGAACCAACAACGTAGAATGCAATTTCCCTAGCTTAACTGAGTCACATAAATTGTTGGGTTTGCAGTTTGATGAAAACTGAAAATGGAAAGAGCACCTAAACTACATTCAAAATAAATTAAGATCCATTACTTTTGTTTTTTTACATTTGAGGGAAAGTGTGTCATTTGAAACCTGCAAAATAGTGTATCACGCACATGTCGAATACATTATGAGATATCGAATAATTCTTTGGGGACAAGCCTCAGGAATAAAAGCGGTCTTTAGACTGTAAAAAAGAATTATTCCCATCATGACCAACTCTCACCCAAAAAGTTCTTGCAAATAACTTTTCAAAAACTTAAATATTTTACGTTAATAGGCTTATATGCTTACAAATCTTTAATTTACATTAATTCAGTAAAAAACACTTAACCAAATGAATTAAAATTTTGTCATAATTATAGCACACGAAATGGTGCACTTTATAGATTCCCAAACCACCGATCAATTTTTTATGAAAAAAGTCCCCTGTATGCCGGTTTAAAATTGTATAATTGGCTACAAACTCATTACAAATCAGTGGAGCTTAAAAATTCAAAGAAGAGCTTGAACATGATCTGCTTGATAAGGCTTTCTATTCAATTAAAGAACTGTTTGATAACTAGGGGTGTGCGAGTAGTGATTTTTTTAATCGAGTCGAGTAGTGCCAATTATTTTTGAGTTTCGAGCGAGTATTTGCCATCAGTTGGTAGTTTAAAATAGTGTAATGGGATTTGGATACCACCCTAGATTTGATAATCTAAACATGGTTTCTAACTAATACATGAGTAGCAATACAAATTTTTGGCCAGTACAACCAAACTGGATTACGTATTGACAAACAAAACACGGTTTGACATTCGATTCCGGCCGATTAAACAGGGTCCGGTTGTCATTTTGCCAATATCACCTGCGCTTATAATCAATATTAAATGACGAAATCGTTAGTCACGGCCGAAATTACGCGGTCTGATCGTCATTTTTGGCCGATTTTACGTCAATAGTCAATAGTCAATCATCTTTATTCATGAAGAAGTACAGAGTACAACATTTGAACAGCGTCGAAAATGGTACAATTAATAAACAAACAATCGCATCACCATCTTAATTAAGTACAGCTGGAGCTAATCAAGGATTTCAACTTCCACTTTAAGCAATTGTATTTTATATGTGACGTAATGTAGACTAAATCCCTTTAGAGGGAGATGGAAGAATTCCTCTAACGAGTAAATGGCCGCTTCAATTAAATATTCTTTCAGTTGTTTTTTAAATTGAATGTGATTTTTTTCATTTCTTATTTGTTCTGGGATACTTTTTAGAAATTTTTCCCCAGCGTATGAGGGCCTTTTCTCATACAATTTTAATCTATGATGATTCTGCATAGCCGCATTCTTTTTTCTTGTATTATAATGATGCACAGGTTGGTTAGAAACTTCATTTGCCATTTTATTTTTGACCAATAAAATAGAATCGAAAATGTATTGCCCATATACAGTAAGTATTTTTAACTGTTTAAAGTGTTCTTTGGCTGAATCATCATGGTTTTGTTTAAGCATTATTCTTACTGCTCTCTTCTGCTGTTTTAATATGTTATCCAAATTAACTTTTTTGGTTGCTCCAAATAGACAAATACCGAATGGAATGAAAGAATGGATATAAGCAAAATAAATATCCCTTAGTGTTGTAACATTACAATAAAAGGACATTTTTGTAAGGGCATAAATTCCAGAATTAATTTTTGTAAATATTCTGCTGACATGCTCATTCCAATCTAAATGTTGATCTATTGTTAGACCCAGAAAATTTGTACTAGATTTTGTTCAATTAGTTGTGAGTCATACATTATTATTGGTTCAGGGTGAACTTTATTTTGTGCTGTTTTAAATTTAATAAAATTTGTTTTTTTATGATTTAATATTAAATTTTGGTTTAGCAAGTAGCTGCCCAAATTTCCGAGTTCCACAAAAGCGGTCACTTCTGTTTGTTCTAATGTTGGGGATGATATCATTAAGTTGGAATCATCAGCATAGAGGCATAGTTCACTGCTAGGTTTACACGACAGTGCATTACCTATGCCCTTTAAATAGCATAAAAAAAGTAAATGCGATTGCCTATAGCGGCCGTTACTACGCGTTAAGGCCGGTCGCAATCGTCATTTTCGGCCGATTTTACGTGATACGATTGCCTTTTGCGGCCGTTACTACGCGTTTTAGCCGGTCACAATCGTTCGCAGTCGTCATTTTCGGGTGATTTTACATTACGTGATCGCCTTTTACGGCCGTTACTACGCGTTTTGGCAGGTCGCAATCGTTAGCGATCGTCCGGAAATCGGCAGGAAATACTCGCTTGAACTTTCGAGTGGTTTTCAAAACTTCGAGTCGAGTTCGAGTATTAAAATACTCGGCCGAAAACTCGAAGTTTCGAGTACTCGCTCACCCCTATTGATAACCCTTTAAGGTTGATTTATATCCTTTGTATCTAGGCTATATGAGGGTGTTTAGGTTTGTTACGTTCTAATTGTTTGTTTCTGTTTTTTATTTTCTATTAGTTATAGTACGGAAATGAAACCTCGACGATGCACCTGTTCAATATTGTAATAACACATCATGTCATGAATGTTTTGTGCAAATAAAGAATGTCTAATGTCCATTTGTAATCAAACCTGTTAAATTCCATGATTTACAGCTTTACTTACAATGAACGGATTGTTTTTCCATTTAAATATTTTAAATATTGGCCGCTACGGATTGTATGACATTTTAAATTGCTGTAACCGTGTTGGAAATATTTCCAGTTTTTATAGTTTGACTATTACAAAAAATTACGTCATAAAGCTAGTGAAAAAACTATCAGAAAAATAGTTCTGTTGTTTTCAAGCTTAAAGAAGTACTTTCAATTTACAAATTCTAAATAAAAGTCTCATTTATATTAGCTGATAAATGTATTTAAAAAATAAATTGCAAATCTGATACTGGTAATTATAACCTTGTCAAACAAATTTAGCCACTTTATGTGTAAGTGTGTTACCTACTTTATGTAATACCACTATAAAAATAACCACTGCTTAGAAACTCCAATACACCTATTTTGACAAAGGTAACAGGCTTGACAGCACCATGTAAAATAACTGTTTAAATTTCTCATATGATAATCTAGGCAGAAGTACAAAACTCTGCTATTATTGATAGTATTAGCCGTGATAAAATAGTAAAAAATAGTATATAAAATAAAGTTTCTCCGTATACCTTGGCATAAATATTTTCGTAGCATTTCAAGCAGGTTGGGAGGCCCTCATTCAAATCATTCAACACATATTCTTTACCAGCCAGTTCCATGTCACATTCCGCACAACAGAAGTGTTGAAGATGATAATAATGACCTTCTGCTAATGTGTACTCCGGAACGAAAATCAACTGCAAACAATAAAACAAGAGCTGTAATTTTAACACTGTCATTATATAAATCAAGTCTAAAGGTAATTTATCTTCAGTAGCTCTTCTTATTGATGTAGAATTAAAATCAATACATTTACTTTTACTGTGAATGAGGCCTTTCAGTACCAATGTAACCATCTTCAGACTCCCAATTACTGCCCAATAGCTAACAAAATCAAAAAGAAGTTCAAAAGACATAGTAAATAAAATACTACATTTTATATCAACAATAAATTAAAATACTTACTTGACAAACCAAAAGACAACGTTTTGATTGAAAATTAAAGTGGAACATAACAAATAAACTGTAATCGATGTGAAAAAGTTTATATAGGGCAAACAAGAAGATGAATAAATATGAGATTCAACACAACAGACCCCAACTACTTTAGACACAAGAAAATAGATCTGCCATTGCAAAACATGCCATTGATGAAGATCAATATTTTAATAATTGTAAATTACTAAACGAAGTTAGAAACCCAGCTCAACTTGATGATTTTGAAACATTATTTATAAAGAAATTCCAAAATTTAGTTGTGAACAATGACACTGGACGTATTCAAAACTTTCCACTTATCTAAAACCCGATTTTATCATAGCCTATATGTTAAACTCAAAATACTCAACTGCTTCCAATTTAAATTTCACAACTTTTATCACCTGTAATTAATTTACATATTTATAATATAACCTGATGTGTTTTTATTTTGTTGAATTGCAACCTTAAATTTAGTTATTTAGAAACCTAAGGATGGCACATTTTAAAATGTTTTGGGACATTTTAATTGAAAGGCCGTGTTCACAGTAAAATTGAATTTTTTGATTGATATATTTTAAACTTTAAATCCTAAAAGGTACAGCCAGCATCAGCATAATTGGTAGTTAAAATCGTTGGTCGTGGTATTAAATTACCTATACCACGTTTTGGTTATGATAATTTAGAATTACGTTTTTACAATAATTGACTGCAAATTATATGTCCTTCCCTGAAACAGAATACTTTATAAGTAAGAAAAGTTATTAGCTATTCAAAGGTACCCTACCTTGAAAATTTATATATACTAAAAGCCCCTGCCACTACTGAGATCTGCCATATGAAGGGTTAAATATAATGCTTCAAAATGCTAAATTAGTTAACTTAAATAACTTTCTTGGATTAAGAGTATACAAATGAGTGATTACAGTATGGGAAATACCCAGGTACCAATGAATTTTGGGTATTCACCCCAAGTTTTAAATATTTTCACACAACGGTTGTAATAACCACTGTAATTAGTTAATTTGTAATTTAATTATAAAGTTAATAAACGGTATCAGGAAACTGACACATACTTTCTCCCTTTTAGCCCAACTTTAATGAATAAATTACTTTTTATTTACTAAATATAGAATACAAAGCACGGTCGAATGTACAGAAAATATTGTAAACAAGTTGTTTTTAAAAAAATCCACCCAAATCCCTGCTTTGGAGGCACTACAGAATCCATTGCTACACTCGTGGTTTTAAGAGGGGAAATGCCCCCTATTCCCCCCCCCCGAGGGTTATTAAGGGGCAACATATTTCGAATTAACTCTGTTGGTCAATGTTAAATTGACAAGCATATCAAGTTTGAATGAAATTGATCAGTAAATAAGAGAGAAATAGTAATTTTTGTATTCCCCATAAGAATAACATCGGACAACGTACTGCGTTTACCGCTAAATGAAAATTTCAATTTTCTCCGAAACCAGCAATCGTAGAATAGTAATTCAAAATACTAAATTATTTAGTTTTTTGAGCTCTTTTTAATGGTGAATAGTAATATTTTTTCTATTTATGTATTTTTATGAAAAATCCAAAAAACTGAATTTTGGATGTTTTAAGTCCTGTAATTTCTGAACCCGAATTTTTACAGGAATGCGGGTGGTGTCATTTTGTTGGAAAACTAAAGTTCCACAAACGACTAAAGTTTAATCAAAATCGTTAGAGCCGTTTTTGAGAAATTTGGATTTTTCATGTTTTTTGGCGGTTTTTGGGGGATAATTACCCTTAAAAATCGAAAATACAAAAAAATGAAAAAAACGCCTGGAGATATCGTGGATTAGTACCTACATACCAAATTTCATAAAAATCGGCCCATTAGTTAGGGCTCTAGCTCTGTACACATCCACACAGACACACACACACACACACACACACGGACACACACACACACACACACACACACACACACACACGGACACACACACACACAGACAGACATCTCGTAAAAACCACTTTTTTGGGTTCAGGGAGCACCAAAACGAATATTTCCACTAACAACTCGAATTCGAAAATTTTGACGAAAACAATACTTTCTCCATATACTATGTATAGGGGGAGAAAGTAAAAATTACATAAACTATAACATGTAAAGCTAGTTATTCATGGCTTACCTCATCACAAGCAGAGCACCTATGTATTTTCAATTTTTCAGTGTAGTGGCGGGCACAATAAACAAATCCCTTGTGATAGAAGTACATTAAATCAACGAGAAGCTCCTGAAAAAATTAACTTGATTTAGATATTTTTGTACGCAACACACATTTTGGAACAATGCATTTAATTAATACTGTTAATAAGTGTTTTTGATTTCTAAATAATTTTAGTCAGCATATTTGATTTATTTCTTGGTTTTCATTATGAAATACTCCGCAGAGTCAGGCTAGGCCAGTCTTCAATGGGAAGAACTTTGTACAGGCTACAGGAAGGAGAAATTAAACTTGAAACCTCTTGGGAAGGTACCAAGACAGGGTTATGTTTAAACTAGGGGTGTGCGAGTACTCGAAACTTCGAGTTTTCGGCAGAGTATTTTGATACTCGAACTCGACTCGAAGTTTTGAAAACTACTCGAAAGTTCGAGCGAGTATTTCCCGCCGATTTCCGGACGATCGCTAACGATTGCGACCGGCCAAAACGCGTAGTAACAGCCGCAAAAGGCGATCGCTTCACGTAAAATCGGCCGAAAATGACAACCGCGAACAATTAAGACCGGCCAAAACGCGTAGTTACGGCCGCAAAAGGCGATCGCATCATGTAAAATCGGCCGAAAATGACGACCGCAAACAATTGCGACCGGCCAAAATGCGTAGTAACGGCCGCAAAAGCCGACCGCACCACGAAAAATCAGCTGAAAATGACGATCGGATAGCGTAATTTCGGCCATAACTAACGATTTCGTCATTTAATATTGATTATAAGCGATGTGACCAGGTGAAATTGGCCAAATGACAACCTTTTATTGGCCAGAAATAAATGTCAAACTGTGTTTTGTTTGTCAATACGTAATCCAGTTTGATTGTTCTGGCCAAAACTTTGTATTGCTACTCATATATTAGTTAGAAACCATGTTTCTGTTATCAAATCTAGGGTGGTATCCAAATCCCATTACACTATTTTAAACTCGCAAATACTCGCTCGAAAATACTCGAAACTCGAAAATAATTGGCACTACTCGACTCGACTCGATTAAAAGAAATCACTACTCGCACACCCCTAGTTTAAACCTTTTGAAGGTCGCTCTCCACTTTTCTTCTATGTCGCCTATGTATTATCCATCAACAGACAAGGGGTTTTTCTTCCTGGTTACTTGCCTGAAGTTCATATCCCGTAGTTTCATCAATTATTGAATAAACCAACTTCAAAGGTGTTTAGCATTCGTAATTTAATGTTGAATTTTGGTTGAACTTTGTAAAGAAAAAAACTCTCTATTGTTATTGTGAAGGAAGATTTTATATCGCAAACAATTTTTCTTATTGGACAATAATAAATATATTCACCTGCGACAAAAAAATGTCTAATTATATCAAATAAATGCCCCCCCCCCCGCCCGGGGTGGACACCAAATGGACACCTTGTACACAACCGGTGTGCAGTGGAAGACTTTAAGGTGTTATAAAAGGATGGGGCTTGGCCCAGTTGCACACAGGTATCCACAGAGATCCAAGGGGATAGGAGAAGGCAGTTGGCTCGAAGGTGTCACTTTTAATAACGTAATCTATATGCAAGAAGTATTTACCAACCCAAAGAGTAGTATCTCAGCATTTGGAATGGCACGTCAATAATATAAATATTAGTTGCTAGAGACAATCACAATTTTTTATATGAAAAGTTAAACTGCTTAAGGTGTGATATCAGATATTGCTTAAAAGTTGATTAAATACATAATGTGCTGTTATTACTGCAAGTTTGTAAATATAGATTATCTGAGATTTACTACTATACACAGAATGTTATATTCTTTCTAAAAGAAAAACAAATTTAAAAGGTGCTTATGGCAATAATTTACCCGAAACTCAGGGAAATGATAAGACAGTTAACTGACTATATGCTGTTATGACTCAAATAGAATTCATAACATGAAAAAAATTCAATATCAATAATACAGTTGGTTCAAGCACAGGCTGGATCAATGAATTACAATTAGGCTGGCCTATAATCTTTGCAATGACTTAACATACGGCTTTGATTATGTCTCACACACTTTACAACAGAGTACTTGCCAATAATTGTGGGTCAAACAACGGGGAGCACGACACCACAACTAACTAGGAAGTGATATATAAGGTATTCAATTTAAGGATTTATTTGAGGTTGTCAATGCCTGAAAAAATATTCATACCTACAACTGTTCAGTTGTGTAATTTGCAAATTGGGAAGCGATTCGAGGGGGCAATTGCCACGCCTTCTTGCAGCGCCTGTTACAAGGGTAAGACTGGTGCCTGCATCAAGTCTGTATATGTAGTTTTATTTAAAAATTGATCGTTGTGACTCTAACAGGCGTTTTCCTTACAACCTGTAAGACTTTACTCGCTTCAAAGTTAGCTTAGGATTATGTCTACTCCCCGCAGACCCAGTGCAAGTGTAAGTGCATCGGAACTTTTAAATATAAAATAAACTGTGCATTTCAACTGTAAATAAATAGTAAGCTAATAGTTGTGATATTCCAACAGCTGATTGACTAGTGAATAAATAACCGGCTTAGCCGTTACATGCAGTAATCATAATTCAGTTTTCATAAATATTGAATTGCTGTAGACAAATTATTTATTGATTGTAAATATATTAAATTATTAATAACAAAGAGCAAGAACCAAATTGGTCGTTATAAATAGTTAGAAAATGCAAATGGTTGAAAACATCAGACCTACTTTAAATTAATTACAACATTCAATATGCATTTTGTACTGCACAAATTAATCGTTTGCAATAGGCAATAAATATTAGACATGCTTCCAACTCATAATAAATAACAACTTACAACTAAAACATGTGGTTTGTGGCACTGGCTAAGACATGAAAAAGTTAAAGTACAAAATTACAATGCTTACAGTTAATCTATTTCGGGTCTTCCCTGTACCTAATCAAAGTTAAACATATATCTAAAAAGAGAATGGTTTGTTGGTGGGCCGCAGCTATGCCGAATGAGTTTTGCTAATTAGCCGCAAAAGAAAATCAAAGAATCCTGGCTTTCCTGTCGGTCGGCGCATGTGAACTAAAAGCGTTATTTAGATTAAAGCTACTTCACTTTCCTGATAGAATAAGTTTCAAACCAATACGTAGGCAATTGGCGTTTTAAATATCACGCCTAAACAAAATTTGATCTTCCAGCCGATGCCAAGAAAACTAATTTAACATTACCCTCACGAGCAGCAAGACCTTGTCCTATGCCGGACGTTACACCAACTGACTAGCGGCTTCGTCTTCGTCGTCGGCGTGCCTGATAAGGTATTCCTTCACCGGAGTTATTGGTTCATCTGGGACCTATTTTTGTGATAAGGCCCGGCCGTTTAAATTAAAAATCAGCACATATGCTCAAAATATTAAAAAACATAACCTATACCGGTATCAAAACAACAACGCAGACGTGGCGCAGCGGTCAAATACTAGTTAAAACTTCCCCACATTCCAATTAAGATGTCACAGAACCATAAAACCATACCATACATCCCAAGTGAACCTTTTAAAATATAATAACTATTGAGAGTTTCTTATTGTTTTATTGTCGTCATGAGTCATGTCATTGGTCTATCGGTTATCGGTTGCTGGTGATTTCTTCTTCGCTTAGTGTTGAATCACTTTTTCCCAAATTACCCTCGATCCTCGTCAAAATTACCCTCAAAATCTAAACTCCTGTATTTGAGTAAAGAGTGCTAATGAAATAAACTAAATGTGCTTGAAATTTTATAGGTTTGAGGGAGCCGCCTATAGATGTCACTGATGTATAATTAATGTTAAAGTTTAGATAAGAATGAAAACAGAAGTTGCACACGCCAGCCAGTTTTTTGTCTCGGATTTTTCTCAGAATTTATTTTACTGCTTAACAAATCACTGTATATAAATGACTTAACAGCTGATGAAATTTTGTTTACAGCCATAAACAACAATTATAAAACAGCTAATGCTGTCTACCTTTCAGTCTATCACCTGCTTAGGTTTAGGTAGGCGGAGGCAGGTGACAATAATCCCCATTTTATAATTTTGTTATTTATTGTCTGGTTGACGTTAAAACTTGCAAACATTACTGCAACTTAGCGGACTTCTTGTCGTCCTGGCACTCGTGGCTCTTCCACATTTTTAACATGAGACGATCACTCTACATGTAATACTTACTAAAGCTTAATTTCTGTCATGGAGTTCGTGAGTATTCATCAGAGTAACGAAAATCGGAAGGGTCGATAAAGTAGAGAAATGTAGTAGGCCTAATTTTATCATAAGTAAATAACAATGAATGTAATAATAAGTATACAACAGAGTATAATATAAATGTGTATATTTTTAAAGAATTTATTAAAATTACCCCTTTTTACCCTGGAAGTTCAAAGTTATCACCGACAAGGGTAAATTCCCTCGAATTGGCAACGCTGACTACGCACCGTGTAAACGGAATGGGCGAGTTACTGACGTGACAGTTGTATAGTTACAGTCTAGTTGCTGTCTACTGTCGCTTGTTTACACCGACTAATACAAAACAATAGGCAACTGACATACAGTAAAAAAGACTTATAAATGGTCTTAAACGGTCTTACACAAGTGCCAGTCAGCAGTCAGTTGACAGTGAAAAAAACACCAGCAACTTAACTGTGGCCCGAGTCGGCCCGAGTTCCTTTGCACCAAGGAAACCAGAACCAGTCCTAAATCATCCGCACAGCTACTATCTGCAAGTAGGTACGGTATTCACCGTATTAACAACGTACTAAATAATTCTGTTATACATTTCTCTACCTGAAAACAAATGTGATATTTTCTGAAAAGATATTTTTTTATTGTTTTGCAAGTTTTATATATTTTAATGGTTTGATATCAGAATCCAGGGTTTATTCCAGGTCTTTTCACGGTATACAAAATTCACGGCTTATTCAAGGTTTCACGGTTGGGTGGGGACCCTGTGATTTCTGCCTTTGGTTTCAAAAATTAAATTAATTCTCTAACTTGGGTGTTTAATAACTCAGTTTCTTGCATTGACCATATTCTGATAAGAAATTCAAAGAATTTTAGTTTTAAGTGCAATGTTATAGTATTGGGTATTACTGATCACTTTGCTGTAACTATGGAACTCTCAGCATCTACTTCAAATAATCAAGTTGTCAGTAAGTCCCCATCATATTTCAGAGTAATAGATGATATGTTATTGTGGAGGAAGTTGTTAATTGCAGATTGGAGTTGCGTTTACATGGCTGTAGACGTGGATGATTGTGTTCAGAAGTTTTATTGCATTTATAATTCCTGTCTTAATTTTTTATATAAATTAAAATGTATAAATATTAAAGATATAAAACAAAAACCATGGATGACTGACTTACTACTTTCTTTAATAAAAGGAAAAATAATGTTTTAAAATTATTTACCCAAAATAGAGGGAACCAAAATATTAGGGATGAGTTTTATACTTTGTCGAGGCTTGTTACTAAAAGGATTAGAGAGGCAAAAATTAGTTACTACTCCTCTATCATTGAGAAAAAATGGTGATAGTAGAAAATATTGGTGTGTTGTACGTGATATTATGGGAAAAAGAAAACATATGTTAACAAAAGTAAACGTTGATAATGTTGTTATGCCCATAACTGGCAATGAAAATGTTATTTGTAATTATTTTAACAATTATTTAGTAACTGTTGTCAATGATTTGAGATATGATTCCTTTGGCTGTGATATGTTTTTGGAACAAGAGAAAATTAGTGATGTTTATATGGATAAGTTCGCAATAAGTATTAATGATGTGTTTAGAATAGTTTCCCAAATGAAAAACAAACATAGTTCTGGACTGGATGGTATTAGTATACTAACAATAAAAAACAATATAGATATTTTTACACCAATTTTAACTAATATTCATGACAAGTCATTAAAGCAGGGCAGATTTCTAACCAGTTTTAAGGATGCTGTAGAGGTGCCTGTGTTCAAGTCAGACGATGACACGCTGGTCTCATCATACCGGCCCATCTCTCTCATAAATAGTGTAGCCAAAATATTTGAGGTATTTATTAAGGAGGAACTTTTAAAATATTTTATGAGCAGAAATCTTTTTTCAGAAAATCAATTTGGGTTCCTACCAAATCGTGGTACAGACCAAGCAATACAACGTCACAACGGTGAAATTGTTTCCTCAATTGAAAAAAAAATAAATAGATGCACCTTGGCTGTGTATTTGGATTTTAAAAAGGCCTTTGATGTTGTAGATATTAATATATTATTTTAAAAAATTGAAGGGTATGGAATAGGAGGAAGTGCATTTAAGTTATTGGAATCTTTCTGTGTAAATAGAAGAAAAGCAGTTAAATAAACAGTGTGTACAGTGAGTATTAATTTTGAGGTGGCCCAAGGAGGGGTGGTTGGCCCAATATTGTTTATTTTATATATATATATATTAATGACCTGTTAACTAGTCAATTAAGTTCAACAATTTTTGCATATGCAGATGATACTGCATTGCATGTTCAGCTTTGAATCACCAAGCCTTGAAAGCTCGAATTAGCAGGGATTTGGATGTTATATCTCAATGGTTAATATGTAATAGACTTTTAATAAATAGCTCTAAATCCAAATTTATTTTATTTTCTAGTTCTTCCTCTAATGGGGAAGATCTCACAAAAAGATTAAATTTAGTGTGTCACAATCACCAGTGTTTGTACGAATGCTCATGTTTAACCCTAGCAGTGGCCAACCATAAACTGTAGAATGGCCAACCAATTTTGGCGATTTTGCAGACCTTTTTTTGAAAATTCGTATAAAATTGAAATGAGAACTAAACATAGCCAACAACATATTCATTTTGTTCAAAAAGAACAGGGGAATCTGAAAATAGTAAAATAAAAAAGATCTAAGAGGTAGTTTTTCCAGCAAAGTAAACAAAATTAAAATAAATTGAAATTTCTTTTTGAAATTTCAAAAGCAGCCTCGGTAAACCTTTTTCGTCAGATTTTTTATGGAAAATTCATTATATAAATTTTGTAGACAATTCAATTCCCTACATAGAAATGTATAATATGTTGGGGAACAAATTTTATTTGTAAGTATTATGTAAGTATATACGGAAAACCGCAAAATGTGATAATTGTACAGTGTTAGTTAGTACTGTAAAAAGGTAATGTAAATATGTATATGCTAATAATAATATGTATATATTTGTAAAGATAATAAAATAAGAAATGTAAAAGAGTCATAAAGTTGATGGTAAAAAATTGTTATCACTTATGATTAGATGAATTTTGGAAATTTTAGGGTATTCGAAAAAAAATAATTCTATGGTATTTAGTATATTACTTTTTTTAGAAATTTATTCCTCCAAATACTATATATACATTTAGTAGGAAATTCAATTCCCTATATAGAATGTATAATATGTTGGGGAAAGAATTTTATTTGTAAGTATTATGTAAGTATATACGGAAAACCGCAAAATTTGAAAATTGTACAGTGTTAGTACTGTAAAAAGGTAATATAAATATGTATATGCTAATAATAATATGTATATATTTGTAAAGCTAATGAAGTAAGAAATGTAAAAAAGTCATAAAATTGATGGTAAACAATTTTTATCACTTATGATTAGAAGAATTTTGGAAATTTAAGGGTATTCGGAGAAAAAATTTATACAGATTTTAGTATATAACTTTTTTTTAGAAATTTATTCCTCCAAATATTATATATACATTTTGTAGGAAATTCAATTCCCTACACATAAATGTATAACATAATGGGGGAAAAAATTTTGTAACTTTAGAAATTTTTTCACCCCAAAACAACATAAACATGTAGAATGGTAAAAAATTTTTATCACTTATGATTAGAAGAATTTTGGAAATTTTAGGGTATTCGGAGAAAAAATTTATACAGATTTTAGTATATAACTTTTTTTTAGAAATTTATTCCTCCAAATACTATATATACATTTTGTAGGAAATTCAATTCCCTACACATAAAAGTATAACATAATGGGGGAAAACATTTTGTATAGGTGTTATGAAAGAATATACGGAAAACCGCAAAATGTGTAATTTTTACAGTATTTAGTATATAACTTTTTTTAGAAATTTTTTCACCCCAAAACAATATAAACATGTAGAATTTCCCATTACCTACAAAAATATACATAACATTCATAAAAAATTGTATGTTTTTATATGTGTTATGTAATAATAAAAATAATCAATCGCGGACTTATAAAATTACGGTTTATATCGCACTCGTATTTTCGTGACATGGTGCTAAAGAAAAACACAACTTTTTACAAACACCATTTCACACACTTCAGTAATATTTATGCATAATAAAATGCATAAAGATTACTGTTACATACACACACACACACACTTCACTAACACTAACACTACGAAATAATAAAGGATTTATCAATAATTCGCGGATAACACGAGAGCGCAATCTCACCGACAACAACACGAAATGGCTGCAACGTCAACGTCGCAACTACGCATTAGATGTGAGAGTAGTGACGCATTTCCTTCGTCTTCGAGAGAGCAGCCGGAAATAACCATGGGCAAGGCTGCCAATCTCAAAAGCTAAATTTCTTCCTCTTCAAAATGACATATTATATGACTAGTATTTATAACTTGCACTTGATGTAATTCGTATTTTCCATACCAGCTTATTACGCCGGTTGGCCATTTGTTATAAATTCAGAAAACAGCTGTGTTCATAAAATCGTAACTGTTGTCCAATCAATATTTCGTTCTAAAAATCAATACCACAGTAAAACTAAACTCTTTGGCTATGCAGTGGTACCCACCCGCAACATCCTAAGACAAAAATTACCCGAGCAGGGTAATTCCAAAATAGTCGTGTTTTTACATTTTCCGAGCGTCGACTGCAGGAATGGCGTAGCAGCAAAATTTCATTGTAATTATAATCGTCGTGACATTGTTATACAACTTGTAAACGGTTCATTTATGTAATAAAATGAAAGTTCAGAATGTGATCTTTCGAATGGTATAAATATTGTTCACTTCTGAGTTGACTATTAATGTTTTTTTTACCGTTACAAACATTTCGACCCGTACCAGCGTATTACGCTGGTGGCCATTTCAGGCATCACGTGAACCCAGCGTATTACGCTGGTTGGCCACTGCTAGGGTTAAATATTGAGGTAACTGACTGTGTAAAGTATTTAGGAGTTTATATTGATTGTAATTTAAAGTGGAATAAGCATGTCGAGTATTTGGTGGCCAAACTAAAAAAAAATAAACTTTGCTTTGAGAAATATGAATATGAGAAACTTTTTAAAAATAGATCACTTGAAATTGCTTTACATTACTTGGTTTGAGAGCAAGGTTCGTTATGGAATTATTCATTATGGTGGGACTTTTCCCACAGTTTTAAAACCTATTATAATGATCCAAAGATTTGTAATTAGAACAATCCATTTTGTAAAAAAAACAAAAAAAACAGAAAGAATGTCATATTTGTTTGCAGATAACAATTACCTCACAATCATCAGTTATATTTCCTGGCTAGCTCATTGCATGTTTATGTTTTTTAGTATTTATAGCTTGAAAGAGTTTAGAGTTAACACTCGTGCATCACAATTTGTAACAACTGAAATAGGTACCTTTAGAAGAGATTTTTGTAAAAGACAATTTTGTTGTTGTGGTAAAGTAATGTTTAATAAAATCATAGCACGTTTTGGTAATGATATTTTAAATGAAGGCAAACCACGATTCAAAATGAAAGTCAAAAGGGCAATACAGGACAATGTAATTGACATCTAACCGTTGTAAAGAGAGGATTATATATATATATATATTGAATATTTTGGTTCTATTTCCTGCATTGTTTGTTATTGTTCTTTATAGTCTATATCATTGTATTTATTTATAAATTTGTTATTTTTAATTTTTGTTGTTGTTTTATTACGTGTTTATTTATATTTTTATGTTATGCTATGGTTTTGTTATGATAGCTTGTTAAATCTATATTTGTGTTGATAAATGTGTAGATGTACTGTTGACAAAGTTACCTGTAATACAATTAAATGTCTTTGCATATTGAAGTACATAATGAGTGAAGTGCAGTGAATTATTAAATTAGTAGCCTTCCACAAGTAAACAAGAAAATGTCATTAAATAATCTACAGTGATTAATTTGGACTGCCTGATAACCATTTTGCATGTAAAATCTCTGCATACAAATTTCCACACAAGCTTTGTAAGCTCTTGGAATGTGAATGAAAAATGTAATTGTTTCGGAATAAAGAGTTTGTCTATTGTCTATCACACTACAAAGCAACCTTTTTTATTAAGCTTCAAATTTCAGACAGAATTTCATACACAAGTAATCCTTTTCCTTGCAGTTTTAAGTTTAAGAAATTAAAAAGGTCTGACACCTGTCAGGAAAGCTATTTTCGGAATGGTGTCTTCTGTGTTAAGCAAGAACCCCAAATGTTCATTTGCAGCTTATTCACTACATTCTGATAGAAATCTTTTATACCCCCTATAATTGCAAAAAAGTTGAAGAATTAGAGGTGTGCTCTATATAAAAATAAACTATATAACTGGTTATTGAACAACCCTTTTTACAACCTAGAAGAATTTTTCAATATCGGAAAGATTTCATTTTAAGGCAATTCATGACATTTCCATGCATTCTGAGTCCCCTATTCTTGTTTCTAATACTGTTTCATATTTTTGAAATGGTACTTAAATAATGTTTCTTTTACTTCATATTATTATTAATTAAGTTAATCTCATAATATTCATGTATTTCTTTGAAGGTAACTTTTATTTAGCAGTGTATTTTTAAATTGAAATATTTTTAATGTAAGTGTTTGTATTATGGCTTGTATGACGTAGGTTTCACCTGATATATGACACTGTCAATGATTTGTAAAAAAAATAATATAGCAAATAAAGAATTTGAATTTGTGCGAATAGCGTATTTTTAGTTCGGATCGGTTTCGGTTCGGATAGCTTAAGTTCAGGTCGGATACGGATCGGATAATTTTCGGATTTGGATATTTACTTTGCCAGTACCGCACGTTACATCGATTTCTAAGAATTATCATATTATCAAGTCGGAACTTTACATTTTTATTTCCCTTGTAAGATATTAATATACGATATTTCAGCTAGGTAATTTTATTCAATAGGTACATAACAAGTGGTTATTATTTTTACAACTGTATCTTTCTGAGTACCTAATGGCCGAAGACTACAATTGATGTCGAATGATATTGTTGACCAGTGGAGAGATCTAGAGTGGGGGGAAGGGTCCCACTTAAAACTTTATAGCTTTTAAAATAATACTAACCTTGCAAACTTTGCACACAAAACATTTCGGGTGCCAAGCTGATTTGCGGCCTGCTTTCTCGATGAACACTGCGATGGAGTTGAACTCAATGATTCTCTGGCAGTCGACACAAGTCATATTCTTCTCCACGAGGTGAACCTCTGTTTGGGATTCCGGGGAAGCAAGTGTTTCATCTGCATGGTCATTGGCATTCTCCACATCACTGTAAAATATAACTGAATGTTAAAGCAGAGCAAAAGCCCATAAAACCACCATTTCTCATTAGCTGTGTTCCATTGTTTTTTAAATCAACTCTTCCAGTACGGCATTGTTCCCTCATAGACACACATAATAAACAGAAATAATTGTCATGTTTTTCATACATTACTTGAATGCTTGTAAATACAGGGTCTCCGAAAAAGAATGACGGGATTTCGGACGGCCGTTGCTTGGGGACTATTCAAGATAACTACACGATTTAAACGTCAAATAGAAGAGAAAAGAACTAAGTTTTTTTTTCATACCTTAATATGTTTCGATGTGAGCTCCATTTGTTGCTCAGCATACATCGAAGCGATATTCGATTTCTCGCCAAGTGTTGTGAAGCATCTCTGGTGTCACAGTTGCGATCGCTTCCGAAATTCGCCCACGCAGATGTGGCAAATCATGAATTTTCTCAGCATAAACAATGTTCTTTACGTAACCCCACAAAAAAAAGTCCAAAGGGGTCAAATCAGGACTCCTGGGAGGCCAGGGAATAGGCGCACCCCTGCCTATCCAACTATTTGGAAACTTGTTGTTAAGTGTGTCGCGCACGTAGGGTGATAGGGCCTTTCTTTTTCGCCAAAAAAACAATAAATGGCATAATTTATTTAGATATGCTAGAACAATTTTTGTTTCCTCAAATTGAAGAAATTGAAGAACAAGCCGGTGAACGAGTCATTTTGATGCAGGACGGCGCCGGTGCCCCGCCTCATTACCTTCGGGAAGTGCGCGACACACTTAACAACAAGTTTCCAAATGGTTGGATAGGCAGGGGTGCGCCTATTCCCTGGCCTCCCAGGAGTTCTGATTTGACCCCTTTGGACTTTTTTTGTGGGGTTACGTAGAGAACATTGTTTATGCTGAGAAAATTCGTGATTTGCCACATCTGTGTGGGCGAATTTCGGAAGCGATCGCAACTGTGACACCAGAGATGCTTCACAACACTTGGCGAGAAATCGAATATCGCTTCGATGTATGCAGAGCAACAAATGGAGCTCACATCGAAACATATTAAGGTATGAAAAAAAACTTAGTTCTTTTCTCTTCTATTTGACGTTTAAATCGTTTAGTTATCTTGAATAGTCCCCACGAAACGGCCGTTCGAAATCCCGTCATTCTTTTTCGGAAACCCTGTATTTGCTGCAAATAGCAGTTTTACCCACAAATTTGTTTAGTTACTTTAAGCCAAACAATTTTCTTTTTGTTAAAAAAAATACATAATTAATTTACAAAAATCCAAAATACTACGTTTTTGTGTTTTGAACAATAAATTGTATGACGTTTAAACATTATTAGGGTTTTAAATAAATTGGCAGATATATTCTACTGTAAAATGAAATATTATAGGCAGATAAGTTCTAGGAATCTGTTGGTTCTCAAAGTCGGTAATTTACACACAAAAAAACGAAACTGATAACGGACGACCAAATAGTATATGAACAAACCTGGCAACAATCGTCTGGTCTTCGTTGTTTGCTGCTAATACACTGGAGGGGGGACTGTCCCAGTAGGTCATCTTTTCAGCATATTTAGAGGGAGTGACTACAGGATCTGGGAAATCTGTAGAAAGAATAACGATTGAATCTAACAATAAAGAGTAACAATATAAATATTTTGAACTTTGTGAATGAAATTACTCATTACTGCAAGTTAAGGTAATAATATCACTCGGTCTGACTTGTAAACTGACAGCTGGATACATTCAGCAGATCAAGATTATCCAAGGTAATTGGGACCGAGACTACCTCGGAGAAGGAAAGCCTGAGGAATACGAAGGTGAAGTGCTATTGGACTTATAAACAACTAGTCAAAGCAAGGCGATGATAGACGAATGAACCCGATAAAATGTGAAGGTGGATGAGCTAAACCGATAATTTCATGTCTACAATACTGTAAAATGATTCATAGAACTGGTTCATATTCATTATAATTTCACTTCACATAGCTGGAAATCAGTTTTAATTTATAATTCCCATCAATACTTTTTATTCAACTCTATTTAGCAACGGTGTTTTCACACAGCCTACTCATAGCCTATGAGGAGTCTTTTCCTTTGTATCAGTTTATCTTAGTATAAGGTACAGTGGTGATTAATAAGATGGAGGTGTATTTTTTATTGTTGTATTTGCACACTGTACTTGTTGTATTCATTTGGGAAATACAAATTTAATTTTTACTTCATATTTAAACACCGACTTGCAACAGCTGGTACAGTGCGCTACCGAATATCCGAGGTCATTGGAACCTTGCAACCTAGGCTAACTCGCTCGGATGCCAAAAACCTTGGATAATACAGAGGTCACTGGTAATTTGAGGTTTCTCGATAAAAAGATACTTTAAACAAAGTATATGCTTATACTTTATTATCAATATCAATTTACCTTAATTATCAATAAATCGAGTGTCTCGGTTGTAAGACTATCAATGAACAATTTTTAATTACAGTTCTGTATTTTTTCAGTATCACTTAGTTTACTTCTGCAATCTCCAATGTCACTTCCCCCACTCGTAATTCATGAGCTATTTTTCTAACTGATTCTACCGCACCTAGTCTCAGAAAGGCTTTATAAACAACCGAACACACCAATTATCTCTGACAGGTTAAAAACTGCCCGAGAAGAGTGTAGACCCCGAGGATAGAGCTCAAACGTAAAAGACCGAGCAAGAACGGCAAGGGTCGATGATGCACTAATAATCGAGTTCGTAACTTGTGGCCTCGCAATAAACTCAAGCAGCCCAAGAAAACTTAAAACTCATTCTATTTTTGGCCGAATGATTTTATTCTAAAGAATAACATAATTATGTTTATAATTCAGTTATTGCAGTAATAAATTAAATAAATTATGACATTTTTAAGATCTTCACAATTAGTTTTCATAAAACACACATTTAACACGAAAATATTACAACCAAACTAACAATGAAAACTTATAGCCAACTAGGACAACTCAGAGTCTCGGATAACTGTGGCTCAAATAATTAGGAGTGTACTATATGGACATACATACCACGCCACATGTAAACATCACTTTACATTGTGATTGCCCAGATTTCAAGAGCTTTATTTTTATGTTTATTCTTCCAATGACTAGCTCGGTTAATTCAGAAGCTCAGTTGACTGGGACTTGGATAATCACGTTTCTACAATATTTTAATCCTTAGATTTAAACTTTTAAAAGCATTGTATATTGTACTTTTTTGTGATTATTTGTTGAAATTAAATAGGCCTAAATTAAATAATTCTATCAACAAGTTTTCTCATAAAGTAAAAACACTTCCATTAGTGTTATTACGCAAAAAATATTTTTTTTACCTTCAAATAAGTTTACTATTTGGGTACAGGATCGTAGGTACAGAATTGGGAACAGAATTGTAGGGGCTACAGTAAAAGCCCGCTAATCCGGCATCCAATGGTTTATTACTTTCAGTAATCCGGCATCGGCCAAAGGGTTTTAAAAAAATGTTTGTACACTGTACAAGCCTTTTGGGCGCATTCGGCAGAGTTTGGGCTCGTTCAACAGAGTCTGCGGGCAATCAGCAGGAGTAACTGTACTGTATGTGTTAAAATGAACCTAATACTGTAAATCTATTTTCTGGTTGAAATGTTGTTTTGTTTTTAACATTTTCCATCACTACGGAAATCAGAGAAGCACACTAAAACACAAAACAATGGCACACTAACCAATGATTTCCTTTTGACTCTCTATTTTTATCAGTATTCCCGCTAATCTCGCAAAAATGGCTATTTTTAGATGACGTTCAATAATCCGGCACTGCCAAAGTCCCGAACGTACCGAATTAGCGAGCATCTACTGTACTGAAAATATCTTGCTAAGAATTTTTTTTTAATCTTGCGCATGAAGTCCTAATCATGCATAACCAGGGTTGCCAACTTAGTTGAATTTCAAAATTCATGCATAATTCCAGGTTTTCCAGGTAAAAATCTCAAAATTCTATGTAAACTTGTACGGCATTTTTTATGTATATGCGACATTTATAAAAAAAGTATAGCTTTTTACTTGTATTTTACTTAAGTTATTCTCATATTTGTTTCTGCTATCCACTACAAATGTGTAGATACGCAGTGACAAATTTTTATTATTGAACTTGATGGAGGAAGATTATATCCACAAATAAACCCAATTATAAAAGAATAAGGAAAGTGTGTATACAAACTGGTTGTAGTTTGTTTTTGTGTCTATCTTCGAAAATGGAATTTGTCAATATTCTTGTAAGAAAATAGGCCCAAACTCAGGCATTGTTACTACCTATCTAAAGTAAAACATTTCTTAGAAAGCATTATTATGGCAGCTGGATCCAGTTTTGAACTTTCCAATAATTTCTAAGATTTTTGCTGACAACAAACCTCAGATTATGAAGCAACTGTCATAACCACTATGCGCTATCCAGCCAATTATGCTTTACAATTTACCCAGGGGCCCCCAAAGACTACATATTGGAAACAAATGAACCACTTCTATCACCTGATTTCATTTGAGTTTGATATAGTCAATAGTCAATAGTCAATCATCTTTATTCATGAAGAAGTACAGAGTACAACATTTGAACAGCGTCGAAAATGGTACAATTAATAAACAAACAATCGCATCACCATCTTAATTAAGTACAGCAGGAGCTAATCAAGGATTTCAACTTCCACTCTAAGCAATTGTATTTTATACGTGACTTAATGTAGACTAAATCCCTTTAGAGGGAGATGGAAGAATTCCTCTAACGAGTAAATGGCCGCTTCAATTAAATATTCTTTCAGTTGTTTTTTAAATTTAATGTGATTTTTTCATTTCTTATTTGTTCTGGGATACTTTTTAGAAAATTTTCCCCAGCGTATGAGGGCCTTTTCTCATACAATTTTAATCTATGATGATTCTGCATAACCGCATTCTTTTTTCTTGTATTATAATGATGCACAGGTTGGTTAGAAACTTCATTTGCCATTTTATTTTTGACCAATAAAATAGAATCGAAAATGTATTGCCCATATACAGTAAGTATTTTTAACTTTAAGTGTTCTTTGGCTGAATCATCATGGTTTAGTTTAAGCATTATTCTTACTGCTCTCTTCTGCTGTTTTAATATGTTATCCAAATTAACTTTTTTGGTTGCTCCAAATAGACAAATACCGAATGAAATGAAAGAATGGATATAAGCAAAATAAATATCCCTTAGTGTTGTAACATTACAATAAAAGGACATTTTTGTAAGGGCATAAATTCCAGAATTAATTTTTGTTAATATTCTGCTGACATGCTCATTCCAATCTAAATGTTGATCTATTGTTAGACCCAGAAAATTTGTACTAGTTTTTTGTTCAATTAGTTGTGAGTCATACATTATTATTGGTTCAGGGTGAACTTTATTTTGTGCTGTTTTAAATTGAATAAAATTTGTTTTTTATGATTTAATATTAAATTTTGGTTTAGCAAGTAGCTGCCCAAATTTCCGAGTTCCACAAAAGCGGTCACTTCTTTCTGATTGTTCTAATGTTGGGGATGATATCATTAAGTTGGAATCATCAGCATAGAGGCATAGTTCACTGCTAGGTATACACGACAGTGCATTACCTATGCCCTTTAAATAGCATAAAAAAGTAAAGGTCCCAGAATAGACCCCTGCGGAACTCCATATTTGATTGGTTTTATTTCTGATGCTGTCCTGATTATTTTATTATTTATTAAGTGAGTTACTTCAACATACTGTGTTCCATTGGTTAGATAAGAATCAGGTATACATCATTTCCTATTCTCTCTGACTTACCGATCCTCTCGATTGGTGTGCTAGTTCCAGGAGGGCTCAGTGGATGTGATATTTCTCCGTTTTCATTGGTCTCATCTTTATCATTTTCTGCCCTATCAGATGGACTCTGGGCAAGAGGACTGATCCCAGTAATATCCACGGATTCCACAGAGTCTTCGTTGTCGGCAAACACAGAGTCCGTGCGAGTGCTATCGATGCTGGATTCTATATTGTTATTAATTGACAACATCGAATCATTGTATTCTCTGGGCTTATTTTCAAAGTTTAATTTGTTAACTCTGAACGCACTCGGTAACCTCAGTATGGATCCTGGAATCGTGCGTGGTAAGCTGCGCAACGCTGATCTGGGGGAGGCTTCAACATAGGTGGCCAAAGGACGGATGGGCAACTGGGGCCGAAACCCTGCAGGAGAGGAGTTGTAGCAGGGGGGACAAATGTTGATGTTTCTCAAACCACTATTCAGATCTGGGATTTCAGGGTGGATGGGCCTGATGCCGAAACTTGACTGAGCCGACTGTACTTTACATGGTTCACTCTCTTCAACGAATTGGATCTAGAACAAGGAAATTTCAAATTGATTACTTTTAGATCAAATTTTTAAGGCAAAATGTGTTCAATTTTTTACTGGTAAACTAATTTAGTAAAAAAGTTTAGTAAAATTAGAATTGATAGTCACTGTTAACACTTCAAACTCAATAAATTAATATGATACAGTCTAAAAAAATTGCTAGAAATGAAATTAAATGAAAAATTCTTTATAAAGAAAATGGTGGATGGTTTTTTTTTGTCTTGGTTGAATAAGTGGCTAGTTTCAGAGAAACTACTAAAAGTACATTTATTTAGCCAGCAATGAAATATATCTATGAACAAAATAAGCTCATGATATAGTTTCATGACGGTTTAGGGTTAAATAAATAAGAGATATTTCACCTGAGCAGTTTGTTGTTTTTTTCATATCGGTGCCAGATATACATTGTTACAGATATTACCAAACAATTTTAGAGAACTGATTCAAATCAATTCAGTAGTGTGTATTCTGGGAATTGAACCTGTGACCCCGTGACCCCTTAAACAAAGGTCAAGATGTTAAGCATCAGGCTAGCGAGATGCCAAACTAACTAACTTTGGTGATTCTTGGCAGATTTTTTGAGACGGCTGAGGTGAAAATAGTGGATTTTCGGTTCAGTGGCAGCATAATTTACTATGATCAGAGTGGCAACACTGGTGGAAGAGAATTTCTACAGTATATAATTTCTGATTTTCCCTAAATTGCTAGTCTGTAGTGCAACCTCAAACATTCTAGAAGCCAGGAACAAGTAGAATGCTAAGTCATCAGCATCGGCCTGGTTCAGAAATCTTTGATCTAGGTTGGTACTGACTGACTCTAGAAGTTAAGGTAACCCATTAACTGGGCCGGAGAGGAGAGAGGGGGAAGAAAAAGGAAAAGAGGAGAATTCAATTAGTTTGGCAGCAACGACGAGGAGCCGGTTCGTCGGGTCACCAAAATTTGATGTAAGGCCTTGCATACATATTTTTGTAAGTACTCCACTCTCCCCTCAACCACACTATCACTAAGATCTCGTAATTCTAAATTTATATTTTCAAAATTGTATTTTAACTCTTTCCTTAAATTGAGATTAATTTAAAATGTTTTTAATTCATTTTTTCCAAATTTTGTTGTGGTTGTGTTGTGCTGCTGGTTGATTGTTATTAAATGTAACTTGTAAATTACCGAATAGGGATGTGTCGGTCCTCAAAGTCGGTTGTCGGTTTAACACGTTTAAAAAAAAAAACCGAAACCGAGATGGTCAATGCCGGTTTCGGTTTTTCACTATCAGTACCTAAGTGCTCGTATTGGAAATAAGCATTATAATTTTGTACAAATATCGCTTAAAAACTCCTAACCCAGTCAATGAGATACATCAGTGAAAGTCTAATGATGCGATACGTCAAAAATGGTACATTAAAAGAGATATGCGTATCGCGATACATAAGCCCAGTACTTAAATGACTTAAATGTCATCTTGCTTCTTAGTATAACAACCAGTGCACAGTTTACTGCTTATCGGACACATCTATTCAGTATCATATCGAGGCACTGAATTGCAATACCTGTGTTGTTAAAAAAGTTTCGCCTTTGGAATATCGTATTCAAAATTACTGATTTCTAAGTTAAAAAACGGTTTAAACTTAAAAAAGAAGAACATATGTGTTGAATTATCCTTAAAAATAACGTCAGATTTGAGAAATTAAATACTAATTGACTGCATTTCAGACTTAAGTCTGCTAGTGACAGTGACGCATCATAGGTATCGAATCATCTCTATCACGATATTTCAATACGTTACGTATCGAACACGCACATCACAACTATAAGTTATATTCATAAATTTACCGCCTGGAACAAGAGTGCCTCGTTAGAATACAAACTACAACCAATACAAGAACGGCAAGAAGCATGAACCGCCAGGATCGTCAGGGTCTTCGGGCAACAACTCATGTATAAACTTCACAAGTGTATTAGTTTATATCAGATTGTGCATATCACATCACTCACTAGCAGACGACGATGCGACGCCTAGCGGGTCTACGGTATTACTGTCAATTTTACTGTGTATTTAAGAAAGTCGGACATTTTTATTAAGAAAGTTTGTTAAAGAATTAGTCGACGATCTACTATTTAGCCCAAGTGACATTGCTAATAACCCCGTTTCCGGAGGTAGTTCTAGTTCTACTGTTTCCGTAAATATAAATCCTACTGTATTTACGATTAGGGTTTCAAAAGTCTGCAAAACTCAAAATATCAGCAAAACCAGGTAGACTTATTTTGTTTTTAAGGTTAGGCCTACAGTAGGCTAAACTTAAACCTTAACATCATAACAATAAGTTAAAGATTACTTGGCTAAAAGTGGTTTTAAGCCTAGGTGATTAATTCGTTTGTTATGGCCCATAATATTTAATTTAAATTCATTTTATTTTTCTTTGATTGATTACTTGTGACTTTTTAACCAACTCTCCCGCGTAGCATTTCTGCAGCAGTAATTAAGTAAACCAGTGAAACAAAGTCTGAAATAGGTATTTATACATATATAATCAATTAAAGTTTGGTAAAAACTGAGTTGTGAGTTGATGATAATCACCCTGTGATGTAAGATAGGCAGAATTTCAGAATCTAGGTAAAATATTAAATTTAAAGTATGGATGAGACAGTTATGGTAAGTTCTTAAAAATAACCAAAACCGACAACTGATTTTTTGTAAAAAACCGAACCAAAACAGAACCAATAAAAAATTAAACTGACTCATCCCTATTACCAAATAAATATCACGTTTTAGTGCTCTATCATCGTTTTAATACGCCCCGCATTAGAGCAGCCAACCAGTATTTGAAGTAAGGACAGAGGACAGCTTGGTACTAAAATGTGTTCTTTTTCAGATTAATTACAAATTGAAAATATTTCTTAGCATTCTCTTAGTGACACAACTTTTTCCTGCTTGACTCTATAAAACATTTAATTTCCATTAAAGTTCAAAAATTTCAGAACGATAAATAAGTTTTTCCTCTACTTAAAATCTTTAGATCAACCCTAAAATGACAGTTACCACCTGTGAAATAAGTATTATAAAGAAATGTAAAAAAGTGGAGTGGATAAAAAATAAATAAATATGTTTTAATAATTAATTAGCAAGAAGAGCATTTAACACACAAAATGTTTATATTGGACATAATTGTTTACCTGCTTGACACGCAGAATTCTTCCAATACCAGCATCTTCACGCAGTTTTTTCAGATATTTCTCATACCTGAAAAAGTTTTTATTTTTACATAAAATAACTGAAATAGCTACAGCTTGTATTTTATAAATAGTGTTAATAAATGTGGATTATACATCTACCTTTATGTTTATGTATTTTACATTATTTGTAATGGTATACTTCCAACAATCATAGGTTCTAAAATGCTTCATTTTCCGTTTAGCTACCATTTTGTTTTGTGTTATATTAAATCTTAATATATAAAATCCAAATAACACCGACTGATTGACCTACCACGAAATCTCCATAACTATAAGGCCTACAGAGTTGAAATTTGACATATAGGTTCCTCTTTGGCCCTAGGTGCTTGCTAAGAAAAGGTATTACGAAATTCCCCCTGTATTCCGCCCCGCTGGGTCCCAAAGTTCCCATGTATTCCTTATGGACATTCACTTTGGTATGGGCTGATTAAAATTCAAACAGCTGATCTTGATTCGTAGTAGTTCCACGGGCTAACCACAGAATGCAGCACACACAGCTATCATAGTTTATGCGGGCGAAGCTGCAACAGGATGGCTAGTAATTTATATTTCTAAAACGGTTCAATAACAGGGTTCCCACTCAAACTTAATCATCAACAGGTTTTTCACGGTTTTCAAGGTCTAAAAATTGTCAATTTCACGGTTGAAATATTAAAAAACATAACCTATACCGGTCGCAAAACAACAACGCAGACGCGGCGCAGCGGTCAAATACTAGTTAAAACTTTCCAACATACCAATTACGATGTCACAGAACCATAAAACCATACCATACATCCCAAGTGAACTTTTTAAAAAATAAGAACTATTTTAGAGTTTCTTATTGTTTGACGTATGAGTCATGTCACCAGTTTATCGGTTATCGGTTGCTGATGATTTCTACTTCGCTCAATGTTGCCAATCACTTTTTCTCAAATTACCCTCGATCCTCGTCAAAATTACCCTCAAAATCTAAACTCCTGCGTTTGAGTAAAGAGTGCTAATGAAATAAAGGAAATGTGCTTGAAATTTGATAGGTTTGAGGAGCCGCCTGTAGATGTCACTGATGTATAATTAATTTTGAAGTTTAGAATAAAGAATGAAAATAGAAGTTGCACATGCCAGCCAGTTTTAGTCTCAATTTCTTCATGCGAGATATAACGGATTTTTCTCAGAATTTATTTTACTGCTTAAAAAATCACAGTATATAAATGACTAACAGCTGATGCAATTTTGTTTACAGCCATAAACGACAATTATAAAACAGCTAACGCTGTCTATCTTTCAGTCTATCAACTGCTAGGATTAGGCAGGCGGAGACAGGTGACAATAATCCCCATTTTCTATTTTTGTTATTTATTGTCTGGTTGATGTTAAAACTTGCAGACATTACTGCAACTTAGCGGACTTTTTGTCATCCTGACTCTTCCACGTTTTTAACATGAGACGATCACTCTACATGTAATCCTTACTTAAGCTTGATTTCTGTCATGGAGTTCGTGAGTATTCGTCAGAGTAACGAAAGTCGGAAGGGTCGATAAAGTAGGGAAATGTAGTAGGCCTAATTTAATCATAAATAATCATCAATGAATGTAATAATAAGTATATAACAGAGTACGTATAATATAAATTTATACATTTTTAAAGTCTTTAGTAAAATTACCCCTTTTTACCCTCGAAGTTCAAAATTATCACCGGCAAGGGTAATTTCTCTCGAATTGGCAACGCTGACTACGCAGTACGCACCGTGTAAACGGAATGGGCGAGTTTGCGAGTTACTAATGCGACAGTTGTATGGTTAACAGTCTAGTTACAGTAGCTGTCTACTGTCATCGACTAATGCAAAACAATAGGCAAATGACATACAGTAAAGAAGACACATAATAGTATATTTCGCACCAAGGGCCAAAAGTGGGGTTTTGCTGGCCCGAGATCGTGTTTCAGTGTGACAACCAAAGAACGCAAAATAGTATGCACGTATTAACCAGTAACGTCGTGTACGCTAGAAAACAAGTTGGCAACCCTGGCTAAATAGATCAGCTGACTTACGGCCCTAGGGCCGAAAATTTTCGGCCCTTGGGTGGAATAACTCTACTTTCGGTATTTAAATGACGTTCGGAAAACAGGTGATTACAGCGTAGTGTGGTGAAAACGGTCTTACACAAGTGTCGGTCAGCAGTCAGTTGAATGTGAAAAAAAACACCAGCAACTTAACAACTAACTGTCGCCCGAGTTCCTTTGCACCGTGGAAACCAGAACCAGTCCTAAATCATCCGCATACAGCTGCAATCCGCAAGTAGGCAGACGACGCGGTATTCACCGTATTAACAACGTACTAAATAATTCTGTTCTACATTTCCCAATCTGAAAACAAATATGATATTTTCTGATAAGATATTTAGTTATTGTTTTTCAGGTTTGATATATTTTTAAGGTGTGATATCAAAATTCACGGCTTATTCCAGGTTTTTTCACGGTATACAAAATTCACGGCTTATTCAAGGTTTCACGGTTTTCACGGTTGGGTGAGGACCCTGAATAACTTTAATACGAACTTGGGATTGCCCTTCAGTCCATTTCACCTAATTAGTGCAAAATGATAAAGCCTAGTGTAATGATCTGTTTAAAAATAGCAGCCATTAAAAATTACAAAATCAAAAACAATAGTTTGTAAAGAAAAAGTTACACTCCCTGTGCCCCTCTCATACTTATCTTATCTCAAGGAATCCATAAATAACTCATCTGTCATTGTCTCCTTTCATATGAGCTAAAAATAGATTTTAGGGTTATTTAGGGTTATTATTTGTCTTTATTTCATCACTTGTCACTTATTTTGTTAAACATTGGTTAGTGGCGTAAACGGCGGGAGTAGCAATGCCATTTTCAACTATTTGGGATAAACGGGGGTAGTAGTCAACACTCAACTCGAATTTTCGAGCAGTCTCTAATACACGCTCGACATTCGAGTATTAGAAAGTACTCGACAGGTACTCGTAAACTAGAGTACTCGCCCACCCCTACCAAAAACACAGATGGACCCAGTGTTATAGGACAAAAATAACAGACCAAAATCGGCAAAAATTTTACCAAATTTGATAGGTAGATAACAGAAATTAACAGCGTTTTAAATTATGAAAATGACAACCACAACATGTCTTATCAGCTTAAAATTATAACTGAGCCGCATTATATGCCAAAAATGGCAATCTAACTTTGATTAGTCAGTGGAATGGCAATCTAACTTTGATTAGTCAGTGGAATGGCAATCTAACTTTGATTAGTCAGTGGAATGGCAATCGGACAACATTTTAGGCTGTGTACTGTGGCCAACAATGGTGAGTACATCACATTTTATAGGGAAATAAAGACTGCAATATGTTTTATTGCCCGACAACAGCCAATATGTTTTATCGCCCGACAACAGCCTATATGTTTTATCGCCTGATTACAGCCTATATGTTTTATAAACAATTCGTAGATTTTTTGTTCAAAAGTTCCTACATTTTCCTGGTGGAAACAAATTCCTTTATAATTCACAGCCAGTGAACACCCTGGAAAAATTACAGTAAAATTAATGTTTGATGTGGACAAATGAATTGCAGTCAGACGGATGTAGTGAACTTATTATGATGATCGGACAAAATTATGATTAAGAATACGGAGTGTCTTATAAAGCACCAAGAGGAAATTCTTGACTTTTCCAATGCCTGAAGGGAACTTCCCCTGACTATATATTACTAAAATATGTAGTCAAGCAAAACAAAACTTGTGATTTATAGATGGTAAGATAATTTTTAAGTTGTTTGCTGTCACAAAGCAGTACAACTGAGGATGAAATCTTATTTGAAGACAGTCTATCTGAAAATGTGCAGTTTTCATCTTTTAGGTCTTGATTATGTTACTTTCTTATGTAATCACCAATCAAATTTAAATTGTTTTGAGAATTATTATTTTTATTCTAGACTGATCAAAGAATTGCATAGCACACAGACAGTAGCACTCCATAAACACAATAGAAAACTGAACAAACAAATATAAATTCAACAATGAAAAGAAAATATTCAACCCCTGGGCCCATCTCATAACACCACAGATACATTGCTCAATTAACTATTCATCAAAATTACAAATAACATACTCTATTTTCTCCTCTTCAGAGAAGATTTCTTTCTCCACTAGCAGCAGGTCATGCAAGGGAATTTGTTTTTGCATTTGTATCTTACGATATTTTGCCCCATCACTGCCAGATATGGGCATTTTGTTGCTGGGCAACTCATTCATATATTCTGCAGCCTGGAAAGTATAAAAGACATCAAGTCAAAAATGTGAGTGGAAGTTGTTTAAAATATATACAAAATAGGTTGTGGTAAATACCAATACAACTTGCAACTGAAAATTGTCTTGTGTATTTTTTTTGGTACAGGATCTAACCATCCATACATATAGGATTAGGAACCATCCTGCCTTCAGCAAATTTAAGATTTTTTAACAGACTAACTCCTGAATGCTGATTTTGACACAAGACTGAAATTCCTTAATCTTTTAGCACTTCAGGATAGAATCTGGACATGGTTAACAATCTCATTCCAGCCCAGTCTTCTCATTTAACACAGTTCCCTAAGTTTATTCTGGCTTATTTATTTACCAATTAGGATTGGTATTGGTGTTCTTATCATGTTCCCTGTGACTGACAAGCCGGGATTCTATTCTCCAATTAATAAGGAAACGTATGCAAATATTATGTCTAAACAAATCAGCCTCGGCGAAAGTTTCAAAATCACTAAACATCTATTTAACAAGTATCCTCACATGTTGCTAAAACAATATATACATGGCTTACAAAAAATAAATAAATTTAGAGAAATGATTGATTTAGGTGATCCATGCCACCATCTTTTACAATAAGGCACTAATCGTTACTGGTACCATGGTTACAGAGGACTCAACTATATTTTTTGCTTGAGACAAGCAGTTGAACTGATTGGAGGTAAAAAGTGGGTTAAGTGAGTGAATACTGTTTTTAGTGTTCACAAAATGGCCAATTTTTCAATATTTCAGTCAACTCCCGATTATCCGGGGTAATGACCGGTTGGAGGGTCACAGATAACCCAAAACCACGGTAAAACAAAGGAATTCAATAAATTGAATATTACAAATATAATAAAGGTTTATTAAAATGTTAATACTACAATATTGAGTTTTGATGTAATTTTAGATATATTTATGTAAATTAAATACTTTTGAAAATCTTGAAATGGTGATAAAATCTACAAACAATCAAGATAATAATAGTTAATACTAGCAATGGCTGACAGCAATAAATACTATCCAAAACGCTGAATGTTATTTAATAGGTTAAAGATCTCTAAACACCGAACTCTCCAAACTACACCGAACAGTATGCTAATTAATTCCGCACTTGGGGAAAAACCCTGTGATAGTGAACAACGGCGAGAAGGTTGATTGTTTTGAAATGATTCTATTTTTAGAAGTCCGCGTCCGATCGTTTGTCCGTCGCACTGCCTAGCCAGGTGCAGTATCTAGAGCAGTGTCAAGGTCATCGCTCCCCATCACAAGCTCATGGCTCATTAGCGAGATGACAGACTCAGATTATGTTGTGTTTACTAAATTGTTTGTATAGTATTTATTCTGATAAATAAAGTAAATTAAATACAATTCTAGAGATAATTTAGCAAAATAAATTGTTATTATTGCTCTACTTATGTTTAGAAGGGAATAAATAAAAATAAACCTTTCGTGACCCCGGTTAAACCGCAACCCGATTAACCCGCTCCCGGATAATCGGGAGTTGACTGAATAATGAAGAAACAACATGTATGCTAAATAACAGTTAACACGTTCGCTGCGGCCCACCAATGGCGGGCGTGCGCCGAGCACGGCAGCGAACCAGATTGGCACAGACGAATTCAATTATTTCGGTCTGACGAATCACGAAACAGCGGTTCGGTGATGTGCTGCATTTCCACGAGACTGGACGTAGTTCGCTGAAACACCCACAGGTAGCAGCACTGCCTGGGTACTAGCCATTTCCCTTGTAATGTCAATAACAGGGAGAATATCCCAGAAATATGGGGCAAAAACTGGTTTTTTGTCCCTTATGAACGGGAATTTTACGGGGAAATTTACTACCAACCTACACCAAAATAAAGCTCGCATTCCTAGCTAAAACTCTGACATAAAATACCCGTCCTCACCACAGTGCTGCCAGCACGAGACCAAATTGAACTTAGCATGTAGACAGAGCGCCATGTGGCGCTCTCAGATCGTGGCGTTGTTCTGCCGAGCGCCATATGGCGCTCGCCGCAGCGAACGTGTTAAGGTAGGCTGTGAACTCAAATATTGCATTACTGAGGTTAATAGCTGTAAGCAAAATTGTATCAAAAACTCTCGATAACAAATTACTGGCTCAAAAAATGGGTTTATATTTTTCTATAGTAAATGAGTACACAAATCATGAAGAAAAATGTGAAACGTGTATGTTTGGTAGCTCTTGGTTTATGCCCTTCTAAAAATTATAAAATAAATAAAAAATAGGAATTGCACTGAGTGCTCTATGTGACTTAAAAGTTTAATCATAGTGAATTACTGACCAGTAATGGCGAGGCCTCTGAAGGAACCCAGTCAAACATCATCGGTTTGGAAACCTCACTGATTTCTCCAAACTGTTGTAGAACTACGTTCTTGTGCAATGTGTCTTTGACTTTTACTTCAAGAACTAGAACAAACATGCTAACGGTAGTAATAGTTGATTTAACAACAACATAATTAATGAAACACTAGCGGACCACACAATATACCAACATTATCCGACTGAATCTTTAACTAAGAGATAAGGGCGTATTTCCCAACAATAGGCATGACTTGGGAACTATTTATTGGGCAAATAAGGTAAAAGTGGGATTAGGGACCTGAACTATAGATTGTGGATGGAAGGAAAAATATTATAACTGCTCCTTTTGTAAGTTAAAAGTTCTTGAAGATGTTTTTCTTTTAACAAAAATTGTTCCCATTTTAACAGACATCAGAAAATGATTTATTGGTAAAGGTCCTATAGTAGAACCTCGATAGTTCGGCACTTTGTGGACTAAAGGGGTGTCAAACTATCAAAATATCAAACTATAGGGAGTATATGGAACATTTTAACACAGGGAGTATTATGAGCAAAAAACAATAGCTTATCACGAAAGAATCAAAAACGTGTTTAACTGCAGCGTCTCGAGTGAACTGACTTGACCTACTTACTGAGAAGGGCGGGAAAAGGGGTGGATAGGACAGGGTAGGGGGTATGAAGAATTAGTTATTTATAGAAAAGGCGGTAGCGCACGTTCGCAAAAACAATAAGCAAGCTCCCATCACTGACCGGCGAACACATCAAGGACACAATTGGTCGCCACTGTCATGTCATGTCGTCATGGCCCGTGTCGAAGTATACAGACTGTCGAACTATCGAGTGTCGAACTATCAAAGTTTTACTGTATTAGCAAAATTTAACTTTATGAATATTTTAATGAGAAGGATTGGCAAATTTTGGGAAAAGAGTATTGTATATTGGAGAGGCTTGGAAATACCGATATAATTGGATTAATAAGTGTACCGGTTCATTTTTAATTATTAAAAGCGATTCCAAAACCGATTATATTGCATTTTTGACAACTTGTGTAGATTACGTTACTTTGGTTAACGTATTTTTAAAATAACTGCTATTTTGTTATGTAGGCCTGTGTGTGTAAATGTACATTAAAGTCTGTTTTATCCGGACTAGTGGGGCGGTATTCTGATCTGGATGGCTAAAAATCCGTATAAACCAGCACAATCATAGGAAAGGTACCTATCGACTTCTGTAGTAACAATCGAACAATGAGAGCCTATGAGTAAAAACTTGAAAACAGGACAATGGCTGTCCCCAGCTACTTTCTCTCTAATGTCATGTATTCCTTTCTCCAAATGATTTTAAAATACTTTATCATACATTACTTTAAATAAAAATGTGTTTTTCGATTTTAGTTGTATTTAATAAAGAAAAGTGTGTCTGAAAATGACATGTTGCCTGGATTTAGTGCAAAAACCCTGTCCCCAAGGTTAGAAGTTGGATACAACAAGCTTATTTTCAGTAATATTAAGGTAATACAATTTAAGTATTTGGTTTGAACTAATGAGTAATATTGAAATATTAAAAAAATCGATTAAACAGGCTTTTTTAATTAAATATACTGGCAATAACGATCGTTAAAAGTCGCGTCCCCAGCCGTAAACGTAATGTTGGGGTCGAGGGTTGGAACCGGTTCTCGACAGGTCATTCAACCTTGTCGACCTCGGGCGGATCAATACTTCGCCCTCTCTCAGTTCGTTGTTGTGTGTGGGTGAAATAGTTTAGATGTGATGTGATGCCAGGCTTTGCAGTTTATCAGGTAAGTCTTTATTTAAAACCCGTTTTGTTAGCGTTAAGTTTTTGCGTAATGTTCGGTACTGCTGATAACTGTGACAATAAGGTGAATAAGTTATTGAAAACTAAGAAAATATAAGTAAAACGCATATGTAATCAAACATATGGCTTGCGAAGGGAACTATGCCGTCATGTTTCATGTTAATTCAATTTTCAATCCAATTAAAAATCTCTTTATTCATCTTTTATGTACATAAATACACTGAACAGTGTCAGTACAGTATATCATGTAGGTCCTATAATAAGTATTGTTTAAAATGTTTACAGTGTAGTATACAATCTAAGAAAGCAAATGTAAAAAAGAGTTTTGTGAGTAAAAAGTCTAATGTCACTGTGCCTAGTTATAGAAATGCAAAATCAAATCTGTCAGATCACGAAAACCATGGTTCTATAGTTGGTATGACCATCAAGCAGCCTGATCATGCTCCGTTTCTGGTCGATGAGCACTTTTCAGGGACGGAAGGGAAAATTAATTATTTGTTGATTGGGGATTCTTTGCTGCTCTATGCAGGGAAGCTTTGTGAGCAGAATGGGTGCTCTGTCAGTGTTAATCCTGGTGCCAAGATAAAAAATATAAAGCTTAAACTAGAATCATTTTCAAAACTTAATCCCCACATAATCCATTTTCATGTTGGTACAAATAACTTGCCGATTGGTTACAAGGGCGGCCCAGGGTATAACGGTGGTCATGGCAAACGCGAGGCTCTTCATAGTATGGCGGATCTCTTATATACCACACGTATGCTTTTTCCTAACAGTAAAGTTCTGGTGAATGGTGTGTTACCGAGGTCTGACATCACCAACACTGCACTCGCTTCTTTTAATGTGGCTTTGTATGTGAAAAATGGTCTGCACTTTACTCTTAAGACAATTGAATTGAACTTTCCCCTTGAGAATATTTGTGGCATAGTAGGTATCCGAGGAAATAAATTTTGCATATGAGTGGTGTACAGATCTGAAGATATTCCTTACACTTGTCTTGAACCTTTTCTTTTCTCTGCTTTTTATGATATGACCGAGTATGCTGATAACACCATTGTTATGGGTGATCTTAATATAAATCTCTCAGATACTTCTCAACCTGATACTCGCTTTCTAATTAAGCAAATTGAAGCCCTTGAGCTGACCCAGTTGGTGGATAAGCCCACAAGAGTCACAAAAACCTCTTCTACGCACATTGATCACATTCGAATAAGTAAACAGATCTGTTCTATAAAATGTGACGTTATTGACATGTCTTCCATATGGGTCCAAGTCACGAAATGAGGTAATTTAATGTAATGGTGTTGAAATTGCAAATAAAAATAAAATATTCTATAAAACTGTGTTGATTTGTTTATTTAACCTACAATCCTTCAACTAAATATAGTTTCAGATCATAAGCATTAGTTATTAATTAGTAAAATAAGTTTTCAGATGTTTATTTACAACTCACTCACTGTCACTCAAGTGGCCATCAGCTGTTTACTTTCACGAAAATCCAGAAAAATGCAGATATAAACAATGAACGTACATAACCAAACACAAACAAGTTTATAAATAATGAGCAACAAAGTCCGCAGAAGAAGTAAAATGTTTCATTAGTACTTTTATCGTATTTAACGTTTGTCACTCCGGAGGCGTTTGGTCAAGGACCGCTAAATAGCAAAAGCCAAAAAAATATCAAGTCGTCAGAAAAAACCCGCGAAATACTTGTGGCTTGTTGAGATTGTTTGGAGGTTAAGGGCGCTATATATTTTAACCGATTAATGAAGTTATTCCTACTTATTAAAACAGTTTTATCAGGTAATAAACACACCGTATCCTAATTATTGTACAACTCGTTCACAGTAGTTACCAAAATAGATTGAAGTTTACATAAATAATAGATATGTACTGAGGAAGTGTTTGTTAACCTATTCATGCCTCAGAGTAGACGACAGGCCTAGTGCAATATTAACTTAGCTGTACCGGGAGATGTCAACAAATTACGAATCATTCACGCACAACTCGTTTACGGGAACGAGGTGGTTGCTGTGTGAACGAGTTGTGCTAGATAGCGAATGTTAGTAAACAATGCATATCACTATTATTAATTATAAGCAGGATATGTTTAAAGTATGTATATGTAAATATATCGAATATTAATGCATTATATTAGTTGATGAAATTAATAAAATACATAATTTTTGAAAAATATTGGTTTTTAGGGTGAATTAGAAAGTTATCTTTAAAAACCCAGATTAAAATAAAAAATATTTTTAGCAGTTAAAGGAATGTTTATGAAGTCAATTTAAATATCAACTACAAAATGTTTTTTTTTATTTTTGTTAGCAATAACTAATGAAAAATCTAAAAACTTAAAACAATGCACTTATTTTTTAGTTTTAGAAAGTTTTCTACTTTTTTTTCTTTTCAGACTACTTAATACTGTGACATGTTCCGGACAAAAAAAAATTCTAGTGCTGAGAAGTACGAGCGACAAAAAACTTTAGCAAGAAAGCGCAAAAGGAGAAGTCTAGCAAATCGGACCGAAGAACAAATTGAAGCTAAGAGGAAGTATGACAGAGAAAGACAGGCTAGATTGAGGGAAGAAAAAAAAGTTAAATCTGTAGCCGACATGACTCTAAGAGAACATAGACTGAAGAAGAAATACTGGAAGGAGCGTAATAAGATCCAAAGTATGATGAAAAAAAATGTTAACAACACAGTTGTAGGTGAAATGGCTCCATGTTCTCCTGGTCCGAGCGGGGTTGAAAGGCCTACTACAGAGGATTCCATTCAGAAAAAGCGAGGGCGAAAATAAATTCGTAAGGACAGATCTAAATCATATAGGAAGATTGAGGAACAGCGTAAAACGATTAGAGCTGGAAAAATCACTGAACAAATACAAACAAGAGACTTCATAGGGAAAAGTCAAAGCATGTGACAAATGTGTCACCGCCTCCTAGAAAACTTGTTTTGCAAACTGTTGGCAAAGAAAAAGTATCGCCACACATTAGAAAACAGTTGTTTTTGGGATTCAGTCTACAAAAGCAGGTTCAGCACAAAGTACAAATGATTGCTGGGTCGAAAAAGGACAATCAGCTAATGCGTAAAGTCGTTGGCAATGAAATGTTGAAGCAATACAGGGTAAAAAGTACTTCCGCAAGATTTTGCCATACTCAGCAAACAAAACATTAAAGTCAAATTCCAATCCTTCTGAATACACCAGAAAAAAGAAAACCGATATTCGGCAACAGATTTCTGAAAAAACTAGACTGTTTTATGAAGATGACCGAATAGTAGGATGTGTCCTGGAAGAAAGGTCCAATTAAAAACAGCATCTGTTATAACCGCTAGCTAAATTGCACAAGCAGTTTGAAGAAGAAAATAACTGCAAGATATCCCTGTCAACTTTTAAGCGAAGCAGGCCTTTTTGGGTCACATTCCCAAAAAGTAGTGACAGAGAAACGTGTGCCTGCATAAAGCATACCAATATGCAGTTAATGGTCAGGGCTTTAAGACAAACCAAGGTTATTGTCCAACAAACCCCTAGCGAGGTTATTTCTGCAACTGTTTGTTCTCCCGATAACGAACAGTGTATGATGAGCACATGTGAAAAGTGCAAAGAAAATTAAATACCATTTTTTTATGAGGAGGATTTCACAATGAAGTATTCTAAATGGAAACAAGATCGAGTGGAGAAAGTCATTAAAAACAAAAAGAAAATTGTTAAAATAACCGTGAAGAGCAAAGAGATGAAAGAAGTTTCAAAAGTGAAGAAGGAATTTAAACTTAATTGGAAATCTACAAGAAGCATGTGTACTACACTAATTATTTAGCTACAAAGGTGAAAGAAAAAACTGAAAGTGTGAAAAGTGATGAACTTGTGTTTCGTCTGGATTTCTCTGAAAATTATGTGTCCAAATACGCTATGGAAATTCAGTCAGTACATTTTGGCGCGTCCAAAAAACAAATTTGTCTGAACACGGGTGTACGGTATGCTTTAGTAGATGGAACAGTAGAACCAGAGTGTTTTGCATCTGTTTCTGATCTTGATCACCAGGCTCATGCAATTTAGGCACATATGATCCCAATACTAGAGAGGTCATCTGAGATGTTTCCAGACACCACCACAGTTCACTTTATCAGTGACAGTCCTTCAAGTCAGTACCGCAACCGCATGAACATGCACCTTTTTAAGAATTTTGTGCCAAAATACTTCCCCAAGCTTCAAAATATGACCTGGAATTTTACAGAAGCAGGCCATGGGAAAGGGGCCATGGATGGTGTTGGGGGAACCCTAAAACAAGAGGCCGACCGGAAAGTTTTGTATGGCTAAGACATTACATGTGCTAGTGAGTTTGTTGCTGCATTGAATGACTTTAAAATTAATCTTTATGAAGTACCTTCTAAAGATGTTGAAGACATAAAAAATTAAATAGCAAACTTGAAAGTGCCACCTATAAAAGGAATCATGAAAGTGCATCAGGTTGTATATTCAAGTGGGGTGATGTATGGCAGAAAACTCATTTGCTTTTAGTGTGATCCGTCAGAAAAGTGTAAACATTTTCACTTGTTTGATATTTTCCCAGAAGTAAATGAGATATCTACGGCAGAAGAAATTAATGCAATTTCCTGTTACTAACAGAAAAAATAAATAAAATCTCAGTTGATGACGTCTACACTTCTTCTGAAGACGATGATTCATTTTCTTCCGTTGTAAACAATATGCCACTAGCATCACGGAAACAAGACTTCACGTCCGATTACTGTACGGTGTCGTTAAAGCAACAACTTGAATCAGGGACCTTTGTTATTGCCAATGAAATGGCAACAATTCATTGGATATGCCAAAACAATGTGATCAATAACGAGATCGAAGTGATGTTCATGAAGTGCAGCACAAAGGACAATTCCCTTTACACAGTAGATGAAAATGATGTATCGTCGGTTCAACTTGACCAAATTGTAGCTATACTGCCAACCCTGGTTATAAATTAAAAGGGAAATAGGGTCTTCTACAAGTTAAAGATACTAAATTAATTTTTGAAAGTGACAGCGCTTTTGTAGGGAGCGGCCACCAGTCGCGACCGGCATCCCCTGTCTCTTCTGTAGGACATAGAAGAAATTCTATGTCCTACTAGAATTTGTAATAAATTGATCCATTAGGCCTACAGCCAAAAATGATGGCTCATTTTTCCTGTCTATAGTTGACGAATAACATAAAATTTGAATTACAGTTCTACGATGTCCCGTTATCGACATAACAGGTTATGGACTTATATTTCGGGGCATATCAGGAAAATCTGAATCCTGTTATGTCGATAACGGGACACCGTAGAACTGTGAATCAAATGTTGTCTTATTCATCTACTATAGACGGAAAAAATGAGCCATAATTTTTGGCTGTAGGCCTAATGGATCAGCTTATTACAAATTCTAGTAGGACACAGAATTTCTTGGAAGAGAAGGGGGATACCGGCCGTGACAATGTGGCCGCTCCCCGCCGCTCGCGACAAAGGCGCTGTTTTGTAAACAAAGACTAAAACGGGACGGTCTACCTGGGGAACTGTGCCTTTACAGCTGGCAGTGACTATACATTTAATATATAATTTTACAATTAAAAGCTTTGTAAAGTACATACTGTATTTATTTAAATGCCACCTTTATATTTAACAATTATATGTAATTACGTATCAAGGATTAGTGAATTGGGCATTAAAGTACTATTGTGAACGATGAAGTAAACCAACTCGTTCACACCGTCACTACTCGTTCACACCATATACAACTCGTTCACGCTAACAAAACCTGCTAAAAAAACAAATCCTGTCATAGAACTACTTTGTATGATACTCTATGGCATCTATTAAGCCCGTATTTACATCTCAAATGATTATTGAAGAGATTATTATATATTTGTGTTGAATATAATAAAGTTTAATGTGTTGTTTCGTAAAATAACTTCATTCACAATGCAAAAATATTTATTTAAAGTATAAATGTTTTCAAACTGCTAATAAAACATTTTTAACTGATTAAGTAATAGTTATTTGTTAAATGGATAATGCTTTTTCGTCTGTAAATAACCTCAAAACATTTTTTATGGTTATTTTAAGAGATGTGAACGAGTTGTAAGTAGTTACTGTTGGATCTGAACAAAAAAATAAAAATAAAATACTATTTGCATAAAATCAGTTCTGCTGCACATTTAACACTATTAATTGGTATATGACAGGTAGGTTGCAATAACAAAAACACATTTATTTATTTTATTTATTTTTATTTTTTGCATATAACCTCATTTTGTGACCTGGACCTATATATGATAGTCGAGGGGTTAGAGTATCAGATCATAAACTTACCTACTGTGACATAAATATTAATCGCAAAAGAGGCAAAAGGCTAGAGAAATATGTAACTTGCAGAGATTATTCTAATTTTAATACAGAAGAAATGATTAAGTGTGCTGCCTATGTCCAGTGGAACACTGTTAAAGATATGAATGATGTTAACGAAATGGTAGGCTTTATAAACTCGGCTGTATTGGAAATATTTAATCAGAATGCTCCATTAGTAAGAAAAAGAGTCACTAGAAACAAAGCTCCTTGGAGAAATGAAATCATTATTAACCTCACTAAGGAAAAGAATTACTGGAAGCAAAAATTGCCGACTTCTAAAAGTGACAGCAACAAGGACCAGTACTGCAAAGCTAGAAAAGCCCTGAACAGTGCGATTAGAAAAGCCAAACAAATTTACTTTCGAAATGAACTGGCAGGATGAACAAGTTCTAAAGAATTCTGGGCTAGAGTTAAGAAAAGCGGTGCGACCAATGAAAATGGTGATGAGCTTCCTTCATTTCTTCAAAAACCTGATGAAATTAACACACATTTTTCTAAGATGGGTACTGGTTGTCAGGTCCAATTTGAATGTCCTGACTATTATCTTACGAGTTTTTCTGAGAATGTCAAAAATATCTTTAGCTTTGGCCATGTGACAGAAAGAGAGGTAAAGGCTGTCAATAAGATAACTTCGGGCGCAGCTGGTACTGATGGTATCACGATCAACATGATTAAAATGGTAGGTCCTTACTGTGTTGGGGCTACCACTCACCTGTTGAATGTTTCGCTGGCCACTGGAGTGTTTCCTAATGCTTGGAAGGAAGCGATTGTTATCCCTCTTCCTAAGGTCAAAACGCCCTTATCGGTGGCTGATCTCTGGCCTATCTCCGTGTTACCTGCCCTCTCTAAGGTCTTAAGAGACAATTGTAGTCTCTCAACTGGTGGAATTCTTGGAGTTGGAGTCAATCATTCCAGCTATACAGTCTGGTTTTCGGAAGGGGTTCAGCACCACAACAGCTCTGATGCTAATCTGCGATGACCTCCTTAAAGCTAGAGATGCTGGAAGGTGTTCTACCGTTGCAATGCTGGATTTTTCTCAGGCTTTTGACTCCATTGATCACAGCTTGCTGTTAGCCATGATGAAGTTTTACAGATTTGATCATCGGGTAGTTTCATGGTTTCATTCCTATTTAGATGGAAGGAGCCAAAAGACCAAAGTGGGCTCTTATGTTTCTGCCTCTCTGAAAAATCATTAGGAGTGCCACAGGGTAGCCTGTCTTGTTTACTTTATTTTCTGCCACCATGGGGAAGGATTTGCATCATTGCCAGTTGTACTCGTACGCTGATGATGCCCAGCTGGCTCTTCAGTACAACAATGACCAAGTTGGCCGGGCTCTTTCCAATCTCAATTCTGATCTAGATGCCATTTATGGTTGGTTTTTAAGCCATGGTATCCGACTGAACAAGAACAAGTGCTCTTTGTTGACATTCCCGGCTGGCAAGGTTCTGCAATCCCCGCCCTTGTCTGGCGTGTACCTCGGTGGTGTTTTACTGAACGAGTGTAACTCTCCCAAACTTCTTGGACTTCAGTTTGATGCCAGAATTTCCTTCTCTGGACATGTTAGCTTTGTATGTCAGAGAGCTATGTCCCGTTTGAGAATGTTGTACAGGCATCGGCACTTGTTCCCCGCACCTGCTAAGCTTCGGCTTGTGCAGGCTTTGGTGCTCTCTATACTTGAGTATTGTTTTCTGGTATATGGCAATGTTGTATTTCTAGGTCAAATCAAATCAAATCAAATCATAGGTCATCATTCTAGGTGACATGGACCGGTTGCAGAGAGTGCAGAACATGTGTGTCAGGTACGTTTGTGGACTGAGGCAATTTGACCACATTTCACTTGAGCGGAAAACCCTTGGCTTATTGCCGATGGCTGACTTATGCTTTCTCCGCACTTCTTGTCTCGTTCGTAGAGTCCTGACTGAGGAGACCGAAATATTTGAGAGAGAGGCTCAGAACCCGTTCCGAAATGTGTTCCCGGTGTACCAGGCAGGACAACATGCTTGAGATGCCTCGTGTGCGCTGTGAGTCCGCTCGTAAGGGGTTTTCTTATTTTGCCCCAAAGCTCCATAACTCTCTGTCGTCCAGTTTCGGCCATGAATTGGTCAGTCAAAAGACTTTTAAAAAAAGATTGCAAAATGCATTATTCAGTGGACAGATTTAAAAGATTTTTTTATCAGGTCAATTTTGTTAGTTTTAAGTCATATAACATTGTATAATATTATTAGATAATTTTTGTTGTAAATAGCTTTGTGTTAACAATTTTATGCGACTCGAGTTGTTTAGAAAACCATGTAATGTTCATGAAAAACGCTCTAAATAAAAGACCATTTTATTTATTTATTTATTATTATTTAAAATGAAATAACACACTACATAGTAAATACACTAATTCCAATTCCGCTCCATTATTCCAGAGTATTTACTTGTTTAAATATTCCTCAATGGAGTACAGCCTCAATCCCACAATGTATTGTTTTAACTTTATTTTAAAAATGATCTGGTTCGGTTCATTCTTTAATAAGCTTGGTAGTTTACCCAGAAACTTATTTCCCATATAAGATGATTTTTGTTTATATAATTTTAATCTGTGGTGATTTCTAATCATTTCAAATTTTCTTCTAGTATTATAGACATGAGGCTCAGTTTTTTTTTGTCTTCACTAACATTGGTCTTTACATACAAAATTAGCTCATAAATATATAACCCATATACTGTTAATATTCCCAAATAACTAAATGACGACTAAATTACCAAATATTTAGTAAATGACGAGAGTAAAAATGCTAATATTGGTCATGCTAATTTGGGTCACACAATCTGAGGATCTGAGGTGTGATCAGCATTACTTTAGGTACATTTTGTGACCCAAATTACTTCTCTTGGAGTTTCCAATGTTGAGAATTATTTTTTTTGCGGTAACCCACAATATGATTGAAGATTACTTCTGTTTACTTTCTTTACGATGCCTATTCCAATGGGGGAGATTGGACGAAAATATGGGCGGCGAGTTTGGTAGCGAGATTAGCGAGAAAATTACGAACCTCGCGTTACCTGCATCACCTGTAATGTCAGTCACGTGACCTACATTAGTTGTAGTTTCGGTCACTCTTGAAATGGTGGGTCACATAGTGTTTGTTGGTGTATAACTAAAACCACTAATTCAAACTGTGGTTTTATAATTGTAACTTGTACTTATAAGTAAATTGTTTGAAAACAAATATTGCAGTCTATAATATGTATTGTGTGTTGGATAAAGGATACAAAGAGATCCAGAAATCATGACCACACATTTATTAAGAGTTTTATTTGAGCTTTTAACATCTTATATATTCATAAAATATTATATTTCTCACACTTGGGGGTTATTGGGTACCTAAAAAGCTAATGGAATCATAATTATCATAATTCTTTCAAGATATCCTAGTCAAAACTTAAGATTGTGTGTGTGACCCACATTACACAAAAACTGGTGGTCAAATTTCTCTTCTAGTAATAATTAATGTTATTAATTTATTTCACAGTTAATAATATCATTTTTATGAACTACAAAGGCCAAACATTAAAAAAAGTAAGATTTATTATTATAGGTAGGCCTAAGTATTTATTTTTTCAGATATACGGGACAGCAATTTTCCTGTTTTCAAATTTTTGCCCATATATCCAACAACCCACAATACGCTCAACAAGACTATAAAATTGGTAGTAATAAATTTTAACAGGCGCTACTTGTGACTAATACTATTAGGCGCCGTCTACTATAAATAAGGACAACACCAAAATGTGTGCGTAATTGAAAAGGAATACAGTATGATTAAATGCAGCTGCGATTTTCAAGTTATAACTTTTTTTCCTTTTACCATCTTTCATCTTCAATTACAAAACCTTCACACAAACATTTAATTTGGGCAGTAAACAACAATATATTGGACGCAGTAGCTCAGAGGTAAAGTGCCTCACTAGCAAGTCAGACGTGGCCGGTTCGATCCCGTCCCGATCATGTAAGATGATGAGCGGTCACCTCTGGCTTGCCCATTTGACTAATGCCGTTATGGTACCTCGCTGTCTTTAGTTCACCGCACAGGTCAATAATCCTATGGTGACAGGCAGTTGAAATTTTTTTTAAATTAAAAAATAAAATAAAAATATCACACGGAATTTTGTATTGTAAATAATACAAAAAATGTAACATTCTCACCTGCATCAGTAGGTTAGGGACAACTAACGTAAACAAAGGAAAACGTGCAATAGGCCGAGCAGTGCGTTGGCATTCCAAGTGGATCACGCTGAACAAATAGGTACTGCAAATTCTATGATACTGAACAGGGTCATGACAGTACCAAAGCTATAGCCTAACTGAGATTTTGCAGGTGATATTTTGGTACAAAATTATGTTTTTGGCTACTTTTCAATGCTTTAACCCTTTGAGTGCCACGCAACGATATATCGTTGTGCACGGAACATCCGAAAAATACTTCACAACGATATATCGTCGTCGGTGGTCTTACCGAAAAATACATTGCAACGATATATCGTTGTTATGGAAAATTTTTCTTACGTCATTACTTTTTATTATTTCTTTCAGCTGATTTCCAGGATAGTTTCTAGCTCTATAAATCTAGTAGTTATTTGGTGAAAATCTTATATTTGAACAATGTTTATTTATCCGAAAAAAAAAAAAAATATAAAAAAATGTCCCGCATGTATAATATGTACCTATTCAAAATTTTATTTTTTATTTATTAGATATTTTATATGTGCATAATATTATAGCTAAACTTTAAACTTACAAAACAAAAAAAGTTTCATAATAATATCTTACCAAATAAAAAAGTTATTGATTTTATATACAAAACCCTTGCAAAATGTTGATTTTGTGTATCGTTGTTATAGAAAATTTTTCTTACGTCATTACTTTTTATTATTTCTTCCAGGACATTTCCAGGATATGTTCAGGTAAACATATACTCCATAAATATACGAGGCCTAGTTAGTTTGCTTTATGAAATAATATTGTAATAAAACTTAAACCCTTGAATAAAGTTAGGCTACTGTCTTGTGTACTAATTTACCGTTTTTATATTTTTTTACATTTATGGAAATAACTCGTCCGCCTACAGCACAAATTTGATGAAACTTTCAGGAAATATTTTGGGAAACATGTCCTCTATAAATCTAGTAGTTATTTGGCGAAAATCTTATATTTGAACAATGTTTATTTACCTGAAACAAATAAAAAAAATAAAATAAATTTCCCACATGCATATATGTATTCAAATTTTTTATTTTTTATTTTTTAAATATTTTATATTTGCATAATATTATAGCTAAACTTTAAACTTACGAAACAAGAAAAGTTTCATAATAATATCTTACCAAATAAAAAAGTTATTAATTTTTTTGCAAACCCTTGCAAAATGTTGATTTTGTGCCTGGCACTTTTTGGATATACTCTGTTAAAAACTCTGGCACTCTAGAGATATGACGGCCGAAAAACTCTGGCACTCAAAAGGTTAAAACTGTTTCTTACCTCGATCAACCAATCTGGATAATCGGAGATAGGGTTGCTTTGAGTCTGGATAAATCAGCTTTACCATACAACAAAATTGTCTTTATCCAGCGTTTATTATTAATTAACGACTAAACCAACTGTCCTGGTGACCAATGTTTAAAGTGATGAGCATGTTGTTATTTATATTTTTTTCACCTATTTATTCTGGACTAAATAGCATAACTTCAAGTTATATTTTTGTAATAAAACAATTTGGTATTAGGCCTACAGAAGTTTGTTTCTTAAATGTACCTATAGCTTTTCCATAAACAATAAAGCACAGTTTCATGTAATTTCTTCCAATTAAATGTTATAAATTTTATATTAACATTTCTAAAAGGTATAAACTTTAACTGGTTACCTGCTTTCGCAGCCAAGTACTTGGAAGAGTTCTCCTTGTCTTTGAACAGAATCTGAAATCTGAGATCGTCGTCCTCCGCAACATCGTGAACTTCTTTCCCGCATCTGCAGTTCTTGCACTTCTTTCTAAATTTTAAAATATTCAGTCAATATCTTATAAACTGATTAATTTCTATAGGTAGATATTTATATTTAATTCATTTAAGTTACAGTATTTTAATACAGCAGATAATTTTCAACGGCCCTCATAATAACTGATACTTTATCAAATATTAAATGGTTAGTTAAAACAAAAAATACTTTATTAATTTAATTTACTCATGCAAAAATAAAGAAAAATAGTACCAAAAAGGTATATCCTAAAACACTTAAGTTTTCCAGTCAACTTAAATCTGTTTGCATATATTTATTAAATAAAAATGTTTCACTCCCGAACCGCTAACATGGGTAAGAGGAAACTTTACACATTTTTCTTGTTTAGACATTTGTCGGATCAAAAAAAGATTATCCTGACTTGTTTATAATGGCTAAGCCATTAAAATCATTTAAAATGGCTAAGATTAAAAACCTTAAAATTAAAATTAGGTGTACATAACACAATATTTCGCAACAAAATATAAAGATTAACTTATTATTATACAGCGAGTGTCATAAACTGAACATTCCGGGAACCTGAATTAAGTGTTTTAACTTTATAATTTAGTTTATTTATGTCCTTAAGAGAGGTTTTATTAATACAGTAGAACCTCGCTAATCTATCACCAACGTGACCGAGACCATGGTCGGAACGCAAAAAAGGTCAGATTATCAGAGGAACAAATTTATTCATATAAAAACGTAATAAAGCTATAATTTAAACTAAACATATTGCCACATGGACTGTTAGGCCTATACAATTCATAGCATGTGTTGACAAACTTCAAACAAATGTGATTAACTCATACATTTTTCAAAAAGTATAGTACTGTATGCAAAATTAATGTACTGTACATACCTATACTATTCAAATGAAGCAAAAAATAAGTACAGAATTTAATGAAACACCACACAAATTTAATGTTCTTCCGCAGGTCGAAAAAAATCTGTAGTGTCTTTTGCTTATTTTGTTCTTTAATTTATTTTCTTATACTAATTTGTAATTTGTTTTTCATAAGTGAACAAACTGCATCAACAGTCCATGGCCTACTGACTTATATCGCCAGTGATGAGTCATCGACAAGCGCTGACATGAGCGACGACCAGATACGTAAACAAAATGCTGATAAGGATATGGTCGGTCTAAGCGAGGAGTCGGTCCATCAGAGGTCGGACTAGCGGGGTCCTACTGTATACCATAGGGTTTAGGAATAAAATTAATAGTTTCCCTCAGATTTTTCCCACCAACTTCCATTCAAGAAGACTTTTTGTGATTGACAGATATCAGACCAAAGGTTTTTTTAACAAGTTCCTGGAAGGGTTTCATGTAATATATAGGTAGATTTTTTCATGATTCAGCCAATTCATATTGCCCACGATTAGAGGCAATGAATAGACTGAATCCCAGAAACTTTTTAATTTATATCTACCTCAAATACTTTTAATTTTATAACAGTTATCCAATAATGCCAATAATGATTTTCCTGTATGAAATTCATATTTATCACGTTAATTCAAAAACGAGTTATGTAAAATTAACATGCATTTTGAATGGAAAAAGGATGTCTTTTGCTGATTATGAAAAAAAAATAAGAGATACGAGTTGGGGTGAATAGGAAGCTTCTAGGATTTATTTAAATGGGCTACCTTTCAAATGGTATGCAATTTGACATAAGGATGGCCCTATTATTTGACTTTTTTCAATTTTGGTCGTAGGTCCTATAAATATTGTTTTTAAATTTTCTTTGAAGAATCAATTTCAAGAAACATAACATATTAAAAAGATAAGATTGTTGCGAGAAAGAAATTTGAATCAGAAATAAGATATGCCTAGTGGTTTTGGGTCTGTAAATATCTATTTTTTTTTTAAATAGCTGCCATTTTGAAACAGATAAAGATAAATGAATGAGTTAACCCACTTTCACTAAAATGTTTCTTTTGGTGAGACCTAGAAAATTATTATGATTTTGCCCTATAATCATATAAGACAATTTTCATAAAATACCCCCGTCGCAGCAAACCTGCATACTCAGCGAATTTCTAATGCAACCAGAAGGAAGAAGGAGGTTGGTTGGAGGTTGTTTTGTGGTATGTGACTCACTACTACATAGAGCTACTTACCAAGTTTCACAAAAATACATCCATAAATAAGTGATATATAGCATTTTATTTATTCTCCATAAGAATAACATTAGGGTTGAGGACGCAGGTTTGCTGCAACGAGAAAGATAAGTAATATGTTTTTTTTTTTTTCAATTATCCATATAACTGAACCAGGTGAAGCTATATACCAAGTTTTATTAATTTAGGTTCATAATTAAGGGAGATATACAACTTTACTTATTCTCCATGAATAACATGGGGGCGAGTATGCAGGTTTGCTGCTACGGGGAATATGAACAAAAAACTTTTTTTTTGCTAATATCAATATACCACAACTAGTTGAAGCCACATACCAAGTTTCATCAATGTATATTCAAAAATAACTGAGATATAGAATTTTATTTATTCTCCATAAGGATAACATTGGACAACATACTGTGTTTAGCACTTTGAATATCTCTGCAACAGTTGGACGTAGAACAACGATTAAAACACCAAAATGTTTGTTTTGTTAAGCTAAACACATTAATAAACAGAAATTTTAAGTTTTTAGTAAAACTATCTGAGAAAAATCTAAAAACCTTTTTCCCATAAGATTAACATGGGACACGTTTTTTTGGGTTTTCTCCGCAACCACTTAACCTAGGTTAATGATTCAAAATACTAAATTATTTGTTTTTTTAAGCTCTATAAAATGGCTATAACCAAAATTGAGTGTTTTTAACATTTTGGGGTCAAATTTGCTAAAAACCGATTCTTGGAAAATTTTAAACCCCCATAAAACCCCCTTCCCATAGTGCGATCGATCTGGTTTTCGAACTTAAAGTTATAAATGCTACTCTCCACATTTGTGCCAAATTTCATCAAAATCGGGTGTTTCTTTCAAAAGTTATCGCGGTAACGGACACACACATATATATCTATCTATCTATATATATATATATATATATATAAATTTTAACGAATAGTGTTTTTGGCATCTGGGGACCTCAAAAGGAAAAGTTATCATGGTCTCGGGCTTAAGTCTTACCATGCCACCTACGGTAATAGCTTCTTCCCTGTAAGAGAAATTCGCTAAAAGCTGTATGTTTATAAATTTGCAAAGAAATCAGTCTTATGGTTGAGATCCTATCTAAGTAGTCGCCGTCAAAGAACAGTTATTTGTAAAGATAATTTAAAATCAAAATTAAAATGGGAAGAAATTCAAATTGGGGTTCCTCAAGGCTCGATTTTGGGGCCCCTCCTCTTTCTCATATATATCAATGACCAACCCAAAAACATTTCTAATAATCTAATTTTATATGCGGATTATAGAACTGCAGTTGTTAAATCCAAAAACACAGAGGAATTAAGGCTCAAAGTTACTGAAGGTTTAACTGAGCTGGAGAAATGGTTTGAAATGAACGGATTAAAAATTAACCTGGATAAAACAAAATTGGTTAGGTTTTATACACCCCAGTCTAGGGCAATTATCAACCAATCATTATCAGTGGCTGAAAATGCAAAATTTTTGGGTCTGTACGTTGACAAGCATTTAAACTGGAGTAAATGCATTGAAAACATATTAAGTAAATTAAATTCAGCTTGTTTCCAAATGTTATGTTTAAGAAACACAATAGACTTAAAAACCTGTGAAATGATATACTACGCATACTTTTACTCAATACTCCAATATGGAATTGAGTTCTGGGGCTTTGCATCAGAGGTTGATAGAATTTTTAAAGTTCAAAAAAAGTTTTTAAGAATTATGACATTTTCACCGGGGAAAGCTTTATGCAAACCAATTTACAGGGAGTTAAAAATAATGACCGTTCCAAATTTAACCATTTTTAAAACATTGTTAATGGTACAGTCAAATTTTAATCATTTATGTAATGAAAACTTTGATCACATATATAACACAAGATTTAAAAACGATTTTCAATATCCTAGATACAGACTAAAGTTCATGGAAAAAACACCAAAATATATAGGGAAAAAACTTTTTAACAAATTACCGCTAAGGTTTAAAAAGTTGATCAATACCAGTTCTTACCAAAGAAGCCTTGCTGATTTTCTGCTGAGCAAGACATACTATACCAGTAGTGTAAATGAATACAGTGGAACCTCGATAACTCGAACCTCAGGGGGAACGGGAAAAATTTGAGTTATCGAATATTTTGAAATATCGAGGTTTGACTTATCAAGGCAATTCTCTACAGACTTTGACTTATTGAGGGTCACGGTAACGCAATAGATGGATCATGGAAGGGTAGAATCCTTACATCACTTTGTGCTTTTTATCACAAATAATCATACCGGATAATAATTGTTATTAAATTTTAAAAGGATTTGAACAATTTTAGGGTGCCTACCTGTTGATCGACATGTTAGTTAGTTGCAGGGACAGATGGTCGACTTTTTAAAAATACATATTAATAATTAAATAAAGTACTGAAACCCACTGATCGATATGTTAGTTGCTCGCAGGTACAGTTGGTAGGGTTTTAGAAAATATGTATAAATAGTTAAATCAAGTCCTGAAACCCACTGAACGACATGTTAGTTGTTCGCATGGACAGTTGGTCGACTTTTAAATAAATAAATGTAATAACGGATGGGCTAGTTGCTCAAAGTACCAGTTGCTCGTGCCCCCCACTCCTTGTTTTGAAAAGAGGGGAGAGGCGGATATACACGCGGAATTACAGGAACAGTCCACTTCCGTTCATAGCTGTAGGCGTGTCCTAGTAGCGGTGTAACGTAGCGTGGAGCTGATCGTCACTGAGCAGAGATACCAACACTTACAACCAAAATTTCCCAAATGATAACAATTTACCCCTTAATGTGACTGTAGTTATATGACACTAAATAAAAATAAGAATAAAATGGTTTAGTATTACTTTGTTCCCACAATATGTTATAATTGTGTAAAATAATATATATATATATATATATATATATATATATATATACATCTTATATATACGTTGAGGAGTATTTTGATAATTCCTCCGTTATTTATGAATATATTATAACTATTGAGCTATCGAAATGTTTGCCCTGATTCATACTACCTAAAAGATAGAAGACAACGTACTGCAATTTTTAGACACTCATATATCAGGGAATATTATACTATCAATCAACATATAATTTATACTTCCGCCATCGGATAGCACCACAGTTAAGAAAATTCAGCCCATTACTGTATTTAAGTGATGTCCTTTCTTAAAATTCTGAGACGTATTGGAAAACCTACGTAAAAATGCCTTTAATTTGACACCTCAAACGTTAAAAACCGTCCAGCATAGGGTCGTTATCAAGTTAAGAATGTGAAGAAAAAACCCTAGCATATTAATATATAGAAAATAAGCGAGACAAAAAACTAATATTTACTCTATTAATAACAACATCGGGTACCGATTGGCCGATGTGGATATCAATATACAGTGTTCGTATAATATCTAAATGATATTGGTATATCAGTTCGATATCAAAACATCGATATTTTCCTCCCACCAAATCTACAAAGTCTCCTCTTCAGAAGGTGTGTGTCGCTTTTTAGCTGCTAGTGTGTGCAGCAAATGTATCAATGGGCGCAGTCAGATTTGAAATCACAACAACAAATACAAATTATGCTATATGCTATATGTACTGCGTAACAAGTTAGTTGGACGCAGTTCTCCAAAGCGCCAAAAGGTAGGAGCACAATCAATAACATCAGGGAAATTTCGTTGTAAGGTTCAGCAAATTTCTTGCCGCACCTGCGTCCTGCGTGGTTCCGCGTGCGGCCGTTAAACATTGGGTTGGTGGTGGGGCTATGCAATTCCGCTAGAAACTCCGCCTCGCCCCTCTTCTTTGGAAGGCAGAGTGGGGGGCGCAAGCAACTGGTACAACCAGCAAGTAGAAAATCTGTTATTACATTTGTTTATTTAAAACCCTACCAACTGTCCATGCGAGTAACTAATATGTCAATCAGTGGGTTTCAGGACTTTATTTAATTATTTATACTTATTTTCTAAAACCCTACCAACTGTCCCTGCGAGCAACTAAGATGTCGAACAACTGGTGGGCCCCCTAATTTTAATGTATAAAATAAGCCCGGAAATATTTTGTAAAGCTTCTTTGGTTAACGTAGTAGAGGATGCAATACTTCAAAACACTTCCTTCAGTGAAAATATTGTAGAGTAGGAAAGTAAACAAATAATGACTCATAGTTCGGTATTTTGGTGATGTTTCTCCCGTTCGACCACTTCCTCTCTATTTATAGACATTTTTTGCTCACTTCTTATCACCTGCCCCAAACAAATCCCTCCACCTTAACGGAAGTCAGTTCTGACCAACTACGCATCAATTTAAATTTAGCTGAACATCAATGTACTGTAGGCTATTAAAATAATTTGCAAAACTAAAAGGGAACAAAACATGATAACAATTAAAATTGCAGAGCATTGCTGGAATTTAAGTAAAGCAAAACGATACTTTTTTTTAAATTGTCGAAAGAGTGTTCACTGGTGTTCCAAACTGCTTCCCAATGTCACTATTTTATTTTCTGTGTCAACAGCCTCAAACAATCTTCAACTTTTCTTAATAGGGTAGAGTTTTGCCATCACGTTTTGCCAAACTGAATCACTTAGTAAAAACACAACCTGAAAACTACTTCTTTGTTTAAAATCCATTGTTGGTGATGGTGAGTTTATGTTGTTTAAGAGATTATTGCGGACATTTTCCATCACTGATTAGTAGTGAAACTTGTTTTTACTAATCAGTGATGGAAAATGTCCACAATAATCTCTAAAAACTACGTTTCACGCACTACATCCAGAACCTCTAAAACTGGCACTGACTAACGACACACCGGACACAAATCTAATAAAATCAAAACCATTTTATTTAAGAAAAATACATAATTTACAACAATATGAGACTGTTCCTTATTTATGAAATGAAATCCTCACATAGGTGTAGTGTAAACCCGTGCGTTTGTTTGATATTCGCGTTGCTCATCAACATAAATTTGTCGGTTATTTTACCGACACCAGGAGCACCCGGAAAAGAAATGTAGTGAGGAGGGAGGGTTCGAATTTCCGGCTGAAAAGTCACTGGAGGTTTGTTGAATGAACAACTTCGACTTATAGAGGTTCTCTAGTCAATACTTCGACTTATAGAGGTATGGTGATTGTACATATTCGAGTTATGGAGGTTCTACAACTAAAACTTCCGACTTATAGAGGTGCGGTGACAGGCTAAGAATACTGAAAAAATTTGAGTTATCGAGGAGTGTCCTGCTAACCCTTCGACTTAGATAGGTAAAATAATATAGCACTAGGTAGGCAAGTTCAAGGGGAATAACAAAAATTCAAGTTATCAAGGAATTTGACTTAATGAGGTTCGAGTTATCGAGGTTCTACTGTATTTAACTGTCAATGAAGTTGCAAAATCAAATGCATGAATTATTTTGATGTACCTAATAACATTTTATTTCCTTTATTTTGCTTCAAGAACTTGTAATCTCGATTTAAAGTATTTTAATAAGTTTAAATTAGAATGGTATTTTGACAATGTCACCTGTTTTGGTGCTATGCTATGATTGTAACATTGATGTGACAATAAAGATTATTATTTATGTATTTATTTATTCATTTATTCATATTAAAACCACAGACCTACAGATTTAGGGCACCCTATAAGATTTTGGCAAGACTATTTTTACCCCTACCGAGCTCGTCCAGCTAATATGAAACTTTCTTAAATCACGCACTGTCACGATTAAATCAAAAGCTCAGTAATAATTAATCTAATTACTCCAAATTTATTTTTAAAACATTTCTATCTTTCGTTTTTACTCCCGTTAATTTTTTTAACACGTTTTAAAACAAATTATCCCAAATTTAATAAATTACTAATTTAAACAATAAGAAGGTCGATAATTTATTACTTCACAGCAACGCAGCAGAAGCACAGGCCTTTGTTGCCTATGTCTGCTGATTCCCATGACCATTTTTTTATATATTTCTATTACGACAGCTTATTGTAAATTTTATATTATTTGTTCTATAGTAGATTTTAGTAATAATTGTATTATATAAGTGTAATTGTACAAGCTGTAACTTTGTTGGAATAAACGTTTTGTTCATTTAATACATTGTCCATATGCGATTTGGAGGGAAAGCATTCTGTTTTATGACTATTAGACTTAAACGTTCTCCCATTACACATGCTGGACGGGTGGTCTGACTCACCCTGTATCTGTATTTATTGTCAATTATGTATGATAACTCTATAAAGGCTTAACTGATCTTTAAAGTAAAAAAATAGTAAAAATGATAACCTCCAAAAATGAAGTTCTAATCCAGGGCACTTGTCTTTGCAGGTAAAACACTTGGCACCAGCCCCGATTTCATGGCCTAGCTTTCCCTAAAAACCAAGGAATACAAAACAAAATAAATCATAAAATAAGTAAATAAAATAAAAATAATAAATCAAGCACAAACCACTCAAAAACTCAAGCAACAAACAAAATATGTTAAACCCAGGAGGATTTGTGTGTTTGTAAAGACGATTGAGTTGGAATTCTTTAATAAAAATTGTATTTCTAGGCTGGCGGCAGCATTAGTTGTCGCTGTGCCTCCCTGGAACTCCTCCAATCCTTTTTGTTAGAGTGGCGGTAGTGTTCTAGAGGACTGGTCTTTTTGACCGTCCCAGAGTCCTGATGCTTTAGAGATGGTGATGGTTACCTCCATCATATACAATTTTTTCAGTTACGTTTGATTTCCACAAGTAACAGTTACTGATAAATTCATTAAATTTTTAAGTTTTACATACATATAGACATTTAATAAGGTTTATGAGGTTTTCTCTTTTTATTGTTTACATGCAGTATTTTAAACATTTCAGACACAAATTAACTTCTTTTTGGTTTCTAACATAACAATGATCAATATTGTGGGTACTTTGGTATTATACGGATGCCACTATTTTTGGAGGTTAAATTTTTACCGGATACAAAGGATAACTACATAATTCGAAAAAACTTACTTTTATTGACTTACTGTACAAAGTTTACAACATTCTGATGCGCGGTCTTTGTGATGTGCCTCCCAAAAGGTAGCGATGTCCGCTAGGATCGTGTTGAATGCGTCGCCGCCGCTAGCAGCCACACCCGATCGCCACATGTACTCTGCCAAATATACAGCGCGCTGCGGCAGTTATGTTAGGATGGGTTATCATAAAAATACGTACGGTTTCCTCTTCATTTCGAGGTAAATCCCACACCAAAAGAATGTCACTCATTATGAAAACAAATGTAACGTAGTGCACGGCAATAAATCACTAATGACACTGACCCAGATACAGGCGGTGACAGGTGATGCGCGCGCTCCGGTCAACGACCCGACCTTGGCCTATTTGGAGGGGGTTTGGCGGCCGGAAGTATGACTCATCAGGTATCATTCGATTTGTAACAAAACAAGGAAAGTCCTACAATCATTTTTATGATAACCCATCCTAACATAACTGCCACAGCGCGCTGTATAAGGGTGGCATCCGTATATACCGAAGTACCATATTGTGTATACTTTTTGAAATTAGCAACTAATGTATTAACTTTTCTGAATTTGCTATCAAGTTTGAAGTACATAACTTACATCTTATAACTTGTTCAAAATACACCATGTAAACTATTTTTGACAATGGTGTGAAAAAATTATAACAAAACACAGCTACAGCTGTTTCAATAAACCTGATGGAAAAGACCGTAGGTAAATCATCACGTTTCCAAATTGATATGATTTCTAATTAAGACTCCCCTGCTGTCAAAAATTAACCTAAAATTTAGTGAATAGGTCTTCTTGGGTGCCTACCTGTTGATCGACAAGTTATTTGGTCGCAGGGACAGTTGGTAGGGTTTAAAAAAATAAATATTAATAATTAAATACAGTACTGAAACGCACTGAACGACATGTTAGTTGCTCACAGGGACAGTTGGTAGGGTTTTAGAAAATAAGTATAAATCATTAAATCAAGTCCTGAAACCCACTGATCGACATCTTAGTTGCTCGCATGGACAGTTGGTAGGGTTTCAAATAAATAAGTGTAAAAACAGATTGGCTACTTGCTAGATGTACCTGTTGCTCGCGCCCCCCACTCTGCCTTCCAAAGAAGAGGGGCGAGGCGGAGGCTTGTAGCGGAAGTGTGTAGCCCCACCACCAACTCAATGTTTGACCGGCGGGACCACGGACCATGCAGGACGCAGGTGCGGTAAGAAATTTGCTTAACCTTGTTACAAAATTTCCCCGATGTTACGGCGTATAAGGCAGTTCCGACGGTTCCAACGGCAACGATTGCTAACTCACCTTACTCTCTGAATTGTACTGCTACCTTTTGGCGCTTTGGAGAACTACGTCCAACTAACTTGTTACGCAGTACAACACCATACGGCATAATTTGTATTGGTTAGTTGTGATTTCAAAATATGACCGCGCCCATTGAACAGTTCGCTGCACTAGCAGCTAAAAAAGGCGCGCACCTCCTGAAGTGGAAACTTTGTGTATGTGGTGCCTTTAGTTGCTGCACACAGGGGCAGTTTGGTCAGCGTTTTGTTATTGTATTTGCGCCTCTTATAATTTGGCGTTCTCGGTAACTGCATATTTACTTGGCCTAGTGGGAAATGGAATGCTGGATGTACATAGCAGTAATATGCTACAATTTAGGGAAGTCTTATTATCTTTTACATAGGTTTAAACAACTGTAGATGGGGAAAGCGGCCGTAAAACGTGTAGTTCAATGGAACTCATCCTTGCTTCCATTTCCATTTCCCCTGTAGGGAAGAAGCTTTACCGTAGACATCCTGTTAATACCTAGACCCGGGACCATGATAAATTGTCGTTTTGAAATCCCCAGACTGATGTTTTCCTATAAATATTTTATTTTTATTTTGATACTTTTATCGCAACGTTTTTTCTATTGGAATTTTGAAATTATTTTAATCATTTAGTTTATATTGTTGAACAAATTTGCATAAACATGACTCATAAAATAGAAAATTTATGACTTAATCATAGGAATTTCTTTCTTATCTGTCTTTAGTAGGAGTGTACGAGTGCTCATATATTGAGTTTTTTCAAGCCGAGTTTGTGCACTCGACTCGACTCGAGGCATTGCAAAACACTCGTGAGTTCGAGCCTAGTTTTTTATAGGCTACAGATTAAACACTCAAACCGTCTCAAATCACAGTTACAAAAGCAATAAATGCGTCCGAGACTAGGTGAAAACGAATTAGATTGTTCTCTGTATGTTTTACAAAAGAAATCTAACATCACTTAATATCACGTTGGCTTTGTCTAAGAAAAAGCAGTGTTATTAAATTTGAATTACCAATGTAACAGTACACGCATTCGGATCTACTGGCTAGCCATTAAATCAAGTACAATAAAAAGGAGCAATAAAGTTTACCTGTGTGACACTTGTTTTATTTTGGTAAAATATACATGGTACAAAAAATAAACTTCAAATCAAAAAGATATAACAAACGTAAGTTCAAGTAAGTTGTTCTTATAGGTAGGCCTATTTAGTTTGTATTATGCATTTTTTAAGAAACTAGTCTTGAAATGTACATACTATGAATCTATGATTAACTAATTAAAATAATTATTCTATCATCATTTCATTATATCAGATGTATTTTTGACATAATGCTGATCATGTGTAGGTAACTTTTGTAACCAGTATCTCCTCTTCTTGGAAAAAAGAAAACTCGACTTTTCTTAAATAAAATATTACCAACTTCTGGAATGGTAACAACACCCTTCTCTCATCCGTTTTCTTCACATTAAAATATATTAAACCTGTTTGTGAGGGGGGGAGGATGAGAGATAGGGAGAGGATGAGGTGGAGAGGTTTCAGGCATACATAAATACCCCCGTCGCAGCAAATCTGCGTACTCAGCAAATTTCCAATACAAATATGTGGGTATCACTACTACCTAGAACCACTTACCAAGTTTCACAAAAATAAATTCACTAATAAGTGATATATAGCATTTTATTTATTCTCCATAAGAATAACATTATAAATGAGTACGCAGGTTTGCTGCAACAAGGTTTGTGTGTTTTTGCAATTATCAATATAACTCAACCAGGTGAAGCTACATACCAAGTTTTATTAATTTAGGTTCATAACTAAGGGAGATATAAAACTTTACTTATTCTCCATATGAATAACATGGGGGCCGAGTATGCAGGTTTGCTGCTACCGGGAAAAATCAACAAAAAACTTGTTTTGTGCTATTATCAATATACCACAACCAGTTGAAGCCACATACCAAGTTTCATCGATATACGTACATAAATAATCAAAATATAACATTTTATTTATTCTCCATAAGGATAACATTGGACAACGTACTGTGTTTAGCACTTTGAATATCACTACAACGGTTGGACGTAAAACAACAATTAAAACGCCAAAATGATTATTTTGTAGAGCTAAAATGATTGGTAGAAAGAAATGTGGAGTTTTTAGTGAAATTATCTGAGGAAAATCTGAAAACCGTATTCCCATAAGATTAACATGGGAAATTTTATGGACACATCTTTTGACTTTTCTCCACGACCACTAAACCTAGCTTAATGATTCAAAATACTAAATTGTTTGTTTTTAAGCTTTACAAAATGGCTATAACCAAAATCTAGTTTTTTTTTAATTTCAGGGTAAAAAGTTCAAAAAACTGATTTTTGGAAAATTTTAAACCCCCATAAAACCCCCTTCCCATAAACCGATCGATCTGGTTTTCGAACTTAAAGTCATAAATGTTATTACTCTCCACATTTGTGCCAAATTTCATAAAAATCTGGCTCTTCAATCAAAAGTTATCGCGGTAACGGACACATACATATATATAAATTTCAACGAATAGTGTTTTTGGCATCTGGGAACCTCAAAACAAAAAGTTATCATGGTCTCGGGCTTAAGTCTTACCATGCCCAGCTACGGTAATAGCTTCTTCCCTAAAGAGGAAATTCCCTAAAAGACTACTGATTACTGGAATGGTAACACCCTTTTCTTATCCGTTTTTTATTCCACGACAAAAAGAACAGATAATTCAGGACTAATGTAAATCAAAAACATTATGCCTACTGGATTGGTCGTAGGCCCTTCTCTTATCCATTTTAACTCTACATTAAAATAAACTAGTTTTCCGTTGCTCGATTCCGAGCAATTTTGTACCCAACGAAAGGTTACTTCAGTTGTAAACAAACTAACAAAATATCTGACGCTAAACAGGATTATAAATCTGAGAATAATGCCGATTATGTACTAAAGTTGATTGGAAAATCAACACGTAGTTTACACTTCCGCCGTCGGATAGCGCCACTGTTCTGAAAATTCACCCTTTAATTACTGTATTTAAGTGATGCCCTTTCTTTAGATTCTGAGAGGTATTGGCAAATCTATGCAAATATAACTTTAATTTGACAAATCAACTGTTAAAATCCGTCCAGCCGTGATCGAGTTATGACTGTGAAGAAAACGCCCTAGCGTAATAATATATTGTCTATTGGATACTTGGTCGAATTACACATTTTTAATGGTATAATCTATCATTATACAAAATTTTAACTCATTGTGTGCACTTATTAAGATGATGATGATGATCATGTCTTATTAACAGATACAATTTATTTATAAAATTGATAGTCTATCAATAAGACGATTTTGGTGTGGGAATTATTATACCCAAGAGGGTCATAGCATGAACAGATTCTGGCAAAATGAGAGGACATATACTATATTAAATTATTATGATATTAAAATATAGTGTTTCTGTATCTATGATATTCTCACGATATTTTAGGTTTATTTTAGAATTACTTAAAAAAGAATTTTAAGGCTATTGAGTCAAAACGAGTAACGGGTTGGTCTTTTGTTCTGCGTGATAGCAAACATGATAGTTTTTAAGACTAGTGGGGTCGGGGTGAAATCTAAGAGGATTTCCAAAAAGCATATTAGGTCATATTTGAATGAGGTAAATTACAAAACGTACTATAGATTTTCAGCACAATCAGTCAAGTGATGAACACGGCCGCCTTGAGGGGGAACAACAGGGGCCCCCAATTTTAAATAAATTCCGAGAATTGACCAATATATTTAAATAGCACTCTCTGGGACCCCACAAAATATTTTAACCAGTCCCCTAATTGTCTTGTGGAATCCCTCGCGATGAAGTGAAATCACCCAGAAGATTCTCGTACCTCCAAATGGCAAAGGAAAGTTGTATTTTAAAATTCCAGGAACTTACAGCTGTTTTATGTTAATTTTTTGGTGAGGACAAAAGCTAGCCCATCACTATAAAAGTCGTACAGGCTCATAATGTTTAAAATCATTTCCAGTTTTCACATGAATAACACAAACAAATAACTCCAAATTGCATGAAACTATAAAAAGCGGCTTTCTGACAGATTAACATATTTTAAGTATATTCCTTGCATGTAACCTATCAAAATAATATAGTATTAACAGATACAATTATAATAAAAATACTACCATATTTGTCTAGGTCACTGGAAGACCGAGCTTTGCTCGTTCCTTGTCAGACAGCAGTTTGTTTTTATGAATGGAGTGGGCCCCTAATGTTACACCACGTCCTCCTAATAGCAAGCACATTTGCTTAGCTTATATTTGTCTTTTTTATACATGTTTGAGGTAACTCCAGTTGTTATTATAGCTCAATATCCCTTTTATTCATTTCGTACCGCTTTATATTTATTCTTCTTTCAATAGTTTTTACAATACACTGATCGATTAAACCTCAGAGTTACGACTGACTGTTATGATTCTTTAGTTTTGACTTTAAAATCCATAAGGTGCATTTACATATTTTAGTTTTATTATTAGTTTTATTACATTACTCGAGTTTATCAAGAGAATGACACCTGCCTGGAATTTATTTTTATCCTAGAAGTTTGATATTTCCTACACTTTAGGACATCACTGGAGCAGTTTAAAAAACTCAAATTTACTAGCAAGCTATAACCTTATTCATATTAGAGTATAGATTGATATTGAACTGGGGGGGGGGGAGGCAGTACCCTTCAGAACGTAACTGACGAAACCCTTTATGCCCAGCTACGTTCTCAAAACCAGATTTAGGGTATGTAGACACCATGTGGTGCGGCCCCTTGCTGTCCACCGCCAAGGTTAACTAAATTTTTGGAGTATAGTTTTAGGTTTTTATGATTTATGTGTAATACGGGCCACTTTGTGGATCGGGCCCCTAAGCAATTATCTATGTAGCCTAGGGGGGAGGCAGTACCCTTCAGAACGTAACTGACGAAACCCTTTATGCCCAGCTACGTTCAGAACCAGATTTAGGGTATGTAGACACCATGTGGTGCGGCCCATTATTGTCCACCGCGAAGGTTAACTAAATTTTTGGAGTATGGTTTTAGGTTTTTATGATTTATGTGTAGTACGGGCCAATTTGTGGATCGGGCCCCTAAGCAATTACCTATGTAGACTATGACTAACTCCGGCCGTGGCTACGAATCAGGGAAAACATCAATCGTTATTATATATTCATAAATAACGGAGGCATTGTCTATCAAATTACTCCTTAACGTATGTATAAGATATATACATATATATAGATCATATCTGATACAATCATAACATATTATGGGTATAAAATAATTTACATCATTTCGTTCCTATTTCTATTTTGTGTCATATAAATACAGTCATATTAACGGGTAAATTGATATCATACGGGAAATTTTGGTTGTAAGTGTTGGTATCTCTGCTCAGTGTAGATCAGCTCCACGCTACGTTACTCTGCTACTTGGGCGCGCCTACATCTATGAATGGAAGTGGACTGTTCCTGTAAATCCGCGCGTAAATCCGCCTCGCCCCTCTCTTCGAGACAAGGAGTAGGGGGCGCGAGCAACTGGTACATCGAGCAAGTAGCCCATCTGTTATTACATTTATTTATTTGAAACCCTACCAACTGTCCATGCGAGCAACTAAGATGTCGATCAGTGGGTTTCAGGACTTTATTTAATTATTTATACTTATTTTCTAAAACCCTACGAACTGTCCCTGTGAGCAACTAACATGTCGTTCAGTGCGTTTCAGTCCTTTATTTAATTATTAATATTTATTTTTTAAAACCCTACCAACTGTCCCTGAGACCAACTAACATGTCGATCAACCGGTGGGCCCCCGGTCTTCTTAGGCATATTTTACTTAATATAATAAGAGCCAATTAACACACTGAATGTTAGTTTTCCTAATCGGCCCAATATATAAAAATTGAGATTTTATGAGGTTAGGTTTAGGTTGGGCCTCTTTATGTTTATTGAAATTATATTTTTAAACAAAATATACAGGAATTTTAGGAAAAACCAGGTTAAATTTATAAATAATTTGGTTTGGATAACATCACTCTGGCAAGTGTAACTCCAGTGGTTACACTTGCCCCACGAATAAAAAAGCTGGGGTAAGTGTAACCGTGGCTGCCATATCCAAAGATTTAACAATAGAGTACAATTAATCATATATTTGAAATCTTCATGCAAAAATTAGCCTATATATTTACTTATCTTTAAAAATACGAGAATGACAGACCACTGAGCTTTGAGGATATCACTCACTCATAGAGTGAAAATGTAACACAATTTTCAACCTTAAAAATGTATTACCATTTTATATCAGATTTGGTTATTTAACATCAAATTTCACGAAAAAGGTTAATAAACATATGTGATGGGTCTGAAGTACAAATAAAGCTTATTTTAAAAGTTATAAGCCGGGGTTACACTAGCCCTGTGGTTACACTTACCCTCCTTCACCATATGAAAATAAAAATAACAATGTTTTAGCCAGTGGAGCGGAGCCCTAAGATTTGAGTTATTAACCCTCCGAGTGACCTTCGCCCGATTTCGGGCGACTATTTTTGACCGCCGAATGTCAGTCGATTTCAGGCTACTTTGCACGCCTCCAGTTTTGTGTAATATTTCCGCGTACGATTGAGCGATCCCGGGCATTGAGCATACCAACGAGATCAGCGGATTCTAGGCTTCATAATGACTATATAGGACCACCGTTCGTGCTATTTTTACTATCATTTGTGATGGAATTCCAAACGTCTGCGATTGTTGGATGTTGTTATGGTGATACGGTATAGGCTTTAATGCCTCCAGATTTAAGGTTAAGTTAGTTGCATTTTTAGACTTATCATTTAAAAAAAACTGGGCAAAACTATATATTTTCTTACTCCTCATTAAATTTTGAACAGAATGTATATCTTCATGTTCTTATTTAGTGTACGTGAATAAAGTGGTTTTATATATGGATACTGAATAAAAATGAATTTGTTTCCTATTTTTCTGGATTTGAACTGATGCCAAGTTACTATAACATTAGGTATGAACATCAAAACTTGCATTTTTAAATAGCCTATTTAATAAGCACTAAGCAAATGTAGGCCTACAACTTTATGCTTATTTGTCATAATTTATATATTTTATTGATGTTTTAATAAGTCTGCAAAATGGCCAAAAATTGCTGGACATTAAGGACTTTTCTAATGGACACTCAGAATGTTAAAAACCTATCTAAATGTTACGGATCAATAACAATAGGCTAAAATCACACAAAAAAATTTTTTTGCGATTTTGCCAAAGGGCGGAGCCCTAAGGTTGGTGGGGCTTTGTATCAGACGTTGGGAAATGATTCAAGAGATGTGGCTTTGTAAAATAAATTGAAAAAAACGGTACTTTGGTATTATACGGATGCCACCCTTATGCAGCGCGCTGCGGCAGTTATGTTAAGATGGGTTATCATAAAAATGATTGTAGGACTTTCCTTGTTTTGTTACGAATCGAATGATACCTGATGAGACATACTTCCGGCCGCCAAACCCCCTCCAAATAGGCCAAGGTCAGGTCGTTGACCGGAGCGCGCGCATCACCTGTCACCGCCTGTATCAGGGTCAGTGTCATGAGTGATTTATTGCCGTGCACTACGTTACATTTGTTTTCATAATGAGTGACGTTCTTTTGGTGTGGGATTTACCTCGAAATGAAGAGGAAACCGTACGTATTTTTATGATAACCCATCCTAACATAACTGCCGCAGCGCGTTGTATATTTGGCGGAGTACCTGTGGCGATCGGGTCTGGCTGCTAGCGGCGGCGACGCATTCAACACGATCCTAGCGGACATCGCTGTCTTTTGGGAGGCACAACACAAAGACCGCTCATCAGAATTATGTAAAATTTGTACAGTAAGTCAATAAAAGTACGTTTTTTCGAATTATGTAGTTATCCTTTGTATCCGGTAAAAATTTAACCTCCAAAAATAGTGGCATCCGTATAATACCAAAGTACCAAAAAAACCATAACACAATAACAACAACACTTACAATAACAATACACACTACAATGACAATACACATAACAATTTTGGCGTCAGGAAGTGATAGAGGCCAGTGGGGTGGAGCCCTGAAAGGAAAAAATTAATAAGGAAATAAAAACTGCACGAAAACTAGGCTAAAAATAGCGAAAAAGTACGCCACAACAAGTAAAGAAAGGATGGCGTCATTATGATCAGGTGATGTCGTCTGCACGCGCGAAAATGCCACTACTGCCGACCAAAGAAAATTAACTCTAGCAGTGGCCAATGATGTAAGTGGGAAATGTCCAAGCAGATTTGGCGAATTTGCAAACCTTTTTTTGAAAATTCGTATAAATTCAACCATAGACCTAAACATAGCCAACCTCATATTCATTTTGATCGGAAAGAACAGGAAATAGTACAATAAAAAAGACCTATAAAGGTAATTTTTCAGTAAAGTGAAAAGAATTAAAAAAAATAGAACAGGTTTTTTGAAATTTCAAAAGCAGCCTCGATAAAATTTGTTCTACAGATTTTTTATGAAAAAATCATTATATACATTTTGTAGTAAATTCAATTCCCTACATAGAAATATATAACATGTTGGGGGAAGAATTTTTTTACAAGTGTTAGGGGCATAATATTATAATAAATGGAAGACAGAAAAAAGTATAAACTGTACAGTGTTTGTTTGTGTTGTAAAAATGTTATGTAATATCTACATATTTGTAAAGCTAATGAAATAAGGAATCTAAAAAAGGCATAAAGTTGATAGTCAAAAATTATTATCGCTTATAAATATTTGTAAACAAAAGAATGTTTTGATATTTTTGCGTATTTGGAGGAAACAAATTGGACAGTATTTAGTATATAACTTTTTCTTAAAATTATTTTCCCCAAAACCAATATAAACATGTAGTATATTCAATTACCTACATTTAAAAATGTATAACACTTAAGGTAAATTATTATTTTTTTATATGTGTTATGTAACAATGTCAACATTGTTATGTAAAAAAAACACTTTTTACACTTTTTATAAACACTATTTCTCACACTTCAGTAATATTTATGCATAAAGATTACTGTTATATACACAGAACACTTCACTAACACTAAAACTCCGAAATAATGAAGGTATAGTAATAATTCACGGATAAAAAATTGCAAACACGAACCGAGATATATTCCAAGATGGCCTAGCGCAAACGAAAACGACTGGAAAAATATGACGAAATATGTTCGTGAAGGCTGGCGTTATACTGCAAGCAGTGCTGAGAACGGCAAAACTAAATTATTCTATATTTCTTCCTCACCAAAGTGACATATTATTTGATTAGTAACTATAACTTATACTGCATATAAATCCGACTTTCCAAACCATCTAGTTCCGATGGTTGGCCATTCCACAAAGAAACAAAAAACACCGGTTTTCATAAAATCATATGATCTGTCCAATCAATATTTTGTTCTAAAAATCAATACCAAAATGAAGCACAGCTGTTTAGCAGTGCATTGGTACCAATCGCAAATTCCCGCGAAAAAAATTACCCGAGCTGGGTAATTTCAAAAAAGTAGCGCTTTGACGTTGTTTGAGCATCGGTTTCAGAAATCGCGTAGGGCCAAAAATTTGAGTTATAATTGTCGTGACAATGTTATACAGCTGCTACACGGTTCACTTATGTAATAAAATGAAAGTTCAGGATATGATCTTTCAAATTGTATATATATTGTTTCACTTTTGTGGTTATTATTAGTGGTTTTTTAACACTGCAAAATTGTCGGTCCTAAACCATCAGATTCCGACGGTGGCCACTCTAAGGCGACATAGCAAACCATCGGAATCCGATGGTTGGCCACTGCTAGGGTTAAATTTATCCGAAAGACAAATTTCAGTATCACTCAGACTTACCGATCGTAGCACACATCTTTGTCGAAAATTCTAAAAATAATAAAAGGCCTAGGCCTAGGCTAGCCTATAACTTAACTTAAATATTCACTATAAACAATTTTTTTTTTACCTGCAATTTCCGAGGAGCTCCGAGTAGTCTTAGGACTTAGGCTCTTGTATAATTTCAAAGGCTAGACCTACCCATTTTTGTTTTTATATAGATGACTCGAGGTTATGGCTCAGGTCAGGCTCCGAACCACCAGGCAGCAGCATTATCTCAAAGACCTAGGACTAACTTTTGCAATGAGCTAAGCTTGGTGATTGGCAGGGATCTAACTCAGGAGCTCTTGGACCAAAAAGCGCAAATGCTTTAACACATCAGGCCACACCCATAACTTACAAGTTAGGCCTGAGTCTCAGGGTAGGACTGGTATAGGCTACCTTTGCTTGAACAGAATTATATTATGCTTAGGCCCTAGCATTTTAGATTTTAGCAATAGGGTTTACTAGATTTTCTACATGCCAGACTAAGCCTTCAAAATAAGCAGAGGTTAAATAACATCACACAACTGTTAAAATGGGTTCTGACTGAATAAAGTTACTTACCTTACGAAACTGTAGCCGACTTTCTAGTTCAAAGACCCAAATGGGCGTAACATTTTCTTTGTCTACTAGTGCCTCTGCCATTATTAATTAAGAACTTTAACAAAGAAAACTATGACTTATGGTAAAATTACAAATAAATGAAGAAGAGTGGCTGATGAACAACGTTTTGGTTACGATTCATACTAAATTAAATGAATCTCAGTTTTCTCAGTAAAATTAGTCAGCAAAATACAGTACCGGTAACGATCAAAGATCTAAGGTATAACTTGGTATAACGTCTAACCAGTGTTTCCATCCAGGGAAAAAATAAATCCCTCTTTGTAAGTAAAAAATCCCTCTTTATCCCTCATCCATACGTAAAAATCCCTTTCTATCACTCTTCCTCAAATTGTACACAACACGTGCCTCCCATACATACCAATCCCCCTCTAAATACCTTTTTAATGATATGTTATTTTAGAGAAATAAGTTACATGGTAAAACCAAGTGTTTTTCAGTAATGACCGCTGATTTAATAAAATAATATCCCTTAATTAACATTGAAACCCCTCAAAAGGCCGAGGGAGGCGGATCCTTAACATTGATTATGCAAATTATATCATAATTTTATTTTTTTTTAATAAGGTGATTTTTGTGACCGAGCTATGGATAATACAAAAACTACAACAAAACATACTAAAATGAAACTATTACGTCTAAAATCATCTTTTATGTGTCATTTGAAAGTCCCTAACGTCTAGATGTGCCTTTTGAGGGCCTCAAGATTTTTCATGAACCCAAAAGCTATTGGGAAGCCCTTAAAGTTGAGTTTAAGCCCATTTAAATATCATTGAACAGCTGATTTCACTGTAAGCATCAATGTACAATCAAAATTTCTTACAGCTGTTTAGGCTAAATTCTGGAATGACAACGCCAAATAAAGTAATTAAGGGCTACCGGCGAAACTATTAGGTTTAAAATCAAATGGCTGATGTGTTATTTTAAAGCCCTTTGGAGTCTAGATGTACCTTTTGGGGGATTGGAAGACGTCCACCTTAAGCGCTCTGCGCCCTTGGCTTTCAAATTTCCAATGCTAATCTTATGGAAGAATAGAAATAAATTAATTTAATATTTAACGCGGCAGCTGTTGATACTAAGATCAAGCTGTTGTGAAGAGGCAATATCAGCTGTTTCTAGACAACTTCTGGAATAATTACACAATTTAAACTCATAAAACGTTATATTAGCTGGATATCCCCAAAATTAAAAAAACAAACACACTTGATCCAATTTGAGAAGCTGGATTTGCTAGTCATGATAAACCAATTACCTGGAGTTTATTGGTTAAAAAACTACTGTTGACGTATTATTAATGAGTGCCTGGGGGGCGAGCTTTGCTTGGGGGAAGGCCTGTCAGTTTGTTTAGATGACTTGGAGCATATTTCACCACTTCCCCCTACTGATAATCAGATTTGTATAATTCATTTGTCTCTTGACTACATTTTTAAGGACACTCCATTTGTTATTTATAGCTCAATTTCCCTTTGATTTATTTTACTACTCTATATATGTAATCTTCACTCAAATCTTTTAATTTCTGCTCTCAGGAAATCACATGTTAATAATCATAAACAACATGAGTATTACTTTGACAGTTCCCTGGTTGATTATGAACAGCTGTTACAATTCTTTTGTTTTGATTTGAAACTCCATAAGCCCAATGTTAATTTTGTTAACTTTTCATTTTAGTTTTTTTTACATTATTTGATATTTCCTGGGGATGAGGCCTGTCTAGAACTTATTTTTATCCCAGAAATTAGTTATTTCGAACATTTGAAGGAAATCGTTGGAGCCGTTTTTGAGATCAGTGTCGCAAGCAAGCAAACATACAAGCAAACCTTACTCATATTAGAGTATAGGAATTTTTGTTTGTGGAGTTTAAAACAATGAAATAACTACAAATAAAGACAACTTTTTATATGTCACTCAATATCAATACGTTATAATCTCTCGCAACTTGATTTCATTCTAAATCAACTATATTTATACTGGGGTACTAAACCCGTCCAAAAGGTACTAGCTGTGGAAACCACTGTGGAGTCACTACTCTCCAGCTAAATATTTCTTAAAAGTCAAGAAATTACTTTTTCAACATAAATCTCAACATTACTTTTTGCTCTACTGTGTTGTCAGCTTTTGACGTTAACTGGACCAATCAAAAACATTGGGTGGACACGATGTCAAAATTTCAACCAAAAGGAAATAAAATAACTATACAACCAAAACGTCAAAAACAAATGTGGCCAACATAAAGACCAAAAACAAAGCGGAACGCTTTTTCACCATCGAGTGTAAACAAGTGTAGCCTATATGGTCAACCACCATTTGCCCCTCTGTCAACTCTGATTCCACGGCAACCAACATGGTAGGCCTAATCAATCAAATCCTCTCTTCACGAGTTATATGATAATCAACTGAAAAATATTTGACTTATGAAGCGAGGATTTGATTGGTTGTTACCTGAGGAAAATGGCGGCCAGCATGTAAACTTTATTTTTTACCTCAGACGAGACCTCGAGGTGTTTTAACTTCGTTGCACTGCTTAGTCTCTCCGGTTAAACTAACAGGAGAAAAGCACTGAAGAAACATGACCCTAAGGACACTAGCGCTCCTACAATGTAGCAAGCAGATACTGGATGTACGACGTGTACGACTCTGTCAATCTGTTACTTGACAGACAATAGCAGGGATTTGTATGTTGTATTTCTACTAACTAGCCACCAGAAGCGCTACGTGTCATGGTCAAGGCGCCAGCGTTTTGGCTTGGCTTCAGATGATTCATTTCGATCCAAAATCCCTAGAGACCACTTAAAATTCCCTCAACGTTGCGTAATCTAATTACTTTTATATCCTCTAATAAATCTAAAAATACATATTTCTTGACGGGAGTTGCACTAAAATGAGTTTTATTTATTGTTTTATATGATTATGGAGTTAAATACTTCAAAAATGCATACTTAAAAAAGCATAAGATTGCACCATTGTAATTGTAAATAAATTATTGCTTACCAAAATTCATCCTTGTGTTTTTATCACAAACACACTCCGCATCGACACCAGTTGTGACGCCAGTAGTGGGGAAATGGGGCTTCTGGCCCAATTGATTGACAGATTCCGGTCACTTGACTTTTAGTGACGTAGCTGTGACGTATTAGTGACGTAATTGACGACGTATTTGGCCACGTAGATGTGACGTCACGGTGACGTAGGTCAGTTCAAGGTTGTCATCCTAAGGATGTTTTAAAAATAAATCTTGCACAAGTTTGATTCGATAGTTTTCATTCGATAAAGATATCGAATGAAAAATATCGAATTAAACCTGTGCAAGATTTTTACCTTTTTTTTTATTTCTTTATTTACAATAATATACATCGAATGATACATGTGCAAGATAGTGGACTTAATTCATACTTTTTCTTTATTTACAGTAATGTACGCATAGTCATTGATTGTCAGAGAACCACCGATTCAGTGCTGCCTGTTGCTTCTGTAGATGTGTACCCACACAGCACACGACGTCCCCAGGATATCCCATTTGTGTCCCACACATCCCATTGCCATCCCAGGATAAACAGGTCATCCCTAGGATATCCTGATATGTCCCGGGACATTTGTGGACGTCCCAGGGATGTCCACGAAACCCCGGGATAACGTGGATATCTTGGGGACATCCCACCGACATCCTCTATATCCCAGACCAATTTTAGTAATAATTAATTAAAAGTTGTATTTAGAGTTTTAGTATTCAAACCAAATTGAATAACAAGGATAATGATTAGATATCTAAAATAACACATGTATAAAGAAATAATGAATTTACAGTTTATACATCGATGAAATATGCATAGAATTCTGACAATTTATAAGAAAAGAAAAGAAAAATTGCATACTTTTTACCGGTACACCATTAAATTAACGGCCAATCCGATCTCCCATAATCCCCTTTAGAGAAAAGAGAAAAAATCTGACGTGGCGCCTCGCGTCTGCGCAGAATCGCAGCATCCCAACCAAACTCTATGTCTACAGACGACTGACCAGATAGACGTGCGTTGTTATAACGGTCAATCCGTATTTTTGGCTTGGTAAATTATGTTTCAGTTACTTTCTACTTAGGCTACCAAGTTTTAAGTTTTGGAGGTTTGAATTGAGAAAAAATATATCTTCATTCAAGAGTTACTTCAGGTGTTTTGAATACTGTACTGTTTCTTGGTAAGTAACATACTTTGTTAAAACAGATTTACAGGTTAACTATAGTTAATCTTTCTTCATAATGTAATAAAGAGTTATTCCACTAGGATGGTTTGTTTATAGACAGTACCCGTACCTACTGAATCAGTTTAGTCAGTCTCTCATACTAAGAACTACCATAACCTCAAAACTATCTAGGCCTATAAAGTGTATTGCACGAATGAAAAAACTAGGCTTTCCATACTTCCATAAGGCCAATGTTTCAATTAACTCTAGTCTTATGGACAGCCTGGATTTACATTTATTTAATCATAAGAACACTGAAGACATTTTAGCTTAAAGTTGTTTTCCTTACAAAATATATAATTCTTATCCATATGTGTTGTATTATATTAACTCTGATAGTAAGTAACAGCCTTTTATTTTTATTATTCACGCAAATTTGCAATTAGGCTATACCGGTACTGCGCACAGTTACCTTACCCAATGCGCACAGTGACACACCAGTCGGGGAACTGGGCGCTTTTGCATACTTTGACATTAGAAAGAAAGAAAGAAAGAAAGTATTTAATTATTAATTTCTGTACAAATAATGGTTGAATCGATTAAATTGGAATTTCCTCCTAAGAAACGAATAAGCTAAACGGGGAGCAGTTATATGTATTCGTTTGAAGTTTAACTCAAAATGAAACAGTTTTACATACCTTTCCGTCGTCAGTCCTTTGGTTTACTAGCATATGACTAGTTTCGGGACTGCTGTTCCATTATCAAATCTGTCGTCGATAAATTAAAATATGAACACATAGTCACAATATATACACTAACACAAGCCAAGGACAAGTCCAAACAGCGTTGTAACGAACATGCGGAATGCTACAATGTGACAAGGTACATTGGTAGGAGGTAAGTTAGTCATGTAGGCCTAGGTATTGGAGGTAGTCATGTCACAGCCATCCGCGTGTTCTTGTCCCGCTGTCTGGACTTGTCCTTGGTCGACCAAACCAAATAAATATTTGTTTAAATCGTAGCGTCCGTTTGTGTTGTGTTGGTGTATATATTGTGACAAAGTTATGTGTTCATATTTTAATTTAGCGACGCAAGATTTAATAATGGGATAGTAGTCCCAAAATTAGTTATCTGCTAGTAAACCAGAGGATTGATTGACGATAGGGTATAAAAACCTGTTTTATTTTGAGTCAAACTTCGATCCTAGAGGCAATATGAATAAATTGAAGTTTAACTATAAAAATCTTTGAGTACGGTATAATTGATTTAACTTAGGTGTGCCCAGTTTCCCCACTTGCCCCTAAATAGGCCTTAGGTACGATACATAAAGTAATAATGGTTTCTTAATGATTATTTGTTAGCGCCTAAAAATTATGCAAATTTTGAAGAGAATATTGAAGAACATATTGAATTTTATCATTTGGTTAACTGAAGTGTGGTAAATCAACTCTTTATTTTAAGATACTATAATCTTGATGCTAGGTGGAAAGAAAAATTAGCTTCATCGTGTACTTTAGTTACTATTGAATTAATAAAAAGCGTATGACGTACGATTAGGTAAATAAATCAAATCTTTAAAAACTCAACCTAAATTGCCGTATGAACTGAAACTTACAGTGCCTGATGAGTGGATATGGTACATTAAATGTAGGCATATGACGTAACTATGTGCTTTCAGGAAATTTTTAGGCCTAGTTTGTTTGCTAATCAATTAGGTATTTAAATTAGCATGTGTCTCTGTTTAGGAGCTGATCAGAATCAGTTTGCTGAGGCCAAAGTAAAACATATTGATTTCATGGATTGGCTAAAACCCCAAATAAATCAACTCTTCATAAGAAGAGAAATCCAGGTAAAACTATAAAAACAATTCTGTATATTAAATAAGCAGGTAGGTTAGAAAACTATGATTAGGTAACGTAGGCTACTTCATTCGATTATGCAAGGTCTATGATAGCCTTAACACCTATCAAAATGATCACAATTTAGTTACTTACACAATTGCCTGAATAAGGTGTCATAAGTTAAAATCAATAATAAGGGCCTATATATAATAACCATTTTACATTCAAAGTTAACAGGATCGGTTGATTTTTTTGTGTGTTACATGGTCAACACTAAATTTGCTATTTTTTACTTATGTCTATTCTGTGTGTATGCCAATTTCAATATTTAAACTGAAAGAAAACAATATTTTAACTAAAATACACTATTAATCCATTTAAAAACATGATTTTTCTATTCCATTTCAAAGGTTTTAAAAATTACAGGTCAGGAACGGCACCAGTACGTCATTCTAAGCCAATGGGTTAAGAGTTAAGTCTTTATATCTATTACCTGATTGTATATTGATGAAACTTTGTATGTTGCTTGGTTGTGGTTTATTGATATTTACACAAAAAGATTTTTTACTGTCCGCGAAGCCTCAAACTTGCTTACTTAGCCCTAATGTTATTTTAGTGAAGAATACGGTATGTAAAGTTTGATATATCTCCCTCAATTATGAACTTAAATTAATAAAACTTGGTATATAGCTTCATCTGGTTGAGTTTTACTGATAATTCCATAACAACACATTTCTCATCCTCCTTGACTCAGCGTTTATATGAGAGTGAATAAAATGTTATTTATCACTTATATTTATGAAAGTATTTTCATGAAAATTGGCAAGTGGCTTTATGTGGTAGATATATAAATTGGCATTGGAAATTCGCTGATAATGCTGGTTTTCTGTGTGCGGGGTATTATTTGTTATCATTTTTGTCTTGATTTTATTTTTTAGAATACTTTAGGCTACTGGCTACCGCATTTATCATTTTATTTTTTCCGCATAATTAATTATTTGCTCATCATCTTCATGCACTACGGTACAAATTTGAGGGTGGCCAAGGGGTCAGGTCTACTGGAAACTAGGGGTGAATAGACTCTGCAACTGATTTGCCAAAATTGAAGACCACTTATGCTTTTTAGCGAATTTCCCCTGTAGGGAAGAAGCTATTACCGTAGTCGGCATGGTAAGACCTAGGCCCGGGACCATGATAACTTTTCGTTTTGAGGTCCCCAGACCCCAAAAACACCATTCGTTCGAAACTGTATATATATATATATATATATATATGTGTATATATATATATAAATCTATATATATGTGTCCGTGGGTGCGATAACTCTCGTAAAAAAGGTCCGATTTTGATGAAATTTGGTACAAACGTGTAAAGCAGCATTTTCGACTTTAAGTTCGAAAACCAGACGGATTGACCTATCCAAAGGGGTATTTTGGGGGGGTTTTGTACCCCAAAAATGGGTTTTTTGAGTTTTTTACATACAATTTTTGAAAAAGTAAAATTTTATTCTTTCCCATTGGAATCAGCTTAAACAGACGCACAATTTGATGTTTTAATAATTGCTCTACGTCAATTGGTTACGGAGATATTGAAAGTGCTAAACACAGTACGTTGTCCAATGTTATTCTTATGGAGGATAAGAAAAATTGTATATCTCGCTTATTTATCAACTTATCCTGACGAAACTTGGTATATTGCTTCATTTCTTTGTGGTCTATTGATATTTGCACAAAAATCCATTTTTTGCCCGATAGTTCCCGTAGCAGCAAACCTGCATACTCAGCCCCATGTTATTCTTATGGAGAATAATTAACGTGTTATCTCCTTTAATTATGAACATAAATTAATAGAACTTGGTATGTGGCTTTACCTAGTTGAGTTATAATGATATTTGTATAAAAGCCCATTTTTAGTGTTAGTGTTTTTTAGCATTTTTAGTGTTTTTAGTTTTTAGTGTGTGAAACCTGCATACTCAGCCGCCATGTTATTCTTATGGAGAATAATTAAAATGTCATAATCGTTCATTTATGAATGTATATTGATGAAACTTGGTATGTGGCTTTATGTGGTATTAAGATAAATTAATATGCATTGGAAATTCGCTGAGTATTCAGGTTTGCTGCTACGGGGGTATTGATGTTTCTTTAAGCACTTAAACTGTACCTTATAAACACATGGCTACACCAAATATTCAATGACATATTTACCAAATATAATGTTAAGGGGAGATTAAATTTGCAATATTGCTGACAATTTTCTTTTACATTTTTCAACATTAATATTCATAACATTATATTTCATTTTAGTGTGAATGATTGGTGGTTACCAGTAACTGTAATATAATCATTAACAAGGCGACTAAAATGGCAGCAGCAGAAATAAAATGAGTTTTCACGCTGTGACGGGGGTATTTTATTACTAGAGAAGACATTTTTAATGTTTGGTCTTGTTTACTTCCCAGTTCATTTCTATCTTTTTTTAGCGAATTTCCTCTATAGGGAAAAAGCTATTACAGTAGGTAGCATGGTAAGACTTAACGCCGAGACCATGATCACTTTTTGTTTTAAGGTCCCCGTATGCCAAACACATAAGTTGTTTAGATTTATAAATATGCGTCCATTACCTCGATAAATTTTGAAATAAATGCCCAATTTTGATTAAATTTAGCCTAAATGTGGAGAGTAACATTATGACTTTAGTTCGAAAACCAGATCGATCAGGCTATGGAAAGAGAGTTCAAAATAGGTAAAAACCACCTAGTACTGGTATATTGATATTTGCACAAAAATTTGTTTTTTGTTGATTATCCCCGTAACAGCAAACCTGCATACTCAGCCATGTGTTATTTTTATGGAGAATAAGTAAAGTTTTATATCTATCTCCCGTAATTATGAACATAAATTATTAAAACTTGGTATGTAGCTTCACCTGATTGATTTATATTAATAATTGCTTAAAAACACATTTCTTATATTTCTTATTGCTGCAAACCTGCGTACTCAGCCTTTATGTTATAGAGAATAACTCAAATGCTATATATCACTTATTTATAAATGTATTTTTATGACACTTGGTAAGTGGCTTTCTGTGGTAGTAAGAAACATATAGGGCTTTATACATATACATATATGCATTAGAAATTTGCTGCGTACGCAGGTTTGTTGCGACAGGGGTATTATTCATATGGAGAGTAAGTAAAGTTTGATATCTCCCTTAGTTATGAACTTAAATTAATAAAACTTGGTATTTAGCTTCACCTGTTTGAGTTATATTGATTATCGCAAAAAAACACATTTCTTTCCTTCCTTTTTTTTAGCAAATCTGCGTGCACAGCCTTAATGTTATTCTTATGGAGAATAAATAAAATGTTATATACCACTTATTTATGAATTTATTTTTGTGAAACTTGGTAAGTGGCTCTATGTAGTAGTGAGACACATTTATATGCATTGGAAATTCGCTTAGTACGCATGTTTGCTGCGACGGGGGTGTTTTTAGATAAAATATTACCCAAGGCTATATGCAGTATTAGCTTAATTTTTTTTATTTACAGGAAGCGAGGCCATGATGAAGTTGAAAACAGAGAAGGAATTTAATCAACTACCAATACTTACTGTGTGTTTATACAGCCTGGTTTATATGACTTACATTTTTTTATGTACTTATTTTTACTGCAATTATACTGCCATTTTGTTTGAATTCATCACTGTATTATTTAAAAAAAATCCTTAATTGTTTTTATCACATCACCGAACAATTATAAATTGGAATCCATCCTTAAATTTTTTAAATCTGTATTTATTAATTCAACTTTTGTTCTGAGAAATGTTTAGGCCTACACATGCATATATTCATTTTATTATAAACTTGTTAAAACAACTATTTTTTTTAAGATTTGGGTAAATTTTAATAAAAAGTCCTAAGTTGTGTATATATTTTCAGTGTCAATCCAATTAAGTACATATAATCAGGACATTAGTGACACTTTTACAAATAAATCATGTGATGGTAATGATAAAAATTAGCATAAAATATGACAATGGTAACCAATATAAAGTTGTAAAACATGATTTTAAAGGATTTTTGCTTTTGGACTGTGATGTGACAATTTAAAGTTGTGTATGGGTCTAAAGATAACAAAATTACTTTTGACAAAACGTGTCATCCATTAAAAAGATATCCTAGGATCACAAGGAAGATTACAGGTATTTAACGTTTATACACTAGTCAACCTGTTTAAAAAAATAACACCAATATGAAGTTAAAACTTTGTTTTCTATGTGCAAGCTGGGCATGGACAATTATAGTATTATTTTTATAAAAGAAAAATTTAAAGTTGTCCTGTAATTTATTTTAGAACTGTCTTCCTATCAGATTGTGTGACCATATTGAAAGGTGTCCCATTATTCTATCAGTCTGAATTCCCTAACACCACAGATATCCCTGCCTACTCCATGATAATTCTGCAGTCATCCTTAGGAGGTGATATGGCTTCAGGGTACACACTACCTATTACTAGGAGCCTTATGGCCTCCTAAGGATGACCACAGAATTATTATGGGGAAGCAGGGATATCTGTGGGGTTATGCGATTCATACTGATAGAATAATGGGACACCTTTCAATACATGTCAAAGGCATGTCTCCAGTAAATCCTGTGGGACATCCTGGGGATGTCCTAGGGCTTCAGAGTACAATATCCCTTTGTGGACCGAGGGATGTCCCCAGTACATCCTGGGGATGCCCTAGGGCTTCAAAATACAATATCCTTTTGTGGTCCGAGGGATATCCCCAGATAATCCTGTGGGACATCCTGGGGATGTCCTATGGCTTTCATTATGATGTCCTGATTAGGTCCAAGGGACATCCCATGGTCATCCTGAAGGATGTCCCCAGGATGTCGTGGGGAGAGGACATTGTTGTGTCCTGGGGACATCCTGAGGGTATCTTGAGGATATCATGGGATGAGATAGGGATGATCCTGGGATATCCTGCATATCCCACTGTGATGTCCTTGGGATGTCCTGGGGACAATCTTGTGCTGTGTGGGTAGGTTCACGTTCTCCATAATAATGCTCCATCCTCAGCGCGGGTGGAACTGATGAAGGTCGCAACGATGACGTTTCCGATTCCGTAGAGCTGCTTACATTGAACGAGGCGAGAGGTTCATACTCTCTAAAACTATATACATTCCCTTGTGTAGGTGGAAGTGTATTTGTGGATGTTACCCAGGGTTCTTGAGCTTATGAGTTTATTGCAAAAATATCCAATGTTACTTTGTAACCGTTTACTATCAAAACTTTCAAGTCATCGGAAAAAAGTTGCACAACATTACCTGTAGAAAGATGAACAGTGTTGTAGTGGACACATTTAATTGTGAGAGCCATGATGTTACCTCGTGTACGGTTACGGTATACATGATAATTTATATTAGGTATAGTAGACTGTAACATCTTTAATACATATTTTCTACCAAGATCACCTTTAAACTGAATATCTAAACCCAATCTGCTAATATTTGACGGGACACCCTCTTGTATCTCTTCTTCTTCCTCTTCACTTATATCCTTTCCCTGTTCATATTGTATTTATTCCGGTTCATCTTCAATTTCCTCAAGCTCTTCTTCGGTTCCTTCGCCAAATTCTTCAGTTTTATCATCAGAAAAGGGTAAAATTAAATCTCCTTCTGAAACATATCCAAGTTTTGGAGATACTTCTCTTAAAAAATCAATAACTGGTTTATATGTTGTTTCAAGAAACTTACATCTCTCAGTAATACCTAAGTCTTAATGCTCTGTTTTTACTTCTAATAGAAGCGATTTTATCTATTTTATCAACTTTCCTTGGTTAACCATTTTCACCCAAGGGAAACCTTGTTCATAATGCAAATGTATATCCCTTTGTCTTTTGGTTGTATAAGTTCAGTTAACGTTTCGTAAGATTTTCGTTTTAGGATTTACAAAGTATTTGCTTACAATGTTTGTTTGTATCCAATTATTCTTCTTACTTTCTTTAATTTTAGTTGCAGCCAAATCATTATAAAAATCAAAAACCTTGCGCTTAAAACTCGAACAAAATAGTTCATATTTGACGTTATGTCAGACTGTAAAGTTTGCAAATTTATAGCATCATTTTTATCTTGAGGATCATTAACATACCTTAACCGTTTATTGCTAATATTATAGTCACATTCCGGGGTAAGAGGCAAACTGGTGTACGCTTCTTTTTCATTTGTTCTTGATCTTACTCCGAATTTTGTATAGCGTCCGAACTTGTCCACACTCATTTTACAAATGATTAAATCCTTATGTACGAGAATATTTATGTATAATATTTTTATCCTTTCTTTTTACCACTTGATCAATTTCTGTAGTTCTAAAAGGGTTGCTATCAGCATCAAATAATACATCATCTGTCATTCTTCTATATACATAGTTTTCTGGTATATATGGTCTATTGTCTATATACTTAAATCCGCTCACGGATGTGGGATCAATAACCAACAAATCATGGTTGTACACCATCAAATCAAATACTTAACCCGCATATTTAAATTTGTTAACTGTATCATCAAACTATACAGCCTGTGACATTAAACAAATATCATCCCCATATTCTCCCTTTGGTAAATTCCTTATGAATTGATTTTCAGCATCCCAACATTTTTCTTTTTTATCTAACATCATTACGTTGTACTCTTTATCCCCCTGTTTAATTATGCTTTTCTCACCCTTTGTTAATATTTGACCCACCACTGCTACATCTGTTGGCAATACACCTTCTTTTGTATTTGTTATTTGTTTACTGTTGGCATTAAACTTATTCCCCATTAATGTAATAGTTTGACTTTTTGTAACACAATCATTACCACTTACACCATGTTTAACATTACCCAACAATTTATAATTGAAATTCCATTCACCGATATTTGATTTGGGTATTTGTGAGACACATGCAGCATCATTAGTATTTGTACCACAAAGTAAATATCCAATTTTTATTTTTAACATCCGATTTATTTTATTTGGATTCTACAAATTCGTATTTGTTATCACCCTGTTTTAACAAACCATCCTCACATTGTAATATTTAATCTGCAACTGCTACGTCACTTCGTGAGGTTCCCGCTAAAATGTTTGTTTATTGCTTATTTTTCCCACCAAACTTAAGTTCATTCAATCTTATACTCGGATGTTTTGTTACACAATCATTATCATCAACAGCGGGTTTAACACGAACTAGTCTTTTATTTTAAAAATCCCAATATCCTTTACTCTTTGTTGGTACTTGGGAAACATTTACAGCATCGCCGCTTTCTTTACCATCCTCCAGATTACTAATTGTATGGTGATTAGCTTTCCATTTGTCTTCTTTCAATTCTAAGAAATTATATTTATTATTACCTTGTACAAAGTTGTCCCCCTGTCTAGTTAGCGTTTGCCCCATCACAGGTCCTTCGTCTGGTTGTTCAGCTTGTAATATATTATTTATTTTACGTTTTTACCATTCCACATATTATCTTTTAACTCTAAACATTCATAATTAATTTTTCCTTGTTAAAAATCATCTCCTTGTCTAGTTGTAGTATTTTCCAATCTAGAGTCTAAATATACTTTTGTTACTGAATCTTGTTCATTTTCTGTATTACCGATATTTGCAATTCGTTGAGTTTTTGCATCGTACACATCTCCCTTAAGTTTTAAGCTTGTTGATATTTCCAATTGTAAAGTTTTTAAATTTATAGCGTCACTACTAACTTGAGGATCATTAACATACTTTAAACGTTTATTACTAATGTTATAGTCGCCCTCCGGTGTAAGAGACAAACCGGTATGAGCTTCTTTGTCATAAAATCTTGGTCTCACACCGGATTCGGTATAACGTCCGAATTTGTCCACACTCAATTTACAAATGACTGCATCATCGTTTATGAAACCATTTATATACGTTACAAAATAAAGATCAATTTAGCAATTGATTTTAGCTTCATTTGGCTGCAAAATTGTATCACTTGCATCAAATTTGAAGAAATTTACTTCGGGTACATCAGATATTATTTTATCTAGTAACTGATATTTTGGTTGATGCAGAGACTATTAAAAAATTATAGATTATTAAATTTTAATCCGTTAGGATTAGTTATGAAATCAAACACTACATTTGTTTTCCCACAATTTGAAGGTCCGCTCACTATACACCTTACGCTGTTTGGTAATAGGTTTCCTTCTTCGTGTTTCACACTATCCACAGTTAATTCGTATATATTTGCAATTTTAATAGAATCCTTGATTTTTATAATCTCTATGTCAGCACTCTTTGACGGTTAACGTGATACTAGTTAAATCCTATAGAAGATCTTGTTTAGGTATCCACGAGTCAGCACTTTTATCAAAACCCAACCAGCGCACCAATACTTGATCGTTTTTTTCGTTTTAATATTTTTTCCACAAGATAAACATCTGAAGCAGTAGACTTTAACATTTTAAACCCGTAAAAGCCACCTTGTAAAAGTTGTCCTTTATTATCCTTAAGATATAAGTTTCTGTATATGTCGGTTTGACTCTATATACGGTAAAAACTTCATTAGTCCAGTTGGGTAAGTATTTATCGCTAAATACTCCTTTATATTTGCTAATTTCATTTCATTTAATTTCATTTATTGATACAAAAATGCTACAAAACAGGTTCTTAACCCAATTACAAAGTAGCATTATCACTAACATTCATTATTTTTAGGGATTTTTCATTCAAGTCCAGTTTCATGAAGCACTACTCAATGTCTTCCAAAATACTAATATAATACCATGCACATGACACATGCAATCTACTATACATGCATTATTTAAGTTTTAAACTACACACTACAATTAAATAAATGTATTAAATTAAATTACTCCATACCAAACATACTGAGTTAAAGGTAACGTTCAGTCTAAATGCAAAAACTTAATAAATATTTATATATTATACCATAAGACGAACCTAATCTAATAAATGTTGTACAATTTGTTTTCTAAATTTGCCGAGTGTATCTCCAAATATATCCACGATATTTGGTAATGAATTATAAATTCTTCCCATAACATTTAGCAGGGAATTAAATCCTAAATTGGTTCGAGAGTAATGGGTGGAAAACAACAGACGACAACGGGAATTGTGCCGCGGCACATTGAACTGCAGTTTAGATAACAGAGTTATGTCATCAAGCGCACCACCCACCAGCTGATGCAGGTAAACCAACATAGCGACCCGCCGCCGCTTGTGTAGGGAGTCCAGTTCAAATATAGATAAGAGCTCAGAATAGGGAATGACTGTTGAGTAATGACCAGACTCTTTAAAATATAAGAATCTTAAAAACCTTTTTTGAACATTCTCAATTAGATCAGAAGAGTAAGCATAATACGGATTCCAAACAACTGAACCAAATTCCAATCTGGATCGCACCAAAGTACAATACAGAAGCTTGATGACATCAACATTTTTCAGAAAATTACTTGACCTACGAATGAAGCCCATAATTGAAAATGCAGATTTACAAATAAATAACACATGATCGACAAAAGAAAATTTGTCATCAAACATTATACCTAGGTCTTTAATAACGTGATTTGATACCAAAGTTGTGCCTCCTATCCTGTAGTTAAAAAAATTAAATTGCCCTCAGGCCTCCTGGAAAAACGCAAAACAGAACATTTATGAAAATGAAATTTCAAATTGAGTTCACTCCACTCAAACAAATTATCCAGATCTTCTTGAAGATTTGAGCAATCAGAAACGTCCTTTATGTTTGAAAAAACTTTCAAGTCATCAGCATACAAAAGAAACTTACAATTACGTATTGATGTTACAATGTCATTTATGAAGATTATGAACAAAAGGGGCCCCAAATTTGAGCCCTGGGGAACCCCAGAACCTGCATGAAATTCAGAAGACAAAAAACCACTATAAGAAACAAACTGAGTTCTATTGTACAAGTATGACGAAAAACATTTGATTAGAGAAGCAGAAAAGACCAAATGAATTTAACTTGGATAGAAGCGAACTATGACTAAGCTTCTCAAATGCTTTTTCGAAATCCGTATAAATCACATCCACCTGTCCACCTCTATCCAAATGTGAAATACAATAATCAGAAAAATTTAGTAAGTTAGAAACAATGGATCGACCAGGAAAAAACCATGCTGATGAGGACTGACAAAGCTTCGTACATGAGAAAGTAACCTACTGTGGAGAATAGACTCAAAAACTTTTGCAGGTGTAGATAAAATAGAAACTGGCCTGTAATTCCTAGTGTCCGACCTCTGACCTTTCTTAAAAATAGGTACTACTCTCGATCTCTTCCACGCGTTTGGAAAAACAATTCTCAATTGACAAATTAAAAATACTAAGTAAAGGCAAGACAAATAACTCTGCACATGCTTTGAAAACATAAGGGGGTAAACCGTCCGGTCCCACAGATCTTTTCGGTCTCAATTTTTTTAGTGCTGAGAGCACTTCAGAGTGGGTGACGGCGACAAGTGTCATGGTGGGCAGACCCGGCAACGCCGGAGAGCGGAGCGCTCGGCGACACAACTCCTCCCCGTCCAGCTGACAGGGCTCATACACAGAGCAAAAGTAACTCGCAAACCGGTCCGCTATCTGTGCTCCCCCCTCCACCTCCTCTCCATCCATATACATTGTTGAAGGATTTACATTGGCCACTCTCAACTTATTAATTATATTCCAAAAAGATTTTGGATCATATTTTATATTATTTTCAGCAAGACGAACATAATTTTTATAAGCATTTTTAATATTAACCTTTATTCTACTACGAACTTCCTTGTATTCATTTAAATCACAAGCCATTCTGTACTTTAAATACCTACGTCTAATTACATTCTTGCCTCTAATTAAAGAAATTATGTTGTTATCAAACCAGGGGGGGATACTCATGCTTATTTTTCATTGAAATAGGTACACACTGGCTAACTACATCAGTTACCTCACTGTAAAAATAATCGACTGCATTATCCACGTTACGAATTTTATACAAATTACTCCAATCCAAATCTCTAAAACAATTATACAACTTCAAAAAATCTGCCTTTTTATAATTGAAGGATGGGGGGCCAGGTACAGGATTGTCATTGACCGCTTCAAAATTATTAAAAGTAATACAGAGAGGAGGATGGTACTTATCAACTTTTACTAGATGACAAAATTCTTTCTCTACATTCAAAGCACTAATATCAGACATAACCAGATCTAAAGTTTTACCACACTCATTAAATACATTATTTTTCATAGTCAAATTAAAAGTTTGTATAAAAAACAATAACTGTTTACAAATTTCACTCCCAGATTGAAGATTATAATTAACTCCAGTAATAGGTAAATTAAAATCACCCAAAACTAATAATTTTTCATTCAGTATTTGAAAACTCTCTAATTTGTCAAAAAGTGCATTATATTCATACAACGATGAGTTTGGAGGGAAGTAAACAACACAAACGATTAATGTTTTTTTGTTCACAAACTCCAATTTTACCCATACGTTTTCACCTTCAGTTTCTAAACTGAAAAGCCTGTTTACCCTAATATTACTTCCCACAGCAATCAACACTCCCCCACCCCTGGACATTCCTGTGCGTTCTGGACACCTGTCTCGGTGGTGTACCTGATAATCATTTGTAAACAATTCTGTATTGTAAACTGAGTCATTCAACCACGTCTCTGTCAATGCTACTATGTCCCAGTCACACCCTAAAATATTATACCTAAAATCAGCAGTTTTTGACCTTAACCCCCTAACATTTTGATAATAAACATGCACTATTTGCTCCTTATTTACCTGGCCAAATTATTACTACTAGTCGACAATAATAAATAGTACATGCAAACAAATAACAGAAATAAACAAATAGATATATGAGCAATATATAAGACTCCCCACGTCAAACTTAATCCCAACGTCAAATTTTCATGGTAATTTCTTTTCGAGTTTTGGTTTGGTATTTTTTTAAATATTTTCCAAAACTTGTTTGGAGTTATTTTTATTCACTTCAATCGGTTTCATATGGATATTTCTATGAAACTTATTGTTATAATCATGTATAAAGTCGGGAAGTATATCATACCACACGTGGGAACCTCTGTTTTAAAATACTTTATACATCGCTCCTTTTAAAGCTCTGTTGAATTTTTCGATAATAGCTGCTTTCTTTTCAGATTTTGTAGAATAATGGTTCACATTATATTTTTCATAAGCTTAGAAAAATCTTTATTAAACTATTCTTTTCCAACGTCAGTTTGCAAATGTTTTATAGTGTTTTATCTCTACGTATAGCTATACCCATTGCTTTTGTCACGCTCTGACCTATTTTGTATTTTGGTGCAATAGCATCTGCGACTTTTGTAAAACAGTTTATAACTGTTATTATATATTTAAATCCTTTTTTTATTTTACTGTAAGGTCTAATTTCAATTAGGTCTGCTTGATAAACATCATTTATACCTTTTATAACGGTATTTCTTCTTTGAAAGTGTATCCTTGCAGATTTATGAAGCTCGGTAACAATTTCACTCTTTAGATCCATATTAGTTTATGGTTCTACTGTCACTTCCCAAGGAGTAATAAACATTGCTGGTGTATACTCGTTCTTAATAAGTCAAGGTCACCCAAAAATGGTGTAAAAAAGGGGGAACACAGAAAAACACTACTGTGTTCCCCCTTTTTTAGGGAAAGGAAAAGGATATAGGATGATAAAAGGGTTACTCGTCAATAGGGTTGAGGGGATAATGGCCAAATGGTAAAGTGTGTATCTTGTCTGGAAGAATTTGTCGTTTTTCGTCTTTAGAAGAAAGTATTTTTTTAACTTCTGTTAGGCTGTACAGCTGATGGTTAAAACTTCTGATTATACTGAATTTTGCTGTCATAACTTTATCTTCAAATAAAAATTGCTTGTAGTGTTCAAAATGCACTTTCTTGTTTAAATATAAACTCTTTACACCTTTAGCTTTCTTAATATAGCTATTCTATTCTTCTTCTTCTTCACTATACAGTTTCAAAGAATATAGTCTAGACATAAGTGCAACAATCTCTTCAAGTAGAACACCATTACACTCATCTTTGAATTATCTAGTACTTTTTTGTTTCTGTCGTTATCATAGTTGGGATGATCTTTCGGGTAGTCGGAAAAATCAAAGTCGTTCTTGTAAATAAGAGTACGTAAATCTTAATACATGTCCAGTGTTAGTATGCGATACATAAAAGCGTCAGTGTCCATATATTTAATACAGATATTCTCTCTTCCGTAAAAAGAGACCATCTTATTATAGTGGAAGACGTACATATGTGTTTTAGAAATATACAAGATTGACATTCCAATATACAATGGACGATCCATCTTCACACTTGTCTTCTTCATAGATACTGCTAAAAGATTTTCATTTATAATTACAGATTTTCCCAAGTTTGGCTGTTGTACGAGTTTCAGTAGTTTTCTCGGGTCAGTAACAAGTTTAATATTTTTGTGTCTTCTTTTGTTTTCAAATGTTTTACCAAATATTGTATTGTTCATTAATTTAAAGAAATCCTTTTGAAAGGCTGATGTTGCTGCTGCTCTTCTGGTAGTGTTCGAATCAATGTAGGGTTTCAGTCAGCATAATTGGGAAAATTCCAAAACTCTATGAATCTTTGTTATACGTAATCCCAATTACGATAGCTTGTTGAACAAACTAAAAGTGAGCTACGTATCGTTGTTAGTTATTTAAAGTAATCATTAATTTAGGATGTTTTCCAGTTTGAGAAACTTATGTTTTTGCAAGGAGTGGATGATCATAATGAAGATCATGTAGGTGTTCGGGATATTCAAAGTAGCAATCCAAAATCCATCCAGTGTTTCCATGTTTTCGAATTTATGAGACATCACCAATAGAGTCTGGATCAACCCCTTTAAAATTGTCAAATGGAAGTGGGTTTAACATAGCCCATCTATACAAATTATTGGCATCGAAATATCCTAAGTATACCGATGGTTTCCCTTCATCATAGTTTGGAATGTATTTTTTGTTGGCTTTAACATGTCTCGTAACGCTTTGAGTCAATCCGCCTCTAACTGCCGATTCATCCATTAAAACCATGTCAATATCTGTTAAAAGTTGAAGTTTACTTTTCGTTTCTTTAAGCATAGCTTGCCAAGATAATCCTGGAGTAGTGTAAGAATGTAAAGGGTCCAACCCATATGCAGCAAAACACGTGTTTCGAAATTCTTCAAACACATCGCAAAGAAAAGTGAAATCAAGTTTGACATAAAAGTCTGAGTAATATCCTAAGGTCTTCATATCCAACTCTGTCCATACTCGGCATGCATGTTGATAATCTTCAGGTTCTATTTCGGTATCATTGAGTTTGTTTTTGAATTTGTCTGGTGAAGGAAGTGATGTTTCGTCAAATCTATGCAGTCCATCGATGTAATCATAGGGAAAGACTCATTTTCGAATAGCTAAATCCATTTTGTCATTAGGCACAATTTTGCTTGTTTCAATCAAATCTTCACTTCTTAAGTTTTTAGTAATGTCATAAGGCATAAATCTTAAAGAACCAACTAATCTTAGTTTTATCTTGCCAACCATATTAGGAAAGCTTATACTTTTTCCATAGTTGTAGCAAAAACGTCTATTGCTTCAATTGCTTCATCATCTCTTCCTAACTCCGGGATTATGAAGTGAGAGTAATAACCACTAAGATTGTGCATAACAACTGGAATAAAAGATGGAATTTTGTATTTTAGGTTGCAAGCGTTACAGGCTACACCTCTGTAAGCTCCTGTAAGATGGTCATGGTCACGGACTTTTAAGTTATCAACTGTGACAGTGTTATTGCACATATAACATATTTTTGCCGAATCATGTTGTTGTAATTCATCTCTTTCCATAGGTGACGTCGGTAATACGTTTCTATACATTTCTTCCACCTTTCCAGCTATATTATACAATTCATCAACAAAGTTTCGAGCTGCTTCTTCACCACGATAAATCTTCGGTGTAGACGATAATTCATATTTACGGAGATGTTCTTCTGAAAGTGTGTATTTCATTTTTAAACAATAACTATTTGGTGTGTGCAGCTGATATTTGTTTATTCTTGTAACTTCCTCTTCCTCTTCAAGTGGAGGTAAAGTGGATTCGAGATCTGCGTTCACAACAACTGGAATACGGTACTGTTGAATTACTTTATCAAATGTTACTTGTGCTCTGCTAAGTGGTGGCAATTTAATCCTTACTTCATAGTTCCACTACATAACCTTTGATGTTCTAATAACCAGTCTGAACCTCCCCTTCTTAATGGGTTTCTTACATGGCAAAAACATCTTTTGCAAGTGGTTTTCTCTCCTTTATGTTTAGATATTTGTTTATTCACAAGAGCATCAAAATCTTTAATATATATGTAGTGTGATATATCTCCTTTAGTTATAAATTACAAATCTGCATGGTTTCTGCATTCATTTGGTGTTATACGCAACGGATACGCATTGTTTGACGAATCTAAACCGAAAATGTTATCAGAAGCTGAAGGATTTTGTTTTTCAAATTTTGATAAATATTTAATTGCAACAGGGTAACTCATCCTCTGAAAATTATATCGATGTTGAACTTCATATTCTGTTCTTGGTCTTTCCTTATGATCTTTTACATATTTGGTCAACATTGCATATTTAAAACATTCAATATCTTCATTTTGTACGTTGATACAGGATTTGGTATCCTTCATTTTTTCCGGTAGAGGGATGTAGCTACTTCCTCTTATACCATACCCGTGTTTATGTACTCTCACGTCTAGACCATTTATGCTTAATAAACTCCATCTAGAACCTTTTCCTTCATGTTCTTGTAAGTTTGTTAGAAGTTCGTCAAAACATTAATTTACTATTGACTCAATGTCTGATGCAAACATGATGGTCCGGTTTTTTGTAAGGAATCCTCTTGGTGATGTTTCATTTTGAATGTTAGTAAACACAGCATCTAGTAACAGTCCAAATTTGATAAAGTTTAATCTTTTTAATTCATTTTCTAAGGTTTTGCTTACCAATCCTTTTGCTTTACTTACACATTTGTCTAGTTGTAGTTTAGCATTGCCAATTCTAAAATGAGTTACTACATTACCTGGAAGTGCTCGGGCGATTTATTCCACATTCACTGATGGTCCAGACGCATAATGAATAACACTTGGTTTTGAAATGTGTGTTGAGCTAGCTTTTGATCTATTGTTTCCAATTCTTCTTCTTCATTTTGTTCAATCCCATGTCATTGTTGTTATGTTTTACTTCTTTATGAATGTGTAAAAGCCATTCATCTTTAAACGAATCCCCACAAATATCGCAGCGGTACATGTTGTCGGTGTGTGTGTCTTCCTCAAAGGTTAGCCTATTATTGAAGACACCACCGCTAATGCACCTCTATTTATACCCAATTAACAAGTGGTGGGGGTAAGAGGTGGAGATGGAAATAAAGGGTTCTTTTGTAAAAAGAAAATATATATCTTTCAATTTTCATACTAACTGAAGTTTTCAAAGTCCCGTCAGTGGGTCAAGGTCATTTGATCACATTGCCATAACGGAGAACAGAGCTGTAAGTAATTATCACTTTGACTACAAACTGCTCTATTCCCCGCTCTGTATTTGAAACTAATCCACTCTAATACTGTTTATGAGATTGTGTAATAGAGACACAGAATGTAGCCTTCTCGTAATAAACGATAAATTTCGTTTGCCAAAGGGATTTGTTTCACATGTATTATAATTTCTTCTGCTCCACGAATACCCATTCCTTTTACATGGACATTCTGAAACTCCATGAGCAGTTGAGAGACACGTTGGAGGAAGATATCCGCTTCAGTAATAGAGGTAATACAATGTAGGTATACCAAGGTAGATGCTATGGTAGAGCCATGGTAACCAAAGTTATAATCAGATCTGCAACATCGCGCTTATATAGCAGTCGTCTGTAAAAAATTAAAGTGGTGGGGGGCAAATATTTGTATAATTATTTGTTCATTACCTTTTAATATTAAATTTTTAGTCTTGTTTGTGGGTCAAGGTCATCTCAACATATTGCCAGAATGGGGAATAGAGCAGTAAGTGATTGTCACTATAACCACAAACTAATCTATTCCCCGCTCTGTATTTAAATTTAAATATTAAGACAATTATTCAGACTCATCCGATGATGATGATGAGGAGGAAATATCAGAGAATAAGTGACGATGAACAGTAAAGTCCCCTGTCACTGGATTTAAAACAATAAACCCATCAGTATCACTGCTTGGAGGAGTTTCACTACCAACAAGGTCCATTTCCTCCCTTTACTCCAAACAGAGTAGTAACTAACTGTTGATGAAACTCTGGATCATCGTCGTCAGTCAACATCTCAATTTGCTCCATCTCTCCAAAATATGGTTCAATGCTGGCTATATCACTTATTAGATCAAGATCACTAAATGATTCATCTTCCATTTCTGAATCGTCTTCGTCTTCATCTTCGATAATTTGTACTGGAATGTTTTGTATAATTTCCAGTATAGTATTCTTAGAAGGGAACATTTTGTCTCTGGGCGACATGGTTCCAAGTAGCAGAAAGATTTTACCACTGATGGGAAACCTTCTTTTATACCCGATTCAGGTGGTGGGGGGTATTTATTGATCAATTTTATTCTATCCGAAGATTTGCTAAGTTTCTTGAGTGGGTCAAGGTCACCTGAACATACTGCCAAAACAGGAAATAAGTGGTTCTCACTTAGACCACAAACTGATCTAATTCCCGCTCTGTTTTTCAAAAGTCCTCTGTTTTCTTTTGATTTATTCAAGAAAGGTTTCGTTTAATATAACATGTTAAGTTGATGATCCATCTCTGCCGGGGTAACGTTTCCATTATACCAAACATTTTAGATAACAATATATTATTTTCATAGTTTGTTATTCATGGTTCCTGTTCACTATTATACACTTGACCTATAGGCTTCCACATATAAAAATCACAACCAACCTCACAATCGATAAACCTTTGCAGTAAACTTTTCAAGGCAGTTAACTGATCAAAATTTTCAACCTTTCTGCTTACTACTAGTGTTGCTGCAGAGATGGAGAGAGCGTTATACAGAGCGGATGTACTCATTTTCAGCAGAAGGATTTTACCAGTTATGGGGAACCCCTCCTATACTCAATTCAAATGGTGGGGGTAAGTGGTAGGATTACAAGGGTTAGGCAAGGGATATTGTTGTAAGAAATAAATATATCTTCCATTATTTTACCACTCGAAGAAAATGTTTTAAGTCCCAAGGTCATCTGAGAATGTTGCCAAAACGGGGAATGGAGCAGTAAGTGGTTCTCACTTTGACCGCAAACTGATCTATTCCCCGCTCCGTATTTCAGAAGTCTTTAATTTGGTTAAAATGTTTATTCATCGTGGTCCTCATCAAGAAGGAAACGTTGTTTATATGCTGAGGGTTCTTCATCAATGAAGTGTTGAACCGCCAACTCATCCTCTTTCACAATAACTGATTCGAACGGTTGAGGGGTGTTCAACATTTCTCTAAGGATTGAGGGAGCTAGCGGTTCTTCGGATAGTTGGGGTGCCGGTTATTGGAGTTGTGACTGAAGACTTTTGATGTAATCTATAGCCATTTTTATAGTGGTTCTTATTGAAATATGTGGATACACGAATGGTTAATTGCTCCTTAATACCTGATAAGCGTCATTAAGTCTCGCCCTCGTTTTCCGCTCTCTAGCATTCTTTCTTTCGATTTTAAAAGATCTTGAGTTCTTCGAGTTGGATGTGTCGAAGTATCCATAGCTGAATAATAAGTATATTCTTAAGCGTTCTGCTTAAATACCCGCTTACCCCCACCACTAGACTTAAACCCCCCTTCTTCCCCGAATAGTACCGTGGATGTAAAATATATTTTTTAATGCTCAAACTCAACATCAACAACCACTGCAGCAGCATCGGCAGCCAAGCTCTCAACATCTTCCTTCTTATGAGCATCAGCCTTCAAAGCTATCGCCAATTCATCCTCCAACACATTTAGTCGATGCCAGTAAGAATGATATTCATCCCATTCTTCTGGACATCTAGGCTGCCCACACCACTTAGTCATTACATGGGCAGTTAACTCTTCTAATTCTTGCCGTATTATATCAAGAGGGCGATGATGGTTGTACGCCCTCTCCACAAATTCCATTGTACGAAGTAAGTTGGCGTCAGACGTATACATCGTTCTGCTGCTTTATCTGAACTGAAACTAAAACCTAGACCGACTGAGTGTGTGCCAGTGGTGGGGAAAACAGGTTGTTTCCCCCATCATATTCCCCCCCGGGAATATTATCTGGGACATAGTATAATATTTCTAAGTCCAAGATCTAGGTGAAGGTCGTTGTAATATTTTCGACATCAGCAGAGCATACGCGCTGAGCGCTTGGGCAGTCGGCTGAAGGGACAAGTAGTGTATGTTTCGCGGTGCTGCGACCGCGTTCGCGCGGGCCTTGCGCCCTACGATGTAGGCCCGGTCCGCGTCCCCTCTCCTCCCTTTTAAAGATGTAGACATAATTATTTAAATTGATAATCTCTTAGTTTGATAATTAACACTGTTGCTGTGTTATGGGTATTTCTCGAGTCTAAAGTACCAAATTTTTCACTAATACTAAAATAACAGACCTTAGGAATATACTGTTTTAATATAGTCCCGGACATATTACCATTTATACCAAGTACGGGGACACCTACAAAATTTGTGTGAGGACTATGTTCATTTTTATTTATAATTAATTTAACATTAAAAATATCGTTATCTGAATAGAGAAATCTATGACATTAACTTTACAAAAATCGGGTTTTAAACTGGTAAAAGCATCATCTAAGCAAGCATTTAACTTAGTGGGCATATAGTTGAGAGTATACAAACTAAATTGAGTTAACAGATTTTTTAGGTAACCACTACTACTCCTATTATTTTCCTACTCACCACTCACCCGATTCAAAATAAGTCTCGAGGTTTGTCATAATTTTGGGTTTACCTAAAGAAAACGAAAATACTTCTGAAACTTAACTATGATTTGGGGCTATCCAACCGCGTCCCTCACTTCGCCACAAGCCGGCTCATGGCAACTCCCCATCAGAGGCTTGTTTCTGGAATTGGTCTCCCCAGGTGCCGACAAAGCCAATAGCATGCAATGCTTAGTTCCTGTGTGACAAAGCTCGTCATAGTGCGCCTTTTTCTGTATCACTAATCTGAGTTTAACCTATACCTATTTTACGACCAAAAACAAAAAATCAGTCTCTTCTATACTTAAAAACCACTTCTTTAAATTGTTTGCAAAAGTAGTTATGCAATTGGTAAAAATATGTTATTTAGACTTGGTATATCCATTTCTATCCACTTCTAGTATAAAACATCTTCAAGACCTTAAAAATAAATAAATATTTCAATGCTAGTTTTCTTGTACCAATTATAAATATAAATAAATAAGCTAAATATATCTGGTGAACGACTTGGTTGCAACTCTTTTTCTAGATACTTGGCTGACGAGAAAAAGGTCCACGACCTCTCTGCAGATAGCGTTACCTCAGCATTCACCCTAGAAACTACGTGGAGTAAGCAAGGTAAGAAGAAAGGCCAAATACAACAATACCGCCGTCGCAGCAAACCTGCGTACTCAGCGAATTTCCAATGCATATATATGTGACTCACTACTACATAGAACTACTTACCAAGTTTCACAAAAATACATCCATAAATAAGTGATATATAGCATTTCATTTATTCTCCGTAAGAATAACATTAGGGTTGAGGACGCAGGTTTGCTGCAACGAGGAAGATAAGTAATATGTTTTTTTTTCAATTATCAATATAACTGAACCATGTGAAGCTATATACCAAGTTTTATTAATTTAGGTTCATAATTAAGGCAGATATACAACTTTACTTATTCTCCATATGAATAACATGGGGGCCGAGTATGCAGGTTTCCTGCTACGGGGACTATTAACAAAAAACTTGTTTTTTGTGCTAATATCAATATACCATAACTAGTTGAAGCCACATACCAAGTTTCAACAATATACATTCAAAAATAATCGAGATATAGAATTTTATTTATTCTCCTTAAGGATAACATTGGACAAAGTACTGTGTTTAGCACCATGAATATCTCTGCAACGGTTGGACGTAGAACGACGATTAAAACACCAAAAGGTTTGTTTTGTTGAGCTAAACACATTAATAAACAGAAATGTGAAGTTTTTAGTAAAACTATCTGAGAAAAATCTAAAAACCTTTTCCCATAAGATTAACATGGGACACTTGTTTTTGGATTTTCTCCGCAACCACTTAACCTAGGTTAATGATTCAAAATACTAAATTATTTGTTTTTTAAGCGCTATAAAATGGCTATAACCACAATTGAGAGTTTTTAACATTTTGGGGTCAAATTTGCAAAAAACTGATTTTTGGAAAATTGTAAACCCCCATAAAACCCCCTTCCCATAGTGCGATCGATCTGGTTTTCGAACTTAAAGTCAAAAATGCTATTCTCCACATTTGTGCCAAACTTCATCAAAATCAGGTGTTTCTTTCAAAAGTTATCATGGTAACGGACGCACACACACACGCGCACACACACACACACACACACACACACACACACACACACACACACACACACACACACACACACACACACACACACACAAACACACACACACACACACACACACACACACACACACACACACACACACACACACACACACACACACACACACACACACACACACACACACACACACACACACACATATGAATTTAACGAATGTTGTTTTTGGAATCTAGGGACCTCAAAACGTAAACTTACCATGGTCCCGGGCCTAGGTCTTACCATGCCGACTACGTTAATAGCTTCTTCTCTATAGGGGAAATTCGCTAAAAAGTGCCGTTTTTGCTCTAATGTGTTGTCACCTTGACGTTAACTGGACCAATCAAAAAACATTGGTGGACGATGACAAAATTGCAACTAATAGGAAATAAAATATCCATACCACCAAAACGTAAAAAAACATCTTCCAACATAATGAGTAACGACCGTAAACACAGCGACACGCTTTTTCACTACGGAGTGGTCACTCCAGATATTACATAGAGCTCAGTAGTTAAGACTGATAAAACATTTTCGATGAATAAAGTGAAACGGTGAGGTTGCATGTTTATTAGTCCAACCTGTCTTTTACAACAAATATGAATAATAACATCTATTATTAGGTACATCTATTACGACCGTCTCGCCGCAGTAATGCACCTGCCTTTTTTTTTGAACTTTTGGAACATGTTCCATGGAACTGTGACAAAGTGCTTCTCTCACGTTACAGTGAAAAAGAACGGAATGAAGTACTGAATATAGCTTCGTTGTAGGCGTTGTAACTGTTTATAAGCTCAACCTATATTATTTTATTTAGCCACCATAGCATAGTCCTGAGGGTAGTACCGTAGACTAACTACAGTAGTTAGTCTATGGTAGTACCATAGATTAAGAATACTAAGGAGTATGTTTAATCTATGGTAGTACTTACTCCTTAATCTATGGCCTTACTCAATGTTAGTATCCAAAACCATAATTAATTATATGACACCATATAAAAACAGTGCAATTTGTGTTGTTTAATACAATCTTAGTTAATGGGTGGATTTAAAATGGATAAATAAGTTATCTAGAGTATTCTCCTTACAGTATTACCCAGCAGAGTATAGGTTATACATATCGAATTAAAAGAGAGTGATTTAATGATTTAGTTAAGCCTATTTGTAAAAATATGATTATTTACACCACAATGATCACATATAATAACGAATCAGACACTTATAGTGTTTTAAATATTAATTTGACTACTTTAAACGACTAATTCAGTCCTTAACTTAGTCACAACAATTTAGTGGAATACTAAACGATGTACCACTAAGTTTAAAAAAAGTTAACTTATAGTCTTACGCCGGAAGCATTTTGTTAAGATCAATTAAATGCTTCTTGGGAAAGCGGTCCAAACCCTTCTGTAACCTCTTCTTAAGGCTCTTTATTGGGTCATCGATTAGATGTGGGTAGCCAGCATGTTGTAGGCTACAGTTTTACATCTAAGTAAGGTTTAGGTAGATTTATATTCTATCAAAATTAACTGCCTATAATTAAGTAGAGCACCAACAAATTTTTGTTTACAAAGAGAATGCAGCTTCTATCTTGAAGTTGATTGATTCTCAATTCCTAGGCCAACCTAACTCAACGGGCTGCACACAGTAGAAGTGGTTGTTGTCATGAGGTTTGTAGAAAAAACGGCCTAAATAATTTTTTTCCATGTGCAGTAACACAAGGTTTGTGCACAATCTTGGTAACTTATTTCGAAAATGATCACTTAGTAGGGACAAATTTTGATTACTGAAATATTAGCTAGTATTAATGTCAGTTGTCAATAGGAACTGTTTTTTAACAACTGCAATATTTTTTAAAACTTATCAATCATATCAATGTTTCGTATAAACACTTTACCTTTTGCCTCGACATAAATCAAAACTGTGCAAAAAAGTTTGATTTTACTAATTTTTAGTGTGTTGACTGAAACAATTTGTTTTGGATTTTCAATGCTAGTAGTTTTGATTTTACTATTTTTTAGTGTGTTGACTGAAACAATTTGTTTTGAATTTTCAATGCTAGTAGTATTCTGTCAATGGGAACACAAACCCTTTTAGGGAAAGCGGTCCAAGCGGTCTAAGAGAAAGTTTCCACTCACTCCAAACAAAATGGAATGGATTCTCGACTAGAGTCGAGGAACAGCAAGTAGGAACGGAACTCTTTGTAACGTAACGCTTCTACCAAACCTATTCCATGCTTTGTCACTGGAACGAACCGGATCGTGAAAGTAACCGGTTCAATGTCAAAAAAAAGGCAGGTGCATTACTGCGGCGAGACGGTCGTCATCTACTAGGTGTACCAGATGCGAAGTGACTACGTACACATCCGACGTGAGCTGCTACTGTTCACGTCCGTTCCAAATGAAGCACTGTCTTACGTAACTTTTCCTGTGATTTTTAAAACAGATTGAGAGCCAGTGACACATAACGAAAACCTCCTAACCTAACCTAACGTAACCTAAGCAGTGTACTGAGCGGTAGCGGCTTACATCGGACGTGTAAGTAGTCACTTCGCATCTGGTACACATTAGTTTCTGTTAATGTTAGTTAATTCTGTTTGTTGAGGTTGAGATTTAAACCACTGAGCTCTATTTTATATCTGGAGTCACCACTCCATGGTGAAAAAGCGTGCCGCTGTGTTTATGGTCGTAATGTTGGCCAGATGTGTTTTTGACATTTTGGTAGTATAGTTATTTTGTTTCCTATTGGTTGAAATTTTGACATCAGAAATCAGATCTTTATTGTCATTCGACTTTTACAAACATTGACAAACGTCATTTACAAAAATAATGCGACATAGAAAATATAACTAATCTATAGCACAATGTTCAAAACATTCAAAATTATATATATATATATATATATATATATATATATATATACATATACACATATACATATATATATATTATGTCAACGGTAAAAAACAATAATTACTTCTTGTCAATAAATTACTCACACACACTGTAGTATTCCTTAGCAACCAAAAAGGATCTCAGCCTCCTCCTAAACTTATCCACATCAGTTACTGCCATGAGATTGGATGGGAGGGAATTGTATAATTTAATGCCTGCATACAAAGTATGGTTTATTTTGAAAAAGGTAGTGTTGTGACGGGGAATTGCCAGGGATCCAGCATTACGAAAATTAAACCTAGAAATGTGGCCCATCTGAAAAAAGTATCCGTTTTCAACCAAAAATGAAAGAGTTTCAAAACTATAAATACAGGGAAAAATCAGTAAGTTATTTTCAGAAAAACACCTCTGCACGACCCAAGCCTTGCCATTCCAAAAATCAGTCGTATTGCTTTCTTTTGTAACCGAAACAGTTTCTTTGTACGAGTTGATTCGGCACCACAAATTGGAATGCCATACCTGATGTGTGGATACAAACAAGAAAAATAAGCAGTTAGAAGAACCCTAGTATCAGTGAACTGAGCAAGTCTTCGAAGAGTAAAAATACCACTATTCATCCTACCGGAGACCTTGTTAATGTGTTTGGAATAATCAAGTCGAGAATCTATGGTAAAGTCCTAAAAAATATTTTTTTTTCGCATGCTTCTATTTCAAAATCTCCTACAATAATATTTGAACCATCAGAAATGCCATCAGAATTTCTTAATTTAAAATCAATAAACTTGGTTTTATCGGAATTTACAGAAAGTTTGTTTACAGCCAACTACTGAAAAAGAAGACTACTCTGCAAGAATGCATTGATTTCAAGATTTTCTCGAGATGCATCGCTGATACTGAGCGATGTATCGTCGGCAAACAGACACAGGTAACATCTAGGCACACTACCAGCAATGTCATTGATAAACATCAAGAAGAGGATCGGTACCTTGAGAACTCCAGAGTCAACTACTACTTCTTCAGATTTCTGTGAAGCAATACAGCCTCGTTGGTCGATATAATTGATTTGCACAATCTGTGTTCTCCTAAGGATAAAAGCAGTAATCCAATCCAAAGCAACACCCCTAATACCAAAATGTTTCAATTTCCTTAGCAAAAGGCTGTGGTTCACCATGTTAAAAGCCTTGCTCAGCTAAGAACAATCCAAAAACATGTTTGTGGTCGTCAAGTGCTTTAGAAACAGTAGAAATAAAATTGCATCAACAGTGGAGGTGTTTTTGCGGAAGCCAAACTGTTTATCAAAAAGAACATTATTACAAACCAAGAATGGGTAAAGCCTGTTGAGAACAAGTTTTTCTAAAATTTTAGAGTAGGTTGATGTTATAGAGATAGGGCGATAGTTGTTTTTATCAACGACACTGCTCTTCTTGTGAAGAGCAGAAAATATAACTAATCTATAGCACAATGTTCAAAACATTCAAAATTTTATATATATATTATGTCAACGGTAAAAAACAATAATTACTTATTGTCAATAAAATACTCACACACACTGTAGTATTCCTTAGCAACCAAAAAGGATCTCAGCCTCCTCCTAAACTAAAACATGCTACAACATGCACATGCTAAAACATAACTACAGCGGATTTGAGAGATTCAGGGAATACCCCCTGTTCAAAAGAAGAATTAGTAATGTGAGCAAGAGGTCATACAAGAAGATCGGCAATCTGTCTGAGTAGTCTTGAAGACATGCCGTCTTTGCCAGCAGAGTTACTGATTTTTAAAGAGCTCATGGTGTCCATTACTTCGCTCACACTTGCAGGATTTAGAAAAAGAGAAGAGGAAACACGTGGAACATTGACGGGAAGGTCCAGGGCCATAGGAGGGCCATCATTATGCCTACCTCCAATACTGGAGAAGAACGTATTAAATTCATTTGCTACTTCTTCGGGAGAGTGTAAAAGATTTCCATTTTCATTCTCAATTTTGAGTTTTTTGAAGTACATTGATTTTTTGTTAGGGATAGTCTCGCTAATGACACCCCAGATATAGCTCTAGACTTACATTCCGCGGCATCAATGTGTTTAAAAACTTGTTTAGCCTTTGAGGACCTAATTTTTTCCCTAAATTTCTTTTTTAGCTCGAGGTGTGAGTGTCTCATGGAATGTGAGGAACTCAAATCCTTAGTGAGAAAGTACATTTCAATTAGGTTTTCACGCAGCTTGATTACTGAAGGATCTAGTTTCACTTTGGAGAGAAACTTTTTTGAACATACTCTTGCCTTCTTATAAGGAAATGCAAGTTCGAAACAATAGTTTAACAGTTGACAAGAAGGCATCAGCTTTATCATTAATATCAGATGACAAATAAACATCGCTCCAACTGTATTTTTCGAGAAGATACCTAAATATTAGAATATTATCTATTCTAAACGACCTATTGAATCTAAATTGTGGTTGGTGATCAGAAACAGAAAATATCATGTCAGCAACTTGTGAATGATAATCGGATATACTTGTAACAACTACCTCTGTATTTAGAATTGGAGGGCTGATATTACAAAAGCCGTTGTCAATGAGGGATTTTGACCCATTAAACTCTCTAGTATATGAAAACACTGTGTCATGTAGGCCAAAAGACAACATAAACTCTGATAGTTTTTCCGATGAGCTGTCAAACACAAACAAGTCTATATTGAAATTACCGGCTACGATAATCCGTTGGTTTAGCTTGGAAAATGATTCAAGACATGTCCACCCAATGCATTCTGATTGGTCCAGTTAACGTCAAAGTGACAACACAATAGAGCAAAATGTCTGTGTTGACGGCACGTTTTTGGAAAATATTTAGTCAGAGAGTACTGACTCCAGGAGTCCAAATATAACATCAGTGTTGCCACTTTTAGGGTAATTACCCTTTTTTAGGGTAATTTTACTAGAATTAGGGTAATTTTAGGATAACGGAGTTTTTGGGTAATTTTAGGGTAAAATCTAGATCCCCCTTATAATTTAAATTTAGATGTTTTGGCAATGTAAAATTTTTTTCAGGAATTAAAATATTTATAATAAGTGCTGGGTAAATTAAAAGTACTATAAATGAGATATATCTATAGCATGTACATCGTATATCCTATTGAGTATTAGACTAGAGATGCATGTAATCACAAAGGACACAAAGTTTAATTTTCGAACAGATAAAATTGAGGCACATTATTTATGTATCCAAAATTTAGCACAACATATTACAAATATATCGGGTTAATTTGGTTAAATATAGGTTGTTAGATTTACAGCGCTGTTGTAGAAATTATGTTTACTGAAGATTGTCTCTATTTTGACACATATTTGTATGAAGGAGCTAAATTGTATTTTATGCCTGTGAAATCCCCATGGCGAGCCCATGGGTGAGCCAGGTGAGCGCGCACATACAAACATTACAATAAGGCATAACATGTGTAAATTTTTGTGATGTGGTGTTATATTGCAATAAAACGTATTGATCTAATCAAATAGTAATAAGATGGCAAACATTATTATTAAAAAAAAATAACGTTAATACATATTTCGTTTTGTTTGTGATATAGTACCAAAGACGAGTAATACATGCTATGTTAATTTCACCTCACGTTTAGGGTAAAATTTCATATACCTGGTGGCAACACTGTATAACATAGAGCTCAAAAAAGAGCTCAGTGAGCGATTGAGGAGAGATTTAATTTAAACTTAAACAATCGTCAGATAGGCCGAGTACTGTTATTTTTCATTTCTCACTGATACCTGCACAGTAATGGCTGAAGTGAAGAAAATTGAAATTGAAAATGCACTTCAAAACCAAGTGCAGCAAATCGACAGACTTTACATACGAAAGATTCAGGTTAGTTTTAAATTTAGGAGCATGGTTTTATCAGAGGTTAGCCGATTAGCGCCTAGGCCTAAGCCTGTAATCGACCAAATGTGCTGGTACTGTCGCACCTTTTCCCTTTATTTTTTAAATGGACCATGATTGGTTTTTCCCTTGTTTGTTAAAATTCTTTGTTGCAATATAGGGCTTAGTCAATATTTTTAAGGTTAAGCTGCCATAGATATGCCTGAATAGGGGGTATCCAAAATTTCAAGCCGCCTTCTTGTTCGGTTCTTTCCCACCCCCCAGACCCCTATAAAAGACATTCAGATAACTGTTTTACCCCCCTATTCAATAATTAGGGGGTAAGTATCATGTTTTAAAGTTGTTTTGTGTTCCTTAGGATGTAATAAAAAATTTAAAAAATCAGCTTGGAAAAAAGTGGAAAAGGGGGGTTTTTACCCCCTCCTAAATAAAAAAGGGGGGTCGTAGGGGGTTGGCGATGGTTTTAATGAATTTCTCGCCCCAAAAATAGGGGGTATTCAAAATTTCAAGCCGCCTTCTTGTTCGGTTCTTTCCCACCCCCCAGACCCCTATAAAAGATATTCAGATAACTGTTTTACCGCCCTATTCAATAATTAGGGGGTAAGTATCATGTTTTAAAGTTGTTTTGTGTTCCTTAGGATGTAATAAAAAATATAAAAAAATCAGCTTGAAAAAAAGGTGAAAAGGGGGTTTTTTACCCCCCCCTAAATAAAAAAGGGGGGGTCGTAGGGGGTTGGCGATGGTTTTAATGAATTTCTCGCCCCAAAAATAGGGGGTATCCAAAATTTGAAGCCGCCTTCTTGTTCGGTTCTTTCCCACCCCCCAGACCCCTATAAAAGACATTCAGATAACTGTTTTACCCCCCTATTCAATAATTAGGGGGTAAGTATCATGTTTTAAAGTTGTTTTGTGTTCCTTAGGATGTAATAAAAAATTTTAAAAAATCAGCTTGAAAAAAAGGTGAAAAGGGGGGTTTTTACCCCCCCTAAATACAAAAGGGGGGGTCGTAGGGGGTTGGCGATGGGTTTAATGAATTTCTCGCCCCAAAAATAGGGGGTATCCAAAATTTGAAGCCGCCTTCTTGTTCGGTTCTTTCCCACCCCCCAGACCCCTATAAAAGACTTTCAGATAACTGTTTTACCCCCCTATTCAATAATTAGGGGGTAAGTATCATGTTTTAAAGTTGTTTTGTGTTCCTTAGGATGTAATAAAAAATTAAAAAAATCAGCTTGGAAAAAAAGTGGAAAAGGGGGGTTTTTACCCCCCCTAAATAAAAAAGGGGGGGTCGTAGGGGGTTGGCGATGGTTTTAATGAATATCTCGCCCCAAAAATAGGGGGTATCCAAAATTTCAAGCCGCCTTGTTCGGTTCTTTCCCACCCCCCAGACCCCTATAAAAGACATTCAGAAAACTGTTTTACCCCCCTATTCAATAATTAGGGGGTAAGTATCATGTTTTAAAGTTGTTTTGTGTTCCTTAGGATGTAATAAAAAATTTAAAAAATCAGTTTGGAAAAAAGTGGAAAAGGGGGGTTTTTACCCCCCCTAAATAAAAAGGGGTGTCGTAGGGGGTCGGCGATGGTTTTAATGAATTTCTCGCCCCAAAAATAGGGGGTATCCAAAATTTGAAGCCGCCTTCTTGTTCGGTTCTTTCCCACCCCCCAGACCCCTATAAAAGACATTCAGATAACTGTTTAACCCCCCTATTCAATAATTAGGGGGTAAGTATCATGTTTTAAAGTTGTTTTGTGTTCCTTAGGATGTAATAAAAAATAATAAAAATCAGCTTGAAAAAAAGTTGAAAAGGGGGGTTTTACCCCCCCTAAATAAAAAAGGGGGGGTCATAGGGGGTTGGCGATGGTTTTAATGAATTTCTCGCCCCAAAAATAGGGGCTATGCAAAATTTGGTAAAAAAATAATTACCAGAACCCTTCAACCCCCCAGAGCCATAGGCTTACCAATGCTTAAGGTAAAGAACTCAAACTCCAAACACCATCATCATATAATCAGGACCATATATTTGCTGTTGGGCGCCCGATTCACAGGAGCCAAGTGCTCGGAATGTCAGAATCGAATCGTTCTCATCTTAGACCCATGTTTCTTGTAGTTTTAAAAACATCTGACAGGGGCAGCACTTGCTGGATTGAGTTTCGTCAATGCGATGGTACTTATTCCTTTGCAGCTCTGTGGTAACTACATTCTCATACAAATATACACAGTAGGCTACATTTGTTTCTGTTAATTTAGCTTGCAGCATCTGGCAAAAGCTTGGTTTTGGCGTTCAACCCGAGGACTGCCATTAGCTGAATATTCGGCTATTGCATGTGTGCGCTGGCTGTACTATAGCCGACATTCGGCTAATTGGGTCATTTTTCAACTGCTTATAACGTATTGAAAATGATCCAGAAACGTAATAATATTGATAACTTACCGTTTTAAAGAGGAGATTCTGAACTTTAATTTTCATATATAAACGAACTTTGTAGCAGTAACAGATCAATACAATTGCCATTATAATTTGAACAAAATTTAGGGCGCGTAACAGTTTCGACTCGCCAGCGGCGGAATCTCATAAAACACGTGGTCTTCAAAAACACTGTAGTGTCTGTATTTTGGCCCATACAGCAAGCGGTCGGTACCATTGGAAACAGAATTAGTTGTTCCTTCTTTTCATAATGAGAACTTTGTCATACAACTTCAGAAAGTCTGAGAAATAATTTTGGAAATCAGCTGTTATGTCAGCTGTTCATTTAACCCATTAGCCGAAAATTCGGAATTATAAATCCCTAATATATATAGGGCCTATCGATAACTGATGTAGCGTGATGTAAATCACTTACCTCTTTGAAGCCAGGAAAAAGTTCTTTCTCTTTGTAGCGGTGTTCCTGTATGGAGTGTCAGGTGACTTGTATTACGTAGCCGGAAATACGAGTGTTTATTCTTTGTGCTAGCCAGAGGCAATGTGCAGTTTTTAGTGCGGCTAGATTATTATCCGTATTTTATTATCAAATCTTAGTGTTTTATTGATAAACAAGTGTATTGTCGTGTAGTGTGTGAGTTAGTAGTAATATTTATCCATATGACTATGGGTAAATATTAATATTTATGTTTTAATGTGCGTCATTGAAAACGTAGAGTGTTTTTCAGATCACCATGAAAATAAGTGGCCTAGGGGATCTTTTTTTTTACTTTATCTAACTTTATTAAAAAATATACCCAACCGCGTTTGATTTATTTAATTTAATTCTAATTCTCTGGTATTTTGTAGACAAAAAGAGTATGCAGATGATAGGGTTATCTTCTATGGTTTGGACACAGCGATGGTTTGAAGTAACGTCTGTACATTTAGCTCAAATACGGCTATGCTGTAAATTTATGATGAAAAATCAATATTTTTTGTAGAACCTTTATTTCTTCATATTTCTCTACACACGCACGCACGCACGCACGCACGCACGCACGCACGCACGCACGTATATATATATATCCTTGTTCAGAAATGAATTTACTATAAATATATGTTCCATTTATTATATAATAAAGTACAAACATTAGATCTAGCTTTGAATACCTAATTTCGGCGAAACTCAAATTTTGTTTTTCAACTCATAAAGTCATAAAAACAGTTTTTAGTTTGTACAAAAGTGCATTATTTCCAATAACTGTATTGATACCTTTAGTAATATAACAGTTTTAGTATATTACTTTTACACTTTTGATTTTATTTTTATTTTTCAAATGTACAGCGTAAGTTTATCGATTTTTCCCGGTTTCCGTATTTCTTTCCGTAATTCGCATACATAAATTTTTTCAAATAAATCAAACACATTTCCACGTAAGGAAATAAATTGCCTAATTTTATATATCTTCGATTGTCTGTAAAAATATTGTGTACAAATTCTAGAACTCTACTTTTGAAAATTAGGCCTATTTCAAAAATGTTTATAAAATTTTGGTTTTTCACATTTTGCAAAAAATAAACACCAACAGGGATTCGTTTTATTTTATTTTATTCAAAATCTTCTTCTTTTTCTGAACAAAACGAGTATAAATATTACTAGGTTATCAACAGTAGTTTAGGCGCTACGAATTTGAAAAAAAAAACCTCTGCAAAATGGCAAAAATTGCTAGGGCACCGAGCAATTTAGCATTAATCAGTCAAGGGTAGTCCTAGGGTTAAACCTAAAAATGATAAGTTTTGGTTCTTGATGTGCATAATCAATTCTAGTATATAAAGGCAGGGGACAGTAAGTATACCTAACTCCCTAAAAAAATCACTGCAGTGTTATGGTGGAAGCCTGAAAATAGCTCAAACGGCTTTTTTCCGCCATGTAAAGATCTTATTTAAATAGGTCCTAGCCCATTTGCATCGTCTCATTTATTTACCAAAAATCCCATTATCACTGAAACATTAAAAAAAGAAAAAAATATTAGACTATTGTTTATGATTGTTTATAGTATTTCAAAGCTGAAAATAAAAAAAATTGTATGTGTATATATAATTATGTATTTTATATGTTATATTTATGATATGGTTAGAGTATTTTTTATTCTTTCCAAAAAATTAGTTATGCCTGTCTGTATTACGTAATTGTCAAATTGTTCAAGGAATATAACATTTTGTTGAACAGATTTAAATATTATATATATACATATAAATGGTACATTTTTTGTAAAAATCCAAATGTTTAAAAAAAGTTCCAATAAAGAAATCTATGCATAACCTTTCAATAAAAATACCCACAGAATTGTAAAAATATATTCAGATAGTATATATAGTAATTGGAGGTACATAGGGACTAAAGCCCTCAGCGCGCCAGCGTCAGTATGGCGCAGAGAGCGGCACAGCGCGGCGCGGCCGTGGTTGCAACGTCGCGTCGCCCATACCTCACGTGACCATGCACTTACAACACAACACTTATTTCACATCTAGATTGATCCTTTGCTGTAAATACCAATATATTTTAGTTGAATTGCATGTATTCCAGGAAAATAAAAAGAGTAAACTAAAATCATGTATTTTTATTTCAACATTTTAGGGTAGGCCTATTATTATAAAACAACAAAGACACATTGTTCAAATTAATAGTTTCGAAGGGTGTGATATGCTTTGAAGTGATCAATACACAAAGGTACATGACAATTGTCACATTCATAAGTGGTTTCACGTCTGTTACCATGAATATAGCACACTTTGCATCGTTTGGCAGTCTTTGAACCTTTTTTCTCAGATGGTGCGAGCTTTTGAGGAAAGTGTCTTCCTTCGAGGCAGAGAGGGTGTGGGTTTGGAGGTGTCTGTCTTTCGGGTAACGCAACTGCACACTCATTTATAATTTCTTCGACTTATGCTTGCCGGAAAGAGGCAAATGATCGATTTGCCTTGTTACCGTTGAGGAGTTTGTGTACAATGATTGAATTCAGCACACACATATCAGTTATGTGAAAAGCGATCTTCTTGTATGATTTTGCATACCTCCTCAATATGTTATTTTGGCTCAAGATTTGATCCCTGCGGTCAACTCTACCCATACTGTTATTATAAGCCTGAATAGCTAAGAGGTTTTATTTTGCTATTTCCTGTTTTCCAGCACTTTTTTTTAGTTTCGCAGTAGTCCAATTTGTGGATAGTAGTAATCATATGCACATATTTTCTGTGAAGCCATCTTATTACCAAAATGTTTTGAAATGATCGTGCACTTAATTCGCCGACTTGCAATTTACATTTTCTCAAGTCTTTAGGCATTTTTGTACGGTCACATTGAACAGTCCCACAGGTATTTGTACCAAGATTGAAGAGCTTGTAGATGAGTATCGGTGAAGTATACCAATTGTCGATATAGAGATTATATCCTTTATGCAGGACATCACATCGTTCGCACGTCTGTAGGACCACTCTTTGACTAGCCGGGAGGTCTCCAATTTTATCCTTACCGACATAATTATCAAAGCTACAAATATATGCGTTTGTTGAGTCACATAATTTATAAAACTTTATCCCAAACCGGGCTCGTTTCTTTGGGTTGTACTGTATATACAAAAGTTTACTGCGACATTTGACAAGTCGTCAATAGAAATGTCTTGATTTGGAGTGTAATTACGGTGGAATTTACTTTCCACCAGATTAAACAGGGGTCTTATTTTGTGGAAACGATCGTTCCTGTCGATATTGTCACTATTGCAAAAATGTAAGTATTTACTTATGGCTAAGAACCGATCACGGGGCATTAGATTTCCAAAAATAGGAGTGATCGACTCCAGTAACTTTGAATAGTCGGCTTGTCGACAAGTCCCATAAGAATACATAGTACTATATACACTCGGACTTCATTCGGTGTAACAGGTGTGAAACCTATAGCACATTTTTGGGTGGCGTAGGCATTTAGTTTCATTCGTCATAAGAGAAACTACGTCATCATAAAAAAAGACGAGAAAACCTTGTACGTACTGTCTCCAGCCCTTATGCCTATATTTTGGTTTAGGCCAGGACGTCCAGTAAAATCATGAATGATTGTAAAGTCCTCGCTACCTTGAGGTTCGTCCCAAATCCATGTCGATTTTCTGTGATAAAGTTTAGAATAGTCATCAGTGAGGGCATCGTTTTGTTCAATATCGAGCACGTCAAGATAAGCATTGTCAATAATTTGGTTGTGCACTTCATTTAAGCATTGTCAATAATTTGGTTGTGCACTTCATTTACATCATTTACAGGACTATTATGGCTGAAAATGTTGCCATTTACAACTGGCATGTTAGCTTGACTTTCACGTAGGCCTACGTTAAAATCAAGTTCACTTACATCATCATCATCATCATCATCATTGTCACTTACGTCTTCGTCACCGATATTAATTATTTCATCCCAATCGTCCTCGCCATTCTCTCCAACATATTGACTACATCCAAAACTATCAACGTGTAATTCACGCAAATCTTCATCATCTGACGGTAACAGATGATCAATTTCACTGTCACGTACACACTCACTATTATTTGCCATGATTTGGAAGATGGAAAAACTACTGGCATCATAACCGCTAGAGCGAAACTGATGCTTTGTACACAAAGATCAAGCATTATGGGGGGAGCGAGAACAAACGCAAATCATGATTTTAAACGAGAAAATAGTAGTAAACAGGTGGTTGACGCGCGGGAAGTCGGCTGGCGGCTGCAGGCGTTCGCAAGGCTCGGACGTACCAGTACGTCAGCCGTGATACTGTACATCACGGACTTGACGTACTGGTACGACATCCGATGCAAATGGGCTAGAGCTAACCCATAAGGTTAATGGAATACACAATGTGCGACTCAATTAGGCTATGGTAAACTAATTTAGACACGTCAACGTTATTGAATTTGCTGGCTCTCAACACGAAGAGCCCAGTGGAAAGTCTCTTTTCAAACTTATCGATATGATTGACACAGGTTAGGCAACTGTCCAACCTCACTCCCAGGAAGTTGATTGATTCTGAGGAATCGAGTCTTTCCTCGCCAATAAAGACATCGAATTTGACACAAGTGTTTCGAATGTTCCTTTGTTGGGTTTGTATGCAGAGAAACCCCGTCATACCAGCGTTTAGGCTTAATTTATTGTCTGAAAAAACTGGGAGAGGTGATTTATTTTTGAAAAGGTTTGAATTTCAAGATCTCTAGATCTGAAGTCTTAGTAAAGAGGGTCATATCATCGGCAAACAGGAACAGACTCATCCGGCAGTACCCCCGACATATAATTTATATGTATCAGAAACAGTACCGGGCCAAGAATCGAGCCCTGTGGAACTCCGCTAAATATGTTTTTTCCGACGATTTGAAAGTTTGAAGTTTGATTAGTGTTGAATTTCAACACATTATTTTCAATCTTTCATGAATGACTTTAGCCATTCGATGGCTAGGCCTTGAATTCCAAGAGCCTTCAATTTGGAAACAAGAATTCTGTGCGGTGTGACTCACTAGTGACACATTTCGATTTCAAATTTTGACGCTCTGTAACATAATAGAGAATGTAGTCAGAGCACTCTGGCTGAGTTTCTTTGTAGTTTGTCGACAATCTCCGCAAGAATCCAGCATCGTACAGCAACTTGGTTGGTCATGATTCATCAGGGACTCATGCTACACAGGAGGAAAACAATGCTTATGCTGTTATATTTATGTACAACATAATTTAATACATGAACCATACACAAAACTTTAAAGAACAGTGAACTGGAAATACGTGAAATTGAAGCATATAGGGTTGCTAGCATCGGTGGTTGATGGATAAACTCTACCGTTTATGTGGGCAACTACTTTACTTTGTGCAGGAAACATAATGAGTCACCAGTGATTCATACCCGCTATAAAGAAGTTATCATAACCTGTGTGTGGTGTGAGTAACTTGTGACAGAAAAAGAGACTAAGTTAGGCCTAATTTAAGATCTAAAGAAAACATGTTATGGGAGTCCAAACGTCACACTTGACCAGTTAACTTTAGGTTTTCCTACAACACTTTTAACAAAACCCTATACTTGTAGGCCCTATGTGTATATGTTGATGAAAAATGTTTTACACCTTTTAAAAGAAGAATTTTTTAATATTTTGATGTCAATGCTCCGCGGAACATCACATATCACATACGTTCTCTGTGACATGACTTAGCTGAACTTAAAGTGAAGTAAAAATTTGTTCACTTTAAGACTATTAATATGCAAACTGCTTTTAGTGATAATTAGTATAATGATGCCATTCAATGTATACCACTGTAGGATACTTCATGAATAAAGATATTTTCAATTAAATTAAATACCTGGCATTTTGACGTCATCCAACGCCGTTCGGCCAACTGGATGAATTACTAAGTAGGGGCCTATCCTGCTCCTGCTTGTCTCTGGTGACTAGTTGCATGCAGTAATTAATCAAGTTGTGTAGTGTGATTGATCAATGAACTTACTAATTTGGATTTGTGTTGATCACATGTTTGTTTTTTATATTTTATTTCTATGTATGATTATAAATATAGTAAAGCTGAACCAAAATAGGATAGGCTATTTCTATAACGCTTGTTTCAGAAAGTCATGTTCGAGTGCGCAGCCAAGTGCTGTGACAATTCTAAGGCTTCTACACAAGAGGTTCAATATTGTGTCGATAAGTGCAATGAGAAACTGGCTGAATCACACAACTATGTTTCTTCAGAAATTCAAAATTATCAGGTTAGTTTTCACTTAATAATTAATTATTTTTTGTGAATAGAATTTCCTAAAGTGTTTTACAAAGTAAATCTTGAATGCAACAACAACTGAAACATCTTTTAATCACAGAAAATATAAAAAAAGATAACAAGAGTGGACCATAGGTCTAGTCAAAGCAAATCTTGGTAGGAACAAGGTAAGCGTGAACTATGAAGAATTTCTGAATATTAAGCTTTAATGTGTCAAAGTCTTCTTTGACAGATACGGTATGGGTTGTTAAATATTCTTGCCAGCAAAATAGATGAAGCTCGAAGGTCATGAAGCTTAGAACCTTTCAACTTTTTCAGTGCCATCACAGAGTAGTTTCGGTACCATTGTTCCTTATGATATTATGTCTCTTATCATAGGCCTAATAGCTATAATTTTGTACTAATTTTAGTGACTTTCCCCTATAGGGAAGAAGCTATTACCGTAATCGACATGGTAAGACTCACCATAACCATGAGTCTACTGGGCACGATGACTTTCGGATAAAAGGTCCACAAAACACAAAATGTTGCACAAATGTGTAAAGCCACATATTGACTTTCCGTTCATAAGCTATACAGATTACATCATCCGAAGAACGGTTTGGAGGAATTGCCACCCCAAAAATAGTTTATTTTTATTTTTTTAAATCAGAGTTTAGTTTTCGACATTTGATTCAGCTTCAAAAACAAATACTAGTTTTCTGAATTATAGCTTCCTGCAAATCGATTACTGAGATGCTGAAAGTTCTTTAATGATGCCAATCGTCCACTGTTACTTTAATGGTGTATAAGTTATATTGTATATCTTGTTTATTTATGAACATATTTATGAAACTAGGTATATGGCTTCGTCTGGTTATGATTTATCAACATCAGCATTTATCAGTGATTTTTCAGGGATACAAATAGGCTGTTTGGCTATTTACTTTACTGTGGGATGCGAGATTATTTGCACAACCGACTGTGGATCCTGAGCCAAAAAATGTTAGGAACTACTAACCTAAAAGATAACGGCCTAATATATAGCTACATAACATTAACCATTATGAATTCAAGTGTATCACCACAAATTATATTATTTTTATACCTTGATTTTCAAAAGTAAGTAGGGCCTATGTGATGATCCCAATTTTCTAAGAAAATCGTTGGAGCCACAGGAATTAGGAGGGCCAGTGAAAAATTGTGAATGAGCCGGGAATTAAGTCATAGAACCGGGAGGGGGGGGAAATTGCTAGGTTTTTAAGTTACGTTGAAAACTTATTTTGATGAACAGTATATTGTTTTATTAATTCACTTAACCCTTCCAAAGCGTTGGATGTATATATACGCTAACGGTGATTTTTGTTTGTGAGCGTATGACGAATATATACGCCAGACATGTAAATTTAATTTATGTATTGTACGGTTGTTTCTGCGTTATCATCGTCATCATCAGAAGGGGCGGACATGAGTCCCAAGGCACATCAGCCACATTGGGCTTATTGCGCACCCCCGAAAAGATTAAATGAGGTTTCAGAACTCCTCCAGGTTCAACAGCCTGATAAACTGCATCATCCTATCGACGAGCTCCTCAGGAGGCAGGTATCCACCCCTGGCCATAGTTCCCAGAGTTGAAGCCCTTACCTCCCATCCCTGAGCTCATGGCCCGTATCATACTTGTGATTCGCTTGATGTCCAACCTGCTGAGACACAGGAGTTTCCTCGTGACCTGCTGGGATGGTCTATGGAGGTTAAGCTTGCTTACCCTGTGACGAGGGAGCTCTGCCCATCTCCTTCTATGACAGTCCCGAGCCCAAGCGCTGATCACCTGCGAAGCACAAGAACGAGATATGCCACAAAAAGGGGGCTCATGAGAGCCGAAGAGGCAGCCAAGTTAGCCAACCTGTCCGCCACCTCATTACCCACAATCCACGAGTGGCCAGGCCCAGACCAGGCCCAGACCAGGCCCAGACCCAACAGAGAGTGACCATGTTGTGTCTGCCGGCGCAAGACACTGTTTTGTAACAGTCCCAGACAACCCTAAACTTGAACTCGCAAGAGTCCAGCGCCCTCAGAGCCACCTGGCTATCAGAAAAGATGCTGATTGAGAGACCCTCTTGACCCCTCTCAGAATCTCCCCTGCACACTCCATGATGGCGATGATCTCCATCTGGAACAGAGTGGGACAAAAGCTCATTGGCACCTCGAGACTGACGCCATCCTGCACGCCATGGATGCCAGTACCTGACCCGCTCCTAGACTTGGAACCATCTGTGAACCATTCTCGGTCTCCAGGTGGGAGCGGACAAACACCTTCGCTCCAGTCGTCCCTGCTGGGAATACAAACACGGAACGACCTGCTGAAGGAGAGGGCATGTCCAAGACCTCACTCTGGACCACCTGAATGATCTTTGCGTGGCAAAGTGGTTCGCCTGGCATCATCCAGAGCTTCTCACACTGGAGACGGTACACACCTATTCTAGCCATCAAGCCTTGGGCAAAATATCAAGGAGACACTTTAAAGTGGCACCCGGACTGCTACTGAGAGCTCCAGTGACAAGTAGGCCTGCGAGCCTTTGAACGCCCGCCAGTCTCCGCATCGCCACACCAGCTTTCAGTTTCGTCCACCAAACGATGGATCCAAACGTCATCGCCTGTCTTACTACTGGAACATAAAGCCAATGCATTAGTCTGGGCTTGAGCCCCCAGGTAGATCCTACTATCCGCCTGCAGGCAAATAGGGACCACTTGCCTCGATCAATGACCCTTTGCAACTGTGGCTCCCATTGAAGGGTTCTGTCCAAAATGACCCCTAGGTACTTCACCGGGTCCTGAGGAACAATGGTGGACCCCTGCAACCGAAACAGCCCGGTCCTCGCAAGTTTCCTTCTAGTGAAGGGAACCACAACAACCTTTGTGGGATTCACAGAGAGGCCAACCTCCCCACACCAATGGCCCACCACCCTCAATGCAGAATTCATGAGGTCTGTGACCGTGTTATTGAATTACCTACCACCAGGATAGAGATGTCATCGGCGTACCCTTGGGCAAATACGCCGCTGTCATTGAGACTCCATATGAGATCATCAACAACCAAGTTCCACAAAAGAGGAGACAAGATTCCCCCCTGAGGACAACCTCTGGTCGTCCTTGCCTCGACCGTCTCACCGTGAAGCGAAAGCTTGACCCTCCTACCTCGAAGGAGAGCCTCAATCTACCTACAGATCACATCACCCAGGCCCCGTGCCCTGACGGCACGTAGAATTGCCTCTGTAGCAGTATTGTCAAAGGCCCCCTGGATGTCAAGAAAAGCAACCACTGCAACTTCCTTGCAGCCTATGGCCTTCTCTATTGTAACGTCCTAAAGAACATTGAGTGGCCTCAGGGAAATAATTGAGACTAATCCCCTCAATATATTATGGATTTTCAATTGTGGAAGCGCGCCCGTAATTGCCCTTACCACTTTATGTGATACGTGGATGTTAAGATGTTGCACCGCTGCCTTTACCAGCGCTACCCCTTGGAGGTAATTCCAAATGCCGGCGAATCTTAGGAATGGCCAACCTGATTGCGGCGCGGCGTGTGTTGCCCGATGAGTCATGAAATCAAGTATTCTTGTGAGAGTTTGCGAGCGACCTGCAAGAAAAGTGGATGTGCCCTCATCGTCCTGGACATTTTAGGGATTTACAGACTTTTGAAGTGAGAATTGTTTAATATTGGTTAATTGTTTTAACTCCAGTTAACTTTGAAGTGTTTTCAAAATTGCCTTTTCTAAATTAATTCATGTAAACCAACTTCTAATCACTGGATAAACATGCCTCGTGGCCTGGCTGTGCCCGCAAAGGAATTGTACTTATAATGTAAATTAAGTTAATTATTCCCAACTTAAAACCCTATAAGAACGATATACAAAATAATTTCTGTACCTTATTTTCATACCAGAAAATAGGTTATGCGCCAATTTAATTACAGTGCTTGCAAACTTGCCATATACCTGTTTTGCTAATGTCTCAAATAATTCCATTATTTTAGCATTTATAGTTTATTGTTGTCATACCATTAATTAACATGTTGTTTGTCCTAATTGTAATTTGTTGTTTATATTGATTTTGGAAGCCCACAGTTGTTTATAAAATAATTGCACTTACTTCTCTTTACGATATTGTCCTATCAAGAGCCTGCTAATTTTGCTATGAGGTAACAATTGAAAGTAGTAATCTTTTGTACAAAAATAGATATTTTAAAATGTTTCCAGCAGAAGTACACATTCGTTGTGTTAAGCTATTAGATCCAGACCTAAATTGACTGTTAGGAATCCACTCATTCCACGTAAATTGTTATCGCCGTTGTAAATTATTCGGCTATTTTCAGATTAGTACCATTTCTCGGTTTCGCTTTCCTATTAATGTCTTTTTTACCTTTGCTGTATATATAAATTAATCCAGGATTTAATGAGCTACAACATGGATATTTCTATGCTCTGTATTATTTAAGGTGTATGTATTTTATTAGGTTAAGGTAGTTTTAGCGCAAAAATAATAATGACTTATCAATAATGATACAAGTTTCTTATTTAAATTGTAAATATTTAGTCTCTCACCGCTAGCCTACTTTTCATAGTTAATTATTTCTGTGATTTAAAGTATAATTCTGCTTTATTATTTCCTAACTAGTTAATCAAAGAAATAACTAGTAATTAAAAATATTATAAAATGTGTTGTACTTGTGATTACTAGTTTTAATGTCAGGTTTGGGAATATACGTAATTTTTAACTGAAACATATAAAAGCTATTTTTATTTGCTTAAAACAACATATATAACTTAACCTCATGAGTTAATGAGCTTGTCAATCAATTTAAATCTTGGCTTATAGTAACATGTTAATATTGTTTTATCTTTCAAAATCAAACTTTGCTGATTTATAATTAATTATAGCCCAACAGATTTAATGTGTTTCATAACCTAAAGAATTATAAACCTGGTGTGTACATGTAGGGGAGAATGGGGGAATGGCGACCACCTAAGCGGGAATGATTCTTGCGTGGATTGTGTTGGTGGAATCTTTGTTTGATTTACTGCATTAGTTGTCAAATTTAGTTTACTACAACATACTAAATTCTCAAAACTATAGATTAAGTATTTTTTTTATAAAAAATTGTTTAACTTAGTCACTACATCGATCGGTATTCCCCAACTAGTGGGGTAATGCCGACCGGGTGCTCCCCCATGTATTTTAAATGGGGAAAAAACTTTTTTTTCCATTTTGTTATAAAACGTAGAATAACATCCAAACTATCATATAATGGATTTAAATGTAAAAAAATAATACCTCTACAAAGCAAAATCAAAAGACATTCTTTATTAAGTATAAGATTTAACTATATAAGTTTAAGGTGATATCAAATTGATCAAAGTGTAAACAACTTAAAAGCTAACGTTGACTTAACATGTAAGTAAATTATTACTTTAGTAAACAAATTAAAAACCTAAATGACAAAGAAGTTTAAACGAAGTCCTAAAAGAAGTTACAAGAACTTAAGTCTAAAAACGCCTACAGTGGTCACAAATTAAATCTTCAGGAGAGTCAGCTCTACTGCAAATACTAATGCATCCACATACCGCATTCACATAAACTATTACTTCTACAACAACCACAAACATATTTTGTTGTGATTTTGACCGTTTAATTCTTGTTAGGGGAGCACTGATCACATTAGCGTTAAATTACGTGTTGGGGAGCGCCGACCAACTTAGCATTTAATTTCGTGTAGGGAAGTACCGATCACTGGTCGGCATAACCCCAACGCTTTTGGTCGGCGCTACCCAAAACACATAACTTTACAATACCTAACATAGCTACTGTCAGGAACAAGCCATCCATTAAATAAATACGTGGTAATAATCTTTGATACGAGGTGTTTGTTATTCTATGAGTTAGGACTAACAAATATGTGTAGAAAGTGTAATTATGGAGGTCTAATATACGGTGAAAATTAGAACGAGATACACTAAAAACTTTTGAGGTTAGAAAATCCTAAACGGGTAGCATGAGACTGGCGGCTGGCAGGAAATAGACTCAGGGGGCTGCCACTAGGAGCGCTGTTCTGTTTGTTTCGAGTTGAGTCTCGTCTGTCAAGGTCAGTACCCCTGGTCGGCGCTACCCAATGGTCGGTGCCACCCCACTCTCCCCTAACATTGTAAATTGTAAGTTGTAAATTGCCGAATATAAATAAAATTTTAAATTGCTCTGAGATTCAAAAAATATACCGATAAGTAATAATATTGAGTTACAATTAAGATTCAAGCTTCAAGACTTTATTGATCATTAGACATACATTGATGCAATAGATTTCGTCCACTTATCACAAACTAAAACACTTACCACATTATACAAGGTATCAGGGTTTATTGTTAAAGAGTGCTGGTACTACGCTGACTTGTCATCACGGCTGGCGAGTTCCCAGAGCTGCCTAGCGATATTCGCACCGTCTCTGCGCCGTGGACTCTGTGCTCGCCCTGTGGACCGCGTCCCCGCACCCCTGCCATATCGCTTCTCGAGTCACGGGCGGGGGTTTGGGATGTCTGCGTGTCCGGTCTTTTCAAGACTACTAACCGATAAGTCTATTGTAATAGTATTTTACTATTTCATGTGTATTGATCAGCTGATCAGAACTGATGTTGCAACGAAGTGTCATAACTGGAGCGTTTGGACTCTGTGGACTCTAGTGTGTGGTGTCATCACGGACAAGGAAAGACTGCAGTGTGACTGGAGTCACAACACTCTTCATCTTTCAATATATGCACAATAGTTGTAGTAATGAAAATCTTTTGTTTATTGAATACTGAATATTGTCCAGGGATATGTATGTGTTGTTCTTCGTTTCAGCCGGTGGCCACCGAATGATCATTTATTGTTACATTGTTGAATATATTTTGGGATAGTTTAAGATTTTGAATATTTGTTTTGTTAAGGGTACTACATATACATATTTTGCCATATAATGTTTATTCTGTGTTCTGATATAAATATTGAGAAGTGAGTTATTATGAGTTTTGTCCTCAGACAAAGGAAGGTCAATAATAGTTGCTGGGCCTGAATACCATATCAAGAGATGAGAATTTCTGATTATATTGTTTGTATTCTTGATTACATTGTCTGAGAATTTCTGATTATATTGTTTGTATTCTTGATTACATTGTCTGATAACCAGAAGGAACTTGACTGATAAATTAAATTCTCTCTTAAATTATTTGAATTTATTATTTTAGAATAGACCCAGTAGCCCATTTTAGTAGTGTTTTTTTTATATAGTTGACTTTCTTTGCAAATTTTACTGGAACCAAATCTTTAGGTTTAAATTCAAATATAGTTCACATTTGAGAGTACACTTGAATTTTTAATAAAGGATTCTCCTTTTATATAAAAGTATACATAATACCTTTGAAATTTGGTTAGTATTAAGTGTGTCTTGTAAATTCAAAGAGTGCAAACTTGAGGGAGAGTTGTTAGGATTGGTAAATATTATGTAAATGTGGTAAGGCATGTTTATTCATTACATTGGAAGTTAAGGCTAGTGATGGGAATAATTCTGGGGTTTTGCTGCTAGTCATCTATATCAGCGACGGAACCAGCCGAGCTACTACAACTCTTCGCTATCAGGATAATTTCCTCATTTTCTGATCCTGTCTACGACTTAGCAAATGAGGTGGCGCCCTCTTCATAGCTTGAGTTCTGATCACGACCCAACCCTGAGCTAGCTAACATAGACCACTCCCCTGGAGCATGGCGCTATCCTGCCCATGAGGTGATGCTGGGCAGAGTTGCATGACCTACCTTGAATGTAGGCATGCTGGTTGAAATGAATAGGCGATGTCTGCAGGGCTGTGTCCCAAACGTGCCTCAAAACTAATTTCTCCAGTGTCTTCAACAGGAAAGATGTCAGGGAGATGGGTCGGAAGGACATGGGGTCCGTGTACCTATCCTTACCGGGCTTTGGAATGAAAACAATCCTCAAGGAACACCAGGGAGAGGGAATGTGTCCGAGAGCCAGACTTGCTCTGAACAACCCACAGAGACCTGGGAGTAGTATTTCAATAACCTATTGAAGACACACCGGCTTGACTTCATCCGGACCCAGCGCCTTAAAGGGATAGAGAGCTGACAGCCCACCTGATTTTGCTGAAGGTCACAACCCGGCCGGCCGCAGCCCAACGCATGGCGCAGGCCCAGCCGGCCGCCCGAGTTTCAGGTTGCTGAAGCATGTTGCTTCCAGGAAAGTGCACGTTGGCCATGAGCCTCAACACATCCTGCGGATTATGGACCATCATCCCATCAGGCCTCTCGAGAGAGCCCAACTCAGAGGATCTATCCCTTACCATTAGTTTGTGGAGCCTGGAGGTCTCCCTCATGTTCTCCACATTGTTACAGAAACTGATCCAGGAATGCCCTTCTTTGGCCCTTCTGAAGGCAAGATTGTATTTGGTCAGCATCTCGTGATACCGATCCCGATCCCAGTTGTTCCAGGATTTTGCTCTCCTGAAAAGAGCTCTTACCCTTTTCCTCAGGTTGGCGAGCTTAGAGATTCACCAACTCGACCCCTGGCAGCACCTCAACCCCGACAGCGGACAACATTCCTCAAAGGAGGAGACGATCGCCCCGCCAAGGAGGACTGCGGCCCGATCAAGCTCAGCAGTATCCCTGATCCGAGAGGTCTGAGGATCCAATCTTACCCTCAGCTTGTCATTGAAGGAGGCCCAGTCTGCCTTCCTGGGATTCCTGAATGAGAGGATTTCAGGAGAAAAATCACCTACCTTGAATAGGATGTGCCTATGATCAGACAGGGAGGGCTCCAGGGATACCTGCCAACCCATTATCCTCTCCTGTAGCCCTTCAGAGACCAGTGTGAGATCTATGACTGACTGAGCAACGCGACTCTGAAAAGTTGGTTCAGATCCAACATTGGCAATCAACAACCCACTGGATGCAATGTAGTCTAGAAGTGTCTTACCTCTAGTGTTTGTGTCCCTGCACCCCCACACAGAATTGTGGGAGTTAGAGTCGCACCCCACCAGCAGGTCGACCCCTGAGGATGCCGCATGGTCCATCAGCCCTCTCATCTCCACCGGCGGCACCATGTCGGAGTGACCCGGCATGTAAACTGATGCCAGCAGGATTGGTTTTCCAGAAGATCCACACACCGTTCTCACTGTGGCGATATCCCTGGAACAAACCGGAAAGAAGAAGCTATTACCGTTATCGGCATGATAGGACTTCACCCAGAACCATGAGTTTACTGGGCACGATAACTTTCGGATAAAAAGTCCAACTTCACAAAATTTTGCACAAATGTGTAAAGCCACATATATTACTTTCCGTTCATAAGCTTCACAGATTACATCATCCGAAGAACGGTTTTGGAGGAATTGCTACCCCAAAAATAGCTTCTTTTTTTTTTATCAAATTTTAGTTTTCGACATTTGATTCAGCTTCAAAAACAAATACTAGTTTTCTGAATTATAGCTTCCTGCGAATCGATTACTGAGATGCTGAAAGTTCTTTAACGATGCCAATCGTCCACTGTTATTTTAATGGTGTATAAGTTATATTGTGTATCTTGTTTATTTATGAACATATTTATGAAACTAGGTATATGGCTTCGTCTGGTTATGATTTATCAACATCAGCATTTATCAGTGATTTTTCAGGGATACAATTAGGCTGTTTGGCTGTTTACTTTAATGTGGGATGCAAGATTATTTGCACAACCGACTATGGGTCCTGAGCCAAAAAATGTCAGAACCCACAGACTTACCACAGACTAAATTCTTGAATCCTCCCACTGCCACAGCTGTTTCTTTCTTTCTAGTTTCTTCTTTGTAGCCTCACTTATAGGGGCCTTGTAGTTATCAGTATTATTAAGGTGGAGGCATCGTCGTCTGGGTTGTCATTAGTCATAGGAGCTGGGTCATCTGGGTCATCATTGTCCAAAATGTCCGAGTCATTTTCTTTACTTTGCTGCATATTAGCTTTCTATAACACAGCATCCAGTTAATTTGTTACAAGTGTTTCTGCTTTCCTGGCGTTCTCTGCTACGCCCAAATACATCTTCATAAATCTCGGATCTAGGAAAGTGGATTTAGATGTGCATTTATTCGTTTCCCATCCACAAAAACGGTTGGTTAAAACTTCAATCAACTTGTACTTCAAGTAGCTTCCAGCATCAGTCTCTGTAACCATATTTTTTAAGGCGTATTGGATGCTTCTTCACAATGGTATTACCATAGACATAATTGGATATGTGTCTCCCGACAATTCTTCAGTCATGGTAAAAAATGGCTTGAGAACTTTGGAGCAATCACGTAAAATGTTCCATTCTTCAGCGTCTAAAGGTTCAGGGGATTTAGGCAAATGAGACATGGCTGCGCTGAGAGGTTCTCTTATTTTGAGTAGTCTCAAGATCATAGAATAAGTCGAATTCCATCGTGTAGCGACGTCTTGAATTACTTTTAGTTGTGGCAGCTGCATCTGGTTCTGCATCTCTTTTAGCTTGTCTTATGCTAAGTTGCTCATCTTGAAATGTGAAACAGTACTTTTAGCTTTTTTCAAGATGTTTTGCAACAGCACGTATTCCTCAATGCCATCGTTAACGCATCGATTTTGGGTATGAGCAACACATGGCACCTGTGTTATCTTGAGAACTTCAGTGATAGCATTTTTCACATTAGTGCTGTTGTCTGTAACGGCTGCTGTAACTTTGTCTCTAATTTGCCAGTCTGAAAATATATTGTTTACGGTGTTGCCAGTGTTCTATCCAGTATGGCTACCTGGGAGCTCGCTGGTATTTAATACAATGTTTTGTTGAGCGTCATTGAAAATAAAGTGACAGGTCACTGTGATATACGATTTATTAGTATCTGAAGACCATGTGTCAGTGGTGATACCGACATTATCGGTTTGACTAAGCATTTCTTTGACTTTCAGTGTGATGTACTGACAACAGACGGAATCAATTTCTCCGTGAGTAATTTTCTCAAAGGGAGGCTATATAGTGGCTGCATCTTACGTGTATATTCAATAAACCCCATATTCTCAACTATTGATAGTGGCTGAAGATCAGTGCTAATCATTTTTACCAGACTCAGATCGATAGATTTTCTGTCTTTATCTGAAAGAGTGCCATGTTTTGAAAATAGTGTCAGTTGCCTTGTGTTTGATTTCGGGACTAAAACAGTTTTGGGGATTGATGCTGTAATCGATCCAGATGATGTCGAAGCACAAGCATTGGACGAAGTTGGGACAGGCACAGGTGTTACGTTAAAGTCAGTCACTGATGTGCTAGAATTACTTCTTGTTGTGAAGTAGTTGTTGATAGAGCGTGGGGATGGTTCCGCTTACAATGCTGCAGCATATTGCTGGTATTGCTGTGATGTTTAAACGTTTTATTGCATATTTTGCACTTTACAATGACTTTTTCCTTTTTTTCAAAATGTTCCAATATGACAGACCGTTTTGGAGGCATTTTATCTACACTAATATCCAATACCGGTATCCAATATTAACCTCACTACCTTCTATTTACTATCTACCATCTATACCACTACTTGCTAACGACTATCCACTATCCTATTAAACTTTAAACTTAAAAACTGAGACACAACACGCAAACAGTCCAGATCGAAGAATGACAATAATAACCAAATAAAAGAAACATACAACAGGTCTCAACGTGAAAGACAAGCGCTGCGATCATACAGGCCTATTTGGTTTGTATTCGAATACGCTGTACTCGAATACTTAAAAGTATTCGATTCTCCCATCACTGTTGTAAATAAAATGTCAAATTTTGCTTTAAGTGTTGTTTTAATTGTATCCAGTAATGAGACAGAAGGTGAACTTATCTAATGTATTTCATTTTGGTTTATTTATTGGTATGATCTTTGTTACTGTCATCTAATAGATATGAGCAAATTAGAAACATGACCAAGAACAAAGAACCGATATTGATATTTTTAATAAATCGTGTGTTACATAACATTTCTATAAGTAATTAGAAATAACTCTCTCCTATTTCCAGTCGTGTTTAGTATAATCATAAGCGTAATTTCAGTATTTTGAGGAGGGGCAAACATGGTCGTGATCGTGATTATTGTGACTTTTCATATATTATAATAATATGTTCTCCAAATTATTGGAGGGGCAACTGCCCCCCATGCCACCCCCGAATTATGCCTATGAGTCTAATTAATTGTTTTACGTCTACTTATACCTAACTATTTATTTATTTATAAAACAGAAAGATTTGTATGTGTTGATACTGGAGAAGGAAAGAGATAGGACACAGCTAACTCACCTTGTGAAAGAATGATGATAGCGTTGGCCTACCAATTTGTGACAGATTCTAGAAACCCCCCAATCCCAACCTAAGGTAATCCACTCATACCCCACCCTCCTTACACAGCTAACCAGTAAAAAATACATTCTTTGGTGTTAGTGATAAAATTGATAAATGTGTGTTCATATAATACGTGCTAGTGATAATATGTGTACATATAGTATTTAGATCTTGTGTGAGAACTGTGCTAAGTTGGAAACACTGGCTGGAGGTCCAATTTAAAAACTCTTAATTTGTAACTGACACTCTCTTCTTAAGTTTGAAAAAGCTACACAGCTAGCCGAAATATTACTGATTTTTGAGTAGTGTGTTTAGTGTTCTATCCAACTCACAATTCTTTCACAAGGTGAGTTAGATGTGTCCTATCTGTTTCCTCCTCCGAAATGTCTAAGCCTAGTGATTTTTCCACAAAATCCTATGTATTCGTATTGGTATTTTTTGTTTCATAAGCAGGCCTATGATTCCCATCATAAGTGAGTCTAAACTTTCACAACTTCTACCACTGGAGGCCACAATTTGTTTGTAAATACCTGTGAATACATATGTTTTAATTAAATATCCTTTCATCTTGAGGCATATTTAGACCAGGCAATATTATCGTTAGAGATAGCCATGCAACCGGTGTTGGCCAATAAGAAAAAGTCAGCAATATCCAAAGCAACTATCGTGATTATGTATGGTATGAATGGAAGAAAAATGTGATTTTGAGCAATTTTAAATTTAAGAATGTAAGATTTCTGGTTGCATATTATGCAAATTGGGGTTTCCGTTAGCTCTACAGTCGCATGATTATCAAAAGTAGTAATTTCATAATCAGTTTAAGTCTTGCTGAACGTAATAGGCTAAGTTGTTTTTCTTGCCTTCATTAGGTTTCCAGTGTTTAGTATGAACTTTGGATTTAAGTTTTCCAAAATTATGTATTTGAAAATACATTTTCCCAACCATGAAATTAAGAATAATACTTACAGAATTGGTGTCAAAAATACAAAAGGAAATAAATTTGACAGAGAAGTAAATTATAATTTTAAGTTTAATTTACCAATATAACATTTTATGTATTGTGTTTTAGGCTCGTTTACAGAGATGTGTAAGTCAGTGCAATGATGAGGCTAAAGACCAATTGGGTGCTTCTCCTTCTGAGGCTCAGGTGAGTTCTTTAAGGATCTTAAACCAAACATTTTGGAAACTATGTAGACAGTTTAAAAATATTTATAATCAGTTTCCTGAAATCGGTCAATGAAGTGAACCATTAGCTGAGTTTTAAATTTTTCATTGAAAATGACTGCTTAATCGAGTATTCTTCTATGGCCGTAGGCTAGTTCATCTGTCACATTGAAAATTTAGATTTCAGTTAAAACAACAAAGAAGTTTTTAATTGAAATCATTTAAAAATACATTATTTATACAGAATGTGTTTTGGTGTGTAAGAAATTAAAGCCAAAACATATTATGATAACTCTTAGGTTATTTGTATCACCAGTATGAAAAGGTTATGTTACAGTTTTGTGACTTAGATGTTAGACATAAGGGATTACAAGGTCCCAGTATTAGCCACATGGGCATCCCTCCCTTTGGGATATTGTACTGCTACCGGAAAAAGGGATCTGCAGGGATGAGAAAAGCGGTAGAGAGACAGGAAATCACCCCAAAAATGAGTGAAAATCACCCTCACCCTATCCAGCACCCGGATTCAGAGCGGGGCAACCGCAGGATACTGAGAGTGAGTAAAGTCAGTGGAGTACAGTAAACCCTTGTTTAACTGAACCCCTCTAAACAGAAAACTGGTTTAGCCTAACTGAAACAATAACAGAAAACCAATGATTAATTAAGCTGGACCATGCATTTAGCAGCATAAGTCCCGCTTTAAACGCCAGTGGTCAGTGGTCACTGACATTGTAATGTCCAACGCCTTGTACAGCTTAGTCTTCATCCATCCCCAATTCAATTCAATTCATAGTTATGCCTTGATCCTAATCTCAGTAACCTGTCACCATTGTACCTTATAAACATGACTGTTTCAAGAATGTATAGGCCATAAATTGTTAATATTCCTAATCTGGAGAAAACTTCTATTACCTGAATCCCAGTTATTCAAAGTCATAATTTTTCGGATTGCTTTTTTTAGTTTTAAAATGCTTAGCAAATTCCTGTTGCTAGTTGCCCCGTACAACACTACACTAAAGGCTATATGGGAAAGTATTTGAGCATAATAAAGCAGGGTGGCCACCCAACCGTGAAAACCGTGAAACCGTGAATTAGCCGTGAATTTGGCACACCGTGAAAAAACAGTGAAAAAGCCGTGAATTTCACTGTAAAACCGTGAAAATTCTATCATGATTAGTGACTCGAATGTCGGTATTGTTACCGGGAAAGTTAATTTGAGATATAAATATATGTTTCGGTGTACAGAAAAAACAGTAGGTATCGGTGAGAGATTTGTTGACAGGAAAAAACAAAGAAAGAGAGAAGCAAGTCAATAATATAAAAACAATTCTTAAAGATATTTTTTTACAAACTCTCCGATGAAATTCCAGGTAAGAGATTTATTTACAGCTCTATTCACGAATTGATAACCAAAGGAGCTGACTGAGGGGAAACGGAGAGAGAGAGAGAGCAGAGAGAGTGGCTAGTCCGGAAGTGAGCAAATACCTTCCAAATTCCTGGAAGTCAACACAACTGTCTGACAGATAAACCTATTTTTGAGATCTTTTCCTTGTACAAATATTCTTTTGGTGACCATAAATTAATTACGTGTAACGCCTTTGACCCTTGTTTATTAAAACAGTGTCTCAACATATACATCGTTGGTTATTTTAATTTCTCTGTATTCTGTCATGCCATGCATTCTGACAATATTTAATCTGAGAATAAGTAAAATATCTCTCAGTGAAGAGTGGGCCTTTGGCCTAAACCAAGACAGGGAAAAATAAATAATTGTCAAGTTCTCCTCTCTCTCTCTCTCTCTCTCTCTCTCTCTCTCTCTCTCTCTCTCTCTCTCTCTCTCTCTCTCTCTCTCTCTCTCCTCTCTCTCTCTCTCTCTCTCTCTCTCTCTCTCTCTCTCTCTCTCTCTCTCTCTCTCTCTCTCTCTCTCTCTCTCTCTCTCTCTCTCTCTCCCCCCCATCCTATCTTTCTTTCCCATATCTTCTATCCCCGCCCACTTAGCACCTCTCTCTCTCTCTCTCTCTCTCTCTCTCTCTCTCTCTCTCTCTCTCTCTCTCTCTCTCTCTCTCTCTCTCTCTCTCTCTCTCTCTCTCTCTCTCTCTCTCTCTCTCTCTCTCTCTCTCTCATTCTCTATCCCCTATCCTATCTTTCTTTCCCATATCTTCTATCCCCGCCCACTTAGCACACGCAGTGACCAGTGCGCACAACAGGTTGCCATGGATACCGATCATAGGCTGTATACCCACTGTGTGTCGTCACACACCTCATCACTACTGCCACTGTGTTGTTAAAACATAATGGTGGATGTTCCCCAACTACCTTGAGGCCGTCCATTAATATTTATTTGTTGTATAACTACATGCTTCATTCTACAAATATCTAAAGTCCAGATGAAAAATTAATTGTTGTAAATCAAGAAAACCTTTCGACGGTATTTTAAGTTATTCTTAAGTATTTGTAAATATACTAAATTACACTACATTTATATGTACGCAAATTATTATTTATAGTGGTTGATTTTAAGCGAGCTAATTATATATTTTTCTTAGTTGAATAAATTAATAGTTCATGAGTATTGATTTATAAATTATGTGTATTTTGCGTGGTTTTTAAATTATGATATCAACTAAAAATATCGTACTATCCCACCATTATTGACCACAAAATCTAAATCCAATTTATCCCGTTAAAGTATCTATTTAACCGTGCCAGTTAAAATTAAAAAAGAGGTGTAAACAAGAGGTAAAATGGTAAAATACTGTTCAGGAAACAATAACTGGCACGTTATGGGAACTGGCCACTTAGAGCATCGCATCGCTTCGGCCGAAGATTCACTTGGCAGCAGACTTAAGACCTTAGAAGGATGGCTCTTTAACCCTTCCTTCAAGTTGCGCATGCGCACCCCCTTCCCATTACCATTCTTTGTTCCCCCTAACCTTGTTTACTCTGCACTGTCCGCGATATCTAGATGTATTGTCGTTTCAACCCGACCAGCTGTTTTGCCTCTTCCCCTCCTCCTCCCTATACAATTATTATTATTAATTTGATTAAACAAATAAATTACTATACTAAAGATACAAATATTTTTAAAACCTGCATCTTCGGAGTATTACATTTTAACATTGTTATTATTAGGTATTAATGCAAGTTCTTGAAATAATCATGAGAAATAAATTCAAAAATTACTTGAAAATCAATCAATTGCATAAGTTGCTAACTGATTAATTATATTGATTTCAATATAAATAAAAACTATTGGTTTAATTCATACAAACAACAAAAATCAAAGTTTTGTAAATACTATTCTTGTTGCATTGGGAGATTATCGTATCATTAATACAAAGTAAAATCAGATAACTTAAATAAAACTATGTATGATGTGAAACTAAAAGAAATTATAAATTAGAAAATTAGACCAATAAATACTGAAGATTAAAATCAAAATAATTCTAAAATTACTTAATTACATTACTAAATTCAAAATTGAAGTCCATAACAAATATTACAGTACATTTATTTAAACATATAAGTACCATGGAAAACTGAAAAATAAATAAATAAAGTAATAAAAGTAAGACAGTTTTATATAATGGTAATTTGCCTATATCATATTTGAAATAATTAGCTATTAACCTTATCAAAAAATAAATTTAGGTTATTGTTAATAATAAATTTTAGTTGAATTTTCCAAAACCACACAAGATAATCTAACATATAACAGATATATGTATGTACAAATTTCACAGCACAGTAAAAAATAACAAATTTATGCTACCATTTGAAATTTATCAAGTTAGTGGCTATTTTTGAAATAGTTTTCAACCATTTTTTAAACCTTTTTTAATATAATTTAAAAATTTAACTAGTATACTTCAATAACAATAATAATAATACATAAATAAAAGCAGTTTAATTTGAAATCATAATGGAGAACGAAAGCGATTTAAAAGATAGTATTCCTTTTCTCACTCTAGGAATGATGTTGACAAACAACTGATTTACAGCCACTCACCCTAGGAATATTGTTGACAAACAACTGATTTACAGCTAATTACCTCCCTCCCCCCTTACCCCTCACGCTTTCCTAGTCTAAACCTTTCTTGTCTTCAAGGGCATTTTTTGCGACCCTACCCAGCTACTCCTCATTCCCCTTGCACACCTTTCTTATCTCCATTCTCGTTCAGCTATAAATAACACCTGTCAACGTCTCTTTTCCTAGAGTTTTGGGGCTTGTTTTCCTTAAAGGAAATGACTAGTTATAAATAGGAGTCGGTCTTATTTAAACCACTTATTTTGTTAAACATTGTTTAGCTTACCGGTATCTCTGTTTATTGTTTGAAGCAGTAAACTGTACCGTACCGAATCTGTACCGGGGTTATGTTCTGTACCGAACCGATGACGGTAATTAGTTGTGTACCGTACCGGTACCGTTTTTTCGGTGCACCGCAGACCCCTAAAAACTGAACCGTGATTTTGCCAAAAATAACCAGGAAAAACCGGGAAAAAACCGTGAATTTGTATATAATTGTAGAGTGGCCACCCTGTAAAGGGTTTTTAAGGTTTCTATTGAGTAATATCTAGATATAGCTTTACAAACATACAACCCTGAAGAAATCTTTTTTTGCAAGTTATAATGTGATCATTCCAAGTCAAGATTTCATCCAATAATAACCCTAGAAATTTAGTTTCTTTTGATTGTGATATGTTAAGGCTATATATTGTTACATATGGCCTATGTTTGTTTCTTTGTTGTTTTGTATGAAAATATATGAGATTTGTCTTGTCAAAATGTAGTAAAAGGTTTTCCTGCTGAAATAGTTGTTAACACTCTCACTGCGTTAAACATGTTGAAACATGAAAATCTCATATGTTTCAATGTTGAGCCATGACCCCATTCGGGATCACCCGCACGGAGTGTGTTAATCAACACAAGATTGTTAGTTGCAATCTCTACTTCATCCTCAGTTTTACCTGTAACTGTTAAGTTGGAGTAATCCGCACAACTTGCTTTGGTTCTCAGATAGAATGGAAAGCAAACCTCTCAAGTAACAAAGAAAGAGAAAGGGTCCTAAAATGGATCTCTGTGGTACTCCGTACCTTTTTGTTTATATGGAAGATTTTGCATGAGCCATTTAATTAAGTTCAGTTATATGCCCCATTTCAACATACTGTTGTATGTTAGAAACTCGCTTCGCTCGCTGGGGGCTCCGCCCCCAGACCCCTGTGGGGGGCTTCGTCCCCAGGTCGCTCTTTGGCCATAGGTTAATGTAAATTAGTCCACATCCTAGTGAAGCACCCCAAATTCTATAATAATTCCAAGGCTTGGATTATTTTTACGGGTTTAACCTATCAAATCTGGTCATATGCCTGTTGTTGAATACTATTTGGCATGGAGACGTCTTTTGAACCTTATAAGGAATACAACCACCATTAACAACCTGAAATGCTACAACTTTGGGTAACTACAAGCCTTCTGCAACAAATAGAGCAAGATTTATAAGGGATATTACACTCGGCAGAACGCAACATTAACAATATCCCCGAAAAAACGTGAATAAATCTACAAAAACTTAAAGTTTGTTCTAATTAATAACAATTGTCCCAGCTCCGTCATTTCCTACCTGCTTATACTAAGGAAACGGTAAAATCTAAAGATATTTCAAGTTTTAGCGAATTTCCCCTATAGGGAAGAAGCTATTAACGTAGTCGTCATGGTAAGACCTAGGCCCGGGACCATGATAACTTTTCGTTTTGAGGTCCCCAGATGCCAAAAACACCATTCGTTCAAAACTGTATGTATATATGTCCGTGGGTGTGTAACTCTCATAAAAATGATCAGATTTTTATGAAATTTGGTACAAACATGTAAAGCAACATTTATGACCTAATGGTCGAAAACCAGCCAGCTCGCTGTATCCAAATGGGTATATTGCTTCATACTGTTGGGGTCTATTGATATTTGCAGGAAAATGATTTTTTTGCCGATAGTTCCCGTAGCAGCAAACCTGTGTACTCAACCCCCATGTTATTCTTATAGAGAATAAGTCAAATGTTATCTCCCTTAATTAGGAACATAAATTTAAAAAAATTGGTATGTGGCTTTACCTAGTTGAGTTATAAAACAATTTGCATAAAAACCCATTTTGTGTGTACCTTGATTCAGCAAACCTGCATCGTCAGATGCCATGTTATTCTTATAGAGAATAATTAAAATGTCATAAATCATTTATTTATGGATGTAAATTGATGAAACTTGGTATGTGGCTTTAAGTGGTATTAAGATACACACACACACACACACACACACACACACACACACACACATATATATATATATATATATATATATATATATATATATATATATATATATATATATATATATATATATATATATATATATAAGTAGATAATACTATGCCGATTCTGAGCCAAAAAGTGGCGAATTCAGAAAACGAATGTAAAATCTCTGTTTTCAAAAAATAAAACAAAATATTATTTGATTACCCATAATTTTAACAAAAATCAGCAAATTTCAAAGAAAAATCAGTAAATTTTAAAAAATTAATAAAATTAAACAAAATCAGTAGGTTTAAACAAAAATCAGTAACATTTTTAAAAATCAGTAAATTTAAACCAAAATCAGTAAATTTAAAAGAAATATTAATTTGTCAAATGTATAAAAACCATAAAATGAAAAAATCGCAAAACATTTTTTAAACCAGTAAAAATCTAAATTTCTATAATATTTTATTCAAATTCTATAAAATCATAATTTAAAACGAATTTTCACAAATAACTTTTTTATTATAATTTTAATCAAAAATGTAAATTTATTTTCAAATTCCTCACAAAAAACTAATGCGATTTCATGTATAGTAAGTCATTGTACGATGAAAAATAACGTTAAAGCTTTAAAAAATAAAACTATAAAAGCTAAATGTTTGAACTATAATTTTAATTTCAAGAATGTATGAAATTAATGTTTTAAACTAAAAATAAATGTTACCAAATGAAAGCCCATGAAAAAAACCATGCGATTTCATATATTATATGTTTCCCAACATTAAAAATTAAGTGTTTTACATGATATAATAAAAACATAACATATAGTAATGAATTCATATTTCGCTTTATTCGTCTTTGACTCCGCCAACTCATTTCTTTCATCATTTGGGTGTGTCTCCAACAACTCACATAAAAATAATGGAAAACTTTGACGAATCAACATCTATTACAAATACTGAATTAAATTATGAAGAATTATCTGAAGATGATACTTTTATTAAACTTGAAAGATATTATGAAGAATCCCTTTACAAGTTACAAGAAGGTTTTTAGGAATGGATAAAGTGTTGATCAGTGAAATAGTGAATGAAGATGATTTTAAATTACCTGTGAAACCCAAAAAAGATTTGGTGAGTTACATAAACACTTAAAAAAAAATTATAAATTTAATACTCGGAAACAACATTTAAAACTTATAAATATGCTTAGCCCATCATTAGACATACCAAATATTATATTTCCCAAAAATGAAGATGAAGTAGAAATATTCCTCAAATTACATAAAAATTCTATTATAAAAAGTCAAGCAAAACCATTTTATATTCAGTGCATTTTTGGCTTTTTCTTAGAACAATATTATAAAAGGTTTATATTGAGAAATCCAAAAAAGTGGAAAACCCATGTGAAAGAAAAGTTTAATATAGCATACAGTTATGCGAGGAATTTAAGAAGTGTTGGTGTTTTAACTGAAAGTTTCCCAAAACTAAGACATTTATCAATATATTTCAAACAGTTTTTATATATGAAAAATAAAATAGAATTAATGTTAAAAGAAGACGATTTTGCTATGTTTTGGAGATGAACATAACCTCAAAATGGTTAAAAGCATGACGTCATCTCAAAGGGATCCCCGGGGGAAGGTTTCACATTTTTAAACATTTCACACCATAAATCAACTGTTTTAACGATATATCTAGAACTGTGTTTTTTACATGAATTAGTGTATTTTTAGTCAATTGTGTTAACAAGAAAATAAGAATTGTATTTATAGTAAAAAATAGTTGTATTTATGATAAAATATATGTTTAAAATGTGTGTTTTATTTCCTTAACCTAATAGTCTTGAAAATATATTCAATGTTTCGATTATATTATCCGATAAATCAATTAGATTATTTTGTTCGATATTTCGATTATTTAATTTGATTGTTGTTAAATTAATATTTTATGTTATAACTTTTTAACTGATTTTAACCAAATTTGGTATATAAGCTCTTATTACATTTTTTACTTATGTTGAGGGTAGTTTCATCCCTTATTTTTAATTATATTACAAACAATTCCAAAATTTATTTTAAAATTCTATAACTTTAAAATCATGCATAATTAAGTTTAAATTTAATGTTTTTACTTAAAATTTACAATTTGGGGTGAACTACCCTAAAATTTTCAACCTTAATAACTTCCTTATTTTTCAAAATATTTTAATGAAATTTGCTATAATATGTCTATAAGGTAAGTAATAATTTTGTATGCAATCAAATCAAAATAAGTAGTTAGTATATGCCAATTCTATAACAATTTGATTTTATTTCTAGAATATCGTTTTTAATCACATTATACTCCAATATTTTTTTCTGAAACAACAACCACATAACAATTCATTTTTCTATCGGCTGTTATATTATGATCAAAATCCATATTTATAATAATATCATTTTTCGAAAGGGAAATATTTACAGGATTTTTTGTTGTATCAATTACATATAATGGTCGATTATCCATAAATTCTTTTGGATTATAATAAATTTCATTACTGTTATAATATCACAAAACAAACAAAAAAATAAATAATAATACAGCCTATTACACCAGCCAACATCATATCATAAATTCTTTTGGATTATAATACATTTCATTACTGTTATAATATACTTTTTTATAATCTTGATACAGTTGATACATAATTCTAAATTTTTTGTTATTAATATCTAAATTAATCGATTCATCAGGATAATAATGTTCATTTAATTCTTATATTTTTTAAAAACAAAATATCAAATTTCGACTTATCATATTCTTGATTGTTTAATCTTCCTTTTTGAAAACCGATAATTATAAATTTTGGATTTTATATATTTCTATAAATATTTGTTATATCGAAACTATATGTTTTTCCAGTTATTGTTTTTTGTTCAATACATTGCTAATGATTAATATGAAACGATAATTTTTCACTTTTAGTTATATCATTAATTAATTGAATTTTACTTGTAGTTTTATATTCAGTAATCGGTACTCTAATAAAAAGTTCATCAATTATTATTTTGCCTTCACTCGGTAAAGTTGTTTCATCAAATGTTCCATGGTTTTTTTTAGTTTTCCATCGAAAAATTGCATCATCATCATCATCAGATCTTATAAATGAAATGTTGAAACCTCCTTTATATATAGGAATATTTACATTTTCAAAAAATCCTAATCCGAAATGGGATAAATTACCAATTGCTTCAAATTTATTTTTAAAATCAGATTCAAAACCATTACAAATTTGAGCTGTCACATCTATTTTCGAATAAGTTAATGTGGCTTTAATTGTACTTAAAATTCCTGGATATTCGATTTCATCAATTAATTTATTATGTTTTCAAACTTCAACTTTTGAAAATAAAAATGGTACAAAATTATCGATGAATTTCACATTTGCATCATAAGCATTTCCATAAAGTTTTGTTAATTTACTAGAAATATAAAATTGAAATTTCGATGTACAAAATCCATCCCCAAAATCGATATTAAATCCAGTTTTTTTACTTGGTTCTTTTAAATGTTCTTTAGATAAAGAATAAAAATTGTTATATTCAGCTCTATCAGTTTCATATGTTTTAGCCATTTATTAAGGGAAAAATGCTTTTTTAAAACCAGTAAAATGTATGATAATCAATAATCAAGACAACTAATTAGTCAACTTCATCATAATCCATTTTTTCTCTAAAATTTTGAATATCTGAAGCATGATTTACTATGAAATAAGCTGATAATTTTTGATATTCCAAGATCAATTCCCAATTCAAAATTTGTTTATAATCATCAATAAAGTTTTCAGTCAAGTCTTGATATTTACAAATTAGATCGATAAAGTCTTTTAATTGATAATTTATGAATTCTTCAATAAAATTAATACTTAATGATTGATATTGGGCTATTTTCCCCCAATTTAATTTATTTTGAAACAATCTAATTATATCAATATTTTCAATTCATATTTTTTCAGAAATAATATCCCAATCTTCTTTAGTTAATTGAAATTGGTTTCTAATAATGAAAATATCAAATGAATTATATGTTGTCATTTATTAGGAGAAAATTTTTGAAAATTGGCTTTTGTTAGAATTGCATACACAACATTTAGCTTTGATTCTGTTCTTATTTTTGTTTTTAATTATTTCAACATCTTTAGAATTAGTTTTTTGTTTACATTTAAGACAATATATCAACTCCATTTATATAGAAACAAATTACATTAATACTTTACCTGTTATATCATCTTCACCATCTCCATCTTTATCAATAAATTCTGAAGTTTCTGGTTTTTTAATAATTTTTTCTGCTTTTTCAACTTTTTGTTTGAATTTATTTAGCTCTATAATTTCATGATTAACACCTTTAAATAAGGTTTTTAGCTCATTTTCATTCCTTTCAACATATTTTCAAAGATTAATTAATGCATCAGCTAAATTATTTAATTCTTTTACAGTTTCACTATGTTCAATTCCGATTTTAATTACTGAATTAACTTCTTCCAATTCTGATTTTATTACAACATCATACTCATTAATACTTGGTTTAACATTAACTATTCTTCTTGAATTTACACTTAAATAATTTTTCGATAAGGAAATTGCATTTAATAAACTTTCTGTCTTTTTTACATGATTTTTTAATTTTTTTCAAAGTGATTAAAATATGCACTTATATAATTTTCATCAATTTCAAAAGAATTTAATACCTTTTTCTCTCTTCCAAATACATCAAATATATTTTGCGAATCCATATTTATTAATGATTAATTTATTTATTATATTATCAAATTTCCCATTTGTAGTTAATTCATTTAATACAAAAACACATAAATGACCACAAATTGGTGGATCATCAAAATTTTGTATTTGATTATCATTATAAAATATATTATCTTTTCCTAAATATTTAACCAATTCTATTGGTGGTTTATCAACAATATTTCCATAAGAATCGAAATAATATTTAATTTTATCTTTTTTATAATAACAAACCCAATGTGTACCATTGTCATCAAATTAATCTAAATTTATGATTCCACATTAAAATTTATTAACATTTTTTGGAAGTAAATCTCTCATCAACACACCTTTAAAATATTTAATATTTTTATATAATTTTTCCAAATCACCTAAAGTTAATGGTTGAAAATTTTTTTGTAATTTGTTTTCATATAATTTAATGTATTTTTATCTAAACCGGATCCTTCTACATTGATCTAACCAATCAAAAAATTTCTAAATTTAGGAATTACAGTTTCTTTTATTACTTTTGCTCCTTTCTAACATTTGGTGTATAATTTTTAACAAAAGGTATATGATCTGCAACTTCCAACATTTATTTTAATAACCCACCATTTTTAATTTGTTTTAATTGATTATATGAAAATTCAATTCTTAATCCTTTATTTGGTTTTTTATGTTTATTAATTTGCCTTTTGATAATAATATGTTAACTTTACCTCCAATAAACTGATCGATTTTAAATTGAATTATAACCGATTTTTTATTTTCAAATCCTGATTTAATTTTAGATTTTTGATTATCAGTTAAATTAACATTTACTTTCTCCATTTATATGTGTTAAAATTTTAAACCTTCTTCTAATCCCATTCCAAATTTTCTTTTTAAATACATTGCACTAGCTGTTGGAACAGCAATTAATCTTTCACCAATACTATCCTTTCACCAATAATACCTTCACCAATACCAATACTATCACTATTTTTTACGATTTCTCATACTTTTTTTGTAATATTTTATCTGCAATTTCATTTCTCGATTTTGTATCTTTATGATCTCGATAAAAAATATCATGTTCTTTCACTGCTTTATCTAAATAATTTATTGCTAAATCACCTCTTTTAACTCTTTTATTTAATTTAATTCCTGGTCCTAAATATTGATATCCCGGAACATGTAATTCAAATGGTAAATTATTTATAAAATCATTCAAAATTCCCGAACCGATAATTGGTGATGTCATTGCGGACAGAATTATTTTTAAATATTTAATTTCTTCAGGTTTTTCAATTAATTCATCTAATTTATTTGAAATAAAATCCTTAATTGCTCTTTTTTCATTTACAAAATTATTATTTCCTGCTTTTTGTTGTGCATATATGTAATTTATAATACTTTCTAATTTATTTAAATCATCTATAAATCTATATTCAGTTTTATTTTCCATATATTTTCTAATCCCCGAACCTTCAATTTCTCCTTTAGAATCCCAAATATGTTTAATTAAATTCCTATATTTATCACCTTTACTAGATTTTGGTTTTTTAGTGTTTGGATCATTATTTTTATAAATTGAATTAGTTTCCCATAACAATTTTGAATAATTATTTAAATCATCTCGTGTATACAAATTATCATCCGGTTTCTTTTCATATGTTAATAATCTCCACAATCCATGTGTTCCAACATATTGTTGTTATCAATTGTTAAATCATCATTATCAATAACACAAATTTTATCACCAACCATGAATGATTTTTTATGTTTATCCCAATATAATCTGAATTTATCTTCTTTTGCTCTTGGTAGATATTTTTGAGTAATTGGACCAACAATTCTACCTAATGTTTTGGGAGAAACAATATTTGGATCGATAAATGTCGATTCCTCTTGAATAATACTTTCTCTAATTGGTCTAAATGGTGTACTTGAAGATAATATTTCTTCATCAGTTTCTGGTATTGAAATATTCACAAATTGATTAACAACAGGTACTTACTCCATAAAATTTTTGTTTTCATTTAAAACTTCACCAATTTTATTTTCAACTTTACTTATGGCTGATGTAATTGGTTCATATGCTTTTTGTTTAATTTTTTCATAATTGTCTTCAATTTTAATTTAATTTTGAAATTCTTTTATTAATCTCTTCTCAATTTCATCTAATATTTTAGCTTCATTAACGGATATGTTTTCCATTTACTAAGAGACAATTTAACACAAATCATGTTAACATAAATCGTGTTAACATTATATTTCTGAAACTGTCATTAAATATATAAATATTAAAGACATACAAAATATTAATAAAACAAATACTTTATCAATAACTTGATTGATAGAACAACAACTCAATTATATATAAAAATTTATATTAGAAAACTTGTTCATATATTTTCCTTCTTTTGGTTTTAAAGTCAGATTTATAGTTAAAAACCCATAATTTTCTTTCCAACATTCATTACAAATTTCTTTAAATTCGTTAAAACTCATATCAGTTCCCACAAAACTATTATAAATTTTCTTCATGTAATGATCATTTTGTTTAAAATACATAACATATTTAAATTATTTCTAATTAATTGAATATCAACTTTAGAAAAACATTGTGATAAATAAATACATGAAATATTTTTATGTCTTCCCATAACAAAATATTCTTTAATTTTATCTTGATTTTCTAAAATACAATCATCAAAAACAATTAATGAATTTGGTTTACAATCATTTAATGAAATTATATCTTCACACGAGCCATAGAAATATGAAATTTTATTTTTAATGTTTAACTCTATATTTTTAAATCTTTTTTGTAATATTTGGTATGATGATTGATCTAATGATTTACTAAAAATATATAAATTTGAGTATGGAATTAATCTTTTATAAATGCAATTTAATAATAATGTTGTTTTTCCAGAACCACTCGATCCGATAATTAATAATCTAATTGGTTGATTATTTTCAGTTTTTCCATCATATAATTCAAGTTTAATTTCATCTTTTTCTTTTAAAAATTTCTCCATTTAAATAAGATGAAATTATTTAAAATATCAGGGTTTTCATCAATAATAGAATTAAGATTAGAACATCCAATACATTTAGATTATGCAAAATATAGTATTGGTCTTAGTGGATTTTATTCGGATAATTTTGTATCAAATATACCAAATGATTGTATTTATAAATATTATATTGAAGAAAGTAATGATAAACAAATAGATCAATATTTTCACATAAAAAAGGAAATTATAGTATTGAAGACATAAAAGATATGTTTATAAATGGTTTAAAAGAATTGAAAAAGAAAACTAATAAATTTAATGAAAATGATTTTGAAATGGTTATAAAAGATCAATTCGTTTCAATAAAACCCCCAGTAAATATGGTAATTGATCCGAAATTATTATATTTTCTTGGATATATTACTGAAAAAATGCTAACAATCCATGGTTATTCGAAGCAAATAAAACAGCAAAAAGCACACATATTTGTAAATTAAGACCTTTTGATGTTATAGAAATTCATTGTAATTTAGTTGATTATAGTTTTGAAAATCATAATGAACATTCACATTTACATAAAGAATCTGAAATTGTATATACATTTTTTCCAAATATGGTGCACAAATTAGTAAAGAACCTAATGAAATTCACTATGTTCCATTAAAAAATATAAATAACATTCAAAAAATCATAATTTCAATTCAAGATAGTAATGGAAATTTATTATTGAACGAAAGTGTTAAAAATATTTCATATTTAAGATTAAAAAGAGAATAATCAAAAAAGACTATATCAATAATGAATAAACTTTTAATTTTTTTTTATAAATGAACAACGTAATCGTTATTACAAATAATAAAATTATTTTTATTTTAATAATAAAAATGTTTTAATAATTTTTCATGATAAAAACAATCCTTGGTTTAAAGAAAAAGATGTTTGTGATATTTTATAATATGAAAATTACCAAAAAGGCAATAATTGATCATGTTAAAGAAAAATATACTATAAATTATGAAAAAATTAGAGGTAACGATTCGTTACCCCAAAAATATGTCCAAAAACAAACTAAATTGATCAATGAACCCGGTTTATACCAATTAATTATGAAATCAAAAAGTAAATCAGCTGAACAATTTCAAGATTGGGTTTTTGAAGAAGTGTTGCCTTCAATTCACAAATTTGGGGAGTATAAACTTAAAACGCAGATCAATGCATTAAACAAAATTATTGAAAATTACGAAAATATTATTGAAAATAGCATTAAAATGATTAAAAACAGACAAGAATATATAAATAACATTGAAAATATACATAATGAACGAATCAATTTGTTTCAAAAATTAGCAAAAAATGCTCAACAAACATAAAGAATAGCAATTTAAGTCATTAACCAAAGAAATTATGAAATTAGAATTTTTAAACCAAATGTGATCAATCCTACACAAAATATAAATTTATTAAATGCTTTTACCATAATTAAAACAAATGATCCCAATAATTATGATTATTATGTCATTAGATGTCAAAAAGGTCATTTAATAATAAATTAAGTAAGTTAAAAAATGGATTTCCTAATTTAATAATTGTACTAAATGTATCATATAATCCAAATTCAATTAATCTTTTTAATAAAATTAAAGAGGTATTAAGAAATAAAATAAAATTGTTATAGAAATTATTTCGATTTAATTAACAATTATTCTGAAGAAAAATTAATTGAAGATATTTTATTAATAAATGAGTAATTTTCCTTTAACATGGTTCTTAAAAATTCCGAAAGAGGTGTTTAATTTAGAGCATGATCAAATGTTATATTTTTATAGTGGTACAACATATAGCAAAAAGTTTTTATTTATTCATCAGAAATACTTTGTTTATCAAAATAAAGAAGATTTTAATTTAAAACCATATTTAGATAAAGTTAAGAAATATGTTGAAAATAATCTTTAAATAAATGGAAATCATAATCATACCAAAAGAATGAATAAATAACGAAAATGATCAAAAATTGTTTTTATTTAAAACTAAAGTATTATACAAGTCTTTAGTTTTTCTTTTAAAATTTAATAAATATTACGTTTATTATATATTTGGTTTTGTTGTAGAACCATATTTGGATAAAATTACACAATTTATCAAAGAAAGTTTTAAAGATAAAGATAATGATCGAAATTATTTAAATATTATCTAAAATTTCAAATTATTCTAGTGACGAATGTTCATACGTTACTGATTTAATTAGTAATTACATCATAATTTAAGTTATAATTATCTAAAAAGAAATATTAATTACAGAAAATATATAAAAATGTTTATGATTTCTAGAAAATGAAACGCGTGGCAAAAAAGACCACGCATTCTTTAGAGATAAAAAACGTAAATATATTAAAATTGGTATGATTTATAGAAAATGAAACGCGTGGGAAACTTTCCCACGCAATTTTATTAGACTCGCTTCGCTCGCTGGGGGCTCCGCCCCCAGGTCGCTGTTTGGCCACAGTTTAATGTAAATTGTTCCAAATTCTATTTAAGACCTAAATTCCACAACTTTTCCAAGGCTTTGATTATTTTTAAGGGATTAACCTATAAAATCTGGTCATATGCCTGTTGCTGAATACTACTTGGCATGGAGACGTAGTATGTTAAATGTTAAGCCTTCATGTATTACCTAAGTGCTTGAAACAAATTAATATCCTTAACTGATGTATAATGTAGCCTTTATAAGGCGTCTTTTGAACCTTATAAGGAATACGACCACCATTAACAACCTGAAATACTATGTCTTTAGGGTTTGTACAATCCTTCTGCAGCAAATATGACATGATTTATAAGGGATTTTACCCTTGACAGAGCGCAATATACAAAATATACCCGAAACACACGAATAAATCTACAAAAGCTAAAATACTTTGATTTTTTTGGGTGTATAAAATATTTAATCTGGGGCTGTGAGTGTTGCTTGCTACTAATTGTCATGTAGAAATACTGTGTGATAAATATTAGGCCTCTAAGTTCTATATTAGAACGAAAACCCATTAAAAACCACAAAAATCTTAGAAAAAAGCTTAAATTTAAAACATCTAGCGCTACCTAAGGGTAAAGGGGATGAGATACGGCCAAATGTCATAGAACTAAATTTGTAGTTCGTATAAAATCCGTGGCACACGGTGGTCTTTGTTTTTCGATAGGACAACCTGTTCGGCCGCTAGAACTCAAATAAAAAATACTACATTTTGATTTTGTATTCCCAAATTTTCTTTTTGCGATAGTTCAAACTAAAAATTGTAGGATTTGGGAAGAAAAGGTTAAACGCACACGCAACCCATATATCACGACCCTAGTTAAAGTATAAATGGTGATACGTGCATTCTAATTAATAACAATTGTTCCAGAACTGGCATTTCCTTACTACTTAGAAAACGGTAAAATCTATAGATTTTAAGAGTTTTATTTTTCCGACAGGTTTAAGTAGTAAAAATGGTTATATTTCTGCTGCTATTTACTAAGTGTGATGTAGACATACTGCTTGCCCAATATTAGGCCTCCATCAAGTATATTAACGTGATAGGCAATAAAAAACGGCCACAAAAAATAGAAAATATGCTGTAATTTGAGAAATCTAGCGCTACCTAAGGGTGAAGGAGACGAGATACGAGAAAAAGTCATAGGACCAAAGTTGTAGATCGTCTAAAACCCGTGTATCGTGGTGGTCTCCGTTTCTCGATAGGACCAACCATTCGGCCGCTACAGCCCAAAAAAATGCACTATTTTGGAGATGTTCAAAATTTCCTCCATTTTGAATTTTTTTGAGGAGGTTAAAATAAAAAAATATACCTTTTTGTAATTTTCCTGGGGGTTTCAATGGACAAGGTACAAGTAGGCCTAATTCCATGTTTCTAGCTTATCTATAATTACCTGAATAAGTCGATAATGCAGTTTGTCATTTATGGAATAATTAGGGTTTTTAATTTTTTTGATATGTTTAATTATTAAAACATGTTAGTTTACCGAGTGTTTCGTAAAGTGTAATGTTTAAACATATCGAGTGCCAAATATCAAGCCTTTACATACTAAATTAAAGTGATAGGAAATTAAAAACCACGAAAATAACCGTCGAAATTGCCTGAAATTTGAAAAATCTAACGCTACCTAAGGGTGAAGGGTGCGAGATACGACAAAATGTCATAGGAACAAAGTTGTAGGTCTTGCAAAATCCGTGGCACGTGGTGGTGTCCGTTTTTCGATAGGTCAATCCGTTCGGCCGCTAGAGCTCAAAAACTGTAATTTTAAAATAAGCCTTTTTTGGGGGGGTTTAAATATTTTTTGGGGGGGGGTTAAGATACAAAACCGTCAGTTTTGGCGATTTTCCTGGGGTTTACAAGCTATAAGCTACCTGCATGCAAAATTTCAGGTTTCTAGCTCGTCTAGAAGTGGTCTAGAATTCGTATACCTCAGTGAGTGAGTGAGTGAGTGAGTGAGTCAGTTACACATGCGGCTGTATATATATTAGATTAGATTCTGATAAATAAAGTAAATTAAATAAGATTCTGGAGATAATTTAGCAAAATAAATTGTTATTATTGCTCTATTTATGTTTAGAAGGGTATCAATAAAAATAAACCTTTCGTGACACCGGTTAAACCGCATCCCGATTAACCCGCTGCCGGATAATCGGGAGTTGACTGTATATATTAGATATATGACACAAACCAATTAAATGTGGCATTTACGATGCCAAGGTTCCTTAAAGATTTTAGTAATATTTCATGTAACACACTGTTGAAGGCTTTCTAAAGGTCAATACAAATTCCTGTGGCATTATCTCCCCTATCAATAGCATCAACTATGCTTTCAACAAAATCAATTCCAGTAGTTACCACAGATTTGCCTACTCTAAAGTAAAGCCATGCTGTTCTTTATAGCAAAATTATTCTTTTGAAGGAAGTCGGTTAATTGCATACAGTAGAACCCCGGTTAACCGAAATAAAGGGGGGAGAGCCGTTTCGGATAACCAATTTTTCGGTTGAACCGTCATATGCTAAAAATAGCCTAACAAGGTGTGTAGGAAAAATGAATTTACAAACAATGTCTATATACTGTAATACAGTGATTTATTTCAGCTAAACAAAATGTTATAATGGGTTAGAAAATACTATAAACTGAACAACTGAAGTTACTACAGCATTGTACATTACTTATTACAGAAATCAGTGATTTTTGTTTGCTTTTTCGTAAGTCCTTCGCATCGTTTTCGAGCGGCGATGTCCCGCCATCTTTTAATTAGAAGGACGTCAGTAGGCGTTGACTCGCTGCATTGTTCCACAAATTTTAGGGCAACCTAAAATAATACCAAAATTGATTGTAATTTAACTTGTTTAAAAACGAATCTATACTGTATTCAAATTTCTGTGTTTCGGCCATACAGTAATGTTTGACTTACCTCTAATGCATTAAATCCGTCGTCAGGTGTCACTTTGCCGATTACGTCATCCACGTCGTCTGCTTTGTTTTCTGTTGCGTCGTCAGCTGGCTGCAACACTGCCTCCACAATATCTTGGTCGGAAAGTTCATCAGAATCATCGGCGACGACCCATTCGTCCACGTCACTTGCATTCATGTCTTCACATCCAGGAATCCTATGAACCATCTCTGTCAAATTTTCAAAACTTTCAATTTCTTCTTCGTCTAGTCCGTCATAAATCTTCCTCCAGCACCTTTGAAGTGTTTCCTCTTTAATGTTAGCCCAAGCCTCCGCACACCAATAAATCACGTGTTTCATGTTAACTGCCTTCAGCGCGTCATTAATCAGTTTATTTTGTGTTTCACAATCTTCTAGGATAGTTCTCAACAACAGTCCTCGATAGTGCCGTTTGAATGTTTCGATCACTCCTTGATCAAGAGGCTGAATAAGGCAAGTGACATTTGGGGGAAGAAAGCGAACAACAATATCGCCTTTTTTTAACTCATTGGGATGCAAGGGCGCATTATCTTCACTTCACTCTCACGCCAACCCTCTACCAGACCGCGCACTCGACTGGTAGTAGTACTGTGACTAGTGGCTAGCTCGAGTGCGCGATCTGGTAGTGGGTTGACGTGAGAGTGAAGTTTCCCGTTTTTGCCATCAGCTTGGAGGCAACGATGCAGAACAGGTAATGTATTGTCAGTTTTCCATTTGTTTGTGTATATAAATTTTGTGTTAGTGTATTGTATTTGATTTTTTGTATATGTTTGTTATTTTTGTGTTAGTGTAAATTAAAATGTAAAAGAAAAAGATTAAGAAAATCCAAAAAAAATGTAGGTTAGTTAGGTGTAAGAACTTGATATTTAGATGTAAGTAGGGTTCACTTGATAACGGGAGGAGTTTCCTTATCTCCCGAAACGTAGTGCAGTTTTAAACACTAGAAGCGGGGAGGAGTTTCCTTACCTCCTGAAATGTAGTGTAGTTTTAAACACTAGAAGCGATAGGTAAAGTCCAAATAAATTAAAAAATAATTACACAACATGTTCAAAATTTCACCCGCAATCCCACAAATTTCCTGATTATTGTAACTACTGTTGTATACCATAACTCTTTGTATTCATATGAATACAATTTTTTTCACAATACAAGCCCAGTTATCTCGTGTGTTAAATAATATTGTTCGGCTCCTTGATTGATTGGGCTCGCAAATGACTCATACCTGCCAAGGTTCTAAAAAAATCCCAGGTTAGGCACTATTTTCTAAACAGGGCATGCACTGGAGGGATAACTTGCTCAGTACCAGTTTAAGTTTGTAATCCAGATGTATTATGTGGAGGCTTTTGTTGTTGTGATACACCAAGCTTTTTTGGTTGTAATAACCGAGAAGTTTGTCTAACCAGACTAGTGGGTGGATCAACAGGGTTTAGGGGAAGTGGGTACTTCCTTAACAATAAGAATAAACTCACTGTCAAAAGCAATCCTATGTTTTCCAAACAAAAAAAAAAAAACAATTAAAATTTACTCATTACATTAGCTTTCACATTTGATGTAGATACTTATGCCAATTCAGCCACAGTTGGGAACATTATTTATAGGTTGCACAACAAAATTGTAATCGGCATTGCCCTCAGAGCTATGTTATTTCCTGATGAATATTATTCAGACCACTTGGTTAAACTTAAAATAATTCCAGCTTGAGTTTATACTATTATATCTCTGACTGCCATCTAGCTGTTGACATATAATTTACTTTTATCTTACCTTATTACATATTTAGTTCTGGATATATGTTAAAAAGGTTCACCATTTGCCTGAATTCATTTTTCAAAGCTTCAATCATTGGGTTAATCACAAGTCACCTTATCAGAAAAAATCTTTCCCTTATCAGTTGAATGAATTTATTTTCTCTAAATAATGTTATTTGAAGATGAAGAGCTGTTAGCGGTAATTCATCCGACATGACCATAACTATGGCCTATTTTTTAGCACAACTCCTTTTACATATTAACAGTTTTTAGAAGAAATTTAAGGATTAAATAATTTAAAAAATTACAGTAAAATCATACCTTATCTTGTTTATTTTTTCATATTATCTTACTTATTGAATGTTTCAAAACAGTTGTGACAAAAGGAGAAGGACATAGAAAAAGAATTCATGCTTATTAATGATAAGTCTTTGTTCCAGGTTGAAAAAGCTAGCAAGTTTTTTGAAAAATGTGCCTGCCAGTGTATCGATAAGCACATTGATATTCTTCCTCAGTTTATGTCAAAAGTGCATGAAGTCATGGGAAAGAAAGTAGCAGCTCTTACAGGGGTAAATGTCCCAAAAGAACAAATTTTAGGATCATAAGTAACTTGTACCTTTGATGAAGGCTGTAAATATATTCAAATACCAAATCATGGAACCAAATTCTATGCTGATAATGTATTTATTTGATTTAAGAATTGTCAACCAAATTTTAGTTACAAATCTCTCTGACTATGTCTTGTCAGTATTACTTACAGCCTTCATGTTATTGTTGAAATTGCTAGTCTGAATAGTTTATAATTTGTTAAACTTATTGTTACAAGTTTATGTGTTTGTTCTTTTCTTTTATGTTTCTCATTTCTTATGTTCTTTCTTAGTTCTGCAAACTCAGTCTTTTATATCATACGAAGAGGTAAAATTCTCGTCATTTTATGTCATAACTCTTCCTGATTTAAAAAAATGAAGTTTTTTTAGTTCTCTTGTACCTAATTCAACCTAGTTGGTTACTACTAGTTGTACTGTTAACCAATATTTGTGTTCATTTTTGTAACAGACATGTTCTTTGAAGTTTAATGAGTCAAAGCCAACACTGTTGTTATATTTTTTAATAAATTATTTTGTATTAAATCTGTGGACTTATTTATTCCATTGGCATTTACAAATAATTTATTTTGTCACAGTGTGTCTTCTTTTTGTGTTCGAGGTGCTAATATAATAATTTGTGTGTTTGTGTATAAATAATTATTGACCATCTTCACATTAGATTTATATCAAATCAAATGTATGATCACGTCAACAGTTTAAGAATTCATTGATACAATCAGGGCCTGATTAAGAGGTGTGGCGCCCGTAGGCTTGAGTTGATTTGGCGTCCCAACCAATGAGTGGTTGCCTAAACTCAGGGGCACCGCTGGTATCCCCTAAAAGCATATTGTCTGATCTAAAGGTTCCTATATCTCTTGGTTTCAGTCCCATTGTCAATGACGGCCGGATCACGTAACATGGGCCGTAAATGACGAATCACACCACACTTTATAAAAAAAATGACATTCCCGCTATCCGCTAAAACAGACGACCAGACCACATGACATCGGCCGTAAATGACGACTGCATCGCGTAATCACAGCCATAAATGACGACTACATCACGTAATCACAGCTATAAATGACAATCACACCACGTAATCATGGCCATAAAAGACGATCGCACCACAAATGACCGTTTTGAGGATATAATCCCGTCCCGAAATAATCCCGAGGTAAAATAAACCCCTCCCAAAAAACGGGATTATTTTTCCCCAAAATTTTGGGACTGTCTCTCCTTAATCACGAGCTAAGGAACAACTAATCTAAACCTTGTAAACGGAGAATATCACAGGTGTGGCGACGGGAAAGAGCGCACGGATCGAAAATTCCCTCTATGCAATTGATTACCGCACTTCCAAGGTTATTAAACAAAATGTGAGCCCCTACGCCCTTGGTTGACTGGCGCCCTAGCCTGCAGCCTAGACAGCCTAATGGTTAATCAGACCCTGGATACAATTAAATGATTTTCTAATAATCATTTGTTCAATAGTGTTAACAAATTATTTATCAGTGCAGTTCTAGCAGATAGTCGTAACTTATTACAAAAATGTATAGGTACAGGTTACCTTGTGTTATTTATCAGTTGTTTTTTTTTATCTGTGCTGTGGGATGTCAAGTCTCATTTAATCTCTTTTGCTGTAATTGAAAATATTTTCTCTTATAACAAATTCCTGAAAGTTGTGTTTAATATCATAGCCGCCTTTAAAGAAGGCCCCGGCGTTCGAACTGGCAACGCTGCTCTCACTGAGCAGAGGAGTCACTGCCGGCACAAAGCCCATAGCCGCGAGTCGAATAACGCGTTATTTCAAATCATTTTAGTTATGTTATTTTGTTTTGTTGGAGAGAACAAATAGAATGGGCATCAGGGATTGTGGATAAAGTATACAGTAACCGAAAATTAATATTAAACATACAAATTCACAGTAAACTAAAACAACAAGCCTATATGAATCATGTACTTCTGTTGGGTTTTAAAGATTATTGCTTTGAAAAACAATGGTCATAGTAACTTATCGTTTTAGATGTCCCTATGAATACATTTTAAAATTAATATGTTCATTAAATGCTACTAATAAATTGCTTGAAGTAAAAATAATCAGTGAAAAATGCAAAACGAGGCACACAATTATTTCTTTGGAAGATAAGTGGAGAAAAAATTGTAATACTTTGTACAGACAGTTGCTCTTGAGTTGTATCTATACTTGTTGCTATATTAAGTAGGCTTTGTCTTTAAGTAAAAGAACACTTTACCTTAAATACTAGGTTTGTATGTTATTGTATTCAATCTTATTAAATATGTTGTTTTGAAGAATACTGTACTTTATTAGCATTTAGCAAATGGTGATAAGCCGTCTTATCTATTGATATTTATAAAACAAAACTAATCATAAAAGGTAATTGTAATTAATACTTATCTAAACTAAATGTAACTTTACTGTGCTTTGTATTAACAACTTTAAAAAAGCCAAATTACGGCAGAAATAAATGTATACAACTCTTTAGTAAACAAATATTGAATTTATTAAATAACTTGATTTTAAATTCAATAAGTGGGTGGATTTGTTGCTAAGGGGACATTTTAAAAATTGATTAAAATTATTAAATTCCTAGCACATTCTTGAACTAACGGTGCAAGGCGTTATAGTTTTACTATGCCTACGTGTAAAATCCATTAACACTGACTAAAAACACGCTTAACTTTACTCTCAGTTTAAATATGAACCTTGGTGGGCTCACAACAGGGTAAGATACTCGTTAGCAAAGTGATAAATATCACTTAAACGGTATTTTCTAACTTGAAGAGTAAAAAATAACGATTTTAGATGGCGGCGTCTCGTTACCCCCATGCTAGTATACGGGCAGCGAGGCACGTGGTAACTCCTCTTGCGGCGTTGCCAATTCTAGTACGCCGCGGCATTCTTTAAAGGCGGCCATGTTAATATGCAATACTCAACAATGAATATATAGATTTACCATTGAATTGTAGGGCGGCAGTGACCTACAGGGAATATAAAGTTTGTGACTCACATATAACAGGGAGCCCAGTTGTCCTACAATTCCTACTTTTCCTACTTTTAGATAAACAGATAAACATTATGCATTATGTACAGATAAACATCAGTACCCAGCTTTTATAGCAACTGTGATTTACAATCATTTCCATTATATCAAGCAGTTATAGGTTAAGTCTCAATTTTATTATTTTGCAAAAAGTATACCAGGCCAACTGTAATTGTAAATTCCTGCTAAGCTCAGTCAGAATCAACCAGAATTTTCTTTTTGACTAAATTAATTACCGTAGTGTTTTTTAGTCATCTATAAGGATTGATTATCATTTGAAAGTTATTTGTATAGCCAAATTAAGCTTAATAAAGTTTTCATCCAACAAAATGGTTAATGTTTTTTTTTTACCAATTAATTTACACATTAGTGTTATCTTATCTTAAGAGAAGTTAAACTGCTAAAAGTTCTCTGTTAGCTCTGACTTTGAAAGAACTCATTTATCTTAAATGTCTAAAATACATAATCTGAGTTGATTTTATGCCTTTAAAATATACCTTATTTACTCAATTTTATTGAATGTATTGGATAAATATGAGGGAATTTGAAATGTATTGATTATAAAAAGAATTACATTGGAAAACATACTTACTAATTTTATAGCCAAATTGAAATTTTAATTTTCTCTTAAAAAAACTGTAGATTTTTGATTCAGAATACTTATTTATTGGGTATTTGTGTTATTTTTACTAGCGAAACCCTAAAGGCTAAATTTAAAATTGTAAATGTAATAATGGTAAAAAATTAACACACAATGAAAGATAAGCTTTACAACAGTTTGAAATTTAAAACATATGAAGCAAGACTTCTTTTGTCCAGATAGTAAGTTGCTTTTTTGTGTCTTGGAAATATATTTTAAATAAAAAGTAAGCTTTAAACTAGCTGTGGAAACTGAAAATTCTTAGTTATGAAACATTAATTTGTTGAAATGGATGTTTTATTAGTACTCTTTACCGTATTCTGAACTTTCCACCCACTTGTTTTGTGTAATAGTTTCATACACAGGCTTTAAGACCATCTGGATCTGTGTATTTAGACAAAAAAACATAATTTGTTAAAGAAAAACCTACTACATTACAGTTATATTATACTAGAGATAATTTAACCTTGTGCGGGGTGAGAGGAAAGAAGAGGAAAAAACTGAATGTATTCATAGGATCTATATTGTGGAGAGGAGAGGGAAGTGCTGGCTGCTTTGTTGCTACTAGCCCCCCACCTCTTACTTTCAACAAATACTTCCCCTCATTATGCACAAAGTTTAAATATCTAGTATCAAGATATTATTAGCAGTGCTATAAAAACTAAAAAGTCAACCAAACCCAACATGAATATGGTAAGGGAAAATTATTATTTAACTTGCTAGTTTCTCATCTACACAGGGTGTCTGTAAAGTTCATCACCAAACTTCATAGTATGGTTATTTGGGTCAAAATAAGTAAAAAAGTTCCTATGAACGTAAATCCTATCTCTTTGTTTTCCGTCTTTCTTTCTGTGTTTTTTACTTAATACGTTATATCTTAGACACATCTGAAGATATCAACTTCAAACTTGGTACACGTATCACATCTTTGCAAGACATTTTTGCAAAAAATGGCAGCCATTTTTTTCAAAGATAAATATCTTAACCCTAGAATCCCAACGCTTGTAAAAATGTCATTATTCCCAACGCTTAGTCTACGAGACGACGGACATAAAAAAACTAATAAATACTTACAAAAATGAATTTATTATGATAAATAAACACCTAAATAACACTGTTGACTTATATAGATAGGTTTGACACAGTTTGAGCCTGTTTATTGATCTTCAACACATTCAATGCACCACTGTCCTTGATGATCACCACACATTGCTTTGGAGCACCGCTTGCAGAAGAATCTTGTCATTCTACGCTTCTTAGATGGGCAAAATCCACATATTTTTCTTCCCTGAGGTTCTGGTTGTACATTTTGAGGTTGAGGGACTTCTCGATTTAGGATTCTGGCGATTGATTGATTCGTATAACAGACGACGCAGTGCTAAATGAAAACTGTCACTACTCCTAACGCTTCGTCCACCAGACAACGCGGACTGTTGCACACATACGCACACGCACAGAGCAAGGTTACGACACGCACACTAGACCGTCTAGGAGCCAACTGAAGGTATTCGATTGGTGGGGCAAAAAACTGCAACGATGAGGAGAGGGAGAACAAAAACATGGCGGGCGTAGTCTCCTAGACGAGGCCTTGGGATTCTAGGGTTAAAAGCAGTAATATTTAGAAAAAAATCTGTAGGTATCAAAAAAGTCATTTCGTCTTAAAACTAATTATATGAAGATTTTAACTGTAGTATTTTAAATAACTGAGTAGTTGTGATGTTTACAAAGTTAAAACATGTTTTTTGTCATTTTTGGACTAAAACATAATGTTTTAACTTATAAAAATCACACTTTCTCAGTTATTAAAGTCCTATAGTTATATTTAATTCAATGTATCCTTCATATCATTATTTTTAGGACAAAATGACATATCTTTTTTGATACCTACAGATTTTTCCTAAATATTAAGATTTTTAAGATATTTAGCTTTGAAAAACAAAAATGGCCGCCATTTTGAAATGGTACAAAGTAGAAACTTGGTATTCCATACCAAAATGGGTCTTATTACATGTAATACATCTACCAAGTTATTATGTATATTTGATTCAAAATACTGAGTATAGAATTTTATTATTAATTTATAACTATGTGATGTATTTTTGCCTGAAAATAGAATTTTAGGCAACGAGTAACGTCTTTAAAGGGTTTGCCGGAAAAAAAATCTAGCTGGGTTTCGTTCCAAGGCTCGAAAGTTCAAGATTTGAATGAAAAATACGTTTTGGTTCGAAGTGCCCTGAGTTGGCTCCCAATAGACTTCAACTTTTGGAAAAAGCAATATAAACTCAGACAAAGATAGGCCTAGTTACGAGAACTGGGCTCTATGTAGTCATCATCTTTTTTCAGATATATTTCAGTTTTATTCTGAGAAAAGGTAGGTGAGGAAGGTGAATGAAAGAAGGGCGATTGTTGATTGTTAAATTGACAGAGACGTGTTATTGTCCGTATCACACGAACATAGCAATAGATAATTAGCAAATAACAGAGATAGACCAGGTAAGGTAGGGTAGACTAAGTTAGATTAGAAAAATATAGGTTAGGTCCGTATCACACGAACATAGCAAAAGCGAATAACAGAGATCGACCAGGTAAGGTAGAATAAGTTAGATTAGCAAAATATAGGTTAGGTCCATATTACATGAAAATAGCAAAAGATAATTATAGTTGAATCATTTTAGTTGTGAACCCCAAAAAAATTGCAACATAAGCGATTTATTTTTTAAATGATAGCTAATAGTACCATCCCTCAAAAATCGCCATCAATCGTATTTTGGCAACATGTCGAAAAATTCAAGATGGCGGCCAAAATATATATTTTGGCTTATATCTCGAGAACGGTTAGTTTTATCGAACAACTTTATTTCAAAAAAATTGTAGCTCTTTTAATGCTGATGAATTTTTATACCTACATTTCTTCTGTAGGTCGTACGGTATGGCTGCAATTTGCCGAGCCGTATTTGATTAAAATCTGTATTTTTCCAAAAAGGTCGAAATTTTCAATTTTGGATGACTATTTTTGAAAATACAAATTTTTCGGCAAAATATCACATATTTAAGTTGATTGAAATGTCGTTTCCTCCTTGTTTTTAGTTTTACTTGTGCTTTTTATGATCATGTTCAATGTTTTTGGCATGATTTAAGTAATCTAAAATTTTAAAGGATAAGTAAGTGGCCACAATATGGAATTGCAATAAAAAATTTAGGTATGTTATTAAATCATAAAATTGTATTTAATACTACAAAATAAAAGGACCACTACATACAATATGTACAAAATGTAGATTAACATACTTTTATGTAAATGTGTAGCCCAAGGATTTCAAAGTTTAGTCAACGTTTTCAAAAGTAGTTTTCTCATCGTCATCTTCTTTGTCCAACGAAAACTGGAGACAGTTTTCACAACTGTTTTTTAAACAATGACCACAGGAAATAGTGCAGTCGAATCCATTCGCTTTACACACACATCTCATTGAATTTCAAGGAGTTTGCAATTGCATCTAATCATTTTTAACAATGTCTCTGGTGCTGCCGGCAAATCCATCGTTTGGGGCACATACATGCTGTCCTGCAAAGTCCATCCCCAGTCTGTAGTTATCATTCTACCTTCTGCCCTTTTCCATATTTGGGTTTGTAAATAGGCACGCCGACTGTGAAACTTAACCGCTGACTCTGTTGGAGGAAGTTGCTGAGGTTTTATAAAACTTTTGGATTTTTTTAATTTTGACAAAATACTTTTGTATCTACATGTGTTCACTGATTCGTTACTATTCCCATTAAACAGACTAACCATTAGTTTCAGACCAATTTCTTCAACTTGTTTTGGACTCAAATTTGGCGAGCTGAAAGATATCAGTAGACCCCGAAAGTATTTGTCTTCCAATGCTCGATTGAATACGGATAGTTTTCCGATGTGAAAAATCCTCGAAGTTGTGTCGCACCCTGTATAGGCGTGCAGAGCTAATAGAGATTTAGCTAAATCTTCTCCAAGTGAGGATGTAATTTTGGAAATGTTATAAACTTTATCTGATAATCGTTTGTCACTTCTGAAAAGCAAGTTGTAATTTGCTGTCATGTTACACCAATAGATAAGTAAAATAAGAAGATCTGTGTCCTCGCCAATCACTGTTGTATCACTTTGCTCTAAATGTTTTATTGAGGTCAAAACAATATCAACGTCAGCATCATCTACTGCATGTACAACTGCGTATCCATTTTCTTCCATTTCTTTTGAGATGAGATCAATTAGTCTCTGTTTGTTTTCTTTGTTAGAAAGGAAAACCTCATTCTTACCAGTAAATTTCATTTCTGGTGTGAAGTTGACAGATGGTGCCTTTGCATGAGACCGACATGTATGGGTCATATATTTTGCTGTACAACCAGATCTGTATCCATCAAAAACAATAGTTGCATCTCCATACTTTGTTTTAACAAATTCTGCATACATTTTAGCAACATCTTTATATTTCATCTCTTTCTGCCAAGACAAACGTTGTAAAAGGGAGCCACCATCCACTACATACTTAATTATTTCTTGTTGTAGAGGCTGCAGATCTTGATCTTTATCAGACATATATGTGAGGATTGCTTTTGCTAGTTGGGGCTTATTGGCTTTCAACATAATCGATGTACTTTCAAATAACGTTGATAAAATAAACACAATTCATTATGTCTCGCTCTTATCTAATAGCCACTGTCACATTCATTAGAACACTTAGGCCAACTTTATAAAAACATCAAGAGTGATATATTACATATATCTCACTTTGTAACACTTAACATCTCATTTATTACAACTTAAAATAAACGACAAAACAAAATATGACAGAAGACACAACTTCAAAACAAATAACAGCGGGAACAGCGCACGGCTAACAATCAAAGAAATTACGTAAACAGCTGACCGCTAACGACAGTGACAGAGCAAAATGCCCTGGCGATTGATAGTTTGAAGCCATTGGATTGTATTCACGCATTAATCAGCCAATAGGTATATGATATTGACACATGCAATACAACATGCTAGGAGTCACCTACAGCGACGCTCGCACTTTAGGAGAAAAATACATCGTTGCTGTCAGCCACTCTGTAGCACTAAAAGGGTTAAAACTGAAAATAATTAGAAACCACACGTCCTCATGGTTTATCTATGATTTTTCGTTGTAACGTTATTATTTGTAAACATAAAGTAATCCAAAAATGAAAATTTCGATCTTTTTGGAAAAATACAGATTTTAATCAAATACGGCTTGGCAAATTGCAGCCATACCGTACGACTACAGAAGAAATGTAGGTATAAAAATTCATCAGCATTAAAAGAGCTACAATTTTTCTAAAATAAAGTTGTTCGATAAAACTAACCGTTCTCGAGATATAAGCCAAAATATATATTTTGGCGGCCGTTTTGAATTTTTCGGCATGTTGCCAAAGTACGTTGATGGCGATTTTGGATGGGTGATTAAGGGAACTCTTAGCTATCATTTAAAAAAAAAAATTGCTTGTGTTGCAATTTTTTTGGGGTTAGGCCATATTTTCTCATAAAATGATTCCACGATTAGCAAATAACAGAGATAGACCAAGTAAGGTAGACTAAGTTAGATTAGAAAAATATAGGTTAGGTCCGTATTACACAAACATAACAAAAGATAATTAGCGAATAACAGAGATAGACCAGGTTAGGGAGAATAAGTTAGATTAGAAAAATAAATAGCCGTATTACACGAACATAGCAACAGCATAGGTGAATAGAAGGCGGTACTAAATTGTATTAGATTGTTAAGGAAAACTAGTGTGGTAAAAAAAATGTACCTACTGTGGTAGTGAATAAAGTACAAGTCGGTAGTTAGTAACTACAAGGAGGAACAGTGAATAAGACTGAATTATTATGTTTAACTTGCCAAACTTCAATGTTCTATATGTGGGTTTTAATTAGTTAAAATACTGAAATATTCTACCAGCACCGTGTTCTCACGGACCTCAAATAAATCTGAATAATACTAGTCAATTCTTTTAAGACCGTATCACACGGACCTGAAATATAATTGAACTCACGGTACCTTAATTGACAAAACTGAATGTAGGTTATTATTAATACAAGTCGAAAATGCTTAAATTTCAGAGGGGAGTGCACAAAATGCAGTATCAAAAAGGTCAAAGTCAAACACAAATAAGCCAAATGCAAAGCAGGTAATAAGCAATACAAAATGTAATAGCAAATAATCAATCCAAGCAATAAATCTAAATAAATACAGTCTACGGTGCATTCCAATTTACAATCACTTGATGAAATTCCTTACTGAGTTGGGGTTATACAAAATATCGTCCGCAAAATCTACTATAAAATATTTGTTGATCTAATTTTCAAATAACCACTGACTGATTTTAGCTCAAATACTCTCTACAGACCGTATTACACGGACCTGTCCTGTATTAATTTAAAATTCACTATGCTAGTGACAAATATAAATTCATGTACAATCCGTGTTTGCACGGACCTGTAGAGTAGTGGGAAAATATTCTTTAATACAGAAATTAATTATTATAAAAAAAACAATTTAAAACAAAGATAGCTTGATTTAGTTCAACTGTGTAATTTATCTCATAATCATCACAGACCATATTCCACGGACCTGATTCGTATTAATTTTTATTTCTACTACGTTTGTTAGAAATAAGTATTAATTTACAATCCCTACTCGCACGGACCTGCAAAGACTGGTGAGAATTACTTGTTCAGAAAAATTATATTTACGATTATTTAAGAAAAATGTAAAACTCGTCTGGTTATAATTATTTCTACAAACTGAGCCCTAGGGTTCCGTATTTTCACGGACTTGTTTCGTATTACTTTAATTTCCACTACGTTAGTGAGAAATAATTAATATACGTTCCGTGCTTGCACGGTTTTATACCATAGTTTGCAAAAACAGTTTGTTCAGAAAATAATAAAATTATAAATGCTCGATACATGCACTTGACATTAATCAATTCTAATTCTTAATTAGTTTAATTAAATATTTAGTCAAGTTACTTTAAATATTTAACAACCTATGTGTTGTATAATCGCTCGTGGTTAACTTACAATTCGCTCGAGTTACTGCCGCTACTATGTTAAAGTAAATTGTTAAACAATAAAACTGAGTTTGCCTTTGAGATGTAGGCTTTATTTCACACAATTCAACTAATTAAAAGATACATAGTTTGAGTTTATTTCTACGTTACTGTCGTTCCGCTCCGCGCTCGGCGGTTTTGCTAACCCGGTCTCGTGGGTGCACGTGCGCGCCGGACCCCACTCCCCAGGGGTGGGAGAGGAGGCAGACAGAGTCGTCTTGAGGTCGGTCGGCCGCGCCGCATCGACACCAACAGGCGTAGACACGCTTACTGATAAGGCCGCCGCAACAATGCGGGAGCGATTTCCTTGTTCAGGCTCTTTCGCAACAATGTTTAATAATTTCAATTACTGACTGAAACTACATGTTAAGTAAAAGTGGACTGATGATGTACTTTCAATACAGAATAATAATGTGATTTGTAGTAATCTGTTTATTATTCTTAGTAATTTGAACCAATAATTCATCTATTACTTCATAATAATAGTCGGATTTGTGACATTTTGTTTAACAAATGGTTTTTATATTTTAAAAAAATCCCAAAATTTTGAGTCCCTTACAACTACTTATGGGTACTACCCATCTACAAAGACAATATATATTGTTTATAGGACAACTTTTCTTGATAAAAAACAGCACATGATTGAGGAATAAATAGTCACAAAATTACAGTATTGATTTTTACTTAATAATTTTGGTTAGGGTAATCATTTACATGGTCATTATTCTCTAATTAGGTTCATTTTTATGAACTAATTTGAAATGCTCTTTGGCTGCTCTTTCATAACGATATCTTTGATTTCTAGTCATTCCACTATTGCAGTAAAATATTTCTTTAACAATGAAGCTGAAGTTGTTTTATTATAACAAGCACATCATTAAAAATTAATTGATTGTGACTTTTTTTGTGAATTTAATTATATACATTCTTAGCTAATAACAATCAGGAAGCTGTACAACATTGAAAAACGTATAAATTTATAACATTAACTGTGTTGACATTTTCTCTGTGTGTTTATGTATTAAAACAGAATTATGTGTTGTTGAAGGGAAGGATTTAGAGATTCAAAGATTCAGAGATCCTCACATGTCAACCGAAGCTTATCGTGTGTAAAACAGAAATAACAAAATGCAAGAAAATTAGGTTGCATGATATACTATTTGTAAAAATAAATATACTTTTTATCCATAAAAGTAAAACATCAGTTAAGAATAACACAAATAAAATATAAACTACAAATAAACAATACACATTTAAAATACTGATACATTTATGATTTGCCTCCAGGGTTAATATTCAAAAAATAGTTTACAACTATTATTTTACTTCATATAAAATTCTAAATCACCAACAATCTAGGTGTACATCAAAGTTTTACTTATAATTTAAACAAATAAATTGGGGATGAAGCAAGTTATGATTACAATTTATTTAAGCTCAGTAAGCATAGGTAGTTGGTAGTTTAATGTTTTGCTTGTACGCTTATAAAATTAGTGCTGCAGAGAGCAGTATGTTGAACTTCCAACTTTATCTCACGTTCAGAGTACAAACTGCCATCTTGCCATCAGGGTCGTACTCTCTACTCTCAGCTTTCATGGGCCCCTGGGCAAATAAATATTAAGACCAAAGATGTATAACTGAAACTCAAGAATTTTCGAAGAGAAAAATTGCATACTGAGAAATGTATAGAAACAGTGATAACAAATGTGAAGGAAGTTGTTGGTATTTCTTAACGTTTTTCATACACACAACTTTTACCTAACTGATGCAGGTTTTGCTGCAAACACGATTTGTGTCAATTGGTGTCTAATTTGAAAATATTTTCATTTCAAAGATGTTATATTTTGTGGTACTGTTATTGTGTGTTTTGACTGCATAGTACATACATTTAGTTGACAGAATAAACTACAGCTGTGTACCACTGAATTAGTACCATGCTCCCGCCATTTATATTGCAGTATAACAACGCCACAAATAGTCCTCACATTTAATGAAAGTGGTATTATGTTCCTCACAAACCTCTAATTAACATTGTATATGTTTTGTGTACAGTTTTATAAAATACAAGCAAATTTCAAAGTGGGAGATCCTCTTCGTTGGCTCTGCTCCAGGCGTAGTAAAACTCTGCCTGATGACACTTGGCTGTTGCAGTTGCAGCAAGATCCCTCCTCATGGTGTCCATAGTTATGTTCAATACCTTTACGTAAGCCTCTACACACAGCCGAGTACATGTATTGCGATCCTTGAAGTTGATTTTCTACAATCAAATTCCCATTTTTAAATAAGGAAAAGTTAAATCGCTCAATATAATAACTTTACCATCCAAACATAATAAAAGGCCATTAAGATATTTTCTGAAGAAATCCTACTAATTCACTTGTATTCTAATATTTTGAATCTATTTAATTAGTTGTGAGATGTTTATTTTAATACTATTGAAAGAAATTAGTAAGTAACCATAGTAAGCTTTCCTACTGTCTTTTACATTCTCTTTCCCCTTCCTTCTCTCTAGATAAGGAGAAGGCACACTCTAATATCTAATTTGTATTGGCAGCCTCATCTAATTTTGAAGTAATTAATGAATGGTTTTAATAGAGGTCGTGCCTTTTCCCTATTATATTGACGTGTATAATTAATACTAATATTGAAAATTATATTGACGTCTGGGTTACGGTTAAGTTCAGTAGCTATCTAATACAGTAGTCTCTTACAAACTCGAATCTTGATAACTCGACACTCCAGGTAACTCGATGCCTCCGTTTTGCCATACGTGCCTAATGCGTGGCCGATTCTTGACCATACCTCACGCGCCTCCAATTCTCGACCTTACCTCACGCGCTTCTGTTGTTTTAGTCGTTCTTGGACATTTCATCAGTCTGTCTTGTGGTTTTTAATACATCAATGTAAGGTTTATTATGGGTTTTCTATGGTGGCAATACTATATACAGTCCTGTAATATGTTTAAAGATGATCTAATAATAATAATAATAATGATTTATTGCATATAACATTACAAAAATGTGTGCAAAATTTGAAAAACAGGAATGATAGAGATCAGTTTGCTGTCTTTGTCTTCTGTATTTCGTTGAATTCATGATCGAGTACATATAAAGGATTTCCTAAATAATATAGTTTTACTTTTTTGATGTCGCTGCTTGAATTAATTGAAATTTTGTGATTTTCCTTTAATTTGTTTAATAATTTGTCAATTGCATAATAAATAGTTTTTTCATATATTCTTGTTTGATGTATTGGATGTTGGATATAATCTTTTTTTCTTGTGTCATATTGGCTGTGGCATTGCTTACTAGTAAATGTTTTTTGTTTTTTAAGTAGTATTTTAGTAATTCTACAACATATAATCCAAATATAGTCAATATTTTGTCTTCTTTGAAATGTTCAAAGCATGATTCGTCATATGACAGATTGTTTATTATTCTAATGGCCCGTTTTTGTAGCCGAAAAATCTTTTTTTATTTTCCATTGATGTCGCAAACCAAATTGGGAGACAATAAGTTCAAATACTTTGAAAAAAGGAAAAGTATGCAACTTTTAAGGTGGGTTTGTCCACACATTGGGCTAAAACTCTTAAACAAAAACAACAGGAATTAACTTTTTTTGAAATCTTCTCAATATGATTAGTCCATGTTAATTTGTTGTCCATAATGAGGCCTAGGACTCTGTCGTGAACCGTGTTAATTGTATGGTTATAAAATTTGCAGGTGGGTGAATTTTCTTGTTGTTTATTTTTGAAATGGAAAAGTGGAATCTAATATACAATTTATAGCTAAAGGTGGGGTTTTTCCTCCCCCCCCAAATGTAACTCCGGGAAACTACAGTGTTTTAAGTCCACACTATGTTAAGTTTGTGAGACTACTGTACCATCCTTATACTGAGCTCTTCCCTACTACTACTTAATAGGGTTTTTTAGATTTGTTGTATGACATAAGTAAAATCATATGTTTATTGTTTCAATGAATCGATAAAAACTTTATTCATTTAAAGTACATAGTACATTTTAATGGTGTCAAGAAGAAGATAGTTGTCTTAATAGATACTTCCTACAACTAAACAAACTCATCCATAATTTTAAGATAAACAAAATTATTCATTTCTTTTCCTATTCAAAAAATTCACCAAAGCGGTATAATGGTCTCATCACCAGGTACTCTTTTAGTTTTCTCTTAAACTAAAAAAAGAAACGAGAGAGTGAAATTGCTCTCGTTTCTTTATGGTGCTTGGATGACCATTCAAAAATTTAATTCCTGCATATGATGGCCTCATGGTATACAGTTGCAACCTATGAGAGGGAAAAGCAAGATTATTACGCTCTTTTGTATTATATTACACCAAGAGTCATAATACCCAATTATGTGAAGTATATTGTTTCACAGAATCTAGCTAGTTCAATTTTAAAATAATTATAATTGCTTCTTTTTGCAAGAATAAAATTTCATTAATATTTTTAAGATATGTGGCACTATATAAAATAATTCGATAAGCTATATGAGAATGGATTAAAGAAAAATAAACAATACGTAATGTTTTTAAATTACTCACATGTGACATCTGTCTTAGAGCATTAAGACCGAGCTAATTTTTTTACATGTTGGTTGTATGATAATCTTTTGTCAATATTCAATCCTAAGAATTTTGTACATTGAACTTCCTCTAGAATGTGGCCATCAACCAAAGTATTAATTGATTTTTTATTAGTGTTATGTGCTGCTGCGAATGAAATAAATTTAGTTTTGTCAGGGTTCATTAAGAGATTAATCTTGCTAAGGAATTGATTAAGTTCTGCTAAAGACATATATTGATACTTCTAGATAATTTTGATCAAAGCTATATGTTTTTATGCTTATATCATCAGTGTAGAGACTAAGTTTAACAAGTTGACTTACCACTCTTGGCAAATTATTTAGGTAAATAATAAAAAAGCAAGGGGCCTAAAATTGAGCCTTGCGAAACTCGATATTTAACTTTTTTGAGGCAAAACTGAACTGCTACTTTATTGTTAAACTTATTAACATGGTTGATCTCTACAAACTGTTTCCTCTCAGCTAGGTATGACCATTGGGTTTATATCTACTAGAGAGGACACGTCCCAGAACTATCATAAAACTGGTCTATACCAGTTTTGAGGCTGACATTGGGTCAGCTAATGAAGTTGTCATTACATGTGGTAAGTCTTTTGGCTGTCCATTATGACAAAGTTCCCCTTCACCTTTGGTACCTCCATTTGCAGCGGCTAGGGATAGAATCTCTGGGTTTGGTCCCTAACCTGCCAACCTGAGAATAGATGGTCTCTGGCTGTTGTACATATGGATATCCTGTCAGTTGAGTTGACCAGTTGGGGGGCAGAATGCGGGCCCCCTGTTTGAGAGCCTCATCCCAGCTGACACGGGGAATGGGAGTTGGCTCTCTGAAGGGTCGATTTGGCTGCTGTCCCATCCCACCCTTTCCTTTCCTGCTATATCCTATCCTTCTGGTAACCTGCGCAACATTCCCGCTTGTGGAAGATGTGCCTAGCAGCTATGCTGGGGTTTCCTAATCCGCAACAATGATGATGATGAGGGGACACCTTATGGGAGACAGACTTAGTAAAAGCAGTGCTGCGATCTAGCGTCATATTAAGACAACTACGTGATCTGCGGCGTTGTTAGGCTGAGTTAACTCGTCCGCCGTACCCGACCCGTGTAAACAAAATATCACTTTGATGACCATCACAAAAAAGGCTCATTTAAACATTTTAAAATCTCTATGAAAAAATGCCTAACAAAAATATGATGAACAAAACCGTGACGATCCCTGGCGGCGTATGATGGAACTAGTCGACAAATCTCTAACATTAATTTGCATTGTGTCGCCCCTCTAGTAGATATAAACCCAATGGTATGACTGAAACCAAGAGATATCTTTTGTTCACCCAACTAGCCAGTAATTGTAGCAGTTTTTCATGTGACACACTGTCAAACGCTTTGGATATGTCCATGAAGATCCCAACACTGTCCTCCCCTTTACCTAAAGAATAACTGATTGACTCAATATAATCTATTGCAGCTGTGGTGGTGGATCTGATTTTACGAAAACCGTGCTGTTCTGAAGCTAATAAATTATTGGTTTAATATAAATCGATTTGTAAACAGCAATGTTCATATTAGGAGTTTCAATCCCATAGCTGATTTCAAATCCCGAAATTTCGTAATCGCTTTAGACCAATTGTGAGATTTCAGGATTGTTATACCCTAGGATCCCGAAATTACAGTACTGTAATTCAGTTTTACATTAGAAAGCAAACATATTTATGTTCTTAGAACAATTATATGTTTATAATCCATTTGTAATTTGCTAAACAGCAATATACTAATGTCATAGCTCATGTTATATTAAAACAGAAAGCCGAGCAAAAAGGTATTTTAGCGAATTTCCCCTATAGGGAAGAAGCTATTACCGTAGGTCTCATGGTAAGACTTAAGCCCGACCCCATGATAAATTTTTGTTTTGAGGTCCCCAGATGCCAAAAACACTATTCGTTCAAATTTATATATATGTATATATATATATATATATATATATGTGTCCGTGAATGCGATAACTTGAGTAAAAAACGTCCGATTTCGATGAAATTTGGTTCAAATGTGTAAAGTGACATTCATGACTAAGTTCGAAAACCAGAAAAATCGGACCACGGGAAGGGGGGTTTATGGGGGTTTTAAATTTTCCAAAAATCAGTTTTTTGCATTTTCCACCCTAAAATTTTTAAAAAACTTAATTTTGGTTTTGACCATGTTATAGAGCTTAAAAAAACAAATAATATGGTATTTTGAATTATTAACCTAGGTTAAGTGGTTGCGGAGAAAATAAAAAAAAACCTGCTCATAAAATCTCCCATGTTAATCTTATAGGAAAAAGGTTTTTGGCTTTTCCTCAGTTCATTTCAAAGTAAACTTCACATTTGCTTTTACCAATCAGTTTAGCTCTACAAAACAATCATTTTAGTGTTTAAATTGTGATTCTACGTCCAACCATTGCCAAGATATTCAAAGTGCTAAACACAGTACATTGTCCAATGTTATCCTTATGGAGGATAAATAAAATTTGTTATCTCGATTATTTATGAACGTATATTAATGAAACTTGGTATGTGGCTTCACCTAGTACTGGTATATTGACATTTGCACAAAAAATTGATTTTTTGTTGATTATCCTCTTAGCAGCAAACCTGCATACTCATCCCTAATGTTATTCTTATGGAGAATACGTAAAGCTTTATATATCCCTTAATTATGAACATAAACCATTAAAATTTGGTATGTAGCTTCACCTGGTTGAGTTATATTGATTATTGCAAAAAAAAAAACATTTTATCGTCCTTGTTGCAGCAAACCTGCGTTCTCAGCCCTAATGTTATTCTTACGGAGAATAAATAAAATGCTATATATCAGATATTTATTCAAGTATTTTTATGAAACTTGGTAAGTGGCTTTATGTGGTAGTAAGAAATATATTCATGCATAGGAAATTCGCTGAGTACGCAGGTTTGCTGCGACGGGGGTATTTTTAAAATTAAACTGTATTTAAATTCCTAAGAGTATAAGTTCATAAAGTTGTAAAGTAATCATTTTGATCATATGTGAATTGACTACATTTGTTTCTGATTTTAGCTGATAGCAGTATAAGCGTATTTCAAATTCGCTTCTACCTCACATAATTGCTTCACTCGAAACATAATAATTTGAAACGCATTATATGCATTATACGCATTAGTATGCTTGTTGGGTTGAAAAAATCTAGCCAGAATCAGATGAAAATATAGCATGGAAACTAAAAAAGAATACTTTGATTCCAACTAATATTAGATTTTTAAAAACAGATCTTAAAAATATAAAAACTGTCATGTTTGTTTAAAAAAACTTATTATTAAACTACACAATCTATATCTATACAAGGTAAAGCCCTGGCTGACTGACTCACTCATCACTAATTCTCAACCTTCCCATGAAGGTAGAGAGCTGAAATATTGTACACTGATTCTTTAGGCATAAAATAAGAAATAAATTGTTTTCATCCTGATCTGACCTTAGGGTGTTTTTGCCAGAGATCCCGACAAAGTTCCCATGACATTCATTTTTAAAATTCAAAGTTCAACATTCAAAGTTCTTATGGACATTCATTTTTGTTTGAGCTAATGAAAATACAAACAGCTGATCTTGATTTATAGTATTTCCATGGGCTAACCACAGAATGCGGGTGCCTACCTGTTGATCGGCAAGTTATTTGGTCGCAGGGACAGTTGGTAGGGTTTTAAAAAATAAATATTAATAATTAAATAAAGTACTGAAACGCACTGAACGACATGTTAGTTGCTCACAGGGACAGTTGGTAGGGTTTTAGAAAATAAGTATAAATAATTAAATCAAGTCCTGAAACCCACTGATCGACATCTTAGTTGCTCGCATGGACAGTTGGTAGGGTTTCAAATAAATAAATGTAAAAACAGATTGGCTACTTGCTAGATGTACCTGTTGCTCGCGCCCCCCACTCTGCCTTCCAAAGAAGAGGGGCGAGGCGGAGGCTTGTAGCGGAAGTGTGTAGCCCCACCACCATCTAATGGACTCAATGTTTGACCGGCGGGACCACGGGACCACGCAGGACGCAGGTGCGGTAAGAAATTTGCTGGACCTTGTAACAAAATTTCCCCGATGTTGCGGCGTATAAGGCAGTTCCGACGGCAACGATTGCTACCTCACCTTACTCTCTGAATTGTGCTCCTACCTTTTGGCGCTTTGGAGAACTACGTTCAACCAACTTGTTACGCAGTACAACACCATGCGGCATAATTTATATTGGTTAGTTGTGATTTTAAAATATGACCGTGCCCATTGAACAGTTCGCTGCACACACTAGCAGCTAAAAAGAGGCGCGAACCTCCTGAAGTGGAGACTGTATATGTGATGCCTCTAGTTGCTCTAGAAACAGGGGCAGTTTAGCCAGCGTGTTGTTTTTGTATTTGCACCTCTTATAATTTGGCGTTCACGGTAACTGCATATTTACTTGGCCTAGTGGGAAATGGAGTGCTGGATGTGCATAGTAGTAATATGCTACAATTTGGGGAAGTCTTATTATCTTTTACATAGGTTTAAACGACTGTAGATGGGGAAAGTGGCCGTAAAACGTGTATGGTACAATGGAACGCATCCTTGCTTGAAGTTGTTACATTTGTAAATTGGTAATTGTAATTAATTATGGAATCAAGACGTACAATGTATTGTCCAATACTGCAGGGTCATCTCGCTGTAATAAATTACAATTTGCAAGGGTTGGGATTCCATTTGAATACACTATATTAAATGTTGCATTTGAATCTGCTTCTTTATTGATGACAGCTAACAAAGAATGCAAACTTTTATCTTTCTACTTTTAATATTACTAATGTGAAAGTTTAAAATTATGGATATTTGTAGTTCCATCACGCATAAACTACTGGCCGGTTAAGCTGAAACGTTGCATGAACTGTTGAATGAACAGCTTAGATATTGCATTAACAAATAATAATAACAACACAAATCCTACCTGATAATATCCACATCCAACCTTAGGGTTTCACCCCACGGGTCCTGTAAGTTCCAATGCAGATCTTATGCGAGTATACCTATCTATCTATCAATCTATAATGTTATAAAGAAGAGGTGGTTTCTATCTGTCTGTCTGTCCGTCTCTCTGTCTATCTGTCTATCTGTCTGTCTGTCTGTCTGTCTGTCTGATGTTCCAGGCAAACACAAAAACTACTGAACCGACTGGACTGAAACTTTACACAAAGCCCGAGCTTTACACTTTTCATCTTGAGCCCATGCAACACATAGGCTTATTCACTTCCTTAAAATCCCCTCGGGGTACGCCTCGTGAACGCTCTAAGTTTCAATGTTTACATTTCAGAAGAAAGTAAACATCTAGAAACTGTAATGCGAACAGCTGTTGACACTTCCATTTGACAGCTTAAAGAACAGAAGCAAGAACAGCTGTTTCAAGCTACCTTACCTTTCTAACCCGTGCGAAGAACGGGTACATTCAACTATTCATTTATAAAATTATCAGCTGTAGATGTTTGTCAGAATTTGTCGCGAGTGAAGCCGCAGGTAATTGCTAGTATTAAATAAACCTTGAAAGTATAAATTCGTCCAGTGAAATATATTGCAATTAAAAGAAATTAACTCCTTTACAACCCGTTTAGCGAATTTCCCCTGTAGGGAAGAAGCTTTACCGTAGAACCTAGGCTGTTAATACCTAGGCCCGGGACCATGATAACTTGTCGTTTTGAGGTCCCCAGACCCCAAAAACACAATTCGTTCATAACTGTATGTATGGGTATGTGTGCGTGTGTGTGTTTGTGTTCGTGAGTGCGATATCTGTCGTAAAAAATATCCAATTTTGATTAAATTTGGTAAAAAATATCCGATTTTTATTAAATTTGGTACAAACGTGTAAAGGTATGACTTTAAGTTCGAAAACCAGTCAGTTCGACCCATCCGAAGGGTATTTTTTTTTGGGGGGGGGTGGGGGTAATTTCTCCCCAAAAATGTTTTTTTGAAGTTTTACAAGTAATATTTTAACAAATAAAATTGTAGTTTTCACCATTGAATTCTTTATGATTTCGAACTACCTGGAGTCGGTTTTCTGGCGACACATCAAAGAAATGTTCGCGATGATGTTCGCGTCGGGGTTCGGTAGTGTATGGCGACTCCCCTTGCTTTGCTCTTCCTTGTCAGACAGCAGTTTGTTTTTATGAATGGAGTAGGCCCCTAATGTTACACCACGTCCTCCTAATGGCGAGCACATTTGCTTAGCTTATATTTGTCTTTTTTATGCATGTTTGAGGTAACTCCAGTTGTTATTATAGCTCAATATCCCTTTTATTCATTTCGTACCGCTTTATATTTATTCTTCATTCAATATTTTTTACAATACACTGATCGATTAAACCTCAGAGTTACGACTGACTGTTATGATTCTTTAGTTTTAATTTTAAAATCCATAAGGTACATTTACATATTTTAGTTTTAATATTACTTTTATTACATTGCTCGAGTTTATCAAGAGAATGACACCTGCCTGGAATTTATTTTTATCCTAGAAGTTTGATATTTCCTACACTTTAGGACATCATTGGAGCAGTTTAAAAAACTCAAATTTACAAGCAAGCTATAACCTTATTCATATTAGAGTATAGCATAGACAGATTGATATTGAATTGAGGGAGGGGGGAGGCAGTACCCTTCAGAACGTAACTGACGAAACCCTTTATGCCCAGCTACGTTCAGAACCAGATTTAGGATATGTAGACACCATGTGGTGCGGCCCCTTGCTGTCCACCGCCAAGGTTAACTACATTTTTAGAGTATGGTTTTAGGTTTTTATGATTTATGTGTAATACGGGCCACTTTGTGGATCGGGCCCCCAAGCAATTATCTATGTAGCCTAGGGGGAGGCAGTACCCTTCAGAACGTAACTGACGAAACCCTTTATGCCCAGCTACGTTCAGAACCAGATTTAGGGTATGTAGACACCATGTGGTGCGGCCCCTTGCTGTCCACTGCCAAGGTTAACTAAATTTTTGGCGTATGGTTTTAGGTTTTTATGATTTATGTGTAATACGGGCCACTTTGTGGATCGGGCCCCTAAGCAATTATCTATGTAGCCTAGGGGGAGGCAGTACCCTTCAGAACGTAACTGACGAAACCGTTTTTTTCCCAGCTACGTTCAGAACCAGATTTAGGGTATGTAGACACCATGTGGTGCGGCCCCTTGCTGTCCACCACTAAGGTTAACTACATTTTTTGGAATATGGTTTTAGGTTTTTATTATTTATGTGTAGTACGGGCAAATTTGTGGATCGGGCCCCTAATTACCTATGTAGCCTATGACTAACTCCGGCCGTGGCTACGAATCAGGGAAAACATCAATCGTTATTATATATTCATAAATAACGGAGGCATTGTCTATCAAATTAATCCTTAACGTATGTATAAGATGTATACATATATATATAGATCATATCTGATACAATCATAACATATTATGGGTATAAAATAATTTACACTATTTCGTTCCTATTTCTATTTTGTGTCATATAAATACAGTCACATTAACGGGTAAATTGATATCATACGGGAAATTGTGGTTGTAAGTGTTGGTATCTCTGCTCAGTGACGATCAGCTCCACGCTACGTTACTCCGCTACTTGGGTGCGCCTACAGCTATGAATGGAAGTGACAGTTCCTGTAAATCCGCGCGAATATCTGCCTCTCCCCTCTCTTCGAGACAAGGAGTAGGGGGCGCGAGCAACTGGTACATCGAGCAAGTAGCCCATCTGTTATTACATTTATTTATTTGGAACCCTACCAACTGTCCATGCGAGCAACTAAGATGTCGATCAGTGGGTTTCAGGACTTTATTTAATTATTTATACTTATTTTCTAAAACCCTACGAACTGTCCCTGTGAGCAACTAACATGTCGTTCAGTGCGTTTCAGTCCTTTATTTAATTATTAATATTTATTTTTTAAAACCCTACCAACTGTCCCTGAGACCAACTAACATGTCGATCAACCGGTGGGCCCCCCAGAATGCAGCACACACAACCTGGTCTTAGTTTTTATAAATTACTTGCGGGGCGAAGCCTACGGTTATCAGTTATGTAATATTTCAAAGTTTAATTCGTAATATAAAAAATATCATTAACATAATATTGTATTGCAGTATATAAAATAATGTAAATACAAAGTTGCATGCGAAAGAAAAGAATAAGAACAAATTAAAAATTATTAAAAGTAACGGAGGCTTATTATTATTTTGTATAATGTTTTGAAAAACATTTTAATTGTATTAATATACCTTTTCCTATATATCTTCATCTGCAAAAAATAAACAAAAAGAGAACATCATTTATTGATTTTATTTTTTGATTTATTTGGACTTTACCTATCGCTTCTAGTGTTTAAAAACTACACTACGTTTCGGGAGGTAAGGAAACTCCTCCCGTTATCAAGTGAACCCTACTTACATCTAAATAACAAATTCTTACACCTAACTAACCTACATTTTTTGGATTTTTTTAATTATTTTTCTTTTACATTTTAATTTACACTAACACAAAGATATTTGTTATATTGGTTTTTTGTTAGATTTTGATATAGATACTTTAGTATTGGTTACAGAGAAATTTTGCTGGGGTTGGTGGCTTAATTAGAGCAAGGCCTTAGTTTGGGTTAAACTTTGTTTCAAACAAAAAACATTATGGAACCTAACAAATTAATTATAAACAAAACTGATACCTTAAAATCGTTGAAAGTGGATGAAATGTAATAATTTGCTCCAAAGGTTTTCATAAAACATGCTTCTATAGGCCTACATTCTAAATAGTCATCTGGAGGTACTGTTTTGTCGTTACAACACTTTGCAGAGCACACGTACATGTCTTCTGAAAAAGGCAGTACAGCATAATAAAATAATAATCCATAATTTGATTAACCAATTAGTAATGAATAATTATAGTCAGTCGTTATTAGCAAATAATTAACAAAATGTGGACTTTTACCTTCTTGTTAAAGAGTAAGTTATTAAGATCCAAGTAATGAACTACTTAATTGGAAATAAAAATAAAAAACTGACTTGATAGTCATTCTGAACAAATTGATTTCATTGTTAAAATTAATTACGTTTTGGTAATATAAGCATGTGTAAATAATTCAGGGGTGGATCCAAGGGGGGTGGTAGGGGCAGTCGCCCCCCCAAACCTAGGAATTATTGTGTTTTATTTTATTATTCAGGCATACAATGAAAGTTTGAATAAATCTAATGAAAATTTAAGTAGCAATAGCCTCCTCAATCCCGTTTTTCGGTTCCAAGTGTCAAATTTTGCCGCTCCCATCTACATTTTACATTAAAATTCAAACTAATGCACCTAACCGTTCGATAAATGGAATAAAATATATATACCATTAGACAGGTGAAATTTTAAACATCCATTCTAGTATATAACACATTACTTAGATCCAGTTTTTCACCCAAAAGCGTCTTACAAAAACTATCACAAAGTTGTTGCAGTTTTGCCAGTTGGCAGACCGAAAATTCAGTGTTTTCGACATGGTCTTGGAGGTAGATTTTAGCCACACACAGCAAAGGTTGCTACCATTATATTCGGTGATTATTTTTTACTGGATTTCGCCCGCCTACCGTAGTTTACTGTAGCTATGTTTTGTTTACAGGTTAGGATTGATTTTTGTGTAAAACCGCGTAATCCGTTGCTAGGCAATAAATATCCAGTGGCTAGGCTAGAATACAAAAAAATGTGCCTCGAATCATATGTAATGAATTGAAGAGGAATCAGAGATAAATTGCGTGCAAACGGAAGCTCATACGCCAAGTATTTTATTTTGTAAAAATGTGCTACGCCATTTTCATTTTTCGAGTCGTTGTCCTTGGCTGTCAGCCTCATTCCTCATTGTATCTTCGCGCAGCATAGTTCAGTATTACAGATTTCAAATACGTTTTGTAAATAGTTTTTCGCATGGGTAACTGCTAAAATAAATTGTTTATTTGGGCATCTTACTTGTTCTTAGACGCCTACAGATGACGTAGAAAAAAGTGTAATGCCTAAATATTTGTTTTAGCGAATTTCCCCTATAGGGAAGAAGCTATTACCGAAGGTCTCATGGTAATACTTAAGCCCGAGACCATGATAACTTTTCATTTTGAGGTCCCCAGATACCAAAAACACCATTCGTTCAAATTTTTATACAGGTATATATATATAAATATATATATTTATATATATATATATATATAGGTATATATATAAATATATATATATATATATTTATATAAATCCGTAAGCACGGATTACAATATGTGTCCGTAAGCACGATAACTCTCGTAAAAAAGGTCCGATCTTAATGAAATTTGGCACAAATGTGTAAAGCACCATTTATTTGAACGAGTTCGAAAACCAGACAAATCGCGCCATCCGAAGGGGTTTTTTAGGGGGGTTTTGTACCCCAAAAATGGTTTTTTGGGGTTTCCACACGTAATTTTTATTTAAATCAAATATTAATTTTTACCATTGCATTCAGCATAAAAAAAACAAACAATTTCGTATTTTGATCATTGCTCTACGTCAATTTGTTACTGAGATATTGAAATTGCTAAACACAGTACGTTGTCTAATGTTATTCTTATGGAGAAAAAGAAAAATTTGTATATCTCGCTTATTTATGAATATAAACTGACAAAATTTGGTATATGGCTTAATCTGGTTGTGGTTCATTGTTGTTTGCACAAAGAAAATCTTTCACCTATGGTTCCCGTAGCAGCAAAGCTAGGTACTTGGTCCCCATGTTATTCTTATGGAAAATAATTAAAATGTTATATATCGCTTATTTATGAATGTATATGGATGAAACTTGGTATGTGACTTCACTAAGATAAATTCTATTGATATTTGCATCAAAACCCATTATTTTGTGTTCCTTGTTGCAGCAAACCTGCGAACTCATCTCCAATGTTATTCTTATAGAGAATAATTAATATTTTAAATATCGCTTGTTTGTGAATATATTTCTTATCAATCCTGTTAAGTGTTTTAATGTGTTATTTTATATATTCATTGGAAATTCGCTGAGTATGCAGGTTTGCTGCGACAGGGGTATTTTTATTTATGTTCGGGCGCAGTAGAACTAAAGTTAATTTTTGTTTAGCTTGTTTATAAAGTTATGATTGCTTTTTTTCTTAAGTACAAGGTTATTGATATATTATGTTAACTTACTTTAATTTGTTGTATAATTTCATATAGTTAAACAAAATAATGGGGGTGCCAGGGACCACCCAGGGGGAGGGTGAGGGGTAACTTTCGGTTACCGCCCCCCCCAAACATGACCTCTGGATCCGCTCCTGAAATAATTTAGTATATTGCCAGCAGCCCTCCAGTCTATTCTGTATCACTGCATTCTTTCAGTATTTGTTTAAGGTCCTTAAAAGCTCCCCTCTTATAAACATATCTACGATCAGTAATTACAATACTATGATGGTTTCCTTTTCCTGCACTCTGGATGTGTCAAGTGGCAATAGGGATGTATCGAAATGGTGATTGTTATTTGATTTTTTTCCAAACAACTTTTTCTAACAAGACCATGTTTCGTGTCGACCTTTTATTGACATATAACTTATGGCATTGTAAATTCACTACAAAGAGTAACCAAAACTGTTGAAATGAAAATGAATATTTATTTTTTAATTCAGTGTCAGAGGCAAACTTAATCACAAAACAGAAAATAACTGTTTTTGTTTCAGAGTATTTTTAGCCTGTTTCTATAAGTAGCAGATCAATTATATTGTTTGAATTACTAGCAATAAGATTGTTGGCATTAAAATAAACATGACTCATCAAACAGATTCATGACTCCCCGTACATACAGCTAGTTACATGAGTGAAAAACCAGCCCGCACATAGGGTGGGGTGTCAGGAGTGATGAGGGGAGAAGGGAGTGGGAGTGGGGATGGTTGACCTGCGCTACTAGCCTTGCTGTGTACTGTATATTACGTAACATTTGTTTAATAATAATGATAAATGTCGATTGTGATGATTAATGTTTTTAGGACAGCAAGTACAGACCTCATCCACTGAAAACTGTGAGCTGACTGAGCCCTGTCGCCGTGCTGCCATCCGGCAGTGCTTGCGTACCAGTTTCCATTCCTACTGCGCATCTGTTCCGTTGGTTTTTCACTTGTGCAACATTCTGTTCTACATTAGTATAGGCATAAACATTTAAAACGATTTTATGATATTGGCAACCGTTAAAGTGAGCAACTGGAAATTAGTTTAAGATATTTTTTGACATTCTCTGTACTATACCACTATTATGAAATAAAGACTTGCATGAATTATATTGCTGATTTACCAAGTTATGGCAAATAGCGCCAAGAGGTAATATACAACTAACCTGATAAACAGTTAGATCAATTAATCTTTTAACATTATTTCTGTATTCAACAAAATACTCAGATATTAATATAATATTTTAAACATATAAGATCATACTTAGTTACCTTGCTCCATTTGTTGTCTGCCAGTCAGGTGTTCAGAAGGGCATCGTAACTAATCTGCAGTATCAGCCATATAAATGTTATTCAATAACTTTAACAATACTTGCTGGCTGTAATTACTTTTCATAAACCTAGATTTTACAACTGGGTAGCATATAGGTGCATTTCTTTGTAACAGTTTTTCTACATCAAATTACCTGATGCACAGTCGAACCTTTTGAAAGTTTAGATAGAGTATGGGCCTTTTAAACTTGCCCTAATCTCTTTTCAACTTTCCACACCCATGGTAGCCTGAAAATGATTTGTTAAGTGTAAGTCATTTATTAATAGGGGGAAAATGTAATTTATAGTCTTATTCATCAAAATATGACTCTCCTGAAAATATTCTTGATTCCCTTATTAGTGTACATATACAGACAGTGGAGTCAATTTCTCATACACTAAACTGAGCTGCATTTGAGTAATTCTGTCTCATTGGTGTTACTAGTTTTATCTCTTCCATGCCAATTTGCTATGCTCTACCACTCCTGCCTCTGTGTGTGTTTTTGTCATTAGATTTGTTAGCCCAAATCACTGAAATCCACCAGCAAGCTATCGCTAAAAACTGCACTGAGTCCCAAATATGGGTTAAACTGAGTATTATTGTTTAAACAAACTAAAGAATATTGTGAAATAGCCTAAAGTTACAGATCTAAAAATTATTCAGATGAATGAATGTAACTGAGGTCTGGAGGAGTTGGTAAGTGTTATGATCACAAATGGAGAAGGTCAAACATTGTCTCTACAATAATTTATGTATTAGTATGAAAATATTAAATATTATATAATGTCAATCTTTGAGTCAGACTGATCTTTTAAATGTTGGTAAGAAAAAATAAAAAACAGTTTCTTAATATTGGCATACAACTAGCAACAGGTTTATATTGGCATTTGGTACTTGCCAATACAGTAACAGCATTGACTATACACCTGTAGTAGACGGTAAACAAAATGCTAAGATTGGTTAACCAAGAATCAGCACAATCTATTGAGTACGGTCGGCAACAGGGGCTATCGAATGTGCTTCCCCCTAGTAGACATTAAGTGAACTACTTGGATTCGCATAGTTATAAAGACACTTTACACTCAAATCGCATACACCATAGAGCAGACAGAGCACGCTTGACTGACGGTTGTGACGTCGACACCAATTTTAACACAAGTTTTTAACAGTTATTACAATATTATTTTTATTTCACACAACCTTTGTTAAATCGTATATTAAAACTTCCGAGTTGCGAGTAAAGCAAGGCAGTTGTTTTATTAGCAAAATGAGATTTTAAAAACCCGCCACGGCTGAGCTGAGCGGACCAAGCAGCATGAGCCAGAGTTACGTCTGCCATTGCGTGCGATGGTGGCGATTTCTATTCAGTGTTGTAGAACTACGTAGATAATCCCGCCTCTTTTGTTATCATAAGGGCCCATAAGGTTTTCAGTCTACTGCAGGTGTATAGTCAATGGTAACAGCAACATGGCTGGGCTAGGGACTTATTAGTGACATTGACGTATCGAAAAGATCACATTATTTCTCTAATATAAATATTACAAAGGTTAGGATTATGATAAAAGAACCAGATTATTTCACTTAATTTTATTGGTCTAAGATAATTTAAATGGATATCATCAAAAGCTTCAATATAACCTGCATAAAGGTTTTGTTTCATTACTTCTAAATCCTCTGCCATTTCAAATATAAGATAAAGCCACTCTTCTTTTGCACACTGAATACTGTGTTTTGATGTGCTTATCACTGAAGCTATTTTAAGATAACTTAAATAGCATAATAAGGAAGTAAACATTAGCTAAATGGGCCTGCCACCCAATGTAAATGGATATCATTTCATAAAAACAAAATATTTCAATGAACAAAGAATTAATGAACAGTGTAGTTAGGGAGTGTAAAATAGTAAAAATAGCTAGGGAAAAATGATGTTTAAAAGCTCTCTTATATTCACTATATTTTTTTATATAAATCAAAGGCATCTTATAACTGTCTGTCTGTTATAATTTAAATACATTGGGGAATACTACCTTGTACATTAAAATAATTTTAGTGATCCATAGTAATTATGTACGTGTTGATGTGTGAAAGTGTTGTTGGTCAAGGCGACAGACTACAAAACCATGGCAACCTTACAGGCGGATTTCTAAATAAACGGCAGGTTTTAAGGGGCAGCAAATTTCAACGTTAGATTAGTACCAAAGTTTTGTCAAATAAAACCTTTGTCCAGCATATATATTGTAAAATAAGAAGATAAACGATATTTTAAGCTACATCAAAATAACTCCCACCCAGTTAATTTAATTTATTAACACCTAAAACTAAAATAATGAGTTATATTTAATTGATAAACAAGTGCGCTTTGATAAGGTAACTCGCACCACGAGCGGTAAAATTTAAAAGTGTCCAAATCTAGGCTATCTAAGATTGAGAATGTATGAAGATAAGTTAAACTCTCTATACTGTGTATCAAATTAAGCCTAGCATACAGTCTGTGGATTGTATCCGAATAACAGATACATGTATGAGAACACTTTGTTTTATATACATGTATCTTACTTGTTGTGTCCACACTTGCCACCCAGCCAGTCAGTGTTCCTTGAGATGTTGACAGAGGAGGATGAGGCTTTAGCTTGTGCATGTTATTTAATTAATTAATTAATTTACATAATGTCATTACATCACACTTGGATAGGACATTTGTCAATATGAACAATACTTAAAACTAGTTAATAGCTGAACACACTTAATAAATATTGTTATTTAATTTTAAACTATTGAGTGCCTAACCAAGTAGGAGGCGTTGGTGGTTCCGCACATTTATTGAAGAAGGTTCATATATGGCCAGAACCTACTATCAGATCTGAGGCTTGGACATGGCAAGGGGTTTCAAAATTGTACACGAATGACTCCAACAGACTCAAATTTTATTGAATATTGTAGGACCAAAGAAATGTAAAAAAATTAGTCACAATATCAGCTACAATTTGACTTGCTGTTACTCTAAGATTTTTAGCATATGGTGACTCGTATACAAGTTTGCAATATGCATTTAAAATTTCCAAACATTTAATTTCACGGATCATTCCAGAAGTTTGTGAGTCAATTATTACGTAGTTATGTTAAGGTGAGTTAAACTGTTTACTTAAATGCAGTATTTACTTTGATTTGTCCAATATTACCGATGTACTTAAGATAATATTTTAACAGACTTCGTTTATGTCTACTAGTGACCACGACATAATTTTCAATCAGTCAATAAATATCTAAATAACAAAACAACAAAATAATAAAAAAAAATGAATAACTGAAACAGTGGAAGCCTCTCTGGCGATTGACACGAGGTGGTAGTATCCCGTCTCTTGTCTCTTGATAGGTCCGTCCACATTTGTAGACTTGAGACAATGTGAATTGTGAACTTGAGACTTTCATCAATAGACAAGTGAATATTTCAATATCTCATTTTACACTGTACATTTTAGTGGTATTGAAATAAATATTCATTTATGTACTAACAGCATAAAGTAGGTCTTTATAGGTTGAAAGAAAACTATAACCGCCCGACGAGCAGTAATTGAGAGAAAACTATAACCGCCCGACGAGCATTAATTGAGAGAAAACTATAACCACCCGACGAGCATTAATTAAGAGAAAACTATAACCGCCCGACAAGCAGTAATTGAGAGAAAACTATAACCGCCCGACGAGCAGTAATTTTCCGAAAGTTATAAAGACACTTTACACTCAAATCGCATACACCATTTTTTCTACAACTGCAATTTTAGATACCACACAACATAAAAAAGACCATCCATCTTGGCTGAATTCACTATTCATGATACTCACCCTAGAGTAGGCCTACAACCTTTGGGCGGTACTGTGTTGTCCTCCGTAATGTGTATATGACAGGTAGAGTAGGCCTACAACCTTTGGGCGGTACTGTGTTGTCCTCCGTAATGTGTATATGACAGGTAATTTCATAAATTATTTGTTAAATCGTAATGGCCTATGTGAACTATGTTGTGTCCGTGTATTTGTTTTATCTGGAACTCTGGCAAACACCCATGTGGGCTGTTTCAACCTGTGTCGGCCACGCAACTGATAAGCCACATTTCCATTCGGACAGAAACGCAAGAGACAGTAGCATGTTACCGCGAGTTGTTTGAATGGAAACACCTCGCGGGGCAAGTTTCATCGCAAGAGACGACTCAAACCTGTCCCGGACAGTTTTGCCCCAAGCATGTTACCATCACATGAGCCCTAGGTTGATGGAAACGGCCTGCAACCTGTCCCCGGTACATATATTGTCCAAATATAGCCCAAAACCACCTGACCGGATGGAAATTCCGTCGCCAGCAATTGAAATATCAACTGTTTTCAATAATAATTCTTTGAAACGGGACCATGATTAACACCCCATAATTAGCTGTGTGGTTTGTTTTATTAATATTAGATAGGTGTAATCACACAATAGTAAACTTGTTTAATTATTTTTTGAATAAAGTGGTTTATTACAGTGTTAATACAAAAACTGTCAACTAACCAAGAATGTAGTTTACTGGTTTCCTCAACGACGTGTACTGGCTTAAATAATTTTAACTTTCCATATTAAATATCAAATCTGCTTAGTTAATTTTTTGCATGCATGGTACATATTCATTATACAGTTTTTAAGTTATGCTTACATGCAGTGTAGAAATGTATTTGTTCATTGCGTACATACAATAATGTTTAGTTTAGTTTACCTTTAAGAAAATTAACAAGTGTGCTATATGTTCTTAAAACCATATAGTTTCATGTATTTATATATTTGTATCTAAATGAATTGTTCACAAATAAAAGCAAAACCGATATCAGAAAGAATGGTCAAATTGTAAATATGTACTGCATATACATCACAAGGCCGCCAAAAAGCGCCACGACACATGTTGCAGCAAGGTATTGGAAACGGTCCCGGTACATCCGGTTACAAGTGACGTGTCATGTTTGTCCTAATGGAAACGGGGCTGAGAAACCCTCGTGAAACCTGCGTCGCAACGCGTGTCGTCACATGAGCCCAGGACTTGTCAGAATGGAAACGTACCTATACGAAACGCGTCTCGCCACAACTTTACTACTTTGGAAACCTTAGGCTACCAAAATAAAAAGGTAAAAATATTTCGAATATTTCAGTTTCATGATTCAACCTACGGAAGGAATATCCGAAAATGACATTGTATCTGGTCCTATAATTGTGGTTGTTGCTCAGAAATATATTATGTATATTTTCATAAATTACAAGGGGTCTAATATAAATTTGTCTGAAGAACAGGATAGTCAGTATTAAGTTTATTAGTAGGTATTTTTAGTTTTTATATAGAAATCATTTGGTAATTATTCTCTGTGTATCTGGTCCTATAATTGTGGTTGTTGCTCAGAAATATATTATGTATATTTTCATAAATTAAAAGGGGTCTAATATAAATTTGTCTGAAGAACAGGATAGTCAGTATTAAGTTTATTAGTAGGTATTTTTAATTTTTATATAGAAATCATTTGGTAATTATTCTCTGTGTAATCTCCATATTATAGAATTGAGTATGAGAACGTATAATACAAGGGTATTGGAGAAGGTGAAACAGTCTTTTGAGGTTTGTTCTATGGAGGTTATGTTGACTTAAACCAAACATATGGTATCAAGATCAGTGTTTATGAAGTTAATCAGTTTATTTTAAATTAGTAGAGGTAAAGATAAGACAACAAAATATTGCCTTTCAGAAATTAATGTTTTTATTTTTTATTTTGAGTGGTTGCAATTTTGGTTAGGGAAGAGATAGCAGTCTTTAATTTTCATCATTTATCTAATTTTTATAGTTCTTTAAAATGAGGGATAACTTAAAGGGAATTTAAACATGTCGAGTTGCCTCCAAAATCCCCTATTTTTGGGGGACACTCCAAATTTTAAATAATGTCAAAAGATACTACACCTTAAGTTACTATCACTACCCAAAATATATTAGTTTATATTAACAAATAAAAAAATTTGACTGGGGGTACGGACTTTTTTTCTCCCGGTATATTAACTGGGCAAAATCAATGCTATAGAGTATTTTGATCGGCTAATTTTTAACATTGGATGTCATGGAAAATGCAAGGGAATTAGAAAAATTTACATGTTATCAAGGGTATTGTGCTATCGAGGGTCTCGTAGTGGTGAGGTTGTACTGTATCATAAGACATTGAAATAAGTCCCCAGTACTGGAATTTTTAATTTTATTAAATTAATTTACAAATTAAATCAAGATTTTGTTGTAAAAACAATAATTACAACTCTACTGTTGTAAGTGTTATTAAAACAAATTTATTTTAATTTGTTATGTTTCTTTTAACCCATTGAACTATGCATAGTTATGTGTCCCGCTCTCTCTTAGTTATCCTATTCAAATTAGCCAAAATGCAGGGTTTTCTTTATAAATTCATAACAAATTCATTTTTTATGTTACAAGATAGCAAGTTATGTTTTTTAATTCAAATAAAATTGCCTTTAATAATTTGTATATTTAAATATAATAATCAGTATACAAAAAATATTGTTGGCCTAAATATATATTTTTTGAAAGCATTACAATTTTATATGCCTAAAAAGCTAATATATTTTTCTTTACACCCAACATGTATTCAGAATGTAATTCCCTACGTAAAAATACTAAACAGATAAAAATATGTAAATAAATAAAATTGCGGGAAGGGGAAAAACAATAGTTATTGTTAGCTGGATTATGTAGGCCCTACAACAATGGGTTTTTATTTAATATTTTCCAATTTCCATACATTTATTTATAAACAAACTAAATACATAATAAAGTAGTTTTTTTTTCTTTACACGTGCTGTAATATTGCCCGCGAACTATATTTCGCGTCAATAATACTTCCCGCTAACAATCAGCTGTTTTTTTTTTTTTTTTTTTTTTTTTTTACCGACAGTATTTATGTGTTGTTCTAAAGCATCCAAGAATACAGACTTAGAAATAGAATAACCGAAAACTTTACTAATGTTAGTAATAACTAACTGTATTCATATTTCCATGACAACGTAATATGGCCAAAAAGAACAAGCCCATAAAATGTAATTATTTGTTTTTTTTACACTGAACCTTTGTTATTACTTACATTTATGTCTTTATACATTGTTTTATTCATATTTTAAAATATTCGGGTGGTAAACGAAGACAAAATAATTAATTTTAGTGGCATTGTACTCATCACGGAACTGTTCCGTGATACAAGGCCAATGGGTTAAAGATATACATGTCTGTTGGAAGAAGATACATAAAAAAAGAGATGCTGTTCTGTCAACTAGTTTTTTCATAAACTAGGTCCCTATCTTAACAATTTGTGGTAGAAAAATGTTTGTAGAAAATATCTATTTTAATACACAAACTTTCTAATATTTTTCATGAATCTCTGAAAAAAACTTAGGCGTGGCTATTTACAAATAATGGTAGGTACAAACATGGAGGATAAATAATAACAACAGGAGTAACAGAAAAATAACCTTTATTCACAAATATTTTACAGACCTAAACCCAATTTTGGTTTAATATGTTTTTCATGTGTTTTAAGGTCGACCGGCTTTTGTCATAATCCTTCAAATCTATTTCGTTTGTGATCTGAAACCACTTTCTGTTGGAGTAGTAGGCACGTTTGTTGGCAACCTTAAAATTCAGTCCTAAAATACACTCTTATCACATGGTAAACAAATATGCATCCGATAAATGCAGTTGTATTTTAGCACGAGAGTAAAAATGGTTGTAATGTGACTTATATTCAAAAATTGGTTGAAATTAATAGTACAGTACATCCCTATGCCAACTCATGTGCCTCATACTTCCCAATGCTATGGCACTTTTCACTTTCGACACCCAAAAGATGGAATGATTAAAAATATGGAATTATTTAATAATGTTATACAATATTAAACAAGTACTTTTAAAAATATACAAATAGGTCTATAAAATAATTTGCTCAACATTTAACAAGAGTACTACCAGGTAACAGGCGACACAACCAAAATCCTATTATAAAAAAAACACTGATGAACATTGGTTATTTAATTGTGATAAAGGTAAAATCTCTTCTTTGAGTATATTTAAAAAGATTTTGGGAAAATAATTACTCTCTACGGAAAGAATTATGCAACTAAGTAATTCAGAAAAGATTTAACTGGACCTGACAATGACGTCCAGACAATATAGTCGAAATATAATTATTAAAATGGTTGTCCTATAAGAAACAACGGTCTTAATTTCAAGGAAAGTTACTTGGCCTGAATTATAAATGCATAAAAACAACGGTCCATTATTAACTTGTAATTGTTATACAACATGTCTATATGATAACAACAGCAACAGTAAAAACATATTTGCATTATTTTTATGTATATATGTCTTTAGCATTTTTTAAACGTTTTTATAGGGAACGGTCCAAACATCGGTCTGGAAAAATAACCTAGGTTCACTGTGTTTAATAGATACAAAAGTAAAAATAATATCATAAGGTTATGTGATGAAATGGATTATGAATACCATTCGAAGCTCATAGCAACACACTACAGACACAAACTTTTAGAACAGTTCTAACCAACCAAACATGAACATTATAAATACTTGTTGCAATGGTTTCCACTTCTTCAATGCAATACTAAAGATACATTACTTTCAAATTTAGGTATTTTGGGCAAGGACTAGCTTTTAATTATATTTCAATTTATTTTTTCTAAATAATATTATTCACTCCTCAATTCTTGTTTACAAAGTCTTCTCCTTTCTGGATGTTCTTCTTCAGTTCTGGAATGGCTGCCTTGAGTAGCTGGTTTTCATAATCGGATAGTTTACCCAGGCCAAGGTTTTTCTGGAGGCCATTCGGCTGCAAAATCAATGGTAGAACTAAACAATACTGTTTAATATTAAACTATTCAACTTTAAAGTGATTCGGCGAAGAAAAGAACCAAACACAAAACAATACTTCAATAAATATTGTAAATCTGATAATAAATACAATTCAAAACTGTTGAATTCCATTTAAAGTATTTTGCAGTTTATGTAAAAGGTTTTTTCTTGATTCTAAGGACATAAAGATCTCTTACAGAAATGGAACTGAGACAAGACTTAATATAGGAAAATACATAAGGTGATAAGAACTGGTAACCAAATCAACTTGTTGAAGACTAGTCTTTATAACTGCATAACCCAAAGCAATAAATGCACAGTATATTTTTAGGAATAAATATTACAGAGCATAGAATTATTTTCATAAAAAGGGGCCAAACACTCCCTTAAAAAGGATAGCAAAAACGTGTGTCAAATTCAGGAAAACTTTGAACTTTGTACAGCTACAGAGAATACCCAGAGGTCTAGAAGGCTCTTCTAGAGGGTCTCCTAAAATACCTAGGTAAAGTTCCCTGATATTTACAGGTTTTCCGGTTGTGAGAACAAGTACTTCCAAATCTTATTTTGATTGCATTTTTGAGTTAGTTCAAGTTATTTGTTTAAACAATAAAATATTATTTTAAAAGTTTTGACATAATATCATATGTTTGTGCAATGTGATCTTAATTTATATTCTTATATTTCTTACCAGTAAAAACTCAGTCCGAAGTATGTTAACATATTTTAACTAACAACAAATAATAAAATCAGCCTATTGGAGGCACTTAAAAATCCACTGAATTTTACATTTTTTGTCATATTTTCCGGATTTTTCACATTGGAACACATCCTGTACTTCTTATGAGACCTGAATGAATACTCACCCCAAGGAGGATGGGAGTGGAGAAGAACTTGGCTTCTGTGACGTCAGACTGAACGTAGGAGCACTCGACGATGTTGGATTCCCCACTGAGTGCTCGGCACAGAGCAAAGGTGAACCGTGCGCCTGCGTACGCCATGGAGAGTGTGGCGGAACCTGCGCCTGCCTTGGCTTTCACCACTTCAGTTCCTGCATCCTGCAAATTACAATATCATGTAACAAGAGCACTCAATATTTGTACACTAGAGTCTTACAAACTCGACACTTGGGAACTTTTCCCCAACATGAAGCCAACAGCTCGAATTACAGCTTTATTTTTTTAGATGCTTGCTCAGACTTGGATTTTTATTAAGTTTTTATTTTCTTTGTAGACTGTTTGGTACTTAAAGCAGTTACGCTATTTTATTTTTCGATGCTACTGGTACTATCGCCCACCAACATCATGAAGGAAGCCCCCTCCCCTCTCCACGGCACTCACGCACTGACCGGCGTCGCGTCCAGATGTCCGCGACCGCTCCGCTACATTATGAACAATCAAAGTTTATGTATTTTCTCTAATATGGTGTTTATGTTAGTTGTTTTAAATGTATCAATACAGTTTCTTTAACTTCATTGAACTATGAATGAGTCATTGTTTTTCCGCTTTGTCTACCACTCCTGTCTGATGGCTACTACTACCTTCCACTGACGCCCGCCTTCGGCCCTGGATCTCGGACCATCCTGGACACCCGCAAGACCTCAAGACAACTAGTATGGGTATTAGTAGCACCGCAAACCTCTCTTAAAGTTAACTTATTTTCAACCACATTTTTATTTATTGTTTCAACCGCTAGATTCGAACATTGGTCCTTCGAGCCGGATAAAGGTTAAGTTTATACATTTAGCCTAATTAATACAGTCCATTTTACATGCTGATAAATATTGAATACAATTATATTGTGAAACATGTCTGCATAAATAAATAATTGTATGTAAAAAGCAAAACATTTGAAAGTATTTTATGCAGGAATAAAACTTGCTTTCAGTTGCTTATCGGCTCTCTTTATCTAGTCGCGCAGTGATAACGGTACCGGTCTATTGTACCCCGAGCTCAGCTGACGCTATTGATTATTTTCGGACTTTCCGTTCCTTCATTGATCAGCTGTTTCGCTTAACAATCAATCTACTTGATATTGTTGTTCAAACGTCAGCTGTAGTTTCTCTGTTTTCAATTTAATATTTTAAGTTTACAATTTAATATTTGTGTTCTTGTTGTGATTTATATATTACTGTTTAGTTTTATATTCTCTTCATTGATATTACAAGTAGCCTAGTTTTATGTATTTTATCTAAATATGGCTGACACAAAGAAAAAGCTTAATAGATGTGTTAAAAAGCGTGAAAGAGTATTTGTACGATTACAATTATGTTTTGATCTCATTAAAGAGTTAACGGGTAAGAAACAAATGGTCCAGGGACTTACATTGCCAGCAATGGCAAGGTTACACTGGTCAAGCACTTGGCAAAAGGCTGCTAGCAGATACTAGCTCTTACTTCACTAACTGGTTGGTGAGGTTGGGCAGAGGTCGGGTTAAGCAGTTGATTACTTTGATAACTGGACACGGCCATTTCAGGAAACATCTCCACACTCTCGGACTAAGAAATGAAAGTCGGGAGTGTAGGCTTTGCAATCAGTCTGAAGAGACTGCCAAGCACATCATACTGGACTGCGAGAGACTCGGGGCAAGGAGAAGGGCTCTGTTTGGTTGCAAGCAACCAGGTGATGAAAGGGACGCTAGTATTGGTAAAAAACTCCTGGATCTCGTAAAGGGTACGGGCATTGGTTTGCCAAACTAACGTACTAGGGACACACAATAAGCTTCGGTTGACGTGTGAGGATCTTTGAATCTTTGGATCTCTGAATCCGTCCCTTCAACAACACATAAACATAAACATACCGGGTAAGAAAAATGTGTTTACAGCTAGGTGTCCAGAGCTTTCTCAATTGTACAATGAGTTTGAAGAGGTTTCTCAAGAAATTGACGACTTAAATGAAAAGGTAGATGATACTAGTGATGTAATTGATACCGCAGCCCCTAGCAAGCAGTTTGATATAATCTATTACGAAATTAAATCAGCCTATGAATTGATTCTTGTTGAGCAAAACTTAGTGTCTAAATCTCAAGCAACATCTGAAACTGTAGTAAAGCCTAAATTACCTCAAATCGACATAAGTAAGTTTGGTGGTCAGTTAGATTAATTCACATCTTTCAAGTCTTTATTTGATAACTTAATACATAGTTCTTCCATAGCTCCTATTGAAAAGTTTAGCTATTTAAGAAGCTTACTCGAAGGTCCCACCTTATCTGTAATTGAAGGGATACCATTTGATCCAGATCATTATAAGTTAGCCTATGACACGTTGGTTGAACGTTATACGAATCCTAGAATTTTAGTGTCTCATTACTTGAATAAAATTCTCGATCAGCAGCCTACTAAGCACCCTAGCTTAAGTAGCTTAAGGCATATAACAGATGTATTCAATATCAATGTACAAGCTTTAAAAGCTTTAAAGATCGATGATATGCCAGGTTTTGTATTTTTACGTTAGCATTACGGCTATTGGATAGTAATACTAGGAAGGCCTTTGAGTTGGAAAATAAATCTGTAAAGTTTCCAACAATTGATAATCTATTGAATTTTCTCCGTGCTCAGTGTTCAGTGTATGAACTAACTAAAGATTCAGCAAAACCTGCTACCACCGCAAAACATTTTACACCCACTCCTCACAAAGTATTGATGTCAACACAGCCAAAGTCAGATGGCACACAATCAACCACTTTGCAAGCGCTATCTTCTCTTAGTTGTCCTATGTGTAAGGATAATCACCAACTTTTCCGTTGTGAACAGTTCATAGCTTTAAAGCCTGGTGACAGATTTAACATGGTTCGCTCCTTTAAAAGATGCTTCGCTTGCCTTGGTACTCACATGCTCTCTGCGTGTTCTTCTACTTCAAGCTGTAGACATTGCAAGAGTAAAAAACACCATTCCCTACTTCATGAAGATAGAACGGCAAAGCCCATCTATAACAGCACCTTAGCCACCCCAAAAGTGAACGGAAATACTTCGGCCGCTAATCCAGTAACCCCCGCAATCTCAGAAAAACCCGCTCAGAGTCTGTCATGTAGTTTGAACCGCAAAACCAACCACAATATGGTCATGTTAAGCACCGCTCAAGTTTTAATTAAGGACTCTTTTGGAAACCTGGCAAACCTGTAGGCTGGTTATTGACTGTGGTAGTGAAGTCAACTTTATCACCAGATCCTTGGCACAAAGTTTGAATTTACCTCTCGAAAAATGCTCAGTTGATATCATAGGAATTGGCCACTCCTCAAACATTACTGCTAAGAATATTGTTTCATGCAACATTGCTTCTCGCTATCAGCAGAATGATTCTCTTCAACTTGATGCCGTTGTTATACCTCAAATTGCTTCTGATCTTCCCGCAACACCGATTCCAGATTCCATAAAGAAGAAATTTTCTCATTTTCTTTTGGCTGATCCAGATTTTAATTGTCCCGCAAAAGTTGATATGCTTCTTGGTGCTCAAGCCTTTACAGACATCATGACTGACAAATTCCCCCTGATTAAAGGCCAACCGTCTGCTCTACACACTATTTTTGGTTGGATCCTAATGGGAAATGTTTCCTCAGAAGTGCCAGTGAAACAAACAAACTCACTTTTTGTCTCAATGAAAACTGACCAACTTCTACAACGATTTTAGGAATTAGAAGAAATTAACTTGCCCAAACCTCTAAGTTTGGAAGACCAGGCTTGTGAAGACCACTTTAGATCCATGATTCGTAGAGATGAAACTGGACGTTACGTAGCTTCATTGCCCTTCAAGGACGGCAAACCTCCTGATTTAGGTTCTACTCGAGAAGTAGCTCTGCGCAAATACCACTCACTTGAGAACAGGTTCACTCGCAATCCCGAACTCGATAAACAATACAAACATTGTTTACAGGACTATGTTGACCAAGAACACATGTCTTTAGCTTCTGAGACAACCCCTTATGTACTAACGCATCATGGTGTAGTAAAGAAATCTTCAACTTCTTCCCCGCTAAGAATAGTTTTCAATGCCTCTGAGTTAAGTAAAACAAACCAGTCTCTTAATAAATCCCTTATGGTCGGACCTAAGCTCCAAGCAGATATTGCAAATGTCATAACTAATTTTCGTCTACACCACATCGCATTGACTTGTGACATAAAGCAAATGTATAGAGAAATCCGCTTATCTGACGAAGACTATAAATATCAGCATATATTCTGGCGATCTGATCCCTCTGGTCCTATTCAGGAATGGGAACTACGAAGATTGACATTTGGAATTTCATGCAGTCCTTTCATCGCACAAAGAACCTTAAAGCAGTTAGTAATAGATGAAGGTTCCAAGTTCCCTAAAGCAGCTGAGGCCCTGAATAATGCTATCTACATCGATGATATTGTATGTGGAACCGCATCTGTTAGCGAATCCCTCGATCTTCATAAAGAGCTAACGCAAATGTTAAAATCTGAAGGGTTTGAACTCCACAAGTGGGCTAGTTCTAATGACAAAGTACTGCAAGCCATACCAGAAGGTCATAGAGAAACCCCACACTCTCTAGGGTCAACAAAATCCATAAAGGTCCTTGGAATAGAATGGGATCCTTCGACTGATTGTTTTCGCTATGCCATCTCCCCCATAGATCGAACTCCTACCAAACGTAATGTACTTTCCCAAGTAGCTAGAATTTATGATGTGAATGGCTACATCAGCCCAGTAGTTTTTACTCTAAAACATTTACTACAAGATATTTGGGTTAACAAACTTGATTGGGACGATGTTCTTCCATCAGAGCTAGAGGATAAATGGAATAAATTCACACAAGAAATCCCTCTACTCTCAGAACTGTCTATTCCACGAAACATATTAAGTACTAACATATACACTCAAATCATTGGGTTTTCTGATGCTTCAAAAATTGGTATGTGTGCTACGCTTTATATAAGGGTTAAATGCAATGAGTGCAAATTTGAATGTAATCTCATACAGTCTAAAACAAAAGTTGCTCCACTGAAGGCGCTAACCATCCCACGCCTAGAGCTATGTGCAGCTTTGCTCCTTGCATGCTTAGTTAAAGCTAATGAACAGCTCATAACTAACCTCAAAATCACGAAATTATATCTCTTCTCTGATTCCATGAACGTGTTGAGTTGGATAAAAACGTCTCCACACCTCCTAGAAACTTTCATTTCAAACCGAGTATGTAAAATACTTGAAACTACATCTGCTGACTCTTGGTATCATATCCCTGGAGATCTAAATCCTGCTGACTGTGGGACAAGAGACATCATGCCTTCAAAACTGATCAACCTCACTTTATGGTGGCATGGACCTCCCTTTTTGTTAGAAGATGAATCTACTTGGCCAATCAACTGCAACACATTTCCTCAAAATCTGTCTAAATTGAAATGTGAGACGTCCCAAATGTATTGGTATCTCACACTGTTCCACAAAATGATTTATATGATTGTATGAGCCACTATTCCACCTTAACTAGGTTACAAAATGTTATGGGATATGTCTTACGATTTATCAATAATATTCGCTGCAAAAAAGACCACCGCTGTGGTCCACTATCTGTCGCTGAAAGGAATGAATCTCTGAAATTATGCATACAGATTGTGCAACGCCATCACTACTCTAAAGATATTAGATTGATTAATCAAGGAAAATAATGCTTACCCGCACTAAGAACACTTTCTCCCTTTCTCTCTCAGGATACTCTCATGGTGGGGGGTAGATTAAGATATGCTCCTTTGCCAGAATCTGCCAAACATCCTTATCTTATTCCTCCAAAAAGTCATCTGGCAGCGCTTTTATGTGATCATTACCACATTCAGTCATTACATGGTGGTCCTAAATTAGTACAGTCATTGATTCAGCGTCGTTACTGGATCCCTGGTGCTCGAAATCTAATAAGGAAACGCATATTCAAGTGCTTACCCTGCTATAAATTGAAAGCTAAACCACTACAACCATACATGGCAGATATTCCAGCATCCCATTGAATGCAAGGTAGAACATTTGTAAATGTAGGATTAGATTTTGCTGGGCCATTTCTTGTTAAAGAGAGCACTAGAAGAAATGCCAGACTGTCAAAATGTTACGTTGCTCTATTTGTCTGCATGTCAGTGAAAGCAGTTCATTTAGAACTTGTCCATTCTTTGACTACAGAATGCTGTTTAGCTGCTATTGATAGATTTATCGCCAGAAGAGCCCCAAAATACCTACCTCAAAATATCTATTCAGATCAAGGCAGAAATTTTATTGGTGCTGCTCGCCAACTCCATGAAGTCTATGATCTACTCAGAACTCAAATAAGAAATTTTCAGACCATCTAGCAAAACTGGAAATAACTTGGAATTTCAACCCACCCTACGCAGCCAACTTTGGTGGTCTTTGGGAAGCCGGTGTAAAGTCTACGAAGCACCACTTAAAAAGAATTCTTGAGACACCACTTTACCGCTGAAGAATTTTACACATTCCTTTGCCGAATCGAAGCTGTATTGAACTCCAGACCGTTGTACCCTCTCTCAACATCCCCTGATGACGGATTTGACTACCTCACTCCTGGTCACTTCATCGTCGGTGGACAACTTTTAGCTCGACCTGAAGAAGATGTTACCAACGAACCTCCTCACATTCTTACACGTTGGAAGCTAATCAATAAAGCTTCTCAAATGTTTTGGAAAAGCTGGTCAAAGGATTACATCCATTCGCAAATACAACGACCGAAATGGACTACTAAAAAATCAAATGTTAAAGAAGGAGATCTTTGCCTCATGTATCATCCCAACATGCATCCCTAATTTTGGCCCCTAGGTAGGATAGTTAGCATTTTGCCAGGGACAGATGATGTAGTAAGAGTAGTTCAGGTTAAAACTTCTCAAGGTATTTTTACACGCCCTGTAAATAAGTTAGCTGCTTTACCAACAAATTGAACTGTGCTGATTTAGTTTTTAAGTTTGATGTGTTTATAAGATCACAGACATGTTTCATAAAGTTTTTCGGTTACTTTAGTCTTTCTTTTTTTCATTTATTTTATTATTTTCTCAAAATGTATATTTTGGGTGGGGGGAATGTTTGGTACTTAAAGCAGTTACGCTATTTTATTTTTCGATGCTACTGGTACTATCGCCCACCAACATCATGAAGGAAGCCCCCTCCCCTCACCACGGCACTCACGCACTGACCGGTCGTCGCGTCCAGATGTCCGCGACCGCTCCGCTACATTATGAACAATCAAAGTTTATGTATTTTCTCTAATATGGTGTTTATGTTAGTTGTTTTTAATGTATCAATACAGTTTCTTTAACTTCATTGAACTATGAATGAGTCATTGTTTTCCCGCTTTGTCTACCACTCCTGTCTGATGGCTACTACTACCTTCCACTGACGCCCGCCTTCGGCCCTGGATCTCGGACCATCCTGGACACCCGCAAGACCTCAAGACAACTAGTATGGGTATTAGTAGCACCGCAAACCTCTCTTAAAGTTAACTTATTTTCAACCGCATTTTTATTTATTGTTTCAACCGCTAGATTCGAACATAGACACTCACTTATACTTGATGACAATGCATTATTATCATTAGTATTTAGTAATTTATGAATATTTATATTTAATATTACAGTAGACTCTCAGAAATCCGGATCAGACTTATCCGGACCGATGATCTTGATCTTTTTTGAAATTTGTTTGTTGCAAATAAAAACGAAATAACAGAACTTCACGGTTTAGCGCCTTTATTTTTCACTTGATTATCCTGCATTACACACAAATGTCATGTAGTTTGCATCGTCAGGCGCTCTAACCCGACCTCGGATGGTCCGAGTCCTTGCTTGTGTTTGTTAATGATTACGTTTCCGGTATGCTACTCCATTCAAGTCTTCTCCTGTTGATGACTCATCACGTTCTACTGGAAGCTCACTCTTGTATTAGCACTTACACGTAAACGCTTATTATCATAACTGTTCACTATAAAGAAGGAATTGATGATTCATGCCCACCTCCGGGATATCCAGATTTTCAACACCTCCGGGATATCCGGATTTTCAAAATCCAGACCAGCTGTCTGTCACATTGGTCCGGATTTCTGAGAGTGTACTGTATAATCAGAAGTATAACAAGTATTTAGCATAGTTTTCTTGACAAGTCTTCCTGCTGCTTTTGCACATAAGTGCATGCCAAGGTGTGCTGATGGTATAAATAAATATCTAATAAACAAATAAATAATCCATTTTAGTATTAAAAGTTCCAGAAAAAAAATTCCGAAAGCTATCAAAATTTCCTGGGCCAGAAAATCTAATTCAAGGGGGCGCGCAAGCATCACATTTTTCTCTATCCTCTCATGTTAAACGCTGCCACTATCTGCTTCAATTTGAGGCAGCATTTGCAATGCCGTTCACCTCGCCCATAGGCGCGAGGGGCCCCTTAGTTTTAAATCTTTAGAGTCAACTTGCTTGTAATTTATAATGTAAACCAAAGATCTCAGTTTAGTTGATGGATGATTTTGTTTCGGAAGTGTACCATACAATCTTTGATTAAAATCTTAATTTATTATTAAAACAATGAAAAGCGAGTTATATTTTAAATTGCACTTAGTTAATATTGTGCCTTATTATTAATAATAACAATGAAGTATTTGATTGTGTATAATGCTGTGCAGCTAATCAGGTTTATGGTAATGAGTGAAAACTAAAATATACTATTGTAACAATGAAAGATAGACTTAATATTTTACAGCAGCTATCTGGATAAGGGCAAATCAGTCCAAAGCATTTGTAGAGTTTAGCGTCAATAAAAGTTCAGTTAATGGGTGATGTAGGAAAAAAGCATTTGGTTTTCACATTTAGTTAGCATTGAGTCAAAGCTTTTGCAACACCTTATTCACATCACCCTATGACTGCACTAACAAAAAATACCATTAAGAAATTTTATTTGCAAATTAAAACTTTGTAGATTAAACATTTTTGGTGGAATACGCTATGTAAAATTTGTTAAACCGTATTAAAAGTTTATTTCTATACACAGTTATGTAATTATAATTTGATTTATACCTACAGTTACGGTAATCATGAATGTTATTTTACATTTACAGAAAACCTTTGGTTCCTTTGGCCATTTTGTAGTCTGGCCAAGGACTTCGTCCCGCAGTGGCCGGACTAGAGAAAGTCTACTGTATAAATGAGATTAAGAAACTAAGCTGGTTTATCATAATTTTATTAAGATACTACTAAAAATACTTTCTGAATAACATTTTTTCTTCTAAATAACATCTATCTAAAACCTAATTTAATTTATGAAATATAAACCCTGTCTTGACTTTTACAAACTCGAAACCCTAACTCCACATTGGGTCGAGTTTGTGGGACTGTTTGTGTAAACTTTTATAAATTTACCTCTTATCACATTAGTCTACCTACCTATCTTAGTCTACCTCTTAATGCGTTCAGTGCAGCGTGCGGTTCATAAGTGAACTTTTTATAACTGCTCGACTCCTAACTCTTCAAGTAGTTTTACTAGTCAACTGGACCACTGAGAATAATCAAAAATTAATAATCAAAAATTAATAAAAACTTGACTACTCACCCACCCCTAACGCTATTATGGTAGTCGGCATAGTAAGACCAAGGCTCAGGACTGTAGTAAACTATTGTTTTGAGGTTTATGGTACTGCAAATTTTAATATTAAAGTCATCTCTGTACAGGGTCAGCAGAACTACACTAAACTTACAAAAAAGTCAAACCAGTATTCCCAAAGAATGTTGTTTTATTTAAAGAAATCAAATTAATTTTCCTCAAACAGTCGTGCTGACTAAAGTTTTCCTACAACAAATTAAACAAATCCTACCACAAAGGAAAATTGTTATGTAATCTATTATTAGATAATTATGAAGTTTTATTTAAGTCTTTAGATGTTAACATTTTTTTTTGGTCTCTGATAAATAAACTACAAAATTAAAAATTGTGAGAAAATTGATGCAAGATACCCCACCTGATTGTAAATTTTGTTGCAGTAAAAATGGCTATTTTTAACCCTCCAAGTGTCTTAATAATGGTCTTTTTGTTTGCCTATTTTTTGTGATTTTGCATAGTTTTATTCAAATAAATGTAAAAAACTTAAAAACACTCCAAACTGCATCACGGGCTTCAATATTATATACATAACACCTCACAAAAGTTATAAAAGGAAAATGATGTGATGTTAAAAATAAAAAAATATAAACAATTTCAAGTTTGCGCTCCATCAAATTATAAACGGTTCTAGAATATAAAATTTTTAAAATAGCCAATTTGTTCTAAATTTTATAAGGATACTAAATATATAAACAAATAATGAGGTAAAGCAGCAAATAAAAAAGTTACAGCTGATAAACTGGTGTTGCGCGCTATAGAAAATGAGCAAAATCGCCTTGGCGACGTTACAGTCGGAAGGATAATTTACCTCGATATCACTGCCGTCTACCTCTCCAGGATCATCAATCAAACCTTCGTCATCACAACAATTTTCTTCTAAAGCCCCACGTATGTCACTACTGTCCATTTTTACAAATAAAAACAAGGAAAACATCTCGACACAACACCGTTCCCATAGTGAGGTTAGCGACGCACAACAATACATCACACTTCAGCTGCTGCCAAAGTACGATTGGCACGAACATAAAAATTGTCTGCAGACAGACATCGGGAGGAAGCTTAGAATCTGCTGTAAACGGCGATACCAATTTCGATCCGGTTCATTAAGATTCAATGTGCCCCAGAGCCTATTCCGTAAACGCTATTTGACTGTCGACGCAGCAACAATAAACACCCCAGAGGATGTGTTTTGTGTCGCTATAGCGACATCATAACGCCTGAAGGGTTAGGGGTAACATGTCTACTTTTTAATTATATTTTATAACAAATAGGTCTACAAATAACTCACTGGACTACAGGACCACCAGGGAACGAATGTGTTCGGGCTTGGTTCAATAGCAGACTCAACGTTGCCATATGCCTGGGAAATAGGGTAGCCACCCAAATTTATCACCAAGACTTTCGATTAGATTGGAAATGGTTCAGTGACGTCGCTCTTTTATTATAGATTAGCTAGTAAAACAGGATCTCCAAGTCCTTCCCTATAAGTAAATTCTTTCCCTGGCGACCTTTATGGATGGTAACAACACGTCTGTTAAATGACATGCAGCCTAGGTCTTGGCACAAACCTGGATCCTGAGGGTGAGGGCCTCCAGCTTGTCCTGGGGGAAAGAGACAGAAGGGGTGCACTGGGAGATGAGAGGGATGATGGTGACCCCGGAGTGACCCCCGATCACAGGCACATTCACTGCCTTGGGGTCCAGGCCCTGCAACACAATATCTCATATAAAGGTACAGTAAATAAACCTGGGATAGTGTGGCAGCGTGTGCCTAATCCAGATAGCTCAAAATCTGGACAAACCAGTTAAGAGAGTAAAAATGATACCGTATCGGTAGTTATTTGTCTATGTACCCCTGCATTCAACAACATGCGATACACTTGCTTAAAAGGAATGTACAGCTTGCAGGCACTACTGACTAATAACATCTAGTATAAGCAAAGACACTGGAAAAATGAGTTGTAATATGAACATATACTGAAAAAGATACCTTATATATAGTAATAGGGACTGGGGAATAACAAATTAAAATACACTTGTAACTTACAACCCGCCAGCAATAGACCTATCTATGATGCTACTCTGAAACATCAGTACCAAAGTTACTGCAGAATCTTTGCAGGCAGTACACGAATACAGAATAATATTTGGCTACTTTTAATACTTTGGAATGTTTTTTGACACCGGCCAGCCTATCTGGATTATCAGGATCTGAGTAAAACAAGTCTTGATAAAGTGAGGTATACTGTAATTTAAAATATCTTAGCTCTAAGTTCTCTAAATTCTTAGCTACTTAGCTAAATTTATTAACCTTCCATGGAATTCAAAATGTTGGTGAGTGCTCATTAGGTTTCATCTAGAATCAGGCATAGGTTGTTTGTGAATCAGGGAGGATGAAGGTGTTATCATTGGGCAAATACACAAGTAGGTTACTGAGCTTTACTCTGGATAAAATGAGTGTGAATTAAATATTGTTCAACTATTTTTTATTAAAATGCTATAATTGTAATCAATAACGAGTTCGCACGCAGCACGCTGACGTGAGGGAAGTGAATTTCCACATAAAAATCTATAAAAACTCAAAATCAGTTAAAAACATACAATTATTCCAATTTTTATTCAAATCTGAAAATACTGATTTTTTGGCTGTTCTGATACTCCTGGTTTCATTTACTTGCAAAGCCGGGAATACAATTGTGCGCATTATAAGGTTAGGAGAAGGTCCAGTCAGGCTTTAAAGTAGGCGTGAGGTTGTTGGGGATGCTAAAAGTACACCAACAAATGAATAACAGGCTTTTCTAATCTAAAACCTCCATAAGACAACGTACTGTGTTTGGTCAATACACATTTTATTTAATAACTCGGTAAATATATAAGCTAGAATGACGAGAGAGGGCTTAAAAGTTTCGCCACACTAATTCCCATATTTTTACATTCGTTAATTTCATATCCGGGGCTTTTCTGATCCTTTTTGAGCCCAAAAAACCCGAAATTTTACAGATTAATCCCCAAAAAAGGGGTTTAGAGTTTTCCGATTGTTTTGCCAAACGAACTTGTCCAACTGATTATAGAAAGGAACGTCCCTACCAAATTTTAAGGAAATTGGACAACAAATGTGACCGCTAGAGTGCATACACATATATTTGATTATCTAATATATATAAAATTTTGAACGAACCCCCAAAACGTGTTCAGGGGGTCACGTTAGGAACTTCTATGGTGGTCCCGAGCTTAAGTTTCACCGTGCGGGTCATGCTAATAGTTCACTTTCCATAGGAAATTCAGTAATAACGGATATATCGCTACACCACATATATACATTATAACAAAGCAAAATACAATTATGGCAATAAATGTCCTACATTAACCTGTTTAAGGAAAATGTTTGCAATATTTCTTCCTTATACAGCTATAGCCAGTCAGCGTGACGACCCGCGGTGAGGGGAGTATGAAAGTGTCTCTCACCACATTTCCCCTATCTGACTCTACTCAGCTGGTGCCTTCCCTCTGCCTACTACAGTCAGACTTAAGGCACTTAATTTTGTGTGAACACAAATATTTGTTGACAAAACTAAACAAGTTCAGCTGTTTTAAGTTATACTGCGAAAGACTGTCCCACACTTCTCGCAAACAGGCCTGAGCAATTGGCTGAACATTCTCCCGAATATTCACTGAAATTCTATCAGGTATTCAAAAGTTCGTGCAGCTCCCACACTTCTCACGAATACTCCGAACATTCGGATTTTGGACAAATGGTCGGGCGTGATCGCGAGATGTGTGGGTCAGCCTGAACAAGACCTAATAATTATTATAAGTGACTACAAAATAATAAAAAAACATCCGCCCTTGTCACAGAAAACCTGTGACCGTGAACTTCTAATCTAATCAATTAACTACCCAATATGGCCCATTTACCCACCATTTGTAAATTCGTAAAGACAAAAAGTATAGGCTTTCAAAATATAATATTGCAAATTACATAAGTGTATAGTTTAGGAAAAATGTTATTTTACAATTTTTATTAAATGAAAAGTAGCCAATTCTTTTTCAAAACAAAAGGTTTATATTAAAAAATAAAATAAAATATAGAACACATTACATTAAAACATACAACTATTTAATAGGGTTAAAACAAAATAATTTTCACGTGAAATGGTGCTGTAACTAAATGGGCGAATCTTCATCACTAGAATCTGCTCCTAAATTTACAACAAATTATTCAATTGCATTTCCTGACAGCTCATAATCTCCCAAGAACTTGGTTTCAATTTTTTTGCGTTTTCATATTTATTTCTCCAGTCATCAGTATAATAACTGGATACATTTATTCTGGCTAAATGTATCAGTATAATAGCTGGATACATTTGTTTCAAAAGTATTTTGTGTCAGTTTTTCTATGTCATGAATATTAAAAGTTACATTTTTTCTGGCAACGCTGTTTTTTTTTATTGTGCCCATACCAGCTTAATGGGGTTTAGTTCTGGATGGTAGGGCGGCAATCTTAAAACTTCAAATTCATGTTTCTTCAAGAGCTCATCAATGGCGTATCTTATGAAATTTGGCTTATATGCTTTAATCAACTTGTACAGTTCATTTTCAACATTGTGGGTGAAAATGGGATATTTTTATCCTGTAGCCATCTTTGCATATCTTCCTTTTTGGAATTTGAGTTGGGTGTTTTGTCAGTCTGTACGTTATGATAAGAAGCGTTATCAACTACTATGACGCTTTTCGGTGGGAGATTAGGAATGAGCTTTTCATTTAACCACTTCACATAGTTAGTGTAGTTCATGTTGTCATGGTAATCACCAGTCTTATGACTGGCTTGCCACATTACCAAGCAGTCCTTGATGAAGACCATCTCACCTCCTGCTTGTAGAAAAATCAAGCATTTTCCTTTAGTAATGGGAGCCGCAATACCTTCATTTGAGCCATCAGACCATCCTTTTGTACTAACATGTGATGAATGATAAGATTCATCGGTATAGACAATTGGCTGGCCTTCTGCACGATACTGCTTAATCTTTTTAAGAAAAACAACTCTTTTATAAGCAACGTCATGCTTCTCCATAAGGATGCTCTTATTACTATTAGTTTTTTTTCCCACTTGAAGCCTGTTTTTCTTAGAATTCTTCTCACACTTGTTTTTGACCCATTAAAATTTAATTCTGTCACCATTTTAGCTTGAATTTTAGAAACTGTGGGCAAACATTTTTCAAGCAAGTAAAAATTGTTTACAATGCGTCTAACAGCACCTAAATCAAATACTAGGCCTGTTACTCGTTTTGGTCATTTTCTGTTTTTGTTAGGAGTTTCAAAATATCTCAATTTGCCTTCTGCAGCCTGTAAAATGTGTAAAAAGAAAACAAAAGATCCTTTAATTTCTCAGGGATGACTATTCTTGGTCTAATTTGATTTGTAGTTTGATAAACTAACAGACCGTCAAGCAATTTAAATTTCTGGGGGGGATTCGGTGACCTCAGAGACCTTATGGTCTTCTGGATTTCCGGGTCTGACTCTTGATGGCTTCTAATGTCCTTAAATATCTCTGGGATACCGTAAAGCAGGGGACATTGATTGGGCACACTTACTGGGGGTGTTTCGTTGTTGAAACACAGATCTGGGCCTGCTGTATCGTACAGCCTGGACAGACAATCTGCCACCACATTTTCACTAACTTTGATATGTGGAATAGTGAACTGGAAATAATTTATCAGGGCTATCCAGCGAGCTAACTTCCCTATCTGTCGTGGATGTTTCAAAAACCAAGAAAGGGCACTATTGGCTGTGTTTAAAAAGAAATGACGGTGTTCTAGATATCGGCGGAATTTGCTCAAACCAAAAACTACTGCCAAAGCTTCCAAATCGAAAGTTCGAAAGTTGAATAATTTCTTTTGTGTGAATTTAGCTGGCGACTCGCATAAGCAACTGGGAGTAATTGGCTATCTAGAGATTGAGCCAACAAAGCTCCTACCGCGGTTGCGGAGGAATCAGTTTGAACCGTAAAAGGAATGTCGAAATTTGGCAAGCGCAAAACTAGATGAGATACGAGAGCAGCCTTCAATGTTTCAAAGGCTCGTTGTTGCTCAGGTTCCCAAGTGAAATGTACATTTTTACGCTTTAAACTATTAAGTGGCTCACAAACCTCCGCAAAAATCGGTATGAACTTTGAGTAGTAAGCACACATTCCTAGGAACCTTGAAGACTGCTTGATATTCTTTGGGGTGAGAACTCATGCCCAGTCAACAATTTTTCCTTTTGAATATTTAATTCTCTCGGTGGAAGAGTGCTGGGCCCATAATCCAGAGGTCCGTGGATCGAAACCACGCTCTGCTACCAGATGCGACGCGACGGGCTAAATCACATTACCCGAGGCCCGATGAAGGGATCGATTCCAGACAGAGCCCCAAGCCAAGCCATTTTGATGAGCATAAATATAATTTTAAAGGAGATCAGTTGTCCCTAGCCCTATAAGTTGCCACAAGAGAGCGAATCCGCCTTGTACCTCAACTAAATAATAGTTCGTTAATGACAGTTTCAAACCGACCAATCACATAACTCCTAGCTATTTCCTAAATGAAGTACAGACGATCAGCGAATAGTGCTACCAATTCCCAAGAGGTAAAGATGCTCGTCGTATCCTCTCCCCCTAACCACTTTCTCTTTTTTACGCAACTCAAGCTGTACATCTCTGGGACCCTTAATAATACAAGACATTCAGGTGAAATTTCCAATAAATAATCTTTAGTACATTGAAAGAGATTCCGCTGGATCAAAATCCCGACAAAGGAAACATGCCTAAGTGTAAAATGTTCATTTCATGTTAATGTATTAGATGTGTTGATAGATGTGTCATGTGTTAATGTTTGGATGTTCTAAACCAAAAAATAAACCAAAGTGTTTGAGATTAATCCAATCAGCTGACAGCAGTTTGCCAATGCATTTTGTCTTGTTTTTATGACATTGTTAATGTTAAATACAAGATGTAAACAAACTTAAATTATTTAACATGACTATTTCAGATTTAATTTTTTTGGCCGTGCTAGTCCGTCAATCTCACGATTTCGGGTACCTCGTAGTCTTTCAAATGAACTTTCCCAGCTGACGTGAGCTAGGTGATGACCGGTAGGGTGCGCTTCCAAGAAACATATCAACAACCTTTAAGCCACACACCCTACCGGACATCAGCCAATGAGAAGGTAAAGATGAGTGATGGAGGGGAAGAAGAGGACCGAGAAAGGGAGTCAGGGATCATCGAGGAACACGAGAAAAGAGGTTTAGACAAGGGACTGTGTGTATGCTGTGTGCTTCAGTATTTGGATATTCATATAATAAAGTAAGGGTTTCCAAAATGTATTTTAACTTGTAATATAATTTAACTTATGACAAAAAAGGTTTATTATTATTTTATTTTATTTTTCATTTGATAAATTCTTTTCAGTACAGTAGAAGCTCGCTAATCCGGCACGTTCGGGACTTTGGCAGTGCCGGATTACCGAAAATGCCGGATTACTGAGCGCCGTCTAAAAATAGCCAATAAATAACTAATTTAACTATCATAACCTAACTCCGAAGTGCGCTGTATCATTTACTATATACAGTAGTCTCGCAAACTCGACTCCCGATAACTCGACACTCTGGGAAACTCGACACCTCATTTACTATACAGTACATGTATTACAAGACTATATATTTTGGAAACGAGGACAATTAGTTATTAATTCTCAATTTTTAAGTATTTATCTAATTTCTATATTTTTCTTAAGTTTGTAATACAGTATTATTATACATTTATACTATAATGTGTTTAAGTAAAATCTAATACAGTATACAATTTACAGCTAAATAATGTGTTTTCCTCCCCTCCCAATGTAATTCTGGATAACTTGACATTCCACAAACTCGACAGGGTCTTAGTCCACACTGTGTCGAGTTTGTGAGACTCCACTGTACTCGTGTATATAGTAAATGGCTGTATAACCTGTTTTCGTCGCTGTGGCGGCACTTTTTCTGTTTTCCTGCGGACTCCAGCTTTAACGGCCGTAGCTCGCTTAGTAAATTGCACGTATGTATCAGGGTGAAATTCCACAAATTTTGAATAACCACATGAGTATTATAAGAAAAGAAAAATTTTATGATTTTCCGGGGTTTTAACGAATTTTTCGTGGAAAAACTATCAATTCCATAATCAGCATCAAATTTCTTACATTTTTGAAAAAAAATTTGCGTGGTGTCGTTGATCGATAGATTTACCAATTCTATAATATTTCATGATAAATTTTTGTTGTTATTTATTTTGTTACTAAAAGCTATTGTTATAGAGTAACAGACTGATTAATACCATTGATTTAAAATAGATGAAAGTCACAAGAGTAATGAAATATTTAACGACATCACTGAGCAAAAACTGGCCCTTTGTAAAAAATATGGCTCTCAGTAGGCTACCATAACCATTTCAAGCCAGTTTCAAAAAGTAAACTAACCTTATGTCTTAAATGGTAACATCAAAAGTTATTAGGAGAAAACAAGAAGACCTAAATATGTATTTGCCTTGTTTTCAATGTTACCTACTTAAGTACTAAACAAATATTGATTAGTTGGTTGTAAAGAGCCAACAGTGTTTCCAAATATGTTATTTTAAAAAATGTGTTTATTTTAATACAACAAATTAAACAGACCTTGAATCTCAGTCTATAAATTAATTTAGAAGTAAGTGCTTATTTTAGACTTTGGTTATTTATACTGTACTAGCTGATTAATATTATTATTATTATTATTAACACTATTTAGATATTAGTTTAATATGTTCAGGCTATTCAGGCTATTGTTGTATAATTGTTGCAATTCAATTAATTTTCTTTTGAATTGCCGACATTTGGAGAGTTTTCCAATAATATTGGTTTATTAAAATAATTTTCTTAGTTACTAGTTTTTTACAAGTGACTTTATGTGATTCCAATGCTTGCGGCAGGTGCATGAAAAATCGTGTTACCGTAGGCTTGCAGAAAGTTTTGGGATATTACATATTTTGTTGCAGAAGGAATGAAAACATTCTGCCTTGGAGTGTACAAGTAGAGTTAATACAGTAAAAGTGATCCAGCAAACTAATTTATGGAGTTATATTTTGAAATAATAAATATAAATATTTATGAGCTGAACAAGAGACAGGCACTAGATGTAGCTGAACAGTATACAATTAAACTCCCACCCATCCTTGAAAATGACATTCTAGCCAACTTAAGAATAAAATTAGCCCTAGCAAAAGATGTGTTTAAAACTGCTAACAAACATCCAAGTTTCGCATCAGCTTTAAAGAATCTGTTTTTAACAATGTTTTAGAAGATAAAGACAAAGAGACCTACAGCGACCTATTAACATTCCAAAACATTCTGGAAACAACTTCAGAACTGTTCCTTTTGAAAAGCAAACACGATTAGAGAGTGAATATTTAACACCAAGACACCTGCAAACACCTGATAATACTCTAGGCATTCCTTGCTCATCACAACAAATCGCTGATAATCTAACATCAAATGAAACTTCGGAAACTAACGTTTATGCCTTTATGGTAATGATTTAATTTATCAACATGAAAACCTTCTAAAACTTTAAAGTACATTAACCATAAACTATAAAATAGGAGTGTGCGAGTGTGATTAATTTAATCGAGTCGAGTCGAGTCTAGTAGTGCCAATTATTTTCGAGTTTTGAGTATTTTCAAGCGAGTATTTGCCATCAGTTGGTAGTTTAAAATAGAGTAATGGGATTTGAATACCACCATAGATTTGATAATCTAAACATTGTTTCTAACGAATACATGAGTAACAATACTTAGTTTTAGCCAGTACAATCAAACTGGATTACGTATTGACAAACAAAACGCGGTTTGACATTCGTTTCCGGCCGATAAAACGCGGTCCGGTTGTCATTTGGCCAATATCAACTGGTCCATACATTTCCTATAATCAATATTGGATGACGAAATCGTTAGTTACGGCCGATATTAAGTGGCCCGGTCGCCACTTTTGCCGATATTATGTTTTCCGTTGTCATTTCCGGCCGAAATTACGCGGTCCAATCGTCATTTACGGCCGATTTCACTTGATGCGGTCGCCTTTTAAGGCCGTTATTACCATTTTGATCGGTCGCAATCGTTAGCGATCGTCCGGAAATCGGCAGGAAATACTCGCTCGAACTTTCGAGTATTTTTTTAAACCTCGAGTCGAGTTCGAGTATTAAAATACTCGGCCGAAAACTCAAAGTTTCGAGTACTCGCACACCCCTACTATAAAAATACATCAGGCCAAGATAAACCAGAAACTCATAATTCCGAAACCAAATTAAATCTACACAAAGTACATACATATACAGTTTAGTATCCTGCTCTAAACAAACCCCTAATAAACAAAATGTTACAAATTCTAAACAAAACATGGCAGAAGATACAAAAGAAATTTTACCACTAATTAAAGAGGGTAGGTTTTATGGTCTTCCTTCTGAAGGTGTTCATGAGTTTTTACATAAATTCAAAACTGCAAGTTTATGTAATCACTGGACAGACAAAACTAAAATTGAGCTCTTCCCAACTCATTTAACTAGTACTCCTTTTAAATGGTTCAGTCTTTAGAAACAGAAAAACCCAATCATCGAGTGGGATAACCTAGAAAAAGAATTCATTCAAACATTCAGTCCTGTAGCCTTGATAGAAGATTTACAAACTGTTCTAGAAAAGAGATGATGAATCTCCCATGCAGTTTCTCCATGAAATCGTACATCTTTGCAAAAGAATTGACCCAGATATAACTGATAACAAAGTCATTGAATATGTAATTCAGGGAATTAAACCAGACATATGTAATGAACTGATAAAAATGGAAAAGAACACTCTAAAATACCTTAATGACAACCTGTACAAAATTTAAACTCAGTGCTTAATAAAAGCAAAAAGCCAGAGAAGGTACCATAAGCTAAATCAACCCATTAGTACAATAAAATCTCAACCAAAAATAGTGACCTATGAATATGCTGCTATATCTAGTTTAAAATCAGAGATTAGAGACCTTAAAGAAACACTCAAAAGCCTAAAGGTAGCATCAAATGACGTAGGTCATGGCAGAGATAAACATAACAGCCGAAACAAAGAGACTCTCTATACCAAGATCGCCTAACAGAAGTAAAGTGTTCCCTTATCGCAGAAATGACGAGACAGGTGACAGATTTAGGCATAGAAGTACTCCCGAGAATCAAACTATTCCTCAAGAAACCCTTCCCCTCACAATCGAAACCACTCCTTTAACAAACACTCTGATTACAGACATAGGTTCACATAAAAATCCCCAAACCGACCACAGTCTTATTTTACTGTTTTGTCATATTTGTAAGAAAAATAATCACAAGACTGAAAAGTGTTGGTTTAACTCTAGAAACTCTCAAGACAGGCTAAATGTGCCTAATGCAAACAAACATCTTAAATTTTGTTCTTATTGTAAAAGAAACAACCACACCATAGATTAGTGCTTCAGATGTCCAGTACAACGTGGACATTTTCTAAAAAACGAGTAAATCAGGGAAGTAATTTTAAGTATCCATATAATTACTTGGCTTCCCATGTAAACAAACCTATATACACAAGGTATTTTTGGAACAAAACAAAACAAATCCCAAAATATACCCCAACTGTCTGTTTGTATTTTAAAGACAATTCAGAATCTAATAAAAATTCAGTATAACGTCCCCAATATAAGATTAATTTTCCAACAATAGAGGAATCATTGCAGTGAAAAAGCCCTTCTCCAGACAAGTGTTGTATCCCAACACGACTCAAGACACGAGTATTAAACAAAAGACACGTTACAGGACGCAGAGTAACTCCGGTGTCCATAATCACAACAAGGCATTGACACAACCAGCTGACGACGTACACAATGCACCGCAACCACCATCTACGTCATGCCCCGTGACGCACTGCTCGGAAGTGCCAACTCGGCACTTGCCCACGACACCACACAGCTGAAGTACCGACACTGCCGCATGCAACCAACATATACACGTACGTATATGTTACGTAGTGTCATAACGTATGTCTTACAACGCTTAATAATATATTTCCACTTACACTGTGCTCACATATAAGACGGTAAATATATATTCAAGATGGTACAAGCCAATCAATTTTGATATGTCACACCAATCAGTGCCAAATGAGAGAATGACAGATTCAGTAATTTTGTGATTCTATATATATATACAGTAGAAATCCAATTATCCGAACCCCAATTATCCGAATATCCAATTATCCGAATCGATTTTGAGTGAAATAATAGAAATATAAAAATCAAGAAAATAACAGCGGAGCGCGTGTAGCGATAATGCGCCATGAGCGCTAAAATAAAAGCCTGCGCTGTTACCTTCCGGACGATATTTTCGCAGGGAACAATGAGTCATACCCCCTTCCCGCCCTGCTCATCATCAGTCGCTACTGTTCTTTCACCGAGATTATCGTTCGAAATGAGTACAAAACGTAAACGTGTTGTCCTTTCGCTAAGTGATAAACTCACTTTGCTCGAGATGTTCAAGTGAAATAACCAACATTGAACAGTGAAATACGTACAGTATGTAGGCCTATTGAAAAGGGCAACTGTATATACTGTATTCAATTTAACTCCTGTAATTTAATTTTTATGACGTATATTCTTGATACAGTTCGCTCACTTTCTGTTCACTACATTTATAATAACTTTGTCGATAAAATTCTGATTTTTTATGTATGGTGATGTTTTTTTGCTTAATTCCCGAGGTATACCTGATTATCCGAATTTCTGCATATCCGAATTGGCCCGATCCCCAATTAATTCGGATAATTGGAGTTCTACTGTATATATATTAGAGATGTGCGAGTAAAGGTTTTTTAAGTCAAGTAGAGTTCGAGTATACAAATAAAAAAAAACACATAGGTCGAGTTGAATCGGATCAAAACAGTGTATAGGGTTCCACTTATAAATGTTGTTATTAAAATATAATTTTCTAGTCATGACCTGAAAATAACAATAGTAAGTAAAATAAATGGATTCCTGCTTCATGAAAAAGATAAGTACATTTATCTGAAAATAAATCATGCCAAAGTTATTATATAACATTTTGCCATGAAGATAAAATACTTTTAATTTTTTGGTAATAAGGTTGTTATAGCCTATATGGTATTAATTAACAGTTTCATTAAAAAATAATCTCTGTTTTTTATTTCATTTCCTCCTTTTTATTTATCCTATGTTTTGTATATTATGTTTAGGAAGCTACATCTTTCTACGAATGGAGAAAATAAAAATTCCATTTAGGCCTATAAGTTAAAATAAACTTTATTTTAATATTTAAAAGGCCTATTACATGGTAAAACATTAACCTATTTACTAACCACACAAAATGTATTTACTAAAATACCTTAGCATTAATTTTAACACTAACAGTCCTAATAATAAGAAGAATCATAATTTTAATACTAACAGTCCTAATGATAAGAAAAATCATTTAGTAATGAAGATATGTTTGAAAGTGCCTGGCAAATCAATTGATGAAATTGAAGCCATGTCTTAAATAGTTTTAAAATATTACAAATTATTTAAAAAAATCAGTAATGAAACTTAAACAAGGCCAAAACAAATCACTTGTCTTTAAAACAGCTTAATGCCTAAGGACAGTTGAGCCTAAAATTAATGGATTGACTCAATTTCAATTATTATGGAACAAAAAAGCACAAACTTCTTATGCTTACCTATTAGATTTTATTACAGATATGTTTTTGATATTTTACATAAAAAAAATGGCAAGGTTAGGTTAACCTAAAAGTGGACTATACGACAGTGTTCATACAACTCAATCTGAAGGTCCTGGTAAATCCTCCATTTTGGTGTAAAGAGTAACACAAATTTATAAGCCACAACTTACTCATTTATTAATGAAACATTAAAATTCACATCACAACTCAACACCTCAAATGCGTTCGCACTCAATTTGAATTTAAATACGGACGACCTTTTGTAGCGCGAGTAAATGGTGGGAATATAAGAAGGTAAACGGCGGCAACTCCCTCTAAACTTTTGAGTTTCAGTATAAACCTCGAGTTTTAGTGCCGAACTCGGCTCGAACTCGAAATTTCGACTACTCGCACATCTCTATTGGTAACATAATTTTATCACAATGGTACAGGTAAGTTTAAACACCTCAAATGCGTTCACATCCAATTTAAATTTACAGACGACGTGCGGCCGTGGACGACCATTGGTAGCGCGGGTGAACAGCGGGAGTAAACTTGCTCGAAACTTTTGAGATTCAGTGCTGAACTCGGCTCAACAGCGGGAGTAAACTTGCTCGAAACTTTTGAGATTCAGTGCTGAACTCGGCTCAAACTCGAAATTTTGAGTACTCGCACATCTCTAATATATATATATATACTAGATGACCCGACAGACGTTATCCTGTCTTTAATTTGAATATTAAATGTGAAATGGAATATTGTGGTTAAAAACGACTGTACACAACAAATATTTACAAAACTAAAACTTGAAAGTTATATAAAGATTCTGGTTCACATTATAGCACAGTTAAATGAAAAGATTCCAGCTCAAATTATAACACTTTTTACCTTGGTTATTAAAAAAGCTTTGAACTAAGTACAATTTCTAAATCCTTGACAAAATAAAAACCAAAATGTAAACAAATAAACACATGTTTTTTAACTCATTCAAATCTTAGTATTGATTACATATGATCAAACCAAATGGCATTGGAAATTTTCAAATATCAGGTGCTGCCATCTAGGGGATAAATTGTTAATGGTTTGGGATAAGTCTACAGGAGAACGTTGTCCCTCAAATTCTTATATTAATGATTTATTTGTTCACGAATTATAAATATAAACCCTTTTTCTCATTTTGGGAAAACCTTTCACTATATACTAAGTACGTTATGTTTCATGAAATGTATTTGATTGATATTTAATCATGATAGTTTCTTTGTAATTGGAAATGATCTCTTTTGTATCTCACAGTTTAATAAAAGCATTTTCCACCAATGTTAATTTAAAGGCATTTTTTAAAATTTGTAAAGTAAATTACTAAATAATGGTTGGGTGGATTAAAAATTTTCTTTCATACAAACCTTCCCCTGGCATTAAGGAACACAACAAAAAAAGAATCGTCCAATTTGGTGCACTCGTTCTCGAGTTATGGAGTCACGTCAAAAAAAGGGATTGTGATTTATTTATATAGATATATATATATATATATGTGAAAGACAATTTGTAAAATAAACCTATGCTTGAACAGAAGTATTTTGCACCGTCAAAAAGAACGTTTATCTTAATAGAGTAGAGGGCTAGTAGAACATATATTCCTCCACTTTCAAAAACTGCAAAATCTTAACAAATGTATAAATTTTTATAAAAACACCTTCTGGTTCAGTATTTTTACTAGCATAAACATTAAAGTAATTACAAATCATCTGAAACATCTTTTAAATCCCAGAAAAATTAAAATAATTTTGAAGGCATACCTACAATCATTGGATCCATGAAATAAATAAAATACAGATCACAATGATAGTAAATCATTGCTTTAATAATTAACAATATAACATTGATTCCATGGAAATTTTAACAATGGATCAGAATACAAAAAAATTAACAATTTATGAAACTCATTAGCCTATTTCACATAAATTTTGATTCACATACCAGTTAGGAATTAATTTAATTATTCATAAAGTCAATGTCTGTTAAAAAACCTAATCCAAATTTATATCTGGAAGAAGGTGCAATCCCGACTACAGCAGACTCTCAGGAATCCGGATCGGCCTAGTCCGGACTCCAGGTAGTTTGATATTGTTTAAATTTGTCGTTTCTTATAAAAATGAAAAAAGGAAACTTTACGTATGAGCGCCTTCAGTTTTCACGTAAATAGCCTGAATTACACAAATGTCATGAAGTTTGCGTTTGCATAGTCGGGCGCTCTAAGTTTCAGTAAAATTGATGTAATATATGATTTACGAGGCAGTGAAAGTTGTTGCACGAAGGGAGGGGGGGGGGGCAGGAAAGTCTCACCCGTTTTGTTTGTTAGTGCAGACTCACTTTGCCTCATTTGTGTTTCGTATACATGCCCACCTCCAGGAAAACCAGATTTTTCAAAATCTGGACCAACCATCGCCAAATTAGTCTGAATTTCGGAGGGTCTACTGTATTTATTGTCAGATGGTTTTCAAGGAGGTTTGGGTATTAATGAATTATCTGTTCTTCATGTTTTTAGGTAACTTATAATCATGGTAATCATATTTTAAGGCAAAATGGGAGCAAAATAAGAAAAAGATAACAAACCTTGGCTTCGGCGATGAATGTGTTGGATCGAACAATGTCCAAGGTAGTGACTCCGAACAACCTTTGGGGGTCATACACGCCAGCCTTCTTGAGCACCTCAGCGGCGATAGGAACAGTGCTGTTTACCTGAAAAAATTAAACTTCAACTGTATAATGCATCTATTGATAATATAAATATACATTTCCTCACCCATTTGCCCTCCCTCTTTTTTACATAATCAAAGACAAAATTAATTGGCCTTTTTGTTATACATGAAGATTTTTAAAGCCAAATATTTTGTCCTAGGTGTTTCCTAATCTGTGTATATGTACCTCTCATAATTCAAAAACACATTGAACCCAACAGGAATCATTTATACATTTCTTGACCTTTGTATTGATTTATTATTCTACAGTGCAAGTTAGCTAACCCTGAACATGTTTCACCATTACAACATGTGTATAAAATAAATAAATTTATAGAATGTGTTTATAACTCACTTCAAGTGTATATTGATTAATATGGCAAATGAAAATACTCTACAAATAAATTATAAACCAGTTCACAGAGTATATCACTTTTAAAACAAAGATGTCTTATGATGATGACCTATAATAAAGCAATCTATCAAGGGATTATAAATTTGCGCCATTACAGTAAATGATGAGGAGGAACAAAAAAGGTGTCAGAGTTTTTCAAATTTATTGTAAAGTAAAACAATTCTGTATATAGCAGTTTCAAAATATTAAGACTTAAAGATATTAAAAGCACAAACTTCTCTTTAGTATATTATATATATATATATATATATATATATATATATATATATAATATAATTTAGTACATGATTGTAGAGGTAAAAATAAGGAAAAAAGTTGATATAAACATTTGTCCTAAAGTGCTTAGTTTTCGGTCTGTGTGCCTGTTTCTGTTTTTTACATAATTTATCATATCTTACGAACCTCCTGAGGTATTAAATTCAAACTTGGTATGTGCATGTGGAATAACAAGATGTATTTCGGTATTGAGTATCAAGTTTCTACTTTGTACCATTTCAAAATGGCGACAGTTTTTTGTTTTTAAAGCTAAATGTCTTAAAAACCATAAATTTAAAAAAAAATTGTACAAGAGACAAAAAAATTGTGAAATTTAATCCCATTAACTCTGATATAAAGATTATAATAAAGATTATAAAGATTATAATAAAGATAATAAAGATCTCTGATAATAAAGATTATGATGATCGGACAGTGGAGAAATTGCAGCTTTTCCAAATAAAAAACACGCGCATTTCGGACAGCATGTTATAAATGACCATGTTAACAATAAAAATGATAGAGTATTTAATTCTTAAAGGAATTATGAGAGAAATGTTAAGTAATTGTAAATCCATAATTTGATAAAATTAGACTCTTTTAAAATAAGTAAACCAATAGTTCATTGGAAATAGCCACATAGTAAATTAGACATACTGTATTTATTAAATCAGGAAAACAGCTGATATGTAAAACAGCTGATTTGTTTCTGTTAACATTTCCACAATGGGAATCATTGTAAACAAACTTACAGTAAGTACTGTAATGCAGTGTGTTTGTGTTGAATATTCTAACCAGTTATTTATGATTATTCATAGTGTTTTTTGTGTTGTGTTTACCTAAAAATGGAAGGTAATGTACACGCTTATTCATACTCTGAATTAGCTGACATGCATTTAATGTATGGGTTGGGGCGCTGCAATAGTACTGAAGCAAGGCGTCTGTATCAAGAGAAGTTTCCTATTCGAATTTGTCCAAGTGCAAGGTTTTTTGCCACTATTCATCAACGCCTGTCTGAAACAGGTTCTTTGAAGTCCAAAGAGCCCAGTAATGCAGGTAGACCCCGATCCATTAGGACTGTTGACTTTGAATAATTAGTTCTTAATGAAATAGCTGAAAACCCTGAGAAGAGCACAAGAGGATTGGCACTACAGTTTAATTCTAATAAATCTATTATTTGGGAGATACTTCATGAGCAACAATTATACCCATTCCATGTCCAACAAGTCCAAACTCTATTGCCACATGACTATGCCCCCTGTGTTGTTCTTTGTGAATGGTTTGTACAAAAATGTCTCGCTCCAAACTTTTTAATGACCGTTTTATTTACCGACGAGGCTCGCTTCACAAGAACAGCGATCATAAACTATCATAACCAACACATCTGGGCAGATGAGAATCCTCATGCCATTAAACCGAATCGTCCACAACAACAGTTTTCAGTGAACATTTGGGCAGGAATCATAGCAGATCATCTAGTTATGTTTGAGCTTCCTCCCAGGATTAATGGCATAAACTACATAAACTTTTTGAGAGAGGAGCTACCTACATTGGTTGAGGATGTACCTCTTCAATTGCGCCAAAAGATGTGGTTCATGCATGATGGGACACCCCCACATTTTTGTGTTCCTGTTCGTGATCACTTGAATGCCCACTTTCGAAATCAATGGATAGGCCGAGGCGGGCCAGTTCCGTGGCCAGCAAGGTCACCGGACTTAAATCCTTTGTATTTTTACCTTTGGGGACATTTGAAGACCTTAGTATACAATTCTCAAATTTATACAGTTGATGAACTTCGATTAAGGATTTTCAACGGAATAGAAACAATTAGGCAGACTCCTGGAATTTTCGAACGGGTCCGTCAGTCTCTCAGAAGACGACTGGACGCGTGCATTGAGAACAATGGAGGTCATTTTGAACATCATCTTTATTTTTTTGGTACGATATCAGCATCATTTAAGTGTATGTAAAGTGTAACTGTAATTTACAATGTGCTATTTCCAATGAAATCAGCTGTTTTACATATCAGCTGTTTTTCTGATTTAATAACTGTTTTTTTGATTTAATAAATACAGTATGTCTAATTTACTATGTGGCTATTTCCAGTGAACTATTGGTTTACTTATTTTAAAAGAGTCTAATTTTATTAAATTATGGATTTACAATTACTTAACATTGCTCTCATAATTCCTTTAAGAATTAAATACTCTATCATTTTTATTTTTAACATGGTCATTTTTAACATGCGGTCCGAAATGCGCGTGTTTTTATTCGGAAAAGCTGCAATTTCTCCACTGTTAGTTGTCCGATCATCATAATCTTTATTATCAGAGTTAATGGGATTAAATTTCACAACTTTTTTGTCTCTTGTACAATTTTTTTTTAATTTATGGTTTTTAAGATATTTAGCCTTAAAAACAAAAAACAGTCGCCATTTTGAAATGGTACAAAGTAGAAACTTGATACTCAATACCGAAATACATCTTGTTATTCCACATGCACATACCAAGTTTGAATTTAATACCTCAGGAGGTTCGTAAGATATGATAAATTATGTAAAAAACAGAAACAGACACACAGACGGAAAACTAAGCACTTTAGGACATATGTTTATATAAACTTTTTTCCTTATTTTTACCTCTACAATCATGTACTAAAATATTTTACCATAATTTCCGGACACCCTGTATATATTGTCCCAATTAGCTCTAGTTTGAATTGGTTTAGTGTAGGGATGAGTCGATACCAAAATTTATCGATTCTCGATACCCATACCGATACCAGAAAAATCGATTCTCGATTACGATACCATCGATACCTATGATTTTTCAGTACCTATAGTTGTTAAACCTATTGTTGAAAACAGTTACAAAATGTTGTAACCATTTAAAATTATTTAGTAGTATTTTGTAATTAATTATTAATACAATTTGTTAATGCAATTTTTTTACATAATTTAATGTTAATTTCACTAATATCCTATAGTAATATAGAAAAAACAAAAAACAACTGTTTATTATAAATTCATAATGGAGAAAAACTTGGTTGTAAGATAATGACTCAAAGAAATAATGTTGGTCAGCCGACTGATTTATTGCTTTTAACCGGATCCCACCCTTCCCCTCCCATCACTCTTCCTTCCTTATCTCCAAGGTAAGATTTTTCCCGGCGACCCAAACACTCCCCGTGCCTTTTGTAGCGCGGGTAAACGGCGGAAGTATCCCTTCCCGTGCACTTCGTAGTGCGGGTAAACGGTGGGGGTATCCATGGTATCGGTATCGACATTAAACGAATTAATCTCGATACCGATACCAATGTCCAAGAATCGGTGGTTTCGAGAATCGATTCATCCCTAGTTTATTGTCTGGGTTTTAACCACACTTTATTGCAACAGAATTTGAATACAAATAGCCTAGTCTAACAGAATTTTAATTTTTCAGAACCTCATTGTTCATGTACACAAATTTACTATTTGATTCTCCCTTATAAAAATTAGTGACCTCTAAACTTTTGTTGAATCCAACATCTTTATTTTAAAATCCTAGAGGCACTCTTGAGCTAATATGCTTTTCCCAATTTTTTTATTTGAGCTACACGTCAAAAAATAGACTCAATTAGAAATTAAGCCGTAATTTGATTTCTTAACTTCCAATGATCACATGTTATGTGTTATATACAAATGTATTAAACATATATCAGAGAAATGTACACATCAAAATCATTTAATCATTAAAATCATTTAAGATACAGTAACTAATTTCAGTTCAATGTCCATACGACTACCTATTTTATAACCTACTCTAAAGTGTTATTAACCACACAGAAATCCATTAATATATCTGACTATTTTCTAAACTGTCACCAGCCACTAAAAATAAGCCAAAATCAGACAAGTTAGTAAAATGATTTGTTATTAGTTTTAAACAAATAAGTGTTTTTATGTGATATGAATATTATATTTTTTGTTGAGAAACCACATCTGACATTCTATACTAATTGTGGTTCAGGACTTCAGTGATTCACTACCTAAAAGGAAAGAATTTAACTTTTGAGTAGATTTTTAGTCAGCCAACTAAAACATTATAATACAATCCACCAGGGGTAAAAAATATGTCCGATCCAGCGAGCCAGGCTTGGGGAAAATTTTGGCTGCCGGGGGAAATTTTGGGCCAACAAATTAATAAATTTAAGTATCAAATTAATTTCCCAGAAAATTAAAACATCTATATTAGATAACACAACAACGGCGTTGCATGAGCGAATTACAATAAAGTACGAGTATAATTATAACTGTGTTTGTTTGTTTACCTCAAAAGTCAGACGAGCGATCCTATATTTGTTGTCTCATTCTTAATGGGTGGTCTATTGTTTGGCATCCGGTCGTGGGTTGCGGTAATTCATTCAAGAGATAAGGTTTCCTACCGTACTACAAAATGTTAAAACCTAAACTAATTGTCGTACAAAGATAAATGATGACTCATTTTTTCGTCTATCACAAATTCAATAAAAAGTCAATCAAAGTTGAGTGACATTCCGTTCAAGAGATATGAATAATACAATCACTGTTAATCAGTTTATCAATTTTCCCGACTATTCAAGTTTTCTGTGTTGATTTCCTCCTTTCCCTACATTTTATTAATTTTTATTGATGTTTGTGGGATAATTCTGATAACATTCCTCTTTCCTCAAGAAATTGTATGAAAAATAAACATGCAATTCATACATGTTTTTAAAGTTATTTCTTTGTGTAAGTTAATTTTACTGAATCTTATTACCGAACATTATTTAAAGTGGTTTTAAAAATGAGTAAATTAAAACATTATTTTATTTCAATGTTGGAGGTAATTTTAATGTTTTTATAGAATTTAAACTTAACAAATTGAAGTAAGAACATTTAATTCAACTTAGATTTTTTGATTGTTTCTTATTTGTAAGTAAGTTTATTTTATTGGTAACTAGAGATGTGCGAGTACAGGTTTTTTAAATAGAGTCGAGTATATGGCAAAAGATTAGAATCTCGAGAATACAAATACAAACAAAACACATAGGTTGAGTTGGATTGGATCAAAACAATGTATAGGGTTCCATTTATAAGTGTTGTTATTAAAATATACTTCTCTAGTCACTATGACCTGAAAATAGCAATAGCAAGTAAAATAAATGGATTTCTGCTTAATTGGAAAAAGGTAAGTACATTTATCTGAAAATAAATCATACCAAAGTTAATGCATAACGTTTAGCCATGAAGATAAAATACTTTTAATCTTTTGGTATTAAGGTTGTTATAGCCTATATGGTATTAATTAACAGTTTCATTAAAATAATCTCAGTTTTCTATTCTATTTCCTTATTTTTATTTATCCTATGTTTTTTATATTATGTTTAGGCCTAGGTTACATCTTTCCCAGAATGGAGAAAATAAAATTAAATTTAGGCCTTTAAGTTAAAATAAACTTTATTTTAATATTTAAAAGGCCTATTACATGGTAAAAACATTAGCCTACTTACTTACCACACAACATGTATTTACTAACATAATCTTAGCATTACTTTTAATACTAATAGTCCTAATAAGAAGAACAATCAGTTAGTAACAACATGAAGATATGTTTGAAAATGCCTGGCAAATCAATTGATGAAATTGAAGTCATGTATTAAATAGAGTTTTTAAATATTACAAATTATTTAAAACATCATTACCTAATGAAACTTAAACAAGGCCAAAACAAATCATTTGTCTTTAAAAACAGCTCAATGCCAAAGGACAGTTGAGCCTAAAATTAATGGACTGACCCAATTTCAATTATTATGGGACAAAAAACCAGCACAAACCTCTTATGCTTACCTATTAGATTTCATTACAGATATGTTTTTGATATTTTGCTTTAAAAATGACAAGGTTAGGTTAACCTAAAAGTGGACTATACAGACAGTGTTTATACAACCCAATCTGAAGGTCCTTGTAAATCCTCCATTTTGGTGTAAAGAGTATAAAGCCACAAATGTATAAGCCACAACTTACTTATTTATTAATAAAACACTAAAATCCATATCACAACTCAACACCTCAAATGCGTTCGCACTCAATTTGAATTTAAATACGGACAACCTTTTGTAGCGCGGGTAAACGGCAGGAGTATAAGAAGGTAAACGGCGGCAACCTCAGTATAAACCTTGAGTTTTAGTGCCGAACTTGGCTCGAACTCGAAATTTCGAGTACTCGCACATCTCTATTGGTAACATAATTTTATCACAATGGTACAGGTAAGTTTAGAAGTGAAACAATTTTTGTGTGGAATTTAACATAATTAAATCAAAATCAAAACATTTACATGATTATTATTGATTTGCCTTATGAAAAGCTGGTACATTTTTATATCTTTACATAAAAAACACCAGTTGTCTATGTATTTCGCGAATTGGGAGGGAAATCTTTGCTTCGTAATAGTAGGATTGGGGGAAATTTCAGGGATCTTAACATTTTCTGCACACCTGCAATCCACAAAACCATGACTGCTCTCTAAACTTGGTTTATAAAAGTCAATTTAAAATTAGGTAATTTCACATTGTACTTACAATGTCAATTTAACTTTATTTTTTTGTCGTCCAAAGTTAGACAAAAATATTTAACAACTTTTTTATTAGCATAATACGTGTTGTTATTACTTACGGGATGAAATAAAAGACGTCTTACAACACTTAAGATATATTTACACTTATACTGATTCACATACAGACGGTAAATATGTATAAAAGATGGTACTAGGCTATCGATTTCGACCAGTCACACCAGTCATCATCAGGCCAATGAGAGAACTGTAGTCAGGCCAAGTTCTCTCATTGGCCTGATGATGACTGGTGTGACTGGTCGAAATCGATAGCCTAGTACCATCTTTTATATATGTTTACCGTCTGTATGTGAATCAGTATAAGTGTAAATATATCTTAAGTGTTGTAAGACGTCTTTTATTACATCCCGTAAAAATATTTAGTTGCTGGTGATCATTTTGATTACATTACTTACCAAACAAAACATTCTAGACCATTCTTATAGAAGGCTGTAAAATATCAACGTTGAATACACTATATATTGAAATTAAGAGGACATAAATTAAAAATTGCAGACAGACTAACACAACTCAATAAGCAAGATCAAACTGGGTTTCCGAGAAATCCTAAAATTAGCCACTGATTGCTGTACTTCTGAGAACAGTGATAATATTTTAAAGATTATTAGCAAGCACAGTCATAACCTATGACTGAATAAAACAATAATGCTGATAACTGTGGGTCTTTGTAAATTAATGGAATTAAGTTGGACAATTTACTAAACAATCAAAATAAACTTGCAACTTAAAACTTATCTGAAGTCAATGTGTAAGAATTGAATATTAAGTTAATTTTCAATGAATAAGCTTATTTGGGAAACCCTTCTTTGACACTTTCATCTCTTTTAGATGACTAAACTGTATTTGATTATTCAGCAATAAACCAATTTTGATAAAACAGTAAAGACAAATAATGAAATGATAGAGCTAATCAAGTGATGTATGGGAAACGGGTTGAAATAAAACAAACGCAAACAAAACTGAACAAAAGTTTTGCAGGATTACATTACAGGTTAGAAAACAATTGTAAAGGAAAATAGTAGTTTTTAATTTTAATTTGTTTCATTTTGGTTGTAAAAAGTAAAAAAGGATAATGTAGCGAAGTTATATTATTTTCCTCATGCAGGATTATACTTATATATTTTAACTTGTTTTTGTACATATTTTTTATTTAGTATTGACTGTTTCATTTAAAGCATAAGAAATATAGTAAATCATTTATAAGCGTAAAATATCATAAATAATAAACAAAGAAGTTTCATGTTAGTTAATGAATTTTAGAAATTTATAAGGAGCAATTGGACCCATTAAAATGGTGATACTGAAATACCAAATGGAGTTATAGATCTAAACTCTGATGGGCAGACTACCAATGAATGCACTTTCTATACTTGTTATGTCAACTTTTGCCCCCTCAGTGGCATACATTTGAATACATAAGACAGAAAAATTACTCATTTTCTTACATTACGTTTTATTTCTGAGATTAATGTAATATTAAATGGTTAATTAATTCAATATTGAATAATTATTACATATAAATGAAAAATGCATACAAAACTAATAAATATTGGGACTAAGTGTGGGAAAAAGGTTTAAAAATGTGTAGCCAAACTTGTTATGTGGGGTTTGAGTTTTGCTTAGTTAGTAACTTATTAGAAGGGGGTTTAGCACAGTTCAAAGAAGCACTTATAATAGAGCTCAAACGAGGTCAAGGTTACTAAATAATAGGTTACTAAATAATTATGCTCACTAAGTTGGAAAATGTTATTTGTATATTGCCCAACATCGTTAACTTTCACATGGTCCTTAACCTCTTAACGTCCACTGACGTGCCGGCGCGTCCACGCACCAGGCCTGCCGGTGGTCCACTGACGTGCCGACGCGTCCAGCTGTATCGATTTGAACTTGGCGCTCATTTGGCGAGAGAGGAAACTGACGGTCATCGGATTTGCTTCGGAAACATTCGGGAAGACTCGAGGTTTACCTGGGATATTTCGTTTTGCTCCTTGGAAGTCGGCATCACTGACATAATTTACTTTTCTTTCTCAGTTGTTGACACAGCTGATTCGCGTTGCCGAGTTACTACTGCGTTGCTTACGATGTTTGTAAACAAACTGTAATGGGTTCGCGAAAACGTTTGAGTGACCGTGAAATTGCGGAATATTTTCAAGTTGGTGGGTTTAGTGATTACTCCGATTACTGTGATAGTGACGAGGATTATGAATCACAACCTAGTAATTGTGGAACGATAAATGTTTCGCCGATTTTGCAAGCGGAAAATAGGCCTGTGCCTTCTAATCTTCCAGTTCGCCCTGGTCCAGGTGGGGATGTAGTAAATGTTTATGATAATCCTATTCCTGGCTCAAGTAAGGAACAGGATGTAGTTCCTATACAAGAAGATGACATTGACATGCCAGACATAACTGTAAATGAACAGCAGCCTAAAACTGAACCTGCTCCAACTAGGCCTAGGGCTAGGCGTGGGCCCAAAAAAACTAAAATAACCTTTCCTTGGGTTCACAGTAGTAATTTTGAGCCTACTGTATATGAATTTGATGACTCAGAATGTGGTGTGGATAAAGATATACCACCAAATTCTACTAATTTAGAATTATTTTTACAAGTGTTTCCCATTGACTTAGTGCATCACATTGTTGAAGAAACAAATGCTTACTTTAGAGATGTTATATCTCAGTCTCCTAATGTTTCACAGACAGAAATTAGTTCCTGGAAACCTACAAATGTAGATGAAATGCTCTGTTTCTTTGCTCTTTGCATTTTGATGTCGCATGTCCGTAAGAATACTATACAGGACTACTGGTCAACTGACTCACTGATTGAGACCAAAATCTTTGGCCATGTGATGAGCCGCAATAGGTTTAAGTCAATCCTGCGAATGCTGCATTTCAGCAAATCAAACTTGACAAATCCAAAATCAATGGGCAGGTTGCACAAAATTAGACCGATACTTTGTACACTGAACCAAATGTTTTCTACCAAACTCACACCAGGTGAGAAAATTGCTGTTGACGAGACTTTGTTTTTGTACAAAGGCAAACTATCTTTTCGACAATTTATCCCTTCAAAGAGAGCACGTTTTGGCATAAAGCTGTTCGTCATTGCCGACTCAAAAACAGGCTTTGTCATATCTATTCTTCCCTATGTCGGTGCTCAAACTGAACTTGAATTTGAAGATCTTTACGGCAAAGTGGGACTTTCAGGTCAAGTTGTTCTTACCCTGTGTGAGCCTTGCTTCGGCAGCGGCAGAAAAGTGTACCTTGACAATTGGTATGTGTCGCCTTCTCTGGCTATTGTTTTGCATGAAAAAAAGCTGAACATGTGTGGGACATGTACTGCAAATCGTCAGGGACTGCCGAAAAAACTCTCCAAGCTAGAGGTCGGAGAAACTGACACTTTTACCACCGACACCATGATGTATCAGCGTTGGGAAGACAGGAGAGAAGTCAGATACATTACAACAATGCATAGAAATGAAATGGTCGAAACTGGCAAAGTTGATTGGGCAACAAATACACCCATAAAGAAGCCAGCAGCTATTGTTGACTATAACAAGAATATGGGGGCTGTAGATGTCAGTGATATGCAGATGTCTTTCAATGTTAGTGCGCGGAGGTCAATAAAATGGTATAAGAAACTCTTTTTCAATTTTGTTGACACATCGATAAGAAATGCATACATAATAAAGAACAATCTCCAAGGAACAAATGAACAACTCTCTGAGTTCAGGAGAGAACTGGTGAGGGGAATCCTGGAAAACCACAGTACAGAAAGACTTAGACCCAAGGGTGGTCGACCTTCAGCTGGAGCACCTCCACTGCGACTAACTGAACGACACTTCCCCGAGCCCATCCCTCCGAATGAAAAAAACCCAAGACCTAGAAGAAAATGTGTATTGTGTTCCCAAACAAAACTCAAGGAAAAGAAGAGGCAGGACACCTACTTCTGGTGCAGGGAATGTGATGCCCCTCTTTGTGTACACCCGTGCATGAGGGACTATCACACACTTCGCCAGTTTTAGAAGGTAGGTAAACATTTGTTCCCATGTTTATTTATTTATTATAACATATTAGGGCCCATTGGAAAATGATAAGTTATTCAGTTAATGTTTTAAAGCAAAAACATAGCATAATGCATTTTCTACTGCGATCATAAATCTATTAGGCCCTATTTCAATAATTTTCCTGATTTTTCCCCCTAAAACCATTGATATTATTCAATTATTTTATTCAAAATTATTTCTAAGTAGATAAACCTCTAAAAAAACAGGTTTTCTTGCATATATAAATTGTTAATTTAGCCATAAAACAAAAAAAAACGCTAAAGTGTCAAAAATATCGAATTTCTCAAAAAATACCCGGTCTGAGGGGGTTACAGGGTCGATAAAAAACGCGGACTTTAAAAGGTTAATGGTGCTCCGATTTATATAAACATCTTGAACTCAGTGTGTACTGTAACATATGGGCACCTTCGGTAATAAATACGTGAAGCGAGTCACAATGTTATCGCAAGGTAGAACGCTAACACAACTATCATCAGGAAATATTACTACCATTAAAATATTTGTTTGTCTTTAAAGTGCTGAAAATGTTTTTTAGTAGAAGTGGAAATAGGATTCCGAATGAAAATTTGTATAGAAACAAACTTAGAAATGCAGAGCAATATACGTTACCAAAACCAAGAAATACATTTTTCACAAAAACTTACAATTTTATGGCACCTAGATTTTTTAATAGGTTGCCTGATGAAATAAAAAAATCCAAAGGTGCAGCTATTTTTGCAAACAAGTTAAAGAAGTGGCTTTTTAGTTTGGAAGAAATAATGTTTATGTTTTTAATTTTAAAATAAAGGTAGATAGGAAAATGGGTCATGATAAGGGCACACTATGGGGAGCTTTGATACTCAGGGACTAAGCATTGCATGCTATGAGCTGTGACTGCACCTGGGCTGGTGCCATGAGCCGCCTGGTAGCAAAGTGCGGTGTGCGGTTTGAAGATCAAACCATAGTTTAGTCAGTGTTAATTGTTGAAGTAGTTTTGTATGCATTTTTTTGGATCAGTAAAATTTATGGCACAAATACTTAAGGGATCGCTATATTTTATTCTAAATATTTTCAATTCTGTTTGATCGCCGTATTTTATTTTGATAATTTAAAGGAAAGGAACCTCCTAACAGGCTTTGCCTTGGAGGCCCTACATTTTCGCTTGAGTTTTATGCACAACAAAAATGTACAACCTTTCATTTTTTAGTCTTAGTAATCTATGCATTTATCTGTATTGTTGTATTTTTAAGTCAGTCTGAATATGGACATTTGGTGGACTTTTAGTTTTTTTTTGCAAGAAGAATGGGCATTTTTAGACTATTATTTTTATGTGCAAAACGGAAAGTGTACAAAAATGTAATTTTTTTGGAGAAAATAAATTATTCTTATTCTTAAATAGTTGCTTTTGCTTTTATCTTCCATTATCTTCACTTGTTATCAATACTGTCCAGACTTGTTTTGAACCAGCTCATCCTTTGCTTTGCCAGATAAGTTTCACACAGGCCTAAGGCTCATGTGGAAGGACAATGAAACATTGACTACTTAAAACAAGTTTTGTTGAGTAGCATAGTTATTTTCTGTTCATTGAACATTTAACATCTCGGCTCTCTATTAAAACTGGATCTAGCATGACTACTATCGCAGGGCGAAGAGGTCTTTCGCACAATGTGATTTTCAGGTTAAGTTAATTTTGAAATACCTAGGCCTATTTGGTTGCTCCAACTAGTCCATAAAAATAAAGAGAAAAAACCCAACATATGTTTTTCAACATATGTTTGTTATAGCCTACTTCAGTTTCTTCCATTGTCATCTGTTGTATGGAACTATGTTTTGCGAAAATAGTTCTGGCGCTGCACAGGTTCCTATATGGCAAAAGAAGGCAGTGTATTTCAAGTAAAGAGCGTTGAAAAACTGCTTAAGACATTTTGGTATTTTTACAGTTCAAAGTTTCATTTTTCAAAACTTATATATTTTCTTACAGAAATGCCATTCGTGATTATGGAACTAACAAACCTTAAAATTTCTCGAACAAGGTTGCAAAAGTTTGAAAACAGACAAAAGTACTTAGAGATTCAAATGTTTAATACAATACCTGTATGTTCATAACTTAGAAATAATTGCTTTTAAAAGAAAACTTGATAGTTTTGTTTAGTTGATCATGTTTTTTTTTATCCTAACTTAAAACTTTATAAATTTGGTTCCATGAAGTCGAACATATCAATGGAAAAAATAGACACATAAAAAATGTCAAAATGAGAACACTTAACATTTGTTTTGTTCATTTTTGGAAGTGACTTTAAGTATATTATAAGTCAATGTAAATGTTATTTTGTTTCCATTGGTTCAGTTTAAAGCAGAAAACTAAGTGTAATTAATTAATCTTCCTGGTGAATCATTGACTAATAAGGGAAATAGAAAAATAATAAAAACATGACTAAACAATAAAAATCCATCGCAACACAATTTTGAAATAATCTGTACAATTTTACAAGAATAAATACAACAATTTTTGTGCAAATACAAGCAAAAAAAGTAAAGAGGTCATTAAAATTAAACTGTTAAACTATTATGTGCATAAAGCTGGCCTAATGTAAACTTGGAATGAAAACTAAACTAACTACTAAAGTTAGTTTACGTGATAGCCATGCCTTCAACATTTTGAGAAGTCACCATTACGATTAAACACAAAAACCTACCGACAAATGAGTCAATCTTAGAAGGACCTGAAAATATAATTTGTGTGAACAACTAAACTCTGTGTGTACTTTAAAATTAACATTAGCAAACTAAAATAACAAACACGTGATTATTACATTTAAATAAACGTTGGATCCGATTCAATCTCTATTACTCTACAAACTCTATTTAACGTAGAATACAGTAAAAAACCGAAATAAACAAAATCATATCATACGGTACTGTTTTAAATTGTTTTATATCAAAGCAGTTGGCTCGAATGTATTGCACAGTATTTTTATGTTTAGCCTATTTATTAAAAAAAAAAGTTAAAACCACATTCTTCTAGACAAGCGTACATAACACCAAAATCCAAATAGCATGCTACAGTATTGGAGAAACTTACTGGATTTGAAATAATTCCGATGAGAGCCTTGGGGGCAACCTCTGCCGCAGCTTGTACTAGATCACGCACGATAGAAGCGTTTGTGTTGAACAGATCATCTCGTGTCATACCAGGCTTTCGAGGCACACCCGCAGGGATGATGATCACTTGGGCTCCTTTCAGCGAATCCTACAACACATCCACACCCTTCACGGTAAAAACAGATACATCCAAGTGATTTCTGACTAGAAATAAGAGTCATGTAATAATTTGGAAGCTGAAAACTGACTTAACATACTCCCTCACCCCTTTGCAAGGTGTATGTCTTCATTAGCACGACCATGAGCAACTCAGCAATAATATAAATATGTGGAGGGGGAGGGGGAAGCCCCTGTTGTATGAAGACTTGCTCCACTTGTGCGCCAACAATTTTAGAGATATTTGTTTGGTTTTTTAAAGTTTTTAGTGCCAAATGTTATATAGTTATGTAAAGTTTGTTACAGTATATAAGTGTGGGTGTTTAAAATTTTGCTTTAGTCACTTTGAAGCTTGAAATTGCCTTTTTTAAAGAATTAATTTCTGGAAATTCCAGGAATGGCTTTGCAAGATAATTGATTAGAGAGTAGATAAGCAGAACTGGGTCAATCTGACCTTTAGACTGTGTGATAAGAGCAACAACACCAGTGTCCTTCACTGATTGTGGGTGAATCATTGTTTACGTCGGCTCTGGACTCACTGCTGATAAATAGTATTCTGCACCTGTCAAACTAGAACTATGAACTATATTTTTATTTTTATTATTATTATTTACTATTTTAATTATTGACACAATCTGAAACTTGATTTGTGTATGTGAACTGGGCTCAAATAAATAATTTAAATATTTAAAATAAATAATTTTGATATTTGACTATTACTGGGACGATTTAAATAATTACCTGAAAATATTAGTGATAAAATGCTCCTGCCTTTTCAATGAAAGTATAGTAAAACTATTTTTTTTTTTTAGTCTAATACAGCAGAATAAAATGGAATACACATTTACACTAACTGAAAGCCCTTCTAATATGAAGGTAAAATTTGTTGCGCCTAAAATACAGGATCTCAGTGTTGAACTACATCTTGAACTGAATAGCATTATTGATCAGTATGGAGTAAAACCTATGGAAAAACTGGTCCAGACTGTTGGAGTAATTCTACACCAATGGAATGATGATCTAATTTTAACACGTTGGCTGCGGCGGACCTCGATCGGTTTTTTTTCTCAACATAGAAAGAAACTTATGCAAACTTCATGTTTAAACATGTTTGCAGTAGCAAAAGTGTTAAGTAGCGAATTAGAGGATGAATGTCAAGCACTGAAAGAAAAACTTTCAAATGTGGAATTTAAGTGTCAAAATGAAATATCACGGAATAAGTCACTCATGGAGGAGCTATTTGAGATTGATTGAAGATGAGATTGACAGTAACAAAATAACTCCAATTAGGTGCAATACAGCTTGGGAAACTGAGAACAATGGAGACACTATAATATTAGAAAAGAAAATCAAGGAACAAAATGCAGAGATTGCAAAACTAACTTCAAGTATTAAACAGCTAAACAAGGAGCTTGAACAAATAAAATCTCAATGCACTAATCTTGAAACCTGTATAAGGGAAACAAATGGAAAATTCAACTGCCTCATAAAAACCTGTGAACAGTATAAATGTGATTTGCTTAACTCTTAACAGTGGATGGGTGACCAGGCAATCAAGATGTATTTTAATATACTGGGTGAAGAAGGCAACGGTAACGATGCTCAAGTCAGATTTGTTGAACCATGTGTTACTGAACTGATACAGTTAGTGGACAATGACACTGTTAAACTTGAACTAAAATCAATAGTAGCAAAGAATTATAGAGCTATCTTTTTTGCCCTCAATAACAGTATGGAGGCTCATGACTACAGTGGTAGGCATTGGAGTTTATTGGTTTTGGATCTCAAAAACTCGCAGTGGTTGCACTACAATTCAGTAAAATAGATGAATAATCAAAATGTTCGTAGATTCAATGAAAAAGTTGACACCCTTCTTGAACATAAAAATAATTTTTTTGAGGTAGAAATCACCACAGCAAGGCAATTCGTACATCTGTGGTAAAATTTGTTGTGAAATTACTTTGTAAACTTATGAAGGTAGTTAAAGTGCTTGCAATAAAACGAAAATGAAATAGAATTGACAACTAAATTAATTATACTTAACTCGCTAGGCTGCTAACAGGTTACTAAAAGGATCGTGGATTGAATGAATACATAATCAAGCCATAAAAGACTTTTATTATACACAAGTAGTTAATTAATATGGTACAAAACAATAATTCTGAGATACATGCAGTTTGCAATCAGGGATAAATTATCCCTCGATATTGTCCTTCCACTGTCTATTCCACTTCGGTCGGCACTGTATAAAATATTAAACCAAAATTCTCTGAAAAGATAAACACTCAAAATACTATGTGAATAAATCCTTTCCACCTAGATTAAAATGCTATACACCAAATCAAATTAATGGCCTTTTATTGTTACTGGAATAAAGAACTATAAAATATTAAAATGAATGACACAAATTAATTATACAATTATCATTCAATACGTAAGTAACCCTCTTTAAAAATCACTCTCTACAAAGTAGGGGTGTGCGAGTAGTGATTTTTTTAATCGAGCCGAGTCGAGTCGAGTAGTGCAATTATTTTCGAGTGAGTATTTGCCATCAGTTGGTAGTTTAAAATAGTGTAATGGGATTTGGATACCACCCTAGATTTGATAACCTAAACATAGTTTCTAACTAATACATGAGTAGCAATACAAAGTTTTGGCCTGTACAATCAAACTGGATTACGTATTGACAAACAAAACATGGTTTGACTTTCGTTTCCGGCCAATGAAACAGGGTCCGGTTGTCATTTGGCCAATTTCACCTGGTCAGACATCACTTATAATCAATATTAAATGACGAAATCGTTAGTTACGGCCAAAATTACGCGGTCCGATCGTCATTTTCGGCCGATTTTACGTGATGCGATCACCTTTTGCGGCCGTTACTACGCGTTTTTGGCCGGTCGCAATTGTTCGCGGTCGTCATTTTCGGGCGATTTTAGTGATATTACGTGATACGATTGCCTTTTGCGGCCGTTACTACGCGTTTTGGCCGGTCGCGGTCGTCATTTTCGGCCTATTTTACGTTATGTGATTGCCTTTTGCGGCCGTTACTACGCGTTTTGGCCAGTCGCAATCGTTAGCGATTGTCCGGAAATCAGCAGGAAATACCCGCTCGAACTTTCGAGTAGTTTTCAAAACTTCGAGTCATGTTCGAGTATTAAAATACTCGGCCGAAAACTCGAAGTTTCGAGTACTCGCACACCCCTACTACAAAGACAAATACCAAAAAATACTATACGAATAAATGCTACAATTATCATTCAATACGTAAGTAACCCTCTTTAAAAATCACTCTCTACAAAGACAAATATGAAAAAATACTATACGAATAAATGCTTTCTAACTAGATTAACATACTACACAATAGATCAAATTAATGCCTTCATTAATATGTGGAAGGTCTATCTCATGACGCCTCTTATTTTCCTCACATTAGTTTAATTATTAAAATATGTTAAACCCTTGAATATTTTATTTATCTAAACATTAATCTTTATTGCTCAAAATTAATACAGGATAAATATTCTTTATACTCACAAATCTGATTAAATCTATAAATTGTATTTACACGAACATAAGTTGATTATTTATTTTATTATTTGTACACTTTAAGCTTCAGATATTTACGCTTGATTTTTATCCTATTTATAAGGATTTGGTCAAATTATATTATTTACTTTATTATCTTTATTTGAACTTTATACCTCTCAATTATATTGATTTAATTTTTTTTTACTTTATATCTCAGTTATATTTATTTAACATCGTTTTACTCCTCGTTACTGTGCGAACAAATAAGGAAAATCTTTGACATACCAGAGTTCCCAAGGACCTTAGTTGGGACTCTACCCTGGCCGTGTTTCCGGGATGGATGAGTGGCTTCTCTCTGCATCACTTCGTCCGTCGATGATGGTCCTAGGGTGTCCTCGTAGTGGTCTCTCCGGTGTACTTGAAGTGGTCCTTCCGATGTCCTTGGTCAGTGGCCGCCCCTCGCCTTGGATCGTGTCGGTCCGGCCCTCTTCTCCGATGGTGTTGAGCCTCGTCCTCTCGGGTGATGTGAAGTTCATGTTGAAGTGTGGTGAAGTCCCATGGATTGGAGTTAAATGGCTTGACGTCCAGGAGCAGGCAGTAGCAAATTTTACTAATTCTGCGCGGACTTACGACCCTACTCAATTCAGGTCGCCCCGGACGTCCTCCCTCCTCCACGGTCCTACGGTCCTCCCATTAAACCTCTTCCGTCTTCCGTTGATTCTTCAGGACTAACCTATGTTCTCTGTTCTTCCATCTCTCCACAATCACCCCTTCCTATTAATTTTCCCCCCAACTATCAATTAACTCCGCCTACCGGCCAATCGTATTTGACTTCTCGTCGATCGCTTGCCATTGGTTGACACCATCTTGTTAGTAATTTTGCAAGAGTTGCTGATCATCGGTGAGTGAACCGTACTGCTCAGCATGCTGGGTTTATTTCAGTGTGTGATTTTCCCATGGAGAGATAACATTCTTGCTTCAATACCAGGATGTCGGCAACTTGAAACTTCCTGCCCGCTAGACGCCTGGTCTTAGCTCGTGGCAGCTTGAACAATTTTATTTTGTACAACTGGATGTTTAATTTGATTTTTCTGATTCTTTAAAAATTATAATCACGATGGATTAATACTGTTTATACTATACATTAATTAACGCTCAGAATTTACTGTCACTTATTAAAACCTGCGACAAAACTCTACATGAAGAAGTCCCTCAAAACATCACCCAAAATAGGGTACAAGAAATACAATTTAACGTGATAGGGCTATTCTCACAAGCATGGAAGAATGTGGCTACAGCAGATAGAGAAACTGTAACACCACTGTCTCAAAATGGCACCTGCATGTACAAACATGCTTCTCATCCATTAAGAATAAATAAAAAAAAAAAACTGAAAATCAGAGAGAACCCTCCTTTGCCAGGGGCACAAATCTAGACTACTGTTGGTGGGCGACAGCCACGTTAAAGATCTTGGCCTCCTGGTCCAAAATGCCATTGGTCCTAAAGTGTCAGTTACAGTGATAAGTAGACTTGGGGCCCCATTTAGATACGCATCCCACGACTTAGTTGAACTTACAGCTAATTTTACACATCAAGACCAATTTCTAATCATGGCTGGGGCTAATGATATCCAGCCTGTAAACAATCGACAGTATGTTCCTGACATCACCCCTATTAAAGACATACAACGTACACTAATGTGATAGTTTCACTGGTGCCACCCACTATGATACAAACTTATATAATAATACCCCCGTTGCAGCAAACCTGCATACTCAACGAATTTCCAATGGAATTTTTTTATGGATGTCTTAATACTACATAAAGCCACTTACCAAGTTTCATAAAAATATTTTCACAAATAAGCGATATATACAATTTTAATTATTCTCCATAAGAATAACATTGGGGCTGAGTACGCAGGTTTGCTGCATCAACGAACACAAAAAATGGGTTTTTATGCTAATATCAATATAACTCAACTAGGTGAAGTCATATACCAGTTTGTATTCATTTATGTTCATAGTTAAGGGAGACATAGCATTTAATTATTATCCATAAGAATAACATGAATAACATGGGGCTGAGTACCCAGGTTTGCTGCTACGGGAGGTTTGCTGCCTTTGGCAAAAAATGGTTTTTTTGAGCAAGTATAGCAAGACCACAACCAGATGAAGCCATTTACCAAGTTTCGTCAGTATACGTTCATAAATAAGCGAGATATAAAATTTTTCTTAGCGAGATATAAAATTTTTCTTTTCCTCCATAAGAATAACATTAGACAACGTACTGTGTTTAGCACTTTCAATATCTCGGCAACCAATTGACGTAGAGAAATGATCAAAATATCAAATTGTGTGTTTTTTTAAGCTGAACCTAATGGTAAAAATTAAAATCTGACTATTTCAAAAATGATATGTAAAAAATTAAAAAAAACATTTTGGGGGTACAAAACCTCCCCAAAATACCCCTTCGGATGGAGCGATCTGGCTGGTTTTCGAACTTAAAGCCATAAATTTTGCTTTACACGTTCATACCAAATTTCATCAAAATCGGATCATTTTTACTAGAGTTATCGTGCTCACGGACACACACACACACACACACACACACACACACACACACACACACACACACACACACACACACACACACACACACACACACACACACACACACACACACACACACACACACACACACACACACACACACACACACACACACACACACACACACACACACACACACACACACACACACACACACACACACACACACACACACACACACACACACACACACACACACACACACACACACACACACACACACACACACACACACACACACACACACACACACACACAGTGGAACCTCGATAACTCGAACCTCAATAAGTCGAATTCCTTGATAACTCGAATTTTTGTTATTCCCCTTGAACTTGCCTACCTAATGCTATATTATTTTACCTCTATAAGTCGAAGGGTTAGCAGGAAACTCCTCCATAACTCAAATTTTTTCAGTATTATTAGCCTGTCACCGCACCTCTATAAGTCGAAGTTTTAGTTGCAGAACCTCCAAGTTGTTCATTCAACAAACCTCCAGTGACTTTTCAGCCGGAAATTCCAACCCTCCCTCCTCACTACATCTCTTTCCCGAGTGCTCCTGGTGTGGGTAAAACAACCGACAAATTTAAGTTGATGAGCAACGCGCATATCAAACAAATGCATGGGTTACACCTATGTGAACCTTATTCATCTCATAAATAATAAACAGTCTCTCTCATATTGTTGTAAATTACGTATTTTTCTTAAATAAAATAGTTTTGATTTTATAAATATGTATCCGGTGTGTCGTTAGTCAGTGCCAGTTTTAGAGGTTTTGGATGTAGTGCGTGAAACGTAGTTTTTAGAGATTATTGCGGACATTTTCCATCACTGATTAGTAAAAACAAGTTTCACTACTAATCAGTGATGGAAAATGTCCGCAATAATCTCTTAAACAACATAAACTCACCACCACCAACAATGTATTTTAAACAAAGAAGTAGTTTTCAGGTTTTTACTAAGTGTTTACAGTTTGGCAAAATTCTACCCTATGAGAATAAGTTGAAGATTATTTGAGGCTGTTAACACAGGAAATAAAATAGTGACATCGGGAAGCAGTTTGGAACACCAGTGAACACTCTTTCGACAATTTTAAAACAAAAATAAGTATCGTTTTGCTTCACCCAAATTCCAACAATGCTCTGTAATTTTAATTGTTATCATGTTTTGTTCCCTTATAGTTTTGAAAATTATTTTAATAGCCTACAGTACATTGATGTTCAGCTAAATTGAAATTGATGCGTAGTTGGTCAGAACTGACTTCCGTAAGGGGGAGGGATTTGTTTGGGGCAGGTGATAAGAAGTGACCAAAAAAGTCTATAAATAGACAGAAAGTGGTCGAACGGGAAAAACATCACCAAAATACAGAACTATGAGTCGTTATTTGTTTACTTTCCTAATCCACAATATTTTAACTGACGGAAGTGTTTTTAAGTATTTCATCCTCTACGACGTTAACCAAAGAAGCTTTATAAAATATTTCCGGGCTTATTTTATACATTAAAATTGTTCAAATCCCTTTTAATTTTAATTATTATTATTATCCGTTATGATTGTTTATGATAAAAAGCACGAAGTGATGTAAGGATTTTCCCCATCCATGATCCATCTATTGCGTTACTGTGACCCTCAATAAGTCGAAGTCTGCGGAGAATCACCTTGATAAGTCAAACCTCGATATTTCGAAATATTCGATAACTCAAATTTTTCCCGTTCCCCCTGAGGTTCGAGTTATCGAGGTTCCACTGTATATATATACACCACTATATATATATATATATATATATATACACCACTATATACATACAGTTTCGAACGAATGGTGTCTTCGGGGTCTGGGGACCTCAAAACGACAAGTTATCATGGTCCCGGGCCTACGTCTTACCATGCCGACTACAGTAATAGCTTCTTCCCTATAGGGGAAATTCACTAAAAACAAGTTGTTTTTTAATCAAATACTGAGCAAGAAACTATTATCAACAAATAAAGTTAAAATCATGGATGTAACGACTCTAAAGAGAAATCTGTTCACCAACCATGGTTTTCATCTTAACAAAGCTGGAAAAAAGCAATTTCTGAAAGCATAGCTTTAAATACAAGGGTTGAGCACCACAATTCTGTGCACCAAGCCATTTCTACAAAAAGTGGCATTGCACTATCACATGAAAAGACAATGCAGGAACCTGTGAGAGATAGTGGCCCTATTGTTTCTCCTAATAACAAAACTGTTCAGGGTGACATCCCAGCTTTGACAACAAAGAGTACTACTACTTCTCAACCAGATCTCCTGCTGATGTCAATGGATGAGTTTCCACCTCTACCAACAACCAACAGACAGACGAGGGATCTTGTAGATGCTGAAAACTTCACACCTTCAATTGAACTGGCTCCATCTAGCTCTCCATTTCGAGGTTGGAATAGTACTCACAAGAACCAAGGTGCTACAGTAAATGAACTCATATCAAACTTAGAATCTAAACTAGAGATAAGCAGCCCACTCGGGAATTTAGAATTAAATCAAATGAATACCCAAAGTACAACACCAGGTATTTTTTAAGGAAGAGATCAGAGCAAAAACTAATACGCTAGGGAATAGTAATTCTTGCAAATTTAGTCAGGATATTCAATTCTCAGTTTTTCATTGAAATATACAGGGATAAGTTTCCATACCTAAAGTTTTGGAATTAAATTTATTCATTGAAAGCCTGAAATGTACTCCAGCTGTAGTTTGCCTTTACTGAACAATGGTTAAATCTAAGCACTGAGTAAAATCTAAGTAAAATCCAAGGTTACAATAATATAACTAGTTTTCTTAGAACTGACAAAATTCATGGAGGTTCTTGCATTCTGATTAGTAATCAGTATGATGCAAAAGTGTGTCTGGACGTCAACTCTTTCTCCAGACAGTCCATATTTTGAATGTATTTGCATAGAACTAAACCTTGGTGCTGGGCTAATTGTAATTTGTGTTTACCACCCTCCTAGTAATTTAAAAAGAGATTACGATATGTTCTTTACTCTTTTACAAAAAATGTTGGAATATGTTTGTAACAAGCTCTCTAAACACCAAAAAGCTCTATGTGGTGATTTTAACATTGATTTATTGGAGAATGATTCTTTTAGTCAACAATTCACAACTATACTGTATTCCTTTAACTTGAAACGTACTATTTTCTCACCAACTAGAATTACTGAGGATTCAATAGGATATTGTCGTTAGTCTTTCTTCTAACTATGTCTCGCAGGTAATAAGTACACATTTATCAGATCATGAGGCACAGATGTTATGTTTCAAACTTAGCCCAAGAGATAAGAAAAATATAAAAAAACCGTAATCAATATATTAAAAAAAGTTTATTCTACTGAAAATATTTTGTGTTTTAAGAACCAGATAAATGCAGAAAATTGGAAACCAGTGTACAACAAAGAATTGTATGTAAATAGTGTATACAAAGTATTTTTAGATACTTTTTTATTTCATTTTAACAATTGTTTCCCTATAAAAAAATGTAAGAATAAGATGAATTCCCAACATAAAGGTTGGGTCACACAAGGAATAAAGATTTTGAGTAAAACTAAGAGATATTTGCATAACTTGAGCAAGCAAAATAAAGATCCAAGCTTTTTAGCATATGTTTGTAAGTACAAGTTGGTTGTCAAACGTTGTGTTCTAGCTGCTAAAAAAATGTATAATAATAATTTTATAAAAGGATCAAACAATAAAGTCAGAGCTGCTTGGCATGTGGTAAAATCAGAATCAGGACAAAAAGTCACTCACAATACAATCACCTCTGTCAATGATAACAATACAATAATCACTGACCCTCAAAGTATTTCAACTTTTTTTGATGATTTATTCTCAAGTACCTGTCAGCGTTTACAGTTAAGCGTTGATACACAACAAGCAAAGTCTTTACTAAGCAATATCAACACATCCCCCCTTCAAGCTATCATCATTTAAAAACACATCACCTGAAGAAATTTAAGAAATTTTCAAAGAAATTAAATCATCAAAATCAGCTGGTTGGGATGATATCCCTTCTTTCCTTATAAAAGAATGTTCTGGTGGCTTATTGCAGCCACTCTCTTTCCTAATACACATGTCCATTCAACAAGGCACATTTCCTGATCTTCTGAAATGTATTATAATCAATCCTATTTTAAAAAGTGGTGATCCAGCACAGGTAGAAAATTACCGTCCCATATCAATTTTGCCCTCTTTTTCAAAACTTTTTAAAAAGATTGCTCTTAGGCGCTTTGCAGTTAATTTTGAAGATAATGATATATTTTATAATGGTCAATTTGGTTTCAGGAAAAACAAAGATACTACCAAAGCTATATTTGAATTTGTGTCTGAAGTTGTGGAGGCCATTGACAGGTCACAATTTGCTGTTGGGGTCTTCTGTGACCTGTCAAGGGCCTTCGATTGTGTTAATCACAAGTTGCTCATTGACAAGTTGCAATATTATGGCATTAGAGATTCAGCACTTCAGTGGGTTGAATCACACTTATTCAACCACAGGCAGTCTGTTAAGTTTAATAATGGTGCTCTAGCTCCCTATCCCCTGGTCACTGATTGAGTCCCTCAGGGCTCAATCTTAGGCCATTTTCTACTTCTTGTCTTTGCAAATGATCTTCCATCTTCAGTAGGTCATTTTAATCTCCTAACATATGCTGATGACACCTCATGCATTATCAAACAGGAGACTCAATATGAACTTGCAAAAAGATTCAAAACCGACTTTGGTTTAATGAGCTCTTGGTTTAACTGTAATGGTCTTCTTCTTAATAATAACAAAACTTTTGCCATAAATTTTCATTCCAATTATTCGAATACTAAACAATCAGATGATTCCTATCTTCACAATATTATCAATACATCTCAGAATAGCAAATTTCTCGGATTACAGCTAGATTCTACATTAAAATGGAACCTTCACACCTCTCAACTGGTAAAAACGTTAAATAATAACAAAACTTTTGCCATAAATTTTCATTCCAATTATTCAAATACTAAACAATCAGATGATTCCTATATTCACAATATTATCAATACATCTCAGAATGGCAAATTTCTCGGATTACAGCTAGATTCTACATTAAAATGGAACCTTCACACCTCTCAACTGGTAAAAACATTGAGCAAAGGCCATTTCGTTATCCACACCCTATCCAGTACTGTAGACATAGCAACTCTCAAAATGGTATATTATGCATATATTTTTTCCCACCTACCATATGGTGTAATCTTCTGGGGCAACTCACAGTCCAGTGATACAGTATTTAAAGTTCAGAAGAGTATAGTATGCACAATGATGCATAAAAACCAGTCTACTCCCAGCAAACCTCTTTTCAAACAACTGAACATCTTGCCACTATCCTGTATTGACATCCTATACACATTTCTGTTTGTAAAAAATAATCAACATAAGTTTGCTTCAATAAGTTCAAATCATAATTACCCAACAAGAAACAGACAACTTTTATATCCACTCCACAAGTCAGCTGCTTTTGAGAGGACATCGTCATACCAGGGTATTCGTCTTTACAATAAGCTGCCTTCTCAAATAAGAAACATTCAAAGTGTTCATGCTTTTAAGAAAAAGCTTATTAAGTATTTAATTGAAAACATGTTTTACAGTGTCAATGAGTTTCTTTCGTAGAAAATGTCATAAAAAGCTCAACATTGTATTATACTTGTAATATTCTTGTCCACCATGTATAAAATTTATGTAATGCAATTGCCATTAGATTTAATTAACTTAGTTACCGGTACCTACTATTAAGGTATTACCTTTGTATATGGTGTAATTTGTGAATGAATAAATAAAATAAATAAATAAATATTAGAAATATTTTAATCCTGATAAAATTCTAAAAACTGAATGGTTGTAATGGCGGTTGAGAAACAAAAAAGGAAATTCACAAAAAACCAACACAAATGCTATTTAAATAAACAACATATCAAAAAACATAACAATGCTGTTTATTTATATAATTTTAAATTTATTCACTTTAGATCAATTTATACAAATAATGGTTTGTAAAGCTAAATTAAATAGTTTTTAATTTTTACAAATATTTCCGTATTGCACGAATATAAATATTTTTGTTTTATCTTTATAATCTACATTACTCTTTTCAACTGATTTCACATATTTTAAAATAATACTAAGTTTAAACATATTTTACCTTCTGAAAACCTATTCATGACCAATTATTTTAAATTCGTGAACTATTTATATAGGCTATTTAAAATCCTTTCTGATTATTTTCAAATGTTAAAATGTAAACTTATGAACATGTTTATTTAAGTGTTTTATTACCTTGAGTTGGTCAGGTCCTACAAAGCCGGTGACCTTGGACTTAGTCTCAATATGACTAAGGTCGGCAGCGACACCGGGAGTGTGGACTATGTCAAAAAGAGATAGCTCGGAGATGAGCGGAGACTCCTTCAACAGCAGGGAGAGCGGTTGGCCAATACCTCCACTAGCCCCACAAACGGCCACCTTCACATTGTTCTGCAACAACAAATGAAAACTGTTTTAAAATGTCTCAATTAGTTCAAACAATTCTGATTATTTTGAAGTCATTCCAAATTTAAATGATATTGAACAGATAAGAAATAGGACGATTTCATAAGTGTCATTCAATAAAGTTAACCCTTCCCAAATACTAATAATAATTTTCGTTGGGAGCATTCAACGTATATATACGCAACTCAATTTGAAACTTGTAAGTGTAAGGAGTCAGCAATTCTCTGCAATTCGGACCATTTTGAAGTTACATTATACAGAATCTGCTAGAGAATACTTTAAACAGCTGAAAATTATAACAGTTTATGGGCTTTACAGTTTCGATACCATAATGTATGTCAAAGGTCTAAATCATGACACTGTATTGGTCCCAGTGCACCCCTATAATACTAGAAACAAAATTGAACCCCTCCCCCACCATCGTTTAGAAATATTTAAAAATAAAACAACATGTGCCGGTAAAAGATTTTAAAAAAATTCCAGATTCTATACAAAATAAAATTAATTATACAAAATTTAGAAAGAGGTTGAAGGAATATTTGACAGACATAGTTATATATGACTTTGATGATTCTGAAAAAGGATTCTAATATCATAAAAATCGCAGATTATTTGTTATTTCCTATATAAATTGTGTAGGGTATATTTAATAAAGTGTATATTTTATTTTTTATTATAAAACATGTTTTTATATTTTTTATTTATACTTTAACTTCATAGTAGATAAGCACTTTTGACACTATTCAATGTATGCATTGCTGTATCATAATGAATAAAAAATATTGAATCTGAATCTAAGACGAATATATACATCAGACATATAAATTTAATTTATGTATTGTACGGTTGTCTCCATGTTATTTACAGTTATTTAAGCCATTAGATTATTTTATAGTTAATTTTAGTGGTACATTTTCAATCGGTGAGTTGGCAACACTGTTCTTGCACAGATGTTATAGACTGGCCAGCTGATGCAATCCTTTGTTACTGTCTTGCACGTAGAAAGTTTGTTCGTCTTCGGTCAGTTGTTTAACTATTGTGTTAAGTACAAGCTAATAATATTTTGCAGTGTTTTATGTGCATCAGATTGTGTCCAAAATAATATTCCGAGTAACGTATATAAGACGCGCTAATTTTGGTCATAAATCGTGTAAAAAAAATTATTTTTATCATTAAAGTGAACATAATTTACATTAACCATCAGATAAAAGTGGAAAAAAATAAATATTCCAAAATATATGTTTTGACCCCGACCAAAAAATATATAACGTACAGAGTAGGGCTTTGCCCCGCAGTCTCCACTTGGGAAAGGTTAATGTTTAGGCTAGAGACATTGTACTATGCTTATTCAGTAAATAACGTATACAAGTTTGGTATTTGGACTGCTTTCTCTAAGAAGCCATTATTAACATTGCTTAATATGTCTCTAGCATTAAAATGCCAACAAAAGGATTATTTTTACAGTACAGGAAAAATATATTTTCTATAATACTAAGATTTGTGTTTGAAAACGACTAATAAAGCCCCGTTTCCATTACTACAAAATCGTCCCAGAACTTGTGCCGGGATGTGTGCCGCCACATGTGCCGGGATGTGTGCTGCCACATGTGCTCGAAGTTTGTTTAAATGGAAACGGTCTGGAACACATCCCGGTAAAAGTGCCGGGGAGAAAAATGTGCCGACACTATGGGATATGTGCCGGGATTTGTGCCACGGAGAATGGAAACAGGCTGCAACTTGTCCCCGGGAAACGTGCATGTGCATTTGCTGGGAGTCGACCACGCGGTCAGTCTACACTGCTACACTCTCTGTCAAATTCTTAACCTAAACACACTACCTTGTCCGTGTGTGTGAGTTCTTATTCTTGTTTCTAAAAAACTTCTTACCCACCATCTCGGTAGTTTTCGCCTTTTTTTCCTTATTTCATAGTATGCCCCTGCCATTATCACAAAAGCAGAAGCAGCTAAGTTGTCCATAATAGTTCTTAACTGAAAAAAAACTGAACACTAAACAAACTCGGGAAAACACTATACCACTGAAATAATGTCCACTTTTACTGTTCACTGGTGACTGTGGTCTGAAGAAAGAACTACATGGGCTGTGTCCGGGACATGTCGCAGACTGTTTCCATTTTAACTAACATCAAGCACATGTGCCAGCACACATCCCAGGAAATGTGCTTGGGACATGTCATAATGGAAACGTACCTTAACTGCCTTCTTTTATTTATTCCCTCCCCACAAATAGTTTACGGATATGTGACGGCCCAAAATCCCTAGACTGTTTAAAGCCATTAATACGACACTGTAATTAAATAATTACAATTTACCGTTCCTAATAATTAAATTTCTACCGTCACTAAAACCTATAATTGGAAGGAGGAACGGTGCTCTAAACATTAATTTCATTATTTCATTCATTATTTCATTTTGAAGAGTTGGCTGGTACAAAATATAAAATAAACCACCAGACGCTAGGATATTTGCTCCAAGCTAATCTCAACTTAGACGCTCCCACGGGCCCGGCCGGGCGTTGATATCAGCAAGAATGCGTGGCGTCAGCAACTTGACGCTCTGCATTGGCCTCAGTACACGATTCCCGTGCCTCTTAGTTTGAGTAACGGCGTGAGTGATCGTTTGGCTGCAGCACTGAACAACGAAGTGTTCCCGTGACGTCACGTGCTGAGGCCGCCGCTCATTGGATGGGCAGCTTCAGCATTGGGGAAGAAGACGGAAGCCTTGTCCCAGTCCCTAAGATGTGACGATGTAATTAACACGCGTCGCGCCGCCTCTCCCTGCTAAATTATTAATTGGTGTTTTCTGTCTAAATTCAATGTAACCTTAATTATTGTATTTTTAACCGAGGATATACCTATTGTTAACGACGTTTAAGTTGGTTTTTAAATCAGTTGTTGTAAAGTTGTAAATTTTAATAAATAGTAATTTTGTTTCCCAACCGGCATTATTATTATTTTAATACCCGAAATCGGCCCGTTTTACAATTGGTGTCAGGTGGGTGTTGTGTTGCGAGAATACACTCTGAAAAATCCCACGGACGGAGGATGGATTTTGGTAAGTAATAAATTTATTTTAATTAATTGGTGCAATCTTGTTAATTTTATAGGTATCGTTTTAACAGTAGGTAACCGCTTAATCTTGTAAAGCAATAAATTAAACTCATTCTAGCGCAACTCCCGTAAAGAAATATGCATTTTTCGAATTATTAGAGAATTTTAAAGTAATTAGATTAATTTGAATAAATCCTCAAGTCGCCATTAGCCTCTTTGTGAGAGGAACAGATAGCGTCGGTTCCCCCTCCTTCGTCACTCTGCATTCATTGTATGTGACGCGTGATGAGAATGTATGAGAATTTCATTGTTTGAGAAGACATATTAAATCAAAATTATTGGGCTATCAGGGTTGATTTTAAGTATTACCTGTGACTAAGGAGGTATTTTAAAAGTAAAGTGACTTGGAATATTAATTGTGGAAGGAAGCTTGGAGCCGCCATTTGCAATCTTGGCAAATCGTCTCTGTTGCGTTCGGATTAATCCGCCATATTTGATTTGCCACTTCGGTTTGGTTGAAGTGCAAATGCGTGAACTTAATTGCAACTCATCGTGGAAAAGGGAGAGGACGACATTAAAATGAAATTATAAATTATTTGGGAATTAAATTGAAGAAATATTATATTGTAAATTAATCCGAATTGTCCGAAGTGCGACTTGGGCGACGATTATCGTAACGAGGCAGTGACGCCGTGATGCACAAGGCAGTGGTGTTTGCCTGTGTTTGTAAACAGATGTCTGTATAGATTAATCTAAACAGAGTCCCACACTTGTTGCAGTTAGTAGATGTAATAATCATTCCTGAAGTGTTATATTTTTATTTAGTTGATTTAACATTGTTTTGTCCAAGGACGGGAGTTTGTAGGATTTATTTATTATATTAACCTTAGAATAAATGCTTTCTAAATTAACCTAACTTTATTTGCATGTGTGATTAACTCTGGGTTATATATTTAAGTAGTAAATCTATAAATGCATTGAAAAAAAATCTGGGCGTCATTGGAAATAGGCCAATAATTTAAAATCAAGTAATTGAAAAATTTTATTGTTACAAATTAATAAAAATTAATGATCTGACACTTATAAACTGTGTCAATTTTCTGGCCTATCTCCATTGTCAGGTCAAAGGATACCAGTGCATTTTTATTTACCGAAGAAATTAAGTAAATCAGAACTTTGAAAATTTTCGACGAAACAAAGCGTTAGTAGTGGGGAAATAGGAGTTCTGTGACATTTCATTGAAATAAATCGGGACTTAGAAATAATCGACGTGGACCATCATAGTAGTGGGGAAATGGGCGTTCGATAGTAATTTTCGAAATTTATTGTGTATTTTGAGCTAAGGACTTAGCCGGATTTTTCAAAATTTCACTGAATACTACAAACGACTTGTGATCTTTTGGAAATTAAATTGGTGATTTTAATTGAGTAATTCACCGTGTTGGGACTTAGAGTAATCGCGTTCTGGGGTTTTAGTGTACTTTATTGAACTTTAAGTTGGGACTTTGAATTTTTCTAAATTTTTTGTTAGAAACAAAACAACGTGTGAACTTAGGCGTGTGAGCCTCTGATGATTGCTTCAATTAAGTATTGGAAATTATAAATGGGACTGGGCGAATTTTAATTATTTCGGAAGCTCTCATCAGTAGGTGGTAATTGAGGGTTCTACACCGGTGAATCCAGTTATTTTAATGTTGAGAGAATTAACGGGCAGTAACCTTCGGTAATGGTTGTGAAGGGGTAATAAATAAATTATTTAACCTTTTGTTTGCAGTTTTAAAAAAAGGCTGTTTTGCTCTCCTTCAAAATTATGTGAGACAAAATAGCATGGAGGAGAAAATAAAATGGCTGTTTGGTTGCTGTATTGATTTTTGAGAACTGGGCTATACTGTGCTCATTGTTTAGCTCTGGTTCCTGGTTTTGGGCCAACTGAACATGACAGTCAGTAGAGCAGTGGTACTGTTTGTTTGTGGTACTGGACTTTGTTTTTTTTATGTAAGTTAATCAGAAACGTGAAGATATTTAGTACATCTCTTTGTGTGTGATTGAATTTAATTAACATCCATTAAAGGAGTAGGTTTAAAAAAATATATATTAATTCAAATTGGAATTAATAAAGCTTTGAGTTGAAGCCAGTAAATTTGATGCGTATTTGTGTTCAGTTTTAGGATCTGCAGATAGCTTTAAATACTGTTGCAGATCGGTGATTCGTTAACAATGATCGCATTTTTTTACAGTTTGAAATCGTGAGTGTCAATTGCCTAGTTTGATAGGTTGAGAAATTTAATTTTTTTTAGCATGCGGGCTATCAATTATTTAAAATGTCTAATACTTTTACCTCCTCATATGGGACTGTGCATTGTGAAGCCAGAGTTCTCATTTGCGATGTGATGAATTAGATAATGAACCAGAGATTAGGAGTAAATACGATGATTTATGATTTAGTCCATTTACACTAAATTCAAAATTTACAAAAAGAGTCCAGTTAGCTTCCCTTATATTTAAAATATAAGGCTGGTGAAGTTAGTGATAAGTGATTCTTTGTAGGAAGTTTGTTGTTTTTAATGGTTTGTGCTCTAGCTTGTGATAACATGTGTTCACTGGATAACCTGTTCCGTTTGTTGTACAGGAAAGTTCTAATTCTAGGCCATTCTTGTGCTGTCCCTGTGGATTGGGACACCGGAGGGTCTTCCTCGCTGTGGAGTTGCCGAGGGAGTGCATTCGTAACCATTACTGAATGGATTATGCTGATGTGGACAAGTGTTATCACCTAAGTATACTGATGCACTAGTGTTTAGGAATCACATTATGGTTATTTGATTTGTTTTTTTTTATAGAATTTTAAAATGTGTGCTCTGCTCCAGGAATATGCTTGTTAACTCATGCTATTCTTGGCCAGACCTTGAAGAGAACGAAAATTTAATAAAAGCAAACGAGAATGGGGAGTAAATTATGTTTTGCTTGGCAAGCTGTTCTGTAGAAAGCCCAGCCTGTGCAGTGCAATTTGCCTGTACAGCCGGCAAAGCGGAGGTTGATGGTTGTGTGTTTACTAAGGGGTGGTACGAGTAAACCAGCCGATGGTCTTCTGGGCCTGTTGTTTTAGTCTATTTGAGTTTTGTTTCGGGGGAAATGCCCCATTGAAATTATGACGTTGAATGGGCCTTCCTCAAGAAAAAAAAAATAGATGTGTTTGTAGTAGCAACTGATGGGTCCAATATTGCCTGCCTGTGTAAATGGCAGCAGTATACTCATGTAGGCCAGGTAACTTGGGTCCTGGTTCTTGATTTGTGGTCAATGTTTAACGTGATGTGTTTGACCCGTATAGAGGGGTTGTTATTAGTGATGAGTTCAATATTGCCTGCCCGTGCAAACGGCAGCAGTATACTCATGTCGGGCCGGAATGTGAAGTTGTGATTTCTGACTTTTCTAAGTCATATGCTCTCTGTTGAAGAGACTGAAGTGATCGGTGTGATTCGATCACTGGCGGATCGGGTGCCTGCCCGATTTATCGGCAGCTCCTTGTATTCCAGCGTTTGTGGAAAAGTGGTTTTTCCGAGGTTGATGGGTGCATAGTGCTTCAGAGCCCTGTAAGGTAACTCTGAACTGTTATGAGGATGGCTGAAAGATCAACCTGACCACCATGCAGTTGAGTGGAGTTGGAGTGATCTCGAGGTGTTATTAGTGATGAGTTTAAGATGCCTGCCCGTATACACGGCAGCAACACTCATGTCGGTCAGATGAGTAAAGTTTTGTTCTTGATTTGAGGTCGATGCTCTCTGACGAAGAGACCAAGTTGATGAATATTGATGTGAATGCCACCTTGAAGGTCCTGCAGGGACTAGATGATCAGCTTGGCACCTAAGCGTAAAGGGGTATTCTTTGGAGAGTACTTTCCAGCACCTTAGAGTCCATTATGCTGGCGCCCGCATGGTTGAGTAGGACATGTGTGGCGGCCGTTCGGTTATTGTGATAATCACAGTTGTCTTTGTAGGTTTGAGATGGAGAGTTCGAGTTGCCGACCTGCTCCGTGTCACCCTGGGAGGCCGTGTACAGCGCCCGCAGGCTGCGCAGACAGAGTCGCCACTTCAGAACTTTGGAGAGATGGTACCCTCCTGTCGAATTGGTAGCAGATCGTGCACCGGAAGCAGAGCACGACAGTTCCACGAGCACAGCTAACGTTAGGCTGACCTTGCGGTAAAATGTGACGAGGAGTGACTTACCGACCGGGTCACCTTCAGTAAGTGAAAAGTATTTAATAAACATAGACTTTCGACCACGATCAAGAAGTTGCGTACTACGCTGCGAGGAAGCGAGTACCTCTGGACTTGTCTCCGCGAGAACGAGATGGAGAAAGGACTGGGGATCCCCCTCCGATTATTGTGTTATTGATTTTTTTCTGTGATGTCGATATGTGTTGTAGTGTAATTCCTTTTTTTGGTAATTGTGTATTGGATGTAGGCTGGTAATGACAATTTTTTTTGAATTATTACTCTTTGGTACAATTCAACTAACGCCAATAGCATATCCCAAGAAGGCTAAAGAATTCACCGGCCAACCTGGTGTCCACAGAAAGGTAATGCGTGCAATCCCCACTCCTAATACCCCCTTCCCTTCAACTCCCTGACTGGACTGTAGACACCTGGGAGCCAACCTGAATGAGTTTTCAAAATTTAAGAGGAACAATTTACAAATAGTTAGTGTATAGTCAGTCAAGAGTACTACAGAAAATGCCTTGCTGAGGGATTTTCCGGACCCTGTCAGCAAGACAGTGTTGTGTCGCTACCAGTCCTACTGAACGTGAGTTTGTATTAAAGATTAATTAATAATTCTTTGTACTGTATTGATTATTCGATTGTCTATGTGATTTATTATTGGTAATTTTCAAGTTGTTTTGAGGCTTCGGCCGATAGTGGGCGAAGTTTCACCGGAATCTATGGATAATCACTGTATTGGCGAAAAGTGTTTTTTGTTGATTCTCGGTGTCAATATGTTAATTTGCTATTTTGACGAGTTAATTAGAGTAGGCACAGTAGCTTGAGAAAGGGTGTGTTAGGATAATGTTAAATTTTCTTTTGATAATATTTGACCTTACGTCGGAAGATCCGTTACTACTGAAGGGGTGACAGAGTGTAAGACCGGCCCCAAGTGAAAACCCATGTGGCTTCACCATAGCGGGCAAGTAGCGTTCTAAAATTGCCATAAAAGTGCTGAACTCAATTACCCTCTCGCGAATTTTTAAAATATAATAATTTTATTCATACCCAGTTCAGATACTAAGAAAAATTAACCAATTGGTTTTAAATACACATAATTAAACTCAGTGACGTATCTTCTAGCGATGGCATGGTAGATTTTTGTTTTTGGAAACGACTGTAATACTCTTGTCATAGAGAGAGGGTCGGTTAATGCCCTCTAGTAAATATTTTCACTTCACCTTTAGCTGTGTGAAGCTATGAATAAATTCATGAGCAATGTATTCTGTAATGTTGTAATGGTCTGTTTAGATGGGAATGTGTGTTTTTTTTTTGTGTGTTTAAGTTTAGGTAACTTTTGTACTTGCGAAATGAGATATTTTAGTTTTTTGTGTTGTTTTGTTTGTTTAACTTTGACTTTTGAGATGTTTTGATTGTGATATTTTTGAGATATATTTTGTAAAGGGAGAGGCTAATGCGGACCGGCGACAATTCGAGTTTTTTTTTCGTAAAAAAAATAAAGTTGAAGTTAAATATTTTTTTTATTTGCGGAGAGAGTTGAGGTTAGCTGTCCAGAGTTAGAAGTTTCCTGATCACCGACCAACCAACGGAAGACGGAGTGTACTCTCCAAACATTGAGAGAAGTTGGACTTGGCAATCTGCTGTTACCTCATGCTGGGGACAGCATGGTCTAAGGGTGAGGGGGGTGTGACGGCCCAAAATCCCTAGACTGTTTAAAGCCATTAATACGACACTGTAATTAAATAATTACAATTTACCGTTCCTAATAATTAAATTTCTACCGTCACTAAAACCTATAATTGGAAGGAGGAACGGTGCTCTAAACATTAATTTCATTATTTCATTCATTATTTCATTTTGAAGAGTTGGCTGGTACAAAATATAAAATAAACCACCAGACGCTAGGATATTTGCTCCAAGCTAATCTCAACTTAGACGCTCCCACGGGCCCGGCCGGGCGTTGATATCAGCAAGAATGCGTGGCGTCAGCAACTTGACGCTCTGCATTGGCCTCAGTACACGATTCCCGTGCCTCTTAGTTTGAGTAACGGCGTGAGTGATCGTTTGGCTGCAGCACTGAACAACGAAGTGTTCCCGTGACGTCACGTGCTGAGGCCGCCGCTCATTGGATGGGCAGCTTCAGCATTGGGGAAGAAGACGGAAGCCTTGTCCCAGTCCCTAAGATGTGACGATGTAATTAACACGCGTCGCGCCGCCTCTCCCTGCTAAATTATTAATTGGTGTTTTCTGTCTAAATTCAATGTAACCTTAATTATTGTATTTTTAACCGAGGATATACCTATTGTTAACGACGTTTAAGTTGGTTTTTAAATCAGTTGTTGTAAAGTTGTAAATTTTAATAAATAGTAATTTTGTTTCCCAACCGGCATTATTATTATTTTAATACCCGAAATCGGCCCGTTTTACAGATATATAATTAAGAGTGACCAACAACCAAATTTTATATTCTAGATATCTGTTTGGCTGAGCATTAATTGGATTACGTAATTTGATATTTTAAGAATCAACTGTTTTTAGATTATCACTGTAGTCATGGTTTAATTAGATACACCTAGAGATTAAATAATCGTGTCTGCAAGAGAATCCTTTCAAGAGAAAACCACACTAATAAAAATCAATGTCTTCAAAGTTATTGTGCCTGATATCACCCAAATGTTTCTATAAAAAGTTGCACTTAAATCAATAGCAAGGTCCAAATACAATAATAAATATAAATAGGAACTTTCCCAAGAAAGATTAAATAACTGAATTTGTAAATAAATTGGGATAGCTCAAGGACCTTTATAACGCAGGCCTTCCCAAAATCTGAGTTTTTCTCACTTGATATCAAGGAACTTGTGCTATTGAGTGTCATAGTGGTGAGGTTTTACTGTAATATCAGAGGGTTCTGTTAAATGTGTTAGTTCTAGTGCTGTGCTACTGTCAGAAATTAAAATTTGAAGTTACACTAGGGCAAACAATATTTTTAAATAATTTTTTTCTGAGCCACAGAAAAAAAATTTTCTACTATTGTAATCTTACTTGTGTGGAGATAATTATACGTGAATAAATACAAGCAATATGCTAATAATGACAACTTTCACATAGGCTAAAGTGATAGATAGTAGCAATTGTTGCCACACTGAAAGACAGGTATTTTGATGAATTGATTGATTCTCTTTTGTAATTTTTAATTATACAGTTGTTTCAACAACAAAAATTTAAAATTAGCATTTCTAAATATTGATTTTTCTGTGATTATTATTAATTTATAACATAAGCTTTGAGTTCTTTAGAAGCCTAAAACATCAAATGAAATAGCCTAAATGCGATTAGGTCTATTGAAACACTGTACTCGCAACAAAATTGTATAAATATATATATTATATATATATATATATATATATATATATATATATATATAATTAATCTAGACTACCTGAAGCCCCATTCTTGGTATTATCAACCTTCTTAAAATGTCTGGTACTGATACACTACTTCTGATGTGTTAAAAGTGGTTAAATATTTCACTATACTCTTACCCAACGAATATTTCCGTTGTTTTTACTTCATACTGAACAAAGAAATTATAGCTATGATTAATTTAAATGTCCATCTGATAAGTTAAAAATGAATGAAAAGCCGCCCGGCCTTCATTAACAACTATTTTCATAGCTATGATGTCTTCAGTTATGCAACATACATATTCCTTATCATTTAATTCTAAAATCAATTGTACTCAAGTATAAATTAAAAATTACATCAGCTGAACGGAAATATGAATGAATGAATGAAAATAATTTTTTATTTGTCACAAACTTTCAGTTTACAAACATCATATGATAGACATCCATAAAAATACTTGCAAGCAAGTACACATAATTATAGAACATACATTTACAGATATTTTTATATCGTATTTAGGTACCGGTAGATCTTTTTGGTCTGTTTCTTTGGAGATAAAAATTTCCCAAACACATCCATTAATTAACAGAAGTATTATACAAATTATACAAAATATTAATACAGTACCGTACATGTAAAAGGCCACTGTTACCTTATTTCAAATTTTATCAGCGCAACAGGGGAAGACATTTTGTTTTACCCACTCAACGAAAGTTAAAATACCTTCAGGGAGGATTACTGTTAGACACTAGAAAAAAACATCAATCACACCTGCATGATTTGGTAAATTTCAATCATTCAATAGGCTACATCTAAAAACAAATTCGCTCTGTTCATTTATTGCATATGAATAAATACCCTCGTCACAGCAAACCTGCATAAGAAGCGAATTTCCAATGCATATTTTTGTCTTAATACCACATAAAGCTTACCAAGTTTCATAAAAATATATTCACAAAAAAGCGATGTATACAATTTGTCTTATTCTCCATAAGAATAACATTGGACAACGTAATGTGTTTATCACTTTCAATAGCTCTGTAACCAACTGACGTAGATGAAATCGTCAAAACACCGAATTGTTTGTTTTTAAGAGCTGGAATCCAATGGTAAAAACTAAAATTTGACTTTTTCAAATATTACATGTATAGTCTTCAAAAAACCCATTTTTGGGGTACATAACCCCCCCAAAAGGGTCGATCAGTCTGGTTTTCGAACTTAAAGTCATAAATGTCGCTTTACACATCTGTACCAAATTTCATCAAAATCGGACTTTTTTACGAGAGTTATCCCACCCACGGACACACATGTATATATACCGGTACTGTATATAAACCGGCCTAGGTCTTACCATGCCGACTACGGTAATAGATTCTTCCCTATAGGGGAAATACACTAAAATGGCCATTGGCATAACTACCAACTAGACTAATGGATATATTTGGATATATTTCTAGTGTTAAATACCTAATGAAAAAGTATATTCTTTTGACATGCAGTTATATCAAAATACAATTCAAATATTTTCATCCCTTCCAACCCTATGACTCCTATTACTTGGCAATGATTGCATAGGCGTTTGCTGCACAAATGCAATTAATCAGTGAAATTTTATGATATTTATATTACTGTCTTACCATAGCAATCCTAGTTTTCTATTTATTGTCCTAAAATTGACTTCGGATCCTATTTATTGTCCTAAAAAATTGATTTTGGATCCGAAGATCCATCATCAGTTATGAATCCAGGAAAGACCAAGTTTGTTTAAAATATTCATCTAGGGGATTTCGTCGATCGTGCAGATAAACAATCTTACATGACACTTAACACCAATTTAAAACATACATTTACAACACAAACCATGGTTTACAAGGTTACCAAGTTATGATAACGTGCTCCTTAGAATGTGAGGTTAACCCACGAAGGCCTAATGTTCAATCCATGGATTGTGTTGTAAATGTATGTTTTAAATTTGTGTTTTAAGTGTCACGGACGACAACTTTATGTATCTGCACCATCAACCAAATCCCTGGATGAATACTTAAAATAAACTTGGTCCTGCCTGGATACATGACTGATGTTGGATCTTCAGATCCAAAATAGATTTTAGGATCATAAATAGAAAACTATGATTGCTAAGATAAGACAGTAGGCCTAATATAGGCTACATAAATTTAAGCAATCCAGAGGCTAAGATAAATTGAAATTTTATGAGCAAGTACTTTCCTATCTATTAAGGTTTACAATATAGACCTAATGGAAGCTTGCTTTATAGCGTGGTATATTTTAACCGTACAAGTTGGTTATCCCTACCATCTTTTTACAAGATAGACAAATAAATCTCTTTATTTCAAAACAAATTTAGAAATTAAATTATGCCACTTTTTCATATCAAGTTCATAAACGTGCACTTAAAAACTTACATACTAATATAAAAATATCTACTTTAGAGCACTTGATTTCATAACCTAAAGGTGGGTTTTGGAGGGTGAGGTTTGTATGTGAAATCTGGGCTTTCAAAATGTTTCAGAGTGAATTCTAAAAATAAATTTCTTTCGTGATCAAAATTGAAATCTGCTTAAAAAATAACCAATTTGAATTTTGACTTTTTAACAACCATGTCAGTTGATTACGGAGGAATATATTTATTTTCATAAAAGTTATTGCGCAGGTTGTATGCCAAAGGTTCCTTTAGGGAGTGGAGGGGGTTTATATCTTAACCCTAGCAGTGGCCTAATGTTGAAGTGGGAAATGGCCAAGCAGATTTGGCGATTTTGCAGACCTTTTTTTGAAAATTCGTATAAATTCAACCGTACAGGTAAACCTAGCCAACCTCATATTCATTTTTACCGGAAAGAACAGGGGAATCTAGAAATACTAAAATAATAAAGATTCAGGAAAGTAATTTTTCAGTAAAGTGAAAAAAATAAAAAAAATTGAAATTTTTTTTTATAAATTTCAAAAGCAGCCTCCGTGAAATTTTTTCTACGGATTTTTTATGGAAAATCCATTATGTAGACAATCTAATTCCCTACATAGAAATATATAACATGTTGGGAAAAGAATTTTTTTTTGTAAGTATTAGGGGCATAAAATAATAATAAACGGAAAACCGCAAAAAGCGTAAAATGTACAGTGTTATATTGTGTTGTAAATAAGTCATGTAATATATGTATATACTAATATATATATATACATATTTGTAAAGCTAATGAAGTAAGGAATCCAAAAAAGTCATATAGTTGATAGTAACAAATTATTATCACTTATAAATACATGTAAATAAAAGAATGTTTCGCTATTTTTGCGTATTTTGAACACAAATTTTTCACAATATTTAGTATATAACTTTTTTACCAAATTTTTTACCCCTAATCCATTATAAATATCTTGTAGTACATTCAATTCCCTACATATAAATATATAACATATTGGGGGAAAAATTTTTTTTGTAAGTATTAGGGCCATAATATTATAATAAACGGAAAACCGCAAAAAGCGTGAACTGTACAGTGTTATATTGTGTTGTAAATAAGTCATGTAATATATGTATATACTAATATTTATATATACATATTTGTAAAGCTAATGAAGTAAGGAATCCAAAGAAGTCATACAGTTGATAGTAAAAAATTAGTATCAGTTAAAAATACATGTAAATAAAAGAATGTTTCGCTATTTTTACGTTTTTTGTAAACAAATATTTCACAATATTTAGTATATAACTCTTTTACCAAATTTTTTACCCCAAAACCATTATAAACATGTTGTAGTACATTCAATTCCCTAATTATAAATGTATAATACCTAGGGTAAATTATTATTTGTATATGTGTTATGTAGCAACAAACAAATAGTCGCGGACTTGGCAAATTTGTGAAAAGTAGTATTTTTCAATGAGATCTTTGTAATTTGTATAAACATAAATATTGTCATATTATATCTATTTATTATTACTACAGGTATTTATAAACAATCAAATATATATATATTTACATATACATAGGTTAGTGGCGTGTTATGTACGAGATAACGTGCGGTCAATAGGCCTATATAGGGGTTTACGAAATAATTGTTCTAAATTATATTAGGCCTACCCAATAATGAAAAAGAGTCAACATTACAATTATAAAAATTTATTATAAATATAAAAATCAAACATTTACTATACATAAAAACACATAAAACAAACATAAAACTCACCCTCCCCCTGAAGTCCTCATGTCAATGACTAGTTGTGGTACACATTATATAACACAAATTTCTCACACTTCAGTAATATTTATGCATAATATAATGCATAAAGATTACTGTTATATACACACAAACACTTCACTAACACTAAAACTCCGAAATAATACCTAATTCATAAACGATTCGCGGATAAAAATCACCTAATGCATAGACAAGCATTTACCAATACCGCAATGGCGAACAACAGATCAAAACAAATGACGAATTGTTGAATATCTGACAGCTGTTATGCTAGGAGCAGTGCTGCCATCGGCAAAACTAAATTACTCTACATTTCTTCCTCTTCAAAATAACATATTATATGAGTAGTAACTATAACATACAATGCATATAAACGCGAATTTAGAATTCAACCAATTTGGTCGAATTGGCCATAATACAAAAAAAACGAAAACACCTGTTTTCAGAAAATCATATAACCTGCCCAATCAATATTTAATTCTAAAAATTAATACCAAAAAAAAGCGCAACTCTTCAGCTGTGCATTGGTACCAACCGCATCTTCCTGCGAGAAAAATTACCCGATCTGGGTAATTTCAAAAGTATCGTGTTTTGCCATTGTCAGAGCGTCGGCTGCAGCAATTGCGTTGTACCAAAACTTCATTCAATTTCTAATCGTCGTAACATTGTTATACAGCTGCTACACGATTCATTTATGTAATAAAATGAAAGTTCAGAATGTGATCTTTCGAATGATATATATATTGATGACTTTTGAGTTTATTATTATTGGTTTATTAACGTTACAAAATTTTCTGTAGAATTCGACCAATTTGGTCGATGGCCACAACAGGCGACATAAAAATTCGACCAAATTGGTCGAATGGCCACTGCTAGGGTTAAAAATGAGCTTTCTTTTAACCCTAGGACTGCCCTGGATTGATTTTGGCTAGATTGCTCAGTGTCCCGGGCCTGAAATCCAACCCTCGCATGTGGGCACCGGCTGTTCGAGGGGCGGAATCCGGCCCTCGGGGTCATTTTGTTTTCAACTGCTTATAACACATTGAAAATGAACCAGAAACGTAATAATATTGATACCATATTAAAGAGGACATTCTAAACTTTCATTTTCATATATAAACAAACCTTGTAGCAGGAACAGATCAATATAACTGCTATTATAATTTGAACAAAATTTAGCGCGCGAAACATTTTTGACTCGCAAGCGGCGAAATCTCGTAAAACACGTGTTCTTCAAAAAAATTGCAGTGTCTGTATTTTGGCCCAAACAGGAAACGGTTGGTAGCATTGGAAACAGCATGAGTGGTTGTTTCTTTTCGTAACAAGAACTTTGTCATAAGACTTCAGGAAGTCTGAGAAATAATTTTTGAAATCAGCTGTAATGTGAGTTGTTCATTTGCCCCGAGGGCTGGAAATCCGGCCCAGTCTAAATCCAAAATAAATAGCTCGATAAATGATTTAGCGTGACGTAAGTCATACCAATTTGAAGCCAATAAAAGCAAAGAGTTTCTTCCTCTTTGTACCACTGACATACTGTATGGAACGTCAGGTGACTCGTGTGAATAATAACAATTCAAAGATTATTTCTGCTAGCTAAGCCAAATTCGTGTAATTCTTTAGTGCGAGTAGGTCCGTATTTTAAGTCGCATGTTAGTGTTTTAGTGATAACCTAGTGTATTGTCGTGTAGTGTATGAGTTAGTAGTAATATTTATCCATATTACTATGGGAAAATACTATTATTTATATTCAAATGTGCGTTATTGAAAATGTGAGAATTTTCTAGGCTAGGCCTACAAAATTTGGAAACGTTCACTCTTCTTGACTTTATCTAAAAATCTACCTAACCGGGTTTTTATTTATTTTTATTTATTCTAATTCTCTAAGTTATTATTTTGTGAACAAAAAGAGTATGCATATGGCAGGGTATCTTTTATGGTTTGACACAGACACAGTTTGAAGTAACCTCTGCAGATTTTGCTTAAATATGGCTATGCTATAAATTTAGGTTCAAAAATCAATATGTGCTTATGGAACCTTTATTTGTTCATATTTCTCTATACATATATATATCAACAAACATATATATATATATAATATTATATATATATAATATTATATATATATTATATTCATATATATATATATATATATATATATTATTTTTCAGAAATATCTTTACTAGGTAAGATAAATTGTACCATTTATTATATTATAATAAAGTACAAAAATTATATCTAGCCTCAAATAACTAATTTTGGCTTTCGGCGAAACTCAAATTTTGTTTTTCAACTCATATAGTCATCAAAACAATTATTACTTCGTACAAAAGTGCATTATTTACAGTAACTATTGTTATCTTTAGTAATATAAAAGTTTTAGTATATTATTGTTATACTTTTTATTTTATTTTTAATTTTCAAATGTACAGCATAAGTTTGTCGATTTTCCCCGGTTTCTATGTTTCTTTTCGTAATTTGGGTAAAAAAAAACTTTTCAAATAAATCAAACTTATTTCCATGTAGGGAAATAAATTGCCTACATTGTGTATATCCTTGATTGTCTGTAAACAAAATAGTGCAAAAATGCTAGGACTCTATCTCCTTCTTTTTCTGAACAAAACGAGCATGCATATGACTACGTTACCAACAGTAGTTTAGGCTCTGCGAATTGTTACGAAAACCTCTGCAAAATGGCTAAAAATGTCAGGGCACCGAGCAGTTTTGCAAATGGCTGCCCGGGGCAGCCAACGCACACATGCGAGGGCCGGATATCCGGCCCAGGGCAGTCCTAGGGTTATTAATATAAGTTAATTACAGTTAAAGAGTAACCTTACTATAATAAATTATAACATCACTCTGATCATAGTGTGACAGATTAGTTTGTGTACCGGTACTCAAATAATTTTCACATTATTTAACCTAGTAAAGAATCCAATTGCTGGTAAAAAAACCACATATAATATATAAATAGTTAAAGGTTGTTTAACAAAAGCATCCAATAACACAATGTTAGGATGTTGTAAGATTCTGTATGGTTAGAATGTGATAGAGAACATAGGTAGGCCTACTAAAAACCCGGTAATACATTGCGACACCATTACCAGGGATGCATGTAAGGGGGAACATGACGCAAATGGTATTATTAAAATTCAGGAGATTTATAAAAAGTAAATGGCTTTGTTTCATGTAAAAAAAAAACAAATGTGAAAACCTCATAAGCCCAATTTTAATACCCATTTCAATAATCTGTCAAATCGTACTTTATTCCCCCTACCAATATAGCGTACGTATCCATTTTAATTCATGTTTTTCCTTCCTATAATTTTTCCTGATTAAACACAAAACTATTTAAGAAATAAGCAGACTCTTCCCCCCCCCCAAATATTTTTAGCCTACTAAAAATGATTCCTGGTAGTGGTAGGCAGAAATATTCAACAACATACATGGTAAAATTTCACCTCTAGTGCTTATTTTTAAGTTCTCTTATTCAACATGATTTACTGGCCACCGGGTTAGAATAATAACATTAACATATACTTTTAACTGTAAGTTCTCTTATTCAACATGATTTACTGGCCACCGGGTTAGAAGAATAACATTAACATATACTTTTAACTGTGTACCTAAAAAGGTTTTGGTTGATGACTTTTGTGATGCTAATGGCCTGACTATCGTCACGCAGACACATACACATATAGGCTTCTTAGACACCCCTTCTGAGAAACCACTCACTGCCCCCCTTCACCTACATGCTTATTTAAAACTTGTTAAAATGCTGTGATGTAATGTATGCAAATATCTACGTTTTATCTGAGCGCATAATGCACACTGTTATTTTCGTAGGCCATCAGTACTGCAGAACTCATTACAGTAGAACCTCTTTAATCCGAACCGCCATAATCTGAACGTCCACTAATCCGAACGCCGCCGCGGGAGCCGTTTAACGCCGCCAGTGAGCGGGAGCGTCAATCCTTCATCGAACGGGCTACACGGCCGACGCGACGTCCTTCATTGAACGCACTATACGGAATGCGCGCAAACTAAGACAATGACCCCTCCCCTCCCCCACTCACGGCACTACAGTGTACATTACTGTTTTCGCGCTCAGTCACTCTCCGTTGTCACAGAGAACTATGTGTTGTTTATTGGAGCGTGTATCGTTTACATCTACTGTTTGGTACAGTACCTTAGTTATAGACTATGTACAGCATCAGTGTAGTGTTAGGACGGACTGTTTGTAATAACAGTAACAGTGTTTACTACTGTATTAAATAAACAATGTATTTTATGATCCATTTAAGCATTTTTCACTTTTCCCATAAAAATTACGATCCATTTTAGCCACGTTTTAGCTATTGTTATGTAAAAACAACAATATGTTCTGTAACCCCAACTATTCCATAGTCCGAACTACCCCCGGTCCCAATTAGTTCGGATTAACCCTAGCAGTGGCCAACCAGCGTAATACGCTGGTTTCACGTGTCGCCTGAAATGGCCAACAGCGTAATACGCTGGTACGGGTCGAAATTTTTGTAACGGTAAAAAAATCATTAATAGTCAACTCAGAAGTGAACAATATTTATACCATTCGAAAGATCACATTCTGAACTTTCATTTTATTACATAAATGAACCGTTTACAAGTTCTATAACAATGTCACGACGATTATAATTACTATGAAATTTTGCCACTACGCCATTCCTGCAGTCGACGCTCGGAAAATGTAAAAACACGACTTCTTTGGAATTACCCTGCTCGGGTAATTTTTGTCTTAGGATGTTGCGGGTGGTACCACTGCATAGCCAAAGAGTTTAGTTTCACTGTAGTATTGATTTTTAGAACAAAATATTGATTGCACAACAGTTACGATTTTATGAAAACACCTGTTTTCTGAATTCGTAACAAATGGCCAACCAGCGTAATACGCTGGTATGGGAAATGCGAATTACATCCAGTGCAAGTTATAAATACTAGTCATATAATATTTCATTTTGAAGAGGAAGAAATTTAGCGTTTGAGATTGGCAGCCTTGCGCATGGTTATTATTTCCGCCTGCTGCTGGAAGACGAGGGAAATACGTCACATCTCACATCAAATGCGCATTAGTCGGCCATTCCGTGTTTTGTCGTCGCTGTTGGTAAGGTTACGCTCTCGCGTTATCCGCGAATTACTGCTAAATCCTTTATTATTTCGGAGTGTTAGTGTTAGTGAAGTGTATGTGTGTATATAACAGTAATCTTTATGCATTTTATTATGTATAAATATTACTGAAGTGTGTGAAATAGTGTTTCTAAAAAGTTGTTTTTCTTTAGTACAATGTCTCGTATGTTCGAGTGTGATATAAGCCAACAGGATAACATAATAATGGGAAGGGGGTGAGTAATTATATTTATTTTTATTACTTTTACAATTGTAAGGTAGGATGTATTTATTGAGTAGATTATTGAGTAGGCTTAATATAAAAAATATTAATTTTGTAATTTTTCCTACATGGTGACCGCAATTTTCAAATTTTGCGGTTTTCCGTATATACTTACATAATACTTACAAATAAAATTCTTTCCCCAACATATTATACATTTATATGTAGGGAATTGAATGTCCTACTAAATGTATATATAGTATTTGGAGGAATAAATTTCTAAAAAAAGTTATATACTAAATATCGTAGAATTGTTTTTTTCCGAATACCCTAAAATTTTCAAAATTCATCTAATCATAAGTGATAACAATTTTTTACCATCAACTTTATGACTTTTTTACATTCCCTACTTTATTAGCTTTACAAAAATATACATATTATTATTAGCATATACATATTTACATATCCTTTTTACAGTACTAACTAACACTGTACAATTTTCACATTTTGCGGTTTTCCGTATATACTTACATAATACCTACAAATAAAATATTTTCCCCAACATATTATACATTTCTATGTAGGGAATTGAATTGTCTACAAAATGTATATAATGAATTTTCCATAAAAAATCTGACAAAAAAGTTTTACCGAGGCTGCTTTTGAAATTTCAAAAATAAATTTCAATTTTATTTTATTTGTTTTACTTCGCTGAAAAAATTATCTCTTAGATCTTTTTTATTTGACTATAACATGATGCTCCTGTTCTTTTTGAACAAAATGAATATGTGGTTGGCTATGTTTAGTTCTCATTTCAATTTTATACGAATTTTCAAAAAAAGGTCTGCAAAATCGCCAAAATTGGTTGGCCATTCTACAGTTTTTGGCTGGCCACTGCTAGGGTTAAAGAGGTTCTACTGTATTTTGTATACACACTTCACTCGGCAACTGACTGAGGGTTTAAATTGAGACATGATTGATTTCTGGAATTATGTTTGTTTGTGTTTGTTACACAGGGGTTGAGACGTGGACAGTTTGCCATATAGTGGTGTCATTCACGTACATCTTCAGATGAGATAGGCCTAGTGGTATGCGAAAATTTCTGAATGTACATGGTACATAGGCCTAGTAACAAAAGGTTTTGGAACCCTTGACATAAGGAATTAGGCCTAGATACCCAAATTGCTAGGTGTGAGCCCATATTCAGCGTGATACTCAAGTAAGTAGACGCAAGTTAGGTCTGAGAAACAATAGAAATCTTTAAGAATTGTTCGGAAGTATTCAAACTAGTTTTGTACAAGTTAGCCTACTTAAAACAAACTTATAAGGCTAAAAAACAAATAATTTCAGTAACTTAGTCCTACAACAAAATAAGGGGTACTTCAGCTTAGTCTAACTGAATTAAATTATAGACATAACAACTTCACATGGGAAGATGTAAAAATAATAGCAATCATGCCCCCAATTTTTTCAATAAATCTAGAAAATTTTTGTGGGAAACAATCATTTGGTATAACCTTCAAACTTTCAAGGTCTCGGATACTAATAATTTTTAACTTGAACTAATTACCTGGCTAAATCATTTGGTATAACCCTCAAACTTTCAAGGTCTCGGATACTAATAATTTTTAACTTGAACTAATTACCTGGCTAGAAGTAGATAGGTTTTTAGCATTGTTGAACACAATGGAGACAACTTGAGGCTTTACAAATCTTGAAAACATGTTTGCGTGTTAAATTTTACAGGCACGAGGTCAAAATGCACACTCCACTAGCTGTGCGCTGAGTTAAAGCGAAGTTCGATCAGCAGAGAAGTGGAGGTATTGGAGCAGACAGTGGTAGAGGCAGAACGCTATAAAAGTCACGAGAAAAAATAAATTGATAACGTACATAGTAGCCAACTCTATTACAATAAGATAAATCACGACATTTGTCAATAAAGTTGTAGTACTATATAAATAAAAATATAATTATAATTCTGATTTAAACAGGACAGGTAAAATACGTCTTACAATACTACAAAGTATATTTACAATTATACTGTACAGTACTTACATACAAGACGGTAAAATATAACTTTGTAGTTTTGTAAGACGTATTTTATTTGTCCAGTTTAGTTGTAACAACACGTATCATGCTACTAAAGAAATTAATTCTGATTTTAACGGTTGATACATTTTTCTGTTTTTCCTCTCAACCAACTCTAAATTTATGCTCCTTACTCTTCAAATATATTATTTTAAAGTCCCTGTCTTCTTGCATACTATATCACAATTTGTAGTAGCTACGCAAAAGGCCCGTCTACTAAACCTCATGAGTCGTCCTGACTGACCCCAGAGTGGTGTGGGACCAGTAGACCAGTCATATCATTTCAAAAAACGTGCCGTCAAGATTGATATTTTGTTCTCTGATGGTGTCAACTTGGTGGTAGTTTGGTGTCATCCGACGTACAACAGCGGCTTATTGTGTGTGTTGTTTTCAAGTTATTAATTTAATTAATATCAGAGCTCATGGCCCATTACAGTGTTATTTATTTTTCAATTATGGAAGATTTAGAAACAGAGCCCCACAAAACGAGGCAAATATAGAGGTGTAGAAAATGAAGCGTCACTGGTGGATATTGTTGTAAACAAAACATCTGGTCAAACATGGTCCTCGGATGATGAATGTCACTACCGGTGTCATGCACGAAGGGGTCAATACTCGATGGGGAGCTCTGAAACGTTGTTGCTTTGCTAAACGTTGTTTGTTTTTTTGGTTGGGTACGCCGGTAATGTTGCAGCCCTCATTGCTGTACGCTTTGAGCTGGCCCAGCTAATCCTAAATCAAGTGATGGGCGATGTAAAGGGTGTCATCGCTCGATTTGAGCATAAAAGAGATCTTTTATAATCCTTAAAGAACTGGATGGACACCATCGTGTGGATGACGCTCTGAGTGGAGTATGTTGTCGTCCAGACCACGAACACACGTGCTGCCAAGTACACCTTGGGCAACAAGCTTACTGTCCGCACAGAAATTATGGATCATCGAGTTTACGGTATCACACCTCCGAAACGGCCAATTCGCTTTTAACGAGGGACTTATCAAATGAACGGATATATTGTCAAATTTTATATTACGGAGTTTCAATTTTTACTTTCTCCCCTTATACATAGTATATGGAGAAAGTATTGTTTTCGTCAAAATTTTCGAATTTGAGTTGTTAGTGGAAATATTCGTTTTGGTGTTCCCTGAACCCAAAAAGTGGTTTTTACGTGATGTCTGTCTGTGTGTGTCCGTGTGTGTGTGTGTTTGTGTGTGTGTGTGTGTGTGTGTGTGTGTGTGTGTGTGTGTGTGTGTGTGTGTGTGTGTGTCTGTGTGGATGTGTACAGAGCTAGAGCCCTAACCAATGGGCCGATTTTTATTAAATTTGGTATGCATATGTACTAATCCACGATATCTCCAGGCGTTTTTTTCATTTTTTGAATTTTTGATTTTTAAGGGTAATTATCCCCCCAAAACCACCAAAAAACATGAAAAATCAAAATTTCTCAAAAACGGCTCTAACGATTTTGATTAAACTTTAGTCGTTTGTAGAACTTTAGTTTTCCAACAAAATGACACAACTGCGCATTCCTGTAAAAATTCAGGTTCAGAAATTACAGGACTTAAAACATCCAAAATTCAGTTTTTTGAATTTTTCATAAAAAGACATAAATATAAAAAATATTACTATTCACCATTAAAAAGAGCTCAAAAAACTAAATAATTTAGTATTTTGAATTACTATTCTACGATTGCTGGTTTCGGAGAAAATTGAAATTTTCGTTTAGCGGTAATAAACGCAGTACGTTGTCCAATGTTATTCTTATGGGGAATACAAAAATTACTATTTCTCTCTTATTTACTGATCAATTTCATTCAAACTTGATGTGCTTGTCAATTTAGCATTGACCAACAGAGGTAATTCGAAATATGTTGCCCCTTAATAACCCTGGGGGGGATAGGGGGCATTTCCCCTCTTAAAACCACAAGTGTAGCAATGGATTCTGTATAGTGCCTCCAAAGCAGGGATTTGGTTGGATGTTTTTTAAAACAACTTGTTTACAAGATGTTCTGTACATTCGACCGTGCCGTGCATTCTATATTTAGTAAATAAAAAGTAATTTATTCATTAAAGTTGGGCTAAAAGGGAGAAAGTATGTGTCAGTTTCCTGATACCGTTTATTTATAATTTTGTTGCTTATGCTTATAATTTATATATGTAGCGAAAAAAGTGAAAAATATCGGTGTTTTTTTACAATGTTTGAGTAAATCTCAAATTTAGACTTTATTACAAAATATCTCGTAAACGTACGAAACTTCTACCCTACCTCCATCATCACCACAAAGATAACGTAGGAGAGTTACGTCCAAGGTTCGTAGAGCTTTCAGATCAGGTGTGCTTATTTACATAAGAGTAAGAGTAATGTTCGCAGCAAAGAAGTCTTACGAGGGCGTCCAGATGATTCATAAATCAACAACATACCATAAAGTGTTGCAAAGCTTATGGGTATAATAATGGTACAGCTATTTTTGAATTGACACTGGACAAGCAGAAAGAACATTTAAACCCTTAATCGATTAATCTAATGATACAAATAAATCAAAACAATATATTATATCAGCTTATCATAGAATGTAAGCTGTTAAACGATGTTAATTGTAATTACACTGATGAGGAAAATATGGTACTCGTACGATAAATATTGTGTTTCCAGCAACACTGCATATTGGATTGGTGATCACCTGACCTTCCAGCTGTTTTTACGAGGTCTCTTCCGGTTAAGTAGAAACCTTTAATAGATCTACTCAGACTCAGCACACCTGGTCAGAAAGCTCTACGAACACGAACCTTGTTATGCTAACATCAGTTTGTCTTGTCTGTTTACCGTGTCCTAACATAACATAACCTGTAAAACAGGTTACCGTGCTTTCAAATATATATTCCCTGTCGTCTTACGTTCAATTATGTACTTTGTATGTAGTTGTTGTTCATAATGCGGTAGAGTCCTGATATTCCCAAGTTTGTTTGCAGTCTGTTGGTCAATTTTACAAAAAATGTTAACTCCACGGATGTTTGTTATTTGGATAGGTTGGCCGGTTTCCGGTTGGCCTACCCTAGTTAGTTGTCCTAATATTAACTGCTACAAAACATTAAATTTATTTACAAATATACTGTAGTGTCTGTAGTTGACAATCTGTCACCCTAAGATCAGAAGCTTAGAACTTAGTCAATTTGTTAAAGTTATAACTTACTTCAACTCAATTTACATTTCAATCTTAGAAACTGAATTTCTTTCATGAAACTCCAAAAAACCAAGAAACTGTAACATGGTTTTTTGGTAGGAAAAATAAAACTAACATAGATAACATCCTGATAATTTATACTGTAGGCTTTCTTGCTGTACTGGTAGAAATCATATCCTACTAAAAAGTCTACTCTTTATACAAACAATACAAAGAGTCATTGATATTGATATTGATACAGACCCCTGGGCGAACCCAGCTACTGTATCATGGGAAAGGGAGGTGCTTTGCTGGTTGAAACCTAGAAGCTTCAAACACCTTGGGGATAGGAAGGGGGGTTATACCTGAAATAATTAAAACTGTCACTGTTCATTACCTAATTGCATTACATTACCTGATGCTAGCTCTGCACCGTCCACACACTCCTGGAATGGAGGAACTTATGGGGTTCTCACCTGGGTTACAAGATTGATCCCTCCACCGTTTCCCTTTTTTAACCTAATTATACTTAGTTGTAAGAAACCAGGGGATCTCCCGATTTGTTTTTAACCAGTGTAGCTCCTTCCATTTGGCTCGTGGTCAGCACGGAACTCCATCATCGACGGAGGCGGTACATGAAACAGACAAAAAATCATTAGACGATTTTATTTGACGCCGCATTGGCTAGACACCTGGCGTGGTGCAATGGTGCCATCCCATCCCCGGGTGAGTGCGCCACTACTCGGACCCTGCGGAGTGGGGACAACAAACAGTACATAAAGAGTGATTTTAAATAAATTCAAGAAAGCCTATTTCATCCTGTAGGAATATAAATATTATGCAGACCATGTATCATAGTCTCAAAATGATTAGTTTGTTTACCTTACGTGCAGTTCTTAAAATTGTTAGATATCCACTTAAACTGTTTATGGATGAGATGTTCCTAAAATCATTAGATAGCCAATTGCACTGTTTATGGATGTGGAAACACATTATAAAGGAAAGAACCGGTGAAAAACCAAACACGCTATGTTATATTAAAACCCCCACTAAACATTCTGCAACATTTTTAGTTTACCTAATGCGCTGTTCTTAAACTCTTTAGCTATCCACTTATACTGTTTAAGGATGAGGACACGGAACATAGTTTCTATCACAAAATTACTGTGTTCTTGACAAAAGATACACAAGCCAAAGAGTCTAGTGAAGCAACGCTTTTGGTGAGCCGTACAAGCCGCTTAACCAACTGCAATTTATGTCCGGTTTTGCAAAACCCAAATTTAAACAACTTTAAGGCTGTACTTGTACAGAACTAGATTTTTGGAAGGTGAAAATAGATCACTAGTGGGATCAACATAAAATTGGAAAATATGCGGTTTAATAACAACTCTATTTTAAGCGAATTTCCCCTTTAGGGAAGAACCTATTACCGTAGATCTCATGGTAAGACTTAAGCCCAAGACCATGATAACTTTTAGTTTTAAGGTTCCCAGATCCCGAAAACACTATTCATTCAGATTTTTATATATCGATTAAATTTGACCCATAGGTGTAAAGCAACATCCATGACTTTTAGGTTGAAATAAAAAAAATCGGACTATGGGGGTTTCCAACTATCCAAAAATCGGGTTTTCGCATTTTTCACTCTAAAATTGTTAAAACACTCAATTTTGGTTTTGGCCAATTTTTTATAGAGCTTAAAAAACAAATAATTTAGTATTTTGAATCATTAACCTCGGTTAAGTGGTTGCGGAGAACATCCAAAAAACGTGTCCCTTGTTAATCTTATGGGAAAAAGGTTTTTAGATTTTTCTCAGATAATTTTACTAAAAACCTCACATTTTATTTTATCAATATGCTTAGCTCAACAAAACATATTTAGGTGTTTTGATTCTTATTCTATGTCCAACCGTTGCAGAGATATTCAAACTGCTAAACGCAGTACGTTGTCCAATGTTATCCTTATGGAGAATAAATAAAATTTGATATCTCGATTATTTATGAATGTATATTGATGAAACTTGGCATGTAGCTTCACCTAGCACCGGAATATTAATATTTGCACAGAACATTTTTTTTTATTGTTCCCGTAGCAGCAAACCTGCATCCTCAGCCCTAATGTTATTCTTATAGGGAAAAAGTAAAGTTTTATATCTCCCTTAATTTTGTACATAAATTAATAAATCCTGGTGTGTAGCTTCACCTGGTTAAGTTATATTGATAATTGCATTTAATAATTAATAATAATAATAAAGATATATATCACTTATTTATTCATGTATTTTTATAAAACGTGGTGAGTGGCTTTAAGTGGTAGTGAGAAACATATACATGCATTGGAAATTCGCTGAGTACGCAGGTTTGCTGCGACGGGGGTATTTACTATTAAGTTCTAATTCTTAATCTAAAAAAATATTGCAAGAAAATTACGTTAAACCTTTAGATTAAACAACTTTTTTCCTGAGGTCAGTAAATATCAGTTTAGTTTTTTTGGTTAGTTATCGAAAGCAGTTAGCAAATTTATTTTTGATTTTATTTTTTGATTATTTGGACTTTACCTATCGCTTCTAGTGTTTAAAACTACACTATGTTTCGGGAGGTAAGAAAACTCTTCCCGTTATCAAGTGAACCCTACTTGCATCTAAATATCAAGTTCTTACACCTAACGTAATTTTTTGTTTGTTTGGATTTTCTTAATCTTTTTCTTTTACATTTTAATTATACTAACACAAAAAAAACAAATACATATACAAAAATTCAAATACAATACACTAACACAACATTTATATACACAAACAAATGGAAAACTGACAATACATTACCTGTTCTGCATCGTTGCCTCCAAGCAGACGGCAAACACGGGAACCCTCACTCTCACGTCCACTCACTATCAGATCGCGCACTCGACTAGTGGCTAGCGGTAGTGGAGGGGAGAGAGCCGTTACCCCCACCTACCGCCAGGGGCACGTGACGACACAGCTGTAGTTACCCACCCGTCTGTGTCGACGGGATCATGACACAGAAACCAAAAACTGCACGATTCCTCCTAGAATGCTACACGGACACTCGTACAATATTCTCATTGAGATTACCGCAAGCCTCCAAGGTGAGCATTGGGATGAACTAGTCATGCAATCAGGTGGCCGTGTTTCCTCCAAGGGTGATCACGGACGCATGTGTCGTAGCCGCATTGGATGGATCTAGACGCGGGAGCAACTGGAACACAAGGAACTGGCGTGTGTTTGTGGGGTGATTTTCGACTGAAATGGTTTTTAATTAAGAGGACCCATAGTGGTCTGACATCAATACTACTCTGACTTATCGGATTTCCTTGTAACTTAATTAATGCCCCTTAAACAAACTTTCTTTTATAATAGTGAGACTCGTGATGTATAAGTTTTGCCTTTTGCCTACTAAATTTATGATAATTTTCCCAGGCGTGTTCCGCCAGTTTAGATTTTTGATATCGGTGTAAAATGTAGCAGCAATCAACTCTTTAACTCCAACCCACCATTAGCTAATGGTCCCACCGTCGACCATCAGTAGAACAATGGTGAGTGCTGTATGGGAATATATATATAACGGTTTGTTTATATATCACCGAAAGTAGGATTTTGCCAACAATAGATTTTGATGGCTGTGTTCGATAAAAACTATTGTTTAAAACAACCATTTTATTATATTATTATATTCAACCATTGCTATTGTTGAAACTATCATTATTAAATAGCATTTTTAAACAATATAGTTTAACTAGAGTGAAGTGTTAAATTAAATATTCTATATTTTTATTAACTATTTAATTGGTTGTCCTAAACATTTGCATCTTTAACTAGACATAATTGGTTATTTCAAACAATCCATTTTTTCTGTGTACCTGACAAAGGGGGGTATGATTTGGTAATAATTTCGGATCTTACGAGTTGACCCTTCCTAATCCTCACTAATGAGGGTGGCGGTTTAGCTATTTCAAATATACCCAAAAATGGGTGGCGGTTTGGCTCTAGTCAAGAAAACAGCCCTGGTGGCATCGTTTGCAGACGCGTGATAGGTGCGTGTTCTTAGGATTCACACTGATAGCTTTTAACCTTATTATTGACGCGAAACCCATATACTAAAACAACTAAAACTATAATCGAACTAAAAAATGTTTAAAGAAAACTTCAGTCAACATTAAACGTACCGGTATCCCAGAAGATTTTAAAAGTATTTTTAAAATTGGTCGATAAAACATTGAGACAACATCTTTTCATCATTGAATAGAAACCAAACCAGAGAAAATGCGAAGAGCGCGCAAACTCTGCACTCAATACGACAAGCGCCAAGCAGGGCGAGGGAATTTTTCCCCACCGGCTGGACTGGCCGGCCAGCCAGCTGGAGCGCACGCACAGATAGGCAACGTCGCTTGGCCGGTTTTGCCCGCAGGGTTTCGTGTTGGCAAATCTTAGCATTACGTGACACTTATATACCTGGTTTATGTTTCTATGGTAATGCTTAAGGCCAATGTCGGGGGCCCAGATTCAGCAGAAGAAGATTGTTCTACAGTAGACACTCTCTTAACCGTCCTCCATGGGACCGAGCCCTGGGGTGGATATCTAAAAGGCAGTTAAAACAAATAACACCTGGGTACTGCCATATTAAGTTCTAAAAATTATAAACTCAAACCACAATATGAAAGTAGGTACCAAGATGCAAAACTTGCTAACTATGGAAACATGATCAATTTGATATGACCTTAGTGTTTTTACGGTACAGTATTGGGATTATGGCTGCGGCGGCAGATGAGAATTATTTACTGGTACGAAGGCGGTTAAAGCGAGGAAGGTTAAGAGGTTATCTGCTATTTCTAAATTACATAGAACCATCTTGTGTAGTTCGTGTTATCTAGTAAACTACTGACTTGTCTCAGGGTTAAAACTGGGACAGTCTCGTATTATTTCAGAGGTTTCAGGATGTCTCGTTTATCGATATCCAATGTGAAACACACTCTTTTTGACGTATTTTTACTAACAAGAAAAAATGTGGAAGAAGAGAATGTGGTTAGTTGTTTGATATGCAATATTTCTGCTGGGAACAAGTGCACAGGTAGAAAAAGTATTTTATATAATGAACAATTTATGATCTGCCAACAAAATTTGTCTTGAAATATAAACCATTATTTCAATGTTGGTGGTTAGAGTCAATTTTGACCATACTTGTGACTATAGAATGCTCTTAAAAACAAGGTTTTTAAAAATATCAAGATGGTCTGGACTAGCTGTGACAAGCAACCCCAGTCGCTCTTATCCTCCCCCATCATCACCCAGACCGTGTCCACCGACATCACCACCAAGTGTGTTTTAGCCTCCACTAGGTTTGGTCTTTCCAAACACGGGCAACGGAAGAAACGGTGTTCCATGTCATCGGGAATACGCAGGTAGTGCAGTGAACTGAACCGGTATTGGTCATCATGTAAAACTATGACCAAAAATAGTCATGACCTGAAAAGAATTGTGTAACCTAGTAATTCGCCTTGCCGCCGTTCCACCTATGGTTGGACCTCTGGAATGGTGTTTATAGAGTTGACATTGTTTTGCTGGCCAACTGTGGGACCCCACAATTTGCCAATGTTGGCCTAACCGTCTGTGCTGCATGGGATAATAAGACTCCTGAGACCATGATCATTTTGTTTTGAGGCCCCCAGATACAAAAAAACACCGTTAGTTCAAACTTGTATATAATATGTTTATTATGTATGTGTTCATGAGTATGACAACTCTTGTAAAAATATATGATCTTGACAAAATTTTGGCCAGGTGTAAAGCAATTATTATAATGAGAACGTAAATCAGACAAATCACACCAACCGAAGAAGGGATTTCTACTCCAAAAATAGGTGTTATGAACTTGTTCCATTTAATTTGTTTAAATCAAATTTTAATTTGAAACATTGTAATCAGCTTAAAAAAATAAACAATTTAGTACTTTGAATCATTGCTCTTCATCAATTGTGTACTGCGATATTGAAAATGCTAAACACAATACGTTTTCCAATGTTATTCTTATTGAGAATAAGTATACAACTTTATATCTCACTTAATTATGAATAAATACTGGTAAAACTTGGTATCTTCAATAGTTGTGATTATCAAAAACCCCAAAATACCCTTTTTGCAGGAAACCTGCATACACAGTCCTATGTAAGCAGGTTCGGACATATTGTCCAATGTTATACTTTTAAGGAATAAATGCAATTTTACATCTTCTTATTTATGAATATAATTGGAGGACTTTGTATGTGGTGGAGGTCTTTTAATAATTGCATGTGTTAGTAAGGTATATATATTCCGCTGTATATTGTGTCGCTGAGTCTGTAGGTCTGCTGCGACGGGGGTATTCAAGCAGTTTGATGAATTTATAAAGAAGATATTTAGATAGCATTGCATATACAATAAGAGTAATAAAAGTCAACACTAGATTTCTTGGATTATTATGTTCCTAGTTTTTATTCGGGAAATTTTAAATTGAAAAACAATGACTAGTTCAATTAAAAAAAAACAAACTATTAAATGTCCTGCATTATGTAGGCCTAGTTCCTTTTTTATCTCAGTTTGGTGGGATGCCACTATTTATAGATTATTATAGTTAAAAATAATATAGACAAAGAAGAGGTACGAAAAATGTATTAAATAAATATAAAGTGAAAGATCCTACTTGTCATCTCTTTTGACCTAAGACCCATTACTCAAAACATTATTCAAATTTGATACCTAACAAATTACAAGAGGGTAGCTGGTTGGAATAGGGCATATGGTGCCTAATATACGGTCGCCTGAACATTTTGGCAGGATCTGAATGCCACCATACTCAAACAAAACAATAGCTCAACCCTACATTATGCCCCCACATAAAATAAATATAATTCTGTATTTATTTTTAGAATGGATAATTAAAACAACTAAATATATAAATGTGATGTTTTTCACCACTTAATATATTTGTTTAGAAACTTTAAACATATTTACAAGGGTCTTACTCTAACTAATACAATATGGATAATATATTTATAAAAAGGAGTAGAACTTTTTAAACAAAAATGTTCAGAAAACTGTCTCACAGCGTACTCTGAAACTTGACACTGTTCTGAAGTAACAGCTTCCTATGAACATCGAGTCATAGAAAAATATAAAAATACTTATTTCTCATTAACGAACACAAGACTAGCAACTAGGGATTTAAAACAATTTCTTGGTTAACTTCACTAGTACATTTTGTAATAAGCCATACGATCAAACACTTGGTAGAGAACTAAACTACATCAGTTCTCGAGATCAATTGGCAATTTTTAAATAGTACACCACATTTAGGGTTCAAGTTGTCCAGTGAGCAGACCTAATACTGATACAGGGCAGGGAATGAGGCACACAAATTGGCAGAACCGTAAGCTATTAGTTAAAACTGTGTTTTTGACGCCGACACAATATAATCAAGTTGTAACAAAGTAGTCGTTTTGTTATTTCTTATTCTGCCAGCTATTGTGCCCCTTAGCTTACACAATTACGACCATGGAAGCTAACAAATAGGGTTTCAATCAAACATTCATCACATACAGTACTCTTAAAGAAGAACAAAAGTTGCATTTCTGGTATATTTTGCAATTCACAACCAGGTTAATATATAGCCATAATATGAAATACAGAAACCATGCATGATAAGGTGCACCACACAAATTAAATTAAAACAATTGTCAACTAAATTTTTGCAACCAATTGGTACTTCAGACATAAAAACTGTAGTATACAGGGAGTCTCAGATTACAGACAAAATACTTGAGCTGGAAATATTAAACAAAAGTATTCCCTGCTAAATCAACCCCAAGGATTAAAATTAAAATTATTTTAAAACAGTGTTCCAAAAAAACTGAAGGTCTTTAGTGTAAATCTCAGAATTTTCATTTTGGCAAACAAATTGCTCACTTATCTTTATCCGTTTTAAAATGGTGGCAATTTTCGTGAACAATATTTACATTTACAGAAACGGATAGAGATAAGCGATTTATGTTTTGATCTAAATGTTTGTTAAAGGGCTTTAAAATTATGTTCAACATGACAAAGTTTGGCGTAACAAATCTGAGCTTTGCACCTTCAGTTTTGGAACACCCTGTATTTAATAGTAGTTAAAACTATTTTTACGTTATTACTAGGGGTTTATTTAGTGAGAAAAATAATGTTGTTTCATCCTTCTAGATTTTCAAGTAGTTTGTCTACAATGTGCTTGATGGACCTTACTTGAAACACCCTCTAATTTTACTAAAAAAATAAAAATGTTTTTGTTGTGATACCCTCAATTTAATATTATATAAAATTAAAAAAATATACTTTAAAACTCCCTCAGCCAAACATTTATGAATGAGACATGAACTATTGTGGAACCAGTTACCATAAAAACCTTGATGGTTTAAAATTAGATTCATATTTTTTTAGTATAGTTATTCTATAAAAAAGAAACATTTGTTTAGTAAAAATTGTTTAAAAGTTATTGGAAAATAAAGTATAATTACATTGAAGCCACCTTTTCATTAAATAGTTCCGAAAATGTATGGCAAGACCTGGGCCAAATTGAAACAGAATTATTTCAACTAGTTTTGAAAGATAAATCACTCTTGAATAGCATATCCAAAATCGGACAGCAAAGCCGCGTCCAAAAATGGGATTAAAAATGACGGCATAAGAAATGCATCTATAATACCTCATTTGGTCAAGATACTGGCTACCATGGAGTTTGTACTTGGATAACATAGTTACACAACTGGGACTTGGTCCTGGTTGTAAATAGTTACAACTTTTTTTGGTCACGTGATCAGCACAATTACATAATGGCCAAGTTATTGAATTCAATTTTTTGTTACTATATTCCAAAAATACCAATAACTTGAGAACGGAAGTTATATTTAAAAACTGATTGTGGCATCTTTTTCTGGCAGGGTGAACATTTACTTCAAAATCAGATGTCAACACCACCTTTAAATATAATAAAGATTATCTCATTCCAATATGGCAGATCCTAAATGGCAACAACAAATTTGAACTTAGTCAAAATTAAGTAATTACCGCTTAACAATGTCAGTGGGGATTTGTAGACATTATCTATCTGGTGTAATTTAGAAAATATTATGGCTGTGACGCTGTGACACTTAAACACTTATTAAAATCAAATTTCAAAAAGTCCATGGATCCCAAGTGGTTGCCAACAATTTTTATTTAACCAAAAATAAGTACTTACTGCCCAAAAGTGATCATAGGTGGTACAGTGTTGACATTTTACCAAAAGTAGAACAAAACAGAGGTAAAATCTCATTTGATATTTTGTTTTCTACAGTATTTCTTTAACTAACAAAACTCTAATAAATATAGCATATATAGAGCATGTTGTCCGATTTTGGATGTCATTCAGGAGTTATTTCTCTTTCAAAAACTCTTCACAGTGTTTCTGTTCCAATTTGTTCAGGCTGACGACATAGTTATCACATCTTTCCTGGATTAAAAAAGGAACAGAGTTTCAAGTTATAGTGTAACTTTGTTACCCTTAAGTCATTAGGGTTTTTACATTTAGCAAACCACAATATTAAATCTTAACACATTCACTTCTGTATATTTAATACAGTTCTAAAATGAGTTAAACAATTGAAAATAGAGTAGCACATTACAAAATTAGGTCTACAAACTGGATAGTGTGTTCTTAAAATTAACAAGTGAAAGTTGCATCAAGCAACTACCAACATGGCACATGTTTGAATCAATCTAAAGAGGCTGTCAACCCATCAAACTTGTCAAGTGTAGAGATACTGGACAGATAAATATTCAAAGAAATAAACAATTCAAATACAAAATTTGAAACAACTAAAGAGAGACCAATGGTAACCAAATAAGAAGAGTCACCTCTGTCGGGCAGAGGCACAAGCTAGATGGGCCAGTCGTTCTGAGACCTACCATTTATCAATACAATCAACGATAATACGTAATTTTTATTAAGTACAGTTTGTACAAGTTTAAATTATAGTTTGGAAAAATTCATCATGGAGAGAGCTAACAAAAGACCTTAGGTCATTGAGTATTTATTATCTTGATTACATGTATTATGTTTTTCATAGGAGAAAATTTGATTGTTATTTTAGATTTAATTTTTAAATAATATAAAATTACATTTTTTAACAATTATTATTTTGTTTATGTACATATGTGACACTATTCTTGTAACACTACATGGACGAATAAAGAAATTTTTGAATTTGAATTTTGAAAGACTTGAGGCAGAACGGGTAGGTCTTACTTGAAGCAACTGAGGGAATGAGGGCCCCAACTGTAAGGCACCAATTGAGGCAAAACGTTAAACAAAGTTTTTGAATGCTTAATGGTGACCACAGAGAAATCTGAGCCACTGACCATAAAACTAAATGTTTAGATGCATATTTCTTTTATCCCTTTTTAAGGAATGGTTGGTTGTCAAAACGGCTATACAATTTATATTTGGTACCAAGACTCGTCTGCATATACACAATCAAGTCTATCACTTGACCAGTTTATGCAGGCCCTTAAATTTACATTTAAGTTACTTATTTCATAAATCACAGCCTACGCTTGTTATCGTGCACAAACACGAGTTTTCAATTAAATTAAAGTAGTTTACAGATTCTCGTTAACAAACACAAACACGATGGCATTATAGTTTAGGAATAGAGGAAGATCTGACATCCACTGCAGGCTGTACAGTGTAAAACCATTAAAATCTTTTTAGACTTGTCATTTAGATAAAAATACATTTGTTGTTAGTAAAGGTTAACATTTATTTTGAAATATAAATCTTGTACTTTTTAAACCTTTTACTCGAAAAAATAGGACTAAATAATTATATAGAATTCACGCAAGTGGTGAATACTATTTATGCATTTGTGTATGAGAATAACCAGTAAATTACATACAAGTGTTGCCAATAATTTAAATTCAAATAGGAAAGAAACTGGTTATGTGTCATTTGCAAATATATTCCAGTAATCAACCAATCATGTGCAATGGTTCCCAATTGATGGTGCTCAAGCCTGATAAGTTTGTAAACAAGGTGCTTCAAATGCTTATACAATGTTGAATATAAATAATGAAAATACTTGTTGGACTTACGATTTTAGGAACTGTAACATTAAAAAAGGAAAAATAAATAGTGTTATTGCTTTTACAACCAAGTTAAATAACAGCAATACTTTGTGTATGGTACTAATGTTTCATCTTGAATTTTTACTGCCTTAGCTTTGCCAAATTTGGGTTTTTAAGAAAAATTTATAATTAGGAATGTTTTTGAATTAAAAGATAAAAAGTGTAAAACCGTAATCTAGATAAAAGCGGTTGGGAACCACTGACCAAGTGAACAAAATAAACAAAATTGAATAGAATGTATCCGTCACTGTTAACATTTTAAACATGACACAAACCTAAAAAGATAAAAAAATGTTTACATCACTATTGAAGTACTAGAAACATAAACAAATTAGGGAAACTCAAAAAAGCTTTGTTTAGACAAAAATAATTACCTAATGAACAATGTTTACAGTTTTTCACAAATAAACAATGTTTACAATGACTCCTCATAGAGGCAATACCGATTACTGTACATTAAAGTTTTAGATAAATAAAAAACAGATCTTCCAGATAGGAAGTGAAGAACATTAAGGCACCAACGTGTGCTTCTACATCAGTCTCTGTCTGACCAACTACGAAGTATTTGATCTACATTGTTTCTGGGGGGTCGGGATTTTCTGGTCGATGGAAGGAAGGGAGTCCGGCCAAGGGCCTGTCACACAAGGATATGCAAACGTGAATTCGATGCATCCGAACTTGATTGAGGACCCATGGTGCAGAGTTGCTGGTCCTTCATACACGGATGATGGGCGGCTATTAATGTGCTCACATTTACAAGGCTCACCAGGCTAAACAGCAAGAAAAGTGATTAGATATGGTTGCTGATGTAATTTATTACAAAACCAAACCCCTATAGACTGGTTTAACCTGTATTTATTTATTTACATTATTTAGCACACCTTGACATGCACTCAGGTGCTAAAACGGAGGACTTTTCAAAAAAACTATTATAAATACATTATTGTTGTGCAGCTATATATAAAATAAATTTTAATAAACATATTTACACTCATACATTAAATACTAATACTAAAAATACATTTCTCAGCAAACATAAATTATGCATATCCAGAGAAAATTGAAAATTAATCAAAATCAAACTCTGAGCAAGCTTATAAAAAAAAGAGATTAAGATGCCATAATGTACGCTCTGAACTATGTACAAGTAATGTGCTAACGCTTGTGGGTGGGGATACAAATTCCTTAACCCTCCAAGTGCTGAACATCGTGATCCCGATCCATTGCCGCTGCGTATATAGTGTTAACGTCATTTTGGATTCAGCACCATTTGTTATTCTGTATGAAATTTGTAGTCGAATGGTGTATCATAAGTAGTCTTTTGAGATTTTTAGCAATTTTTGTAACTGATTACAACATTTTGCATCTTTCCATTGTTGACACCATTTTGAATGTTGCGGTGGGGGTTTATGAAAATATAATAAATATATTTTTCATGAGAACAATTACTTTAACCCTATCAAAATATATATATTTGCAATCTAAAAAATATTCAGCTCAGTATTGCTATCTAGAAATTGAAAATTTTTGTTGCAACCACTATTGCACCTAAAGTAAATATATTTTTTCAAATTTCATTTTGCCACTGTTGTGTAAGCGTGTCTTAAGTATTCACTAACAATCTACAGTTTTGTACATTCCCCTTTTCTTGCTGATCAAATTTAATGTAATTTTGATATAGGTAGATTGATTGTTTATAGATTTTTGAAAGAAAAATCACGCAAGACAGTGAAAAATACTTCAGCACTAAAGAGAAATAACGTCAGCGCTTGGAGGGTTAAAACTATAGAGAGAATGCTTAGGAAGGAATTTAAAAACAGCTTGATTTTTTATTGAAAGAAAAAACTACTTTAACCTGAGTAAGCACAACAAACTAAATAATTGAGAGTGATGTTTGCTTCTTTTTCATAAAGTACCTTGTTTATGATCACAAGTGAAACAAGAGTAACTTTGACATGATAGCTGGATCCATAAACAAAATTTAATTTATTTTTGATTTTTTGGAAGGAACAATAATTTGGTGTCCTCAAATAACTAAAACACAATCTATACCTATAATACACTAAGCCGATTTTTGTGAACAGAACTCCTCCGTTATTTTTGAACCAATTTTGATGATTAAGGTATAAAAAAATGACCCAGATTCGTAGTTGTGCAAAGTGGTTTTCAATTTCCAATACTGTTTTGCTGAAGGGCACACAGAACACCCTCAAAGTTAAATTTTTCCCCATAAATATGACATGGAGAGTAGTTTGAATTCAGTTGAATTCTAAAACCGGTGATGACACAGTAAAATGCAGGTAAACAGTAAGAACATCTGATAACTGATATAAACAATAAAAGTTTGTTTTGCTCGATTTAGAGCAACAGGTCCACTAGTTTGTTAAAATTTCCGTTTATATCTACAGTAAAACCCTGGTTAACTGAGATTTTAGAATTCACTATTATTAAAATAACGCTCAAAGTAATATAATTGTACATGTTTCTTTCAAAAATTAACCCTTGGAAAGGGCCGAATCTCCCTCAGACAAGGTGTCCAGGTCAAAACTCTATTAACTACTCCTCTAAATGTTTTTTTCAGATTAGCGAAACACCCTTTAAACCATCAAAATCTTGTTCACAAGAAAATATTGGGCAGCATTATATCAACTATAACCTCTTTCTTGATGTACCTATATCAAATGTTATAAACCTTAGTCGGACAAAATTTTCTTTTTGAAAAAGTGAGCAATCGGTATTACTTCAAATGATGACAGAAAAAATGCATCAAAGCCTCTAATACTTGTAAAGCTGTTAAGCCTGTGTTTTCAAGTTTCTTTCATTATAACTAATTATAATTGTGATATCATATCAGGTGAGTTTGTGGTTATGATTCTAAAAATCATCTGCACGCTGTCCGGGTCAACACCCCCTGTCCGGGTCAAGAAAGTTTTAGGTACATTTATGTTTTTATTTATTTTTGTACTTGGCCTTGGGACCCATTATTTTCTTATAGGCGAGAGGCTTTACCTTGGGATCTTAAAGCAATTTTTATATTTCCTTGGAATCAAACAAATTCAGTTGTAATTCAAATTAGTTTGTTATTTATATTCTCCATGTAACATTTTTGTTATAGCTAGTAACTGGTTTTCACTAGGCCTATATCAAGAGTTGAAATTCAACTCAAATTATTCCCAGAGTTAATCTTCAAAAAACAAAATTTATGGATGGCCGTTGCCCTTCAGAGTAGAAGCATCGGCAATTGAAAATCACTTTGCAAAACTACAAATAAGGGCCAATTTTGTAAAACCTCAATGCCAAAAGTGGCTCAGAAATAAAGAAAGAGTTCTGTTGAACAAAACTGCCTTAGTGTATTATAAATATAGATTGACATAATGAAACTAGTTCTAAAAATATTAGGGAACTTACCCCTGCCAGTATGGCAAAAGATGATACTTCCATTTCTTTGTTTTCTTCTACGTTTACGGGAATAACAGGATCCATTGCTCTTTGTCTCTTGGTTCTAATTCTCTTAATAGTCTCAATATTTTTCCCGAGTCTGCTTGACTTTTCCTGTGTCCTCTCTTGAGTAACATCGAGCCCATACAAGATGTTATCAACAGTTGTACCAAATGGGCTGAAGTTTACTAGCTTATACTTCTTAATATCCTGGAACAATTGATTAGTTCTGTAAAACGTAGTCATATGTCAAAATTTGTCTTGCTAAAAAACACAATAGCCCTGCTGATAAAATAGGGGGCCCTGCAGTTGATCAACATGTTAGTTGGTCGCAGGGACAGTTGGTCGACTTATAGAAAATAAGTTGAAATAATTAAATCACACCTGAAACCAGTTTGTCAACATGATATTGGTCGCTGTGCCACTTGGTCGATGTACCAGTTGCTCGCGCCCCCCACTCTGCCTTCCCAAGAAGAAGGGAGAGACGGAGCTTCTAGCGGAAGTGCATAGCCCCATCACCAACTCAATGTTGGACCGGCCGCACACGTTACCTCGCAGGACGCAGGTGAATTTGCTGAACCTTGTAACAAAATTTCCCTGATATTACACGAACTTGTCACGGGACCAATTGTCAGCCAAGGGCGCTACGTCAAAAAACAATATTGTAATAGCGCCGCTATTAGAAACAGTACTAGGGGCGCTACGTCAGGTTTTTGTAACTAAATCCTAAAATCAATTAAAAGACCACTTTACGGCGTATAATGCAGTTCTAATGGCAACACTGGCTACCTCACTCTCTGGATTGTGTTGCTACCTCTTGGCGCTTTGGACATCTATATCCAACTAACTTGTTACGCACTACAACACCATATTATAGCATAATTATTTGTATTGGTTAGCTGGGAATTCAATATTTGACCACGCTCATCAAACGTTTGCTGCACAGGGTCATCGAGCCTCAAGGCAGCTGTAGTCAGCCTGTTAATTTTGTATTTGTGCCCCTTATAATTGGTGCTCTAGGTACGTGCCTATTTATTTGGCCTAGTGGGAAATGCAGTATTGGATGTAAATAGCAGTAATATGCTACAAGTTGGGAAAGCCTTATTTTTCTTATACTTAAACTACTGTAGATGGGAAAAGCGGCCCTAAAAGATATATGGTCAATGGAACGCATCCTTGCAGGAAACTTTTACATTCGTAAATTTGTAATTTTTATGAATTACAGGATCATGACGTACAAGTTAGTGTACAATACTGCTGGGACTTCTCACTCTAAGACATTAAAATTTGCAAGGGTGGAGTTTCCATTTTATTTCATTATTGTTTCTAATGTTGTTGCATTTGTATCCACTTCTTTACTGATGACCGCTAACAGACAATGCAAACATTAATTCTATCCTAATATCATAAATGCATTTTTTAAGACTTGAAGCTGACAGTTTTTGAGTTTGTTTGTAGCTCAATCAGGCCTATTCACATTTTAAAATTTCTTTAGGGCTTTGTCCCAGTGACCTCTAAACTTCACATGTTAATCTTATGGTCACCAAAATTTACCGGATCCGATGATAACTAAAAAATGTGATCTGCATTTGAGATTTTCAAAAATGTTGTTTATTTATTTGTTTAAATTTTGGTTGTCACTTTTAATGCACATTTAACTATGAAGGTACATATCACAATAATTTCAGGGAAACGTAAATCAAATTTGTCTCAAAGTTCGAAAAAGCCCGATTTAATAAAGTGGATAGAAGTCAGGAAACTTAAGCAGAAATGAAAATTAGAAGGCTTCGACAAGCTCTACAGCAGGTAGCGCATAGTGCAGAAGAAACTCCAGAAGAACTGCAGTTTCGACATGAAGAGCAAGCTCAGCGGCAGGCCAGTTTGAGAGCAACTCGAAAGGCACTATGGCAGAGAGAAACTGTTGAGGAAGCTCAAGCTCGCAGACGAGCTATTGCTTTAAGGGCTGCCCAGCGGTGGCAAACGTTCACCAGAAATACGTGGGACTTCTTTGAAATTGCTGCCTCAGAATATGACGCAAATTTCAGTCAGCTAACATATATCTTACTAACGCTATGTTATGTAGTGAACGCGGACAAAGCCGCGACGAGGGATATATATATCTGTGTCTGTGGGTGCGATTACTCCTATAAAAAGGGTCCAATTTTGATGAAATTTGGTACATACCTGTAAAGCAACATCTATGACTTCAAGTTCGAAAACCAGACAGATTGACCCATCTGAAAGAATAATTTGGGGGGGCGGGGTTTACCCCATACATTTTTTTAAATTTTTACAAATAATATTTTAAAAAGTCAAATTTTAATTTTCATGATTGGATTCAGCTAAAAACCTCACAATTTGGTATTTTACACATTTTTCTATGTCTATTGGTTACAAAGATATTGAAAGTGCTAAATACAATACATTGTCTAATGTTATTCTTATGGAGGATAAGAGAAATGTTATACCTCGCTTATTTATGAACGTATACTGACGAAACTTGATATACGGCTTCATCTGGTCGAGGTCGATTGTTATTTGCCCAATAAAAGCAATTTGTACTGATGTTCCTGTAGCAGCAAACCTGCTTACTCATCCCCCATGTTATTCTTATGAAGAATAAGTCAAATGGAATGTCTCCTTTAATTATGATCATAAATTAATAAAACTCGGTATGTGGCTTCACCTAGTTGCACACGGGTGTCTCACATAAGGTGTCTCAAACTGATTGACCTAGAAGGATGAAGTAAAATTATTTCCCACTAAATCAACCTAAAGGAAAAACTTTAAAATATTTCTAGTTTGTTACAAATGCAGGGTGTTCCAAAAACCAAGGGTCACTAGTTTGAATGTCGGAATTTTCAAACATAAATATATGTCAAGTTATACACCATTTTAAAGCCCTACAACAGACTAATATTTTGGTGAAAACAGAACTCACTTATCTTTATCTGTTTCAAAATAGTGGCAATTTTTTTGAATAATACTGACATTTACGGAATACCCTATATCTGCTAAACCACAAGATATAACTTTGTTCTGATTCAAAATTCTTACTCGTATTGAAACCAGCATTACCCTGATATGGTAACACAGGGTTGCCACCAAAGTTGCAATTCAAAATTCATGCATAATTCCAGGTTTTCCAAGTCAAAATCTCAAAATTCCAGGTAAACTCGCGCAACATTTTTGATGTATTTGCGAACCTATAACGATTAACAATATAAATTAAAGTGCTATTTTAATAAAAAATTACAACTTTTTATGAAGTACAATATTATTATTTTATTTAAGTTATAAATCATACTAGCTGCTATGCCCATGCTTTGCAACGGGGTGAAAATTCAGAGTAGAAAAATTGTTAACAAAACAAAGACAGTCTGCAGTTAGATATAATTATAACAGCTGTTTATTTAAATTAATTGAATTAGGAAACCACACGACATAAACTAAATAAAAATCTCCTCCATATGGAATAACATGGAAACTTTGAAGTCCCGTGGGGCAGAGCCCTGAAGACTTTTCTAAACGGCAATAGGCCTATGAAACTCCTGGGTACATAGACTATATTTGTGCACAATTTCAGCAAAATTGATCGAGTAGTTTTGGTGTGATGGAACAATAGACAGACAGACAGACACCACCTCATTTTTGTAATAGTAGTGATTTTTTATGCTTTCCAAAAAAATGGGTTTATACGCTGGGTCAATTATTTATATTAATGAACTTGATTTTTATCTCTATATAAAAACGTTACAATATTTTAATTGATAGAAGAGGGAAATTATGTCAACAGATACACCCAATTATATAAAATTCAATTTAACCTTGGCAATACGCTATCTATTATAAGAATAAGAAAATAGTATATACCAATATTTTTTTGTGTGTCTATCGATGACAAAGACATTTTTCAATATTCTTGATACGGAGTGGGCCCAAACCCTGATCTAGTTACTATATAAACATTTTCTTTGAAAGCATTATTATGGCAGCCGGATCCAGTTTTGAACTTTCAAAAAATTTTCAAGATTTTTGCTAGGAATCAATCTGACAACAAACTTCAGATTGTGAAGCGACCAACCTGACCACTTATACACTACCCACAGGGGTGTACAGACTATCGTTTTACGGGGGGTCATGAGTGAAAAATATCGAAATTTTCAAAATACAATAACCTTTACGGTGAAAAATGGGTAAAATACGTGAAGGTCTGATTTTTGGGGGAAACATGACCCCCATGACCTGTGTCCGCGCCTGTAACCCCTGTTTGACCATTGGGGATGCAACGCTAACTTCGCCGATCATTGAGAACATATCGCTAACTTCGCCTACTATTCAGAACGCGTTATGCAATCGCCGACGATCGCGACCTGAAATTCCCAGTTCGGCCGAAAATTCCCGCATTATCCACACATTTTTCCCCGGTCACCAAAGTTCACGCATAATTCCCGGTTTTCCAGGTTTTCCCGATTGGTGGTAACCCTGTAACAGTATATGGTAACAAAATAGAAATTTACTAAACATTTTTTCTTTAATGTTTACATTTCCAAATCTCCAAAAGTCAAATAGTAATGCATGTCAAAAAGTATATCACCTTAAAGATCTTGGAAATCCTAGCAACTTTCTAACTGACACCAACCTCGTATCTCTTTTTGTTTTTTAAGCAATCAATAAAAATCATCATTTCTTCGTATAAAATGCATGTAAGTTATTCACAACCCATTTATAAAAGAGGCCACAGAGTAATTGTAAGTGTTACGCACAAATAACATACATCTTAGGCTATATGGGAAAATTATGATTTTTGTTGATTGCTAAAAAACAATACCCCCGTCGCAGCAAACCTGCGTACTCAGAGAATTTCCAATGCATATATATGTGACTCACTACTACATAGAGCTATTTACCAAGTTTCACAAAAATACATCCATAAATAAGTGATATATAGCATTTTATTTATTCTCCATAAGAATAACATTAGGGTTTAGGACGCAGGTTTGCTGCAACGAGGAAGATAAGTAATGTGTTTTTTTTGCAATTATCAATACAACTGAACCAGGTGAAGCTACATACCAAGTTCTCTTAATGTAGGTTCATAATTAAGGGAGATATACAACTTTACTTATTCTCCATATGAATAACATGGGGGCCGAGTATGCAGGTTTGCTGCTACGGGGACTATCAACAAAAAACTTTTGTTCTAGTATCAATACACCACAACTAGTTGAAGCCACATACCAAGTTTCATCAATATAAAATTATAAATAATCGAGATATAGAATTTTATTTATTCTACATAAGGATAACATTGGACAACATACTGTGTTTAGCACTTTGAATATCTCTGCAGCGGTTGGACGTAGAACAACGATTAAAACACCAAAATGTTTGTTTTGTTGAGCTAAACACATTAATAAACAGAAATTTGAAGTTTTTAGTAAAACTATCTGAGAAAAATCTAAAAACCTTTTTCCCATAAGATTAACATGGGACACGTTTTTTGGATTTTCTCCGCAACCACTTAACCTAGGTTTATGATTCAAAATACTAAATTATTTGTTTTTTTAAGCTCTATAAAATGGCTAGAACCAAAATTGAGTGTTTTTAACATTTTGGGGTCAAATTTGCAAAAAACCGATTTTTGGAAAATTGTAAACCCCCATAAAACCCCCTTCCCATAGTGCGATCGATCTGGTTTTCGAACGTCATAAATGCTACTCTCCACATTTGTGCCAAATTTAATCAAATCGGGTGTTTCTTTCAAAAGTTATCGCGGTAACGGACACATACATACATACATATATATATATATATATATATATACATATATATATATATATATATACATATATACACACATATATATATATATAAATTTGAACGAATAGTGTTTTTGGCATCTGGGGACCTCAAAACGAAAAGTTATCATGGTCTCGGGCTTAAGTCTTACCATGCCACCTACGGTAATAGCTTCTTCCCTATAGGGGAAATTCGCTAAAGAGATACAAAGTTCGTGTGAATTAGAAAGTTGCTAGGATTTCCAAGACATTTAAGACCATATACTTGTTGACATAAATTACTATTTGACCTTTTGGGGTTTTGGGCATGTAAACATGAAAAAATAGTTTTTGCAAATTTCTATTTTGTTTTAAATACTGCCATGTAGCATATCAGGGCAACTCTGGTTTCAATAAGAGTAAGAAATTTGAATCAGAACAAAGATTTGTCTTGTGGTTTAGCAGATACATGGTATTCCGTAAATGTCAGTATTATTAAAAAATGGCCGTCATTTTGAACAGTTAAAGATAAGTAAGTTCTGTTTTCACCAAAATGTTAGTCTGTTGTAGAGCTTTAAAATGGTATACAGTGTGTAAAAAAGTCTGTCCCCCCCTTTAATTTTTTTGTTTGTTAAAACAAACAAATCACCTTTGGGGAATGATACTAACTTAACCCAAAGTATCTTTTGATATTATCAAAAATTTTGAGTGTCCCCCAAAAATGGGGGATTTTGGGGGCAACTCAAAATTTTCAAATATAAACGCCTTTTGAGTGACCCCTCATTTTAAAGAGCTTTAAAAAAATAGGCGAATGGTGGAAGTTGGAGGTATGTAACGTGTTTCTATCCAAATTGGCAGCTTGACAAAGTTTTGAATACAACTCATTCTTGAAACCTGGCGTCTTAAGACTTTTGGAGTTTTAATATCACCTTTGGTGACTTAAAACTGGAACGACTCTTGTAGAAATGCTATTAAATGAAGAAGTGGTCTCTTTTGGTGATATTTAAAATTTTGAGTGTCCCGCAAAAATGGGGGATTTTGGGGGCAACTCAAAATTTTCTGATGTAAACCCCTTTTGAGTGACCCCTCATTTTAAAGAGCTTTGTAAACCTAGGTGGAGGGTGACAGTTAAAAGTAAATTCAACCCCTTCAAAAGGCGTTTACATTAGGAAATTTTGAGTTGCCCTCAAAATCCCCCATTTTTGCGGGTTCTCAAAATTTTAAATATTACCAAAAGAGACCAGTTTTTCATTTAATAGCATTTCTTAAAGAGACGTTTCAGTTTTAAGTCACCAAAGGTGAAATTAAAACTCCAAAAGTCTTGGACGCCAGGTTTTAAGAATGAGTTGTATTCAAAACTTTGACAAGCTGCCATTTTGGATAGAATCAAGTTACAGACCTCCAACCTCCACCATTCGCCTATTTTTTTAAATCTCTTTAAAATGAGAGGTCACTCAAAAGGGGTTTACATTTAAAAATTTTGAGTTGCCCCCAAAATCCCCCATTTTTGGGGGACACTCAAAATTTCCGATAACATCAAAAGATACTTGGGCTTAAGTTATCGTTCCCCAAAGGTGATTTGTTTGTTTTAACAAACAAAAAAATTAAAGGGGGGGGACGGACTTTTTTTACACACTGTATAACTTGACATAAGTTTATATTTGAAAATTCCGAGATTCAAACTAGTGGAACACTTTGTATTTGTAACAAACTAAGAATATTTTTAAGTTGGGGTCGATATAGTGGGAAATAATTTTACTTCATCCTTCAAGGTCAATTAGTTTGTCTGCAATTGGTTTGAGACACTTTACGTGAGACACCCTGTATATATATTTGCATAAAAAAAATTTGTTGTGTTCCTTTTATTGCAGCAAACTTGTTTACTCAGCCCCTATGTTATCCTTATTGAGAATAAGTAAAATGTTATATGTCGCTTATTTATGAATGTATATTGATGAAACTTGGTATGTGGCTTCATCTAGTTGGATTCTATTGATATTTGCATAACACCAATTGTTTGTTTTCCTTGTTTCAGCAAACCTACGTACTCATCCCAAATATTATTCTTATGGAGATAATTAAAATATTATATATCGCTTATTTGTGAACATATTTTTATTAAACTTGGAATGCGGCTTTATGTGGTATTAAGACATATATATGCACTGGAAATTCATGAGTAAGCAGGTTTACTGTGACAGGGGTATTTAAAAACTACGGCAAGTAAGTGTGCTCTTACTACGGCACTTCACTAGTTTTGTTCTCCTAATACAATAGATAAAAGGAAAGTCTTCTCTGGTTAGTTAATTACATTCAACCATAGAATATTTTTCAGAGTTTTTCATTCAACATTTATTTATAACATTGATTTAAAGAATGTTGATTGAATTTTTGCTGACTCGCTCCAGGATTACAGAGAGAAGGGCTGTAGTATGTGATCACGATAGGTGATTCAAGCCAGGAGCCGCTGTGACTCTGATGGCAGTATTACGGGCTTCTTCCTGCTTTTGAGTTCTCACACTCATACTTTAAATTAAGAATGTAATCAAATTAAAATGTACTGGAAGTAAATTGAAGAACATCTTTTATCATAAATAAGGACAGAAATTTAATTTTCAATTTCCTTAACATTTCCTTACATATTTTTTAAAATTGTCCTCAAAAATTATTAAAAGGTTGTCTTGTTAATTTGTTATATACATAATAATCATTAGATAGTTAACAAAAAGTATTCCTACCTGGCTGTAACTAATTGATGCGTGTACTTCAGATACACATCTGCAGTCTCCGTAGTCATTCAAACAGAGTTGACCTGCTTCTCCACAATCTGAAATAGATCAAATAATTTGATTCAAGCGCAAACTGGGAGTTGCTCAGTCAAACAAAATAGCATAGGAACACCGTTTGTGTCTGGCAGTTTCAGAGAAAATATGTCAACTACAATTAATGTGCTTCATACAGTTTTCAGAAATAACCCCACGGTGCAAGCTGATCAAAATAGTAATAGTTTGCTAAACATTTTTGACCTACACGTAATAATGCACAATTAGATAAGCTACATTTTCTTATTACGTGTGCGGCAACAGGTGTGGTAATCTTGTTATCAGAGGTTCAAACACAAGTGCATTACATTTTGAAACCAACAGTAGACATACATATTTTAAATACTTCTGATGTAAAACTATAAATATTTGTATTATTTCTGTTATTAAACCTGTTTTTATAAATAAGTCATTTAACTATTAATACTTTTTTATAATTGGGAATTTTTGGCTTATTTGTTGTGGAAACACTTCCAAGTTTCAATGGCTCTTTGACCATTTTTATCACAGTGAATGTAAATAACATGTTTATAAACAAATAATTAGGGGTCTGCGGTGCACCGAAAAAACGGTACCGGTACGGTACACAACTAATTACCGTCATCGGTTCGGTACAGAACATAACCCCGGTACTGATTCGGTACGGTACAGTTTACTGCTTCAAACAATAAACACAGATAAGCTAAACAATGTTTAACAAAATTAGTGGTTTAAATAAGACCGACTCCTATTTATAACTTATGAGTTTTGGGGCTTGTTTTCCTTTAAGAAAAACAAGCCCCAAAACTCATAGAAAAAGAGATGTTGACAGGTGTTATTTATAGAACGAGAATGGAGATAAGAAAGGTGGGCAAGGGGAGTGGGGAGTAGCTGGGTAGGGTCGGCAAAAATATGTCCTTGAAGACAAGAAAGGTTTAGACTAGGAAAGCGTGAGGGGTAAGGGGGGAGGGATCTGGTAATTAGCTGTAAATCAGTTGTTTTTCAACATCATTCCTAGAGTGAGAAAACTTTGGTTTTTGTTGTTTGTATGATTTAAATCACGTTCGTTCTCCATTATGATTACAAATTAAACTGATTTTATTTATGTATTATTATTATTGTTATTGAAGTATGCTAGGGAAATTTTTAAATTATATAAAAAAAGGTTTCAAAAATGGTTGAAAACTAATTCAAAAATAGCCACTAACTTGATAAATTTCAAATGGTAGCATAAATTTGTTATTTGTTTATTGTGCTGTGAAATTTGTAAATAGGCTACCTGTAACATATCTGTTATATGTTAGATTATCTTGTGTGGTTTTGGAAAATTCAACTAAAAATTAATATTAACAATAAACTAAATTTTTTTGATAAGGTTAAAGCTAATTATTTCAAATATGATATAGCCAAATTAATATTATATAACTGTACTACTTTTATTACTTTATTTATTTATTTTCCAGTTTTTCATGGTACTTATGTTTAAATAAAAGTACTGTAATATTTGTTATGGACTTCAATTTTGAATTTAGTAGTGTAATAAAGTAATTTTAGAGTTATTTTGATTTTAATCTTCAGTATTTATTGGTCTAATTTTCTAATTTATTTTAGTTTCACATCATACATAGTTTTATTTAAGTTATCTGATTTTACTTTGTATTAATGATACAATAATCTCCCAATGCAACAAGAATAGTAATTATAAAACTTTGGTTTTTGTTGTTTGTATGATTTAAAACAATAGTTTTTATTTATATTGAAATCAATATAATTAATCAGTTAACTTATGCAATAATTGATTGATTTTCAAGTAATTTTTGAATTTATTTCTCATGATTATTTCAAGAACTTGCATTAATACCTAATAATAACAATGTTAAAATGTAATACTCCAAAGATGCAGGTTTTAAAAACATTTTATCCATAGTATAGTTATTTATTTGTTTAATAAAATTAATAATAACAATTGTATATGACCTTAATTATTACTCAATAGTTTGTTTATGATACATTCAAATTAATAACTAAATTAGTATATATGACGGTACATTGTACCGTACCGAATTTGTACCAAGAACCGAGGTACAAAATCTTTTACCGTACCGAACCGTACCGATCTGAAATTGTTGGTACCGCAGACCCCTACAAATAATTAATACTTTTAAAATAATACATACAGTCTACTCTTGATAATCCAACAGACATGGGACCAGACCCTATCAGATTATCAAATATTCTGGATTACCATTAAAACAATGCTAAATCAAACTAAAATCAAAATACTGTATGGTAATGAGTTGATAAAAAACTCAATTTAAACAAAGGTTTATTTGACGTTATAAACACAAGGTTAAAAATAAAAATTGATTTAGAAAATGATTAATTTAGAGTTTCGAGTATTTTTGAGTGAGTATTTGCCATCAGTTGGTAGTTTAAAATAGAGTAATGGGATTTGAATACCACCCTAGATTTGATAATCTAAACATGGTTTCTAACTAATACATGAGTAATAATACTAAGTTTTATCCAGTACAACCAAACTGGATTACGTATTGACAAATAAAACGCGGTTTGACATTCGTTTCCGGCCGATAAAACACGATCCGGTTGTCATTTGGCCAATATCACCTATAATCAATATTAGATGACGAAATTGTAAGTTACGGCCGATGGCCCAGTTGCCACTTTTGTTGATATTATGTTTTCCATCGTCATTTACAGCCAAAATTACGCAGTTTGATTGTCATTTTCGGCCGATTTCACATGATGCGATCGCCTTTTGCGGCCATTACTACACGTTTTGGCTGGTCGCAATCGTTAGCGATCGTCCGGAAATCGGCGGGAAATACTCGCTCGAACTTTCGAGTATTTTTCTAAACCTCGAGTCGAGTTCGAGTATTAAAATACTCGGCCGAAAACTCTACTCACAAACCCCTACTCAGTATGCAAGTTACTAACAATAAGCACTGATTTTTCAGGTTTTTACGGAAATCCCCCACCTCTTTCTTAACTGTAGTTCGCGCTCTCTCGCGCACTCACAGGAGATATGACGGGCACAGCCTTGTCGGATTACCAAACATGTCGTTTTAGCAAATGTCGGACTATCAAGATTGAACTGTATAGATTTAGACATTTTTCATCCTAAAGAAGTTGATGTTAATATGAATATATTTAAAATACCCTCATATCAGTAAACATGCTTACATTAAATTACGGCGATTGAAAAAAATGTTTAAATATCTTAATTTTTACCTCAATTATATTTTTCCTGAATTTTTCAACAGATGGAAGAAAAGGAATTTGGGTAATTAAAAAAATATCATTTTTAGAGAATTTCCCCTACAGGGATGAAGCTATTACCGTGGTTGGCATGGGAAGACCTAGGCCCGGGGTCATGATAACTTTTCGTTTTGAGGCCCCCAGATGCCAAAAACACCATTCGTTCAAATTCATATATACGTAAATATACTAGAGAATCAAATTCACAGAAAAGTTTGTGTACTTATGTATATATATATGTATCCGTAGGCACGATAACTTTCATGAAAATGGTCCGATCTTGATAAAATTTGGTATAAACGTGTAAGGCAGCATCTATTTTCATGAGTTGGAAAACCAGACAGGTCACACTATTTTAAGGGGGGGGGGGCTTTGTACCCCAAACAATTAAAAAAAAATTTGTTTACATATAATTATTTGTAAACTCAAATTTTTGTTTGAACCATTGAATTCAACTTAAAAAACAAACAATTTGGTATTTTGATCATCACTCTACGTCAATTGGTTACCGAGACATTGAAAGTGCTAAACACATACATACATACATAAAAATCTTTATTTGTCTTTGTACATATAATACAATAAATGGCGTCATACTTATATTTAACATATACATAGGACCAGGGCCCACCAACCCCAAAGCAAGCAAATGCTGCTCCCAATACGATTTAAATCTAATTTTTATTGTAAAACTCCTGAAAAGAATATAAATGTTTATTTATTATGAAGGATTTTAATTTGGATTTAAATTTATTTAAATTGTGTTCTAATCTTAGTTCATCTGGGAGTGCTTTAAAAAATTTGTTCCCCATGTAGGTAGTTTTTTTTGTGTAGAATTCTAATCTATGTTTATCAAGATTTTTTCTTCTTGTGTCGTACTGATGTGTTGTAATTTTGATTTGTAATTTCGTATTTATTTTAAAATATAATATACATTCAAAAATATACTGATCATATACTGTTAAGATTTCAAGATTCTTAAAGTATTCTTTGGCAGATTTGTCGCGTTTTAGATTACAAATAGATCTTATGGCCTTTTTTTGCAGTTTTAAGATTTTATCAAGATTTAATTTTGTTGTTGATCCATACAAACAAATACCATATGATATATGTGAGTGTATGAGGGCAAAATAGATTTTTTTTAGGATATTAATATTACACAAACAGGCCATACGTTTAAGTGCATATAAACCGGAGCTAATTTGATTAACTATATGTTCAATATGATGATCCCAGCACAAGTTTTCATCAATATTCAACCCTAAGAATTTTGTCTTGTTAACTTGTTCAATGATTTTTTCTTCAATAATTATATTTGGGGCTATTTTTCTCCGGTTTTGCTTTGTTGAGAATACCATAACAGTACGTTGTCCAATGTTAATCTTATGGAGGGTTAGTAAAATGTTATATCTCGCTTATTAATGAACATATATTGATGAAACGTGGTATGTGGCTTTATATGGTTGTAGTTTACTGATATTTGCATACAAAACCCAATTTTTGTGGACCTCATGGCAGCAACCCTGCGTACTCAGCAGCTGTAATGTTATTCTTATGGAGAATAAGAAACATGTGATATCTTGTTGTTTATGAACATAAATTTGTAAAACTTGGAATTTTGCTTTGTCTGGTGGTGATGTATTTGAATAAAACCCCAATTTTTGTTGTCCCTGGTGCAGCAAACCTGCACACTCAGTCCTAATGTTTTCTCATGGGAATAAATAAAATGTCATATCTCGCTTATTTATGAATATGCTCTGATGAAAGTTGGTAAGTTGCTTCATGACGTAGTGAAGTACCATTTGAAATTCACTGAGTATACAGGTTTGTTGCAACGGGGTATTTTATAAGCGACTTTATGTAAATGTATTTACATCCTAAGAAAAAGCCACTTAGAAGTTTTACCAGTATATAAATAATTAAGAGGGTATACAATTTGTATTACCGCCCCTTAGAATAAAACGGACTGAGTTTGCTAAATTTGATGATATGAGGTTATTTTATTTAAATATTAATAGATCACAACTAGGGGTGTGCGAGTACTCGAAACTTTGAGTTTTCGGCCGAGTATTTTAATACTCAAAGTTTTGAAAAATACTCTAAAGTTCGAGCGAGTATTCCCTGCCGATTCCCAGACAATCGCTAACGATTGCGACCGGCCAAAACGCGTAGTAACGACCGCAAAAGGCGATCGCATCACATACTCAGCCGAAAATTACGATCGCTAGCGATTGCGACCAGTCAAAACTGTAGTAACGCCCGCAAAAGGTGAATGCATCATGTAAAATCGGCCGAAAATGACGATCGGGCCGTGTAATTTCGGCCGTAAATGACAACGGAAAACACAATATCAGCAAAATTAGCGACTGGACCACTTAATATCGGCCGTAAGTAACGATTTCGTCAACTAATATTGATTATAGGAGATATATGGACCCCGTGATATTGGCCAAATGACAATCCGACCGTTTTTTATCGGCCGGAAACGAATGTCAAACCGCGTTTTATTTGTCAATACGTAATCCAGTTTGGTTGTACTGGATAAAACTTAGTATTATTACTCATGTATTAGTTAGAAACCATGTTTAGATTATCAAATCTAGGGTGGTATTCAAATCCCATTACTTTTTTTTAACTTCCAACTTATGGCAAATACTCGCTCGAAAACACTCAAAACTCAAAAATAATTGGCACTACTCGACTCGATTCAAAAAATCACTACTCGCACACCCCTAATCACAACCATATAAAATATTTACCGAATTTACTGGGCCGTTGAAATTTAAGTGCTTGAACAAAAACTAAAAGATAAGGCCAAAGTGGTTTATTTATTTAATATATATTTATTTTTGTCAAAATTTAAAATTATAAATACCTGTGCCTATAAATACTCTGTTCAGGCCAATGGTTACAACATTGCTAACGGTGGTGGTAGGCACTGGAATAAGTAGTCCTCTGGAGTCCTTTGAAATCTGTGTCTGGAAAAGAGACAAAGACTAGGGATAGTGAAAGGTTTAAAATTGCAAGCAAACAAATATCTAGCTTTTAATCAAACTGGCGTGCATTAAAATATGGAGTGGAATCTCTCTTTCCCACCCCTGGCCAGCATTCAGTTTTAAAACGTCAGTTGAAACAAATAATGAGCTTAATAACCTAAAACCTACACTAATGCTGTACTTTGGCTAGTAAAGATTACATGACAATCAATAAAAGTATACAGAAGTTATGTATATACCAATTACAAATCCAATTTTCTCAAAACTGTTACACACGACTAGGAATGATTTCCTTTTACAGCACCAGTCTTTTATTGTTGTTTTCCTCACATCGAGGTTGTTAATAATGTGTTTAACTCATTCACCTTTGTTAAAATTGTTCAAGTTTCCTAAGATTGTGTCTCATAACACAAGGAGGTATGAGGGGTGTATGCTAAAGCATTATAATTCATTATCGGGGGCGGGTGGGGAGTTGAATTGACAAAAAAGTGTTATATTTTATTTGTATAATAGAACAAAGGATAACATAGATAAGATAAATTTTCACTATAAAATTTACGACAAGCGCATATTCACTTTTTCATTGGATTAAGGGAATGTAAAAATAATCCTATTCCTATTTAAATCAAAATCAGTGGTTAAAAGTACCTTGTAACTGAAATATTTCGAGGCAGGTTTCTGGTGAGGGTAAGTTCTCAGGATTTGTTGAGGGATCTCCAATAGCGGGCTCTCGGCGAGATCCTCATAAAGCTTTTGTTCAAGGACACTGGCCGTCCCATTCGTTATCTCTACTGGCTTTGGAACATTCACATCGGCTGCCTCTACCAGCTGCTGTTTCAGTTGCTTCAGGGCTAAATACTTAACCACTTCGGGATCCATTGAGTTCAATATTTCCTCATAGTCAGTCTCATCTGTAAATATGAATCAAGGCATAAAATAAATATATAAGAAATCTGTCACATACGAAAACGCATATGTAAAGCTAAAGATTCAAAACCAAATCTAACATCTGAACTGTTTACAGTGTTTATATCATAGTGAACAAATTGTAGACCAGTCTTGACCAATTCAAAAGTAACACAAGAAATAAATGTGATCAAATACTACCTTGATAAAATTTAATGTTTAAAAATCTCTTCTGCTGATATAATTTCAATAAAGAAATAACACAATATTAATATTGATAAATTATGCTCTCTAAGAACAGGTCGATCTTAGAAGTAATAAGACCAGGTTTTACACCGCTCCCGATCAAAACGTAAAAAATGCCAATGGCATAGAAACACACACATGAAAAACATAAACAATTAAGGGTGTAAAAACTAGTAGTTGGTGCTGCTCAAAATTTGGCAAGATACAATATCAAAGTTGAGTATTCCAGAACCCTGTAGTAACCAACAATAGAGTACTTGTAGTTGTCTCTTGTTTTGCACAATGACCACTCCATGACTCTCTACAATACTTTTCACAACACACGTAGGGCGCATTACAAAGATGCATAAAAAAGGATCATAATAGGTCTAGTGAGTTCTTCCAAAAAACTGGCAAAAAATAACTTTTTAAGCAAGAAATTACCCCAAATAAAAAATAGATATCAAGTATATGTTTTAGGTTTTAATTATAACGTTGAAAATAATCATTATGTGCTGGTAAAACTGGCATGTACAATCTACCATACCTACCATATTTATATAATCAGCTGTTTCATTTAAAAACTGACAGATATAGGGGTATTGGAGGTAGTGAAACTACATCAAGATATGAAAGTCAGCCTTTTCCGATGTAAAATCCCCATAGGACAATGTACAGTGTTTAGTTAATTTAAATTTTCTTCAATAACTCGGTAAACATTTGTGCTAGAGTGATGAGAGACGGCTTAAAATTTGAGGCATTTTACATTCTATTGTTGAATATACGTTAAATTAAAAACCTGAGGCTGTATACTCTTTTTTGGCCAGAAAACACAAAACTTCAATATTCATAGCCTTGAAAAAGGGGATTATAGGGGTTTCTGATTGTTTTGCCCAACAAACTTGTTACCTGATTGTAGAAAGGAACATCCCATCAAATTTGAAGTAAATCGAGTAAAAAAAAAAAAAAAAAAAAAACAACCGCCAGAGTTTAGGCGCACAAACACACATGTATATATCATTTTTAGCAACCATCCAAAATGTGTTTAGGGGGTCGCGTTAGGAACTTCTGTAGTGGTCCTGGTTTAAGTTTCACCATGCGGGTCATACTAATAGCTCACTTTTCCATGGGAAATTTGCTAGTAACTCCAAAATACACTTATGGGACTCAAACTGTTTTTATACTCTCATGTTAAATTACATTTATTAGCAAGATTCATAGATTTTAAGGTTTTTCAACAAAATTTACGGCTTATTCCCGGTTTTTCCCAAGGTGTACGGAATCCACCGCTCTTTCACGGTTTTCACGGTTGGGTGGGGACCCTGAAGGTAAAGACATTATTAGCAGTTAACTGTCTTTATAAAATGGGTCAAACTTAAAAAAATTTAAGTCGAAGAAACTTGTTCAATTTTTCCAAATAAAAACTGTTTTGACAGATTTTGCAACGATTTTACCCGTTTGCCTTTTCCAGGCCAACCTGAAGGAGTTCTGTTTTTGTTGAAGTTTCAGCCTCCTCTTCTCCAATAAATATATTTTAAGTTCTTGAAAACTTGGCATTTTTAGTGTTATTGGTTTTGAAAGAATACAAATTTGGTTTTGTCTAAATTTTAGTCTATTAACCTGTAAGAACTGAATCCATGAAATGTACCATAAGAAAGAAATATTTGACATCTTACAAATTCAAAATAAGACATATTTATATACACAATGGTTAATCATAAATAACTGAAAGAAAACCATATTATTACATAAAAAATACCTAGTGTTTGAGGTTTTTTATCCTCATCAACATCACTTTCGGTTTCCATTGCTTCTTCCATTACAACATCACTATTATTGTTTTGTGCAGATTCTGGTACAACATCACTTGTATTGTTTTGTGCAGATATTTCTGAAATAAATTATATGAGCATCAAATTTAAATGTACAACATACATTTTTTAAATAATTGTTAACTGTAAAGATTCATACATTTTGAATGAATGCAGTTAATTACTGGAATTCAAGAAATAAGTAAGAATTCCATAAGGTAGGCTATGATTATAAAATTGTATTAACTGCTTAATAGTTCATTATTTCATTTATGACTAACCGACACAGTATATACATGATTGTCTATAAAAGGACAGACAGTAATGAATATGTTTAGTTGGAAAAACCCTTCGGTCACAATTCTAATGTAAGTTGATATAAAGTAAAACGTAAAAGTTTCTGAATATTACATTACTATTTCAAATACCACATTTACTGCAGCTAGTGGCATCAATGTAGCTCCCAACCCCACTTCAAAATGAAACGTTCAAACTGCATCAGTTACACTCTAGTAGTTAAATCATTGTCAGTAACAATAAATTAAATCTAAAACATGCATTATCGTAACCTTATAATGATAATTTTCTACATAAGTCAAAATATTCAAAAAAGTGTAATAGTTAATGTTTTTGTCTGATAATAACCCAAATGTTTACTACAATTAAACACTAGTTGGATGTAGCACACAAACACATCACTGAATGTGCTAACATGACCCAGATCATATTGCTATCATGAACAGCAATGAAATAAACTACACAAACCCCAGGGCACAAATTTTACCACACCGCTTTTGGTGCTTGTGTTAGTTGTAATAACAATTGTTGCCAGCCGCAGTGAAAGAGGTAATGAGCAAATATTTATTTAACTGTATATTCATAAATATTGAATATCAGTAAATAATCACAAAAAGATCAGTTTATAATTTTTAATGCAATAACAAAATCTCAAACTAATGTTTAAAAACATAATAGACTGTCACAAGTTTTTAATCACAGAGAGAGGGTTGATAGTATCGGGGGGTGGCGTGCCACTGTCACCGTATCGCATATACTGGTGGAGAGCGCAGGCTATAATCACGGAGAGAGGGTTGATAGTGTCGGGGGGTGGCGTGCCACTGTCACCGTATCGCATATACTGGTGGAGAGCGCAGGCTATAATCACGGAGAGAGGGTTGATAGTGTCGGGGGGTGGCGTGCCACTGTCACCGTATCGCATATACTGGTGGAGAGCGCAGGCTATAATCACGGAGAGAGGGTTGATAGTGTCGGGGGGTGGCGTGCCACTGTCACCGTATCGCATATACTGGTGGAGAGCGCAGGCTATAATCACGGAGAGAGGGTTGATAGTGTCGGGGGGGTGACGTGCCACTGTCACCGTATCGCATATACTGGTGGAGAGCGCAGGCTATAATTACGGAGAGAGGGTTGATAGTGTCGGGGGGTGACGTGCCACTGTCACCGTATCGCATATACTGGTGGAGAGCGCAGGCTATAATTACGGAGAGAGGGTTGATAGTGTCGGGGGGTGACGTGCCACTGTCACCGTATCGCATATACTGGTGGAGAGCGCAGGCTATAATTACGGAGAGAGGGTTGATAGTGTCGGGGGGTGACGTGCCACTGTCACCGTATCGCATATACTGGAGGAGAGCGCAGGCTTTAATCACGGAGAGAGGGTTGATAGTGTCGGGGGGGTGACGTGCCACTGTCACCGTATCGCATATACTGGTGGAGAGCGCAGGCTATAATCCCGGAGAGAGGGTTGATAGTGTCGGGGGGGTGACGTGCCACTGTCACCGTATCGCATATACTGGTGGAGAGCGCAGGCTATAATCACGGAGAGAGGGTTGATAGTGTCGGGGGGTGATGTGCCACTGTCACCGTATCGCATATACTGGTGGAGAGCGCAGGCTATAATCACGGAGAGAGAGTTGATAGTGTCGGGGGGGTGACGTGCCACTGTCACCGTATCGCATATACTGGTGGAGAGCGCAGGCTATAATCACGGAGAGAGGGTTGATAGTGTCGGGGGGTGACGTGCCACTGTCACCGTATCGCATATACTGGTGGAGAGCGCAGGCTATAATCACGGAGAGAGGGTTGATAGTGTCGGGGGGTGGCATGCCACTGTCACCGTATCGCATATACTGGTGGAGAGCGCAGGCTATAATCACGGAGAGAGGGTTGATAGTGTCGGGGGGTGACGTGCCACTGTCACCGTATCGTATATACTGGTGGAGAGCGCAGGCTATGCACAGCAGTTACCAGCCTGTATCAATTCCTTGTCTGTACTTTAGTTTAACTATAATTATTTTTTATGTGGTGAACACAAACTAAAAATTGTATCAAGTTTTAGCCATACATTTTTTCAGACTATATACAGGGAGGATGTTTTATCATGAGACACAGGATTTTACAGGTTATATACATAAAACTGAAATTTTACATTTATCTTAAATAATACCTCACAAACACGGATATATATTGTATTTTATATTTGTTCATTTTTTCAGGTCTCTCGGGTTCAAATATTTTTAGGGGAAAAAATTAAAAATATTATTTATTGTCCGATTGGTTTAAAATTTGAAATGATAGGTCATGCTACATCAGCTATTCAGTTGTTTATTATTTATATAATTATGTTTTGCCATTATATTTTTGGGCCTCAGGTTAAAATCTTGATAAAAGAGCTACAATTTTACTTTTCATAAAATAGCCACCCTGTAAATACTTTAGCAACATTTTTTATGTATAAATAAAAATAATATGGATTTGTTGACACTAATTTGTAATATGCAAGAAAGTAAAGCTCATTCTCAAACATCAACTATTATTCAAAAATAATTAAAGGATAGTCAATGATATCAAAATATATACCTTTTGATTGAGGTTCATCTTCTTTAACCTCATTCTCGATGTCCATTTCTTTAGGCAACGGTTCTTTGACACTGATTCGTACTGATTTTTCTAAAATAACAAATAATTAAGAGTAACATTTTAAGGAATATATATATATATCTATATATGTAAAGTTTCTGCTTTACACACATTTATCCATACTAAACTTAATTGTATAGTGTTAAGGTCAATATTAAAATGTATTCACACAAATTTGCCCGTACAGTTACATAATGCAGGAGGACACAATTCTTAACATCTACTTACAGTAGAATCGTATTTATCCAAGTCTCGGTCAACCGAGCTAGTCACCAGAAGATAAAACATAAAAATAAAGCTCTTAAAATCAAGGCAATTACGGTGCTAAACAATGTTTATATATGGCTTCTTAGGCAAGGTCGATTGCTGGATCTTTACCTGTAGCTCATTAACGTGATGATGTTATAAAATTTCCTACCAAATGCGGTATTAATCAATTCATAACTGGATGTCAGCTGACCTAACGCACAGTTCCGAGCAAAGATTAGGGGCCATACACATATTATGTAACACATTTTTTCGTCATTACAGACCCCCCTTCCCCTAGGTAATGTACCATAACACTTGACCATAGCCCCCCAACCCCAATGTGTTACGTAACTCAATCGTAGTAGGCTTTAACACAGCTTAAACCTTTTAAACATCGTTTTATTAGAAATTTGGATAATGCATTTCAATGAATCATTAAACTCTAAATGACTTTCTTTTAACAACATTTGTTTATAACTTATTCCAAAGCAAAATGTATAAAAACAAACAAGACTGTTACTAATAATTAATTAATTACTAATAAACAACAAAATAAACTATGTCAGCTAAAACGTAGCAAATTTATCACTAATACAAATACACAACAATTTAAAAACAAAAGATGTGGGTGGCATTGCGCAATAGGGTGGGCCGAAAAAAACTAAATTTTCGATTATCGAGTTCTAATAGGGCTAAAAAGTTGCGTATTCTTGTGCTGATTAAGGGAAAAATAATGTTAAAAATCTCTATTAAAATCTTCAGTTCGCACAATGGGCTTAAAGTTTAAAAAAGTAAATTTGTTTCTATTTTGGAAAAATATTTACACTGTCTTATAATGATTTTTTTATTGTACTACCGTATATTTATTGCGTTCATAAGTCTTAACAAAATTAATTTTTGTAGTTTAAACCAACATATAAAGTTTGCCAAAAATATCGAAAGTCTCTAGAAATTCCATAAAAACCAATAATGTAACTTCAAAAAGTAAAAACAGCTTTGCAGATCCCCCCATTTCACCAAAGTTTTGGTAACATTAGGTGAACAGCGTCATTTGACATGTAGAAGAAGGCATATGGGGTGTTGTAGTCATAATTTGATGACTCACGTGGCACGCTGCTCGAAGTCAGTCATGTATCGTAAATGTACCGTACGGTCAAGAGAGAAGAACACATAAGTATTGTATGAGAACCAGGAGGCCATGACATAGGTCATGTAAGCCCAGAAAGCTCAACTGGACAAGGGACTGCAAAAAGCATTCTCAAGTATCTTGAAGAAAATTACTTTGCTTTAGATGAGGTAGAAGCTATTGGTTGTGATGGAAAATCAATCAATACAGGTTGGAAAACCGGCGTGTTTCGAAATACTGAAGCGAAAATCCAGCGTCCTCTCCAGTGGTTTATCTGTTTGCTTCACTTTAATGAACTACCTTATAGGCACTTATTTCAGTTCTTGGATGGAGAGTCAACAGGACCTTCATCTTTCAGTGGAGTTATTGGCAAAAGTCTACCAGAATGCAACAAACTACCTGTTGTGAATTTTGAAAAAGTAGAATCTGAAATTATAGATATTGATAGAGAAGATCTAAGCAAAGAACAGCTTTACCTTCTCGATATCATCAGAACCATCCAAACGGGCAATTGTACTCCAGATCTGGCTAATAGAGATCCAGGGCCTATCGGTCATTCCCATTGGTTGACATGTGCTAACAGGGTGTTACGTTTGTACATTTCAGAAACTAACACTACGAACAAATTTAAGATTCTTGTTCAATATATAATGAAGACCCATGCACCAGTTTGGTTTGACATAAAACGCCATAATTCCATGTGAAGTATGGACCAAAATATGTGTTTAAAGTAATCCAAACAACCAGAGATTTTTCAGATGAAATGAAAAGGGTTATTGATCCTGTAATTGAAAGAAACTCCTTTTTCTGTCACCCAGAAAACATGCTGTTAACAATGATAACTGACGATAGACTACTTATTAGAGAGTTAGGTTTCAGAAGAGTTTTGAAGGCAAGAAGTGTGAAAAATAATAGCAAATCAGCTGTGAGAATGTTTGATACACCCACTCTTAATTTTGAAGCTAAGGACTATAGTGAGCTCATCGATTGGTCTAAATGCAAAGTTCCCCTCCTCCTATGATGAGGAAATTAACAAAAGAAACCATATCTACTTATTTGAGGAATAAAACCTTACCAGAGTTTGAATTCATGAACTTCCCTTGTCACACACAGGCCGTGGAAAGGAGTGTTAAGTTAGTAACCGAAGCTTCGGACAAAGTCTGTGGTCAAGATAACAGAGGTGGATTTATCAGAACCACATTGTTATCAAGGTCTGTCATGCCAAAATTTGGATATAAATCCGAGTTTAAACCATCGATGTCATTCTAAGGTATGTAAATTTAGAGAAGCGTAGAACATGTAAATAATGTAAATACATTTTAACACACCCTAATTCGTTGGATTGTTGGGTAGAATCTGAAATTATAGATATTGATAGAGAAGATCTAAGCAAAGACCAGCTGTACCTCCTTGATATCATCAGAACCATCCAAACGGGCAATTGTGGGTGGAACTCGAATTGCAGCCACCTCCTCGTGGTGAGTTCTAGGTCATTTCACCAGAACATTGGTGAAATGGGCGAAGAGCTACAAAGCTATGATGTTTTACTCCTTGAAGGGAAATTGTTGTTTTCATACAATATTCAAATAATGACGATATTTTTCCCGAACTTTATACATTGGTTTAAACTATAAAAATTTTTTTTGTTAAGGCTATGGACTTATGAACGCAATAAATATACGGTATTAAAATAAAAAAAATCATCATAAGATAGTATAAAATATTTTTCTAAAATAGCAAAAAAGTACTTTTTTTAAAACTTTAAGCCCATTGCGCGAACTGAAGATTTGAATTAAGATTTTTTAAATTATTTCTCCCTTAATCGACACAAGAATACGCAACTTTTGAGCCCTATTACAACTCGATACTCGAAAATTTAGTTTTTTCGGCCCACCGTTTTGCGCAATGCTGTATCAAGTCATGATTTTACACTCTAAAAAACACAAAAAATAGGTGTAAAGCAATACAGAACTTACCCAAAACACATTATGTATTTATTTTTAGTTTAACTGGTATTAAAATAGTACGACGGAAGTAAGTTTTATATAACTAAACTGTAACCTTAGTTTAGACATAAATTTGATTTTTTTTAATTTTGAAAGATTAATAACATTATCAAATCAATAGATACGGGAGTGTGCCAGCTCTTAGGGTTAATATCTGTGAGTTACGTAACATTGATCCAAACCCCCCTCCCCCATATAACGCAGCATAACGCTACGCCATACCCCCTCCCTCCCCTTAAGTGTGTTACGTAATATGTGTATGGCCCCTTATTGCTCCATCTCCACTACAAACCCAGCAGTAAGCAAGCAAAGATTAATTTCTAAACCCTCTTAGTTACAAGTCATACATAGCTTACCACAAATAACAAATAGTGATATCATACCATTGGTTACAGCCTCATTGTGGATTAGTTTCACTGCAACATCTTTATCTTTGATGTTTTGGGTTTCAGCTTCGAATGAACTGCCTGATTTTTTAAGGTGAACATTATTCCTGGAAATAATAATTACAATTAATTATTTGTAATCAACAACTTTTTAAAACACTATTATGTAGACTTATAGAAACTCCAAGCATAATAGAGCACACATACAAGTTTTGTTAGTGCGTTTTCATTTTCATACATTATACACAGTAACCATCAGTCTATATGGAATCATTTTATTCGGATCTCAGGATGCCCAATTGAGATATACAAAATCTGTTAAAAGTGTCTCAAATCAAAGCCGAAAATATTTCTCCATATTCGCCTTCAAATTCACTGCGATAACCTAGTACTGTAATTTTGTTATGTTATGTAGCATCAGACAAATTTTAAGCATGCAGTAAGTTAAGAATGTTAATTTGTTCTTGCCGGTTTAAATTATTTTTCTTCACATTTTATTATTGTAAGCATTTAGTGGAGCATGCTATATCGACTATGAAACGATCGTTAAGATTGGTTCATGTAAAATGTAGGTAGGTACCACTAGTGTTGTCCCAGGACTACCTTAAAACTGGTCTATAACAGTTTTGAGTCTGACATTGGGTACAGCAAATGAAGTTGTCATTACATATGGTAAATCTTTTGGCTGTCCATTATGACAAACTTCCCTTTCACCTTTGGTCCCTCCATTTTCAGCGGCTAGGGACAGAATCACCGGGTTTGGTCCCCAACCTGCCAACCTGAGAATGGATGGTCCCTGGCTGTTGTACATGGATACCCTGTCAGTTAAGTTGACCAGTTGGAGGGCAGAATGCAGGTCCCCTGTTTGAGAGCCTCATAAAAGCTGTCACAGGGGCACGGGAGTTGGCCCTCTGAAGGGTCGATTTGGCTGTCGTCCCATCCCACCCCTTCCTTTCCTGCTATATCCTATCCTGCCGGTAACCTGCACAATATTTCCGCTTGTGGAAGATGTGCCTAGCAGCTATGCTGGGGTTTCCTAATCCGCAACAATGATGATCATGATGATGACCACAAGTGCTGAAATGCTGCAGTATTATAAGCCTATAGTGCAATACAATAAAAGGTGTTATAAAGCACTGATCTTTTATTTGTTCATCATCCAATGTCCGATTCCATGTCAGAGCAAACCAACGATACGTAGAGGGTGATCTACCCAACTGTGTGGCAGTCTAGAATACAGACAACCATCCACTCGATGAAAGCACAGCACATCATCATCTGAGAGCTCCTAATCCACAGAGCAGTATAGCGAAGATAGTGAAAGTGCCAAAAATGTATCTCTTAGTGATGTGGAAAGTTATCAGTTTGTAAATAGTAATAAGGGTTGTATAGATTATTTTAGAACAGACATTAAACATTTTTTACAAAACACCAAGCCCAATGGTATAGTAAGGTTAAAATGTATAAATACAGGAAAATATGTGATAGTATGATACATTGGAATATACAAGGTTTGAACAAAAAAACTTAATGAATTGGAAATTCTTTTAAATGAGTATGAGAATAAAATTAAAATAATATTTCTGCATGAACATTGTATAAGTGAAAGCAACACAACCATTGTAAATAAATTAACCAATTTTAAACTAGCAGATGGGTATTTCAGAAAAAACTTGAATGCAAACATAAAAAATCTGTATACTTATACATAATTCTTAATAGTATAATGTAAGACCTGACCTGAGTATTTTTAATGAAGAGCTTTTATTTTAGGGTTCTTATATCGAGGTCAAAACTTTAAATTTATTGGTTGTATCTTTATATAGAATATCAGGCTATGGACAAACCAAACGGATTCTCTTAAAATTGAAAAATTTGATTATTCATTCACCTGTCAAAAGAGTGTAAACACACGAGAATTGCTATTTTGGCTGATTTTAATATTAATTTATTAGATGAATCTAAATTTTTTAATGTTTTTCGGAATTTTACAGCAGAATGGCAATAACTTGAACTGCTTTACTCCAACGAGGGTAACAAACTATTCTAAAACTTGCACGGGTAATGTAGCAACCAACATGTTATTTGGGCCAATAAATTTAAGCAATATTTAGGATGACCTGTCAGATCACAATTTGTTAATCGTACCTCTCCCTGAATATACCCAAACAAAGAAAAGTATAACAGTAACAGAAAGATGTTTTCCAGCACACAATAATGAACTTTTTATAGCAATTTTCAGTGACAGACTTGAAAGTAAGTTAATAGGTGAAAGTGAGAATGAAAAATATAATAGTTTTTTAAGAATATTTGTCCAGTGTACAGATGAAATATTCCCACCAAAACAAGTAAAAATATCTCACAACAAAAAAGCAAACTGGATAACTCCTGAAATAAAGAACTGATCACACACCAAAATACATTTACATAATCTGGCTAAATTCAGGACAAGTGATAATCTTCTAAAGTATGTGAAACAGTTAAAAACAATTTAAGTCAATTGTAAATAGGGCAAAGAAAAATGCTAATAGTAGATATGTAAAAAGCTCATATAATAAGGCTAAAGCGACTTGGTCAGTTGTACAAAATGAACTAGGTTTAAGTTAGTTATCATTCGTCTTACATTATTTTTGTAACCTCACATAGTTCAAAATTTTGAACTATGTGAGGTTACAAAAATAATGTAAGACATGACTATGACCTAAAGGTTTGTAACTAACTAGTCGTCTAATAAAACATATTATGTTAAAACCAAAAAGGGTACTCTGTTTTTTAAAATTATGCTTACAACTAACATATTAGTAGCCCTAATCACTTTGTTATTTTTAATATATATATATGTGTGTGTCCGTGAGCACGATAACTCTCGTAAAAATGATCCGATTTTGACGAAATTTGGTTTAAACATGTAAAGCAGCATTTATGACTTTAAGTTCGAAAACCAGACCGATCGAACTATCCGAAGGGGTATTTTGGGGGGTTTATGTACCCTAAAATGGGTTTTTTGAATTTGTTACACATAATTTTTGAAAAAGTCAAATTTTAGTTTTGACCATTCGATTCAGCTTAAAAAAACACACAATTTGGTATTTCGATCATTCCTCTACGTCAATTGGTTAGCGAGATATTGAAAGTGCTAAACACAGTACGTTGTCTAATGTTATTCTTATGGAGGAAAAGAAAATTTTTTTATCTCGCTTATTTATGAACGTATACTGACGAAACTTGGTATACAGCTTCATCTCGTTGAGGTCTATTGATATTTGCTCAAAAAAATTGTTTTTGCATAATTCTCCCGTAGCAGCAAACCTGCGTACTCAGGCCCCATGTTATTCTTATGGATAATAATGAAATGCTCTGTCTCCCTTAATTATGACCATAAATTAATAGAAACTGGTATACGACTTCACCTAGTTCAGTTATATTGATATTAGCATAAAAAACAATTTTTGTGTCCCTTGTTGCAGCAAACCTGCGTACTCAGCCCCAATGTTATTCTTATGGAGAATAATTAAAATTGTATATATCGCTTATTTGTGAATATATTTTTATGAAACTTGGTAAGTGGCTTTATGTAGTATTAAGACATTTATATCTCCATTGGAAATTCGCTGAGTATGCAGGTTTGCTGCGACGGGGTATTTAGAGATAAGACCGATTGACATAAAAGATAAACAGATATAACCAACTACCGTCCAATTTCTGTTCTGAGTAATTTTTATAAAATACTTGAAAGGGAAATTCACTGTAAATTAATTCAATATTTAGAATAAAATAAAATTTTAAATGCCTCCCTATATGGATTTAGGAAGTTTAAAAGTACACAAACAGCCCTTGTTTATTTTGTACATGAAATTTCTGAGCCTTGGATGGGTTACAGCATAGTGCTGGTATTTTTTGCGACCTATCCAAGCCATTTGACTGTGTTCCTCATGGCCTTCTCTTGAATAAAATTAGTTAATTTGAAATAATAGGAATTGTGTTAAATTACTATCTTCTTATCGAAGTGATCGAAAAAAGTATACAGTAGCTGAGCATGAACACAAATTCAAACCAGATTGGTCCAACACTACCAACGACATTCCTCAGGGTTCCATTCTAGGTCCCTTACTTTTTATTATGTTTATTAATGACATTGAATATCTTCTAAATTAGTCCTATATGCTGGTGACACAACAGATTTAGTTAGGAACAGTAATTTTAGTGATTTAATTATTTCAGTTACAACAAATATTCACAATTAGAAAAATGGTTTTAAAAAAATGGACTTTTATTAAACTGTTCAAAGAGCAGCATGATATATTTTAAGCCTACAAATCATAATACTCACTCGATGGAGCAATTTACAAATATTAATACTGCAGTCACAAATATTTCTTGGAGTAATCTTTGACAAAAATTTAAAATGGAAACAACATATAAAACATTTAACTAATAATCTAAATAGCTTTCGTTATTTCAGAGCAGTTAGCATCCCTCAAAACTAGTAAAACTGTTCACTACTCTTATGTAAAATCTCTTCTTAGATACGGTATTTTATTGTGGGGATCCCATAAAAAATCAGAGCAAATATGCATAGCCCAAAATACAAACGATTGCAAAAAAGAACAGGAGGACGAACTGTAGATCACTCTCCAGAAGTTTTAAAATTTTGACACTAACAGGTTTATACATTTATAAAACAATAAAATCTATAATGGAATGTCCAGACTTATTGAAAAATCTGGCACAACCATAACACCAGACAAAATTAAAAATTTGTTTTTCCCACCATAATTTAATCTTGTTTGCAAAAAGCCCAACTTATATGGGAATATATATTTTTAATAAACTTATTTATATAAGTTAAATAAGTTTATTTATTCTACATCCATACATAAACTGAACAAAAAAGTGATTTTGAAAAGAGTAAAGGATATAACTCCCTTTTTATATTATTTTAAAAGGCTACTATTCATCAGTTGAAGACTTTTTTAATGGTGACTTGAAGAATTTATTTTAATTTCTTTTAATGTTATGAAAAAATATTGTATTTATTTTAATTACCCTGGATATAGTTTTAAACCTAGCAAACTCAAATTAAAATTGATTTATTCCAAAATCGTACGGCAAAATATACATACATGGTTATCATGGAATTATTTCCCCGCAAAGACTATTGATCTGTGAGCAGAGAAAGAGTTCATACCTAACATCAGACATGTAAAAGTTTAAATTGAACACTAGCACTGCACAACTTATTTGTCAATAGGAGATAAGTGGTACAACTGCATAAAGTAACTTATGATCTAATATGATTACAAAAGTAAAACTAACTAAATAAATTTGAGTACCATAAGTTGTGTATATACTTTTAAATAATAAAAATAAAGTACCCCCGTCTCAGCAAACCTGCAGACTAAGCGAATTTCCAATGCATATATATGTTTTTCACTACCACATAAAGCCACTTAACAAGTTTCAGAAAAATACATTTATAAATAAGTGATACATTGCAATTTATTTACTCTCTATAAAAATAACATTAGGGCTGAGTATGCAGGTTTGCTGCAACAAGAAATATAAGAAATCTGTTTTTACCTGGTGAAGCTACGTACCAAGTTTTAATCATTTATGTTCATAATCAAGGGAGATATAAAACTTTACTTATTGTCCATAAGAATAACATTAGGGCTGATGCAGGTTTGCTGCTATGGGGACTATAAAAAGAATCTTTTTTGTGCAAATATTAATATACCAGTACTAGTTGAAGCCACATACCAAGTTTCATCAATATACATTCATAAATAATCGAGATATCAAATTTCAATTATGCTCCATAAGGATAACATTGGACAACGTACTGTGTTTAGCACTTTGAATATCTCTGCAACGAATGGACGTAGAATCACCATTTAAACAAAAAAGTGATTGTTTTGAAGAGATGAACCAATTGGTATTATCAAATGTGAAGTTTATAGTAAAATTAACTGTGGAAAAGCTAAAAACCTTTTTCCCATAAGATTAACATAGGAGATTTTATGAACACGTTTTTTGGATTTTCTCCGCAACCACTTAACCTAGGTTAATAATTCAAAATACCATAGTATTTATTTTTTTAAGCTCTATAAAATGGTCAAAACCAAAATTGAGTGTTTTAAAAATGTTAGGGTAAAAAACTAAAAAAAAACTGATTTTTGGAAAATTGTAAACCCCCATAAAACCCCCTTCCCATGGTCTGATCTTTCTGGTTTTCGAACTTAAATGTCATGAATATCGCTTTACACGTTTGTGCCAAATTTCATCGAAATCGGATTTTTTTTAAAGTTATCGAGTTAACGGACACATATATATATATATATACAATTTGAATGAATAGTGTTTTTGGCATCTGGGGACCTCAAATATGTGAATTTGAACGAATAGTGTTTTTGGCATCTGGGGACCTCAAAACAAAAAGTTATCATGGTCTCGGGCTTAAGTCTTACCATGAGACCTACAGTAATAGCTTCTTCCCTATAGGGGAAATTCTCTAAAGAAACAGAAGTTTATAAATTTAAACTGGAATATCCGGAGAGTAAAATATTTGGTAATCTTTGGTAATGTTGTGGCGATAGGGGTAGGCAACCATGTTGACCCTGGTACATTAAGAACAGATTTATTATAATGGTCAGTACTGCACTTGTGTCACGACGTGTAGGGAGACCGAATCAGAGCCTCTGTAGCCAATATCGAGAAGCCACTCACTCACCCTCTTCTTGAACACCACGACACTGCCTCCTTCAGCTTATAAAATTATCGATGGAAGGTTGGGATACAATACGTGAGCCAGAGGAAAGGGATTATTGTTTGCTGAACTAATAGTTGATTTTGGAAAGTGGTAGCCAAAGTTTAGTCTATGCCTAGTAGGATACTATGCTGAAGATCTGTGCAAATTTGCATTTTGTTATTTTGAATGAAAATTAAAAGTGTCTTAACAAAAAATTGCCTGATATTAAAAACAGAGAATTTGAGAAAAAGCTGTTCTGTTGGGTATCTGTAAGGTTTCCACAAAATTGTTTTGATCAAAGCCCTCTCAGTGACAGCCAGCGGTTCGAGCACAGAGGATGAGACGCCTCCCCACGCCAGAATGCTGTATTGTAGCACGGACTGCATGTAGGCGAAGTAAACCGACCTGCAGTGATCCACGGTCAGCACCCGGCCAAGCTGTGTAAAGGCATATACAAGCTTTCTAAGCCTCTGTTTGACGAACTGAACGTGTGGAATCCAACTGAATTTTTGATCAAAGATGACTCCTAGATATTTATATTGCTCCACTCGCTCAATTACGTTGCAAGCACACGCAGCGGACCGCAGGAGTGCAAAACCAACTGCCTTGCGATAGGATCGCTTTCACTCTTGAAGAATAAGGGAAGGCACTTGGTTTTGGCCACATTCAAGGTCAAACTATTCTGATCTAGCCAACGTTTTATCTTGACCAGGTCCGTTGAAGCGTTTTCGTTAACCTCATCCCACGTGCAGCCTGAGGATACCACGGCCGTGTCATGAGCAAAAAGGAAAATTTTTCCCTTTACTCTTACTCCCGATAAATTATTTATGTAAACTAAAAAAGTAGTGGGCCAAGTGTGCTTGCCTGAACAACCCCATAATTAATTGCCGCTCTGTCACTTTCAACGCCTTTAATTGAAACGTATTGCGATCAGTGGTCTAAATAGCTTATGAACCAGTCAAGTGAGTAGCTCTTAACACAGTCCAAACGAAGTTTGGAAATTGTTACTTGACAATGTCAGCAATTTAAGTCTGGAATTATCAGAATATTGTAAACGTGTTTTAGTGACAGTAAAGATGCCTATGATTATGACTCATCCATTCATATTAAAACATCAGTTGCATATGACTTATTTGTTCATATGACCTTTGAGCTGAACACATATTTTGTATTGCCTTAATTAATAGTAGGCAATATTAGTTGCAAGTAATGCCTAGCAAAATTGTGAGACTGTACAAAATTACTTTCCTGCTAAGCACATTGCGTATTATGAATGCGCGTGTATAAAAGGGCAGGGGTGCAGAATATGTCCGATCCGGCGAGCCAGGCTCGGGGGAAATTTTTGCTGCCGGGGGAAATTTTGGGCCAACAAACAAAATCATTAAAATTAAAATCCATTTTGCTAGCCCCTGGACTATAGTAATGACTAAAATTGGTAATATTACCTCCGTCTGATAGTCCAATTTTATTAACAGTTGATAACTACTTACATGTTTCGTTGCACACGCAACATTTTCAAAGCTTGCAATACGTCAAAATGCTTGCTTTGAAAATGTTGCGCTTGCAACAAAACATGTAAGCAGTCATCAAATGTTAACAATATTGGACTATCAGACGGAGGTAAGATTACCAATTTTAGTTTAAACCAAATCAATTTAAGTCACAAATTAATTTCCCAGAAAATTAAAACATCTTTATTAGATAAGACGACAACAACAACGGCGTTGCATAAGCGAATTACAATAAAGTACGAGTATAATTATAACTGTGTTTGTTTGTTTTCCTCAAAAGTTAGTCGAGCGATCCTTTATATTTTGTCTCATTCTTAATGGCTGGTCCATTGTTTGGCATCCGGCCGCAGCAATTTAGTCAACTGATAAGGTTTCCTACCATACCACAAAATGCTAAAACCTAAACTAACTGTCGTACAAAGACAAATGATGGCTCATATTTTCGTCAACTATCACAAATTCAATAAAATGCCAATCAAAGTTGTGTGACAATCCGTTCAAGAGATATGAATAATACAATCACTGTTTATAAGTTTATAAATTTTCCCGACTATTCAAAGGTTTTTATGTTGGTTTCCTCCTTTCCCTACATTTTATTAATTTGTATTGATGTTTGTGTTATAATTCTGATTAAATTCCTCCATTCCTCAAGAAATTGTATGGAAAATAAATACGCAGTTCAATATAATTTTGTTGTATTATTTCTTTTTGTAAGTTTATTTTACTGTATTTTATTACGGTACAATGTTAGAGGTAATTTCATAATAAGTGATAAAATGTTTTAATGGAATTTAAACTTAATAAATTAAAGTAAAAACATTTAATTCAACTTACATTTTTTTATTGTTTCTTATTTGTAGGTTTATTTTGTTAATAACATGATTTTATCACAATGGTATAAGTAAGATCAAAACGAAAAAACCATCAAATGATGGTAAGTAAGTGATAAAATGTTTACTTATATAAATTAAAATTAAAACATTTACTTGATTATTTTTGATCTGCCTTATGAAAAGCTGGTACATTTTTATGTAAAGATATATGTCGCGAATTTTTGAGAAATTTTTGGTTCTTAATAGTCGGATTGGGGGAAATTTCAGGGGTCTAAACATTTTTTGCACCCCTGTAAAAGGGTACGGTGGAATGTAGCTAATTTGAACTTCTATAATTCTAAATCTTCTTTAATTAAAATTGTTCGCTTGGTCCCTAGCATTTTCTATAAAACCAATGTTAAAAAACTTGGTTAATTGAAATGTTATTTTGGATTTGAACTTTTTTTATTTAGACAAGGTAAAAAAGCGGCCATTATACAGTGATCAAAAACCTGAATGCCTGAAACCGGTGTTACACAGTTGGCATGAGGCCAGAGTCTATCTTTCCCCTTTTTGAGGTGTTTGCGGTGGCTGGAAATGGAACTATTTAGTTCTTGTGCTCTGGGAGTGAAAACAAATCCAAGTGAACAAGAATTCAGCTAGCTACAGCTGTTAGCGCTGCATTCCAAAACAGCTGTTAGCACTGCATTCCAAAACAGCTGTGTAGCGCTCCGCGCAGCTAGTGGTTAAACTAGCTGCAGCTAGAACTGATTTTAGAAGCAGTTCTGCGGGCTTTGTGGGACTAGCTGCAGCTGTTTCAGGTAACTGTGTGGCACAACTCAAACCCTGATAGGTTACGTCCAAGGTTATTGCACCCACCCCCCCCACTCCCGATCCATCCCTGATGTTAAGCAGTTGTGTGTGACTTTTAGCACCTGTCTGAAAGTGAAAGTTGTTCCACAATCTATTTGTTTAATGATACATTTTCACTTTAAATAGGAATGTGGATTGGGTCCCTTGAGATTTTAACTACCCAAATTCCACTGTAGTATCTAATAAAGCATCGTTTTTAGCTTTGTGCCAGCTAATTCGGATCATGACAGAATAATCCGAGGTTTACTGTGTAGAGGCAATAAGTATTTTATTAATATTGTTTGTAATCAGGTTTCATCTTTATAAGTTACGTTTATATGAAGAACAATTTTTAATATTAATGCTAGCTAAGCATATTTGTTATTATGATGTTTTACTAAGTCATGTTGTAATTAGTTTAGGGCCTAAATGGTAATGGGGAAAATTAAAAATTTTAAAAAGTAAAAATATTGGTTGAAACCCTAGACGAAAAACATAAACAGTACTCACAATGTTTTGCAGGTAGAATCTTCTCCCATCACCATATCATGGTTGCTCCACTCTTCTAGATCCCCACTGGTTTCGAGCTCTCCATTCGTTAGGCTCTCTAGTTCTTGCCCTACAATGGCTGATAGATCATCCAGGAGTTTCAGTGGACATCTGTTTTGATTATATGTATTTCCCACAGAATCATCAGCCTTTTCCAGGTTTACCACTTTCGAATAAATCCTTCCAGCATCCTCATTGCCGGAATCCAAACAGCCATTAATGAGTTCAATGTCGCTCGTTTTATTTAAGCTTTCGTTATTTTCTGGCTCTTCTTGTTTGACTACTTCTTTTTCGGATTCTTCGTTGTCCATGGTTCCCGATTTATTAGGTTTTTGATCTTTGATAGCATCTTTCCGTGCTCTTTTCAACTTGTTGATGCGAGCAAGAGCTTCTAAGTGAAACCTGAGGCTGGTGCTCACTGCCTGAAAAAAGCAACAATTTATAATTAATAAAATGTATTCTACTTTTATTCTCAGTTATATTATATTAAAATTATTTTGAAAATCAAACAAGGGTAGTAAAAAAGTTTGGGGGTATTAGATACTTAAAAGGATAAAATGTCTCACAAAACTACAAAATGTACTGTACACTACACTCACTTATACTGTACTTACATAGAAGACGGTAAATATATAAAAAAAAATGGTACAAGGCGATCGATTTCAACACGTCACACCTTATAATCAGGCTCAATCAGAGAATGCCCAATCAGCCCAATCAGGTCCAATCATAGAACTCAATAGATACACCTGGAAAGCAAGAGCTGTATTCAAAAAGCGGCCCTCGAATTCAGCCACTGTAGAGCAACCGTGGCAGTGTGACCGATTCCCGCGTTGTGTGCGCTGTCGTTTACATGCTTGTATGTCGCATATAAAAATTGTAATGGGAATGAAACCTATATATTTTTAATCTGCACAAACCACGGAATCATACAGTATGAGAATCTTTTGAGTTTTTTAAATATTAAAATTTGTAATAATGAATAAATCTTGGATTTTTAAAAAGGCAACACGAAAAAGTTAATAAGCGTAAACTTTTTGGGTTAGAAACAAACTTCCAGCGGCAAAGTTGTATATTATTAGCCTAACATTTTTATTTTCAAAATTGTTTGATAATATTTTTGGTTTCCTCATTAAATGCATACAAAGAAGCAAGAGTGTCGTATCGGTACTGTCGTCATTTATGAGTTTATAAGTGTTGGATTTAATTCTTTTTTTGGACTAGTTTAAAAATAGAAGAAGTTTAGAACAAATTAAGTTTGGATACAAAAAGTTGAGTAATTATTTTACAAGAAGCTTGATCAATTGGAATCTTAAAAGTAAATTAAATCACTCCAGTCACCAACAAACTAACCTTTGTGAGATGTATTTTTCTACCACAATTGTTGTAATTTAGTATGAGCTTGTCGTTAATTAACTTTAAGAAAGAGGAATTGGTTACTTACTGTTCTCCGAAATCGGAACTCGTTAGTTAATAAAATTCAGGCACGATATTAATTAATAAGTAAATTATAGTAAATTATGACATCTGAAGAATTGTCATATACAGTAATCATAACCAATATTTACTGTACATTTTGTCACTGCCATTTTATGAAACAAAGCGATTAAGTAGGTATGTTTTGTTTAAACCTTCAGTATACAAATTATTTAGTCTACTTACCAATGGAAAGAAATGCCGCTCCCTTTTTTCAAGCGATTGCTGCAGTTAAATGCTACACAGGAGGATACCATGTTGATGTAACAAAAACATTCATTGTGGTTAATCCACTCCAAAATTTTAAGTTCTACTTAGGAAATACAGAAATATTCCATACAAGAACGGAAGTTCTTTTAAATGGTTAAGATACTATTCTTGGTGGTGGAGATATCTCTGCAGTTCCATGAAATCTGAATCGTGGCACGAAAACACGTTTACAACTTAATTTTCAGCGAGCCAAAAATGTTATAAAAAAGGTTTGAAATAAAAATTTTAATTCAACTTATTATCTACAACTTTGTCGTTTGAAGTTTGTTTCTAACCAAGAAATAAAAAAGTTTACGCTTAGTAAATTTGTCATATTCTAGTTGTGTAGTGTCTCAAAATAATTGTTGTTATTTTTATTTCTAGTTATTTTGTCTTTTTCTGCGCGATGGAGGATCGAGTTAATCAGCGCATGCGCTCCGGTTGAAATGTCTAATTTTGCTAAGTTGCCCTACAGCGAGAGAACAGAGGGCCGCTTTTCTATGCAAAATTTGCATTGAGTGAGAGTTCCAGGAGTATCAATTGAGTTCTATGGGCCCAATCCTTCTCTGATTGGGCTTGATGAAGATCGGTGTGACTGGTTGAAATCGATCGCCTTGTAACATCTTTTTTGTATAGTTACCATCTTGAATGTACGTACAGTATAAGTGTAAATATATTTTGTGGTGTTGTGAGACGTAGTTTATTTTATCCTGTTGATTGTAACAACACGTATCATACTACTCTAAAATTTATATTAGATACTTGTAATGATTTTTATTTAAATGATAATTTTGGAATACATGTAATCAAGTGGGAAATCTGCCATACCAAATTTCAAGGTTTTTCCCATGACAAAAACCCGCCATGTAGTACACTAATAAATGTATTATGATCATTGGTCTGGACTAGGCCGATCCGAATTTCTGAGTCTCCTGTATTAGTATAATAATTATATTTTTTTATATTTTAAGGTTTAATATTTTACCATCCATGATTGATATTATATCTTCATAACAAAACAAAGAGACATATTTATTCATTTCTTATTTACTGTTTCGTTCTATGTTAGTTTTTAAACCATTAATTTTAATATTAACAAGCAATATAATTAATCAGCGTAAGACAAATTTGCTGGGTTTCAAATAGCTATTAAATTTCTTTGGTACATTTTTAGAGATTTCAAGACCTTTAAAATTCAAGCAGTGCAATTTTTATTTTGAAATACAGTAGAGTCCCAATTATCCGCCCTTTGGTTATCCGACCATACCCGTGCACGATTCAACAATCAATTTCCGCGCGCCTAGAGCAAAAAAATTATTAAATTAACATATTTGTTTTTATTTTTTGTGTAATCCGACGACTGGTCCGGTGCACAATCGAACGAACGATTTCCACGCGCCTAGAAAAAAATAATAATACAAAAATCAAAATGTTTTTAATTTTACATCAATAAGAAGAGCTTGAAAAGTTGAATTTCAAGAACTTGTTTTAATAACAATAACTAATTTTGAATTTGATACAAGTTTTAGTTTTTCTTATCAATAAATCAATCCATAACACAGTTATAGCCCTATTTTATTTTAATTAAATATATTATAAAACAAATGTATATGTACTACACAAACATGTATTTTTATAATCAATAGAAATTATTACAATATTAATATACAATTATAATTATTATACAGTACGAACAATTATAATATGGTACAAACTAATATATGTACCATACCAAAATTGTACCAAGAACCGAGGTACACAAATGTTTACCATACCGAACCAAAATGATCTGAAATCTTTGTTTGTAATTTCACCAAGTAAATGAGTAGAAAAATAAATATATTGTTCATCAAAACAAGTTTACCAATACACTTTCAAAACCTAGCAAATTATTGTTCTCCCTCACAAAATAATTCCTGTCTCATTCAAAGTTTTACCTCTGTCCTCCTAATTCCAAGCTTATTCCCGGTTTCCCAATTGAGTGGCTACAAGGATGTAATACTAGAATTGGAAATCACAAAGTCAAACAAATAAAATTCTCCACAGAGCTGCAAAGGATGTATTTTGAAAAGAGCTAATCTGCCATATTTTTGGCTTGATTATCATATTTGGAATTTGGATGAAAAAATCTGGGTAAAAAGATGAGGTAGGTATGATAAACAATTATATTTGAGAACCTGGACCTCACACGACACTGTCTAACAGGTGTGCCACCATTGGCACAAATGGTGCTGCGCCTGATCTTCGACTAGCAGTTTTATTCAGATGACTCTTCTTTATCAAGTCCATTCTCCATGTAGATTTACTGATAATAACTAAAGTGTATTGTTTTACGACTCATGGAAGCTAATTACACACATTCTACGTAATTACTAGTGCAACTCACCAGTTCTTGTTCCTCTGGAGTGGCAAGGTACTCCATCTTCTTTTTTTTCTCCTGTTCCTCACGCATCTTCCACTGTTGTTCTCTTTCATACATCACTGATGCTCTAATAAGATCTCTATACGAGGGGTTTTTTGGTAACGGGTTCTTATACGCCTCTTTGACAAATCCAGGCACCTGAAAAATATGTTTCCATTTGTTATCTATTTTGTTGCAATTTTACATACTGTAAAAATAGAAATAAAAATCATGCTGCTTTTTGTTTCCACCATTAAAAATTAATAGACCGATGGTTTTGGATAATAAACTAAAAATTATAACCATTAATTTAAAATATGAATAATCTAAATACTTTAATTTACTTACATGCATGGTCCTGGAGAGATTTGTATTCACTTTAAATGGAGAGTATGGCCTAGGATATGCTTTGCGTAAAAAGTCTATTTTAACTTTATGTTCATCCACGGGGACAGTTGCGTACTTGTCCCACATACAAACTCTTTCTGAAAATCCAGCCCCTTTCCAAAGTATATCATCCTGTAACAAACAATAAATAACTTCAAACAGATGTAATATACCATAAACAAAGTAAAGATTATAAATAATGAATAATAAATTTTATAAGATATTTTAATGTAATTTTGATAAATTATAGGGATATGCGAGTGGTGATTTTTTTTTAATCGAGTCCAGTGAAGTAGTGCCAATTATTTTCGAGTTTCGAGTATTTTCGAGCGAGTATTTGCCATCAGTTGGTAGTTTAAAATAGTGTAATAGAATTTGGATACCACCTTAGATTTGATAATCTAAACATGGTTTCTAAATAATACATGAGTAGCAATACAAAGTTTTGGCCAGTACAATCAAACTGGATTACGTATTGACAAACAAAACACGGTATGACATTCGTTTCCGGCCGATGAAACAGGGCCCGGTTGTCATTTGGCCAATTTCACCTGATCCAGACATCGCTTATAATCAATATTAAATGACAAAATCATTCTTCACGGCCGAAATTAAGCGGTCCGATCGTCATTTTCGGCCGATTTTACATGATGCGATCGCCTTTTGCGGCCGTTACGCGTTTTGGCCGGTTCCAATCGTTCGCGGTCGTCATTTTCGGCCGATTTTACGTTATACGATTGCCTTTTGCGGCTGTTAGTACGCGTTTTAGCCGGTCGCAGTCTTTCGCGGTTGTCATTTTCGGTCGATTTTACGTGATGCGATTGCCTTTTGCGGCCGTTACTACGCGTTTTGGCCAGTCGCAATCGTTAGCGATCGTCCGGAAATCGTTGAGAAATACTCGCTCGAACTTTCGAGTAGTTTTCAAAACTTCGAGTCGAGTTCGAGTATTAAAATACTCGGCCGAAAACTCAAAGTTTCGAGTACTCACACACCCCTAATGAATTAGGAGCATACAATGACAAAGAAGAGGCTGGCATTAGAAATAAAATAATCCTTTGACTTCCTATTCCAAAATTATAATACCCTAGTTCTATTTCAAGCACTGACATATCAACAGAAAGTATTTTCTCAAATTAAATATTATCAGTATAATATGTGGTACAGTGGACAGTTCAAAATCTTCTTTAATTTGAAATTTTTGCTTGGTCTCTAGCATATTCTATGCTAACAATGTTAACAAAACTGGTTTAATTTGAATTATGTTTGGGATAATTTGACCTTTTTTACTTAGACTAGATGAAAAAGCGGCCATAAAACAGTTATCAAAACTAGGAATGCCCGAGAACAGGTGTAGCCCAGGTGGCATGAGCCCAAAGCCTCGCATCATTATCCCGAGGTGTGTCACTGCAGCTGGAACTGGAACTACTTTGTTCCAACACTCGGGAAGAGAAAACAGGTTGAACTGTTCCAACAATAATTCAGTTCCAATAAACTATAAATGGGTCTATGGGCCATCAGACCATTTTATTAATTAAGATAAAATATAATATTTTGGTTTGATGAACCATCGACCCTCTATCCATAAAATAACATATTATGAAGACGAAGACGTAGGGTCGATTACACATCAAATAGATGTACATCGACCCCCAAAACTAACATATTTAGAATAAAGTTTTAACAGATCGATGAACCCATCTATTTTATATACAATCAGACTTTTACTCTATATTATAACGTTTTTAAACGCATGGTTCGATTTCACATCATATAGATGGTCCATCAACCCCCAAACAAAACATATTTAGATTAACCCTTTCCGCTCGAATGCCGGGGCAGCCCTGCCCACCGCATCTTGCTATGTTGTCGCAAGCCGGGCCTGACCCGTACATGCGTTTTTTAACTATTTTTTCTCCCCAAATCAACTGCATCAAAATAAAAACACAAAAGTCAGCTTTTTTTAACAAACAAAAAATAAATAATTAAGTGACCAGCTGTTATTTTAAATGCAGCTGGATACGAATAGGCAAGTAAAAAATGAGATTGGAAAGGGTTAAGGTTTCAAAGGGCCAGTGGACCATCTATTTTATGTGTAATCGACCCTTTACTTATTTCTTTAATATAATCTTAATATTTTTAATTTTGGGCCAATGGTACATCGACCCCTTTTATAAATAAAACTAAATTTAAAAAAATGGAAATAGTTCGATGATACATATACCTTTCCTTAGATATTTAATATTGCTTTCAATATATCAGAGGATTGATGGACCATCTATACGATGTGTAATCGAGCTTCCCCCGTAATGGATTGTCCGAAAACAGTTGCAGCGTCCTGCAGGTTAAAGTAGCTGGAACTGGTTTTGGAAGCAGTTCCGCAGGCTTTGTGGAACCAGCTGCAGCTGTTTCGTGTAAGTAACTGCTTGGCATATCTATAACCCCATTAGGCTATATTCACAGTCATTATACCCAACCCTCGCCCGGACTTCCGGTCCATCCATATTGTTTTGTAGTTTTGTGTGACTTGTTGCACTGCACCTCTCCGATAGTGCAAGTTGTTGATTTACATACAACTAACTCTTCCTTTAATGAAACCTTTTATCTAAAAATGGAAATTATGAAGGTTTTAGCGAATTTCCCCTATAGGGAAGAAGCTATTACCGTAGGTCTCATGGTAAGACTTAAGCCCGAGACCATGATAACTTTTTGTTTTAAGGTCCCCAGATGCCAAAAACATTATTCGTTCAAATTTATATATATATATATATGTGTGTGTGTGTGTGTGTGTGTGTGTGTGTCCGTTAACACGATAACTTGAGTAAAAAAACGTCCGATTTTGATGAAATTTGGTTCAAATGTGTAAAATGACATTCATGACTATGTTAGAAAACCAGAAAAATCGGACCGTTGGAAGGGGGGTTTATGGGTGTTTTAAATTTTCCAAAAATCAGTTTTTTGCATTTTTCACCCTACAATCTTTTAAAAACTTAATTTTGGTTTTGACCATGTTATAGAGCTTACAAAAATAATATAGTATTTTGAATTATTAACCTAGGTTAAGTGGTTGCGGAGAAAAGCCAAAAAACCTGCTCATAAAATCTCCCATGTTAATCTTATAAGAAAAAGTTTTTGGATTTTCCTCAGTTTATTTTAAAGTAAACTTCACATTTGCTTTTACCAATCTGTTCAGTTCCACAAAACAATCATTTTGGTGTTTAAATTGTGATTCTACGCCTAACTGTTGCAGAGATATTCAAATTGCTAAACACAGTACGTTGTCCAATGTTATCCTTATGGAGAATAAATAAAATTTTATACCTCGATTATTTATGAATGTATGTTGATGAAACTTGGTACAGTAGACGCTCTTTTATCCGGCATTCTATGAACCGGCACATTCTATTAACCGGCACCAGGCGACCCGGGTTTTTCCAGGTATTTTCGGTCGTTTCTGTTTCGTACTGCAACTGCACTTGACTGTTCCCGCCTTTTTCTTAGTCACCTGTTGTTTGTTTACGTCTCAAGCAGTAACGTTCAGTGATGTTCGTAACCTTTGCTTTTGGAAATGGTGGTTGTTTTGATTGGTTTCTATTTTTAGACGCCAACTTCCGCCCGGCTGTCTGTCCGCCCGTCTATCTGTCTGTCTGTCTATCCGTCCACAAATGCAGGTGTTCCGGAGCAGTGCCAAGGTCAACCAACGCACGCAACCACAGCTCATTACTGTAGAGAGATGACAGACTCTCAGATTACTGTATTCCCATTAATAACTAAAAAGTTCTATTATCCGGAAAAATCGATTTACCGGCATGGGCGTGGTCCCGAACATGCCGGATAAAAGAGCGTCTACTGTATGTGGCTTCTTCACGTAGTACTGGTATATTGATATTTGCACAAAAAATTGATTTTTTGTTGATTATTCCCGTAGCAGCAAATCTGCATACTCAGCCCCCATGTTATTTTTATGGATAATAAGTAAAATGTAATGACTCCCTTAATTATGAACATAAATTAATAAAACTTGGTATGTAGCTTCACTTGGTTGAGTTATATTGATAATTATATAAAAACCCATTTTTTTGTTCCTTGTTGCAGCAAACCTGCTTTCTCAGCCCCCATGTTATTCTTATAGAGAATAACTAGAATGTTATATAGTGCTTATTTATGATTGAATATTGATGAAACTTGGTATGTGGCTTCGCCTAGTTAAATTCTATTTATATTTGCATAAAAACCAATTGTTTTGTGTTCCTTATTTCAGCAAACCTACGTACTCATTACCAATGTTATTCTTATGGTGAATAATTAAAATCGCTTATATGTGAATATATTTTTATGAAACTTGGTATGCGGCTTTGTGTGGTATTAAGACATACATTAGGCATTGGAAATTCGCTGAGTACTCAGGTTTGCTGCGACGGGGGTATTAAGCCTTATTCAACTTTTTTGATCGTTCAACATTTTTTGCTAGTGTCTTGAGTTTCAAATTATCTAAGCTCCACTGTGTATTTTTGTTTTATTTCCATATTGGTTCTACTATCTAATATTATATTAGGGATCTGAGGTACCAAACATTTCAGACCGGTACGGTAACAGATTTTGTACCTCGGTTCTCGGTACAAATTCGGTACGGTACAATGTACTGTCATACATACTAATTTTTACTAAATATTAATTTGTAAAAATGAATGATTAATACTTAAGGTCATATACAGTTTTTATTATTAATTTGATAAAAATAAAAATAACTATACTATGGATACAAATATTTGTTTAAACCAGAATATTTGGAGGATATTGCGTTTTAACATTTTTATTAATATTATTAATACAAGTTCTTGAAATATTCATGATAAATGGATTCGAAAATTACTTGAAAATCAATCAATTGCATAAGTTGCTTAACTGATTAATTATATTGCTTTCAATATAAATACAAACTATTGATTTAAAACATATAAACAGCAAAAACCAAAGTTTGATAAATACCATTCTTGGCGCATTGGGAGAATATTGTATCATTAATAAAAAATAAAATAAAATAATTTCAGAAAAAAAATTATGTATGATGTGAAACTAAAAAAAAATATAAATTAGACCTTTAAATACTGAAGATTAAAATCAAAATACTCTAAAGTAACTCAATTAGGCTACTAAATTCAAAATCGAAGTCCATACAAAATAATATACAGTATATTGATTTAAACCAGGGTTGCCACCAAAGTTGCATTTCAAAATTCCAGGTTTTCCAGGCCAAAATCTCAAAATTCCAGGTAAACTTACGTGGAATTTTTGATGTAATTGCGACACCTATAACGATTTACATTATAAATAAAAGTGCTATTTTCACAAAAAATTATAACTTTTTACGACGTATATACATTTTTATTACAAAAAATGGGTATATACGCTGGGCCAATTATTTATATTATCAAACTTTATTTTTCTCCCTATATAAAAACATTAGGGCCTACAATACTTTAAACTGATAGGAGGAGGAAATTATGTTAACAGATACACCCAATTTATATAAATTTCCATTTGACTTTGGCAATATACTATCTATTATAAGAATAAGACAATAGTATATACCAATCTTTTTTGTGTGTGTTTATCGATGACAAAGGCATTTTTCAATGTTCTTGATAGGGAGTGGACCCAAACCCTGATCTCGTTACTATCTAAATTAAACATTTTCTTATAAAGCATTATCATGGCAGCTGAATCCAGTTTTGAACTTTCCAAAACTTTTCAAGATTTTTGATAGGAATCAATCTGACAAGAAACCTCAGATTATGGAGCGACTGCCCTGACCAGTTATACACTACCCAGACAATTATGCTTTAACAAATTATCCAGCGACCCCAAAGACTACATATTAGAAACTGAGCTCCATATCAACGATTAACAATTTTGACCAGATCACAATTGTTTACAAATGAGCCACTTCTATTTTCACTGTTTGTAACAATATACAAATTAATCGTATTGATCTTAATAAAAAATGTCGCTGACAGCCGCGACTGCATTTCGTTAAGTTTCCTCAACAATAGCTGGGTTCGCCTCGTAATCCGAGGTTTGCCAGATCGATCAGACTGATAAAAATCGCATAGTTTTGAGAAGGTTCAAAACAGGGCCAAATTGCCATTTGTCATTGGGGTATAAATTAATTATGCTTTTTAAGAACAGGTCGACCTTAGATAGTAACAAGACCAGGGTTTGGACCGTTCCCTATCAAACCATTAAAAACCGTTATGCCACTGGCGTAGATATACAAAAATAAAAAGCTCTCATAATCACATGGCTAACGTCGTCGACCATCGAGAACGTATCGCTAATGACACCGACCATCGGGAACGTATCGCTAACGTCGCCGACCATCGGGAACGCATCGCTAACGTCGCCGGTCATCGAGAACGCATCGCTAGTGACGTCGACCATCGGGAATGTACCGCTAACGTCGCCGACCGTCAAGGACGCATCGCTAATGGCACCCACCATCGAGAACGCATCGCTAACGTCGCCGACCAAGGGGAACGTATCGCTAACGTCGCCGACTATAGGGAACGCATCGCTAATGACGCTGGCAATCGAGAACGCATCGCTAACGACACCGACCATCGAGAACGTATCGCTAACGACGCTGACTATCGCGAACGCGTTACGCAATCGCTGACGATCGCGACCCCGAAAATTCCCGCATTGTTTCCCTGTCACCAAAGTTCACGCATAATTTCCGGTGTTCCAGGTTTTGCCCGGTCGGTGGCAACCCTGTAAACGTAAGTACCATGTAAAACTGGAAGGTAAAGAAATAAAGTAATAAAAGTGGTGATATTCTGCTAATTTGGATATCTCACCTTTAAAATAATTGGCTATTAAGCTCATCAACAAATAAATTTAGTTTGTTGTTATAATTATTTTTCAATCCATTTTTGAAACCTCTTTTTACATAAGTTAAAACAAATTTCATTAGTATACTTCAAAAACAATAATAATACATAAATAAAAGCAGTTTTATTTGAAATCAAAATGGAGAAAGAACGTGATTAAAAGATAGTATTCCTTTTCTCACTCAAGGAATAATGTTGGACAAACAACTGGTTTATAGCTTATTTTCCCAGACCCCTCCCCCCGCATCCCTCATACTTTCCTAGTCTAAACCTTTCTCATCTTCAAGGACAGAATTTTTGTGACCCTACCCAGCCCCTCCCCGCTCCCCTTGCCCACCTTTCTTATCTCCATTCTCGTTCAGTTATAAATAATACCTGTCAACATAGAGTCTTGGTGCTTGTTTTCTTTAAAGGGAATGACTAGTTATCAACAGGAGTCTGTCTTATTTCAACCACTTATTTTGTATTTAGCTTATATCTGTTTATTGTTTGAATCAGTAAACTGTACCTTACCATATTTGTACCGGAGTTATGTTCTGAACCGAACCAATGACGGTAATTAGTTTTGTACCGTACCGGTACTGTTTATTCGGTGCATCGCAGACCCCTATATTAAATAAAGACATTGTAATCGCAGGTCCCTGTATTAAAAAAGGATTAATTGTTGTCTTCAAATGATGGACAGTCTATAAATTTTGTAGAGGAAAAATATAATGTGCGAGTGTGAGCTAATCAACGTACCACAAAGTGTTGCGGATGATTGGGGCACATCCAGATGCCAATGGGGGTGAACGTTAAGGGAGGGTCCAAGCAATCCATATGGTACAGCAGCGGACAGTAGTCACAAGATACGAGTGTAGCTTTGGCGCAGCTCCTACAAATTATTAATAAACAGTATTACGACACAGATAAATTATAGAGGAAAAATATTATTCATGCAACATTGTCCTTTTTGCAAATGTGAATAAATGTTTATTGATTGATTGATAGTGTTCCATTTATAAATGTTGTTATTAAAATATACTTTTCTAGTCACTATGACCTGAAAATAACAATAGTAAGTAAAATAAATGGATTCCTGCTTCATTGGAAAAAGGTAAGTGCATTTATCTGAAAATAAATCATGCCAAAGTAATTGCATAACATTTTGCCATGAAGATAAAATACTTTTAATCTGTTGGTATTAAGGTTGTTATAGCCTATATGGTATTAATTAAGTTTCATTACAAAATAACCTAATTTTTTTATTTCCTCCTTTTTATCTATCCCATGTTTTTTATATTATGTTTAGGCCTAAGCTACATCTTTATACAAATGGATAAAATAAAATTACACTTAGGCCTATTTAAAATATAATATAATATTTAATATTTAAAAGGCCTATTACATGGTAAAAGATTAGCCTACTTACTTACCACACAAAATGTATTTACTAACATATCTTAGCATTGATTTTAACACTAATAGTCCTAATAAGAACAATCAGTTAGTAACAACAATAAGATATGTTTGAATCATTAATGAAACTTAAACAAGGCCAAAACAAATCACTTGTCTTTAAAAACAGCTCAATGCCAAATGACTGTTCAGCCTAAAATTAATGGATTCACTCAATTTCAATTAGTATGGAACAACAAACAAGCACAAACTTCTTATGCTTACCTATTAGATTTAATTACAGATATGTTTTTGATATTTTACTTAAAAAAATAACAAGGTTAGGTTAACCTAAAAGTGGACTATACAGACAGTGTTCATACAACTCAATCTGAAGGTCCTGGTAAATCCTCCATTTTGGTGTAAAGAGTAACACAAATTTATAAGCCACAACTTACTTATTTATTAATAAAACACTAAAATCCACATCACAACTCTTAACACCTCAGATAAGTTCACACTCAATTTGAATTTACAGATGACACGCGGACGCGGACGAACCTTGGTAGCGCGAGTAAATGGCGGGGGTAAACTCGCTCGAAACTTTCGAGTTTCAGTGCCGAACTCGACTCGAACTCAAAATTTCGAGTTCTCGCACATCTCTATTAATATGCATTGAACCGAAAACCCCAAATTTTAGAGGGGGACTAAGATATTATCCAAGGGTCTGGAATTCTTATACCTCTAAAAAATATAAAGAATTGTCAGTTGTCATAAAATCTAAGAAGTTAATTCTTAAAAAAAAGTTGTAATTATTGCCATCACCAATATATTGTCCTGTTACTGGACATAACATTTTCCCTTTGGAAAATTCACGAAATTCCCTCATGAACCATACAAAACAGGAAACACAGCACTAGGAGTACATTTGTTCCTCCAGGTTGGACTTGTTTAATAACTTGGACAAGATTATTAGCTAATGTGTTGCAGCATGTCAGAACTGATTATTCAGGTCAATATTCAGGTGAATTTACACTACTATATTTGCAGGACTCAAAATTATCATAAAATCAGATGACTTGAAAAATGACTGTTAAAATTTTAAAATTATGAAAAAGTTGAGATAAGAGTATTTTCATTTTAGTATAATATTGTGTATATAGTATTGGCATTGTACATAGAAATGTATATAGTAAAATTTATGACTCTATTCATTGTATGTGTTTAAAAGTAATGAATAAAGATTATAATTGATTTATTGATTGATTGAATATGCACAAAAGCTTTAACATCCGACCAGAGGCCAGAATCTACATCACCTCAAATAAATGTGTGTGAGTCAATGCGCAAATGTGGACGTCAGCTTCGAAACGTGAGCTGGGCATTTTATAGATTTAAACACAGCTAAACTCATAGACCATAGTAAAGTTGTCGAAATGCTCATCGATGACCAAGTAATTTCTCATCTATACACGAAATATTTAAGAACTAATACCTCGTCAAAACACATCGTCAAAAGCAAGTACAGAGAACTATATGGTTCTGGTTCATCCCGTTATGTAAATGACTATAGCATGAAAATAAATACTATGATTAGCTTATCTTATTTGTTTGAATAAATTTATAATACTCGATGTTAAGAATTTAAAGTATAACTTTGTTCTGTGCCATAATTATCTAATATTAAAAGAAATGTTGATTGTCGTAAGGTAATTTTCATCTTGTCAAACTGTTATTTAGAACTTTTTGGTATCAATAGAAAGTGGTTTTTGGGGTTTAAAAACTCCTTAGAACTCTGCCCCATGAGCTTTCCAGTGTTAACATTATGATTAAAGAGCATAAGGTGGTGAGAAAGTGTCTGTTAGGACAAAATTATATTGTGGGATGAATATAAAGTCCGGTATGGTTAAGTTTTATCCAAACATATAATTCCATAGTGTTAATAACATGTAGACTTACTTTTTACAGTAAAAGCACACTTTTGCAGGTAATGGGACAAGGCCTTGTGGGTCTAGTTCATACGGTTTCTTTCGAGAAGCAGAGCTTCGCCTTGATCCTCCCACTTTTCCGGGAATTTGGACTGAAACAATACGTTACTACATTGAAACTAACACTGGACAGGTAAAATAAATAGAAGACTGCAGCTGCCAAAAAAACAAACAGCTTCATTATATTTATAATTTAATTTTGTAAAGTTTAAATTTGATTTTACAGATATAAAGGCCTAACATTATTGCTTTCAAGACGACAGACTACACTGTGATACACCCGTAAGAAACTACAATATTGAAAAGATGAGCAGATCATAATACTAATGGGCATGTGTAGATCATGATAATGGGCAATAATAATTATCTGTTATAGGCGTACTAAAACATTATAAATCAAACAAATTCTGTTTTATTATCAACCTAAAAGTAGTTGCAGGTAATGGGACAAGGCCTTGTGGGTCTAGGTAACCCACAACCTACAACCTGTAAGGTTGAATAAAAATTCAAACCTTAAGGAACTCATAAGCCAAGGTTTATTTTGCAAGTTTTTTTATGGTAATTTATACTAGATACAAATTAGTACCTTGAACTCGTCACAAATTATTAGACACACAGGAGTATAGAAAATCAGGGCATTCCATTCATCCACCGATCAAAAAATTTCCACCTGTCACAATAAAGGTGTGTAGCACACAATTGCAAGTTAGTAAATTCTGGATACCCTGAGAATATACATTTGTTAGCAACACTAAAAACATAGCCCAACCCGTATAGTAGCATATGATGAGAACTATCAATGCACAACTTGATGGACTTACTCTTATCGTCTCCAGGCACTATCAGTTTGACCTGCAACTCTGGTGGCAGCTCAAATGTGACTGGGTTCAATTCTTCACCGACCCTTATGAGCTTATCGAATGCAGATTTAATTCTGCTCTGATTTGGTCTCGGATAGGTAATAGACGTATTGGACGTCAACCTTTTAACGGCTCGCTCCTTGGCACGCCTTTCTCGTTCATTAAAATCGGGTTTGTTCACTGGATCTTCTAATTTTGTGGTCTTGATCACTTTGGTAATGACCGGTGGGCTGTACTCCTCTTCACATTTAATTTTAACTTCATTTTCATGTTCCTTTGCCTGTAAAAAGAACTGTTTATTCGTGAGCCTGTAATAAAAATGCCTAGTTTCATAAAAGCTGTAAATTCATTTATAATCTGTTAACTAAGCTTTTGAACTTATGACAAATTATATCAGCCACTTTAACCACAGGCCTTGTTTATTGAAACTATCCATAATGTGTATGCCAGTTGTGTTGTTACTTTACACAAAACAACAACAGCTGTTTTTATGTGCAGGCCAACTGTTATACTAGTGAGAATTCAAATTATTGTTTAGCCTTCTAAAATCGGGACTTTAAATATGACGATCAACTTATATATTGATGTATAACTGAGGTTGGCACTTTGTGCTCTCTTTTGAAATGAAATGAAAAATTCTTTATTGCAACAGGCAAAGTTAGGGCCACATGGCCCTTTCTTACACTTAACCTGCATACAATTGAAAATGGATATATCTAAAGCATAATTCACTTATAATAAAATCTTAACACTACGTTTTAACAAAAAAAGTACAATAATTTTACTTATTTTCTCTAACACACACCCGTCAGTGATCCCGCACACGACAACCCCCTAGAACACACCGGCCAAGGATATACGCTCAAAGTATAACTTTTTCAGTGCCACCACAAACCGGGAATAGCCATCTAGGGATTTGATGAAATTAGGCAAGTCACAGACGACAAGCAGTGACAACAAAAGCCCTATCGTAGACTGTGGTTCTATGTTGAGGCATCCGCAATGTGGACAAAGCAGAACAAGAGATCATTAAACTAAAGTCATTTTCTAAAATATTTTGAAAACAAGTTTTTAAGTTTGTAAAAGTCAACAAAAGTCTCTTACTTCTCTCGGTTCAACAGAATATGTTGGCTTATTTTGTAAACCGTTTGATTCATCAGGCCTATTTGATTTTATGAGACTTTTTAATTTTTACAAAAGAGGTAAGAAAAACTAGAAGGGATATTACTCTAAACATAAACAGCACAATTTAGGGAATGATATAACTAAAATTATAAAAAAGTAGAAAATATAAATAATTCAACTGTAAAATAAAATAACGATACAATGTCTGTAAGTAGAATAAGTGTTCTCATAGGATTCCAAGGAAAATGACCACATCCTTAAATGGCTGAAACTGCAGAAGAATGCTGAGCCTGCAGTAAGAATGCTGCTGCTGAACAAGGAAAGTATTGTCACTGCACTGACAGGTGCAAACAATTTTATTAACAACTTACTTCGCTACAGAGTACAGCAAATGACTTAACTCTAGAACGAGCCGTTTAAATAAGGCTTTTTCACTTATGATTCGTATTTTTAAACAATATTAAATTATATTTAAAACTATTTCAGACTTTTTGTTTTAAACACATTTGAATTATTCTTAAGGCCAGCTCATTTTTTTAATCGGGAAAGTTATATTTTAAATAACCATAGACAAGTATAAACTGTAATTAAAAATGTTTATCTGCTTGTTGTATAATCATTTCAGATTATAACAAATATTCTATACAAGTTATAAAGGAAATTTATAAAACTATGATTAACACTTGCAATTTATGATATAAAGTGTTTCCTTGAAGATAAAAGGTCTTTATAAAAACTAGGACCTTTCTTTCAGTATGGAAATAGAAGATAGGCCTATATATATATATATATATAGGCCTTACACTATATATATATATATATATATAGTCTATGTACTACAATAATTTTTAGAATAGTTTTAGCCATTAAATCACTAAGTCAGAGAGCAAAAATTACAGTGTGAATTTGGGTATATAAATTTGCTAAAAAAAATTCATTGGCTTTGAATTAACAAGAAGAATTCAAATGAGATTCTAATCATAACTGATGATATGCAATAGAGAATTTTTATCTGAATGACATGATTGACTTTTGATCAAAGTGAATTCATCTCAAATTTATGTTATTTTTGTGCTCACCCACATGGAATGGATAATATCTTAAATCCTTCGCCAAAATCAAAATTACACAAAACATAAGGAATCTGACATATCATAAGGAATTCAAAACATTCAACGTGGTGCGGGAATCACGATCTAGTTTTGTTTTGTTATAAATTATTCCACGTTACTCTGACTAGAAAAATCAGATAAGTGAAGCAAAAAAAAAACATCAATAACTACAACATAAAAATACTACAAAGTAATAATTTTAGGTTTAAGCTGATAACAATTAAAGTCATTGAAACACAGGCTTCAACCTACCATTGTAACATCACTAGAAAAATATACATACATTAATAAAATCTCAACTTCAAACAATGTTTCAAATGCTTGTGGCAAGTTATAAATCATGAAAAGGGTAAGACAAAATATCAGTAACATAAAACTCTTAGCAAATAGCAAAATATCTCTGCGTGCTCAGAGAATATCAAATGAAACTATACATACCTAACTACCACATAAAGCTGTTTCCAAGTTTTATCAAAATATATTATTTAACACATTGGGTGCGGAATACGTTAATTAACATATTCTAATTAATTTTAAAACATATGTGATTTTCATGTTTAAACATGTTATTCAGCATTAAACGTGTTAATAAATGAGATATAACATTTAATCAATTCTCCATAAGAGAAAAATAAGGTTGACTAAGTTACAAATGTATGTTACAACAGGGAACCCAAAATGTAAGGGGTTTAGACAAAAATCAATACTTTGGAGACAAATCCAAAATATATTCATAAATAAGCAAGATGAAATTGTATTTATTTTCCATTGAGAGAATGAATACCACTGGACAACACACTATGCTTAGTACTTTGAATAGGTATCCCTCGGCAACGGGTTCATGTAGAATAAAAACTTAAACACCAAAATGATTGTTTTAAGAGCTGAATTCTGTGGTGATTTTGTGTTCAGTTTATTTTGTGTTCAGCACAAAATAAAAAGATGTCTCCCTTAGGAAACATTTTATCAAGAACTATTTTCCCGCAGATTTAATTCAGATTTTCCTAAGGCAAAATGTCTAAGTACAGTTTAGCTTTATATTTAGACTTAGTCCTATCTCTATCCCCTACTATTATTGTAGCTTGAAAACATTGTTCAAACGATATATTATAAAACCACGTCTAACCAAACCCCTGCAAACCACTATCAATCCAAATTCACACAATTGGTATTGTTAACTTTACCACTGTAAAAAATCCACTTGTTATAATGTTAGTCTGTGATTTCACGATTTCTCCTTATTACATGCAAGAACATTAAAATAATTTATTTTTATTGTTGAGGCTCTGCATCACCAAATAATAAAAGACAAAAACCAAGATACGTTATATTAGCTTTTTGCACTGTCAAAGAAATCCAATTGGTAAGTAATCCTGCTGGCTAATGTTGGTTTCGAAGCATTAAAGCTTTATCTTCAGGCTCACAGTAATTACGTTCTTGTGTGGGCCTGAAGATGAAGCTTGAAAGCTTCGAAACCAATGGTAGCCAGCAGGATTACCAATTAAAATTACTTTGATAGAACAAAAATGTAATTTAACCTTTTATCGTTGTTTCTTTAAAATACTTAATAATTTTTAATAACAATAAGTTTTAAGGAATTTCAAAACCCATTGGTACCGTTGGTATTTATATGGGCAATTTTAGGTATTTATTTAGACTGCTTGTCATACCAATATATATCTGTTGAGTGTGTTGCACGAGTGAAAAACCAGGCCGCCCATAAGACCAGTGTTAATTGGGCTTTGTCAACTGGACATTGGGCTTATGGACAGCCTGGTTTTTCACTTGTGCAACGTAATGTACAGGGAGCCCCAACAATTGAATTTAATTAACAAAACAAAATTCTTCTTGGATTTTTTGCATATTATAGAACAATTTTTAAGATAGTATTTCTTTATAAAAACAATTCACCATTATGTTTGTATATAGGAAAAAAGTAAATCTAATAATCTCCAAAAGTGCAATTAAAATTTCATGTAGACTACATCATATCCAAGGAGGATTCAAATTAAGATTCAGAACATCCTTTATTCAGTAGTATAACATGAATACATTAAATGGTGTCAAATTTTACTAAAACTAAACATCTTAATCTAATCTCAATTTTACATTTTAAAGTAAAAAATAAATACAAATTCTAAAGAGGATTTTGATACATGATTTACTCTTGTGTTTACTGCTTCTAAATGGGATAAGGTAAATGGTAGCAAAACTTTACTTTGGAATAGAATTTAGGACAGGCTCAAATTTAGAGACTAAGCATTATGCCTCCTATGGTAACTTCTTTACTATGAGAAATCTGCTAAAAAAATTTTTTGTTAAGTTTTAAATTTTATAACTCATTTAAAGACAAACAAAATTGTACTTTACCACAAACTGTTAGTAGTCTGATATTAATTTTCTTTCCAGAAACCTGGCAACTGGAAAGCAAAAATAACAATTTTGTTGAGACTTTCGACATAAAATATAAATAGGTAGCCTTTTTAACTATAATTAATTTACCACTAACAATGGCTGCATTGAGGAGTGTGCATTACTTCAATAGCTTTAATGCATGTTAGTAAAAAACTTGAACACTCACCCTGATTTCTTTTATCTGGCACCGGTGACAAATCCACTGGCCCATGGGTATGTCGTTTTCATCCAAAGGAGGGTTACTGAAAACAAAAAAGTTGGTTCAAAATTAGAGTTAAGCTATTTCACTGAGAAAATAGTCACCCTTAAAAAGATTTATTTATTTACAGAATATCGTTGCATCACCCAATGACAGGATATTTGTCAACCTTGGAAAAACTTAATCCTAAATAACAAATTGAACACTCAAATAACTGATGTTATTGCACACAAATTAACTGTCCTATTTCCCTTAACATATTTGTCCAAAGAAAACAATTATCATCATTAACCACTGAGTTTTTTTTTAACTTTCAATGGCACAGGATTATTTTTGTAATCCCTAAAAATTGCTCTATCCTCATCTTGAAACCAACCACCCCATCTGAAGTAAGCCAAATTACTAGAGTAATTACAACAAAGATTTCTGCAGGAATTGATGAGATTTGCTCTAAAACTATTAATCAATGTGATGAAGAGCTTTTTCTCCCTCTCGTTGACATTATCAACAAGCTTTTCCCTCAAAGTATGTTTCCTTCAAAGTTAAAAGTTGCAAAAGTACATCCCAAATCTAAACAAGGAGACTCGAAGAAGCCACACTACTACTGCCAAATTTAATTTCTTTCAACATTCCCAAAAATTATTGAAAAAATTGTTCTGTAGAGACTTCTTGAACTTATTAAACTATAGAACTTATTAACAGATAACCAACATACAAGGGTTTATTGTAGGCGGCTCCACAAATTCACCATTAACAAACCTAATAGAAAAACAAATTGATGAAATAAAGAATGGATATAGCCTACAGTAACAGGAATTATGTTGGATTACTCAAAATCCTTTGACTGTCTCAGTCAAGTAATGCTTGAGGAAAAGCTAAAAAGAATTGGTATAGAAGGGACTGCTTCTCGGTGGTTTAAAAGCTACTTATAGGACAGAGAGCAGGTAGTAGAAGTAAATCATGTGAAAAGAAGAACAGCTAGGACGATCAGATCAGAACCTGAAAAGATGACCAGAGGGGTCCAACAGGGCTCAGTTGTTTTTACTCTCACAGAACCCCATCTTTGGCATGGTCTGACAGAGTAGAGATCGGTAGTTTGGTCTTGTCCAACCAAACTTTCAGAGGTTACTAACCAAACTTTAGAAGGTGATTAAAGTTACGGCAGGATTGGGACCAAGGGATTCCTGCTGTGATCCTCACGGTGGTAGCACTCTACATTCTGGAAACCATTCTCTACTCATCAGCACTTAACTTAATAAGAATTGTTCACATCCATAGTCACTTTACTAGGAATGCAAAACCTATAATCTTCACATGCACAAAATTGCTCTTTACGACAAAAAAATCATACATTGGGCCCAAATTCATAAATCTATTTCCAGAAGAACTCAAGAACATAACAACTGTGAAAAAGACTAAACAAAGCATCACCAAATGGCTGAAAGAGCGTCCATTCTTCACCATTGATGAGTACACCACATGGAGGGACCACTTCACTTTAAATATTGACGCTGTTCTATTTATCTCATTGAATTTAATTATACAAACTTCACTGATGTATTCTATGTATTTTCTTCATTTGTCATTGTATAACTTTCTTTTTATCTTGACACACCGAATCTGTACTTAATGTATATGAATAAAGGCATGTTGTATTGTATTGTAAACTTTTGGAATTTTATTTTTTTGGTCCAATATATTGGGGTAATGTTTTATACAATGTTTATGGCTAATCAACTTAATAATATCCTTATATCTAGTAGTATTACATGTATATCTAGTAGTATTACATGGTCTGTATGTCTTCCCCTGAAAATTTACTAGTTATTATATTTTAAGAGGTTGGCAGCCTCTTTATGCCTGTCCACACAAGACTATAGATCTGTGCGTGGGACGTATCCAGCAAAGCAAGGGGTGAGCCGTTACAGTACAAGTTGAACAGGACTGATAACATTTACTTGCCATGATTGGGATTCAAAACTACGACAAGGCAGCTGTTGTGGTTTTAAAGTCCGTTGCCTTGGCAAGTAGGTATTGAATAAGTTAATATTTTTGATTACTGAAGTTGAAAATGTAAGTACGGTAGGCCTAAATAATTATTGACACCCCAAATTTAATGTAATTGTTGTTATTCTTTGGTTTACTTTTTATTGTCATGTATTTCCTTTATTGATTATATTTAACAATGACTTACTTGTTTACCTTATTGGCCTATTATGAATGTACTAAATGGGATTGAACTAAATTTTTAAGCTTTTGATTTTAAAATCATCTTTATTCAATACTCAATATTCTTAGCATGATTACATTTCTTTTTATGATATGCAAATGTTTTATAATTTATTTTGTAAAACAGTTGGGTGCACATTTTTGTTTTCCTTTCAATTTGTATGTAAGGTATGTTGTATGAATAAGATTCAAGATTCAAAATGTTTTCATTCACAATATACAAGTTGTGTACATGAACAGTGCCAATATACAACAAAGTTATTCTCTTTAATAATTGGATAATTGAACGAAGTGAAAGTATCCTTATACACAACTACTGCTTAGACTGGTAAGAGAATCAACTCAACTGGCGTGTCTGTGACCACAATAACTCGAGAATGCCTCCACAGTTAAACTTAAAATTTTCCAGAAAAACTTAACAGGTCAAAATCTCGGTCAAGTTCGTTATTCAGATAATTTCGTTCAGTATTAATCAAATTATCTTAAAACCAAACTAATTTTTTCTCCATAAGAATAACATTGGAAGCCATTTTAGTGGTACTTGAATCGTTAAAATTTAGCCGACGTCTATGTTTCAACAACAGAGTAACAATATTTAGTTTACTAATTTGTTATACTGGATAACAACAGTTTTTTTACCAACAAAAAATACACAAGAGAGATAAATCGAAGTATATTTTTAAGTTGTGAGCATATTTATTATTTTATAAATTATTAAGTGTAAGTTAAAAAAAAAATATTTATACAGTTAATATTCCCTTAGTACGCCTACTCTGTGTAAATATCGTCAGTCGTCGTCGTCGTCGAAGGTGACGATTTTATCAGTGGCAGACGACAGACGACGCGTGTGGCAGATCGAAAAACTCAACTTTTTTATTACTTTAGATACTAAGATATTAACTTAACTTATAAAATAGTTTGTTTTATTACATTTTCTTAGACAATTGGTAATATTGTGATTGCCATGTGTAAAAAGTATACAAAGCCTCAATTTTTCTAGAAAGCGTTGATAAAGTTAGTCACAGTAAGCGAACAACCTTAAAATTTATTTTTGTAGGACAATTATTTGCTAGGTTATATTTTCACTAAATTAATAATAAAAATTGTCTACATTACCTAATATACATTACCAGTAATGTAGTAGGTAACCACAATAAAAGCTATAGATTATTCGAACAAAACAGCCTTTTTCGGAAGGTTATTTTGGAATGATTTGACATAGCCTAGGGTTGGATTACAGTAAGAGTAAGCCGACATTAAACTGGTAATACAACAACTTTTGTAAAATACTTTAAACACATTGCCAGGAATATTGTAGTGAACCAAAATAAAAGCTTTAAACTATTCTAACCAAACTAAGCCTTTTATACAGGTTATCTGAAATGATTTGACAAATCCTAGGTTTGGATTTTACTGAGCTGTTTTCATCATAAACTTGGACCTATGGTTATAAAATGTAGGTCTATACACTTAGGCTACTTGCCATTTTAGAAGTTTCATGTACGGTCTTGGACCAACCCATGTTTATAGAATTTAATTTCATGATAGCCTAGGCTATTGTAACAATATATTGAAATATCATTTTGTAAAATACAACTGTTGTAAAATACTTTAAACACATTACCAGGAATGTTGTATCGAACCAAAACAAAAGCTTTAAACTATTCTAACCAAACTAAGCCTTTTGTACAGGTTATCTGAAATGATTTGACATCTCCTAGGTTTGGATTATATTGAGCTGTTTTCATCATAAACTTGGACCTATGACTTTAAAATGTAGGCCATATACCGGTACACTTAGGCTACTTGTCATTTTAGAAGTTTCATGTACGGACTTGGGCTAACCCATGTTTACAGCATTTTTAATTTCATGATAGCCTAGGCTATTGAAACAATATATTGAAATCTCATTTTTTCATCTAAATAACTGGGCCTGATGATTTATTGTTAATCCTTAAGGATATTTTGACTTGGCCTATAGAAATTGTTAACATTAGTTCATATAGGAAACTCGCTGTTCTCTTAAAAGTTAAATTAACCACACTGCTAAAGTCACTGCTTAGCCCAAAATGCTCTGTTTGTTCTAAGATAACGCACCCATGCCAATCCTAACAACAAACCATGCCTGAAATCTTCAATTTATTTTAAAAATAAATAAATTTACGTATTTATACAAGATTTACTTTGATAAAACAAGTGATAAATGTATGTATGTTTTTCTACGGATAAAATGTTAGGTCGGCGGCGGGATCCGAACCTGCGACCTTTCGCTCCAAGAGCCAGTGCGATACCTCTCAGCTACCGCGATAATTGATTCTTAGAGAAGTGACTAAAACTATAGCTATATAGACATAAAATCCGGATTCTGGCGGCAGTTAAATGATAACGGAATGTATTCTGATGATGTTACTCAAATCAGATATTGTATTTTTTATGAGACTCGATTTAAGTTTACCTAATCATGTGTTTCAATTATCCTTATACGCGAGGAATGAGCGTACACCTAGTAGTGTGTAAATAACTAAACAATTAAAGAAAAAAGAACAACGATTTGTTATTACTATCAGGTAAAAATTTGTAAATTGTTTGAAAATAATACTGCTTTTTTGGAGGAGGAGCGGGTTTCGGTCAATCAGGGTTTTACTGTATGTTGCAGCTAAAAATGTTATTTTACAGTTTAGCTTTTGAATAGGCTATAAGTTTAACAAACTATATATCTCACCAAGTCACTGTAAAGGTGCCTTGCAAAAGAGAAATACAATTGATTTATCTTTCAAGTGAATAATGAGAAAGAAAAAATAGGATGCCAATAAAAATTGTTTTTATGAACAAAATAATCCCAAGACAATTTGATTATCCTTTGTTGAATACAAGAACTGAACAAGTAAATACGACTCTCTATAGCCATATAAAAAAAACCTGCAGAAACTCCTAAAGTGCAATATAGTACCAGTACAAACGTTAAAAGCATGCATAGTTAACATTTCTGCTATTAATTTTCAAGATTGTTTGTTAAAACAAAATGTGATATCGGACCATGCTGGTGTCTGCGTTGACACACACTATGATCATCAAAAACATACAGTTAAGTCAGTTAAGAACCAAAAGGCTGTTTGAGTAGTGTTGACTAGAAATGTACAGTATATACAATAATCATGATGTAAATATTGTGGTAACCACTACCAAAGAAAGGAAGTTTAGGTAATTGGTTTACCGTAAAACTAGGAAATAGGCATAGTCAAATTTTGTCACTTTATGATAAGAGGATGAACACGCAAACTCACATGATAAGGACTGTAATAAAAGAAAAGTTAAAAAAAAGAGCCGAGCTATTACATAGGCTAAAATATCAGCTAACAACAAACTCATTTCTAAATCCAAAATCAGTATAAAGCTGCTTGGTTAAATACTAAAAAAAATGTAACCTTGATCATATTAAACGATCGCACGCAGCACGCTGACATGAGGGAAGTGATATTAAAACCTTTAAAAAAATGTAATAAAGGGTTTAAAACAACACTGGTAACATTTTTTGGGAAAGTTGAAAATGTTATTTTTTGGCTGTTCTGATGCTCCTGGTTATATCTAAATTGTCTATTAGGATGGCAATGTTGTAGAATATAAGGTTAGGAGGAGGTATAGTCAGAATAACAAGTTGGTATAGGGGTATTGGGGTTGATAAAACTACATCAAGATATGAAAATCAGCCTTTTCAGTATAAAATCCCTATAAGGCAACGTACTGTATTAAGACAATTAACATTTTCTTTAATAAATCAGTAAATACTTGTGCTAGAATGATGAGGGAGGGCTTAAGTTTTGGCATTTTACGTACAATAACTTGATATGCAATAATGTTACAGTTGGGGCTTTTCTGACCCTTTTTAGGCCCAAAAACTCAAAACTGAAAAATTAAAATCCCCAAAAAGGGGGTTAGAGTAGTCCGATTGTTTTTCCCAACGAACTTGTCCAACTGTTTACAGAAGGGAAGGTTGCTACCAAATTTCAAGTAAATTGGACAAAAATTGTGACCGCTAAAGTGCGAACACATATAAATATATATAAAGTTTTTAGCGACCCCCCAAAACGAGTTCAGGAGGTCACGTTAGGAACTTCTTTGGTGGTCCCGGGCTTAGGTCTCACCGTGCGGGTTATGCTAATAGTTCACTTTTCCATAGGAAATTCATTAAAAATTCACAAGTAATTATAAAACAGAATAAATAAAACAATTTCTTTGTTAATGTTTCAGTTGGTAATGACAAGGATGGTAGTTACAATGTAAATAGTGTAGCCTATAAAGAGTTTTTGGAAAGACATTATTCAATAATAACTTTGAATAGTTACCTATTGATAAAAAATAAAATAAAATATATTGCCAATAAAATAGCAACTCCAGAAGTGCTAATTCATGGTATTTCAAATTATGTGTTTAAAAAATGTAATTAATGCAATTCTGTCACAATTAACCTAGGCCTATATATATATAATTAATGTAGTTTTTATGCAAGTTGCTTACCAGACTGTTTAAAGGTTTCTAAAGTCACATCTATCTTAAGAAAAGGGGACGTTATAGACCCAGGGAATTACTTACAAATCACCATCGTTCCCGTATTAAGCAAAAGGGTTGAATCTTGTAGTGTGACACAACTTAATGAGTCTTTTCTTTTAATAATGGGTTACTTAATAATTGTCAATTTGGCATTAGTCCTTATCAATCAACTACACGCGCAGTTGAAACATTGCAAATGATATCTTGAAGGGTTTTGAAAAAAAAATGTTTAGTGGGATCAAATCATTTGACAATGTCTCTTGTGAAATTTGATATAAACAGTTTAGAGTTTTATAGAGTTTAAATTAAATTAATTGAGTGCCTCAGGGTTTGGTACTTGGTCCGTTTCTCTTCCTGGTATTTGTAAATGACTTTACCTGTGTAATGTGTAGGCTACTCTTGTTCTGTCTTGTACCACTTTGGTCCTATCTGATGTTGATGTTGTTAGTTTTAAGGCAAAACTCAATGAAGCAATAGATTAAGCAAAAGATTGGTTTTCTGCAAACAACTTAAGTGTTAATAATAATACAAGTTTCAAAGTGTTTATAATGGTTTATTTTGGTCTTTTTCATGTTCACTTCATCTTTGGCTTCCTCTTATGGGGTACAGTAACTCAACATCAGCTAAAAAAAACTGTTATATTACAAAAAGTATTGAAAATAATAATCGCCAATCTACTCTTGTAAAGTTTAATATAATGACATTTAAGTGTGTTTTTTATTAATTCTGATCTCATCTCTGTTAAGAACAATATAAAAAAATCCACAATACATGCCTACAACATAAGGCATAAGGCAAATCTAGAAAAAACCTAGCATTAAAAGTTGTATTGCAGCAGTCACAATTAACCATAAATTGTATTATTCAATAGGCTACCTTTGCCTGTTAGGTTACCACCACCTTCGACATTTTGCAAGACTATACCAGGTATTTTATACATTAGAGGAATATTTTAATTGTAATATGAGAGACATACTAAAGGACGGAACTTATTGTAAAAGGGTTAATTTATTGTATACATGGTTGGCCCACTGTTAATATTTATTTATTATTGTTATAATGTTATAAGTTAACCTTGATGATGCTAATTGAAAATTTGTTTTATTCAATGGCTAATAAATATCTTGAATCTTGAAAATCATACAAATTTTATCAGCCAAAAACAGTGTAAAGGTGTGTGGTCATTTTGTGATTTGGAAATGGTTATTATGGATTTGTTGGGTAGAATGAGTAGTAAAATTCACATCCATATCATTTTGCCTTCTACAACATCTTTACTGCCAGTCAAAGAGCAGCTGCACTGGCTTTAGGAACGCCATCTTTGCAATTCCCTTAGGCTTACCTGAATATTTCCAAACACTTGTTGCATATTTTGACAGCAGGTAGTTATGGTTCATGCTTTATGCTGATCATGCTTTAAATATCAGTCTTTTAAAAGTTTATATTTATGACATAGGCGTGCGCACAGAGGGCTTGAGGGGGGCGCCAAAATAGATGATGAAATAAATGTTTAGATTAAGGTATTTTCAAAAAACTAAGTTTAATGTAAGAAATAAGTACAAAATAATATGTACATTTTTGCTTAAAAAGTAAGTAATACTGGGACTGTAAGAGTATTATTGTAACACAGTTAGGTAGTATTTGTAAATGAAAATTCAACAAAAATCAACGTATAAAAACTTACTTTTCCTGTGACGATCGACATATTTCTTGGAAACCGAGTGCCGGATGTACGTAAAATACCAATACTCCTTCGCCGTCCTTTTGTTATTAATAGGCGGAGATTTATACGAAAAGTAAATGTTATGATGGTTTAAATTTGGAGTACAGTATATAATATATTTATAGAAACAGTACTTTTATATCGCTGTTTACTTGAACTTTACTTTCACTTTGAGTGCAATGGGAAAGTTAAAACAATATCAAAATATCAATATAAATAATAATTTGATCGCTATCATCAGTTAGATTTAGTACAACCAAGTACATTTTTCTGAGAAAAGATCAATTCTGTGATGATATCTTCTTGTATTTTAGTTTTTTTAAGTGCTTTGTACCATTGATTATACATCCTACGGATTCCTTAAGATGTATAACCAAAGTTGGTACTATATTTCAGTTGATTGCTAATTGATATATTGTTTTAAAAACCTTTAAGATACACTCTTTTACCGAGAAATCAAAGTGACGTGCAGCCGCCCGGCCTGAGCGTAATCTAGATTTGTTTAGAAGATAATACAAAATCAGTAACATTATGATATTTTGTAAACTAAATATACCTTTGTAGATACAATATTTGAGGCATCAAATAAGATTAGCACATATTTGTTTTTAGGAAGATTGCATACAATAATTCACATATTCAATTATTTGGCAAATAAATAGGTTCTTTGAGCAGCAAGATTGGGGTAGGCACATTTGTGGGTTCCGGCACCCACGCTGACCAGACTCTGCGCGCGCCTATGATTTATGAATAAGTTTATTTTGAATACACTTGGTTTGTTTGGGAGTGAATTATGTACATAATTCAATCTGTTGTGAGTAACGTCATGATAACATTGTTTAAAAACAACAGGTGAGACAGATATTGTAGAGAATATTTCAAGTATGAATAAGACAAGCTGTCAATTTATACATGAAGTATTGATTTATTTGTAGGCCTGTTAAGCTGATTAATTTAAATAAATGAATATAAATCCCGGTATTACATTTTTATTACGACTTTATGTATTAATTTGAATATGAACACAAGCCTAATATTTGTGAATAAAACTATTTGACTATAAGTTTTAAATTATGACTCTAAATTTAAATACAACATGTGGTTAGCATAAATACACCACAAGGAAAGGTGTGATGAAACTGGCCAACATAAGCACTGATAATAAGAATTAAGTAGGCATATCATCATTTCAGGGCTCATATTAAATAACGTCTTAACACTCTTTAGGTGAGGAGAGTTTTTCTTAAAAATAAAGATCACTTCAAAAACCAATGGTGTGAAATATGTCTAGTCTGGCGAGACACGGTGGCCGGTTAGAAACCTAGGCTGTCTGGGAGAATTTGAGCTAGCAAATTATAGCAAAACTCCCAAAGTTTGGAAAAATCACAGATAAGGAAAAAACTATTAAATGCATCAAATATATATATATATATATGTATATATATATAAAATATATGTATGTATATATGAATATATATATTTTTTAACCAAGTACCCTTACCTTTTCATTGGTACACAGCCAAAGTAGAACACAGGACATAACATTTTTTTAGGGATATAACAAAAACAACTAAGGTGTGCATGGAGACAGGAGATATTTATAGCCTACGGGGGGGGGGGGGGGGGTCTGATCGTGGGACTTGGCCTTTGTATACTCAAAGCCAGAAAGTTAACATTATTTGAGACATTTTCATCAATTTTTAAGAAGTGTTAGACCTGTACGGGATTGAGGGGTAGGAAGATGAATTGTGGGGGGGGCACCTATTAAGTTGGCAATTTACCATGTTTATTAATTTATTTCAATGGTCAACACCTTTTACAAATAAGATGTTAATCATGTTTAAGGTTAATTGATTTTTTTATTAGAATGGAAACACTGTCTGTCCTTGTCAACACTTTATATACCTGTTAGAAAATATGTTGTTAAAAAGCTTATAAAAATATTTACCTTATCACCTAGGCTCAAAGGCACTTTGATTGGTAAAATCTAAATATTTGTAAGCACAATTATGTTATTTCTCTTGAATTCTTGTCTGGGATTTATTTATTATTTTTTTGTGAGTAACATTTTATGATTTTGTATGCGTTAATTATGACTTTTTAAACATGCATTCATGAGGTATTGCTTAGGCCTAGGCCTATTTTTTAAGTATAGGCCTATAAAAAATAATAGTTTACCAAAGACATTTTTTAAATATATTTCAATAAAAAAAGACAAACATTTATTGGTTCAAGTAGGTTTATTTTATGAAAATTTATCCTATTTCCTCAAAAAAATTTTAATTTTTAAAAATTATATCACACCTAGTAGAATTTAAATACTTAGAGAAGAGAATACAAATACAGATTTGTTTTAAACCTATGCCTCAATTTATACTTTTATTTCTCATATTAAAAACAAAAATAAACGGTATCAGGAAACTGACACATACTTTCTCCCTTTTAGCCAAACTTTAATGACAAAAATATTTGTTATTTACTAAATATAGAATATGAAGTATAGATAAATGTACAGAAAATTGTCTAAAATAGTTGTTTTCAGAAATATCCACCCAAATCCCTTTTTGGGAGGCACTGTAGAGTCCGTTGCTACACACAGTGGTTTTGAGAGGGGAAATGCCCCCTTGCCCCCCCAGGGTTAAATAGCTACATATATCGAACATCCTCTATTGGTCAATGCTAACTTGACCTGCATATCAAATTTTAATTAAATTGATCAGTAAATAAGAGAGAAATAGTTATTTTTGTATTCCCCATAAGAATAGCATTGGACAACGTACTTCGTTTACCGCTAAATGAAAATTTCAATTTTCTCCGTAACTAGCAATCGTAGAATAGTAATTTAAAATACTAATTTATTTGGTTTTTTTTGAGCTCTTTTTAATGGTGAATAGTAATCTTTTTTAAAATTTATGGTTTTTTATGAAAAATCCAAAAAACTGAATTTTTGATGTTTTAAGTCCTGTAATTTCTGAACCCGAATTTTTCCAGAAATGCGGGTGGTGTCATTTTGTTGGAAACCTAAAGTTCTACAAACCACTAAAGTTTAATCAAAATCGTTAGCCGTTTTTGAGAAATTTGGATTTTACATGTTTTTTGGCGGTTTTTGGGGGATAATTACCCTTAAAAATCAAAAATTCAAAAAAAATGAAGAAAACGCCTGGAGATATCGTAGATTAGTACCTACATACCAAATTTCATAAAAATCGGCCTATAGGTTAGGGCTCTAGCTCTGTACACATCCACACACACACACACACACACACACAGACAGACATCACGTAAAAACCACTTTTTTGGGTTCAGGGAGCACCAAAACGAATATTTACACTAACAACTCAAATTCGAAAATTTTTACGAAAACAATACTTTCTCCATATACTATGTATAGGGGGAGAAAGTAATAGAAATAAAAACCAAGAAAAATTTCCAACACATGAAGGTAGTTTCTGGGACATTACTTAGGAGTTCAAACACTTTCTGCAACCTTGCTCAAAACTTCTCATAAACCTAAACAAAAGTTTGAATATATTTTCTTATGCATAAAAATTCAATCTTTTAATTTAATTCAAACATTACCATGAGGCTAACTTATTTGTGACTCCTCTACTAAGCCTTTCTTTCTTATATTATTATTGGTTCTAAAATGGAAACTTTTATCAAACTGGTTCAGTTTAGGAAACAAAACCATTATTAAGTGTTAACACATTTTAAAAATACATCTTTTATATATTTTCTCACTCTGACAATATTCCTTGCCCACATCAAAAGCCGAGAGTGAGGTGCTGTAGGAGACATCTAAGTTGGCACAAAAGAACTAAACAAACTAATATATTTTTAAGAATTCAGCTTTTACTTTGCTCTAAGTAAAGATTTACTATATTTTTTGATATTGATATTGATATTGATACAGACCCCTGGGCGAACCCAGCTACTGTATCATGGGAAAGGGAGGTGCTTTGCTGGTTGAAACCTAGAAGCTTCAAACACCTTGGGGATAGGAAGGGGGGGGGGTACAACTGAAATAAAAAACCATTGGCCTTATTGCATTCCATTACCTGATGTTAGCTCCGCACCGTCCACACACTCCTGGAATGGAGGAACTTTTGGGGTTCTCACCTGGGTTACAAGATTGATCCCTCCACCGATTCCCTTTCTTAACCTAATTATACTTAGCGTTGTAAGAAACCAGGGGGTCTCCCGATTTGTTTCTAACCAATGTTCCTCCTTCCATTTGGCTCGTGGTCAGACAAGTGTTTACTTCCGTGGCTCGGAGTGGGGACAAGTAAAGATTTACTATATTTTTTAATAATTATGTACTGTTTAAAAATCAATGGAAATACATTCAATCACGTGCTAAACCAACATACGAGGGTCATCCAGAAAGTAAAGAACGTTTGCGCACTGTGCCGAGTACAGATCCCCCACCACCGCAATTGTGTGTGCTGCAGTCCACTCACCTCCCCACCAAAGTGTGAGCCAAGTCTCGTTGCTGATGATCATGTGTCTTGTTTCTACAGTGGTTCAAAATGGCAGCATCAATCTAATATCCTGCCAAATTTAAGATCCGCAGTGTTGTCAGTTCCTGAATGTACAAAATGTTCTGCATATTGAAATTTGTAGACAAACACTAAAGTAAGTTTACAGCGAAATGGTATTGAACAAGTTATTGCAATTTCTGGAAAATATTCATGTGATGTGCTAACATTGTAGCACCTGTTTTCCTAAATTTTTCCCACAATTAATTCTTTCAAATCATCTGTAACAAATGATGGCCTGCAACTCCGATCATTGACATGCACAATCAAATTCATTCATTAAACTTGATACACTGTGTTCTCCCTGAAGACTCGTTTATTGCACTTTCACAATAAACTGTCTTTAGTGTTTGACTATAATTTCAGTAGGACAGACATATTGCACGTTCAGGAACCGATAACACTGCGGATCTCAAAATTGGCGGGATTTTCGATTGACACCGCCATTTTGAACCGCTGTTGACACAAGACTCGTGATTGCTCAGCAACGAGACTATGCTCATATTTGGTGGGGAGCTGAGAAGACTGCCACACACGCAATTGCAGTGGTGGGGAGCGTGTTCAGTAGACTACGCAAACGTTCTTTACTTTCCAGATGACCCTCGTACATATGAAAAATGCAGTAATATTTTTGTATGTGAATAATAATGTTAGTTATGTGACTAATATCCAAAAATAAGTTGGAATAAATAGTACACGTTTTGCCAACTTACGAGCTTTGTGTTGTAAGTAGCAACTTCCAACAGAAATCACACATTGTAATTTTGTAAGAAATGCTCAACAATGCAGTGGTGAGGCGCTTATAAGAAACATATGGATAATTTCTGCGGTCAAGCCAAAGATCAGTTTCCTGACTTGCCAGATTGCCAGGTGCCTCTATTAGGGGCAGTCCGACGGCTTTAGGGGCCTTCGGCTATAGACTATTCGAGGACCTCCATTAACATGGCCCCCGACGCTGCCCTCACTTACTATTTACACCGGCGTACTTAAATTTGAAAACATTTTCATGAATTTCCTTTATTTATTTATTCCATTTCTATTAATATGCTGATGCCCAAATAAGGCAGTGACTTAGAAATGTCAGTGCATTTGAGTAAAATTAATACAATTATTCAAACAAAAATAAACAAGTCATAATAGGACCATCAAGAGATTTCCTTTGTATTTTTGTAAATTAATTATTTAGTATTTATACCTGCTTCAATTTTCCTTGCACTATGTGAGCTTTCTACTATAAAGAATAATGGCCTACGACGATAAATCAACAAACATTATCAATATTTGGGCTTGAATTGTTAGGGTACTGATAACTGCCTCCCCGTTCCTGTAAGTATTTATGTCACAAAATACCAACAAATAATATTTTAGTTAATTGTAATGTTTACTATGCGACTATGAAAAAATGAAACTAGGACCAGTTAAAGTAGCTGTAGTAAGATTTCTTTTGGTGCTGAACTGTTTATTTCTAGATATAATTAAACTATATAAACATCAACAATTTTTAAAATTTAGATTAAAAAAGTATCAGAATACTTAGGTAGGCCTAATTGTAATCATACTGTACTTAACTGTTGTTCACTGGGGCCTATCAATCATATATTAATTTTTAAACTCAAGACTCAATAACTTTAAACATTTAATCTACGACAAAGAAGTAACACATCACTGTATTCAGCTAAAGCAGTAAATAAATTTGAGGTTTGCCGATTCAGTCCTCAGCAATATTTTGCAAATTGCCTATTGTAAATGTTCCAGAGTGGGCTATTAACTGCCATTTATTGTGGGCTATTTTAATTTATCATGCTTTTGTAAGAAAATGTCAACCTTATAAAGTAGCAATATCAGAGTTTGTAATATTATATCTATAGAGGCTAAAAATATCCTCTATATTAAATATCACAAAACTAAATTAAAGGGTAAAATGGCTAAAAGGTTTAAAATAGTAGAATGTAAAAATTCTTTACAAGGCAGCAAATGAAAAAGATGGCAGGTGCAGACTAAATAAAATATAGGTTTCACCATCAATCTTATTGAAAAAAGTTCATGGGCAGCCACAAGTCTGGCGATGGATTATTAAGATAAACATAACTTTACTTTATCTTATTGTGGTTAAATAAGTATGAGGGTCGTTTTTTTATCAGATAGGCCATAAATAAAAGACAAGTGTATAATCAAAAATGATTGCATTACCAAAAGATAGGTACATAGATGCTTACTTTTTGATATAGTCACCGTAACGATTGAAGCATTTGTTGTACCAGCTTTTCAATACCCTTTTCAAAGAATGTTGCCGCCAATATATTGAAGTGTGTCATGACGTTATGTGTATGATCGCACACCGTAAACGATGGACAAGCAGTAGGCGGGTAATGTTTACATGATGGAACAGCGCATCCCCCCACCAAATGGTCTGCCACTTTCGGGCTCAGATCGTGATAGTAACTCTGAGATTTTAGTTGCGGATGCATAAACATGACCGTCTCAATCGATTCTCCCATCAAGTGTGCATTGTGTGTGGAAATTATTGGTTTCCTGCAAGCAGAAGGGAATAGTGCAGCAGAAATTCATCGCAGAATGAGCCGAGTTTACAGAGAAATCGTCTGAAGAAAACGAATGATGGTGTTGTGCGTGAATGGTGTTGAAAAATTTAAGTACCTATGGCCGTACTGATGTGCATGATGAAAGGGTTTAAGGAACGTCAAAGCAGCGTCCATTGTGGTCTTCTGACAACATTTTCAGGACCTAGCGAACACACCATTTTTTGCAGCCTAAATGTTCCGTAACAATAGAGTATAGAGATGAGCTTGAAATTTCAGGAAATTGCATGGATAAACCACTTAAGGTGAACCTACGGTTTTCTCTAACCGCTTTATCAACTCGTTGTCAAGGTTTTCTATAGCGAAAAATTTGCTTCCTGGACCCCCTTCATCATCCACATCAGTACAGCCATTTTTAAATTTTCCATAACAGATCTGAGCCAGGGAATGGCAGTGCGTTTGGTTGTGGGGATGCGCTGTTTCATCATGTAAACATTACCTTGTCCAGCGTTTATGCTGTGCGATCAAACAGGCAACGTCATGACACACTTGACTGGCGACAACATTCTATAAAGGGGGTACGGTACCGGTATTGAAAAGCTGGAACACAGGTACCGTACGACAATGTTTCAATCGTTATAGTGACTATGTCGAAAAGTAAGCATAAGTGTCCATATCTTTTTGTAATAAAATATTTTTTTCATATACACTTGTCTTTTATTTATGTTAACATTAGATTTACCTTCGGACGATCCTTCTTTTGGGTTGATGTGACGCGTTGCGTCAACAAAGTCACATCATCATGGCGGTGCATCCACGCATCATCGTTTCATCATAGTTAAATTGAAAAAAAAAAACGTACACAAACGATTCATACAAATAAACTTGAAATTAACATATCATGAATCGCGTCAACGCGGTCGCCACATTTTGCGTACGAGTTTGAACTACTAGCGATGACGACTGGGGGACGGAGCTTTATCTGCAATGGACTTTGTACTGTGACAGGTCCTTTCTAAGCGCATTGCCGTGTCGAACATTGAGTTGGCTTGACTGTTGACTATCATTCAGTACATTATCTGGGTCACATTTTACTGCCTTATAAATCTCATGGTTTTCAAGTGTGGACATTACACCACTTTTCTTGCGTTAGTGCATTATTTGTAAACTGTCACAGTTTATTGAACTATAACTGTGTCCAGACTGAATCAACAATCGTTGCATTATATTTGATACACCTCACTGCTGTCAAATTGATCTTCAATTGTAGTTTTCAAGGGGGTTTAAGAGGTTTTCTGCTTTATTCCCCAGTCGTCGTTGCTAACAGTTCGAACTCGCATACAAAATATGGCAACCGCGCCGACACGATTTATGTTGTGTGAATTTTAATTGTATTTGTGAGAATCATTTGTGTACTTTTTTTTCATTTTAACTATGACAAAACGCTGATGCGTCGATGCACCGCCATGATGATGTCACTTTGTTGACAAAACGTGTCATATCCAAGAAAAGTATTGTCAGAAAGTAAATCTAATAATAATTCTATAGCGACGAACCAGTAGTAGGAAATGAACTCTAATTTTATTTATGGCCTATTTGAGGTTGACAGAAAAACTACCCCCTTATATGTTTTTCTGTTACGTCGTTTATAATTATCTCAGTCATTGATTTTTAAAATTATTTCTGGGATGTTTGTCTTAAGCTCATACGCATTGATGATCACTGACTAGCTAACCTGGCCAGAAACAATGGCAATGGCTAATATATGTCAATAACAAGCAACTTTTACTAATTTTGTAAATAGGTTTCCCGAAAACTCAAACAATTTGCAACCAATATTCTTTGACCACGAAAACTCAGTAGTACATTTAATGCAGTTTATCTGCTCAATACCTTTTGGGTTTTGAAATTCCATTTATATGGTCTTTCAACCATTTATACAATCACTTAACAACCGTTAAACTATTAGCCTAACCTTTGTGATGGGTAAAGAACCTGGTAAAATATTACAACAAAAGGATTTAGAATATATTGCTTAACGTAGAGTTTAAAAATATTAAGACGTCCACGTCATCCACAGCTGATAAAGTAATATGGGGCAGGAGTCAAAATTGCCTACATAGGCTTATCCTTTTCACCGCCTATCCCGAACATGGACCAACATTTTGTATTTTTTCCTACACATTTATCATTCCACCAATTTCTGATTTCTTTCAATTTCTCTTTGAGTGCAAAGAATCAAAATATGATCAAATAGTTTAGTAAATTTAGAAAAAAAATAAAGATTTTGGAATTTGCAATATAAGCTCCAACAAAATGAGAAACATCAAAATAGGTACTAGTGCTCTATTACTTTAAAATGTAATGTTTTAATTTAATTTAAGCCCCTAACGTACCCAGATTTTTGACTTAATACTCCTGTATGATTTCAAAATTGTCTAGAATTCAGAGTCTTAGGTCAATCTGCAGGCAGAACATAGAAGAGATTCCTCAGGCACACACAATTATAATGGTACCTGATCGGATTACTTTTTTTGTTAGGTAGCCTAACCCTATGTTTTTAATGTAGGGTGCTGAAAGTTAACTAGGCCTAGGTGATACTAAATGGTAGGTTTGTAAAAATATAGCTTAAAAGATTTTGCATATCCTTTAAGGCAGGCTCTTTATAGCCTACAAAGGTTTCTTTCAAGAATACAGGCATTTTGTTTAGGTACTTTTCATCATGTAACCAAATGGTTAGTTTTAAAGGGTCATGAACCATATTTGTTGTGTCTTATCTACGCCAGTAGCATTTTTTAACATTTTGATTGGGAACGGTCCAAACCCTGGTCTTGTTACTATCTAAGGTCGACCTGTTCTTAGAAAGCATCATTAATTAACCCTCCAACTGGTAAAGATCGCGATCGCGATCCAATTACGCAACGCGTATACTGGTAAGGCCGCGATCGCGACCCATTTACATGGGTTTAGTAAAATGCATTTATCTCTGTTATTTTTCAGTAAATATAAGTGTATTTTATATAGTATTAAAGAGGAAAGAATACGCTATCTTGTCATCATAGTTCCAGTAATTTGCGTCGTGAAAATGCGATGTTGGCAAACCTGGTTTTCGGGGGTTTGTTTTTGTTTACGTTGAGTGTGTAGTCTGCTCTGTTTTGTGGTTACTGTCTAATTGTAATGTTTTGAAATACTTTTGTTTAGAAAATGTCTTAGTTTTGTGTATAACTTATAAAATATTTATAGATAGGCTAGTAGTTACATAGTTTTTATAGACTAAACACTTGATAGATCTCTTATGCAGTTCCAACAAATACTGAAGTGGTTTACCATATATGTTCCACACTATGTGGCATTTCTGCGGAAAAGTGTGTTGTGTTTTTCCACGGATTTTTCCCTGTAAATAATTTATTTCCAATAACAACCCAAAGTTTTATATATCATTGAAAAATAAATAAAATTGTGCACATTTTGGCTATCTCAGAATGTGGTTAGAAGATATATTTTATGATGGTAACATACTGTAAAAAGAAGAAGAAGAAAAAAAAAGATCTATTGCAACTATATCCTTGGACTTCCTCTGGATATTTTCTGTAAGTATGTAATAAATAATGTTATTTTCTAATAGAATATTTTATTCTGAACAATTTGATATATAACATGTATTTGCTGTGTAAAAATTTAAAGTTTGTATGAGCTTTTTCCTAAAAACTTACGCGACGGTCAAAATTACCTTACCATTATGGAAAATTTTAATGAGCGGTTGGAGGGTTAATAGCCCAATGACAAATGGCAGCTAGATCCAGTTATATTGTATTATATATATATATATATATATATATATATATATATATATATATATATATATATATATATATATATATATATATATACCTATATATTATATTATATATAATATTGACAATTCTTTGTTTAAAATTCATTGTTGGTGATGGTGACTTTATGTTATTTAAGAGATTATTGCAGACATTTTCCATCACTTTGTTCCATCACATTGTTTTTACTAATCAGTGATGGAAAATGTCTGTAATAATCTCTTAAATAACAATATTGACAAATTTCATATTGATCTAAGTTGTTCTTTAGCGAATGAGTATTTTTCTCTGGGCAAAGGCTTAACAGTTTTAATCTTGAGTACTGATGGAAACTGCCCAAATGGAAAAGGTGAATTTAATGTAAGCCTACTAACAAAAATTGCTCAACAATAAGTTAACTTATCCTTCTTTGAAAAATCAGCTGAAAACTAACACCATTGGTAAACAACTAAAACACTGCAAATAACACCAGAACAAATGAAGCAATGGCCAGACCAACTACAAACAAACCTCATCCCACACCCATGCATGAACATCCATTGGCATCATCTCATATAGGCCCTAAACCGAAACCGAAACTTGCCAATGGCATTAATTCTACTGACAATGATAAACTTAAACCTGAAAACCATAAAAAAGCTATATGGCAACACAGGTAAACTGTAGATGACAATAGTAGCAGTAAGGTCACAGAGGATTGCCCATATCTATAAAACTCAGGATCAGACTATGGAGGCCAAACCATGTTAACACTGCTGATAAATCAAAACTGAGCCAACAAAGGTGATACTGCTGGCTAAAATATATTTGGCATTTAAGGCCATAATAATCCTTCCTGGTCACTCTAGTTCCGGAATAAGAGTTTGGCTTAGCCCATATTAACATATAGCCTATGTTTACAGAACTAAAATAATACAGGGTGTTTATAAAAAAACTTTACAACTTCAAACAAACATAAATCTTTAATTTTTTCACGTAAAGTTATAAAATTACAACTAAAATATAAGAAATTTTCTCAAGTTTTGTGACATATTAAGTAGTTTACCTAATTTCAATATTTTTCCCATTATTTTGCAATCAAGTCTACATTTCAGTTCGGCCCAATCACAACGGTAACTATGATCATCGATTTCAGCAAACGCTCCCCTGATTCGTTCTCTCATTTCTTCTTTGATGTTTACCTTATTGGCATACACATTATTGCAATTATTCTTGGGGTTCCCCAAAAAAATTATTTCTTGATTGAAGTCTCCATTGAACATCAGAATTTCTTTCAATGTGCTTTAACACACTGTACTTTAGCACGAGCGTCCATTGCGATTTTAATGAGACTTTTCAATTATTTGTTTTTGTTTACCAGGCAACAATATAAACGAATCAGCTGATTAAACTGCCCGCTGATTAAAACTTTTTGAGCCACTCTTTCATGTGGTGGCATTAGGAAACTTTTATGTCCCATGGAACATGAATGGGAGAACATTAAAGTTGTAAAGTTTTTTTATAAACACCCTGTAGAATACCTATTTTTCACTGTTCAGAATCACCTCAGGGATTTGCTAGCTTTGGATTAATCTAATTGCGTAACATTTACACTTATTTAGCTAATTTCCAGCCTTGATGGTATAATTAACAATGCAAACATCTTATAGCTACTGATACAACCATAGAGGATCAGGCAAACCAAACATTCTGGAGTAATGGAATCCCTTGTAGCCTAATTTTTAAGAAGTAACAACAATGGAATAATTACTTTTTGCATAAAACTGCCTGGATGAAACTTACATGGTCAGATCACTGCAGATTGATATTAAAATTGAAAACTGCAGTCCAAATTAATTAGGTTAAATGTGACTTACTTGCAAAGTAGGTGAAACGATGCTGGGCATTTGTCACAGCATAACAAATCACCACCTTCCTTGCAGGAATCACATGAGTCATGGTTATGACCTTTGCCGGGTCTCTTGTAATACGGATGCAAATCCAAGCCCTCTTTTTTCTTGACTTTTCCTTCCTCACTGACGGGAGGGGCTATTAGTGCTTGGATTTTCTGTAAACCAACATGCAATTTAATTGTTGAATAGGTACTCGAATCGTGATGGGCCTAATCTAGGCCAAAATAAAGTAAACACCCCTCCCAGCATAGCAATGAGAAAGATTAGGGGCATATGTCTTTTATTTCTGGGAATAGAGTCGTCTAATAGCTACCTGATCAAGTTAACATTAGGCTTAACCACAGAGTCAATTAAGTTACCTGGTTCAACTAGTTTTAAACAATGAACAATGAGAACTCAAATTACAATGATCTAGAATCAAACATAACCTCTACATAATTACCTCCATCAATCCTCCTGAAGTGTCCAAATCATATTCAACATTACCCGCCATTATTATTTAATTCTAAATTTAATTATTCGTTAAATAAGAGCAATAAAAGTGGAAAATAGTCTTAAAAAGATCCTCCAAGGATAAAACATCTAAGAGTCCTTAGGCATTCGAGTAATATTGTTCGGCTTGTCCAAAGGATTATTAAAACCAAATATTAACAGCACACTAACAAGACACTTCTGAAAATAGCTATAATTAAAAATGTTGCTACTACAAGTGCAGGTCGGCATATTTTACATAGGTTACTTCGAGCAATAAACTACTCTACTACAAGAACCCAGCTCCAACTCCGAACTCATCACAAACAACAACTATGCGCAGGTGCGAAAAAATGCTTTTTACAAAACATAAGCAAGTAGAACATAGAGGTTAACAGATTAGAAAGGCAATCCTAGTATGAATTATAGGTATTTTCACAACAATAAGTTTAATTTAAAGTCAATTTTCAACACTTGTTTCCTTTCGTAACTCAGAAATGCACTTTAAATAAGTGTTACTAATATATTCTATATTGAAGATATATGTCCCAATTTTTGATGAGTTTCTTGTTTTCAGCACCAACAGCCAACGGCATCCGCGGGAGCGGGGGTGTGCAAAAAAGCATTCCCAAATTCCAATCAAAAATAAAAGGTTGAAGGCAGGCGAAACAAGGGCTCTAGGGGCAAGCGACAAATACCCAATGAGTTAAAATCAAATACATTTAGATCATTGCCTGCACCGCCACCTATAATAGTGTACACTTAAATCGACAGTTGGGCTGTAGCTAATCAAGGTGTTTAAAAGAGAGGTGTGTGCATGATCAGCTGATGTAACGTAGTTGGGCTAGCTCTGCTAGCACACCCAATGACATGGATGCAAACCTTCCTTATTTAGTCTGCTGAAATATCAGTTTTGTGTTCTATCATATGAAGTTAAAGACATAGGTTATTTACTATTATTGCGAGCCCATCTACGTTAATTCAGTTGATCATGAAAACACTTCTCTTTTATTCATCTTAGTGGCAAATAGCAGGTTTTACGCATCGATATAAATACTACTGGATCGCGCGCTGCCCGTAAGGCACTGGTGTAGCTTTCCAAGCGCACACAGCTACGTGTTGCGAGTTGCAGCCGGGATGGGCAACAGCGATGGTGCAAAACGTGTAGGGTGCCTGCTAGCCGCGTGGAAATTCTTACTGTAACATATATTTAACAGCTGATTATCCTCTCCCTGTCAGACACAGGTTACATTTGGTGATGTGTCGCGGGGTAGAATGTCTTCAGGGTAGATTGTCACTCGGTAGAAACATGGCTGCCAAATCAACATTGTACCAACCTACACTTGGGGAAAAAATCCCCGGAAGTTCATGTATGGGACCCTGTAAAATGTAGAATTTTCCTGTATTGTAAAGTTTTTTGCTTATTCGCAAAAGGTAATAAACTTCGAGCTGACTGGATCATCAATTATATACTCACTTAGCCTGAGAGAGAGAGAGAGACACTCTAGGATTGAATATTGAGCAAACACAGATAAAAGATATACACTGTTTAATTACACACTTTAAAATCTGAATACATGCTTATAATATAATGGATGCACAGAAAAAGCTAAATAAAGTTCATATAGATTACATACAATAGACAAAATATATCGTCCCTCCAGCACGTAATTAACTAATAAATTGGACCCTCATAAAATAAATCTTCAAGTCTAAAATCTAAATCTAATTTATTATGTCCCCACAAAATCGACTCTACTATAATATGACACACAAAACACACACAAAAGGGCAACCCTTCTACTAGGGGATATCCTATTACAAGGACTTGGGTCCGCACTCTTTCCCAAAATAGAGTTCTTACACAAATGTTAATTTAAACATTCCCAAATCAAAATTAAATACAACACTTATTTATCGAAAATTCCTTAATTATATTTACATAGGGCCCTAAACCTATTATTCTTGGATTACTTCACGTTTTTAACGCTTATTTTCACTTACTGTCTATTAACACTCTTTACTTAACGTTTTTCTTCATTTCAGGCAAACCTTAATTGATTACCACAATAAATTTGATTATGTTTTATCACTCAAAAGGAGCTTGTACCGTTATTTTAGATTTTATTAACTTTGATTAAATTTTCGGGAAATGGAGCCTAACTTTCTGTGCACAAGTCTGACGATGTTCCACATACCGTAAGTCCCAAAGTGGTCCTGCCCCAAGAGGTTCTCTGCCCTGGCTGCGGTGTTGCTCTCTGGGGTTGTCCAGGGGCCGCTGTCTGCCGGGCTCGCTGTTGGGGGTGGCCCTCGCCTCTTCGCAAGGGTCCGCGGTGGTCCGGGGTAGTGCCGGGGCCCTCGCTCGACCGAAGTTCGGGGTCGCTCGTCCCGCAGGGGTGGCTCCGCTCGAACGTCTCGGAAGGTCTGTGTCGGTGGTCTTCCGTCAACTTCCCGTCCTGGACTCTCTCTACTGGGATGGTGACTAGTGATGAGGAATCTGTGCTCGTCTGAAGTGTGAAACTCGGTGACAGTCGTTGTGGAACTCTAAGGGCGGCTTAATACTCGTCCCCCAGATGTCCCTGCTCCTTTCCTAACTCTCCCAAGAATGACTTCCTTCCCTCGTCTTCCTTCCTCCCTCCTTTTCAGTTCCCTCTCTCTGTTCATGTTTTTCCCCCAGATGATGTCCATCCCATAATCTATTTATAATCGGGGTGACGATTAGCCATGCCTCTACTATTTGATTGGCTGATCAACTGTCAGCGGAAATACGCCATTTTTGAATGCTGATACTGCCAGTTGGTAAGTTCTTTGATTTCTAGGCATGCACCTTTCCCACGAAGTGTTTATCCTTCTATTCGATACGTTGTGTTATTGTTTCCCATTGTATATTTGAAACTTTTGCTAGTGCAAGCTCCGTTCTCAGGCTCCCTTGTGTTTCCCACATGAGTTCAGCCACGTGCGGTTCTGTATAAATTTCTAGTCCCGAAAATCAATTTTTAATTATATGCATTTTTTTTATATAAGGTTTACAGTATGCAAATGTTTCACCCACATTTTTCCTGTCTTGGTTAAAGGGGAATATTAATTTGTATTTACTTTTAATTAGAAGATGCGATTAATAGACAGTTTAAAGCTTTAAAGAAGGAGACAAGCTCGGTTTGAACCATTTACCATAGACTAACTGCTGTAGTTAGTCTATGCATTTACTGTTTGTTTTAAATTATTGAATGGAAAAGAAATATTAACGAATAATTTTGCTGTTGATTCCGTTTGACATTTGTATTAATGAGCACTGGTGTAAAAATAGTAGTAGAGAAAGGGTGATTGACGCCCTATGAGGGTGCATGAGGGCGAGTCACGTGACCTGAATTAAACTTTCGATTAAATTCTACGCGCTCGCAAAAGCTGTAAATGAGCATTTTTTAACAAAACAACGTCAATCTGGCCTACTTTCCCTTAAAATTTCTTGTTTTTAACCCAATTTTGACATGATAAATTTTCCGGATAAAATTCTGGATTAAATTCTACGCGCTCGCAACAGCTGTAAATGAGCATTTTTTTACCAAAACAACGTCAATTTGGCCTATTTTCCCTTAAAATTTCTTGTTTTTAACCCAATTTTGACATGGAATTTTACAGTAGTAGTACGGAACTGTTCGCTTTCTGGAAACTTTAATCGCTTATATCTCGAAAACGGTAAGAGATATCGTAAAAATAACGAAACTTTTAAGAGAAAATAGAAGAGAACTGTTTACCTATATGGTCAATATGATGACGTAACTTTCATTCCTATGGGACGCGCTTTCAGCCGGACTTAACTATCGACCTTTGCCCCATGCTTAATATCTCCGTTATTATTGAAGATATCGATCTAAAATTTGGTATGCGTGTTCGCATTAACTTCTAGTATACGTTAATATGAGAAAATCTCGGATTATTGGATAAACCTGCGCGCTAGATACGTCAATCTAGACTTTACAAAGTGACCTCACGTTTGGTTCTTTATCGGCGGATTTGTATGAAATTTGATATGTATAATAAAGGCACTAAACGCTATCGACCCCCGTGTAGGGATTTTTAAAATCAAATTTATATGCGACTTTGATTTTTTTTCTCCATTCGTCTAAAACGCTTGATTTTTCGCTCGAAATTGCCCTTTGATCTCTCAAATCGGCTTGAACGTTGCTTATTTCTGTGAATATCAATCAAAGCTAAGTTTCATTGAATATTACCCAGTATTTAGTATACTTTTTACATATTTAAAAACTGTATATTAAAGTCAAGTCTATCAATATCAATTGTTGTCCGCGTTTCGGCACAACGTAATCATAAGAGCGCTTTTCAAATCTAAACCTGAGGCTTCCGAAGAACCTTCAACTGTGAGCGATCCAAATACAACCTCACCCCTTTGTTATTTATAATCGCTTTTTTAATCTGTTTTCCTGATCACTGTCGAGCAACACTTCAACATCACCGTTTTTTAACTGATCTCTTTTTAATGTTAAAATAGCACGTTTCTGTCTTCTATGAGCGATTCTCAACTTATTTAGCTGATTCTTTGTAAAGTTTATTTTTCGCCTATGTTGAGCCATTATTACCATACTATATTACAATTTCCGAAATTTCAAGTTGTAGAAATTCCACGTTTTTCTTTATGAATTTGAATTTTTTCATTAAAGGATAACATCAGTTTTCCTTCCGGTATAGAAACACTTCCGTGGGGGCATTATAAAATACCAGTAGAGGTTATAATAAATATTTAAATCAACGCAGCTTTGGACTTTGACTTGGATTAGAGAGATTTTGAAAAAAATATTTGTTTGTTTATTGCAAATTGAAAAATATGGTTTAATATGCAGATTGACGCAAATTGATATGAAATTTAGTGGGATCCAATTCGGGTCCCACCAAAATATGACGTAATTTGAAGGGGGTGGTATCAACACAATACAAAAATGCATGGACAAAAGGGGGGCGCGATTCGAGTCCCCCATTTGAAAAGCTAGTGATAGCTAAACAACATGAAAATCATCATGTGAGGCCAATTATACTCATACAACATGTGCATGTTGAAAGTGATATTGACATTAGAAGTCGGGCTCCAAATTGGGTCCCATATTCTGATACCTGTGTTGTATCATAAAGGCAAATAGTCTATACAAAAATTAATAATTTGTAATCAAACTTGTTCACCCGCCCTAAATGGTGTGACCCAATTTAGGTTAGACCAGAATCTGACTAATTTGAAGTGAAAAAGATATAGAACATCGCATAAACGCATCTAGCAAAGGGGTGAGCGAAATTCGCACCCCTTTTGAATTATCAAAATCACTTTAAAATATGTATTATCATCATCAAAAATAAGAATCTTTAAATCTTTAAATCAGACCCGCCAATATGTAGTATAAATTATACATGACCGTCAATATGTAGTATAAATTATATTTAATATTCCTAAAATGGGACGCTTCAATACTTCATATAATAGTCCCGATTTAGGACGCTCTTGATGACTCTTTAAAAATCAGTCTTGTGCAGTTCCTTTTCGTAAAAGCCTCCAATTATATCTCCTATCATGAAGGTAGAGGTGGGAGAACTTTTACCTGACACTTCATCATCCCAGTGTGAAGTTTGAAACACATGCTTAACTTGGTCTTTCCTAAGGTGCTTAAGGTCTTTAACCTACAAATGTATAATATTCATTGACAACGCACGTCACGCACATCGTCAGATCGGACCACACCGTACAACGAACGTGGTTACCGAGCGTCGACGGTGGTCGTTATACCGTGACGTCCGTGACTTGCGTTTGTTTCGTACGGACGCACTTTATAACGAATCATTGACGCACGTCCAGACACTCATTATTATTATTGATTAAACTTGTAATTTCCAATTATATTTATTAAAAGTGAAGTATAAGTTCGTTAAAAATATACAAATAAAAACTTTCAAAATCTATATTAGACATGGTGAAAAGAAGTTTTAGTGATAGCGATATAGTCAATACTTTAGTTAAAAAACAGAAAATGGCGGATAAAATGTGGCCAAATGAAATGACTCCCGAAGCAGGTGAGTTTGTTAAGAAAAAACCAGTTATATTACCGGTACTGGAAAGACGTAAAACTCAATTGATACTTTTACCACAACCCGATAGGACACCTGTAACAGTTGAGGAGGCGAAGAGAGCGGAAAAGTTGTATGAGAAATGGTATAAGGACAGTGAGAGAATTCAATGGGAACAAGCTAAGAAGGAAGCAGAGTATCGTAGAAAACACCCAGTTGTATTACCGGTAAAATTTAAAAATCAAATTATAGTTTTACCAAAACGCGATAACACACCTATATCAGTTGAGGAGGCGAAGAGAGTCGATAAATTGCAGGACAAATTGCTTAGGGAATCTGAAGAATATCGCACTCGAGAATTTAATGAGAAACGAGAGATCGAAAGGCAACACGAACCAGTTGTTAATGCGTTGGAAAAACTGATAAATGAATTGAAAAACAAAGACGAAGAGATAAAAGAACTGTGAAGTAAACAGAACAGGCCCATTTTATTTAGACCACGTGCGATGAGTACACCCAGTCGTAAAGTATTTGAAAAAAGTACAATGATACCGGGGAATGATGCAAATTTACCAGAACAAGCCGTTTTCGAAAAATATACAATGATTCCGGAACAGAATTTACCACAACAAAAGGGTATTTTTGAGGAGGAAACGATAGTACAGGCCGCTAGCACGCCGTTGCCCGACAAGGATGACGATAAGCGTTTAGATAAATCGATTCAAGCTATCGTTGAAAGTATTGGTACCGAGGTGGGCTCATTGCCCACACAGCACAAGATTGTCCCCAGGATATCCCAAGGACATCATAGTGGGATATGCAGGATATCCCAGGATCATCCCTATCTCATCCCATGATATCCTCAAGATACCCTCAGGATGTCCCCAGGAGACAAAAATGTCCTCTCCCCACGACATCCTGGGGACATCCTTCAGGATGACCATGGGATGTCCCTTGGGCCTAATCAGGACATCATAATGAAAGCCATAGGACATCCCCAGGATGTCCCACAGGATTATCTGGGGATATCCCTCGGACCACAAAAGGATATTGTATTTTGAAGCCCTAGGACATCCCCAGGATGTACTGGGGACATCCCTCGGTCCACAAAGGGATATTGTACTCTGAAGCCCTAGGACATCCCCAGGATGTCCCACAGGATTTACTGGAGACATGCCTTTGACATGTATTGAAAGGTGTCCCATTATTCTATCAGTATGAATCGCATAACCCCACAGATATCCCTGCTTCCCCATGATAATTCTGTGGTCATCCTTAGGAGGCCATAAGGCTCCTAGTAATAGGTAGTGTGTACCCTGAAGCCATATATCACCTCCTAAGGATGACTGCAGAATTATCATGGAGTAGGCAGGGATATCTGTGGGGTTAGGAGATTCAAACTGATAGAATAATGGGACACCTTTCAAAATGGTCACACAATCTGATAGGAAGACAGTTCTAAAATAAATTACAGGACAACTTTAAATTATTCTTTTATAAAAATAATACTATAATTGTCCATGCCCAGCTTGCACATAGAAAACAAAGTTTTAACTTCATATTGGTGTTATTTTTTAAAACAGGTTGACTAGTGTATAAACGTTAAATACCTGTAATCTTCCTTGTGATCCTAGGATATCTTTTTAATGGATGACATGTTTTGTCAAAAGTAATTTTGTCATCTTTAGACCCATACAAAACTTTAAATTGTCACATCACAGTCCAAAAGCAAAAATCCTTTAAAATCATGTTTTACAACTTTATATTGGTTACCATTGTCATATTTTATGCTAATTTTTATCATTACTATCACATGATTTATTTGTAAAAGTGCCACTAATGTCCTGATTATATGTACTTAATTGGATTGACACTGAAAATATATACACAACTTAGGACTTTTTATTACAATTTACTCAAATCTTTAAAAAAAATATTTGTTTTAACAAGTTTATAATAAAATAAATATATGCATGTGTAGGCCTAAACATTTCTCAGAACAAAAGTTGAATTAATAAATACAGATTTAAAAAATTTAAGGATGGATTCCAATTTATAATTGTTCGGTGATGTGATATAAACAATTAAGGATTTTTTTAAAAATAATACAGTAATGAATTCAACCAAAATGGCAGTATAATTGCAGTAAAAATAAGTACATAAAAAAATGTAAGTCATATAAACCAGGCTGTATAAACACACAGTAAGTATTGGTAGTTGATTAAATTCCTTCTCTGTTTTCATCTTCATAATGGCCTCGCTTCCTGTAAATAAAAAAAATTAAGCTAATACTGCATATAGCCTTGGTTAATATTTTATCTAAAAATACCCCCGTCGCAGCAAACATGCGTACTAAGCGAATTTCCAATGCGTATAAATGTGTCTCACTACTACATAGAGCCACTTAACAAGTTTCACAAAAATAAATTCATAAATAAGTGATATATATAACATTTTATATATTCTCCATAAGAATAACATTAAGGCTGTGCACGCAGATTTGCTAAAAAAAAAGGAAGGAAATAAATGTGTTTTTTTGCGATAATCAATATAACTCAAACAGGTGAAGCTAAATACCAAGTTTTATTAATTTAAGTTCATAACTAAGGGAGATATCAAACTTTACTTACTCTCCTTATGAATAATACCCCTGTCGCAACAAACCTGCGTACGCAGCAAATTTCTAATGCATATAGCCCTATATGTTTCTTACTACCACAGAAAGCCACTTACCAAGTTTCATAAAAATACATTTATAGATAAGTGATATATAGCATTTGAGTTATTCTCTATAAGAATAAAATAAGGGCTGAGTACACAGATTTGCAGCAATAAGAAATATAAGAAATGTGTTTTTAAGCAATTATCAATATAACTCAATCAGGTGAAGCTACATGCCAAGTTTTAATAATTTATGTTCATAATTACGGGAGATAGATATAAAACTTTACTTATTCTCCATAAAAATAACACATGGCTGAGTATGCAGGTTTGCTGTTACGGGGATAATCAACAAAAAACAAATTTTTGTGCAAATATCAATATACCAGTACTAGGTGGTTTTTACCTATTTTGAACTCTCTTTCCATAACCTGATCGATCTGGTTTTCGAACTAAAGTCATAAATGTTACTCTCCACATTTAGGCCAAATTTAATCAAAATTGGGCATTTATTTCAAAATTTATCGAGGTAATGGACGCATATATATAAATCCAAACAACTTATGTGTTTGGCATACGGGGACCTCAAAACAAAAAGTGATCATAGTCTCGGCGTTAAGTCTTACCATGCTACCTACTGTAATAGCTTTTTCCCCATAGAGGAAATTCGCTAAAAAAAGATAGAAATGAACTGGGAAGTAAACAAGACCAAACATTAAAAATTTCTTCTCTAGTAATAAAATACCCCCGTCCCAGCGTGAAAACTCATTTTATTTCTGCTGCTGCCATTTCAGTCGCCTTGTTACAGTTACTGGTAACCACCAATCATTCACACTAAAATGAAATATAATGTTATGAATATTAATGTTGAAAAATGTAAAAGAAAATTGTCAGCAATATTGCAAATTTAATCTCCCCTTAACATTATATTTGGTAAATATGTCATTGAATATTTTGTGTAGCCATGTGTTTATAAGGTACAGTTTAAGTGCTTAAAGAAACATCAAAAAGCATAAGTGGTCTTCAATTTTGCCAAATCAGTTGCAGAGTCTATTTACCCCTAGTTTCCAGTAGACCTGACCCCTTGGCCACCCTCAAATTTGTACCGTAGTGCATAAAGATGATGAGCAAATAATTGTATTAATAATTAACTATGCGGAAAAAATAAAATGATAAATGCGGTAGCCAGTAGCCTAACGTATTCTAAAAAATAAAATCAAGACAAAAAGGATAACAAATAATACCCCGCACACAGAAAACCAGCATTATCAGCGAATTTCCAATGCCAATTTATATATCTACCACATAAAGCCACTTGCGAATTTTAATGAAAATACTTTCATAAATATAAGTGATAAATAACATTTTATTCACTCTCCATATTAACGCTGAGTCAAGGAGGATGAGAAACGTGTTGTTATGGAATTATCAGTAAAACTCAACCAGATGAAGCTACATACCAATTTTTATTAATTTAAGTTTATAATTGAGGGAGATATATCAAACTTTACATACCGTATTCTTCATTAAAATAACATTAGGGCTAAGTAAGCAAGTTTGCGGCTTCGCGGACAGTAAAAAATCTTTTTGTGTAAATATCAATAAACCACAACCAAGCAACATACAAAGTTTCATCAATATACAATCAGGTAATAAAGACTTAACTCTTAACCCATTGGCTTAGAATGGCGTACTGGTGCCGTTCCTGACCTGTAATTTTTAAAACCTTTGAAAGGAATAGAAAAATCATGTTTTTAAATGGATTATTTTAGTTAAAATATTGTTTTCTTTCAGTTTAAATATTGAAATTGACACACAGAATAGACATAAGTAAAAAATAGCAAATTCAGTGTTGACCATGTAACACACAAAAAAATCAACCGATCCTGTTAACTTTGAATGTAAAATGGTTATTATATATAGGCCCTTATTATTGATTTTATCTTATGACACCTTATTCAGGCAATTGTGTAAGTAACTAAATTGTGATCATTTTGATAGGTGTTAAGGCTATCATAGACCTTGCATAATCGAATGAAGTAGCCTACGTTACCTAATCATAGTTTTCTAACCTACCTTATTTAATATACAGAATTGTTTTTATAGTTTTACCTGGATTTCTCTTCTTATGAAGAGTTGATTTATTTGGGGTTTTAGACAATCCATGAAATCAATATGTTTTACTTTGGCCTCAGCAAACTGATTCTGATCAGCTCCTAAACAGAGACACATGCTAATTTAAATACCTAATTGATTAGCAAACAAACTAGGCCTAAAAATTTCCTGAAAGCACATAGTTACGTCATATGCCTACTTTTAATGTACCATATACACTCATCAGGCACTGTAAGTTTCAGTTCATACGGCAATTTAGGTTGAGTTTTTAAAGATTTGATTTATTTACCTAATCGTACGTCATACGCTTTTTATTAATTCAATAGTAACTAAAGTACACGATGAAGCTAATTTTTCTTTCCACCTAGCTTCAAGATTATAGTATCTTAAAATAAAGAGTTGATTTACCACACTTCAGTTAACCGAATGATAAAATTCAATATGTTCTTCAATATTCTCTTCAAAATTTGCATAATTTTTAGGCGCTAACAAATAATCATTAAGAAACCATTATTACTTTATGTATCGTACCTAAGGCCTATTTAGGGGCAAGTGGGGAAACTGGGCACACCTAAGTTAAATCCATTATACCGTACTCAAAGATTTTTATAGTTAAACTTCAATTTATTCATATTGCCTCTAGGATCGAAGTTTGACTCAAAATAAAACAGGTTTTTATACCCTACCATCAATCAATCCTCTGGTTTACTAGCAGATAACTAATTTTGGGACTACTGTCCCATTATTAAATCTGGTGTCGCTAAATTAAAATATGAACATATAACTTTGTCACAATATATACACCAACACAACACAAACGGACGCTACGATTAAAACAAATATTTATTTGGTTTGGTCGACCAAGGACAAGTCCAGACAGCGGGACAAGAACACGCGGATGGCTGTGACATGACTACCTCCAATACCTAGGCCTACATGACTAACTTACCTCCTATCAATGTACCTTGTCACATTGTAGCATTCCGCGGGTTCGTATCCCGCTGTTTGGACTTGTCCTTGGCTTGTGTTAGTGTATATATTGTGACTATGGGTTCATATTTTAATTTATCGACGACAGATTTGATAATGGAACAGCAGTCCCGAAACTAGTTATATGCTAGCAAACCAAAGGACTGACGACGGAAAGGTATGTAAAACTGTTTCATTTTGAGTTAAACTTCAAACGAATACATATAACTGCTCCCCGTTTAGCTTATTCGTTTCTTAGGAGGAAATTCCAATTTAATCGATTCAACCATTAGTTGTACAGAAATTAATGTCAACGTATGCAAAAGCGCCCAGTTCCCCGACTGGGAAACTGGGTAAGGTAACTGTGCGCAGTACCGGTATAGCCTAATTGCAAATTTGGGTGAATAATAAAAATAAAAGGCTGTAACCTACTATCAGAGTTAATATAATACAACACATATGGATAAGAATTATATATTTTGTAAGGAAAACAACTTTAAGCTAAAAAGTCTTCAGTGTTCTTATGATTAAATAAATGTAAATCCAGGCTGCCCATAAGATGTTAATTGTATCATTGGCCTTATGGAAGTATGGAAAGCCTAGTTTTTTCATTCGTGCAATACACTTTATAGGCCTAGATAGTTTTGAGGTTATGGTAGTTCTTAGTATGAGAGACTGACTAAACTGATTCAGTAGATACGGGAACTGTCTATAAACAAACCATCCTAGTGGAATAACTCTTTATTACACATTATGAAGAAAAATTAACTATAGTTAACCTGTAAATCTGTTTTAACAAAGTATGTTACTTACCAAGAAACAGTACAGTATTCAAAACACCTGAAGTAACTCTTGAATGAAGATATATTTTTTCTCAATTCAAACCTCCAAAACTTAAAACTAGGTAGCCTAAGTAGAAAGTAACTGAAACATAATTTACCAAGCCAAATACGAATTGACCGTTATAACACACGTCTATCTGGTCTGTCGTCTGTAGACATAGAGTTTGGTTGGGATGCTGCGATTCTGCGCAGACGCGAGGCGCCGCGTCAGATTTTTTCTCTTCTCTAAAGGGGATTATGGGAGATCGGATTGGCCGTTAATTTAATGGTGTACCGGTAAAAAGTATTCAATTTTTCTTTTTTTTCTTATAAATTGTCAGAATTCTATGCATATTTCATCGATGTATAAACTGTAAATTCTTTCTTTCTTTATACATGTGTTATTTTAGATATCTAATCATTATCCTTGTTATTCAATTTGGTTTGAATACTAAAACTCTAAATACAACTTTTAATTAATTATTACTAAAATTGGTCTGGGATATAGAGGATGTCGGTGGGATGTCCCCATGATATCCACGTTATCCCGGGATTTCATGGACATCCCTGGGATGTCCACAAATGTCCCGGGACATATAAGGATATCCTAGGGATGTCCTGTTTATCCTGGGATGGCAATGGGATGTGTGGGACACAAATGGGATATCCTGGGGACGTCGTGTGCTGTGTGGGTGGCGAGACAATATTTATCTATAGCTAACGATGGAACATTTGGTCTTAACTATGATATCGGAGAGCGAAAACTAAAAGTGGGAAATTTCGGTGTCATTATTACAAATGATGATATAATTATCGACAAGACGAACCAAAAATATACCGGTACGCCAGGCTTATGGAGACTTTTTAATACAATCTGGAGATGTCGGGAGTGAACAATATACGAAAAGTGATAGAGATGCTTATAAAACTATTTTAATCGACTCTGGTGCGATATCTCAAAGCAATGATCCTTCGTCCGGACGTCCCAAATCCAGTCAAGGGTTTAAGTGGAAAAAGGTGATTAAACCTATGTGGGAGGAGCTTCGATTGGAGAATTTACGCGGAAAACCAACGGGAAGTGGTTTAAAAAATAGCAGAACACTTGAAATTGTGGGAGCTTTGGGATCCGGTTTGCTGGAAGAAACAAACAATCCAGTTTAATGTAAATATACAAGACAATATGCGGACTTTATCGAAAGGCTCTATTTCCTACAAGCAGAAGAGAGAGTTGGCAATAACAACTTCCATACTGAAAAGTTGAGTATAGCTCAATTTATTTACAATCTACTAATAGAATTAACAATAAATCCAAACGGCCACAAGTATATTATGCAATGTGTGCTTGCTCTACCGAAACCTTCTGTGAAATACCTGATTGATATGATAAACAGTACAGATCATAACACAACTGAATACGTAAATGATGTTATTAATTTTATCTGGGACATTCTCAATCAACAGATTGACCTTCCAGATGGTCCGATGTATTTGGCGCGATGTTTGGTTTCTTTACCTGAGAAAATAGTAGAAGGATCTGGAATTTTAAATGGTATTACCAACAAATTACCCTTTGAACTTCATGCGCCGGGTATGAATTTTCTAGGACCTGGGACGAAACTCCAAGAACGCATAGCTAGAGGTGATAAAGGTTAAATCCTCTTGATTAAGCAGCAAAATAACACGATATATGGTATAGTAAACACAAGAGAGCAGAGAATAGATGGAAAGCAGATAAAATACTAGAGGATAAGGCATTTGAACGTGTTATTGCACCTGATGCCAGTCTTTACAAGAGACCTCTAGCTTTGGCTACAGGGACAGCGATGTGGGCAAAACAGAAATTAGGCATGGGGTTACCTGTAACATTGCCAGATAAAGATGTTGAGAGTAATATTTGTTGCCACATTTTTTGGACTAGTTTAGGCTAGGGCCTATATAGGCCTACCCAGCTCCAAGCAGGTTGGTTTTGGTGCTTCATTATTATTTCATAAGTCCAGCTTCATTTTACTTGTGCTGTTTAATTGTACCTGTATCACCCCAAGCAAACAAAAGTACAATATTTTTAAAGTATCATCAGGGAGTGGTCTTCAGAGGTCACTGTCCTATCTGAACATGCACGTTTAATCTATTCAGAAGCATAGCCCAGAAGAGCACACCTAGTGGGCCTAAAAAAGGGCTGCCACGAAATATTATTCGGCCTCCGTGGAGATCTTCCCCATATAATTGATTATGAATGTTCCAAATTGAAGCTTTCTACAGTTGTACAATTTCATCGGATCTAGCTACACCTGATGAATTTCTTTTAATCAATATAACAATCGGTTTAGTAATCTAAACCGATTATACCGATAATAGAATCTTGCTTATATAAAATTGCTGATTGTATATCAATAAATAAACTTGTAATAAAGTTATTGTGAAATTTTAGATGGGTATAAACAATTATTTTATTTACATTCTCAATTTGCATAACAATATGTTCTCAATTATATATTTCTGGAGAACGTAAGAATCATTCCCCCAGCAGACTTAGGCCTATATTTATTAATATTATTACAATTTATTTATGATATCCTTTTTTAGAGTGTAAATAAACTAACTCTAAGCTCTGAAGCACGTCAACAATAATATAACTAGAAAGTCCTCTAGTGAATATTATTATTAGCGTAGTAACTGAAGAATAGCGCACCGCAAGGGATTTTGAGAGGGAAATTCCGTTCACAATTTCCCCTGCGTCTGAGGGGAATTTAAGGGTCTTGAGGGGCGGGAAGCAAAAGGTATCAGGTATAAAAGCTGAGCCAGCTACCCTTAAAGTTGTTACTAATCCATAATTCATTTAAAGTTACGTTCATCCTAGGAAGTCTCTCTAACGTATTTGATACAATTATAAGTGTTAATAAACAGTTTGGATCAAAATATACTATTGTTTTTCATGTAAAACCTCAAATTCCTCAGTGATTTAAAGTAATACATTCCACTCTTATTTATCGAAGAAGTTATGTTTGTAAGACCTTTGATACGGTTGACCACTTTATCATTCTCTTGCAAAAGTTAAATCACTTTACGGTGTTGTGGGTGGTTCCTTGGAGCTTTTGCGGTCCTACTTGTGGGGTAGGAGGCAGATAGTTAGCGTTGGTGGTCGGAATTCTCAGGAGGGATCTATCAGCCATGGCGTCCCGCAGGACTCGGTACTTGGGCCCCTGCTTTTTCTTTTAATGATGAATGACATTAGTTTCAACCTTGATTGTGGTGTTGTTTGCTATGCTGATGACACCACATTGCTGAGTCAAAGTCAAAATTTTGACGTTCTTAACAACACCATGAAGCGGTCCCTTGACATGGCCGAAAGCTGGTTCCGTGCTAACTACTTTTTGCTTAATAGAGATAAGACACAAAGTATACTCTTCACACTCAAACATTTTTCATTGGAATCTGACTCTGTTAAAGTTTAGGGCCTTACTGTAGATAGAAAACGTTCTTGGAGCCCCCATATCTCAATTGTATGTAGTAAACTCTCCCGTATCTTGTATTTGCTTAGACATTTAAGTGTTTTAGTAACCAGACAATACTTGAAACAGGCTTACAGTGTTTTTTTCCAAGGAACTCTCCATATGGACTGCAGCTGTGGGGTGGTGCTGCGGAAGTAAATAAAGTGCTGTTAATACAGAAGAAGGCCATTAGACTGTTGTCTGGTGCTGAATATCTTGCACATTGCAAACCATCATAAGTGAATATGTCATGTCTGTCTTTAGCCTATACATTTTTCTCCTTCTGGTTTCAGCTAAGAAAGAACAAAATTCTATAGCGTTTAGAAAGGATGTTCATGGTCATGACAGAATAAACAAAAATAAATTTGATGTGCCTTATGTAAAGCTATAAAGGCTGTACAATCGAGCCATGAAGTAACTAAGCTAAAGTTGTTCATTCATTTACCTCTGGAAGCTCGAAACCTGACCCAAAAAGTATTTCAATCTTGTGAGGTAACTAATGTTGGCCCATCCGTTGTATTCACTTCATGAATGCTATGAAATTCCAAAGCATGTTGTAAGTAGCTTTTTCAAATTATGAGCGCTGTTTGCAGTTTCATTTCATTTTATTTTTCTTGTTTGAATTTAAATATGAGTTTTGCTTCAGTGTTTGCATAGATTTTTAATTGCATGGTGTGTTTTTGCCTTGTTGCTGATTTAATTCATATCATAGAATATGTAACATGAACATACATTACGTATGACATATGTATTTTTGTTTAGGTTGTATAAACGATGCCTATTTGCTTAATGGAAAATAAACTTTCTCATTCTCATTCCCACCGGCTGCGCCTAGGATCCCTCAGCTCCTAATTACGGTGCTGACGGTACACAATACACAACAATACCAAACAGCACAAAGAAATCTAGAAGTTGTCGATAATATAAGTGACGATACTCTTTGGTTTGATACTCCATGCAACAGTTTATTTGAATAATTTAAATTGTAACGGCATTTTAAGTTTGAACGTTTGAACTTCTTCTTCCTCCGTTCTCCGTTGCTGTTTCCGTCCTTTACACTCTAAGGCTTAGTGTTAGATACCTTGGTTATACCAGAAATTTAACTGCAAGTAATGCAATTTGTGTAGGACTTTTTATAAATATAAGAGTTTCTAAGAACATTGTCACACAACGATGTTTAGATTCAAGAAATTATTTTTGCTCAGTGCAAATGAAGCCGTGAATTCTGTGACTAAAATAAATTCGACAAGCTTTTTCCTGAAGCCGATTCTTCCGGGAGCTTTAGGGTCTCAGATTTTGGCCAATCACGGAGAACAATCGAGATCTTTTAGGTAAGTTAGGTTTCTCCTATTAATGTAGTAATTCTTAAGTAGGTTAAAGGAGTTTGGCCTAAGCCTAGGCCTACGTCAGTTAGGCCTAAACCTAACTTATTATGTGGATCTGAATGAGGCCAAGAAAGACTAGGCTTATTGGTCTAGGCCAAAGTTGATAATTCTGCAATAAGTATATTCTATAGGCCTACTATTGAACAGGGGGGTCCTCAGACCTGGAATTAGGCGTAGGGGCTAGGCCCTATTCAAGAATTTCTTTGAACGGTAAGATTTGAGGTATTGACTAGCCCTAGGATTGTCCTAGCCTTATTTATGCTAAACGCTCGGTGCCCTAGCAATTTTTGCCATTTTGCAGAGTTTTTTTAAGCAATTCACATTGTTTAAACTACTGTTGATAACCTAGTCATAACTTAGGTACCGTATACTCGTTTTGTTCAGAAAATTAAGGAGATGTTGATTACGTTTCTGGATCAATTTCAATGCGTTATAAGCAGTTGAAAAAAATTACCAATTCACCTGATTTAAGGCGATATTCTATCTGGCACACACATTGTATCGCCTGATTTCAGGCGTAGGGCAGTCCTAGGGCTAGGCTACAGGCTTAATGAAATTTCAGAGGAATCTGGACTTGATTTGAAATGCCTTTTTTTATCATATAAGACATATCATTCTTGTTGGATTAGGAAACCCAAGCATAGCTGCTAGGCACGTCTTCCACAAGCGGAAATATTGTGCAGGTTAACGGGAGGATAGGATATAGCAGGAAAGGAAAGGGTGGGATGGGACGGCAGCCAAATTGACCCTTCAGATGGCCAACTCCCGTGCCCCTGTGACAGCTGTTTGTGGCACAAACAGGGGACCCGCATTCTGCCCTCCAACTGGTCAACTCAACTGACAGGGTATCCATGTACAACAGCCAGGGACCATTCATTCTCAGGTTGGGGACTAAACTATTGGCTGGGTAGCATAGTGGTTATCGTGCTCGCCTCGTAATCCGAGGTTCATAATCTGATCAATCGCAAAATTTTGAGAAGGTTCGAAACAGGACCTAGCTGTCATTGGGCTATTAATTAATGATGCTTTCTAAGAACAGGCGACCTTAGATAATGACAAGACCAGGGTTTGGACAGTTCCCTATCAAAACGTTAAAAAATGCCACTGGCAAAACAAAACAACAACAACAAAAATAAATAAACCCGGAGATTCTGTCTCCAGGCCGCTGCAAATGGAGGGACCAAAGGTGAAAGGGAAGTTTGTCATAATGGACAGCCAAAAGACTTACCATATGTAATGACAACTTCATTTGCTGTACCCACTGTCAGCCTCAAAACTGGTATAGACCAGTATTAAGGTTGTCCTGGGACAAGACATATTCTGTTATATATATTTTCCTGATAACACAATCTGGTTGGTGTTTTTGCCCTAGGAAAATCTGTCCTTTTCTGTAGGGTAGATATGCTGGTTTGTTCTTTCAGGCTGATAAACACATTAGGCCTACATTGTTTGTTTTCGGCTTCTAAAGTTTGGTAAGTTATACTCCCTTTTTTTGGCTAGAATAATTAAATCCAATCAAATCATTATAAATAGGCAGACGTGCCACATCCAAACGCTTTTTTACCTATCAATGTGGTCATGCTGTGTTTTTAGCGAATTTCCCCTAAGTTATAGGGAAGAAGCTATTACTGTAATTGGCATGGTAAGACCTAGGCCCGGGACCACGATAACTTTTCGTTTTGAGGTCCCCAGACCCCAAAAACACTATTCGTTCGAAACTGTATGTATTTGTCCGTGAGCACGATAACGATTGTAAAAATGATCCGATTTTGATGAAATTTGGTATAAACGTGTAAAGCAACATTTATGACTCTAAGTTCGAAAACCAGCCAGATCGCTTCATCCGAAGGGGTAAGTTATTTTGGGGGGGTTTTGTACCCCAAAAATCGGTTTTTTGAATTTTTTACATACAATTTCTGAAAAAGTCAAATATTGGTTTTCACCATTGGATTCAGCTTAAAAAAAAACACAATTTGGTATTTTGATCATTCCTCTACGTCAATTGGTTACTGAGATATTGAAAGTGCTAAACACAGTACGTTGTCTAATGTTATTCTTATGGAGGAAAGGAAAAATTTTACATCTCGCTTATTTATGAACGTATAACTTACTGACAAAATTTGTTATAAGGCTTCATCTGGTTATGGTCTATTGATATCTGCTCTAAAAGACAATTTTTTGTAAAAGGCTCCCGTAGCAGCAAACCTGCGAACTCAGCCCCCATGTTATTCTTATGGAGAGTAATTAAAAGCTGTGTCTCCCTTAGTTATGAACATAAATTAATAAAAACTGGTATACGACTTCACCTAGTTGAGTTATATTGATATTAGCATAAAAGCCCATTTTTTGTTCCTTGTTGCATTAAAATTGTATATACCGCTTATTTGTGAATATATTTTTATGAAAATTGGTCAGTGGCTTTATGTAGTATTAAGACATTTATATCTCCATTGGAAATTCGCTGAGTATGCAGGTTTGCTGCGACGGGGGTATTTTTCTTATAGGCCTAGATACCTTTTTTTGTATGGTTAACTTAGATCAAACCTATGAGTTATGCAATGAGGTTAGATTGGCACCCCTAGGCTTGGTTTTCGTTCCTGAGTAATAAAACATATTAAGGTCATCCTTTTGAGCTATGTAATTAATGAGCCTTTGGGATGTGGTAAAATTAATAAGTGTGCAGTAGGCGATTAAATATAGTTAAATTGCAGATTTACACACAACAAATATTCCAGTAGTCACATAGTTTGAAAAGGTCTCAGGCTTAGGCGTAGCACATGTCCCGGGCAGCATTTTTTTTTGCTTTTTTCCTGCTTGTCTATGCCAGTATCATTTTGTATAACATTGTTAGAGGATAAGGGTCCAAACCTCTCAAACTCATCTCGGGAATCGAACCCGTGAACTCTTGCACTTAAGTCCTCTTGCACTTGCACTAACTGTTAGGCGTGGAGGCACCTTGAAAGTGTGTTCTGGCACTCTGTTTTGGCCACTAATTACAAATTGGTCTGATCGCTGTTTTTGGTTACAAAGTGCGGTTGGCTTGTCATAGGCCTACGTGGCTTGGTTGTCGCGTTTTGGCCAATATAGCATCTCCTGGTCGTCGTTTTCAGCCTATAAAATGCAGTTTGTCTACATTTTTGGCCCTTGATGTATAGTCATATTACCTTTTTGGTCAGTTACACTGTCATATTGCCAATTTTTATAAATAAATCAGGTTTCATACATGGATGTAGGCCCGTAACTCATGTTTCGGTGGCATTTTCAGTGGGATCCTTAACTTACTGGCAGGTTCCAGTTTTGAGCAGTAATGTAAACAGCTACATCGATTTGAGAATTCCTGTGACAGGTGGTTTGTCACCGGTTATATCAACCACGCCCTGCTTCTTAAATGCCATTGGTCGAAAATTCTGGCGATAGAATATTGTAGGGGTGGGATGAATATTTTCAGAATTTGGGATTGCAGAAAATAGGCGTGCTAACTGAAATTAAAGACCAAAAACTGCCCTTTTTGGGTCATTCCATATGAAATCATTCAGGGCTTTAACCTTTAGGTCTTAGACTTTGATAGGTTTTGCCTTTTTTTATGCGTGTATAAATATAAAGAAAAATACAAAATTTCAGATTTTTTGGACTTGTTGTTTTTGAGTTAAAAATGTTTATAGGTACTTAAATAAAACCCTAATAACTTTACAAATTCAAATTGTGTTTTGGCTATTTCTGAAAAGTTACTGGGGCTGGAAACCTGGGACAGGTGTTATATTTATTTGTCAGTTATCAGTGTGTTTTCCTTTGATATATAAGTTAACATGACCTTATTCTAAAAATACAATATTTCCCAAAAACAGTTATTTTTTGAATTTGGAAGACAACTTTTTGATTTTCTAAAAAAATAGGTTTAACCTATTTAATTTGTAGCCTACATGTGTTGGCTCAGTGTGTGCAAAATGTAAAGTGTAGAAACAAGGGGTTTATGGAATAAGGAATTTTGACTATCACTGTGTACGTTAAAAACAGAGTCAAGATCTGCCAATATTAGGATTTACATTGTGTTGGTAGCCTTATCCAGCAAACCTGCATTCTCAGCAAATTTCTAATGCAAATATATATACACCTCACCAACACAAACCAGCTTAGCTAGTTTCATCAAATGATATCGATAAATTAGCAAGATATAATATTTTATGTTTCCTCCATAAGAATAACATTGCTCTAACGAGGACGATAAAATGGGGGTTTCATGCAAACATACATACCCACCAAAACTTTATGAAGTTATATACAGTACCAGGTTTTATCATCTTATATCCACAAAAAAGGGAAATATATAATTTTATTTATTCCCCATAAGAATAACATGTGATAACACAATGTATATATGTGCAAGAAAAAGAATTTCCAATAAAAAATGTACAGGCATCTTGAACATTTTTTCATGCGGGCATCCTCTTGAAATTAACTACTGAAAAATGTCATTAACATTGCCCTCATTCTTAAATTTAGTCTTCTTTTTAATTTTACCTCAAAATAACAACAAATAAACTACACAACTTCGCAACAATTCAGACCATCTGTTGAAGGTTGAATGAAGTGTTTGCGGCCTACTCATGAGAGGGTAGGGATGTTCCAATGACCCGCGATACTTGGACACACCAACATTTAAAAATTAGTTCATTCTCAACAGCCTTTGGACTCAGGAGCATACATGGTAGTTGCCTTAAGACTCGTTACATTTAATTTATTACTTATTACATTTTGATTTGTTTAATTTACAAAGTTCAGGTTCGATGCGATAACATTTCACTTAAGACTATGTTATTCAAGTTCAATTACATATTTTCGTTCATAAACTCTTGTTACTGTGAAATAAATTCAGTAAATTTCAAGCAGTGTCTTTTTTCTTATCTCATGTTTCTGATTGTACTTATCCCACGATAAACGTGCGTCATGCTGTAACATGAAGTAAAGTAGGTCAAGTGGGGTAAGTGTACGCCCCAAATCACATAGTACCACTTTGACTGCAGATTAAAAAACACATGCAGGTGCTATAAAAATCAAATTTGCTATGCATATTCTTTGGAATGTTTTGTATATGTGGTTTTTTATTTATTTTTTAAATATTAATTTTGTGTTTTAGAGAATTTTTTTTGTAAAGTGAAGGTTGGGGCGTACACTTTCCCCTGGATCTGGCGTAGGTGTACATCCCCCCTAATGTAGATTTGCATTGCATATTTCTTGATGTTGGGGCAAGTAAAACGCGAACAGAAAAACGGAAAACCTAGTTTTATTAGAAATTCTCAAGTAAATGAAAACCTTAAGATTCCACTATTTCATTGAATTAACAATCACTAGGTCTCAAAGAGCAGAAAATGAGCTTTATTTTAGTTTTTTATTTATAAAAATATCTCAACGATACAGTAGTTAGGAAATTTTTTGTAAACCTCCGCTCTGTGAAGTAACTTAAAACCTTAATATTTTATTTTGTAATTGACTTAGGCCCTGAATGTTCCTATATTAAACCTTAAAAATGTATTAAGACAAGTTAATTTATCCAAGACTTACCTTTTATTTTTCTTATGGTCACATTTTTATATCTTATTTAGGTTAACTTTCTTATTCATAGAAATAATATAAGTACAAATCTAAGGGGGAGGGGGGGCGTACACTTGCCTCAACAGCGTATTAACATAGGGTACCTAAGTGTACACCCCCTCCTAACTCCCCCAAATTGACTTTTTAGGGCAATAACGATGTTATTTTTGTATTCCCTTAAAAAAATGAGTAAGATCACCAATTTTGAAATAATTCTTTATTTAAATTTTTAGTAATTTTTTGAATTTTCCAAGCGGCACTTGCGTTTTGAGTATAAACGTAAGAGGTTTTTAAAAACGTGTAAACTCATAGAAATAGTAACAAGATAATTTTTTAGTGATTATAATTTCATAGTTTGAAATACCTTTGGCTAAGTTTTCAAATTTGTTGGTTAATAAACAAATTTATTATTAGCTGGGAGTCCACTTGCCCCGGGCGTTCACTTACCCCACTTAACCTTAGGCCTTGTTACAAACTTTTTTTTTTCCCAAGGAGTTAGGAATTCGTTTACGGACAAAGTGTGGGATTTACCGAAGCCCTACCCACTAAACCCACCTCCCATGCCAGGGTTTTCTCTCTCCGAAATTGTTTTTCACGTTATTTTGGCGAGAGAGCCCCTGCTGTTCATCCGGCGTGCTGAGGTCTGCAGTGCTGGGAGAAAGGAACTACTTCTTTTTCATTGATAGGCTGCTTTTGGCAGTCTCCTTTCTTCATTTTTAGCCTTTTCCTGGGCAAGTGTAAAAACGCAGCATGCCCCGGACCCAGCTATGTGGTCGGCCTTTTCCCCTGGTTGAAGCTCAATTTTTATCTAAAAAAGTGATTTGGTAATAGTAATTAGTGATGCTTTTTAATACGTCTTAAGCGTTTTGCTTTACCTATAATCTAAATAATTGACAAGGAACTTGGAAAACCTTAAATTGCTTTGCTGAGCTTTGTGTTGAAACTGCCAGGTTATGTAGGTTGGCCTAATTAAGTTGTTATTATGTGTAGTAGTAACTTATTCTGTGCTGCGGTGGTCAGGTTATACCAAGCTAAGTTTTGATGAATAGCACATCAATGAGCATCCAACCCAATCTAACTGCCACAGCACGTTATATGAGTTAATACTACATAAAGTTATCACGAATAAGTACCAATATAACTATAAATACCCCCGTGGCAGCAAACCTGCGTACTCAGTGAATTTCCAATGTATATATATATATATATATATATATATATATATATATATATATATGTGTATCTTAACACCACTTAAAGCCACATACCAAGTTTCATCAATATAAATTCATAAATAAATTATTTATGACATTTTAATTATTCTCTATAAGAATAACATGGCGTCTGAGGATGCAGGTTTGCTGAAACACACAAAATGGGTTTTTATGCAAATTGGGTTATAGGTAACTCAACTAGGTGAAGCCATATACAAAATTTTATTAACTTCTGTTCACAATTAAGGGAGATAACATTTGACTTATTCTCCATAAGAGTAACATGGGGTCTGAGTACGCAGGTTTGCTGCTACTGGAACTATCGGCAACAAAATAATTTTCGTGCAAATATCAATAGACCACAACAGTATGAAGCAATATACCAAGATTTGTCAGGATAAGTTGATAAATAAGCAAGATATTCAATTTTTCTTATTCTCCATAAGGATAATATTGGACAACGTACTGCGTTTACCACTTTCAATATATCGGTAACCAATTGACGTAGAGCAATGATCAAAACACCAAATTTTTTTTAAGCTGAATTTAATGGTGAAAACTAAAATTGGATTTACTAAAATACTATTTGTAAAAAACTCAAAAACCCATTTTTGGGGTACAAAACCCCCTAAAATACCCCTTTGGATAGAGCGATCTGGCTGGTTTTTCGAACTTAAAGTCATAAATGTTACTTTACATGTTTGTTCCAAATTTTATCAAAATCGGATCATTTTTACGAGAGTTATCGCACCCACGGACACACATATATATAAATAGGAAAAGTCGCCGGATCGCATCCCTGCAAGAAACCCCGATGCCTTGTATGGAAACAAATTGAAGAATCGTTAACCTTTAGTAGCAGCTCAACATCAAAAATATACAAAGTACCAGGCAATTTATCCTGTGACTCAAAAAATATTGTATACCAAATACAATGTAAGAAATGCCCTAAAGATTATATTGACTCTACAACAAACACACTAAGAGTAAGGATGGCGGGTCACCGGTTTGCATACAAGCATCAGGATGAGACCAAAACCCTAGTGACACACGGAAAGAAATACGGTGACAATTTCGAAAATACATATCAACTCAAGCCAATTAGACAAATCACCAAAAAGTTCAGTGTGTCATCTCTTAGAAGTCTTGAACAGGCATGCCTAATAGTGACCGAGTCAAAGTGCCCAAAAGGCCTAAACATTCGTTAAAGATAAAGAAAAAGTTACACAAAGCTCAAATTGTTTAATACAGTATATATAGATGTACAAATTTACTGTTTAAAAAAAATATGATTTCTGATAAGATTTATAACACATGGTACTCAGTTAGTTGTTATCAAATATGTAGGTTATCTAATTTTGTATCAAGTTCTGAAGATGGTCTAGACTGAAATATAAACTGTTTTTGTAGATAATTTTGGTATTGATGTGATTTTATATATATATATATATATATATGCACACACAGTTTTGAACGAATGGTGTTTTAGGTATCTAGGGACCTCAAAACGAAAAGTCATCATGGTCCCGGACCTAGGTCTTACCATGCCGACTACGGTAACAGCTGCTTCCCTATAGGGGAAATTCGCTAAAACATATTTTAACTCAACAATTTCTTTAGTACTATGATACATGTTACAATTAAACAAGATCCAATAAATTACATCTCACAACAATACAAAATATATTTATACTTTATACTGTACTTATTACATACGGTAAATATAAATAAAATATGGTACAAGGTAATTTATTTTGACTAGTCATGCCACTTTTAAAAATTTGTTATTCTGTCATTCTCTGATTAGGCCTGACTGGTTGAAAATGATTGCCTTGTACCATTTTTTTGTATATTTACCATCTTGTATGTGAGTACAGTACTAGTGTAAATATATTTTGTAGTTGGGCCTCCTATTTCTCGTCATGATAAATGACCTTGATGTCCCTTCTGTTTGCGGATGACAAATCCCTCCTATCAGCTGGTGCTGACCTAAAACGGATGTTAGAAACATCTGTCCAGCATCTCGAGCCTGCGACCTCATTGTTTTATGGCAAACCGCTTTAAGCTTAACGAGGGCAAGACACAGAAAATGCAGCTTTTCTAGAAACCAACGAGATAATGAAAACCCTGAAAAGCTGCTTGGTTTTTTTGTTGACAAAAAAGCATAGCTGTGGTGCAGTATTGTCGAGACCTGGGGTCTCCAACCTATTTACCTATTTTATCTATTTATATCCTAAGGGCCAGATGATAAATCGTTAGCAATCAAGCGGGCCAATAACATTCGGGGGGTTAGGGAGTTTGAAATACCCCCCCCCCCCAAGGAGTAGGGAGGTCCGAGGGTCCTCCCTGGAAATTTTGTAAAATTTAGGTGTTAAATGGTGAGTTTTTTTAGGCTATTGTAGCAGTTTCTTTAACTTGGCGTTTCCTTTATTTGAACTTTTAAATTAATTATTTTGTTCAATTTAAGTAATTTTAACAAACTAGATACAGTTTTTACTGATTTAAACATATTTTCAAGGCTCAGTATGTTACACTTGCCTAAAAAAAATCGTAGTTGTTAAATCAGAAATTTTTTTAACATTTATTTTTTTAAAGCTTAAAGTTCTGTAACTAGTAATAATTGTCTAAGTTGAGTGCTTCCTACCCTGGCCCTACCCCTGCACGCAGCCATGACCTTCACTGCGTACACAACTGTACATGTTCACATTTTGTCTGTCAACAGCTCCTTTATACAAACAAGGAAAAGATCTAAGTTTACTCACAGGAGGGATCGGAGACGACTGAAACAAGATCTTTACCAGTGGTTGACGGTAAAACTGTCAATGTTGAATAAAATTATTTATTTATTTTAATCTTTCAATCATTATTAAATATTATATATTGGGCTTTATATATATATATTGGGCTAACCGCGGGCCGGTTAACAACTGGTGACGGATCTGGTCATGGTCTGTCATGCACTATTCCACTGCCACACGTCGCGTGGCCTACTCCTGTGGGTACACTCATCGAATGTTTTTGAAGAACTAAACTCCAGAAGCCATTACAGGGAGCAAATACCATGCTCATTGCAAACCCCTTTTCATAAGTTTATGTCTGCTAATGGTTTTCGGCCATTACTACTTCTCTACTAGATGCACGTCAAAACGAACATAAACCATTTATTACAAGTCAAGATGTGCTCCAACACAACACTAGGCAATGAGGCCAACTGAATATTCCTAGTGTGCGCCTCTTGGTAGAAGGGCTCAGGCCAGCTATACAGCGTGTCTGCTATCAGTTTTTTAACAAGCTACTTCTTGGGATTAGGCAGCTTCTGAAAGGGCGATAACAGCCTTCAGCAGGAGGCAGGCTGTTTCTTGAGAATACCTTCTCTGTCTTGTAGCCAGTCGGAAGTCACAAGTAGTATTAAGTATCTGTTTATTGTTTTGTCGGTGTGTATTTGACGTCATTGATCCCACTGTGTGGGCAAGATATGAAAATGGAGGTATTCAGGTCAAGCATTGTAAGACGTACATTTTTGTATCTAGTTTATTTTAAATCGCAAACAGACTGTGCCCAACAAGACAATGTTACTTCTTTTTGGTTGAATGGATATGATGGTTCACGTAGCAAAGCATAGATCACAGAAAACAGATCAAGATTACAACAGCCACCAACCGAGAAAACTTTGTTATGACACTGGGAATTGATGTGTGAATTATGTCCAGCTTGTATGTGGGAGTGTTATTTTGTACCCAAGTCTCAATCGTCAGCAACTTTGAAAGTACATTTAGAATTGCTCAGTATGTAATGACCAGTTGCAATCTTTTATTTTTCGCAACATTACGCTACATAGTTTTGTCCATTGAAAAATTTGTGATTTAGTCTTGTTCATCATCAATTATGGGATGCAGTCTCAACCATTGGCGAGTCTGATGTACGATCTCCATCATCGAAAATGTATGGCTGTGATTAAGTCTCGATTTTCAGAACACACAATACTTGATCAATGGCTACATTACAACTTGGTGGTAATCAGGTTGGGGGTGGGGGTTCAAGGGTTGCGGCTGGAATAGTTTGGCTTGAAAAGCCTCAGCCTCATGAATATCAATACCGTAGTATGAAAATGTCATTGGAGAAAATGTTCAAGATATTAATGTTATTAATATTAATATTAATTGATGAGGAGTTAAACAGATAGTTAATTCTGTAATTTTTACTTAAATTGAAAAAAAGTTGTGCAGGCTTTGCGTCACTATTCACCCCACAAATCAAAACAACCTTAGATCGTTCTAATAGATAATTTTGAAACTCTCGAGGGCGATGCCACAAATTCCAACAATTTCTAATTTATTCAAAATTAAACTCCTGTTAATTGAGTCAAAAAGTTATTTTCAAATCCAGAAAAATCCGGTCTGTAATCAACGTCATTAACCGCAGAGTCCCCTTGTGAATCTATCGCAATCACTAATTTCTCTCCAACAACAGAACAAATTTTTGAAATTGAATCATCCGCAGCCGGAACTTCAATAATTTGCGGTGATGCAGGAGCGCTATAAATAAAGTTTTTAAGAGAAAACTTACTTTTTAGCCCTGCTAATTCATTTATAATGCCCCAGAATAATAAATTTGGATTTTGACTGAACTGTTACATTTTCCCCCTACACAAATACCCTAATTTTTAGCCCTCTTTAGTAAATAACTTAAATAAATGAAGCCTATATTCGTGGTAGTAATTGATTAAATAAATGTTAAATAGTTTATGTTTGATGGTTCTAATTATTTTGCCTCCAACCCTTAATTAATAACAGATTTGTTGTTTTTTTTATAAAAAGTCCCTGGCGCTTTTTCCCCCTAAAAATCCTGTATTCTCAAGTGAAATTCAGAAAGATGGAAACCCTATATAAGGTGAGATTAAGTTAAAAAATCCATTTCCACCCACCTGTGTAAATGTAATTATAAAGAGAGCTGTAAACCACTTTTCATTTATTTGAAATTTCAAACAATAAGTATTTTTTTAGCCAATTTTCCCTATAGGGGAGAAGCTATTACCGTAGGTGGCATGGTAAGACTTAAGCCCGAAACCATGATAACTTTTCATTTTGAGGCCCCCAGATGCCAAAAACACCATTCGTTCAAATTTTGTGTATATATTTATATATTTATTTGTGTGTCCGTAAGCACGATAACTCTTGTAAAAAAGGTCCGATCTTGTTGAAATTTGGTACAGACATGTAAAGTAGCATTTATTTGAACGAGTTCGAAATCCAGACGGATTTGACCATCTGAAGGGTTATTTTAGGGGGTTTTGTATCCCAAAAACGGGTTTTTTGGGTTTTTCACATGTAATTTTTATTGAAATCAATTTTAATTTACACTGTTGAGTTTACCTAAAAAAAAAACAAAAAAACAAACAATTTGGTGTTTTTCTCATTGCTCTACGTCAATTGGTTACCGAGATATTGAAAGTGCTAAACACAGTACGTTGTCTAATGTTATTCTTATGGAGAAAAAGAAAAAATTATATCTCTCTTATTTATGAACTTACACTAACGAAACTTGGTATATGGCTTCATCTGATTGTGGTCTATTGTAATTAGCAAAAAACAAAAATTTTTACGGATGATTCCCATAGCAGCAAACCTGCATATTCAGTCCCCATACTATTGTTATGGATAAAAAGTCAAATATCATATCTCCCTCAAATATAAATTAATAAAATTTGGTATTCGGCTTCACTAAGTTGAGTTCCATTGATATTTGCATAAAAACCATATTTTTACAGATGAATCTCGTAGCAGCAAACCTGGGTACTCAGCCCTATGTTATTCTTATGGAGGATAATAAAAATCTTATAAAATGAATGAATAACTATGAAACTAAACTATTTGCTTAATAATTTATAATTTAATAATTATTATGAATGAATATGGATGAAACTTGGTATGTGACTTCACTTAGTTGAGTTCTATTGATATTTGCATAAAACCACATTATTTTGGGTTCCTTGTTGCAGCAAACCTGCGTACCCATCCCCAATATCCCCAACGTCATTCATAAGGAGAATTATTATTATTTTATATATCGCTTGTTTGTGAGTATATTTTTTAGGAATCTTTATAAGTGGCTTTAAGTGTTATTAAGATATATATGTGCATTCAAAATTCGCTGAGTATGCAGGTTTGCCGTGACGGGGTGTTTTATCTTATTGGAATTATAGTCAATAGTCAAATATCTTTATTCATTTGTATTTACACTAATGGTACAAAGAACAGCGTCTTATAAAATAATTACTTAAATATAAAACTATTCAATTAAATGTTGAACATTATTTGCATGGTTACAATACATTACAAGGTATAGAAGGCCAAAAGAGGTGCAGTTATGCCATTCTTTGGCCCAGAGCCAAGTTGTGGCACAAGTTAATCAACTGCTTATCATCTTATCAACAAATTGTCTATGTACCAAGATCGCCAGCAATGACATAACTACGCAGATGAAGCACTTGTCAAAATGCTGCTAACAGACACCAGTGCTCCCTTTACTAACGAGTTGGTGAAGCTGGGTAGAGGTCAGGTTAATCAGATAATTGCTTTGATAACTGAACACTGCAATTTCAGGGAACATCTTTATACCCCGGAATTGTAAACGAGAGTCAGGAGTGTAGACTTTTCAATCACCCCGAAGACATTGCTAAGCACATCATACTAAAATAAAAGAGACTCGGGGAAAAGAGAAGGGCCCTGTTTGGTTGCAAGAAATCAGCAGATAAGTCGGACTTTGGTATTGGGAAAACTCTTAGATCGTGTTTAGGGTACAGGCATTGGTTTACCCAATTAACAGTCAAGGGGCATAGAAGGCATAGAATAAAGCTTCGGTTGACAAGCGGGGACGTTTCATTCCATTCCTACTTCAACAAAAATAATGGTTACGAAGCTCGTAACAAAAGCAATATTGTTATTCATTTTTCATGTTTAAGTAAAACACTTAATAGTTATATTGTAATTATTAAAACAATTATAACCTTAAAATACTAGTTTATATCAAAACATTTAAAAATAAATGTTATTTGCGGCTCCTAGAGAATCCCTTCTATAATTTAAAATATTTTGTTAACACTTAAATATTTATTTTTTATTTTGGTTTTGTTTATTTGCAGTTTTATTGTTTTAGAATCAATACTGGTTACTGTTCTACTGTTTTGGGTCTAGCATTTTATTAATTTTTTATTATAGCTAACAGGAACTTCTGTTTTTTAGATAGGTATACGTATATATAATATATATGTATATATATAGATGACTTTGTTTTGCTGGGTAATGTGTAACATTGTCAGTGATGTATACATTCTTGTGTCAAATAAAGATTGATTTAATTTTGTAATTTCATTGTAATAATTAAAAAAGTCATTGAAAGGCAAAGCTAGAATAGATCTTATTTTTCAGTAAGAAAATCACAGACTTGGATCGAATGGGCCAACTTGTGGATATGCAGTACCTAGTTGCTAGTAAGCATGCTGATGAAACTAGAAGCAGTAATCCAATTATCATCCTGCATGGACTCCTTGGTTCAAAAGAAAACTGGCATTCAATGGCCAGACAGCTAAACCTAAGACTTGGTCGAAAGGTAAGTCTAGGATATATATATATATAGGCTACGTGAAGGATGCTTTGGACATGGCTAGAGTTTCCCCATAGTAGGATTCCATAGGATAAAATACTATGGAAAAAGCCAAAGTAGGCTGATATCACATACTTAGTAGACACATGACTCTTTAAATTTGTTAATAGATAAATGACTCTAGAAAGCCTACCACTAATATACCTAACATGTAGTTCCCACGTCAGCTTACTATCAACCGTAACGCCTAAGAATTTAACATGTTTAACATGGTTTGAAATATTTGAAAAGGGAACATCTCTCAAGATAAACAACATTGTCTGGGTTTTGTTTTCTTTTAGTAAAAAACCATTGGCTCTGAACCACACGGAAGCTTCTAAAAGGGTATTTTCGGTTATATCTACAAGTGAATTAAAGTCAGAACTGGAATTAAAAAATACCCCTGTCGCAGCAAACCTGCATACTCAGCGAATTTCCAATGAATATATAACATAACACATTAAAACACTTAACAGGATTCATAAGAAATGTATTCACAAACAATCGATATTTAAAATATTAATTATTCTCCATAAGAATAACATTGGGGATGAGTACGCAGGTTTGCTGCAACAAGGCACACGAAATAATGGGTTTTTATGAAAATATCAATAGAACTCATCTTAGTGAAGACACATACCAAGTTTCATCCATATACATTCATAAATAAGCGATATTTTAAGTATTTTCCATAAGAATAACGTGGGGACCAAGTACCTAGGTTTGCTGCTACAGGAAACATTGGCGAAAAATTGTTTTTTTGTGCAAACAACAATAAACCACAACCAGATCAAGCCATATACCAAATTTCGCCAGTTTATATTCATAAATAAGCAAGATATACAATTTTTCTTTTTCTCCATAAGAATAACATTAGACAGCGTACTGTGTTTAGCACTTTCAATATCTCGGTAACCAATTGACGTAGAGCAATGATCAAAATACCAAATTGTTTGTTTTTTTAAGCTGAATTCAATGGTATAAATTAAAATTAGATTTAAATTAAAATTACATGTGAAAACCCCAAAAAACACATTTTTGGGGTACAAAACCCCCCCAAAACCCCCCTTCGGATGGTGCGATTCATTTGGTTTTCGAACTCGTTCAAATAAATGGTACTTTACACATTTGTACCAAATTTCATTAAGATCGGACCTTTTTTACGAGAGTTATCGTGCTTACGGACACACACATATATATATATAAATTTGAACGAATGGTGTTTTTGGCATGTGGGGACCTCAAAATGAAAAGTTATCATGGTCTCGGGCTTAAGTCTTACCATGAGACCTACGGTAATAGCTTCTTCCCTATATAGGGGAAATTCGCTAAAAAGTTAGTATCATCTGCATATAAAATTGAAAAAGTATATTTACAGAGCGAGGAAGATCATTCATCATCAGAATAAACAACAAAGGTCCCAAAACTGAGCCTTGAGGGACTCCACACTTTACCTCTACAATATCAGATCTCCCATCACTTATACAAACAATCTGTTACCGATTTTCAAGAAAAGACTTAAATATCCTAATACTGATATTGTCTAAGCCATAAAAAACAATTTATCCAAAAGCAATACATTTAAATATACATGAGACATGATGCTATTTTGCTTGGTGGTATGTAATAAGAAGTGTTAGTTGCTCTATTCCATGTAGCCTATGTGATATACTTTTTTGGAATAAAGATGTTTTTATTTATATGTGTGATTGATTGAAAATAAAGGAAAAATATAAAAAATAAAAACTAAGGAATCTCAGGAAATTGATAACTCCTAGCAGAATGTTCTGGGAAATGTCAGAAATACGAACATTTATTCCACCCTTGACTACCGAACACCTAATGCAGGCGCTTAATATAACATAATTTGTACACAGGTCTTTGCTGTTGATTTTCGCAACCATGGAAATAGCCCACACACATATGTATTCAGTTATGAATTCATGGTTTGTGATCTAATATTTTTCATGAGGATGTATGACATGAAAAGAGCTACTCTGATTGGTCACAGTATGGGAGGCAGAGTGGCCATGATGTTAGCCATGAGATATGTAAGTTGATTTTTATTTTTTATATTTGCTTGACTTTGAATGACATATTCAAATATTTTTAAACAAGTTTTATAAAAATGAAGGATTCTGACAAAATATTAAGCCTGGATGAAAGTTGTATCAAGGGGCCTATTTTTGAATTGGGTGAGTAGGTGAGTGAGTCACTCAAACCACTATTTTTTAGTTTTAGTACAGATATTATTTAGGTAACCGTTCGGTTAATTACGTCCAACCACACACAATTTACATTAGTATTTTCAATTAAAGTTTATATTTAACATTGATAGATTTACAATAGATCGATATTTTTACTGAATAAGTGACCAACTCAACCATTTCTACTCACCAGGCTAAACGCTGGTGACTGAAAATGGGTGAGTTGACCGGAAATAACCTTATTCTTCTTCATATTATAAGGAAGTGACAGAAGGAATCAATAGTAAACTGCCTAACTAGGTTATGTTTACTTTCCAATGCAAAATGTGTAAATACAGTTGAATAACGTATCATTTATCATTAAAATGCTCAAAAAGTAAGTAAATGTTTACATTTGGCTTTTTGATTTGACAGATAAATCATTGCCAGTTCATATCTCACGTGGTGAATTTACACAATGCTAAAAATCAGCTAGTAGGTGAGTTGACTGACTCACCACTCACCCGTTTCAAAAATAGGCCCCTGCTTCGGTAAATGTAACTGCATCATTAGCAGCAGTTAGCCTAGTCGTATTTGCTCTAATTAAAATTGATGTTATTTTCATGCTGTTTCTCTTTTTAAACCTGTAGGACTAACCACTTTTTGCAATATGCTTGATGTTAACAATCTACTCTCTGAAAATATTAGCATTGAACAAAAAGATTCATACCTCATACCTATATTCACTTCCTTGTTCTGATCACTTAGAATTTTTATTTTTAAACATGCTGGCTTGTTGATACATTTTTGTATCATTAAAATAATTTTGTTTTCTTATCTCAACCGCGGGTTGTCAATGTTTTATGTAGATGACTTGTTTATGCTTTAAAGAGAAAATGGTGCCCTAATGTTAAGCATGGTAGAAGTATAACAGGTGTGCTATTCAGGAGGACGAGTTTAGAGCCATTCTGCGCATCCCGCCAAGCTGACGTCACAGGACCGGCTGCCGTAACTAAATATGCAGCCTTTCGCTCCAACTGCCATATCACACTGTGCACTTTGTTCAGTTACAACGTTCTTTATATATTCGTGTTCAGTATAAAATTTCCTTTAAAACAGTATGTCTTTGAATTTTGAAAACCCAATTATAAAGCTTCTGCTTAGCTTTCAAATAACACATTTTTTTGACTATATATCTAACTAAAGGAGCCTCTATGACCTCATGTTTTTTTTTAAAAACGCAACTAATCTGAACCAGCAAGTTAGTAAAAACATAGTTTCAACTTTAGTTATTGGGAAATATTTAGATCAAACAAAAAATTAGTTAGGAAATGTATTGTATGTTAGGTATTCTTCTCGTATTTTAAGTTAAAAACTGGAAGAAATAAATTAACAAACTCATTTAGGCATTTTGATAAACGAAAGTAATTTAAAATAATTAAATACTATACTTGAAAATGCAATACTTAACTCGATTGAACAAGAGTTGTAAATTAATATAATGATTTATTAGACATTGAAGACATTTTATTAGTAAGAACTTTTTCTTCTTTGTTTTATCAGTAAAAATAATACTAAGAATATAAGACAATTTCTTTATGCGTGATGCCTACTAAGCATTTGCTACAATCAGCGCATTGCGTGCATCCGGACTGACGCCGGGTTGACGAGACGTCGCGATAAGCATGAGTCACATCCTGTAAACATCCTTTTCCGAGCATCGGTTTTCACTAATATTTCAGTGCACTTCAGTGTATTAAGATTGCAGTGTATTAAGATTCAAAAACAACCTTTAATGGAATAAAGGAAGACGTTTTGAAAAGGTACTTGTATATAAGGACAATGATTAAAATTAAACAAACCAATAACACCATGGCAGCTGCATCAACTTCCGACAAAAGGCAAATAGTGAAGAAAATTTGGAAGTTTATGTAAATATTGCGAATATTGTGTTACAGCCAATTTACTGTCCATAATACAAATTTTGTTTTGAAAATATGCCTTGATTCAATACCTTTTGTACAAAAAAGTAATCTGTGTAGCTTACTTAATATCTTCACACTAATAAAAACATGTAACATATTATATTACACTAAAAACCTATATGAATGTTAAGCAGAGCTTTATAAAATATAACAACAATGTGATAACACCAAATTCCACCTATATCCATTGAGTCAATGCAACAGCGTGTGGGTGCCGCGCACCAACATTACTTGCTGATGTATTTTGACCTCTAGTGACTTAATGGTTCGTATTACAAAAAATATCTTGAAACAAAAAATAATGCTTGTCTTTTTTCCTACAAAACCGCTACTTCGAATCAGTTCTGTCTTTAAAAATAAATAGTGCCACGCAGGCTTGAATTAATCAGTACATTTATAAACATACATGTACATAAAAACTAGTATAGAACTTTTAGTTTGCAGTTTTCACTATGAATTAACTACTGTTATGAAGTATATTTAATAATGAACCAGAATATATAACGTTTATAACAATCGCTCTAGTTTAAGTGGGTAAAACGACAGTTTTAGTGGAAGCCTGCACCTATGGCGCCCAACCTATGGCGAGGGGAAAGCGGGTGGAATCGACGCGGTAGCACACCTGGTTATACTTCCACCAAGATGTTACGATAAGAGCAGCTCATTCTTTAAAAAGCTCCGTCACAATAAAAGTTTACTTGATACTGGTGTTCATTAGTTTTTAATTTACAGATTATTTATTTTTTATTTATGACCCTAGCAACACTTACAAGGGTCTCCTAAATTTGAAAAATTAGGGTATACAGTTCAAAATAAAACAATAAAAATACTCTGAACATTTCAAATAAAACAAAATTTTAAAATAATTAGCCTCTATGCCACTAATAGTATATATGAGATAACACCGAAAATAATAAAAACAATATTACAAATTTAGATTTTTTTTGTGTTTTTCTAGGTGCACGGAAATCGATCGTTTGATTGTGCACGGGGATAGTTGGAAAACACGTTAAATAATAATAATAAAAAGTATTAAAAATTTTGATTTTTTTTTTTTTCTAGGCTCGTGGAAATCAATTGTTCAATCGTGCACGGGGACGGTCGGATAACCGAAGGTCGGATAATTGAGACTACTGTACTTTGACAATGTTATCCTATTATTTATATGTTCCTATTGAAGATATATAATTGATTTTAATGTTTCTGCAGCCTGAGCTGGTCCAAAGCCTGATAGTAGTGGACATTTCTCCAGTAGGTGCCAGTCCCAACATGATAGGTATCACACAACTGTTGAAGGACATCAAGAATCTGCAGTTGGACCGACACTTGACTCTCAAGGAAGCCCGCAAGCAGACTGCTGCTCAGCTCAGGGAGAAGAAATATGTAAGATCTAACATCCAACAGTTGTAGGCCTGTGTCATCCCTACAGCACAGGGAACCTAAAATGAATCTAAATGAATCAAATCCCTCGATAAATCAAAACTCTTCCCATACTGACTATATTAAATTTCAACCATAATGTATGTGATAAATTGACAGTCTAAATCTGAGATAGAATTTTGAGATGGACCAGTTTTTGCTTTGTAACTGATTGTTATTAAAAAAAAAAATTATAGCAAAGCCCAGATTATCCAGACTCAGATCAGATATCCCGGGTTATGCGGATTGATATTAAATGAAAGTTTATTTCCAGCTTTTTACATAAGACATTACTGTACCTGTTTTTACAAAAAAAAAATGTGGGTCAATGCATCACGTAGTTGTATTATTAACAACAACAAAAACATATAAGGAATAATATATGTAAGTGCAGAAAAAAACAAAAATTATTGGAAATAAGCTTACATGGGCATGAGCCGAGGTTAAAAATTATGGTTTAAAAGCGCCAAGAAGTAGCCAGAAATGTAGTTTGGTACTAGTAAAGTGCCTGAAAAATCCCAGCAATAACCTCGATACTGTCATGATCCTATATGTATACTATCATAGAAACTGCAGGTGTACCGTATGTTACAGTTCTGTTTAAATTGTTCCTGTGTAATCTTAAGTTTGGGAGCGCTATCGGACTGCTCTGCCTTAAAATGACCTTGACATTTTTGTGTGTTCCTTTCACATATAAAGGAAGAAAATGTTACCATACAGTTGTAACAAGTTATTTTATTAAGACTAATTGTATCTTTCTCATATATGAATGTTACAATTTATTTGCTGTAATGTTGCAGTGTTGTAGGCCTGTAGTATAAAGCTTTTTTTTAATTGATAAACAATCTTATAATCATATATAATTTTTCTTATGGTCTATTCATACGAAAATAATTAATATTTTACCAATGCTGCAATTTTTCAGTATAAGTAAACCTATTCGCAATAAAACCAAAGATTTAAATAGGAGTTCATCTTTTTGCAACATACATTTATATTAAAATTCTTATTGCCACAATCATAACTTTTTTCTTATTGATTTATAATTTATTTATTTTATAACTGTCCTTAATTAATTTCGGAGGTATTAGTTACAAGTAACAAATAACGTCTGCAGTCATTTTCCGACAGTTATACACTCAGACTGTAATTATTCCTCGTTATTCTTACCATAAGTTGTGCTGTTTGTAGGATGAGAGGATAATCAACTTCCTTTTACTGAACTTGGTTGAGAACGAGTGGCATACAAACTGGCGATGGAAGTTTAATCTTGACTCTATCATGGAGAATTTCGAGAAGGAAATTCTCGTCTTCCCAATTGTGAACTCCCCCTGCCCCACCCGCACACTCTTCCTTGGTGGGGGCGACTCGGACTATATCACGTAAGACATTGAAGCGTATAGTAGAGTTGGAGGTATTGCTGATGTGTATTATAGAATCTGGGAAACTAAACTGGTGTGACCCCAGACAATTTAGTACTGTCCCAGCAAGTCCCCCAAACAAATTGGGTCAAACAAATGTTGGTAGGATTAGAGCCCGTTGGAAAAACACGGAAGAAAGCTAATCTCATAGCTTTATCGCAAGTGTTAAATACCTTTTTAAATAAAATTTTGTGTAGATTATATCGCCAAAAAAGTGCATTTTACTTGAAATTATTTATTAAACTGAAAATGATTTATGATGGTTAGGGGTGTGCGAGTGGGGGCCCACCGGTTGATCGACATGTTAGTTGGTCTCAGGGACAGTTGGTAGGGTTTTAAAAAATAAATATTAATAATTAAATAAAGGACTGAAACGCACTGAACGACATGTTAGTTGCTCACAGGGACAGTTCGTAGGGTTTTAGAAAATAAGTATAAATAATTAAATAAAGTCCTGAAACCCACTGATCGACATCTTAGTTGCTCGCATGGACAGTTGGTAGGGTTTCAAATAAATAAATGTAATAACAGATGGGCTACTTGCTCGATGTACCAGTTGCTCGCGCCCCCTACTCCTTGTCTCGAAGAGAGGGGAGAGGCGGATTTACGCGCGGATTTACAGGAACAGTCCACTTCCATTCATAGATGTAATCGCGCCCAAGTAGCAGAGTAACGTAGCGTGGAGCTGATCGTCACTGAGCAGAGATACCAACACTTACAACCAAAATTTCCCGTATGATATCAATTTACCCGTTAATATGACTGTATTTATATGACACAAAATAGAAATAGGAACGAAATGATGTAAATTATTTTATACCCATAATATGTTATGATTGTATCAGATATGATCTATATATATGTATATATCTTATACATACGTTAAGGAGTAATTTGATAGACAATGCCTCCGTTATTTATGAATATATAATAACGATTGATGTTTTCCCTGATTCGTAGCCACGGCCGGAGTTAGTCATAGTCTACATAGGTAATTGCTTAGGGGCCCGATCCACAAATTGGCCCGTACTACACATAAATCATAAAAACCTAAAACCATACTCCAAAAATTTAGTTAACCTTCGCGGTGGACAACAATGGGCCGCACCACATGGTGTCTACATACCCTAAATCTGGTTCTGAACGTAGCTGGGCATAAAGGGTTTCGTCAGTTACGTTCTGAAGGGTACTGCTCCCCTAGGCTACATAGATAATTGCTTAGGGGCCCGATCCACAAGGTGGCCCGTATTACACATAAATCATAAAAACCTAAAACCATACTCCAAAAATTTAGTTAACCTTGGCGGTGGACAGCAAGGGGCCGCACCACATGGTATCTACATACCCTAAATCTGGTTCTGAACGTAGCTGGGCATAAATGGTTTCGTCAGTTACGTTCTGAAGGGTACTGCCTCCCCCCTAGGCTACATAGATAATTGCTTAGGGGCCCGATCCACAAAGTGGCCCGTATTACACATAAATCATAAAAACCTAAAACTATACTCCAAAAATTTAGTTAACCTTGGCGGTGGACAGCAAGGGGCCGCACCACATGGTGTCTACATACCCTAAATCTGGTTTTGAGAACGTAGCTGGGCATAAAGGGTTTCGTCAGTTACGTTCTGAAGGGTACTGCCTCCCCCCCCAGTTCAATATCAATCTATACTCTAATATGAATAAGGTTATAGCTTGCTAGTAAATTTGAGTTTTTTAAACTGCTCCAGTGATGTCCTAAAGTGTAGGAAATATCAAACTTCTAGGATAAAAATAAATTCCAGGCAGGTGTCATTCTCTTGATAAACTCGAGTAATGTAATAAAACTAATAATAAAACTAAAATATGTAAATGCACCTTATGGATTTTAAAATCAAAACTAAAGAATCATAACAGTCAGTCGTAACTCTGAGGTTTAATCGATCAGTGTATTGTAAAAACTATTGAAAGAAGAATAAATATAAAGCGGTACGAAATGAATAAAAGGGATATTGAGCTATAATAACAACTGGAGTTACCTCAAACATGTATAAAAAAGACAAATATAAGCTAAGCAAATGTGCTTGCTATTAGGAGGACGTGGTGTAACATTAGGGGCCCACTCCATTCATAAAAACAAACTGCTGTCTGACAAGGAACGAGCAAAGCTCGGTCTTCCAGTGACCTAGACAAATATGGTAGTATTTTTATTATAATTGTATCTGTTAATACTATATTATTTTGATAGGTTACATGCAAGGAATATACTTATAATATGTTAATCTGTCAGAAAGCCGCTTTTTATAGTTTCATGCAATTTGGAGTTATTTGTTTGTGTTATTCATGTGAAAACTGGAAATGATTTTAAACATTATGAGCCTGTACGACTTTTATAGTGATGGGCTAGCTTTTGTCCTCACCAAAAAATTAACATAAAACAGCTGTAAGTTCCTGGAATTAAAAAATACAACTTTCCTTTGCCATTTGGAGGTACGAGAATCTTCTGGGTGATTTCACTTCATCGCGAGGGCTTCCACAAGACAATTAGGGGACTAGTTAAAATATTTTGTGGGGTCCCAGAGAGTGCTACTGTATTTAAATATATTGGTCAATTCTCGGAATTTATTTAAAATTGGGGGCCCCTGTTGTTCCCCCTCAAGGCGGCCGTGTTCATCACTTGACTGATTGTGCTGAAAATCTATAGTACGTTTTGTAATGTATCTCATTCAAATATGACCTAATATGCTTTTTGGAAATCCTCTTAGATTTCACCCCGACCCCACTAGTCTTAAAAACTATCATGTTTGCTATCACGCAGAAAAAAAGACCAACCCGTTACCCGTTTTGACTCAATAGCCTTAAAATTCTTTTTTAAGTAATTCTAAAATAAACCTAAAATATCGTGAGAATATCATAGATACAGAAACACTATATTTTAATATCATAATAATTTAATATAGTATATGCCCTCTCATTTTGCCAGAATCTGTTCATGCTATGACCCTCTTGGGTATAATAATTCCCACACCAAAATCGTCTTATTGATAGACTATCAATTTTATAAATAAATTGTATCTGTTAATAAGACATGATCATCATCATCATCTTAATAAGTGCACACAATGAGTTAAAATTTTGTATAATGATAGATTATACCATTAAAAATGTGTAATTCGACCAAGTATCCTATAGACAATATATTATTACGCTAGGGCGTTTTCTTCACAGTCATAACTCGATCACGGCTGGACGGATTTTAACAGTTGATTTGTCAAATTAAAGTTATATTTGCATAGATTTGCCAATACCTCTCAGAATCTAAAGAAAGGGCATCACTTAAATACAGTAATTAAAGGGTGAATTTTCAGAACAGTGGCGCTATCCGACGGCGGAAGTGTAAACTACGTGTTGATTTTCCAATCAACTTTAGTACATAATCGGCATTATTCTCAGATTTATAATCCTGTTTAGCGTCAGATATTTTGTTAGTTTGTTTACAACTGAAGTAACCTTTCGTTGGGTACAAAATTGCTCGGAATCGAGCAACGGAAAACTAGTTTATTTTAATGTAGAGTTAAAATGGATAAGAGAAGGGCCTACGACCAATCCAGTAGGCATAATGTTTTTGATTTACATTAGTCCTGAATTATCTGTTCTTTTTGTCGTGGAATAAAACGGATAAGAAAAGGGTGTTACCATTCCAGTAATCAGTAGTCTTTTAGGGAATTTCCTCTTTAGGGAAGAAGCTATTACCGTAGCTGGGCATGGTAAGACTTAAGCCCGAGACCATGATAACTTTTTGTTTTGAGGTCCCCAGATGCCAAAAACACTATTCGTTCAAATGTATATATATGTATATATATATATATATATATATATATATATACATATGAACATATGTGTCCGTTACCGCGATAACTTTTGATTGAAGAGCCAGATTTTTATGAAATTTGGCACAAATGTGGAGAGTAACATTTATGACTTTAAGTTCGAAAACCAGATCGATCAGTTTATAGGAAGGGGGTTTTATGGGGGTTTAAAATTTTCCAAAAATCAGTTTTTTGAACTTTTTACCCTGAAATTAAAAAAAAAACTAGATTTTGGTTATAGCCATTTTGTAAAGCTTAAAAACAAACAATTTAGTATTTTGAATCATTAAGCTAGGTTTAGTGGTCGTGGAGAAAAGTCAAAAGATGTGTCCATAAAATTTCCCATGTTAATCTTATGGGAATACGGTTTTCAGATTTCCCTCAGATAATTTCACTAAAAACTCCACATTTCTTTCTACCAATCATTTTAGCTCTACAAAATAATCATTTTGGCGTTTTAATTGTTGTTTTACGTCCAACCGTTGTAGTGATATTCAAAGTGCTAAACACAGTACGTTGTCCAATGTTATCCTTATGGAGAATAAATAAAATGTTATATTTTGATTATTTATGTACGTATATCGATGAAACTTGGTATGTGGCTTCAACTGGTTGTGGTATATTGATAATAGCACAAAACAAGTTTTTTGTTGATTTTTCCCGGTAGCAGCAAACCTGCATACTTGGCCCCCATGTTATTCATATGGAGAATAAGTAAAGTTTTATATCTCCCTTAGTTATGAACCTAAATTAATAAAACTTGGTATGTAGCTTCACCTGGTTGAGTTATATTGATAATTGCAAAAACACACAAACCTTGTTGCAGCAAACCTGCAAACCTGCGTACTCATTTATAATGTTATTCTTATGGAGAATAAATAAAATGCTATATATCACTTATTAGTGAATGTATTTTTGTGAAACTTGGTAAGTGGTTCTAGGTAGTAGTGATACCCACATATTTGTATTGGAAATTTGCTGAGTACGCAGATTTGCTGCGACGGGGGTATTTATTTATGCCTGAAACCTCTCCACCTCATCCTCTCCCTATCTCTCATCCTCCCCCCCTCACAAACAGGTTTAATATATTTTAATGTGAAGAAAACGGATGAGAGAAGGGTGTTGTTACCATTCCAGAAGTTGGTAATATTTTATTTAAGAAAAGTCGAGTTTTCTTTTTTCCAAGAAGAGGAGATACTGGTTACAAAAGTTACCTACACATGATCAGCATTATGTCAAAAATACATCTGATATAATGAAATGATGATAGAATAATTATTTTAATTAGTTAATCATAGATTCATAGTATGTACATTTCAAGACTAGTTTCTTAAAAAATTCATAATACAAACTAAATAGGCCTACCTATAAGAACAACTTACTTGAACTTACGTTTGTTATATCTTTTTGATTTGAAGTTTATTTTTTGTACCATGTATATTTTACCAAAATAAAACAAGTGTCACACAGGTAAACTTTATTGCTCCTTTTTATTGTACTTGATTTAATGGCTAGCCAGTAGATCCGAATGCGTGTACTGTTACATTGGTAATTCAAATTTAATAACACTGCTTTTTCTTAGACAAAGCCAACGTGATATTAAGTGATGTTAGATTTCTTTTGTAAAACATACAGAGAACAATCTAATTCGTTTTCACCTAGTCTCGGACGCATTTATTGCTTTTGTAACTGTGATTTGAGACGGTTTGAGTGTTTAATCTGTAGCCTATAAAAAACTAGGCTCGAACTCACGAGTGTTTTGCAATGCCTCGAGTCGAGTCGAGTGCACAAACTTGGCTTGAAAAAACTCAATATATGAGCACTCGTACACTCCTACTAAAGACAGATAAGAAAGAAATTCCTATGATTAAGTCATAAATTTTCTATTTTATGAGTCATGTTTATGCAAATTTGTTTAACAATATAAACTAAATGATTAAAATAATTTCAAAATTCCAATAGAAAAAACGTTGCGATAAAAGTATCAAAATAAAAATTAAATATTTATAGGAAAACATCAGTCTGGGGACTTCAAAACGACAATTTATCATGGTCCCGGGTCTAGGTATTAACAGGCTGTCTACGGTAAAGCTTCTTCCCTACAGGGGAAATGGAAATGGAAGCAAGGATGAGTTCCATTGAACTACACGTTTTACGGCCGCTTTCCCCATCTACAGTTGTTTAAACCTATGTAAAAGATAATAAGACTTCCCTAAATTGTAGCATATTACTGCTATGTACATCCAGCATTCCATTTCCCACTAGGCCAAGTAAATATGCAGTTACCGAGAACGCCAAATTATAAGAGGCGCAAATACAACGAGTTCGCACGCAGCACGCTGACGTGAGGGAAGTGAATTTCCACATAAAAACTTGTAAAACTCAAAATAAGTGTAAAAACATACATTTTTCCAATTTTTATTGAAATCTGAAAACATTGATTTTTTGGCTGTTCTGATACTCCTGGTTTCATTTACTTGCAAAGCTGGGAATACAATTTTGCGCATTATAAGGTTAGGAGAAGGTCCAGACAGGCTTGGAAGTAGGCGTGAGGTGGCTGGAGATGATAAAACTACTCTAACAAAGGAATAACAGGCTTTTCTAGTGTAAAACCCCCATACGACAACGTACTGTGTTTAGTCGATACACATTTTCTTTAATAACTCGGTAAATATTTATGCTAGAATGACGAGAGAGGGCTTAAAACTTTCGCCTCACTAATTCCCATCTTTTTACATGCATTGATTTTACATATGGGGCTTTTATGACCCTTTTTGAGGCCAAAAACTCGAAATTTGAAAGATTAATCCCCAAAAATAGGGGTTTAGAGTTTTCCGATTGTTTTGCCCAACGAACTTGTCCAACTGATTACAGAAAGGAACGTCCCTACCAAATTTGAAGTAAATCGGACAAAAAATGCGACCGCTAGAGTGCAAACACATATATATATATATGTCTATATATATATATATATATATATATATATATATATATATATATATATATATATATATATATATATATATATATAATTTTGAACGACCCCCCAAAACGTGTTCAGGGGGTCACGTTAGGAACTTCTATGGTGGTCCCGGGCTTAAGTTTCACCGTGCAGGTCATGCTAATAGTTCACTTTCCAAAGGAAATTCACTAATAACAAAACGCTGACCAAACTGCCCCTGTGTGCAGCAACTAAAGGCACCACATACACAAAGTCTCCACTTCAGGAGGTGCGCGCCTTTTTTAGCTGCTAGTGCAGCGAACTGTTCAATGGGCGCGGTCATATTTTGAAATCACAACTAACCAATACAAATTATGCCGTATGATGTTGTACTGCGTAACAAGTTAGTTGGACGTAGTTCTCCAAAGCGCCAAAAGGTAGCAGTACAATTCAGAGAGTAAGGTGAGTTAGCAATCGTTGCCGTCGGAACCGTCGGAACTGCCTTATACGCCGTAACATCGGGGAAATTTTGTAACAAGGTTAAGCAAATTTCTTACCGCACCTGCGTCCTGCATTGTCCCGTGGCCCCGCCGGTCAAACATTGAGTTGGTGGTGGGGCTACACACTTCCGCTACAAGCCTCCGCCTCGCCCCTCTTCTTTGGAAGGCAGAGTGGGGGGCGCGAGCAACAGGTACATCTAGCAAGTAGCCAATCTGTTTTTACACTTATTTATTTGAAACCCTACCAACTGTCCATGCGAGCAACTAAGATGTCGATCAGTGGGTTTCAGGACTTGATTTAATTATTTATACTTATTTTCTAAAACCCTACCAACTGTCCCTGTGAGCAACTAACATGTCGTTCAGTGCGTTTCAGTACTGTATTTAATTATTAATATTTATTTTTTTAAACCCTACCAACTGTCCCTGCGACCAAATAACTTGTCGATCAACAGGTAGGCACCCTGTGCGAGTAGTGATTTTTTTAATCGAGTCGAGTCGAGTAGTGCCAATTATTTTTGAGTTTCGAGTATTTTCGAGTAAGTATTTGCCATCAGTTGGTAGTTTAAAATAGTGTAATGGGATTTGGATGCCACCCTAGATTTGATAATGATAACCTAAACATGGTTTCTAACTAATGCATGAGTAGCAATACAAAGTTTTGGCCAGTACAATCAAACTGGATTATGTATTGACAAACAAAACACGGTTTGACATTCGTTTCCGGCCAATGAAACAGGGCCCGGTTGTCATTTGGCCAATTTCACCTGGTCCAGACATCGCTTATAATATAATCACCATTAAATGACGAAATCGTTAGTTAAGGCCAAAATTACGCGGTCGGATCGTCATTTTTGGCCGATTTTACGTGATGTGATCGCCTTTTGCGGCCTTTACTATGCGTTTGTGGCCGGTCGCAATCGTTCGCGGTCGTCATTTTCAGCCGATTTTACATGATACGATTGCCTTTTGCGGCCGTTACTACGCGTTTTGGCCGGTTGCAATCGGTCGTTGTCGTCATTTTCGGCCGATTTTACGTGATGTGATGGCTTTTTTGCGGCCGTTACTACGCATTTTGGCCAGTCGCAAATCAAATCAAATTGTTTTGACCATTTCGTTTTACCAAATCGTTTTACCACACGTTTTGACCATTCGCGATCGTCCGGAAATCGGCGGGAAATACTCGCTCGAACTTTCGAGTAGTTTTCAAAACTTTGAGTCGAGTTCGAGTATTAAAATACTTGGCCGAAAACTCGAAGTTTCGAGTACTCGCACACATCTAATGATGGTATAACGTAACAAAATGGAAGTACTTTTACCGATTCTCATCTGATGATGATTGATAGGATTGATACAGTGATTGATCCCGCTGTATCGTCATAAATTCTTATAAGTCATCGTTCCTTTGTTATTTGGCAGATGACAACTGAACCTTAATTATTGCGTGATGCTATGACTTAATTATGTACATAATATTTTTTGTAGAGTAGGGATTTAATAAAGCCACAAACAAAGCTATATCTTTCTTAACAAATCTATAAAAAACTAACCAGATCACTATAGTTGAACAGTTTAGTAACTACCTGACGCGAATGTTGCAAGTAGTTTTATTACTCAACTCATCCATCAAGTTGTTTTTAATATTCAAAAATTAGGTACTTGTCCACCCCGAGTTTGTACATGTTCCTGTAGTGATTATAGTTTATATTGATACATAGCCATGATTTGTAGTGTAACTGTTTTTGGAAGATTACAATGAGAAGTGTGTAAAAACTTAAATGAATATGTTGTTTGGCCACACATTTATTCTAAAACAAATCAATATTTTTCATCTTTTGACCAGTATATATATACATTACCGATATCAGTATATTGCGAGGTAGGTGCTTTGTACTAATTACATTCCCTAGATAAACGTGAATATCTCTGTAGGTTTTTAGGGTAACTTGTTCATTGGTAGTGCTAGTGCAGTGATAATAACAGAAGAGTTGTAACCCTAAATCAGGTTGACATAACTTTGAACTATCCAATATGTTTTTGATTGTTAATCTAAATGTTTAAAATAATGATCCAATAGTTTTAAATAAAATGATCCATCTCTGTAAGTTATGTAATAAATTGAAATTATAGTTTCTTATTTGATATTAAAATAGAAATTTTGAGATCATCACAAAATTACAAAGGCTAATTATTAAACCAATTTAATGGAAAATTGAGACTGACTGGTAATAGTAACTTATTTATCTAGTGATAGTTTTATTGAGTGATGTTGGACTAATCTGTTTAAAGTGTTAAATATGTTTAAGATTACTTATTTACTTACTAACTATCCTTACTAACTTACTACTTATAGTAGTTTAACTTTACTCCTAATGTCGTAATTGTCTTTGACTCATGTATGATCAAATAAAGTAGGTAGACATTAGAAGTATGACACCATTTTAGTGGGTTCTGTGTGACACTGTAAAATTGGTACTGAAGTGGTACAAAAGAAACTACATTTTGGTACAATCTACATTGCAGGTATAAAGTCAGTTTGTTACTATTTGCAATTAAAAAATAATATAAATGTTTACCATTCTTTTTATAGTCCTCGACACGAGGTAGATATCAAGGAGCTGTTCCCTGCAGCCGAGTTCACCTACATTCAGGGAGCTGGCCACTGGGTCCACTCCGACAAGCCAGTAGAGTTCATTGACACTGTGGTATCCTTCCTGGACAAGGACCCTACCAAGGTGTAAGTAGCCCTTACCTGACGAGCAGATTATTGTCTTATGACTAGTATGACTACTGGCCATGGTGGCCTTTAAAATCCTCAACATAGATAGGACTGATAAAAAAAACTAGGAGTAAAATGTCTGACCACTGGATATCGGGTGGCTTATAAATATGTACTACAGTGGAACCTTGATAACTCAAACTTCAAGGGGAACGGCAAAAATTTGAGTTATCGAATATTTTGAAATATCGAGGTTTGACTCATCAAGGTGATCTTCTACAGACTGACTTTTTGAGGATCATGGTAACACAATTAATGAGTCATGAACAGTAGAATCCACAGCCTACATTATTTGGTGTTTTGTACGCAGTGTATCACAATTAACCATATCGTAAAAATTATAATTCAAATTAAAAATAATGTTAACCATTGAAAATGTCTAAAGTGAGAACCTGGAAATGTTTTGAACAGCTTCTTTGGTGAACATATTAGAGGACGAAAAACCTCCTTCGGTGAGCAGTGAACATGGCATAGTGTAGGAAAATATACAAACAATGACTCACAGTTGTGCAATCTGGTGATGTTTTCCCTGCATCACCACTTCCTGTCTATTATTAGTAATTTTTTTTCGGGATGAAACATGAACGATAGATGCTCAAATGCAGTAACTGCAGTTTTAATTCAAACTAATAATGTACAATTTTGATTTGTAGAGGTCCCCCAAACAACACTTCAACTTATAGATGTAAGGCGTCTGTACATATTCGAGTTATAGAGGTTTCCCTGTTAAAACTTCGAGTTATAGAGGTACGGAGGTAGGCTAAGTATACCACAAAACTTTGAGTCATTGAAATGTTCCCTGCCAACCCTTCGACCGATAGAGGTAGAATAGCATAGCATTAGGTAGGAAAGTTCAAGGGGAATAACAAAACTTTGACTATCAAGGAAATTGATTTATTGAGGTTTGAGTTGTTGAGGTTCCACTGTATTTACTATTGTATTTTCGAACACCTTGACTGCCAGAGCAAAAATATCGCCAGCGCAGCACTTGGGCAACTAAAAACACCGTCAACTCCTGCTTCTCATATATTGCCACATCATACGCCCTGTGACCATTAACATTGGCAGGCCTATAGCCAGGTGTGTTGCTTATTGCACCAACCCTAATATCTATGACATGCGTTTCTTGTAATTCAGTCACGCCAACAAAATTTTCTAGGAGTGTTTTACTGATTCACTTACATTTACTCTTGCCTGAACCCGAACCGTCATTGTTAAAATGACATATATTTTAAAGAGAACATTTAAAGTTATTGTGTTGATGGCTCTGAAAAGGACTGTTAGAAGTTTTATCGCTAGCTGCCATACTGGGAGACCAGTTTGTAATAGTCCAGCCACCAATATCGATCGTTTAGCCTTACTCAGGGCACATGGACAGAAGATGGAAAATGTATCAGAGATGAACAATCAGTTCCCCAGAAACTATACCAAAGGTAATTTATCAAGTTTGTGTAAGGTTCACAAAATTCTGAGTTCCTATCAGCGCTATAAAAAATAAAGCTTACAAAGGCGTTCTGTAATTTTTCAAACACGTTACATTTAATAAGGAACTTGCTTTGTTTTCGAGGCTAAGTTTACCTCAGTAGCTTTATATTTGTCACAGTTATAAATTTAGAGATGTATATTTTTAATGATATTATAATAAAATAGATTAAACTACTTCAAATGACGCCTGGTCAGCTGCACTGTAACTGATGACACTTCTGTCAATACTGTGTACTTGACAGAAGTAATTGTAACAATTTAAATTTTATCAGTATTTTGTGGGTGTTTTTCCATTGTTCAAAAATAAGTGATGGTAAATAGTTCATATAAATTACAAATTTATTTTCTAATATGTATGCGTGTTACCTGTTGGTAGTTAATACATAACGTATGTAAATAATAATTAACGTTTGTAAAATGATATTGAGGGGGCGCCCAGCAGATGCAAGGCTGCCTGGGAAGTTATTGCCCATGAACATTCTCCTATGTTAACTAAACCTGAGGTCTTAGATGCAGACAACCTTAACAGTTATTTCATAGAATCCGTCTATAATCTGGGAAACAAAATTCCATTCACCAAGACATCAGCATCTGAGTTGCTGGGATCTTCCTCTTTGGGGCACTTAAACTTCCACTAGAGGGAGGTAACATCAAAGGAGGTTGACAGAACTGTAGCCAATCTATCAAATTCAAAAACTATGGATTACTATCGGCTTTCAAATAATATAACTAAACAAACGATTAATCTAATAAGTGAACCTCTGGCTTTTTGCATCAGTAAATGCTTGATAACGGGTTATTTTTCTGATTTACTAAAAATCTCTAAAATTATACCAGTATTTAAGAAAGGGGATAAACAGCTTCCTGAAAATTACCGTCCTATTTCAATAGTACCAATTTTTTCAAAAATTTTTGAATGTCTAATGTATGAACAGATTAGGGAATATTTTGAGCATAATCATCTTTTTACAAATTCTCAATTTGGATTCCGAGAGGGAAAATCAACTACCTCGGCTGTCTTAGATGTGGTCAATAAATTTTTAAATGCTTTTGAAAGTACAGTAGAAATCCAATTATCCGAACCCCAATTATCCGAATATCCAATTATCCGAATCGATTTTGAGTGAAATAATAGAAATATAAAAATCAAGAAAATAACAGCGGGAGCGCGTGTAGCGATAATGCGCCGTGAGCGCTAAAATAAAAGCCTGCGCTGTTACCTTCCGGACGATATTTTCGCAGGGAACAATGAGTCATACCCCCTTCCCGCCCTACTCATCATCAGTCGCAACTGTTCTTTCACCGAGATTATCGTTCGAAATGAGTACAAAACGTAAACGTGTTGTCCTTTCGCTAAGTGATAAACTCACTTTGCTCGAGATGTTCAAGTGAAATAACCAACATTGAACAGTGAAATACGTACAGTATGTAGGCCTATTGAAAAGAGCAACTGTATATACTGTATTCAATTTAACTCCTGTAATTTAATTTTTATGACGTATATTCTTGATACAGTTCGCTCACTTTCTGTTCACTACATTTATAATAACTTTGTCGATAAAATTCTGATTTTTTATGTATGGTGATGTTTTTTGCTTAATTCCCGAGGTATACCTGATTATCCGAATTTCTGCATATCCGAATTGGCCCGATCTCCAATTAATTCGGATAATTGGAGTTCTACTGTAAAGAGACTGTTTCATTAACTTTAATTGATTTAACAAAGGCATTTGGTTGTTTGCCTTTTGATGTGTTTTTTTTTAAACTTGAATTTTATGGAATTAAAGATACATCAATTACAATTATTAAATCATATCTGTTCAACAGAAGGCAGTATGTATCTGTTGGCGGCAAACAACCTGACTTAAGGAGGGTTGAAATAGGTGTTCTACAGGGCTCAGCTTTGGGACCTTTCCTCTTCCTAATCTCAATTAATGACTTGCCTAGGAATGTTGGTGTGGATTCTGTAATATATGCAGATGACACAACCCTGATGGCAACTCATAAGGATATTTGTACTCTTGATTCAATTACAGATGAAGCAATAAGATCATCCATGAATTGGTTTTCTGCCAATAAACTACTGTGCAATAATGAAAAAACACAAAACATTTATTTGAGTCTGTCACCACATATCAATGAATTGAAATCAGTTAAATTATTAGGTTTCCAAATTGATTCCAAATTAAATTGGCAGGAGCATATAGAAATTACATGTAAACAAATATCCAGAGTAAATTACTTAATATGGAAATTAAAAGATTTTGTCAGTAATGAATATTTAAGGATGACTTACTTCGGTTTCTTTCAATCCCACATCTCTTATGGAGTAATGCTATGGGGACATTCCCCTTATACTCAAAATATTCTTTTATTACAAAACAAAATAATTCGCACAATCTGTGGAGCAGGCCCTGTGGATCACTGTCGACCTTTCTTTGTCAGGCTTAGGATCATGACTATTATAAATTTGTACATTTACCACATATTACTTTATACGAAATCTAATTTTCATAAATTCATATGTAGACAGAACATTCATAATCTTAACACAGGAGGTAAATCCAAACTTGATATTCCTTTACATAGATTAGCTAAAACAGGTAATAGTCATAAATTAAATTGTATTAGATTCTTCAATAAACTACACTTGTCTGCCAGATTTGTAACATTTAATAGATTTAAAGCAAAAATATCCGAGTGGCTCACCGAAAATCCATATTATTGTGTAAAGGAGTATTTGGAGTCTGATATTAGCATTAATTTTTGGATTTAGAACACTGTAATATTGTATTATTCTGACTATGTCTATTCCTTGTAAAAAGGTCAATGACAATAAAGCTCTTGATTCTTGATAAGTATTATACAAGTTTAAAGAGATTTTCTGTGTACTTTATCAAATTTGTATTCCTATATTTCAATGAATTTTACATGTTAGTCATATCTTTTCATAAAATCAAGTCATAACACTAATCAAGTGTAAAACATAGTTCAAAAACTAATTTGCTATTAATAGTTATTGTAATTATTAGTCATTAATTAGTTTGTCTGATCTGGGTTCGCTCATTCCAGTCGCTAATTTGTTTTGTGATATGGCGTATTCTTTTGAATCAACATGCTACTTAATGCACTTGTTATTTTTGATAGGAAGTCCTATAATATTTTCAAGGTAAAAAATGTCTCATAATTATTTTTTATTATTGTTTCTTAATTTAAGGTATTTTAAATAAATAAGTTCATTATTTTGATGCCTCTAAAATGTCAGCTTTAGCAACTCTTTTTATAAATAAATTACTTATTTTCTGTTAATTGTTATTGTTCAGTTCCCTCCCTAAAAACACACTTTGTGTCATCAAATTAACTAAAAACTATTTATGCTATTTGGAAATTAACTGTAAATCTACTACGTTAATTTCAGACAAATGTTAGTTTTATAAATTTGTTCTTATCCTTGCATCAGTTTTAAATATAACATTTAACTTGACTAGTTTTATTTATATTTGTTACTACATTAATTTCGCTCCGAGAAAGGCAGTAAAAAAAATGCTTTACAACAGTGAATCATACTAGTCTGCAATTTTTGATAGGCCTACTGCTAACCACTATATTTTAACAAACGGGGGCTCAATTTTGGGGCTTAATTTGTTGCTCGTTTGAAATTTAACCAAATCTAGATTTTATTCCATGCATCAAGATGAAGTTAAGCAGTGGGTCAGTATATGCATATTTTTACCACAAAGAATTTTTCACTTAAAGGCAGCTGTTATAGTGTTAAAATAATTAGTTTTATGGCTGGACATTTATAAGGCAGTCTGCACACGTGGAGTCTGAAACCAAACTGTTGTAAATTCAAATTCAAATTCAAATTCATTTATTGACTCATAACATCTTACAAATGTACAATGTACACAGACAGGAGTTTCGTCATAAGCTAGGAGTTACAATACTAAATATAGTTACTAAAACAAAAATTACAACTTAATTTTAAAATTACAACAATATTTTAACTGAACAAGAAAGATACATCCAGATTCCAATGTGAGCTGTGAATTCCAGCTGGTCTGTATTACATGGTGATTAATTTATCCGACTTAGTAGAAAAGCTTCTTGTCAAGTTAGTTTAAATTCAGAAACTATCCATAAAAAATTCCTCAATATTATAAAATGTTTTTTCTAATAATAATTTGTGCAAATTTTTCAATAGCATACTTTTTGAAGTGTTCATGATCAGACTTTTTGCTAGTTTGTTAAAAAATTTGTTGGCCATGTAATTTGGGCTGTTTTCATACAAAGAAAGTCTATGGTGAGGGAATTGAAATAAATGTTGATGACGTGTGGAATAATTGTGAGTAAATTTAAACTTTCCAAAGCTGTCCAGATCACCATACAGTAATTTAACAATTTCAAAGATGTATAGACCAGTAATAGTTAGAATACCCAATTCCTTGAACAAAGGTCTACAGCTTGTTCTTTTTGAACTCCTAGTAAATGTCCGCACAATCGATTTTTGTGCATTGAGAAGTTTTTTTGTTTTGGAACTGAATCCCCAAAGTACAATTCCATATCTAATTACGGATTCAATATAGGCATAATATACCAATTTACAAATATCATTAGATGTTGTATTAATAATGACACTTATTGCATATCGAAAAGAGTGAAGTTTTTTTGTTACAAATTGAATGTGGTCATCCCATTTTAATTTTGAGTCGATATGTATGCCTAAAACCTTATGAGTGTCCACCAAATTCAATGTGTTGTCTGAAAAAGCATTTGCATCTGCTTTATTGTTTGTTTTAACTTTGAAGTGTATTATTTGTGTTTTTGAATTATTCATCAATAGACCATTTTTGGAGAACCATTCCTCTAGTTCTTTTATTGTTTTTTTAATTGAAATCTGTAGTTGATGAAAGTTGGAATTTTTTACTACAACATTTGTGTCATCTGCATACAAGAACAGATTCCCTGATATATGAGTGTCTATGTCATTAATAAATATCAGAAATAATACGGGGCCTAAGATGGAACCTTGAGGAACACCATAAATGACTTTTTCCCATCTTGACAAGAATTTTGTATTATTTTTAAAAATTGCAGTACGTTGTCTTCTATCTTTTAGGTACAGTAGACGCTCTTTTATCCGGCATTCTATGAACCCACACATTCTATTAACCGGCACCAGGCGACCCGGGTTTTTCCAGGTATTTTCGGTCGTTTCCGTTTCGTACTGCGAATGCGCTGGACTGTTCCCGCCTTTTTCTTAGTCACCTGTTGTTTGTTTACGTCTCAAGCAGTAACGTTCAGTGATGTTCGTAAACTTTGCTCAGTACACTACTGTATTTAACCTATTTTAAGACGCCAACTTCAGCCCGGCTGTCTGTCCACCCGTCCACCCGTCTGTCTGTCCGTCCACAAATGTAGGTGTTCCGGAGCAGTGCCAAGGTCAAACAACGCACGCGACCACAGCTCATTACTGTGGCGAGATGACAGACTCTCAGATTACTGTATTCCCAATAATAACTAAAAAGTTCTATTATCCGGAAAAATCGATTTACCGGCATGGGCGTGGTCCCTAACATGCCGGATAAAAGAGCGTCTACTGTAGTTTGAGAGGAGTTGTAGAGCTTTACCGCCAATCCCTACTTTTTTTAGTTTACAGATTAATAGTTTGTGGTCAACACAGTCAAACGCCCTGGATAGGTCACAGAATACTCCCGCAGTACTCTGCATCCCATCGAGCGCCTCCGTGACCATGTTGACAAATTTAGTGAGGGCATTTGTGGTTGACTGATTTTTTCTAAAACCAAATTGTGATTGTGAAAATAAATTGTTGCTTTCCAAGAAATCTGTCAAACGGGAATTAATTGCTTTTTCAAAGATTTTTGAAAAATTGCTCAGAATTGAGATTGGCCTATAATTTGTTATATCTGTTCTTTTTCCTTTCTTAAAAATTGGTTTCACTTCTGATAGTTTAAGTTTATCTGGAAATTTTCCTGTGATAAAGCACTGATTGATGATCGTACTAAGACCCGGAGCAATTAAGAGTTCTGACATTTTTATGAGCCTTGTTGGAACCTCATTCCAACCAACAGTGCCAGAATTGCTTAAACTATGAATAATTTCCCCTATTTCTGGAGCCTGTGATGGGTGAAGGTCCAAAAAACCGGAAGGTGGCACAGTTTGCGAGGCATCACAAGCTGTTAAAGAAGCAGTTGGGATGCCTAAAATATCAACTGTCTCTATAAAATGGCGGTTGAAGCGAGATGCTATAATTACGGGATCTTCAATCAAACCACCTTCAACCTCTAATTGTATTTCTTCTATGTTTTCATCTTTTTTGAATCCAATTTCCTTCTTCACAACAGACCAGGTGGCTTTCATTCTATTTTTTGAATTAAGAATAAAACTACTATTTGCTGCTCGCTTACTTTGATTTACAAGAACTTTTAACTCTTTTCTGCAGCTTTTATAGTCTGATCTGTATTTGTCACTATTTAATTCCTTACATTTCCTATACAACAGTTTTTTCTTATCAGCTAACATTTTTATTTTATCATTAACCCAAAAAGCCTTAGATTGTTTTGTACCTTTTGATAGTTTTAATGGAAAAGCTTCATGCATAGTGTTTATAAATATATTTAGAAACCAGTTGTAACTACTGTTAGATGAGTCTAGAATAGTAAAGTTCTGTAGATTTTGATTAAGTAACATAAAAAAATGCTCTGAGTTATCTAGTGAAAAATATCTTTTAAAAGTACAAGGAGCAATTACATTTTTATGAAATTTAGGTAGAGATACAATTAATGCATTATGGTCTGAGAGACAGTGCTTATTATTATACAAAACAGATCCACCGTAATTTTTACTTGTAATAAAATTGTCAATACAAGAGGCCGTGCTATCCGTAATTCTAGTTGCCTCATAACAATGTATATCATAGCCATATTGTTTAACAATGTTGTGAAATCTACTTGAATTTGTATCCTTCTTTAATAAATCAATATTTAAGTCCGAAGCCACTAAAGTTTTGATGTTTTTATTTATTTTTTGATAGAAACTTAAGAAACTCATCAAATTTTTCAAAAAAATCTTAGAAGTTTTATTTCCTGGAATTCTATAGATTGAAACAATTAAGAGATTTAATGCAGTGATTTGTATGAAAGAACCTTCAAAAGAAAATTCCTCATTAAACACAGCAAGATCATCTCTAACAATAAATGATAGGGAGTTGTGTACTAAAATACAAGAACCTCCCTCTGACCTCTCCCTAAAATATCCATCAGCTAAATTGAAGTTTGACATTCTATTCAACAGATACCTATTTTCTTTTTTTACTCAGTGCTCATTTATACATACTACTTTTACTTTACAGCTTAAATCTGAAATGAACAATTCTAATTCCTCCATTTTTTTATTTACACCCTGGATGTTAATGAAGTACAGCATTCTTATTACTGTTACTGTTACTAATAGAATCATTATATGAAGATAAATCAGTGGAATAGGAAGACTTTTGTTTACAATTAGTTTCTAAATTTAAAATGGAAAATTTCTTTCTGGTCTTATTTCTAAAAAAGGAAAAGGCTTTTCTGTTATATTAGTAAAATTCTTGTTGGAACCTCCAGTGAGTAGTTTACCATCATCATTCATGAACTCACTGAAACTAGCATTTGCATTGCCTTGAACTAGTGCTTCCACATATGAAAGGGGGCCAGGTGCCAGGATAGTAGAAGGGAAAACACAGGGAACACTTCTCACAACACCAGACACAAACATATTGCTGCTACGTTGAGGCTGTTGGTTGGTTAAAATCTGGTGATGATGGTCTGTCATCATTGCTGGGCTGTCATCAGTTTGCTGGATGTTGTTGGGGTTAAGCTCGGTGGACGCTCCAGGATGACAAGAAGCTGGCTGATCAGGACATACCAGCTGTCGTAGCATTCTCATGAAGTCGCAGTGGGACCGACCTCTTCTCAGTCGTCTATTTGACTCCTCTGCATGTACTACTATGTCAATGTGTGCACCAGTAAATTCTTCAAATTCTATTATATTGGCTGCAAAGTGTTCCAAACTTATATTTTCTCTGGTGCATCCCATTGGAGAACAAATAAGACGTTTAAAATTTCTATTTTTAAAATCTTGAGCCAGACTTTGAAAAGCTTTGTCATAATTAGATCTTGAAGGTTTTTTGAAATACTGTTCCTTAGTGATCAAACTATAAACACCCGACTTCTTACTTATGTGTTGATATGCTAAATACGGTTGGATGATATCAGATGAAGATGGTTGACCAAAAAAGTCTTTAAAAACAACTGCCACACCTTCTGACATATTTCTTTGATGACAGGTATCCGCCGAGATACAATGAGAAAACGCTGTGAGTTCCTGTTCACCAAAGTTAGCTATCATTTCGGCCATGTCTGCTTCAACCACTAGTATATTTTTAGTTTTGTCTTCAAACTGACTGACTGGTCTCTGTTTCTCTGCAAGTATGTGTGGCTTTAGTGGCTTTATCTGGGTATTAGTGGCTTTAATTGTAGGAGAAATGTGATGCTTATCTAATTTATTTATGTTTTCCACACATGGAGACCCTGCAAGCCAGGAGAACACACAATTGCAGACTGTAGTTTTCCCTCTTAAATTCAGGTGGAGCCCATTTTCTACATAGTGGTCCTTGTAGTTCAATTTATGGTTAAATATTAAAAACTTTGTATTTAATTCCAGTGACAGTGCCAACAGTTCTGAGTTGCATTGTTCTATTTCAAAGAACTTCCTCCCATTATATGGCTGCTGGTAAATGTAGGGAAGCTCAGTCAATATGAATTCAGCTTTGAAACTCTTAATAATAGAATGCAGTTTGGCATAAACCTGATTTTGGTGATGGGAGTCTGTCCTGTTAGTACCACCAATAAGTAAAACACAATCTTTTTTTGTAAATTCTGATTTGTGTTTTTCTAGTTCACCAAGTATGTAAATTAGATGTGCTCCAGGGTAAATAGTTGATGTAACATTATATTGAGGAAAGAGTGGAGTCAGTAACTCCGCAAAGTCTCTGGCATGGCTGTCTCCTGTTACGTATAATTTAGGTTTCTTGTCAGGGTTATACTCGGGTATACTCTTAGGTCGGTCAGTGTTGTCCGTACTTGTAGTCTTTTCTGGATTTGAGGTGTTCATTTCATACTTTTGAGAAGTGTCGTGTGTCTCGGTAACTTTAAATATATTTATAGCAGTATTTATCCTTCTTGTTTTATTGAAGTGATCTATATGTGTCTTGTTTCTGAGAAGTGGCATTTTTTGTTTGCACTTACTGTGTTCGTTTACATTTGGAACTTGAGTGTCAACACCTAATGTTTCTGTTATGACGGATGACCTTTCCACTAGTGGGGAGAATGCATTGTTGAGTATGACAGGATTAATTTACTGACATATTTATTGAACTGGCTTTATTTTGTTTTAGCTTTTTCTTTTTCCTTCCTTTTTGTCTCACAACCATCCAGTCGTCCTTTATTAACATTGCTTGTGTGGTTACCCCCTCAGATATAATGTAATGTTGTGGCTTAGTCTTTGAGTTGAGTTTACTTGCGTTATGTGCCAGATCATTGCCAATTTCTTTGTGTTGACCTGCTACTCCGGTCATGTATGACTTATACCACTCGTACAAAGACAAATTTTGATTGATTGGGTTTTTGCAGTAAAATTCAGTTACTATTTTTGTATTGACCAGAACATTAATACCACATTCAAAATTATTCCGCTGTTGTGGGCAAGGGATATCCACTAATGCACCTTGAAAGTCCATATTATTCATAAGTGCTAATGCACTTGGCTTATTTAAGCCAGAACTTGAATCTAGATGATAAGCATATTTCCTTACATTATCAAAAGCCAAAAGGCTCCAATGAGAGCCTGAGTCATCTGCCATTGGATCTAGGCTGTCATTAAGACAACATAAAACATATTTGAAATGTTTAAGTTGTAGTGTTAATTTCCGCTTTTACATCTTCACTGCTACCATGTTTGAGGATTTGCGTAGGAAGTGGACCAAGGAGGAGTACAGATGATCCTTTATTTGAGGGATCCTGATTGAATGCATGAAAATATGATTGAATGATTGTATCATCTAACCATCTCGCTCTGGACCAGGCGGCATCATCCGATTTCAAAAGCTTAGAAACTTCCACTGCAGAGTCAATTTGCCTATTAATTACTGCATTTGTTTTTTCAAGTTCCATCATTCTTGTTTTAAGTTGGGATTTTTGTACCATCAAGTCATCCATCTTAACTTTAAACTCTAACCTTTCACTATCCAACAGTGATGCCAAACTATTTCCAAATTCATCACTCTTCTTTAATCTGTCTTTAAGTACTTCAGTCATATTAGCTGATTCAGTGGCTGCCTTTATTTTTTCTAATTTAAGCATATTTATTTGATCCTCATAACTTTTTAATTTATCCTCCAATATATTTTCGTTTTCTGTTTTAGATAATTTAATATTGTGTAATTCCTGTTTTAACTGTTCATTTTCACTCAATAATAAATTACCAGCTTCTGCTGCAATTGTGAGCGACAGTTCGAGGTCCTCATTTATGTCATTGTCAGTGTTTAAACTCATTATTTTTTCCTTTACATCATTGAGAGTCTTTTGTTCTTGGTTGATCAAAGATGCAACAAAGTTATGGCATTTCCACTTATGTTGTTCACCCTCTTTGCAAATTTCTCTAAATTACACATCTGTCATATCTGTCAAGCATCTTTTATGATACCAATAACCACAGGATCCCTTACATAAGACAGACCCGGGACCTGCCCCTTTTTTACAGATTCCACAGGGGTGCTTCGTCATTTCGACATAGGGAAATAAACAAGGTGCTTTAACAAAACTCGATTATAAATTAAATTAAAATTTTCAATGTAGGTAATATTAAATAATTATAACGTACAAATAATAATAATAATTATTATTATTTAAAATATTGCCCTGCGCTCTGGTGTCTTTGTTTACAAATATGGGCCAGTAGTAAATTAGCTCCAAAGTTAGTCCGTAAGAGTTATCAGTTAATATAGTCCAGCACTGATAACAGATAAGGAATCTTAAGTTTGCCACGACTGATAAGATGTAGTTGGCCGTGGGAAGTGTGTTATCAATCCAGGAAATTACTACTCTGACCAAACTTTGGTTATTTTTGTTGAGTTTAAAATTATTAATTATCAGCTTAAGAGTTCACTTTATGTATTTATTATTGTATGAAATTTGTCTATTACATAGAAATTAGCCTGGAGTTATGCCATCAGTGATGTTATCTACAGTTAAACTTGGTTAAAAAACATGTGCCTTTTTTCCAACTAGTAAGTGAGTAATTTAATTTATGAAAATATAAATAAATGTGAGAAATAAAATATAAAATTGATTATACAGTCATAAGATTAGCACTTCACCAATGTTTTCACTTCATATCTGAGTCACTCTACTTTGTACTTCACTAAATATTTGAAAATATTTACTCATCATTACAGAACACAAACACTATCATAAACAGCTTCCATAACCTCTAAAAATGAACTTGTTGTCATAAACAAGTTGATTAACTGAGTCTTCTGTGACCCGACCAATGTAATCAGGTGTATCACTGCACACGGCGCAACGCGCCACAGTTGCTAGCAACGGGGCATCCAGGTAGTATCTCGACTTCAGTTGCCTAGTTGCTCAACTTGTGCACTAATAATATGTTCTTCATGGACATGGAGGGACATGTTACATTTTTGAAAGCAAGTGGAGAAGAAACAGAGCTGATATGCGAAACTGCCTTGTTCAAACCATACTGGGACGATGAATGCACCAGGCTCAAGAGTCTGTACACAAAAGCCCTTGAAAAAGAATTATGTTATGGTCGGCCAGAGGATAAAGCTGAAACTGCAGCAAAAAAAAAGAATAAGATCAAAGAATTAAAGCTCTGAGGACAAAATTAAACTCAGACCTCATTGATGAATCTGACAATTATGGTATATCATAAACAATTAAAGGAAAGAGAAACCCAGGGCCGAAAACCAATGGAAGCTTCAAGTTGAACAGGAAACGCTAGCAGATGCCCATGCTATAGCAAATCACTTCAATAATTTCTTTGCTACTGTATTTGAAAAAAAACTAGAGGACAACAATGCCAGGACTCACATGAACAACACAATCACACAAACACCTCAACTCACAAATCAAGAGCTACACTTTCAAGAAACCACAGAAACTGAAATACAAAACACTATAGACTCACTAAAACCGAAAACATCATCCGGAATTGATGAAATATCAGGAAAACTAGTTAAAGAGTGCAAAAATGAACTAATCCGCCCACTGACAGACCTAGTAAACAAATCACTCCAACAAGGCATCTTCCCATCACAGTTAAAAACAGCAAAAGTATACCCAAAATATAAGAAAGGTCCTACCACAGACACAAACAGCTACAGACCAATTTCCCTAATGCCTACTTTTTTAAACATTTTTGAAAAAATTGTCCTTCAAAGGCTGGTCTGCCATCTGGAACAAAATTAACTGATCACAAGCCAACAACACGGCTTTCTCAAAGGCAGATCCACAACAGCTTTCATCCAACTTATAGCAACGAAGACTTACACCAACACCACACAAGAAACGCCTCTAGTTTTGCCCATCCAGTACACCGACTCCCTCTGTGTGAAAAGAAGCCGTCTTACAAGGGAGCGCTTTTCTTCAACAACCTCCCAGACGACATAAAAAAAACACCAACCAAGAAGCTGAAGAAAACCCTGATGACTTGGCTACAGGATAGACCTTTCTACTCAGAAAAAGAATTATATTAAATCAATTCTAGCCACCACTTTTTATTTTTTTCTGACGCATTGTACTATTCTCCAAGAATATGTCAATAAAGATCATTGTCTATTGTCTTCAGTGTATTTCTTTGAAAATGGGTTATCAGTTAGCAAATAGTTCATTCAGGAAGTTTAAAAATAGAGTGTTGTAAAATTGTTGACCTAGAAGTAGGTCTATACACATCTTCATATATATCTAGCCTATGTAACGCCTGGGCCCAAGTGGATCTTTTCGGCGTTTCCCAGCTTGATCAGGTATTTAGATAAATCTGTTATTTCGTGGGATAGCCTAAATAGTGAGCCGTCCTTCCATCATATATCACAGCAATTTTGATGATTTTAATTTAATGATTTTACGCATTCTAATGACATATTTTAATTAAGCATGGGCAATTTACAAGTCGGCGCCAGTGCGTCAGAAGGACACGCTGTGGCACAAATTTTTATAACCCTACATATTTTTGAATGGTTTTAAATTTTATATAGCTACATGACCACCCCAGCAATCCCCATTTTTACTAATAATAATTACTGCAGCATTTTGTTATCGAACAAGACTTATTCTAAACTTATCGTAATGGAAAACTGGTAGTCCCGGCGTCGAAGATCCTATCCCTTCCTTGGTTCAGCACAGAAAGAGTGTCTCAACCTTTTCCGCATCACTTCCCTCCTTGCCGGTAGGAGTAGCCAAGCTCGTGTCGCGGGTTGGTTGATCAAAGTCCGACCGACTCTGTGACGTCGATCGTCACACCTTTTTGTAATTTAAAACTTGTTTCATCTGTGATCACAGGCCAGTCCATTTTATTCATTAATTTCATGAACAAAAATGTGAAATTCACTCCATCTCTGTCTCAACTCGTGCTCCGAGCACTCAACTCAACTGTTCGAAGTTACATTGGTTAAATGTGAATACAACAAATCCCCTGTTAAATGGACCCCGCTAAACCGGAACGATTATTGATACTAGATAATCAGTCGTAAAATGGAGAGATAGGACCGCAATTGTTGTAGAGAGAATTCCAGAAAAAAAGCATATTTATTTTCAGAAATAAATTCTATTTAATGCACTTTGGCATGTTTAGTATTTGCTATTATGAAATTATCGTTTGAACTAGCAAGTGTACATATTTATTTGGCAAATTGACCTTTATATATCAATAACTGATTATCTGAAAAACTGGTTATCCGATATGATCCCGGCCCTCTTTATTGCGGTTGAACGGGGTTTTACTGAAATCACTTGAAAGCAGACCACTTTTAGATAATGGAATTATAAACATTAATTTATATAATTATAATATTTTGTAACTTATAATTAGGCCTACACTTTTTGTGTCAAAGCCTCAACATTTTGGTATAGGGAAGCTTTTTAGGAATGCAGTTTTTCCCATTTTCTAAATATTCATGATTTCTGGGAATCTTAACTCAAATCTCTTGATGATTTAAATCCAGTACAGTAAAACCTCGATCAACCATCACTCCCTGTTATCCGCATTTAGAATTTTACAATTTATTAGTGTCAGGATTTGTGGTACACGGCGGTGTCTGAGCGTCTGTATGAGCTATTATGTTATTTCTAACAACATAAATATGTATTTACCGTGTGTATGTGTATGTTATCCTTTTGTACATGGTTTTATTTTAATTTCTCTCCCAAATTGTTTTTAATTTAGTTACTGTACACGTTTATATAATGATGTTCCTACTATCCGTCACAGTCCCGGTCCCGAAGGTGACGGTTAATAGAGGTTCCACTGTATGTCAGCTGTTGGGCTACCAAGTTGACCTAAGCTCTTATCTTAGACCTTGTCCACTCCCACATTTGCTTGACACTTTCTTCAAGTAAAAAAAGTGAAAACTGAATAAAAGTGTTTTTCCAGCCAAGAAGATGTAGAAAAACACCCTCTGGGTCGACCTATCGATATAGCGTTCCAGAAATATGATGAACATGTGAATCAGACCAAAAGCAGTGTCCCAGTAATCATTTTGCATGGCCTGCTGGGTTCCAAACAAAATTGGAATTCCATGGCTGGGCTAATTAACAAGGAAGTTGGGCGTGTGGTAAGTTACAATTTTAATTTTAAAATAGTTATATTGAACATACCAAACTTCTTTCTCACCAGAAGTCTGCAACGTGTATTTTTTCAGACATTTAAATTGAATCAAAATCAGATGTTTTATTCAAAAGTTATTGCATTCTTGGAACTAGGGGTGTGCAATGCATCGAAAAGTAATCGAAATAGCGATGCATCGAAAGTGTTTGATGCCTTCATATACTCCCACCGTTTACCCGTGATACAAAGGGCACGGGGAGTGTTTGGGTCGGCGGCAACAAATCTTACCTTGAAGATAAGGAAGAAAGAGTGACGGGAGGGGAGGGTGGGTTCCGGTTGAAAGCAATAAATCAGTCAGGTGACCAACATTATACCTTTGAGTCATCTTTGCTGCGGCGCTTGGTTGCATCAATGTTTTGGAATTAAAAAACTATACACTTGTTGAATAAAAAACTGTTGAGTTTATTGTATTTTCACATAGAAATTAGTGGACTGTATAAATGATTGATTAATGATTTAAATGATAATAATGAAAATGATGTAAGAATAATAATATGCTATACGGGAGATGCTTCTCGTCCTATAATTGTGAATACTAAAGAAATGAAATACGGGAGGTGATCCTCACTGTCCTAGCTACATTGTTGAACTGTCCTATAAGAATCCTTGTACGAGTCAGAGAGAGACTAGTTCCACTCCTTGCTTGGGAGTGGAACTAATTTTGATCCTAGGAATTGGGGATGGCAGTTACAATTGGTATCCCTGATAAAAACACTTCTGAAAAATCCTATCATAAAACTACATAGAAATGCCCTGTGATAAAAAACTGAAAGAACAAACCTTTTCGGGGGACACTTGTAACAAGGACTTTTGTTGCTTTACAACTAGACAAAAAACTAAGGGTCTGAACATTCTTACAACCACGTTTTTACCCATTATGAATTTATAATAAATAGTGAGTTGTTTGAATAAGGTTATACCTTCACAAAACTATACCTAGGGTGGGTAAAATAGTATTTTGTAAAAAATACTGTAGTTTCACTGGCATGGTACGATAGTGGTATTTTACAATCTGGCAAAACTGTCTACATCGTCACTCGTTATTTATCATAGTATATGCAGCCTCTGGATTGTTTATTTATTATTTCTAGGCTTACCTTAACAATCCAAAAAGTTTAAATCCAAATCGATTTCAAGTCTGTAGACTCATTATCAGTGGATGTTTAACCACAACCATTCTCAAGCAGAACTACTTTGAATACAACAGCCAGTTCTACACCCAAGACAGAGATGCAAGATATGGGCTCGCCTTTGTCTAGCATCATATCTGAAATATTTCTAAACCATATTTAGAATCAGTTCATCTTGAACAATGAAATCAACAATCAAACAAACAAACAAAATTGTCTATTATCACAGGTATGCTGATGATATAATCTGCCGTTTCAAGGGAAACACAAGACAACTTGAAATCCTCACTAAATTCATAAACAATATCTATAAAGAACTAAAAACTAACAACGAACTCACTATCTTGACCTAACTATCAGAAGATCCAACAGTCGGCACAACTTCAAAATTTAAAGGAAACAGCTACCGTCCAAGTTCTCCATAGCTCTTCCAATCATCCTATTTCACATAAGCATGCTGCTTTCCATAGTATGGTGCATAGATTGCTCACCATCCCTTTAAATAACAAAGACTATAAAACCGAATTAAACACCATCAAGCAAATACCTGTCAACAATGGCTACAATCCCACACTCATCAACTGATTAATCTTTAAACATAAAAAGAAAATCAGACACAATCCGGACAACCAAAAGAAACAATTCAGCCTTATGACCTACCATGGTAAAATAAATAACTCTCTCCACAATATTGTTAAAAACCAAGGCTTCCAGGTTTCATATAGATCAAAGAACAGTTTGCAACAGATTCTTAACCGTTCAACATACCCCAAACTGCCGACCAATTTAATGGCTCGGGCGTTTATAAATTGAAATGTGCTACATGCCCTAAATTTTACATTGGCCAAACAGGTCGTAGTTTCAAACAAAGGTAAAAAGAACATCTCCCGAAAGCCAGGGCCAAAAACTCTTCCACCTTTGCAGAGCACCTAACCAAGGAACAGCATTCATATTCCACCATAGATCAAGATTTAGACATAATACATAAAGCCCCCAAAAGCAATAAACTAGACACCATAGAACAGTTTCATATATATGACAAACACAAAACCCATCCTACTCTGCTACTAAACGATCATAAAACTTTTCCGCCAACATCATTTTTGATTCTATTATTAAAATAAATTGCATGAATTAATTAACAATATACGCTATGGAAAACACATAAGTGAGCAAAAAATAAACATCTGTTGCACTACTGATAAAGGAACAACTCTTATCATGTTGTCGACCTCGTGATATCAAACCATCAACAAGACAAGTTTGAGGTTAGGTTGGGAGCTCCTATAAAATGTGTCTAAATGTCTATTCAGTGTCCAAAATTGTGTTTATTTATATATGTGTGAAATCTAAAAGAAATCCAGTCAAGGATGATAAATTTTAAAACACTTGGTTTCCGATACATCCACTGATGATGAGTCTACGGACCTGAAATCGATTTGGATTTAAACTTTTTGAATTGTTAAGGTAATCCTAGAAATAATACTCTTTATTTAACTTTGGCGCTCGTTTGTATTTGTCCTTCCTTTGAAACTTAAGTAAATACAATTAAGTTTAGGTTATGAGTCAAGATAGGATGGAAGAAGAATTAATTGATCAAATCAGAAAATTATAACTAGACTTTAGCCAAGATGGTAGATCATCCATCTTGGTAATAAAAATTTGTGTATAGGCTGAGTTTTAATCATTGAAACATGTCGCATTGCATCAAATCGAATTGCATCGATTCAAATCAAAACTCTTTGAATCGCATCGTTGCATCGAATCAAAATAAAATCGCTGCATTGCACACCCCTACTCGGAGCACATATAACTAGTCATATGGGCCTACATCACTATATATGGTAAAAATTTGAACGAATAGTGTTTTTGGCATAAACAAAACGTTATTATGGTCTCGGACTTAAGTCTTACCATACCACCTACGGCAATAGCTTCTTCCCTAAAAACTGCTTTTGAGGTGATGTCTGTATGGATGATTACACAAACCACACTAATGGCCTGATTTTGATAAAGTTAGGTATATAGGTGCTAATCCACGGTGTATCTAAGCTATTTTGCATATTTGATTTTAAGGGCCATTATCCCTTAAAATCCACCACCAAATCCCATTTTCTAAAAAATGGGTCTAACAATTTTAATTAAATGGTTTATAGTGCTAATAAAATGTGTCTAATAAAATGACACTGCATTTTTCTGAAAATTTGTCTTCAGAAATTACAAGACTTAAAAGGTTCTAAAATTCTTTATTTTTTTAATTTTCCATCAAACCATAAGCTTTGAATAAAATTTACGTATCAAAAAACTAAATTAATTATTATTTTGAATTGTTATTCAAGGACTAAGGGTTGAAGAGAAAATTTAAATTTTCATTTAGCGGTAAACATAGTACATTGTCCAATGTTATTTTTATGGAGAAAAGAACTGGTATAATTTCTCTCTCATTTACTGATCAATTTCATTAAAACTTGGTATGTAGGTCAAGTAACATTATTGGCCAATAGATAGTCCATAGTTAAATTTCTTTTCATTATTGTACATTGTAATACATACATTGAATAGTGTCATACACAATGAGCGTGGTTGGTAAAAACAGTTTTGTTTTATATAACTAAAAATCTGATTGTAATATTTATAATTTCTAAGTCACATTATGGGTGCAATTCTCAAACTCATCCACAGAATATAGAGCCAAACTACTCAGGTATTCTTTTAATGATCTTTGTTAAATTTTAAAGAGTTACTTTCATTTTTTATTTTCTGAGGAATTTTTTTAAAGAATTTATTTCCAGCATACAGTTTTTTGCAAACAATTCAAGTCTATGATGTTCAACAATTGCATTTTGTTTTCCTCTGGTATATATGATAACATTCTTTCTGTTGGACAATATGGCTATTTTTAAACAGTATAATACATTCAAATATATATAACCCATATACAGTGAGGATATTTAATTCAGAAAAATTACAATACAGATTATTCGGAATATGTTGCTACCTAACCCGATGGTGAGCAACACCCACTTGTGGGTTTCAGAGGTTTTACCAGCTGTTAAGAGGCGGCCGGAGTCAGCTGAAATCCCACCTTTTGATTTGGAATTTGGCCACTGGAGCGCTAGTAGTTTTTCAAATAACACTTCGTTACTGACAGCGTGCATAGGCTCGGCCTTCAGTCAACTCATGGATTGGAATTGTCTATTGATTTACAACCCCTAGAATGACGGGTCCACTGTCCCTCACCACCGCGTCGCTTCTCGCACATCTCACACACTCGGGGCCAAACCCTAAAAATCACTCAAAACTGTTTGCTGTAAGCGCTGACTAAATTAGTTACCACTTTGTCTAATTCACATATCTGATAATATAAAATATTCTTAGCTAAAGGTTTAGGCAAATTATTTTATGTGGAGAGAAAAAAGGTTTAAGTTATTCCTTAAAAATATGATTCCGCCAGTTTAAGTAATCCTTCAAAGAACTTTGAAAAGGCTAAAGACTTTCTATTTTCAACAATGTTGTACATGAATAAAATATTTGTTATTAAATCTATTAAACATACAATCGCTCAATGACCTTTATAAAATAAAGTAACATGTAACACTGACTGTAGAAAATAAAATGTTTATATCCCATGAGAGTATTAACTTACCAGTAAAAATCGTTTACGGAACTTTTATCTTCTACCGGGTAAAATAAATATTTTGGCAGAGGGTAGTAACATAGATTAAGCATACTCCTTAGGAGATCACCCATCGTAATGGGACAAGCGTACACGGTCTGCTTGTACGTCCAAGGCGACGGCGGAGCTAGTTCGGAACGTCTACGCTGCCGCGCTGCTGTCGCTGCCCTTCCCCTCTCCCCCTTCGGCCGTGCGCCCATCCTGACAGCCCCTCCGCTAACCCCTCTTAAATCTCCCATCTCCCAACCCCCAACACACACACTCCGCTGAGGGCACCGACCGAAGCCCGTTACCACGTCCCGCCACCGCCAACGGCCGAGGCGCCTCGCCGAGGTGGTTTACTGCCTGAAACTGCCGCAAGCGTCTTTAGATTTTCATAGGAATGTAATGACCCATTCACATTACAATGTTATATTATTATACGCTAGTTATTAACAGGTGAAGACTGAGAAAGAATATGTTCGACCTTGCCTTATAAATCTGATTAATTGTTTTTGAGTTTTCCCAATAAATTTAATTTATTTTTTATATTTTGCGAACCATAAATTTAAACTTTGGTAGTTGCAACATATTTTAATAATGGATGCTGTTTTTTTTTCAAAGCAAGTACCGAGTCCAAAGTGGTTGTGAAATCACTGTGATTTATGAAAGTCCAAAATTCATGAAATCTTAATAATCTCAGATGATAATAAATTCACTGTTCCTTAATTATGTCCGCATTGTTGTTCACTGTTTCCTGCTTCATTCCTCATAAGCAATAAGCATAAATTAATTAGTTGTGGTCCAGAAATGTCAAGAAGTCTTTACCATTTATCTGGGACCAAAATCAGAAATTGTACTTGTTATTTCGGATAAAAATGACAATTGACCGCATTTCATGGTCGCCGTAATTAAATTAAATCGAAAAATTACCGATCGGGTGTGTGTTATCAACCAAAATCGATAATGTTATCGGCAATTTTACAGCAAAATTGCTAGCCAAAATACGACCGCAAAGTTTGTTATCGGCTGAAAATTGAGTACCAACCTTATTTAATGCCGGAAATGTACTTAATCGCTCAAAAACGGCAATCGGACCGCATTTTCTCGGTAAAAAACAAAGCCGGGTCGTGTTTTATATACAAAAGCGAAGTCCGAAACGCATTTTACCGGGCAAAATCAGATATTTGGCCGTGTTTTATCGGTAAAAACATAAATTTTGCCACAACTTGGTGGGAAAAAACTCTTCACTCAAAAACACCAAAATGAGTGAATTTTTTAAGTATAATGGAATGGACCACGTTTTATTGGCCTCAAGTGGCAAGCGAGCCGCATATTATCCACGGAAATAGCAATATAGCCTTGTTTTAGCGCCCGAAAAAAGCAATTGACCGACAAACCCCTTTTGCGATTTGTAGGGCAAAAACATTGACCTCAAAAAATTTAAGGGCCGCATTTTATCGGCCGAAAAAGTCTGCGTTTTACAGAAAAAAAATTGTTTAAACAAAATAGGCAATTCCACTTCATTCTATTTGCCGAAAACAACCGTTTTCCTAGCATTTTAAAGTCCGAAATCGACGGTCGCAACTTGTTTATTGACCGAAAATGACGACCGAGCTTCAATATATGCCAAAAATCACAATCTAACCGTGATTTATCATAAAAATTGGCAATCGGACCACATTTCCCCAACGAAAAATAAAGCCGGATTCCGTTTTATATTCGTTACACTATTCGTTCAAATTTATATATATGTATATATATATATGTATATATATATATATATGTGTCCGTGAATGCGATAACATGAGTAAAATACGTCCGATTTCGATGAAATTTGGCTCAAATGTGTAAAGTGACATTTATGACTTTAAGTTCGAAAACCAGAAAAATCGGGCCATGGGAAGGGGGGTTTATAGGGGTTTTAAATTTTCCAAAAATCAGTTTTATGCATTTTTTACCCTAAAATTTTTAAAACACTTAATTTTGGTTTAGACCATGTTATAGAGCTTAAAAAAACAAATAATATGGTATTTTTAATTATTAAGCTATGTTAAGTGGTTGCGGAGAAAATCCAAAAAAACCTGCTCATAAAATCTCCTATGTTAATCTTATGGGAAAAAGGGTTTTGGCTTTTCCTAAGTTAATTTTAATGTAAACTTCACATTTGCTTTTACCAATCAACTCAGCTCTACAAAACAATCATTTTGGTGTTTAAATTGTGATTCTAAGTCCAACCGTTGCAGAGATATTCAAAGTGCTAAACACAGTACGTTGTCCAATGTTATCCTTATGGAGAATAATTAAAATGTTATATAGTGCTTACTTATGATTGAATATTGATTAAACTTGGTATGTGGCTTCACCTAGTTAAATTATATTTATATTTGCATAAAAACCAATTGTTTGTGTTCCTTGTTTCAGCAAACCTATGTACTCATCACCAATGCTATTCTTATGGAGAATAATTAAAATTGTATATATCGCTTATATATGAATATATTTTTATGAAACTTGGTATGCAGCTTTATATGGTATTGACATATATTATGCATTGGAAATTCGCTGAGTACGCAGGTTTGCTGCGACTGGGGTATTTTACGAATACAGTCGGCGATTCGACCCCGATCTATCACCAAAGAACGCCTATTTTTCCGCATCGGATGGATCAAAAACAGGAATTTACACTCAGCGAATTTCCAATGAATTATAACATAACACACTAAGCCACTTAACAGGATTCATAAGAAATATATTCACAAACAAGCGATATTTAAAATATTAATTATTCTCCATAAGAATAACATTGGGGATGAGTACGCAGGTTTGCTGCAACAAGGAACACAAAATAATGGGGTTTTATGCAAAATATCAATAGAACTCAGCTAAGTGAAGTCACATACCAAGTTTCATCCATATACATTCATAAATAAGCGATATATAACACTTTAATTATTTTCCATAAGAGTAACATGGGGACCGAATACCTAGGTTTGCTGCTATGGGAACCATAGATGAAAAATTTTTTTTTGTGCAAACAACAATAAACCACAACCAGATGAAGCTATATACCAAATTTTGTCAGTTTATGTTCATAAATAAGCGAGATATACAATTTTTCTTTTTCTCCATAAGAATAACATTAGACAACGTACTGTGTTTAGCACTTTCAATATCTCAGTAACCAATTGACGTAGAGCAATGATCAAGATACCAAATTTTTTGTTTTTTTATGCTGAATTCAATGGTGAAAATTAAAATTTGATTTTAATAAACATTACATGTGGAAACCCCAAAAAACCCATTTTTGGGGTACAAAACCCCCCCAAAACCCCCCTTCGGATGGTGCGATTCGTCTGGTTTTCGAACTCGTTCAAATAAATGGTACTTTACACGTTTGTACCAAATTTCATTAAGATCGGACATTTTTTACGAGAGTTATCGTGCTTACGGACACATATATATATATATAAATATATATATAAATATATATATATATATATATACATATATAAAAATTTGAACGAATGGTGTTTTTGGCATCTGGGGACCTCTAAATGAAAAGTTATCATGGTCTCGGGCTTAAGTCTTACCATGAGACCTACGGTAATAGCTTCTTCCCTATAGGGGAAATTCGCTAAAAACAAATTTTTGGGGTACAAAACCCCCCAAAAAACCCCCTTCGGATGGTGCGATTCATCTGGTTTTCGAACTTGTTCAAATAATTGGTACTTTACACATTTGTACCAAATTTCATTAAGATCGGACCTTTTTTACGAGAGTTATCGTGCTTACGGACACATATATATATAAATATATATATAAATATATATATATATATAAAAATTTGAACGAATGGTGTTTTTGGCATCTGGGGACCTCAAAATGAAAAGTTATCATGGTCTCGGGCTTAAGTCTTACCATGAGACCTACGGTAATAGCTTCTTCCCTATAGGGGAAATTCGCTAAAAAGCAATGTAAAGATTTGAAACTCCGTAATATAAAATTTGACAATATTTCCGTTCATTTGATAGGCCTCTCGTTAAAATCGACTGGCCGTTTCGTAGGTGTTATAACGTAAACGTATCTTAAAATCAGCCACAAAATCAATGTGATACGCTATATCGTAAATAAATATTAGATAACAACCTTGCTTTGAATTGATGAGTAAATCACGTTTCATAATAATTACTGATATTCTTTAATTTCAAACCTGTATAATTTCTTAATGTTTCTCAATTTTTTTTCAAAAAGAACATAAAATTTATTTGAACTTAATAAAGGTTTTCAAAGTTAATTACTCAAATCACAGAAATTACTTTATTTATTTTAATAATTTTAAATTTTTCGCGGAGTTTTTTTAGCCGGTAAAAGTCCGGCACTACTCTCGAATATGGATTTTTGAGTGTCCATGAGGATTTACTCTCCGCCCCGACGAAATTAAAAGGAAAAAATAATAAATTGTGAAAAAGAATCAAGTGGGATTTTAATAAGGAAATATTGTATGTTATGAATTCACTGAATCATTGGTAATGAAATATCGGTTATACATACTATACACCTATTACAGTAATTTTTAATTATAACTGTAAGAGTATTTTCACAAGCGAACGTAGAACATTTATCAAGGAAGAAGCCGCTTTACGATTTGACGAAAGGAAGGCACGAAGGCGAAGGCACTGGGGCTGGTGGCTGGCGGACGCCCTGCGAGTGCGAGCGAGCCACGGCACTACGGCAGTGTCGCGTCGGCAGCGCCTATCTTTCTCACTCCCTCTCTCTCTATCGCACAAGTACTCCCGCTCTCTCTCGCACACGGATGTCGTATCCCCTCCTAGCCCGCGGATCGTTGGTTCCTCACGTGGCCACGAGCTGCGCCACTGCGCTGATGCCGTCGGCACTAATTCTATGCTAGTACTAGAAAATCCCGTAGGAGCACGCCACTGATCACCCGTCTTCGTCTGACAACTTGCCCATGCAATATCTCCTAAGGAGTATGCTTAATCTATGGTAGTAAACAATTTTCTTTGCCCAGTTTATTACTGTAATATGCCAACAAACCCTACTTGTATATCTGTTTGTTGTTTAACAAAATAACCTTATAGATGAGGGTTGTTACTAGTAAAACCTATATAACATTATTATAAAACAGGAACTACAAAAAAACTATGTTTGATTAATTAAAGTTCATTTTTATTATTTGCTACATTACAGTAGATGTTATGGGTAGAAGTTGTAGCAATTTGACGCATCCTAGTACAATTTCGCAGGAGATGGTATTACACTCGATTGTTTGTACAGTTAATGATTTGTAGGGTCTGCTTTAAAGAATTTTTGTATATACACTGCTATCGCCAACAGCTATTAATCGAGCTTATATAATTCCGAACATCTGTTCTCTTCTGAGGAATCTGTCAGTTATTATAACTGGCTCCATACTTTAAGAGCTTTGGTTTGTTCCCCAATTTTTAAATCGTGTCATTTTTCAGAGTCATCAGTCCAAGTGTACTTGCACGAGCACATGGTGCACAATACTTGTTTGTAACTGTCATGTAGAGGACATTTTTGTTTGATGTCCAACAACTGCTGCCTGTTTAGAAAAATAGAAAAATATATCGTCGAAGTGCATTGCTTACTGCAGTAAAAACAATACACTGTGGATTTTAATACCTGCACTTTTAAGATTTATCTGCAAATTTCATTGAATTTAGAATTTTGGTGGAATTAAAAAAAATACCATGATACTAACTTTGACAACTGAATTTATTAGTCAATTTTGTATACTTTAAGTTTAGTAATTATACAACTTTCTCAGTGAGGCGTCATTTACAAGTTACAGTGAAAACAGAAAGAAGTGTGAAATTTGAGGTTTATTGGTAAATTTCGTCAAATTTCAAAGTTCTTTGGAATATGAACCACATTAAGTAATAACACCTTCGACCAGTGTATTTTATAGACAATCTTACCAGCTTTAAATTCAGCAAGTATACAAATATCTGTACGAGGCATCGCGTCCTTTAGGGCCTACAAAAAGAAATATGGAAAATGTGCGAAAAATATGAGGTTTTACGCCTACCAAAAGTTCTCCCCATGGCTTTCGAGGTCGCAAACTTAGTTTTACAACCCCTGTTCTATAACAAACAATGCAGTGAAACAATATTTTTTACCGGATTTAATATAAGCTTATCGTCTCTCAGGTTACCTATATATTGGGCTAATTTGAGAAGTAGGAGTTATTATAAAAACTTAATACAAATAAATATAGGAATACATTTTTAATCGGGTAAACATACAAAATAGTTTCAATAAGAGTATAGTTAAGTCTGCCGCGTTAGTTCAGTAGCGGAAACGGGATCTTCCGTCGGTAAGCAACGTTGCTGCGATCTGACGGAATCCATAGGAACTAGTTTCTGTGGATCGGATCTTTAGTTTTGCAAGGCTTTTTTAAAACAATAATTTTTACCAAATACACAATTAAAAACTATAAAACCAAACAGGCACATCATTAATAAAAACATGTATTTTGTAATGATGTTTTCATGTATAATTTTGAGTGATCGATTAATTTAATATGTGGGAACAAAGTCTTTAAAATCCTTATAAATAGGAAAGCTGTCTCTTGAATTTTCAGGTTTGTATTTAAATTAAGATCGTTTTGCATAGTGCTGTCTTGCAGCCAGTGACTGATAGATTGTTATCCCTGTAACAGTTTTTACATTCAAAAGCATATATGCCTTAAAATAACATATATATGATAGCACCCCATGTTAAATAACGGCCCGAGCTGGCGGCTGGCCGAGTTGAGTCCGGCCGCCTCTTAAAACCACTGAGTAGTAAATGAGTCAGTAGTGCATCCAATGAGATTTGGGTTGACCTTTTTAAAAAAAAAACAACAAAAAACATAGTTTATTAGAAGATCTTCTATAGCCTACCTGCTACTGTACTTTATATTCATTGTTTACTAAATATAAAGGAATTTATATTATTCATTCAAATAAGGCTAAAAAAAAGTACGTTTCATTTTAGCGAATTTCCCCTACAGGGAAGAAGCTATTACCGTAGGTGGCATGGTAAGACTTAAGCCCGAGACCATGATAACTTTTCGTTGTGAGGTCCCCAGATGCCAAAAACACTATTCGTTCAAATTTATATTTATGTATATATATATATATATATATATATATATATATATATATATATAAAACACAGAAAAACATACCTGAAGGTTAATACAAAATCACATAAAACCAAAATTATCTACAAAAACAGTTCTGAAGATGGTGTAAACCGAAATATAAACTGTTTTTGTAGATAATTTTGGTTTTATGTGATTTTATATATATATATGTGTGTGTGTGTGTGTGTGTGTGTGTGTGTGTGTGTGTGTGTGTGTGTGTGTGTCCGTTACCGCGATAACTTTTGAAAGAAACACCCGATTTTGATGAAATTTTGCACAAATGTGAAGAGTAGCATTTATGACTTTAAGTTGGAAAACCAGATCAATCGCACTATGGGAAGGGGGTTTATGGGGGTTTACAATTTTCCAAAAATCGGTTTTTTGCAAATTTGACCCCAAAATGTTAAAAACATTCAATTTTGGTTATAGCCATTTTTTAGAGCTTAAAAAACAAATAATTTAGTACTTTGAATCATTAACCTGGGTTAAGTGGTTGCGGAGAAAATCCAAAAAAACATGTCCCATGTTAATCTTATAGGAAAAAGGTTTTTAAATTTTTCTCAGATAGTTTTACTAAAAACTTCACATTTCTGTTTATTAATGTGTTTAGCTCAACAAAACAAACATTTTGGTGTTTTAATCGTTTTTCTACATCCAACCGTTGCAGAGATATTCAAAGTGCTAAACACACTACGTTGTGCAATGTTATCCTTATGGAGAATAAATAAAATTTGATATCTCGATTATTTATGAATGTATATTGATGAAACTTGGTATGTGGCTTCAACTAGTTGTGGTATATTGATATTAGTACAAAAAACAAGTTTTTTGTTGATAGTCCCCGTAGCAGCAAACCTGCATCCCCGTAGCAGCAAACCTGCATACTCGGCCCCCATGTTATTCATATGGAGAATAAGTAAAGTTGTTCCCTTAATTATGAACCTACATTAAGAGAACTTGGTGTGTAGCTTCACCTGGTTCAGTTGTATTGATAATTGCAAAAAAAACACATTACTTATCTTCCTCGTTGCAGCAAACCTGCGTCCTCAACCCTAATGTTATTCTTATGGAGAATAAATAAAATGCTATATATCACTTATTTATGGATGTATTGTTGTGAAACTTGGTAAATAGCTCTATGTAGTAGTGAGTCACATATATATGCATTGGAAATTCGCTGAGTACGCAGGTTTGCTGCGACGGGGGTTTTTCTAATACTGTTTATTGATAGATACAATGTTACTTAACACATAAACACAGTAGCAAACAAATTCAGATAGTTTTGCTATTTGGGCAGTAAAAAAAAAACATTTAGCTACACAATGAGGAAATCTCTGAATGGTAGATCAGACAGTTACTTGTGAGTGCAGAGCTTCTTTCTCTTCCTTTTACCCCTCTCTTCAAAGCAAAAAGTGAAGTAGGTACTCGCTGTAGTTAATAGTCAAATTTCTATTAATCTCTATTAACTATTGTTTTTGACAGTATTTTTCCTAGTAAACATTGTTAACTATAGTCTTTAAGGAACTCCAATAAGCATTTCATGAAATAGCCACCACTCAGTTTCAATAAGATAACAATAGAGTTGAGTGACACTATCAAACAAATTTGATCTCAACTGTGTAAAACAAAATCTTAATATAATTGTATATTGAGTCCTGTTTAGGGGTCTGCGGTACCAACAATTTCAGATCGGTACGGTTCGGTACGGTAAAAGATTTTGTACCTCGGTTCTCGGTACAGATTTGGTACGGTACAATGTACCGTCATATATACTAATTTAGTTATTAATTTGAATGTATCATAAACAAATTATTGAGTAATAATTAAGGTCATATACAATTATTATTATTAATTTGATTAAACAAATAAATAACTATACTAAAAATAAAAATATTTTTAAAACCTGCATCTTCGGAGTATTACATTATTTTAACATTGTTATTATTAGGTATTAATGCAAGTTCTTGAAATAATCATGAGAAATAAATTCAAAAATTACTTGAAAATCAATCAATTGCATAAGTTGCTAACTGATTAATTATATTGATTTCAATATAAATAAAAACTATTGGTTTAATTCATACAAACAACAAAAACCAAAGTTTTATTAATACTATTCTTGTTGCATTGGGAGATTATTGTATCATTAATACAAAGTAAAATCAGATAACTTAAATAAAACTATGTATGATGTGAAACTAAAAGAAATTAGAAATTAGAAAATTAGACCAATAAATACTGAAGATTAAAATCAAAATAATTCTAAAATTACTTAATTACATTACTAAATTCAAAATTGAAGTCCATAAAAAATATTACAGTACATTTATTTAACCCTAGCAGTGGCCAGCCAAAAACTGTAGAATGGCCAACCAATTTTGGCGATTTTGCAGACCTTTTTTTGAAAATTCGTATAAAATTGAAATGAGAACTAAACATAGCCAACCACATATTCATTTTGTTCAGAAAGAACAGGAGCATCATGTAATAGTCAAATAAAAAATATCTAAGAGATAATCTTTTCAGCGAAGTAAAAAAAAATAAAAAAAATTGAAATTTATTTTTGAAATTTCAAAAGCAGCCTCGGTAAAACTTTTTTGTCAGATTTTTTATGGAAAATTCATTATATACATTTTGTAGACAATTCAATTCCTTACATAGAAATGTATAATATGTTGGGGAAAATATTTTATTTGTAGGTATTATGTAAGTATATACGGAAAACCGCAAAATGTGAAAATTGTACAGTGTTAGTTAGTACTGTAAAAAGGATATGTAAATATGTATATGCTAATAATAATATGTATATTTTTGTAAAGCTAATAAAGTAGGGAATGTAAAAAAGTCATAAAGTTGATGGTAAAAAATTGTTATCACTTATGATTAGATGAATTTTGAAAATTTTAGGGTTTTCGGAAAAAAAAATTCTACGATATTTAGTATATAACTTTTTTTAGAAATTTATTCCTCCAAATACTATATATACATTTAGTAGGACATTCAATTCCCTACATAGAAATGTATAATATGTTGGGGAAAGAATTTTATTTGTAAGTATTATGTAAGTATATACGGAAAACCGCAAAATTTGAAAATTGCGGTCACCATGTAGGAAAAATTACAAAATTAAAATTTTTATATTAGGCCTACTCAATAATCTACTCAATAAATACATCCTACCTTACAATTGTAAAAGTAATAAAAATAAATATAATTACTCACCCCCTTCCCATTATTATGTTATCCTGTTGGCTTATATCACACTCGAACATACGAGACATTGTACTAAAGAAAAACAACTTTTTAGAAACACTATTTCACACACTTCAGTAATATTTATGCATAATAAAATGCATAAAGATTACTGTTATATACACACATACACTTCACTAACACTAACACTCCGAAATAATAAAGGATTTAGCAGTAATTCGCGGATAACACGAGAGCGTAACCTTACCAACAGCGACGACAAAACACGGAATGGCCGACTAATGCGCATTTGATGTGAGATGTGACGTATTTCCCTCGTCTTCCAGCAGCAGGCGGAAATAATAACCATGCGCAAGGCTGCCAATCTCAAACGCTAAATTTCTTCCTCTTCAAAATGAAATATTATATGACTAGTATTCATAACTTGCACTGGATGTAATTCGCATTTCCCATACCAGCGTATTACGCTGGTTGGCCATTTGTTACGAATTCAGAAAACAGGTGTTTTCATAAAATCGTAACTGTTGTGCAATCAATATTTTGTTCTAAAAATCAATACTACAGTGAAACTAAACTCTTTGGCTATGCAGTGGTACCACCCGCAACATCCTAAGACAAAAATTACCCGAGCAGGGTAATTCCAAAGAAGTCGTGTTTTTACATTTTCCGAGCGTCGACTGCAGGAATGGCGTAGTGGCAAAATTTCATAGTAATTATAATCGTCGTGACATTGTTATAGAACTTGTAAACGGTTCATTTATGTAATAAAATGAAAGTTCAGAATGTGATCTTTCGAATGGTATAAATATTGTTCACTTCTGAGTTGACTATTAATGATTTTTTTACCGTTACAAAAATTTCGACCCGTACCAGCGTATTACGCTGTTGGCCATTTCAGGCGACACGTGAAACCAGCGTATTACGCTGGTTGGCCACTGCTAGGGTTAAACATAAGTACCATGGAAAACTGAAAAATAAATAAATAAAGTAATAAAAGTAAGACAGTTTTATATAATGTTAATTTGCCTATATCATATTTGAAATAATTAGCTATTAACCTTATCAAAAAATAAATTTAGGTTATTGTTAATAATAAATTTTAGTTGAATTTTCCATAACCACACAAGATAATCTAACATATAACAGATATATGTATGTACAAATTTCACAGCACAGTAAAAAATAACAAATTTATGCTACCATTTGAAATTTATCAAGTTAGTGGCTATATTTGAATTAGTTTTCAACCATTTTTTAAACCTTTTTTAATATAATTTAAAAATTTAACTAGTATACTTCAATAACAATAATAATAATACATAAATAAAAGCAGTTTAATTTGAAATCATAATGGAGAACGAAAGCGATTTAAAAGATAGTAGGTATTCCTTTTCTCACTCTAGGAATAATGTTGACAAACAACTGATTTACAGCCACTCACCCTAGGAATATTGTTGACAAACAACTGATTTACAGCTAATTACCTCCCTCCCCCCTTACCCCTCACGCTTTCCTAGTCTAAACCTTTCTTGTCTTCAAGGACATTTTTTGCGACCCTACCCAGCTACTCCCCACTCCCCTTGCCTACCTTTATTATCTCCATTCTCGTTCAGCTATAAATAACACCTGTCAACGTCTCTTTTCCTACGAGTTTTGGGTCTTGTTTTCCTTAAAGGAAATGACTAGTTATAAATAGGAGTCGGTCTTATTTAAACCACTTATTTTGTTAAACATTGTTTAGCTTATCTCTGTTTATTTTTTGAAGCAGTAAACTGTAGTACCGAATCTGTACCGGGGTTATGTTCTGTACCGAACCGATGACGGTCATTAGTTGTGTACCGTACCGGTACCGTTTTTTCGGTGCACCGCAGACCCCTAGTCCTGTTATATTCCAATTATTGTATCTTGTATAGTATTTAATATTTGTTTACTGTCAACTTCAAAGTTAGAAAGTGTCTCACCATAACATATATTGGTCAACAGGTGTACACGCTAGATGCCCGCAATCATGGTGATAGTCCTCACACCGAGATATTCACCTATGATCTCATGATGGGAGATCTCTTAGTGTTCTTAAGAAAAAATGACATATCCAAAGCCACAATCATTGGCCACAGTATGGGAGGAAGGGTGGCAATGATGATGGCTATGGTCTATGTAAGTAAATCAATGTTTATTTTTTCATAAATACAATTTAACATAATTTCATTCGCAAAGTGCTGATAGTGAAGTAATCCCCCAGTGAGTAGGATGATTAAAAATAGGTAATAATTAAAGGCTGATACTGATATTTTATAATATCAGTTATCATATTTCTGTATAGTTCACTTTAATTTCTTTGCCAAGTTACTGCAAACAAATTTTAAAATATTAATGGTTTGTTTTTTGTATTTTTGTTCACCACAAGTGATGAAATCGAGGACATTACTGTGAAAATAATCAATGAGTGTGCTTATCACTTTTACAAAGTGTGTGGCAATTTATTTTGTATTCACTCAAATTCTACCTTAAGTAGAAATTGTCAAAGGGGAAGTCGGAACACTATTTATTTAAAAGTACAAAAAAGTAAATAAATGGGGATACTGTTATTACATTAAACTTAATTAAATATAAATTATTTTAGTTACTTAACATGTAACATCAAAATGTCATCAAATGAATGTATAAGATGTTGTATCAAGCGCTTCCTAAGATTATTTTACAATTTGGTTGAATCTGTTCCAAACTGTATCATACTCATATAATTTTTGCTGTTAACTGATCAATTTTAGTAAATGTGGTGGATAATTACTCCCGAGTATTCATTACTCTATGTGTTTGCTGCCTCACATATTCACTGTATGTTGTTGCTTCAACAGCCCGTCGTGGTCCATAGCATGGTGGTGGTAGACATGTCTCCAGGAGGACCTAGTGCCAACATGCTGGGGATCAGGCAGTTGCTGAAAGATCTACAGAATCTGAAACTCGACCCAGAACTGACTGTCAGGGAAGCCCGCAACCAAGCTGCTGCTCAGCTCAGGCAGACAGTTAAGGTGAGAAAAGTGCCAGCTAAAACAACTTTCAGATCATTTATCCAAGGAACCTTTTCATGTTAAGAATTATAAGGCCATATATATGTATATTTAAAAAAAAACCTCAATTGCCCGTTGACATAGGTCAATAGGTCCTTGCAGCGATCTCAAGACAGTGAGGAAACAGCCACATGAGCAAGGCAGTAATCATTGCTCATGAAAAGGTATCATAGCAGTCAGGTGGGATCGATCCTGCGCTTGACCACGACTGACTTGCGAGGCCAGCACTCGAGCTCACGCATCCGATATCCACAAATATTATTTTATGGCATAACCTATATTTTGGGAATTTTGTACTATTGACGGAGGTAAGAAACCTATTTAGTATTTTACTTTGATTGATTTAAGTCAATCCCAACCAGTAAGTTTCAAAGGCTGCAAAGTTAATATTTTATGGAAATTTAAGGGTGTGTGAATAGTGATTTCTGACTCGAGCCGAGCCGAACTTTTTTCTAAGTTCTCGAGCCGAGCTTTTATGATGGAAATTTTCTCTAGGGGTGTGTAATATTCTTGTAGTGATTTTCTGACTCAAACCAAGCCGAGCCGAATTTTTTTACAAATGATTTTATTCTTTTAATGTTTGTCATTTACTTCTTCTATATTCATTAGGCCTCCTTTCAATAAATAAAGACCTACAGTGTGAAAATAACAAAATAAGTACTGAAAAGGAATATTTATTGAGACCACATTTGATGAACAGTTTTCTTTCAATTTCAATATAAAGTAGGTGCAAAAGAAAAAATAACATAAAGGAACAGTAGGGATGTGCGAGTACAGGTTTTTTAAGTCGAGTCGAGTAAATGGCAAAAGATTTTGATCTCGAGTTCGAGTCGAGTATACAAATAAACAAAAACACATAGGTCGAGACAAAACAGATTGGATCAAAACAGTGTATAAGGTTCCATTTATAAATATTGTTATTAAAATATACTTTTCTAGTCCCTATGACCTGAAAATAACAATAGTAAGTAAAATAAATGGATTTCTGCTTCATTGGAAAAAGGTAAGTACATGTATCTGAAAATAAATCATACCAAAGTTATTGCATAACATTTAGCCATGAAGATAAAATACTTTAATTGTTTTGGTATTAAGGTTGTTGTAGCCTATATGGTATTAATTAACAGTTTCATTAAAAAATATTCTCAGTTTTTTTACTTTATTTCCTCCTTTTTATTCATCCTATGTTTTGTATATTGTTTAGGCCTAAGCTTCATCTTTCTACTAATTTAGAAAATAAAATTACATTCAAGCCTATAAGTTAAAATAAACTTTATTTTAATATTTAAAAGGCCTATTACATGGTAAAACATAAGCCTACTTCCTTACCACACAAAATGTATTTAAATACTAACATATCTTCTGAGCATTAATTTTAACCCTAGCAGTGGCCAAAGGACGGCTCCCGTACTTTGGCTGTGTCGGCTTAAAATGGCAGAGGGCGGGAGCCGTCCTTCAGGGACCAATAATTTTGTAACGTAAAAAAATCAACTCAAAAGTGAACAGTATATATATCATTTGAAAGATAGTATTCTGAACTTTCATTTTATTACATAAACAAACCCTGTAGCAGCTATATAACAATGTCACGACGATTAGAAATCTAATGAGTTTTTGGTGCGACGAGATTCCTGCAGCAGACGCTAGGAAAATGTCAAAACATGACTTTTTTTAAATTACCCAGCTCGGGTAAATTTTGTCATGGGGAGTTGCGGTTGGTACCAATGCACCCTAAAGAGTTGTTATTCATTTTGGTATTAATTTTTAGATTGACATAATGATTGGACAGATAATATAATTTTATGAAAACAGGTGTTTTTTGTTTCTTTGTGGAATGGCCAAAGGATGGCTCCTGTCCTTCAGGAAAAATCGGATTTATATCCAGTATAAGGTATAGTTATTAGTCAAATAATATGTTATTTTGAAGAGAAAGAAATATAGAAGAATTTAGTTTTGTCATTGGCAGCACTGCTCCTAACATAATGTGTAACAGCTGCGATATATTTTGTGATAATGTTTCGTGACTTCCGCATCAAGGCTATCTTATCTTGGGTTATTCCTTTGAACGCGTTAGGTAATGTATTTCCATGAAGTATCAGTAAATTAGGTATTATTTCGGAGTTGTAGTGTTAGAGAAGTGTTTGTGTGTATATAACAGTAATCTTTATGCATTTTATTATGCATAAATATTACTGAAGTGTGAGAAATAGTGTTTATAAAGTGTTGTGTTTACTTCTACATAGGCTTAGTGAAATTTGCCAAGTCCTCGATTATTTGTTTAGTGCTACATAACACATATAAAAACAATAAATTACTCTCGGTGTTATGTATTTTTATGTAGGTAATTGAATGTACTACAACATGTGTATATTGGTTTGGGGGTAAAAATTTGGTAAAAAAGTTATAGACTAAATATTGTGAAATTTTATTTTTCCAAATACGCGAAAATAGCAAAACACTCTGTTATATACATTTATTTATAACAGATAATAATATTTTATTACCAACATTATGACTTTTTGGGATTCCTTACTTCATTAGCTTTACTAATATGTATATATCATTATTAGCATATTCATATATTTCGTTACTTATTTACAAAACAAACTAACACTGTACAGTTTATACTTTTTTCAGTTTTCCGTTTATTATAATATTACGCCCCTAACACTTATAAACAAAATTCTTTCTCCAACATGTTATATATTTTTATGTAAGGAATTGAATTGTCTACAAAATATATATAATGAATTTTCCATAAAAAATCTATAGAAAAAGTTTTTCCAAGGCTGCTTTTGAAATTAAAAAAAAAATCAAATTTATTTTATTATTTTCATTTTACCGAAATATTGACCTTTCTGGAACTTTTTATTTTGCTATTGTCAGACTCTACTGTTCTTTCCGATCAAAATGAATATAAGGTTGGCTAGGTTTACTTGTAAGATTGAATTTATACGAATTTTCCAAAAAAGGTCTGCAAATGCCCAAATCTAGCCTGCCATTTCCCACTTACACCATTGGCCACTGCTAGGGTTAACACTAGTAGTCCTAATAAGAACAATCAGTTAGAACAACATGAAGATATGTTTGAAAGTGCCTGGCAAATCAATTGATGAAATTGAAGCCATGTCTTAAATAGAGTTTTAAAATATTAGAAATTATTTAAAAAAAATCATTAATGAAACTAAAACAAGGCCAAAACAAATCACTTGTCTTTAAAAACAGCTCAATGCCAAAGGACAGTTGAGCCTAAAATTAATGGATTGACTCAATTTCAATTATTATGGGACAAAAACAAGCACAAACTTCTTATGCTTTCCTGTTGGATTTCATTACAGATATGTTTTTGATATTTTACTTTAAAAAATGAAAAGTTTAACCTAAAAGTGGACTCTACAGACAGTGTTCATAAAACTCAATCTGAAGGTCCTGGTAAATCCTCCATTTTGGTGTAAAGAGTAACACAAATTTATAAGCCACTTACTTATTTATTAATAAAACCCTAAAATCCACATCACAACTCTTAACACCTCAAATGCGTTCACACTCATTTTGAATTTACAGATGACACGTAGCCGCGGACGACCCTTGGTAGCGCGGGTAAACGGTGGGAGTAAACTTGCTCGAAACTTTTGAGTTTCAGTGCCGAACCCGGCTCAAACTCGAAATTTCAAACTAAAAATATGTACAGTAACAGTATTTGAAAACGCGAGTCGTGTGATAATTTTACAAGCAAATTATGACAAAATCTGAAAATTACTACTACTCAAGTATTGTAATAAACGTGTTTTTTTGCAGGATGAGAGGGTGATTGCATTCATATTGACCAACCTGGTTGAGGACACTGGCAGATTTCGAGTAAACTGGAGATGGAAGTTCAATCTAGACTCAATTGTTAAGAACTTTGAGACTGAGATAGCGGACTACCCCCTCAGCAAAAGAGACGTCATGACTCGCTCCCTCTTCATTGGAGGAGCAGATTCTGATTATATCAAGTAAGATATTAGTTCATTTGACTTATTAATTCAGGGTCCCCACCCAACCGTGAAAACCGTGAAACCTTGAATAAGCCAGTGAATTTTGTATACCGTGAAAAAACCTGGAATAAGCCGTGAATTTCGATATCAAACCTTAAAAATATATCAAATTTGAAAAACAATTAAAAAAATCTTATCAGAAAATATCACATTTGTTTTTAGATAGGGAAACAACAGACTTATTACCGTTGTTAGTACGTTGTAAATATGGTGAATACCGCGTCGTCTGCCTGCTTGCAGATTGTAGCTGTGCAGATGATTTAAGATAGTGATGTGCGATACGGCGATACGATACGTATCAAGAGTCAGATATCGTATCGGCCGTATCGTATCGGTACTGTGTATCGCAATACGTGTATCGTATCGCTTAACATATTGTGCATAAACGATACAACGTATCCTATACTCTAATATGAGTAAGGTTTGCTTGCTTGCTTGCGACATGGATCTCAAAAACGGCTCCAACGATTTCCTTCAAATGTTCGAAATAACTAATTTCTGGGATAAAAATAAGTTCTAGACAGGCCTCATCGCCAGGAAAAATCAAATAATGTCAAAAAACTAAAATGAAAAGTTAAAAAAATTAACATTGGGCTTATGGAGTTTCAAATCAAAACAAAAGAATTGTAGCCTAACGGCTGTTCATAATCAACCAGGGAACTGTCAAAGTAATACTTATGTTGTATATGATTATTAACATGTGGTTTCCTGAGAGCAGAGACTAAAAGATTTGAGTGAAGATTACATAAATAGAGTAGTAAAATAAATCAAAGGGACATTGAGCTATAAATAACAACTGGAGTGACCTTAAAATGTAGATAAGAGGAAAATGAGTTATACAAATCTGATTATCAGTAGGGGGAAGTGGTGAAATAATACTCCAAGTCATCTAAACAAACTGACTGGCCTTCCCCCGAGCAAAGCTCGGCTCCCCAGGTACTATTGTATTATACACTGCAGTTAAAAATACGGCCATCGAGGTATTTCCACTGGTTTTAATTGTAGTATCACAGAAAAAAGACTTTTGAAGAATTCTTGTCGAATATAAATATAATCTCCTCATTGTTTTACAGCCAAGAAAATAATATCGAAATATCGTCTCTATGTGCCGATACAAAATCGAGTATCGTTTTAGGCAATACGATACGTATCGTTTCAAAAATATCGTGACAAAATATCGTATCGTCCCTAGTGTATCGCGATATTCCGATACGATACGTATCGCACATCACTAATTTAAGATTGGTTCTGGTTTCCACGGTGCAAAGGAACTCGGGCGACAGTTGTTAAGTTGCTGGTGTTTTTTTCACTGTCAACTGACTGCTGACTGACACTTGTGTAAGACCGTTTACTATACAATAGTGATGGGCGAAACGTTCAAATCGAACGAATTATCGAGTGAATCAGATGAATCATGATTAAACTTTTAAAAGAACCAATTCGTGGCGCGAATCAACTCTGGTAAATATGCCTCGGTTATGTTGTTCGGTTTCGTTCGCGAATCGGTGTAGACCATCATGGTTCGCGATTCAATTGCGTTTCCGCTGATAAATGGTTGGGGGGAAGTTGAAGCGGAAAGAAGGGGAGGGAGACGGACAAGAGGAGAGATCGCTAAACGCAGTCTCATTGGTTTGCGTATGCGCGGCAAACGTTTTGTGAAATCCCACAATTCCATGCACAGGGTGTCTAGCAGTCGGGAAAGTCGGGGAAGTCGGGAATTTGTATAGAAATTAATAAAAGGTCGGGAAAGGCGGGAATTAATATATAAAATTGTTATTAAGTCGGGAAAATGGATAAAACTTATAAACAGTGATATCAAGGTACTAGTATTTATAATCAATGGCAATTGAAACAAGATGTACGTTGTGGAACAACCGAAGCAAATGCTTGGCCCATAGTTTTTCGGAGAAATTAAGAAAGCCAGTCAAGTACATGCCGTTACTATGGCAACGCGAACAGGAAGATGAGTCACGAGGGGGAGGGGTGGAGAGCGATGACCTTGAAGGTACCTCTACACTCTCGCCCGCGTCGTTCGCCATCCCTTGGCTAGTGGACTCTGATAGAGATACTTCCGACCCGAGTAGGTATCGAAACTTTGTTTTCGGAACTCTGGGCATCGGTTAACCGATATTATCGTGGTATCGAAAGAAAAGTTGAGTATCGGTATCGGAAAAATAGTACATTTTTACGTTGTTAAAACATAGATTATTTTTTGTTTAATATACTTTTTAGCAAAATAAACACAAATAATAACTTCAAATATAGTTCTTGTAACTTATGATAGAGAGAATCGACTCCAAGTTATCTCCCGCTTTCCTCTTAGAGTAATGGGTATCAATACTTTAGTTTCGATTCGTAGCGATACCAAATATCGGGTCCAAGCCAGTAGCCAGTAGTGAGTAGTATCGTATCGTATCGGAACGTCCCTAGACTCCGACTCTTGATTCTCACACGCACACGCACACGTCGCGTCGTCGTAGTACCTGCGCAGTTGCGCGCATTGACGGACACATAGTGAAGCATTTAAACCTGTAGGTTAAAGATTACATTGACGAGTGAAGTGAGTTAAAACCGGGATTTGTCCGTAAATATTGAATAATGCCTGCAAATTATTGGCGGTACAGGTTAACAACTTAACTATGATCTATTCTTATTTCCCTTTGCATTCCAACAATGCTTCAACTTTTGTTCAACGGTGAGCGTGAGCAATACACACTTAAGTTAATATTTTACGTGTTAAAACTTTTAAGTTTACGTTGCAATTTACTTCGAACACGGCCGAATTTCGTCGTCTGCACCGCTTGCACTGTGGCCTGGTTTCCACGGAACGGGGCGAAGTAACTCGCCCGACAGTTGTTCAGTAGTATTAAGTTATACAATTTTATAGTTTTAATTACAGTTGTCAACTATTTCTCAGATCACCAGAAGACCATTAAACAGTGGCTTAGTGACATTTGAACAATGTCGTAAATAATGTGTGAGTTGTGAGTAGGCTCTCACTAAACTAATGAAGTTACTTTACTTTTACCCTTGGAAATATTAAACTGTGGTCTGAACATGTTTACTAATTAACTGTTTATAACATTTAATAAAGTGGTTCTCTATACACATAGGCTATATAGGCCTAAATATCAAATAAGCCTAGTCACTGTAATGTTTTAACTTACCTTTGAACACATTTTAACTAGGCCAAAGCTTACTATCGTCTGCGTAATTTTAAACTTTGATTTAATCGCCAAATTATGTCAACATGGGAGAAATTGGAAAAATTTAAGTTAGGCCTAGTTTTTTAAAACTGAACTCGATTAAAATTAATTTAGGTGCTGATATAAAAAAATATATAAGTTAGATGACTTCTTAAATATTTGTTGGCCAGTGATGAGATCGACAGGCCTAGATTTATGCCTAAATATGTTTTCAAAGTTATGAGTAAAAATTAGTTATACTTTAGCCTTTTATTTTCATATGCCAACCTATTCGAAATTTTGTATTTGTTGCTGTACATGAACAGGCTACTAACTTACCGGTACTGTATTTTATTTTAATCCTCATTGCTTTCCAATGTATAAAGAGGGTACACTTTCATAAGCGGAACGATGTAAAAAACCAAAAGTAATTGTTCATACGGATTATCTAGGTTACAGTTACGTTCGGTCTAAAGAGTTGGAAGATACTTATCGTCTTGAAATTTGTCCAGATAGCAAACTTTGTTAGGAATACGTTCCGAGCACATCACCAACCATCTCTATGTGAATGCTTATTTAGAATTAGGGTGAACAACTCTGGAAAATATCCTTTTATGTTCTTTTAACATGCTGATATTTTATGCCCTTTTAAATTTGTTGACGTTTGTAGTTTTGTTTCTTTAATTAAATTATTTTGTATATAGCTAACCGGTAACGTTTATTTCATTTGTATTTTAAGTTAAATTGAAGAAATATATATTTATATATAAATATTTATGTTCATATATTATGCAGTATTTGAGTTTTTAATAAAAAATATTATATTGAGTTTTGGTTTTGTTAGTGATTTTTCTTCCAAGTGTCATTCTTTTTCACTATTTAAATTTGTTTACCATAGTTTAAATAAACGGTATCAGAAAACTGACACATACTTTCTCCCTTTTAGCCCATCTTTAATGAATAAATTACTTTTTCTTTACTAAATATAAAATACAAAGCACGGTTGAATGTACAGAAAATAATGTAAACAAGTTGTTTTCAAAAATATCCACCGAAATCCCTGTTGAGGAGGCACTACAGAATCCATCGCTACACACGTTGTTTTTAGAGGGGGAATGCCCCCTATTATCCCCCCTCAGAGTTATTAAGGGGCAACATATTTCGAATTTCTTCTGTTGGTCAATGCTAACTTGACAAGCATATCAAGTTTGAACGAAATTGATCGACAAATAAGAGATAAACAGTAATTTTTGTATTCCCCATAAGAATAACATTGGACATCGTACTGTGTTTATGAAAAAAGGAAATTTAAATTTTCTCCGCAACCAGTAATCGTAGAATAGTAATTCAAGATACCAAATTATTTAGTTTTTTGAGCTATTTGAGCTCCTTATGTGTAAGGGGGAGAAAGTAAAAATCCAAAAAGTGGTAAAAACATGATATTTTTACTCTTATGACGTTTTTAGTATATTTGTACTATCTTGCGAAAGTCTGGAAAATTTTGGAAAAAGTCTTAAAAAGTCTGGAAAAAGTCTTGAATTTTGAGATCAAATATTACTAGACACCCTGCATGCAAATCTATTTTGTTTTGACCTCTCTTTCTTTACAATATCATATCTGCTGGTGCTGATTCAATTGGACTATCGGTTCGCCAACCGATTGTTGTTATGTCATTCAGCTAACTTTGAGTATCAGCTAATCTGTCTAAACGCTTGCTTATTGGTTCTTTAAGGAGTTTGCGGCTGCGCAATAATAATTTGTGATGTTCGATAGTCAAATTTCATTGCATCACTTGGACTATCGGTTCGCATTTCGCATATTGGATAGTGATGGGACAAACGACAGATTTTAACCATCCGATAAATCATCCGATGGTTTTTCCATTCGTCCAATCCTTTCAGATGGATGATTCATCAGATGGTTTCTCATTGGTAGTGGGGGTACTGCCGATGGCCGAGCTTCCCGCGCTGAGGTTCGGAGGATTCACTTGTTCAGTGGACAGATAGATGAAACATCCAAACGCGGGGTTCAGATGTTTCGCCTGATTCATCGGATGGTTTCTCATTGGCAGTAGGGGAGCTGCTTGCCCTGCTGTGTGGAGGATTCATCTGTTTAAGTATGGATAGGTGAAACATCCGTACACGGGTGTTTTAGATGTTTCGCGTGAATGAATAGTTCTTGTTTGATTGTTGGCTTCAGCTTATTTATATAATATACTCCGATTAAACTGCTTTAATTCCTCTAACATTTAATTTATTTTGTCAAAATATCCGCTTCATATGTTTAACGGATTAATAGATGAATCACCCATTTGCGGGTTTTAGATATTTCACCTGAATGAATAGTTGTACGATAATTTGGTTGTTTCATCCTATCAGCCTATAAATCTACTTCACACCAAACTGTTTTAATCCCTCCAACTTTTAATTGACCATTTTCTTGTTAACAATAATTATTAATTGACATCAAATCACCCAACATTTATTGTAAGTGATATTTAATTAAAAGGTTGTAAAATAAACACCATTTTTTGAACAACATTTCATTTACGATCGTAATCCTGCGATTTTGATATGTGCATGGATTTTGCAACACAACCACCGCATAGATTATTATAATAAAGTGTTTATATAGCAAATAAACCTTTGAGTAGTAATCAGATTAAGTAATCCTATACATAACATCCAAAGTTTAACCTACTACTGCCGTGCTGTCAGGAATAAAATTAAAAACTACTCAACACACGCAGATGGCAGATAGATGAATAAATATTATCAGATGTTTCTAATGCAAGGGAATGAATTGACCGAACAGATGGTTTTCAGAATGGATGAAATTACGGGAACAGATGGTTCATCCGTAAATGAATGGATGAACCATCCAGATGAAAACTAGAGTTTCCATCGGATGAATGTGAATTGCCGCTCAACAACCGGATGAATCGTTCGTTTTCATCCGATGGTTCCCCATCACTAATATTGGAGTCGTAACATAAAAGGACGGCCAAATAATCTATAACAACCGATTCGTTTACATTATACGGCGAGGACAGATAATGAATCGGTTCAAATTTAGATTCTTTTGAATCGAGTGATTCAAATGAATCGGTTCGCTAAGAAGAATCGCACTGCCCATCACTACTATACAACTATCGCGTCAGTAGCTCGCCCATTCCGTTTACACGGTGCGTAGTCAGCGTTGCCACTTTGAGAGAAATTACCCTTGCCGGTGATAATTTTGAACTTTGAGGGTAAAAAGGGGTAATTTTACTAAAGCCTTTAAAAATATACAAATTTATATTATCCTCTGTTATATACTTATTATACATTCATTGACGTTTATGATTAAATTAGGCCTACTACATTTCTCTACTTTATCGACCCTTCCGATTTTCGTGACTCTGACGAATACTCATGAACTCCATGACAGAAATCTAGCTTGAGTAAGGATTACATGTACAGTGATTGTCTCATGTTAAAAACGTGAAAGAGCCACGAGTGCCAGGACGACAAGAAGTCCGCTAAGTTGCAGTAATGTCTGCAAGTTTTAACGTCAACCAGACAATAAATAACAAAAATATAAAATGGGGATTATTGTCACCTGTCTCCGCCTACCTAATCCTAGCAGTTGATAGACTGAAAGATAGACAGCGTTAGCTGTTTTATAATTGATGTTTATGGCTGTAAACAAAATTGCATCAGCTGTTAATCATTTATATACTGTGATTTTTTAAGCAGTAAAATAAATCCTGAGAAAAAACCATTATATCTCGCATGAAAAAATTGAGACAAAAACTGGCTGGTATATGCAACTTCTATTTTCATTCTTTATTCTAAACTTTAAAATTAATTATACATCAGTGACATCTATAGGCGGCTTCTCAAACCTATCAAATTTCAAGCACATTTCCTTTATTTCATTAGCACTCTTTACTCAAATACAGGAGTTTAGATTTTGAGGGTAATTTTGACGAGGATCGAGGGTAATTCGGGAAAAGTGATTGGCAACACTGAGTGAAGTAGAAATCACCAGCAACCGATAACCGATAGACTGACGACATGACTTACGACGACAATAAAACAATAAGAAACTCTAAAATAGTTTTTATTTTTAAAAGGTTCACTTGGGATGTATGGTATGGTTTTATGGTTCTGTGACATCGTAATTGGAATGTTGGAAGGTTTTAACTAGTATTTGACCGCTGCGCTGCGTCTGCGTTGTTGTTTTGCAACCGGTATAGGTTATGTTTTTTAATATTTTGACCGTGAAATTGACAATTTTTAGACCTTGAAAACCGTGAAAAATCCGTGAATTTGATCATTAAGTTTGAGTGAGAACCCTGTAATATGTATTGATTGTAGGGTGTGCAAGTAGTGATTTTTTGGATATAGTCGAGTAGTGCCAATTATTCTTGAGTTCCGAGTATTTGCCGTCAACAATATATTGTTGGTAGTTTCAAATAGTATAATGGGATTTGGATAACATTCCACATTTGATAGTCTAAACCTGGCTTCTAACTACGGTAATATTTGAGTAGCAATACGCTTTATGGCCAGTACATTCAATCTGGATTATGTTTGACAAACAAAACTTGGTCTGACCGTCATTTTCAGCTGATAAAATACGGTCCAGTTGTCATTTTCCCAATTTCGCTTGGTCCGAACATCTCTTAAAATCAATATTACATGACAAAATCGTGAATTACGGCAGGTATTATGTTCTCTGGTTGTCATTGTAGCGTATAAGGGGTTATTATGGTGCTAGTAAATGATAGGGGGTGGCTATGGTTGGTGAACTTAAGGAAGCAAAATTGGGAGAATATTAAATAATTACTGGCTACCAAAAATTTGTAGGAAGGTGCTGTAGTTACCCAAATGTCGGATCGTACTTAAGTCAGAGCAATAGTAAACCTCGAAGCCAGCTTTGTTGAGTTAACAATACCCTACTTGAAATTCATGATTCGACAACCATCTTCCTGTATTAGACAGGAAAATCCCTACAACTAAATAACGTGCTACAATTAACGGAGAATACACATGAAATCTGGCATTTACACTAATTTACTAAATGGGAGAGCAGAGCTATTGAAATCAGGAACTAACAATTAATTATTCAAAATACTGATCACCTCATGTGAAATGCCCTGACTCGCGTAGTGATCAGGCAATTATTCATTTTAGCTACATTGCAAACGGTGGGTTACTCAAGGAATGATATCTTGGGGCATAGAAAACCACCTCGAGGCCCCTAAATGGTTTTCCTAATCCATGTTAATATTTTAAATAAGCTACTTAAAATCTAAACTTAGCTCTGATACAAGTTGAAGTTTTGGGTCTAATTTCGGTGTCGGCTCCTTGGGAAGTGGGGCGATTTTAGATCTAAACTGCGTTGAGTGAAGGAGGAATAGGCGACTGGATTTTAGCGGCCAGTGGAATCAGACGATTCACGCACATATATATAAGAAAGTGCGCATGGTGGCACATCATCTCTGACCCATACAGGTGCGGATCCAGGGAGTCACATTGGTGGGGGGGGAAATGCCGGGGGTATGGAATACCCCTCAGGGGTGGCGGGTCCGGGAGACCTCCCCCGGAAATTTGTTAAAAATTCCATATCAATAATTTTATCGGCCGTAAAAAATAACCGAACACATTTTATTGAGCAAATTGCGTGTTATCGGCCTAAAAGACGACTATTGAATTCATGGACCAAAATCAGCAATTTGACCTGTTTTTTTTTTTTCGGATAAAAAATGTCAATATGACCGCATTTTATGGTTGCCGTAACTTTTAGACCGAAAACGACAAGTGAACGTAGTTTATTAGCCAAAAAAACACAATAGTTTATACCCAAACTGCAATTTAAAGGCCAACACGCCAGCGAAAGTATCAAAGTATGTTATCGTCGAAATTGAAGATTTTACCAATACTAAGATCGAAACAAATTTTATCGGCCGAGATACAACGATTTTAAAAGACACCCGAGTTACATATTATCAGCCTAAAATAGCAATATATTCTCATTTTGCCGTCTAAAACGTCAATGGGGCTGCATGTTTAGGCTGAAAACGGTCAAACTGTGTTTTTAGAAAAATTTATCGACTGGGCGTGTGTTATCAGCCAAAATCGGTAATTTTACCGGCAGTTTGAAAGCATATTATTAGCCAAAAACTATGACCGCAAAGTTTGTTATCGGCCGAAAATTGAGTACAAACCGTGTGTTTTATGCCGGATATTGCTCAACGGCAATCAGACCGTATTTTCTCGGCAATAAATATAGCCGGGTCGTGTATTATATATCAAAAACAACATCCAGAACGCATTTTATCGGGCAAAATCAGAGATTTGGCTGTGTTTTAACGGCAAAAACATAAATTTTGCCGCAACTTGGAGATCAAAAACACCAAAATGACTGAATTTTGTTTAGGTCCATGACTGGACCATGTTTTATTGGCCTGAAGCGGCAAGCGGGCCGCATATTATAAAAAAAAAATAGACCAATAATTGTCCAGCTCACGTTGGCAGAAGTAGATTCAAATCAAATCAAATCATCTTTATTCACAATATGTATACATAATACATGAGAATAGTGTCAAATTCCAAACTAAAAACTAAAGTCTATGGACTACGAGTTATAAAACTCCTCAAATGAGTATAGTTGTTTTTCAAGTATATAATTTTTTAACATTTTCTTAAATTTATTGATATTATTTTCAGTTTTTAACAAAACGGGAAGTTTACATAAGAATTTTGATTCAATGTATGAAGGTTTTTTTTCATAAAATGTTAATCTATGATGTTTTAGTGTGTATGATGGTATTTTTATTTAGAGTATTATACAGTGGAGTCTCACAAACTCGACACAATGTGGACTAAGACCCTGTCGAGTTTGTGGAATGTCGAGTTATCCAGAATTACATTGGGAGGGGAGGAAAACACATTATTTAGCTGTAAATTGTTTACTGTATTAGATTTTACTTAAACACATTATATTATAAATGTATAATGTTACTGTATTACAAACTTAAGGACAATATAAAAATTAGATAAATACTTAAAAATTGAGAATTAATAACTAACTGTCCTCGTTTCCAAAATATATAGTCTTGTAATGCATGTACTGTATAGTAAATGAGGTGTCGAGTTTCCCAGAGTGTCGAGTTATCGGGAGTCGAGTTTGTGAGACTCTACTGTATTGATGAGACTGATCATATTTCTGTTTTAAAGGATTTTGAATTGTTATTAATACCGTATCATAAATATATTGTCCATATACAGTTAATATTTTTAAAGTTTTGAAATGTTCTTTTGCAGAGTGATCAGGTTTCAAATTTAAAATTATTCTGACAGCTTTCTTTTGTTTCTTCAAAATATCATTTAAGTTTACTTTTTTTGATGACCCATATAAAGCCAAGCCAAATTAAATATGGGAATGAATATGGGCATGGTATATCATTTTTAACACACTTATATCAGTGCATAAAAATGACATCCTGCGTAAGCATAAATTCCTGAGTTAATTTTAGAAAGAACTTTTTGCACATGACAATTCCAATTCAAATTCTCATCTATTTCCAACCCCAAAAATCTAGTAAACTTTTCGATTTCTATTACCCTAGAATCGATTGCAATTGTTGGTTCAATCTTTCTACTGCACTGAGCAGTCTTAAAGGAAACAGAATTTGTTTTTGATAAATTTAATTTCAATTTATGATTGTTAAAAAAGTCTATTATATTTGCCAATTCTAGGAAAGATAAAATTTCAACATCATCAACAGTTTGTGCTGACACTTTCAGATTTGAATCATCTGCATACAACACCAAGTTGTCTTGTGGTATTTTTTGAAGAGTTACCAAACTTGATGTCTGATGTGCAACTAATGAAGCACATATATAAACATATTTGGTATGTAAAAAAAACAATATCTATGCACTATATCGACCACCACCTTTTAGGATTATTTTTTAGTGGGACAAACCAAAGAAACTACATGGACAAAAAGTAGGAACGTTTTATTATTTAGCCTACAACTTACGAGGGAAAAATGTGGATTATGAGGGAATTTTCGGCCGAACCGGAAATTTCAGGTCGCGATAGTCGGCGATTGTGTAACGTGTTCTGAGTAGGCGAAGTTAGCGAAACGTTCTCGATGATCGGCAAAGTTAGCGATGTGTTCCCGATGGTCGGTGACGTTAGCGATGCGTTCCCGATGGTCGGTGACGTTAGCGATGCATTTCCGTTGGTCGGCGACGTTAGCGATGAGTTCTCGATGATCGGCGTCATTAGCGATGTGTTCCCGATGGTCGGCGAAGTTAGCGATGCGTTCCCGATGATCGGTAACGTTACCCGATGTGTTCCCGATGGTCGGTGACGTTAGCGATGCTCCTGATGGTCGGCGACGTTAGTCATGTACCACCTAACATGGCATGTATCAGGGAGTCACGTTGGGGGGGTATGGAATACCCTTCAGGGGTGGGAGTTCTGGGATTCCACCCCCGGAAATTTGTTAAAAATTCCATATCAATCATTTTATTGGCCGTAAAAAATAGCCGAATGCGTTTTATTGACCAAACTGTGTGTTATCAGCCTAAAAAGACGACTGTATAGAATTCATGGACTAAAATCAGAAATTGTACCTGTTATTTCGGATGAAAAACTGGCAATTTGACCGCATTTCATGGTCGCCGTAACCTTTAGACCAAAAACGACCAATGAACGTAGTTTATCGGCCAAAAATACCACAATAGTTTATACCCAAACCGCAATTCAAAGGCCAACAGCCAGCGGAAGTATCAAAGTATGTTATCTCCGAAAACAAAGATTTTACCGAGACTAAGATCGAAACAAATTTTATCGGCCGAGATACGGCGATTTTAAAAGACACCTGAGCTACATATTATCGGCCTAAAACAGCAATATATTCTCATTTTGCCATCTAAAATGTCAATCGGACCATATTTTTAGCCTGAAAACGGTCAAACTGTGTTATTAGATAAATTTACTGACCGGGTATGTGTTATCAGCCAAAATTGATAATGTTATCGGCAATTTTACAGCAATTACTAGTCAAAAACTACGACCGCAAAGTTTGTTATCGGCCGAAAATTGAGTAACAACCGTATTTAATGCCGGAAATGTACTTAATGGCTCAAAAACGGTAATCGGACCGCATTTTGTCAGTAAAAAATAAAGCCGGGTCGTGTTTTATATACTAAAGCGAAGTCCGAAACGCATTTTATCAGGCAAAATCAGAGATTTGACCGTGGTTTATCAGTAAACACATAAATTTTGCCACAACTTGGTGGTTAAAAACACCAAAATGACTGAATTTTTTAAGTATAATGGATTGGACCACGTTTTATTATCACGGTAAGCGATCCGCATATTATCCACGGAAATAGCAATATAGACTTGTTTTAGCTCCCGAAAAAGACAATTGACCAACAAACCCCTTTTGCGATTTGTAGGGCAAAAACATTGACCTCAAAAAATTTAAGGGTCGCATTTTATCGGCCGAAAAAGTCTGTGTTTAACAGAAAAAAAATTTGTATACAAAATAGGCAGTTTCACTTCATTCTATTTGCCGAAAACAACCTTTTTCCTAGCATTTTAAAGTCCAAAATCGACAGCCGTACCTTGTTAATAGACCGAAAAATGATGACCGAGCCTCAGTATATGCCAAAAATCACAATCTAACCGTGATTTATCATAAAAATTGGCAATCGGACCACATTTCCCCAACGAAAAATAAAGGTAGATCCCGTTTTATAGGCCCGAACGACAACCGGAACGTATTTTTTACGAATACAGTCGGCGATTCGACCCCGATCTATCGCCAAAGAACGCCTATTTTTCCGCATCGGATAGATCATTATTCTGATGTGGTAGTACGGCGTGGGGCCGTGGTCCTCGACGACGACGACGGCGGCGCGCGTAGAACTGAACATAGCCGTGATTTATATCGGATTATTGAAGAAACTAGAAGCTCTATCGAAAATTTGTTTGAATAAATTTTGAAGATCAACTAATTAGCTACAACTTTCTCGCTGGAAGTTTGTTTTTACCTCAGGAATAAAAAACTTTCTCGCTTACTGACTTTTTTATGTCATGTTCTTACAACCTTCTAATATTTGTATTACAAATTACACATAATTTTAAACTAAAATATATTGATACTGTTAGATGCGGACATCCATGCAGAAAAGGAATATATAAGTTTCATTGTAGTTGTATAATTATTAAGAGGTACAGGAGCGTGTAAACGACAACGCGCTCACCGCTCGGGATTACTCAGATTTGCCGTGTCCTACACTTTGGGTCTAGCCTGACAATGCGCGGACCGTTTTCTGTCCATTTGACGAGCTCTCCATGGTTTCTACCTCCCTGGGGAACGGAGCCGCATGAAGGAGAATGGCCAAAAAAGACATTTAACTAAATTAATGAATTTTCACCGAAATTCCCGTAAAATTATCCGATTTTCCAGGAATTTCCGGTCTGTGAACTCTCTGTAGTAGTATTACAGGCATATGAATCTGACTGACGACGCATCAATCAGACAAGACGAGATGACGCTGCTGGGCAGACGTAGCACTGGCGCTGGTGCGGGGGTGCGCGCGCAACTCCCGCCTTTTGCCTTGGGGGGGGATTCCCCCCCCCCCGTGGATCCGCGCCTGGCATGTATGTGTTTTTCTATTGATGAGGAAACTTTACGTAATGTAGTCGCGATCGTCGGCGACATTTTTAACAAAGATCAATAAGATCTTTCGATGCATTGCTATTTCGATTACTACAGCATCGAATCGAAATTTTGATTGTTTTCGATGCATCACACACCCCTATTGCCAAGGATAAATGAGATTTTATATAATTGGATGTATATGTTGACAAATTTCCCCCTCCTATCAATTAAAATAATGTATATAGAGAAAAAAAACAAGTTCATTAATATAAATAACTGACCCAGTGTATAAACCCATTTTTTAGAAGGAATAAAAAAATGAGATATAATTTAAATTTAAAAAATATATACTTTGAAAAAGTTATAATTTGTTATTAAAATAGCACTTTAATTTATATTGTAAATCGTTATGTGTCGCAAATACATAATACATGCCGCATGAGTTTACTTGGAATTTTGAGATTTTGATCTGGAAAACCTGGAATTATGCGTGAATTTTGAATTGCAACTTTGGTGGCAACCCTGTCTTAGCATTTTAGCTTTATAAACAATGTTGTGTGTACAATTATTATATATTTAATATGTAAATATTATTTTCTATATCATGTATGTCATAAATGTTAGTAAAACAAAATGAAATAAAACTCAATAATTGAGGATTACAAGATGTTAAGAATAAACTCCTTAGGAATCCTTGGATCATCAGCCAACCATTGGGACTCCACCTGAAAAATACTTCTACAACAGATTGTGTATAACCTGGAGCAAAGCATCCCCTCAGTTTTTTCATTATCAGGGATCAGATGAAATAATAAAAGCACCAAATTGTCATGTAAATTTTATATAATGCCTCACATGAAGTTATTCTAGTTGTGATAGTGTCCATCATAACCTATTTTGAGCCTTAACAAAGATTACAAAATGAATTTTGTGGAGTAACTTGAGGGTGGAGTAGTAATCAATATTGTCTATAAGATACAAATTTATTTGTATATCTTTAGTATGTGGGGTCGCGAGACACAACAAAATAAGCTTTATCTCTGGGTTCCCTGACTTTCCCTGACCAAATTTCCATTCCCTGACTCTCCCTGACCGTAGAAACCCTATATAAGTATGGTAGATTCTCTACATAAAACAATATTTCTTGAAAAAATGGATTTGGCTATAGACTAAGTGAGGAGGGGAAGGAGAGGTTTTGCGGCATGACATTTGATAAATTCTGTCGAAAAAAGAGTACTCTACACAATTACAGTAACGTAACCTATCTTAAAAGCTGCAGTGCGCCATTACAGGTGGTGGTCGGTATAATGCACAAGTATAAACAAAATTCCCAACCTTCACATGCATTTTAAGACCCCGACCAACTCTATGTCCATTCTACTTAAATTAGTGATATATTAAAATGAGGGCATTCTTTTTTGATGATCCTGTATTTCATATACTACTACTTCCCTTTGAAGAAATCTGGAAAGGGAACGAAAAATAACATAAATATATGCTTGTGTATCCATTATGCTGATTGAGCTTTTATTTCTCAAGCTAAACAGGAATGCTTTTCTAAATGTAATGAATTAAAACTTGCCACAAGTATAATTTATATTTAATGCTAATTTTGTCTTGCCTTTACCCTTCCTAAACAGACTGTCTACCGGTCACGGAAGTCCCGGATTTTTGTATGAGTCACCAAAAGTCACGGATTTTGACTCTTAAGTCATGGAAAAATATCCAAGTCAAAATTAAATAATTACGAGAGTGAATAATTTATTATCAATTAATCATCGATGTTCACCCTAGTGCCAGTGACTTCACAATTTTACTAATTTAAACTGCTGATTGTAGTATCAGTTGCCTGCGTTTTGACGGGACAAAATTATTGTACCCGTCTGACTTATGTGCTTGCGTCTCACCAAAGCCGCAGCTCGTCAGTGATTAAACTAAAATAAACTCTGCAACGTAAAAAGCCGGGTAGACGTTAGCGATCCTGGTGCCTGGTAAAAGAAACCAGAGCATTTGGGCAGATTTTTTTACTTTAGCGCCAATCAACAGTCGCCCAGACTGTTACGTCAGAAGACTGTTTTTACGGGCAGGCAACACGATTGCTAGTGAAGCAGCCCATATCCTGCGCGATCGCAATATACCGCCCTACCTGACTACCTGATAGATATTTTGCTGATTGCATCATCTCACTAACAACTCTCGTCGTTGAGTGGTAGGATATGAAGGTTACGAGAGTGTTAACGCTTGCCAGAAAAAAACGCATTGCTTAAGCATTAGAGTACATGGTAGTCAAAATCAAATTATTAAATATAAATAGCACCGGAGATTTAATTTAATTAATTATTGACATCTTTTATGATGTCCTAACATGGTGTTGACCACAGCAGTTATCGTTGGAAGAGCTGAGAGCTGAACAGTATTGAGAGTGAATCAGTATTTGGAACAGACTCCCACTTTAGGATTCAGTTCATTTAATTAAAAATATTTTACTGTTATTAAGTAACGGAAACCTTTTTAAAAATTGTGAGCGTTTGAAGAATTTAAGAAAGCTAATTTTAAATTACGTTATATGAAAAAGTGTTCTGATTAATTAACAAAATGTACTAATAAGGTTATAATTTGGTAGTCTGTTCGTTGATTGTTTTTTTGAGTTTGAACTTCCAAGCGATTAGTTCAGCAGTTGTTGTTCGCACGTGATCGTGATCGTGTAATTGTCACTGTCGTCACTGTTAGTCTCGCGTGTGAATGTGAGTTACTTAGTATCAGAGATTTGTAGTTTTATTTGTGGTAGGCCTAAGAAAAAAATGGATGTTTTTATTTTAATCACAAAATCCCTAGGAAGTGTCAGTTCTAGATATTTGGATAGAAGGAAACCAGTGGTGTAAGTGGCTTAGAAAAAAGGACAAGTTCATAGCATTTTGTTGTTTTTGAAAAAAAAAAAACTGATGTTTCCCACTCCATAATAACTCATCAAATCTCAAATCTCACAAAAAGGGGGGAAAACACAGTTTGTTTCTAATCTACACAGTGGTAATCAGTTGACCTTGCATGCATTCAACCCAGAAGTTCCTTCTACCTCAGCACAAATAGACCTGCAATACAGCATCCAACATTTAAATGTAGGCCTATGTCAAAGTTCTAGTTCAATGCAAGTAGGCCAAGTTCTTCCATATGTAGCAGGGGGAGGGTAAAAGATATTTACTTGTTGGTGCTACCATATGTAGCAGGGGTTAGGAATGGAACATATAGTAGCTAAAGCTGGGTAAGTTGCCCGGGAAGTATTGACTGGTTATTGTATGGCTACAGGGGTGGCTAATTGGGCTGCTAATTGGAATTGACATAACTATACGGGGGAAAGAGGGGCGTACTAATCTGGGGTAATAATTGGGTAATACAACTGTATGGTAACTACAAACTGGAATCTGGGCGTGCTGACTCTGCTACTGGTTGGGCTAATTTAGGACTAGCCAACTAATTAGGCAGGCCAAGGTCTGGCCAAGCCATGTGGTGCTAATAAGTACTGAAAAACTAATTGGGGGTTGGAAAACGTGACTGGGTGTCCAAAGACCTATGGATCTTTACCAGACCAGAATGCTATACCAGCCAGCTCTGATGATGGGTTAAACTATTAATAACTAATAAATATCCTTCCAGACCTAATAGTGAAATTGTTACTAGTGTCTAAACCTGATAAACTGATAACTGTATTGGATAATATACGATAGTTAATTAATAATTGTCTTCTGAGTAGAGGAAAGGCCTGAATCTAAAAAGGCAATCTGAAACCTGACATGTGGTCGAGCCGAAACCTCGACCAATTTACAATTCCTACATAATCAGTTGGTTGGGGGGTCCCAAAAGGGATTGCCCCTCCGATTGCCGGCTAGCCTACCATTTCTGAAACTAAGAACTAATTATAATTACGGTACTTAAGCAAGCTGGAGGAACATTCAGAACAAGTTGAGCGGGAGGGGTGCTTTTCGGTCGCTGGTGTAGATGCAAGAGAGAGAGACGCCGCCGCCAACCGCCACTAACGGTTTTAGAATCAGGTGGCTCAACGCCGGTTATGCTGGCGTTTGGTGCGGTTAAGCAGGACGCCTACACTATATAAAATAGCGTGACGCTTAGCGTCACAACCACCCCCCCTAAGGCCAAAGTGAAAACGAAAAAAGTTTGTTGGAAGGTGGGTGAAGGTGTGGGTTAGATGTAGGAGTTTGAGAAATTCGCTCGGTTTTGCTCCCTCTGTCATGCTCGTGGTCCCGAGATATCATGTTCCCGGTTTTGATTCAGGGGAAGCCGCGAGCAGACGAGGAAAGCTCAAAAGCCAGCACCAGTCCGACTTCGTCTTGGAACCTCGGTCGCAGCGTTTATTTTTTTTTTGGGGGGCAGATTGCTATTGTTTATTTTGACCAACCACGGCAGGGATCGGGATCCACCCCCCCCTGCAAAAGGAGGATGGGTTGTAGGGGAACGACAGTTGAATTTGGCCTAACGTACCTGACTTTAATTGAGAACAAAATTGAAAACTGAGTGAAAAAGATTGAGTTAATTGGTGTAAAAGGGACGGACATCTGCACGCACAAAAATTTTGTATTTTTTTTTTTTTTTTTTTTTTTTTTTTTTGCTATTTAGTTGTTGAATGGATTAGAGTCTTTTTCTTACTATGAACACTTCATCGGAGAACTTGAGGTGGAGATGTGAGGTGAACTGAATCAAAATGTTGAGGTTGCTGTGATGACCGAGAGGAGGACTTGATGAGGTTGAGCTGATGGAGCAGGTGGGCTCTGGTCCGGTGTGGGCAGCAGCGTTGGTGGCTCGCAAAACGTCCGGATTACCGCGCTGTGGTTGAAGGTGGAGCGCTGTTGGTGAGGATAGTGTTGCGGTTCTGCTGGGCATCAGGGTGTTTTGTTGCCGTTATCTCGGTATCGTCAACTTGATTGATAAGGTCCTGTAGCTGTCTTTGGGGGATCACTATTCACTTTAATTCACTGGGAGTTGTCCGGAGTCACTGAGTTTATTCGGGTTATAGTATTTTGCTTTAAAAAGTTTGGCTTAGATTTGATTGGTTGGGTTTAAATTATCATTTTTTTTTTTTTTTTTTTTTTTGATTGTGCAGGTGTCTAACTATGTAAAAAAATACTTGGGGAGAAATATATAGTTGAAAAGAAAGATTTAAGATCATTGGAGTTGTAATAGGGAACTGTCGTGTTGGAGTTGTTTGACGGTGGCTTGCAAGGCGGCGGTCAGATCACTGACGGGTTGGTCGGTTCCTAAAGGGAAACCGAGGGATTGACCCATGAGTGGCGCCGGGTAACCAAGGTTAGACTGGTGGGGCTCGCGGAAGCCGTAAGAAAACTGTGAAGTAAGGAGGTTGGAAGGATGTAATTAATTTAATCTTGAAATGAAACATTTTTTTTGTTTTTTTTTTTTTGAGAATTCGCATGCGAGACTTTTTGGGCAGGCGATTGCTTGCGCAGGGAGAATGGCGCATTTGGTAGCTGTGTTGAGCGGTGATATTTCAGGAAAGGGTGCTTGGGTCTAAAGAGAGTGCACTTTCCTTTCCTGACAACTTGTTGGGTTCAACCGTTATTGGTAGGTGGTCCAGTTCGGTGCCTACTTAATATATGTAAATATTGGAAAATTCTGAAACTTAATAAATTGTATCACCTTGTTAACATAATCTGAAGAATTTAAATATAACTAGCATTTCATTAAAATGTGAGTTTTCCCTAAACCTAACTACTACTACCTTAGCGACTAATCAAGCTAAGAAGGCTGAAAATGAAACAAGGGTTACGACAGGAAAGAAATAGAGAAGAGTTTTGTCTCTCAACACACGACTGATCAGGTCGCCACAGAAGGTGCCACCACTGGGCCCTTTCCTGCGGAGGTAAAAGAAACAATAATAAAAAAAAGGTAACCAACCGCAGAAAAGTCATTTTCAAATCACAAAAAAATTCTTTACAAAACCCAGAGTGGGTGTCGTAGACGAAAAGGGAGGGGAAAGAGAGTTTGCCGACAACGCACGGGGGAGAACGTGTAGGGCAGCCCATCAGCGAAGGATACCCTTAGACTCACAATCCCCCGGGCGTTGGCGGGGACAGCGACAGAGAGAGAAAACTTAACCTAAAATCACTTCGGTATAGCGGTTCTGGTCTGGTAAAGAGGTAATTACTTTAAAACTGTGGTTGAAAAAATCTTTTGAGTTGTGAGACATGGGCGCTCCTAATGAGTTTGCCCGTGGAAGGGTTTAACAGTCATGCAGTTACGGGTGAAGAAAAGGAACCGATAACACATGGCTTAGACCAGACAGGCAGCAACTTCTTGTTGATTGAATCGGCAGCTTTGCTAAGATGATGTTCCCTGAACATGACCCAATCACCCGTGTTGAAAGGGTTGGGCAGCTTGTTCAGGTCGTATTTGCGCTGCCGACTCTGCCTAGCTTTCTGGAGGTTTTCAACGGCCTTTTCCCACTCTTGTTGTGAAGATTGTGGGGAAGTTTGGCCGTCGACTAGTCGGTCCAAGTTCCAGTGTAGCTCCAGGGGGTGAAATATGTTCCGACCAAGGAACAAACGGGCTGGGGAAACCTTGGTGGATTCATGTCGTGCGGAATTAAAAGCGATCTGGAACCAGTGAAGTTCCTGGTCCCAGCGCTTTTGATGCTGGTTGTGAAATATTCGGATAGCAATTTTGATTTGTTTGTTCACCCTCTCGGCATGTGACGGGTTCGGGTAATACGGACTGGTGTAAATATGTTGGATGCCCAAGCCCATGCAAAGGTTTTTGATTGCAACTGATTTGAAATTGGAGACGTTGTCAGAAACTAGATACTTAGGTGGGCCAAAAATTGAAAAAACTTGCTTGTTGAGAATTGCAGCTGTGGTCTCGGCTTTAGTATTCCTAACGGGGAGCATAAGGCAAAATTTAGAAAAGGAATCGACCACAGTTAAAATGTACTTACTTCTATTGAGAGAAAGCGGCAGAGGGCCAATATGGTCGATGAAAATTTTCTCCCAAGGCTGGGTTACGAGTTCGGAGGCCAGCTTCCCTACTTTAGTGTTAGGGGCCTGTTTGCACCTTTGGCATTTGACGCAAGTCCGCACCCTATCTGTAATATAGGCCTTGAGATTTGGTGCCCAGAAAAAGCGTTCGATACGGGCGAGGGTCTTACTGATGCCAAGGTGAGCCGACGTAGGAGATTCATGATAATATGAAAACAGGAGATCAAAAAGCTTGGTGGGAACTACTACCCTGGGCTTGGTTTGGTTGGGTTGACGGTATAAAAGTGTATTGGTATCTACTGAGTAATTTGGGGGTTTGTTGGGTGATCTAATAATTTTCCTAAGATCAGGATCATCCAGTTGATGGCTGGAGATGTCCTTGAATACCTCAGGAAGAGAAAAGAGGGTCAAAACTGCTGGTGGCTGAACGGGGGGCGTGACTTCTGTTGTATCAGTGTTTTCAAAAAGACGGGAAAGGCAGTCGGCAATGACATTGTCCTTGCCGCGAATGTGGTAGATCTTAAATTTGAAAGAATTGATGAAGGAAACCCAGCGAGCGATTCGCCCCATCTGGCGTGGGTGTGTTAGAAGCCACGTGAGAGCCGAGCAATCTGAGTGGAGCTCGAACTCTCGGTGTTCCAAATACTGCTGGTATTTCTGAAGTGCAAAAACAATGGCCAGGCATTCTAATTGTAAAGTGGAGTAGTTGAGTTCATGTTTGCTGAGGGCTCGGGATGCATAAGAAACCGGGAAAAGCTGATCGCCGTGGGCTTGAAGAAGGACCGCTCCGATAGAAGAACCGGACGCGTCTGTGTGAACGACAAATTGCTTATCAAAATCGGGCATGCGGAGAATGGTTGATGAGACTAAGGCTGCTTTTAAGGTTTGGAAAGCTGTTACTTGGTCAGGTCCAAAAACAAAAGGAACGCCTTTTTTCTTTAAATGGTTAAGTGGCATGGTGATGGTGGCGTAGTCCTTGATGAAACGGGCGTAAAAAGCTGTCATTCCCAAGAAACGGGATAGCTGTTTAATGTTCTTGGGTGTGGGGAATTCGTCTATGGGTCGTGTCCTATCGGGGTGAATTGAAATGGTGTGATTAGAAAAAACATGTCCAAGGAATTGAATTTTGTTGGAAGCAACTGTCATTTTCTCTGGGTTAATGGTGAGGCCTGCGTCGCGTAGGCGTTTGATTACTAGCCTAACCTTCTCCAAGTGGTCTTCAAAGGTGGAGTCGCTATAGACGCACAGGTCATCAAAAAAGTTGTAAACGTAATTAAATTTAATATCGCCAAAAATTTTGTCAATCAATGAGGTGAGGACCATGCTACCAGACGCAAGTCCAAAAGGGAGAAAATTAAACTCATACTGTGCCCATGGTACAACAAAAGAGGTGAACTGCTTAGACGCTTCCGCAAGGGGAATCTGATTGTAGGCTGAATTTAAGTCTAACAGCGTAAACCAACGTGCTTGTCCCAAGTGCTGAAAGGCGCTTTCAATGGTGGGCATGGGAGTGGCGTCTAATTCCAGAATGGAATTTAAATTACGGTAGTCGACCACCATGCGCGTTTTCCCGCCCTTCTTGGGGACTAAAAATGCGGCGGAGGCATACTGCGAGGTAGATGGGCGGATGACTCCCTTCTTGAGGAGGTCATCAATATGCTGTCGCATGAGTTGAAGTTTGGGAGGGGCGTACTGGTAAGGTTTGTTGCGGATAATTTTGTGTTCTTTGATTTTAATATGATACTGCAAAAGGTTCGTTCTGCCTAACTTACTGGTGATTGTTTCTGGAAACTGAGAAATTAATTGTGAGACTGAAAGTTGCTGTTGGGGGTTCAAATTTTCCCCCATGACGGGATGATCAGGTTGTTCAGCAACTGAGGTACAAATGAGTGGAAAAGCTGTTGGGGACATTGGGGATCCATAAGGGAAACTGAGAGTGTGTGTGAACATGTTAATAACTGCTTTAGTTTTTGTCAAAAAATCGGAGCCTATTAATAGGGGAACGGGCAAGTTATCCGTTACAAAAAAGGGAAAAGTCCAAGAGAGATGTTGAATTTTAAAATGGATCCTAGTAACAAACTTGAACCTGATGGGTTCACCCGCGGCAGATATGGCAGAAAAAGATGTCGGTTGTTTATCCACCACTGCTCTAGTATGGCGCTTTAGGAGCTGGTAAGTGTCGGAGGACAACAAACAAAACGAGGATCCGGTATCAATTAGCGCGTCTTTAAATAATCCCTTGAAATCGAGTGTGACGTAGCATAAGTCGTTAGCCGGTATACTTGGTGAACCCTTGGGTTTGTTAGTTATGGTTCGGTTGACAGGCACCTGCTTTACCGTTTGAACCAAGGGAGGCGCTAAGGCACCTAACGGCGCCCCCCCTCTGGCGTTTCCCTGTCCCTGACTTTGTGGAGTGAAGTTGCGTTGAGGAGTAAATTGGTTTGGAGCTTGAAAAGATCTGAATGGCTGCAGCTGGTTTTGGTGGTATGGAAACTGCGGAATGCGGGGTGTGTATGCTTGTCTAGAAAAATGGGGAAAATTCCTATTATCTTGGGCTGAGGGCCGTCGGTTGTCATGTCGAGAATTATTGTGATATGTGTGGGAAAAATTTGGAAAATTTTGCTGCTGGTGCCCGGCACTGTGGTGCGCGGTGTTTGGTTGCGAGAAGGCTTGGCCCTGCTCCAGAGCGCGGACCACCTGAACCCTGGGGACCAAGGCCAGGAGGTCTGTAAGACTACACGCTGCCGGAAAGGCCGCAAGAGCCGCCCGCGTTGGTGCATTGAGACCGTTGACGACTGTGTCGAGCACATCATGTTCAGAAAAATCGGGCATTAACAAGGATGAAGACGCAGAGATGCCCTCAATGAATTCGGAAAGGGACTCTGACGGACGTTGAGCCCTGTAGACCATAGTGGTCACGATCGTGTGCCTAACTTGTGCGGGCAAGAAAAAGTCCCTAACGCCTTGCACCACCTGAATGAGCTTGCCGTGATCGGCGATTCCCTTTAGCCAGAAGGCTCTCAATTGTTCCGCAGTGCGGGGAAGAATCGCCAACAAAACATCTTGGTCGGCAAAGAGGTCCAGATTGGTGATTTTGGAGACCGCTATAAGAAACTCCGCCAATTTGTGGGGGTCGGCACCAGTAGTCACTGGCAAGGCCCTAACCATATCATCTAACACCCTCATGGTACTGTGATTTGCGCGCGGAGGTGAACGGCAACTGGTCATAGCAGCGGCCACCTGTTGGCCCACGGCTAACGCGGTGTCCTGGACTAACTGGGCCCAATTCACAGCAGGTGAACGTCCGCTGTCAGAACTGGTGGTCGCGATATCATGGGCGGTACTAGCATTACTACCAAGCTGTTCCTTGGCAGCACCAGGTGTCGTAGCCGGCGCCGATTGAGTTAATGGGATGGTAGCCGCGTCAGGGTTCGAAGCTGCGTTGGGGGCCAGAGAGGATTTATCTTCTGGTTCCAACTGCTGGGCGGTGCTTGGGGAGGTTAGATCTGGCCTAGAATTTACGGGTAAGGGTTCGGACCCACCATTCATTTGCAAGGTTTTAAGGTAGTCGCTTAGCAGGGTCCTGTTTATAGACAACGTCGTAGAAGGTGTGATCCCTAATACGTGGCACTGATTGGTGGCATCCTGCGCATTGAGGGTGCAGACCCAGGAAGTGCCGGTAGGCAGCTCCTCGGGGGAATACACCTTAGAGGGCATTTTTCTAAAAAATTTATGAACAGGTATGGAGCTGCGAGAAAGAAAAAAATATTTTAACTACAAGTACAAATTTTAATTACAAGAACACCGAAAGTCTAGAGGTTTTACCTCGTAAGCAATATTCACTGAAAAAATTCAATAGTAGTGCAAAGGAGCACCCGAGGTAACGCGCCCAACACAGAAAATGAGGAATTGTCCTAAAAAGAGTTTTTACAAAATTTCCTTAAATGCAAAATTTCATTGTGCTAGAGGAAAGAAAAGCAAAAAAATTGACCCAGGCCAAGCATTCGGATGAGATTTACCAAGAAATGACTTCTCTGGAGCATAAACAGTCGTTGAGTGAGACAAGGATGCGAAAAAAAAAAACTACGTCGGTGACTGTGAAAGGGAATGTTCTATTACAGGAATTAACTTTCTAAATGCGTCGTTGTTGAAATGGATGCTATCACGACGCATAGAGTTCCCATAATATGCATGAAAAAACTTCATCTGATTTAATTCGTCGGGGAGTTCTATCACTGTTACTGAATCAGAACGTAGAGTAAGCAAAAATCTATTAACTTTGTGCAAACGGGCAAGTGCTGGGGTTGAGTTACTTATCCTCGGATAAAACGGCAAAGTCATGAAAACGATTGCCATTCCAGGATAAGTTCGACGTAATATTCTCAAAAATGACAGAAAGGAATTCTTAAATACTGCTACATCTACATTGGCCAAAAAAAAATCGTTGGTACCTAAGAAAAACAGTAAGGGAATACGTGACTGTATTGCAGAAATATTTAACTTCACAAAAACCTTGAGGTCACTTATCCTAGCTCCAGAGATGCTCTTAATTAAAATTGGCCGTAAAGTCCCGGTTAATGCCGGATTTGCTTGTGAAAAATTTAAAAATCTCCTGGCGTAAGAGTCGCCAAGGACCTGGACATCTATTAATTTGCTTGGCTGGGTCATATTTAAATTAAACTGAAAGGGGAAGTGCAGAAAAAAAACCGACCGACACCAGAAGTGTCTATTTGAGAAATAAAATTGAGGTCGGTCCCGCTAATCCTATACCTAACAAAAATTTGAATAACAGACAGGGTCACACGTAATCTACACTAAAATCAAAATTGAATCTAAATGTGGGTCACTCTTAAGTCAAGAGAATCCGTACACTAAACAAAAACCCACTAAGCCTAGTATTTAATGCATTCAAGCGCAGAACAAGAAAATCCTAGGAATTTCTCGAGTAAAAAAAAAATCAAGACTAAGTTTCAAAAATGAAAAACTGAAGTTAATTCAAACTCACTGTTAAACTAGCAAAAGTAATGTAGATGCGTCGAGCGTCGAACAAAACCGTGAACTTTAGGTTAGCTAACCGAAGAAGTTGCGAATGCATGATCGCCAACCGTGTGACGTCAGCTGTGACGTGTCGCTATGGGATTTATATTGGCAGATTCAATGCTCGAGCAACAATGCAATAACAAAAGCCCAATGGATAAAAAACTTTATAACTGGCTTGCTTTAAAAAAAGGGGAAGTATTACTAGCAAAAATAAAGGCCAGAACTACTTTATAACTGTAAATAAACCCAGAAACCCGGATGGTATTTAAGATAAAGTGACTACTATAAGTGGCTGAAAGCTATAACTGAGGATTTTATCCCTACAAAAGAACTACATTTGTACTCACACATAACCTCATTCTGTATTTTTTTAATGAAAAACAATAGGCTAGAGTCATCTAAACCTCACTCACATATGACCCTATCAAGTATTTCTACATCCTAAAGTAGTAGCCTAAAACCACTTTACACCTCAATACAGGTTAAAAACTGACTGCAGTACAATGACCGCTAGGGCCTATAAATGGGTTTCCCTATTATAGCTTTCCTGCCTGAATATTGTTTGGCCAATTAGGTTTTGAAGTTAATGTGTCTAGGGATGGCCAATATATTACACTAAACAGCTATTTAAATTTAAAACACAAAATTTACAGCACAAAATAAATTAACATTTAGACAATGCACAGCACAGAAAATGGTACAGCACAGACACTGCAATAGTGTTGGTAATAAACACTGGTGAGATGGAAATATATTTTTATTGAGGGTATTATAATAAACAATCACTGAATTTAACACTTACAAGGTGTGGTTTAACATTAAAATAAAAATGGTCATTGCTAGCAAAGAAAATACACCTTGTATTGCCAAATGCATTGGATTTAATGAAAAACTGGGGAGCCTTTAAACCACTATACCTGGGACTCTCCACAGTATATTTTTAAGACCATATTTGCCACTTGCTTTAGGCTTACACTTTAATCACTAAAAACACTGAAACACCATACACTGTAACATTGCAGGCTGGAAACTAGATGGATGCCACTTGTATCTATGCTGCAACAAACATAAACAAGAACAATCTGTACCCACAAAATTGGCCATCCTAGAATTTAATTTGGAAAAATAATTTGCTTAAAGCTAAAGTCCTAACAAACCCCTAGTGTCGGCGGTGCAAATTTTAAATTGTCCTCTACTCAGAAGACAAAACCCTAGCAAAAGCAATTTTTTTTTTTTTTAACACCCTACAGAGCTGACTGAAACACCAAATGGTCTGGGGTGTCCGCTACCATATGTAGCAGGGGGAGGGTAAAAGATATTTACTTGTTGGTGCTACCATATGTAGCAGGGGTTAGGAATGGAACATATAGTAGCTAAAGCTGGGTAAGTTGCCCGGGAAGTATTGACTGGTTATTGTATGGCTACAGGGGTGGCTAATTGGGCTGCTAATTGGAATTGACATAACTATACGGGGGAAAGAGGGGCGTACTAATCTGGGGTAATAATTGGGTAATACAACTGTATGGTAACTACAAACTGGAATCTGGGCGTGCTGACTCTGCTACTGGTTGGGCTAATTTAGGACTAGCCAACTAATTAGGCAGGCCAAGGTCTGGCCAAGCCATGTGGTGCTAATAAGTACTGAAAAACTAATTGGGGGTTGGAAAACGTGACTGGGTGTCCAGAGACCTATGGATCTTTACCAGACCAGAATGCTATACCAGCCAGCTCTGATGATGGGTTAAACTATTAATAACTAATAAATATCCTTCCAGACCTAATAGTGAAATTGTTACTAGTGTCTAAACCTGATAAACTGATAACTGTATTGGATAATATACGATAGTTAATTAATAATTGTCTTCTGAGTAGAGGAAAGGCCTGAATCTAAAAAGGCAATCTGAAACCTGACATGTGGTCGAGCCGAAACCTCGACCAATTTACAATTCCTACATAATCAGTTGGTTGGGGGGTCCCAAAAGGGATTGCCCCTCCGATTGCCGGCTAGCCTACCATTTCTGAAACTAAGAACTAATTATAATTACGGTACTTAAGCAAGCTGGAGGAACATTCAGAACAAGTTGAGCGGGAGGGGTGCTTTTCGGTCGCTGGTGTAGATGCAAGAGAGAGAGACGCCGCCGCCAACCGCCACTAACGGTTTTAGAATCAGCTGGCTCAACGCCGGTTATGCTGGCGTTTGGTGCGGTTAAGCAGGACGCCTACACTATATAAAATAGCGTGACGCTTAGCGTCACACATCCAGCAGCCAGGACTGCAGTATGCCTATAGTTCAATCTTCCACAAATAGGCCTAAGTCAGGGATTGAACATTTTTTAGTAAAAGACAACATAACCAAGAGTGAAATTTTGTGGCCAGCTTTTTGTGTGACGAATCATGTGTCAGCTCGTGCAAGATATTGAGAGAGAACTAAAAAATGTTTTAAAAGTTTTTAAATAGAAATTAGTTTTGTTTTCTCTGGTGTAGTTGAAGGATGGTTAAAATAGTGATAACTGTTATTAGTATGCCTATAAAATATATTTCAATTAGTGTTTAAATTAGGCCTAGTGTTGTTTACACGAACAAAGATTTATTGTCCTTGTGTTTTTGTTCACAACATGAAACGGATACAAGGTATGTGGGTCACTAGTGCATTAAGGAAGAACCACTGCAATGAAATATCCCTTAACTTTTTTTGTAATTTTATATTTAGGGTAGACCCTAACATTGTTGTGCTGATTTCATATTAATGTTTACTAAAGTAGGCTTTGGCCTAAGCATCCAATACTGAATATATAATCACAGCGGTTGTTATTAGTTTGAAGTTTTGTACTATCGTGAGCTATATTTGATTTTTTTACATAAAACAAAACGGTACAGTTTAGTTCCGAGGTCACTAATTTTTAATGATAAAAGTCGCCAAAAGTCCCCAAAAAGTCCCCGATTTTTATTTTAGGGAGCTGGTAGACACCTTGCTAAAATGCTTAATGATAAGTTTTATACTATTTTAATAAGATGCACAAAGTGTTAACAAGTTTGTGCTATAAAAGAACCTATAAATATTATAGACATAAGATTGCACAACCCATAGCTGAGTAATTGTAATTAATTATGCTTTATTTGTTGTCTGATCTTCACAATTTTGTTTTGTCCGTACCACATTTGATGGGACTAAATTTTACAGTTTGTCTGTTTGTTCATGAGTGCAAATTCCCTTAGAAAACCAACCCATGGAAAACATTTTTCCCCATTATAACATACCGAACTGGAAAAACTACATTGTCCTCAACAAAACTCTAATCTACATATAAAAAATCGTAGTAATCATCCACTCATATTCAAACAAGTAATGAATAACAATAATGACTACATATGTTTATGTTTCAGGCCTACGGATGAGGTGCATATCAGGAAGATCTTTCCTCAGTCCGAGTTTGTGTTCGTTGAGGATGCCGGCCATTGGGTCCACGCGGAAAAGCCGCTCGAGTTCCTTGAGATTGTGTCAAAGTTTCTCGACAAGGACCCGTAAATGTGAAACATTCAATGAGTGAACATGGCCACAGTAGTGTTAGATATCGGCAAAGACTTTACTGCCATTAAAATGTCTGTGTGTTTTATCAAAGATTAAGTTTCTTTGTGGCCATGTGATTTGACATATTTTTAAGGACAGACACACTGGCACTGACAACAATTCTTTTAGTTCTTTAATCTACCAAGAAGTGTTTTTTTAAAATTTTGTTTAGTTCATAGTCATTTAGTGTGTTTACTGTGATGTTCCTTTTTTAAGCTCGTTGTCGATACTTAAGTTCTCGCCTTGACTTTATTTTAGTTGATACAATTTTTCTCAGGGTCGAGTATCTTGTTTTATAATTTAAAAATGCTCGTGGTAATTTTTGAGTGATAATTTTTATGTTCGCGTTTTAAAGTTTATGCTGGAGATGTTCTTCCAGTAATGTTACCTGGCATAGTTTAACCTGGTAGTCAACCTAAAAGACTGCAAATAGAATCTGTGATTCTTGAAATTGTGATAGCTTGTGTTCAACTTAATTTATTTAATAAAAAGTGTTATATAAATGGGTTTTGATATTTTTATCCTTCATGATACTTTTTCATGGTGTCTTAAAAAGCCATTTCTCCTCATGTTTTTTTTTTTCATTTTTAACAAGGTTATTTAGAGAGTTCATAACAACTGGAAGTAATTTTTCATTGTACTGTGGACCAACACAAAAAACCACCAAAGCCATTTTGGCTAGTGTTATTTTACTTTTTTGTCACCACTACATGTCTAGCACTTCGGAATGGCGGCCGAGAGCCAGGCAGGTCCTAACACCTGCGTGCGCCCTCACACACACACACACACGAACGCAGTAATCAGGGTCGACCGCACTTTCGCTCCATAAATACCCTAATGTCCTTCAGACGAACTTGGATTTTTTAAGTATATGAATTCTCTACATTAATACAAGAAAATTATACCAAGCAATGTCTTATTTAGTTTATATTATTAAGTTTTATATGAACTTTTTAAATCAGGAAAAATGAATCTTATATAAGACCATAACTTATAACGATGCCACATCTACCTATGTATCATAGGTTGAAAGTTTTACATGAGAAAGTAATTGTCAATAGTGAATAAACCTATAAACCGAAGTTTGTAGAGCGTATGAAAACTAACTTATCAAAGATAAACAGTGCTACTCCATGTGATATTATGGTTATTTTAAAGTGTACATGTAAACAATTTATTCCTACAAATATAGTAGAGATACATGTCTTGAAAGGGTGTTTGTCCACAAGCCTTGAAAATTGAGAATTATGATTGAATATTTAGTACCAGTGAAACATTCTTCCATCATGCTGTATATATATAATAAATGTCAGGATTTGTTTATAAAAATAACCAATATTTGTTATTTGTTGGATTTTAAATAACTTCAGTTTATTCCGTTGTAAAACAATAATGACCAATTTGGTGTTGTAAAATACAACTTCGTAGTCTTGGATTTCAAAATACTGTGCATGACCCTTAGATTACAATAAATTGTACCGGTAAGACAAATGTGCTTTTAGGATTCAGACCAGTCTGGTTACATCCCACTGAAGATCCAGTACAATGGCCCAACATGTTTGTAAGTTATGTTCATGTTATTGGTTATTTTAATATTTTCTAAAAATACTACTATTCTCCAATCTTAAACATCTTACATTCTATTTAATTTACGTAACTCAATGAAGTGACTATGCAGAGATTCATTAAGTCAATATGTTACTCAAAAGTAAATATTGGATATTATTTGGGAGTTGTTGGCCTGGCAACAAAATCAAAAATATGTTTGAGTTTGCATGATCTCTAGAAGACTCTCACATATCGGCCCAGTAATCTTGGAATACAACAAATTAAAATGAACCTTGACGCTTTTGTGCTTTCAATAATTATGCGTTTAGACTGCAGTACATAATTGTCATGTGGTTTATCACTATTCCGGTGCTCCTTTTGTATATGTTTTAATTGTCTTTAATAAATAGTTACTGGAACATTTCCCAGGCCTATGTATAATCAAACATTATAACAAAACGAGTTATTCCATCTTTCAGACAATAAATTTTAATTTAAAAAATAGTGGGCACATTATAGTTGTTTATTTAACCACAAATGTTAAACCAAAAATAATGGATAGCGGTTATCGTATGAATGTAAAGTGTAAATATTTGTATGCAATTCCCAATAAGTTTTTATTTAATAGAGATTTTATAAAAGTGCATTAAAATGGGAGTATTTTCACTTTCCACCCACAAGATCAGCGCTAATTTTGGTTTAGCATTTGCGCGCTATGTAACTAACTGTAAGTGCCCATTATTAAATTAAAATTGAATGTTATTTAAGAAAATATAGCGGACATTTTCCATCACTTATTAGAAAAAAACAAGTTTCAGGATCTGGAATCTGATCCCATCTAACATAACAAATTATTGGCGTAATCCAGGCAAGTTGGAAAAATCATGGAAAAGCTAAAACAGAAAACTGTATCAGCAGTCAAACAAAATAAACACACTAAAGATCAAATGAACAAACGAAACAACACTAGTACACGGTGGGACTGTCTTTTGTTTTTTCCTTTGTGTGTGACTTGTGTATTCATTTTAGTTTTATTTTGTTTTGACTGCTGTTACAGTTCTCTGTTTTAGCTTTTATGTGAATTTTACAGCTTGCCTGGAATGTGTCACTAATTTTGTTATGTAATAGGTATCTTTCCACCTGAAGACGGGATGAGATTCCAGATCCCGAAACATCATAAAACTTTGTTTTTTAATAATAAGTGATGGAAAATGTCCACAATAATTACTTAAATAACATAAACTCACCATCACCAACAATGAATTTCAAACAAAGAATAAAATTGAATGTCTGAAGCATAACTTATTTGGATGTGAAGTCACAGCATGGCTGTAAGCTATCATGCCAAAAACTATTAAATCATAAAGGTACTTACACACATTTCTTTAGAATGAAATACCCAACAATTTACATACAGGTAAGAAAAACAATGAGTTCAACACAAGGCAAATTTTATTATAATGAAATCAGAGAAAAAAATGACAGCTCCAACCAGAACGGTCTCATATCACTTCACACATATTGTGAATAATTTTGTGCAATTTGAATTGTACAAACACATGGATTCTCGGGATTTCCAACACTTAAACAACTTGATACTTGAACCCTCAGGTAAAATGCAATTTCATTATATACAAATAAAATCTAAACTTCTTACAAAACAATATTTTAGAAGCTTATATTCTTCTTAGAATAAATTAACTAAATACCATCAAGTAACGGCCATGTGTTCTCCTAATTGGATATAAATTTTTACTTAAGGTTATTAATAACATTTTTTGGTCGGTATATATCATTTTAGATATCAAGCTCAAGCAATTGATTAAAGTAATACAAACATTGTAAATATAAATATATGCAAAAATTTAAATATAAAACACTTAAGCTTATAAATGGTAAACAAATAAGTGTCTAAACAAACTCAATTTTGGAAGGGTTCCTACACATACATTAAACTGGTGACTTTATTATTGCAAATACATATTTTCATGATACTGTTTTAAAAGACAACGAAGAACACATATGTGTGTACAAACAGCACTATTTTCTATTCGTTAGTTATACATGTATAGTTACATCGATGTTAGTAACTGGCATAGTAAGAAGCTATATTGAGCAGGAAGAAGGCTTCAAACGATGCGGTGTAGCGGAAACAAAATTCAATATCCAGCTTTTATTCTTACGTTTTTTGCTTTTAATTTCAATATTCCACACACACACACACACACACACAGAAATGTAAATAAAAACGTACTATACCCTAAATAATAATATACAAATGGGCATCCCCTAAGAGTACACTGGGAATTCAACAAATTTCTTATATTTGGTCAAATTAAAGCATTTAACTATGTTGAAACATTTCTATTTTTCTCCCTAGGGGGCAGGCAAGGCAGAAGTATTGTAGGGCTTGATCTTACCTAATCCCCCACATTTCCAGAGAAATATATTCTGATCGATAGGAACCCTTTAGTCATAGACTAATTTATATAAGTTGTACATGAGTAACTGGAAAATATTTCATACAAATAAAATAATTCTACAACAAAAATGTTAAATTTAAACAAAATTTGGAACAATTGGTTTTTAATAGAGTTATGTAACTCAGCTTTGATCAGTTAGAGAGGCGAACTTGTTTCCGAGGGAGAGTTTGTTAGGAGTCATCCTGTTGGTGGTGTCCGCGTAGCGTGATGAGTGCGATTTGCTGTTCTTCACCTCTTCAAAACCAATGTCTTCCCGTTTCCTACAAGGATTAGCAAATAATTAAAGGACTGTAAAATCGATGTATAAGGCTTTAATGATGAACCCTTAAGACAGATGGGAAAAGAAGAGGGTTTAGTTATGTCTATTTGCTGTTAAAGTATTTAAATATAGGATGAAATATTTGAGTAATGTTAAAATAGGTGATAAATTAAAACGAGAAATTGTTTGAAGTAGGTTGATGCAGGGGAAAGGGAGGGGCTTAGATATTGCCTGACATAGGGGGAAGGAGGGGGTTTAGATATTGTCTGATAAAGGGGGGAGGGAGGGGGTTTAGATATTAAACTTATTTAGTATGCTAATATGACGTATAAGATCAAGTGCACCTTAAAACTTGTTTATTTGAGTTAATAAACCTTCAGTGATTATTGGTTGATAAAAATAAATATTATTTCTGTGTATAAATGGAAAACTAAGTGGTTTAGAACTTAGGTATACCTTTATAGAAACTGGGGGGGGGGGGGCGAGAAATGGTTTTTGAATTGGAGTTGAGTATAGAACCAACTACTTGAGTAGAGTCGAGTAGTTCCTAAAAAGTTAAAAAACCTTTTTTAATTGAAAACAAAGTTTTTTACATATTAATCTTCTTCAATTATAAACATAACTTTTCATTGAATTATTAATGTTATTATTTGTTTTATTTTACCATGAATACCATAAAGACTTGATTTCTCTTGATTTAAATGAGAAAAAAAATCCATACAAAGATTTTGGGTTACTTTATCAAAACCAGAACATTTAAACAAGAAAATGATTAGAAATGTTTAACATCTAGACAGATAAACACAAACAGTTAGTTAGTTGTGGGGAGCTTGGGCTGAAGGTAATTTTTTGCTCACTTTGTGTATAGAAAGCAATAACTCACTTGACACCTGTCAATGCCTCTAAGGGTTTACTAAACAATATTATTAAAGAAAGTTCTTGAAGTATTTAAGTATTTATAGTAAAAATATACTGAAGGAATTCTAAAGAAATGTTACAAATACAATTAATTTTGTGTTATAAGTTGTGTAGCTGATTGATTATATTGCTTTGAAAAAGAGGGACAGAAATTAAATATAAATATAGAGAAATTAAATTAAACTGCTAACCGAGTGATTTATTTACAAGGTGGCTGTGAGCGATTTAAAGAATGTGCCGTATCAAACCGACGAGTTCGGTGGAGGAAAGACCGGAGAGTGATCAGACGTCAGGTCAAGGGTCGGGTATTTTGCAGACCTTAAAATTAGCTTTACAGAACCTCACCAGTAACAAATGTTATGAGGCGTATTTGGAAATTATGATACATCTTTCTCTGGCACGAAAAGGATGGATGATAGTGTATTCTAAGAGTTAATATGTACATATAAAAGTACTGCGAGCCCTATAATGCTCATTTTCCCATTTTTTGTGCCAGTATTGTGATTCAAAATTACCCCCGAAATCAAACCACCACTAATTGTGAATTGTGTCCTTATGCTTATGGTATTTGTAGACATTCAAGACTATCCTTATGAAATATATGGAGAGAATATTAAGAGTAATGTAAGTCTCAAATAATGATAGACATGGTGATCATCAAGATCACGACCTTAATGGAGGTGAAGCCTTACAAACCTGAGGCACAACCTTGCCAAAACTCAAGAAATCATTCACAAATATTTTACTATCCACTTTAAAACTCTCAGTAGGCTCTAAGAGACATCAAACCTTTTATTAAAACAAATAAATTTATTTATAGGGTTTTTAAGCAACAAGGAGAAGATTGTTAGTACCTACAATTTTGTGTCAGCTTATTGGGGAAGTTTACTTCAAATATATAAATGTACCAGAGAACTATGTAGGAAATGGAAATTGTTTTCAAGCTTTAAGTATTGTGATTTAAGTATTGTTTAAGGATTAGTAATAATCCTTTATAAATATTCGTTAACATAACTTTTAAAATCAAGAAAATCTTACTTAGCAGATAGTGCTCGTAAAGAACTCACGAGATAACTGATATTTCATAGAAGAGCTATCAAAACTTACTTGCGGCCCCAAGCTCCACTGGGCTCGGCTGAAGTAGCTGCAGAGAGTGTGGGGAACATGGCTTCACTGTTCACATCAGGAGCTGCTCTTGTTTTCTGGTTTCTTAGACCTACAAACCCCATCATTTCATCGTTAATAACACTTTCATATAGCGTACAGAAAACCTTGACAGCACAACACTCATTCAAATTGGGGAAACAGTCTTGTTATCAAGAGAAACCTCTAGTTGAGGTTTGTGTTGACTTGAAATTATGCTCTCGAGTTCAGTGGTTCCTGTACAAATTCTTTGCAGATTTTGAACGGATAGCAGTAATACTGAAGAAAAGTTTTTAAAATCGAGTGTTCTGGGGAATAGATTCAAGGGGGATAAGAAAAATGCACTAGTTATCATGGAACTTTTGTTGAGGGTTGTAGTAGTGATGTTCTACTGTATTTTCAAGCTTGTTTAATTAGGCTGATAGTGGGGTTTTAAATGCATGCTTAAAGATTTAAGCTAGACCCCATTTAGCTTAATGCAGCCTATAGGTTTCTAGCGAAGATTTGCCTACACCGTATCAAAAAAAAAATTAGCAACACGGATAAACATTCATACATCCTTTAAAATAAATACTATGAATTTTCAATTTAAACTAATCAAGAGTAATCGAAGAAACAAAAGTGTGAGTTGAGCTGTAACCATCCAAAACAAACTGTCTGATAGAAATTTAATATCATCCATGTTCCAAACTGGTTCCTTGGGTCCAAACTGTTCAGTCAACATAGTTATTTTAGTTATATTTTAATGGTATTTTTAAAATGAGAACTTAGGTAGGTATTAATATTCCTACTTTTCACTAGTTTTAACTACTGGCCTGATCGGACTTGACATCAAATTTTATGTTTAAGTATCTGTAAAATTTGACTACACTTGGTCCCCATTAGTTTGGATTATTATCAAGTTGGCCACGGAAACAAAATTTCAAAATTTCTGGGATTTCCCAGTTTTCCCACTATTAAAACAACTAAAATCCCGGTCTTCCGATAACCATACAGGCGTGATGGGTGTAGGTGGATTTAAGTAAGGTGTGCTATTCAGAAGTACGAATTTCAGTACGTTCTGCGCAGCCTCCAGGTGACGTCACGGTGTTTATTTGATCAGCTGGTTTACAGTGACAGCTGAAGTTTCTCTCGGCTAGATCCTATCCAAAGCCCCAGGTCGGGATCAGAACATCTACCCTCCCTCCATCTCCACCACCGCGTCTGCGACCAAAATTGCAGAGTCTCGCTCTAACTGCGACAACTCCAAATTACGCTGATTTAATTGTAAAAAGCTTATTTATTCCTGGCCTGCATGAAACACGCTTAATAAAGGTACAAGTTTTATATTCCAAATACCAAAACTTCTTGTTTTAAGTGATGGTAAACTATTACCATTTTTATCTGTGTACATATGAGCCTCAATTGCACTTTTTTTTTGTAAACGGAACATTTTTAGATAAGCCAATTGAAACATAGATGTCTATTTTACATTTTTTGTTTCAAGGTTTTTTTTTTGGTCGAAGTTTCGGTTTGGCCAGTATAAGAAAATTTAAATTCTTATGTTTAGATCTATAGGTTAGTTTCATTTTTCCCACAAACGAAATCATGTTACAGTGTCTTGATTTTTGGAGAATTCCATAAAAGAAATTTGGTTTCTAAGATTGACATGCAAATTGAGTTAAATTAAGTTAGTAACTTTAAAAGCTTGACTAAGTTCTGAGATTCTGATCTTAGGGTGACATTGTCAACTATTTTTATAAATTATAGTTCATATGAAGACTAATTAACTAGGCCAACCTAACCAAAGAGAAATTACATAACATTTTTAGTAAAACTGACCAACAGAATGGAAACAAACTTGGGAAAAAACAAGGCACTAACACATTATGAACTACTACATACAACTAATAAAAAAATTACCCCCATCGCAGCAAACCTGCGTACTCAGAGAATTTCCAATGCATATATATTTGTCTCACTTCTACATAAAGCCATCTACCAAGTTTCATAAAAATAAATACATAAATAAGTGATATACATTTTATTTATTCTCCATAAGAATGACATTAGGGCTGAGTATGCAGGTTTGCTGCTATGGGGACAATACAAAAATAGTTTTTTTGTGCCGGTACATATGAGTTTCTGAAAAAAAAGTTTTATATCTGGAATCGACAGTCAAAAAATAATATGTTTGCCAACAGTAACCATACTTCATATTTACCCTTCCACGATTCAGCCCATGGTAATAGCTTCTTTTCCTTAAGGCTGTCGCACACTTCTTGCGAACAGGCCTGAAAATTCTACCAAATATTCCGCCCCATATTAAAAAGTTTGCGCAGCTCCCACACTTCTCGCGAATACTCCTAACATTTGGAGTTCGGCCGAATGTTCGGGCGTATTTGCGAGAAGTGTGGGACAGCCATTAGAGAAAATTCGCTAACAATGTATAAATATACAAAATATATGACGTCACTCTTAACGTTAACGCTGTGGTGGGGATGGAGGGAGAGTAGACGTTCAGATCCTGACCTGAGTTTTCGGATAGGCTATAGCTGCCAGTGCTGAAGTTTCCCATTGTTGCAAACTAATTCCTAAAAACAACACGTCACCGAAGTATTCTGACTACCCCATGTCTCCCGCTCCTTCAGATAGGATATTCAGAATACCTAGGTGACGCGCTTCCGCCACCAGATGACGTCACGCTACGATGCGCAATAGCACACCTGCCGATAACCACACAGGCGTGCTGGGTAGTGACGATACCTGTAATTTTATGTGTGCTATACATGGCTAATATATTTTTTTTGAAAGTAATATAATATGTGAGATAAATAAAAAATAAAAGACTCTGACTCTTGCCAAGTCAGTGACAGTTAGGTGGTCTATCTGGTCTTTGTCGCTCGGCTATTTTTGTCTATTTGCATTGAAGAGCAAATAAATTGATTGCATTGTGGCACTGTAATTTCGCTAAGTGAATGAAGAAAATAGGCCTAATCTACTGTTAATCAATAGTTATTTGTGTTTTAGGGAAGTAAAGTGTAACATTGTCTCCTTGAGGGAAACTGTTAACAATTTTCCCGAGGGAGGCAATATACTTTACTCCCAAAATACTAGGGGTGTGCGAGTACTCGAAACTTTGAGTTTTCGGCCGAGTATTTTAATACTCGAACTCGACTCGAAATTTTGAAAACTACTCGAAAGTTCGAGCGAGTATTTCCCGCCGATTCCCGGACGATCGCCAACGATTGCGACCGGCCAAAACGCGTAGTAACGGCCGCAAAAGGCGATCGCATCACGTAAAATCGGCCGAAAATTACGACCGTGAACGATTGCGACTGGACAAAACGCGTAGTAACGGCCGCAAAAGGCATTCGTATCACGTAATTTCGGCCGTGACTAAGATTTCGTCATTTAATATTGATTATAAGAGATGTCTGGACAAGGTGAAAATGGCCAAATGACAACCGGCCGGAAACGAATGTCAAACCATGTTTTGTTTGTCAATACGTAATCCAGTTTGATTGTACTGGCCAAAACTTTGTATTGCTACTCATGTATTAGTTAGAAACCATGTTTAGATTATCCAATCTAGGAAGGTATCCAAATCCCATTACACTATTTTAAACTACCAACTGATGGCAAATACTCGCTCGAAAATACTCGAAACTCGAAAATAATTGGGACTACTCGATTCGACTCGAATTAGAAATAATGCATTAAACTGGCTCAAATCTTATCTTTATGACAGAAAGCAGTTTGTCGAAATTGTTCATCACAATAACAAAAACTATAAAATTCCTTACCGTTCTTCCATTACAGCAGTTAAATATGGGGTGCACAGGGATCCATCTTAGGCCCCCTTTTATTTGTTTGCTATTTAAGAGACTTCCCCCAGCTTAGTGATTCGAGTAAACTGTGCCTATATGCTGATGATACCTATTTGAAAATCACAGCTTCAACTATTGATGAATTAGAAATTAAAATTAATTCTGACCTAACAATTTTAAATAGGTTTTTTAATTCTAATAATTTGCTTTTAAATCTTGAAAAAACCAACATTATTAATTTCCAAACTCGATCAGCTCAAAATATAATACAACCTAATATTACCGTCCTTAACAAGAAAATTAAAGTCATGGACAGCATTAAATTTTTAGGATTAGAAATAGTAAACACACTCAACTGGAACTGTCATGTTGAAAAATTACTAACGAAAATTTCTTCTGGCCTCTACGCATTGATTAGGTTAAAAAATTATTGTGAAAAAGAAACCCTGAAAGTAATTTATTTTTCTTACATCCATTCAGTGATATCTTTTGGGATATCACTGTATGGTGCAACAACTAAAAATAATTTAAATGCCATTTTGATAATGCAAAAAAAATCTATAAGAATAATTTGTAACTTAAAACCCAGAACTTCAGTTAAGGAAAATTTCAAATCAGAAAACATCATGACAGTTTATGGAATGTATGTTTTTGAAACAGTTTTATCCGTAAGAAATAGATTTCAGGAAATGGAGCTGGTTGGTAATAATCATGAACATAACACCAGAAATCGGGGACGCCTCGCAATAAGCTCTCACACACTGCAACTTTAAAAAAAAAAAACCTATATATGCTGGTTCAAAATTTTACAATAAAATCCCAAAAGATATCACAGATGAGGTCTCAAATAAAAGATTCAAAATTAAGTTAAAGCAGTATCTCATCAACAAAGCTATGTATTCTTTCGAAGAGCTGTAGTTTTCATTCCTATATTAAATTCTAAGACCTACACACTTAGGTTTAAACTTGTTATTTGTACTGTTTATTTGTACTTGTAACTTGTTTATTTGTATTATTCAATACTGAAATAAGACACTATTCATGTATGTATGTATTACTACAAACGAATAAAGATATTTTGAATTGACTCGATTAAAAAAATCACTACTCGCACACCCCTACAAAATAGACACTAAATTTTTCCACCACCTGCAGTTTTAATGAATAAAAAGTACAACACAATAGTTCTTTTCATCACACTGTGCCCAAAGTAGCTATTTTCTATATCAGCTTTGAGTACCGAAAGTGATACTTTACCACCCTAGTGCCATAAATAAAAAGAGCTGGTGATATTTGCCGCACTGTTATTTGTTATTATGACACCAGTGGCGCTAGTTACTTGCCGTGTCTACCAATAGCAGTGTTGCATTTGAAAGCAGCTGTTCTTATTAGTATGATTACTAGATTAATGAAAACACAATGTAATCACTAGTGTTGTCATTATGTTGTGAGAAATATTACTCAGCACACCTGATAAAAATATATTAATACCCCCGTCGCAGCAAACCTGCATACTCAGCGAATTTCCTATGAATGAATATATTTCTTACTACCACATAAAGCCACTTACCAAGTTTCATAAAAATACTTAAATAAATAAGTGATATATAGCATTTAATTTATTCTCTATAAGAATAACATTAGGGCTGAGAACGCAGGTTTGCTGCAACGAGGAAGATAAAAATGCGGGTTTTTTGCAATTATCAATATAACTCAACCAGGTGAAGCTATATACCAAGTTTTAATGATTTATGTTCATAATTAAGGGAGATATATGGGAGATATATCTCACAAACCCCTCAGATATTGCAGAAACTCTTAACAAACACTTCCTGAACACCACAACACATTTAAATCTCACTTCAAACCAAGAAAGTTCACATTTATTATTGGAAAGGTTTGATAAACCAGTCACATCGTTTCCAACTCTTCCACAAGTCACAGTTAAGGAAATTGAAGCCCTGGCAAGAGATCTGAAGCCAACAAAGTCTCCTGGATGGGATGATATCCCTCCTTTTATAGTTAAAATATGTGCTAAACACATAAGCCAGCCTCTGGCACGTATTATCAATGCATCCTTTGAAACAGGTGTTTTTCCTCATCTCTTAAAATTTTCTTGTATAACGCCGTTGTATAAAAAGAAGGGTGACTCATCTTCTGCTGACAATTACAGACCTATTGCTATTCTTCCTGCCTTTTCTAAGCTTTTTGAGTGGGCTATTTACAATAGGCTTCAGTATTATCTTCTTAATTCCAATATAATATATGACAATCAATTTGGCTTTCAAACAAATAAATCGACAATAGACGCAATTTTTGAGTTAACTAAGCAAATTTTTGATTGTATTCTGTGATCTCACAAAAGCTTTTGATTCCGTCAATCATAGTCTCCTGCTAAGAAAACTTGAGTACTATGGATTAAATGGAAAAACCTCCCAGTTGCTTCATTCATATATTGCCAATAGGTTTCAGTGCACCGGCATCTCTAATCATCAGTCAAAATACCAGCAGGTTTTAGCAGGTGTTCCACAAGGTTCTATCCTAGGGCCTTTGTTGTTCCTTTTATATGTAAATGATTTGGCTTGCAATGTGAGAAACTCTAGTGTGATTCTATATGCTGATGATACTACGGCTTTCTTGAGGAGTAGCAATGGAGTTGATCTTGGGCAAATGTTGGACGAGGCTATGGAAGACATGAACTCGTGGTTTTCTTGTAATGGATTAATGCTGAATAAGGAAAAAACCGCTATTGTAAATTTTCATCCAAATTATAGCAATAGTAGCAGAGCTCGGGCAGAATATTTTAAGTCATCAATCAATCTATCCACTTCTATTAATTTTCTAGGTGTCATGCTTGATAAGTCGCTTACTTGGTCCGAACACATAACCAAGCTTCAGTCAAAACTCAACAAGGCTTTTTATGTTTTGCTAACACTTTCACATTCGACTGACACATCTACTCTTAAGGCTGTATATTACGCCTATGTTTATTCACATTTGTCATATGGAATTGTATTCTGGGGTTGTTCCTCTGAAAGCCTAAAAGTGTTCCGTCTTCAGAAAAGAATTCTGAGAGTGATGGCTGGTGCTCGTGTAAGGTCTTCATGTCGTAATATATTTAAAACTTTTGAAATTTTGCCCTTACCTTGTGTCTTTATCCTAAACATTGTCATATTTGTGAGATTGAATGCTTCACACTTCAATTCCAAAATTGAAAGTCATGGTTATCACACTAGACATAAACACTTACTACAAATACCAGCACACAAGTCATCATCTTTTGAAAAATCAGTTCTATACACAGGTAGCAAATTTTATAATAAACTCCCTCAGAGTATCAAAAACATTTCCAATATAACAAAATTCAAAGCAGAAGTGACAAAGTATTTAAAAACAAAGTACTTTTATAGTTTCAATGAATACCTTAACAGCCTGTCATTATAGTTATAAATTTTATTTTGGTTTTTAGCATTATTTGTTGACGGGTGACTTTTGTTTGTTTTAATTGTACTGTTTATTTACATTTTGATTGATCATCGAATGTATTGTATATATTGTTAGGTCTATGTATTTTAGTATAAGGAAACTTTGACAATTTCACCTGTCTAAGGGAAATTCCCTATAATAGATGTTATGTGATGTAATAAATAAATAAATGTAAAGCTTTCCGTATTCTCCATAAGAATAACATTAGGGATGAGAATGCAGGTTTGCTGCTAAGAGGATAATAAAAAAAAATCAATTTTTTGTGGAAATATCAATATACCAGTACTAGGTGAAGCCACCTACCAAGTTTCATCAATATACGTTCATAAATAATCGAGATATCAAATTTTAAATATTCTTCATAAGGATAACATTGGACAACATACTGTGTTTAGCACTTTGAATATCACGGCAACGGTTGGACGTAGAATCACAATTTAAACACCAAAATGATTGTTTTGTAGAGCTAAACTGATTGGTAAAATCAAATGTGAAGTTTACATAGAAATGAACTGAGGAAAAGCCAAAAACCTTTTTCCCATAAGATTAACATGGGAGATTTTATGAGCAGGTTTTTTTGGATTTTCTCCGCAACCACTTAACCTAGGTTAATAATTCAAAATACCATATTATTTGTTTTTTTAAGCTCTATAACATGGTTAAAACCAAAATTAAGTTTTTTAAAAATTTTAGGGTGAAAAATGCAAAAAACTGATTTTTGGAAAATTTAAAACCCCCATAAACCCCCCTGCCCATGGTCCGATATTTCTGGTTTTCGAACTTAAAGTCATGAATGTCACTTTACACATTTGAGCCAAATTTCATCGAAATCGGACGTTTTTTACTCAAGTTATCGCGGTAACGGACACACACACATATATATATATATATATAGATATAGATATATATACATATATATAAATTTGAACGAATAGTGTTTTTGGCATCTGGGGACCTCAAAACAAAAAGTTATCATGGTCTCGGGCTTAAGTCTTACCATGAGACCTACGGTAATAGCTTCTTCCCTATAGGGGAAATTCGCTAAAAATGTGTTTCTTTATTACTTTATTACTATCAAGTAGGAGATTTTGACACAGTCCCACCAGAATTACTGCCAAAATAACAGAGCAAACATTGGCTTTTACAACGACACGCTTTTTAAACCAATTGTGTAGTGACTTCAGATTATACTTATAATTTTCGATCAATTACCGGGAAAACACTTTCGGTACGAGTTATGAATGATATATTACGTCACACTGTAGTGTAGCTTTAAACACTAGAACGATAGGTAAAGTCCAAATAAATCAAAAAATAAATTCAAATCCATCGCTATTATGAGTTTCAGAAATACAATTAATATCTTGTCGAATTTTAAGTGAAACTTCATGTTAAACTTAACTTTATAATCTTGAGACATATTTTAGACGTATTTTTATTGCTTATTTTGAAGCAAAGTTATTATTTGAGTTAACCCATTGGCCTACCTGAAATTTGCCACCTGACAAACCGTTCAGTTCCTAAGAAAAATTACATTAATGTAGACTTTTACTAAAACTGTCACTATAGCAACAATCATTGCTCAATTTATTTAATTTTTGTACTAATCTTTAGAGATATAAATTATCTACAAGAAGAAAATACTTTTGACAGCATTTATGTTTGGTAAATATTATATATATATCATATTTTATATATATATATATATATAGTTTATAAAAAGAAATTTAACTTTAAAAGGAGCTTACAAGTAAAAAACCAAAAAATAATATTTCAGCCCAACAACTATTATTTCCTTGTAGGTTATTTATTTTTTTACATGAAAATAAAAAAATTATAGTAATACATTTATATTTGACCTAGATATATTTTCCAAAATCATATTTTTCCAAAATTTGACCAAGTTTCCCCAAGTATGGGCATATGTATATAACATACATATAAACAAAAAATAATACAAAAATGAAATAAATAAATAAAAAAACGTGCAATCCTGAGTATACTCGGGGTTCCACGTCTGGGCTACTTACGGCGGCCACTAGGGGTTGTGAGCCAATGGGTTAAATGAAAACACCCTTGTAATGTGGCTTTGGAAATAGTGTTGTAAACAAGCCGCCTTGTACGTCGAATGATAGCGTCCCACCAACAAGTTGACACCACAACAGAACAAAATACGAAGGCTTTTTGAAGGTTATTTGTCAGAGACGGGTGACTTCTGTATTATATTTTAACTTTTTTTGATGTTGTAAACCACAATCTTCTCATTCGGAAAATGTTTAACCTTGGGGTAAGAGGTGTGGCCTTAGACTGGTTTAGATCATACCTTGAAAACCGGAAGCAAAGTGTGGAGATGCCATACTGTGACCAAAGGAAATGCATTAGGAAGCTCTATTCTAATAAATTGGCAGTAGCTATGGGAGTTCCTCAAGGGTCGGTATTAGGTCCTGTTCTTTTTCTTCTATTTATTAACAATATTGACAGTAGTATAAATAATGGTAAATTATGTATCTTCGCTGACGACACATCTCTAGTTGTTACTGGTCATAAAACGAAGGATTTAGAGGTGTCTGCATTTGTTCAGTCAAATTCCCTTCTTCAATGGTTAAATGAGAATGGTCTTTTTGTAAATACTGACAAGACAGGGATGATTGATTTTCAAATTCGTAATCGGACAGACAGCGTTTCGAATCTGCTAATTTCCGAAAATACTGTTTCATCTACTGATACAGTAAATTTTCTTGGTCTTTTGATTGATTCGAGATTAAGTTTTTCTGACCACATCAGTAAATTGGCTGGTAAACTCAGTTCGATAATTTATGGAATACGTAAATTATCATTTTACACTAATTCTGATGTACTGCTCACAGCTTACTATGGTTGCTTTTATCCTCATCTCGTTTACGCTGTACCCATTTGGGGATCGGAAAAGGCTAGTACGAGATACATCTTTACTCTCCAAAAGAAGATAATCAGAATTGTTTTTGGACTCAAGCGGCTTCAATCTTGTAAGGAGACTTTTCGTCAGTGTGGCCTGTTGACGTTTCCTTCCATATATATTTTTGAAACACTAATATTTTTTAGGAAAAACCGTGGGCTTTTTGAGTCCAGGATCTCTACGGTATATTCTCTTCGCCAAAGTTTAAATCTCCCTATTCCAAAACATAAAACTACATTTTTTAAAAACAATGTTTATTATTGCTCTGTCAAACTTTTTAATGCGTTGCCTGATTGCCTCAAGGTGGAGATGTCACATGATGAATTTAGGAAGAATCTTAAGACCTATTTGTTGGGAGGAGCGTTTTACAGTGTCCATGACTACATAAGGAATTTATAATTTAGAAGTGTTGACTATTTTGTTGTTGTAAGAGGTACATTTTTTAAATGACTCATGCCAATGCTTGTACAAGTTTTAAGGCAATAAAGGAATTATTGATTGATTGATTGATTGAAAACTCATTGGACGCAGCAAGCTACTGCGCTACTGGTAAAACATATGACTCAAATTCCCAAGTGTGGGAGGGAGACAAAGTAATTCCCTATTCCCTTCCGTTTCTTTACATGTAAAAGAATAGGACGTAGGAGACACACAAAGTAATTCCCTTTTCCCTCCCTGGTAGAGGGGAAAAAGTGCTTTTGTTACTCTTTGTTATGAGGGAGTAAAATTGTACTTTACAAAGCAGGTGGGGGAAAAATAATTTTTCCAATACTACAAGTGTTTTTAATCATTTTAGACCAATTTTATTACAATCATTGTTTTTCAAAAACATGTGGTAAGTGAAAAAAAAGACTTTTTTCTCCAATTGAGATTTAAATGTTAATCTTTGGGAAATCTTTTAACACGATCGGCCCGATGTGTACCACCGGTGGTACACGTCGGAATTTTTTAAATGATTAAAAATACGATCCAGCAAACAGTAATCTGAACAAAAAGACGAAGCATTATTTTTCAAGAACATAATTCTGACAAAAAATGTATACGTGCGCCACCGGTGGCCACGGTGTGTCTATATAAACCTAAACCACGAATACATAGTTTAAAGAACTCAGAAAAGCTCCGAATGCACTTTAAAAAGACGTTAAATCAAATGGAAACAGTGCGCCACGGGTGGTACACGTCGGAGTTTTAGAAAGTTTGCCGCGCGCCACTGGTGGCGCACGTTGGGATTTTTGGGAAGTTCAAAAACTGACTATCATTTTCCATCGGGCTGAACGTGTTAATCAGTGAACTGACCTCTGAAACACATGTTTATAAATGTGTTCCTTAGGTTGGCCTAGTGGAATTGTTATAATCCTCCAATAGCTGATAATGCTCCTTATTTTATATTTCAAACAAGATAATCATTTACGATTTTGAGTTTAAGCTGACCAAAAACTATTTAGTTATTTTAGCTACTAAAAATATCACCAGCTACTAAAAACTTTTGTTTTCTCAAGTACTGAGATACAGAATGATTCATTCAACAAAAACTTACACCACTGAGAGACATTGCTGATTTTCTACGTTCATGTATTTTTTTGTTCCAATCATCTCATTTTTGGCAACAATTTGTTATATTAAACCTTGTAGGTATTAATACACGAATACAGTTTCAAAACCATAATACCTTCTAATGACTACATTATATAAAATAACTAAATTTTTCTAAAGTACAAAATACTGTATCGTTACAGTATTTTCCCCACTTTTCCCAATAGGCCGTATATCATAGACCCGTTAGTTATTTATGTGACACTGGAAACGTTAAACTGTGTGACATATTTCAACAACCATAATCTTTTAAGACTCAATAATAACACTATTTTATTTAACTTGAAGGTTTCCTGAATTGTTGTCACAAATTAATTTTGCATGAATGGAAAAATATGATAAAATTGGTGCTTCTTGAAAATTAGCTGAGTTAAGCCCTGCAACCTTGTTACAGTAAAAGCCCGCTAATCCGGCATCTGATGGTCCGGTACTTTCGATAATCCGGCATCGGTCTGAGTTCTAAAACAATTATTTGTGTACTGAATAAGCCTTTTTGGTCGCGTTCAGCAAAGGCCGAGCGCGATCGGCAGAGTTCGTGGATAATTGGCAGGAGTGACTATACTTATGTGTTATGATATAATACTGTAAATTTATTTTCTGGTTGAAATGTTTGTTTTTAGCATTTTCTATCACAGACAAAATTAGAGAAATCTCAATAAAACATGGAATAATGGACCAGTGATGTCCTTTTGACTCTCTATTTTTAGCGTTATTTCTGCTCTTTTTGCAATAACGGCTATTTTTAGTCGGCGCTCAATAATCCAGCACTGCCAAAGTCCCGAACGTGCCCGATTAGCGAGCTTCTACTGTAGAAATATGGCCTTCACTGAACTGAAAATGTATTAACCTAAAACACATATTGCTTTAAATTGGATAATAATTTTACAAAATGTACTATGTAACAAGAACTACTATATAATAGATTAATGACTTTACTTGAGTAAGCCACTGGCGGCGGTTGGTTCCGCAAGTTGGGTGGGATGTAGGTGCCACCACTCACTGTGCCTCCGCTGCGCAACGGAGCTCTGACCACCTCCTCTTCTGAAGGCTTCTCGGATTCTGGAAAGAGAACAAATTATTAACTTTGAATAAGCCCAAGATTTATGTTACTGCAATTTTAGAATCAAACTGAAGCCCTTAAGAGAATACGCATATAACCTATTCTTCATTTAATTTTTTACAAAGTAGAGAAAAGTAAAGGATCCCACTGAGATCTCTTAGGAATCCTACTCCGTATTCCTAGACAGAATAGTTTGTAATGTAACAATATTAGTTATAATAAACAAAGGATCATATAGTAGAGCCCATTTATTTGTTTAGATTTTTATGAGATCTATTTAGAGTGTTGTAAAAACTCGCTTAAACTACTCTAGCTATTCAAATTATTCTTTAACCATCCTTCACCAAGGCACTCACCAATAGGAATATCTTGTGTCGGTGGTTGGGGCACCTTCCAAGGGCCTGTGGCTTTCCGCCGTGGTACCATTTCCCCAGCTTCATTTTCCTCCATACCACCTTCTTCATCACCATCCAATTCATTTTCAGCTTCATCGTTTTCTTGCTCATTCAATGTAATATTTTGAATCTTCAAACCAGTGTAGTCCTTCTTTTCTTCTTCAAAATCTTTCCACTCATCTTCCTAAAGGAAACAATTACTTGTTTATTACTTCGTGAATTTCAAATTACTAGCCTAACTTAAGTAGTACAAGATTTTTAGTAACAGGAATAAATTCTTGAGTTCCTATACTCACGTTAAAGTAACATCTAGTTAAGAGTCTTCATTACCTTCCGAAAAACGTTAAAAACATGACTTTGTATTCACCTGTTTCGGATGCCATTTTTAAAGTGTGGATTAAAAGAAAACTGTTTTATGATAAATAAAGCTCGGTTCCATGTCCCTATTACCTGATAGTCTAACAATATCAATTTTAGTATTAAAAAAATACTTAAAAGTATCAAATAATGAGGTAATTTTAAATGTTATTGACGGACTTCTACAGAAATTTTCAAAATTTCACGGTTACAGGAGCATACCGTAACTCTTCATCTAATCAATTGCCAAAATTCAAAACAATCCGTTTCAATATTGTGCCAGAAACAGGATACAACAAAACCATGTTTTGCCCAAAAAATGTGGCGGTCGACAGCAGCTACTGCGCTACTAGCCTTTCACAAAATTTGGGCGAGTCGGCGGGTGCCGTGCAGCCGCGTTTCAACACACTCGCTCATACGCGTGCGCACTTCCTGCCGACGCCACGGATGTATACATTTGCCAAGCAAGGGAAATCCGCAGCATTGTGATTTTTGGAAACTCAAGATAGTCTGCAACAGATGTCTGCATATGCGCCCGGGTTATCTGCTGGACACATTGAATTATTTTAGCTCATTTGCGTGTTGCGTTGAGACTTACTGGGATGTTTATTACCCGTTAACAGATGTCTGCATATGCGCCCGGGTTATCTGCTGGACACATTGAATTATTTTAGCTTGTTTGCGTGTTGCGTTGAGACTTACTGGGATGTTTATTACCCGTTACTTTTATTAAATTATAAAAGTTAAAATATTCTTTATAATAAACTATAAGGTCGTATCACATATCGTGTGTCGTTATTAGTTGTTTCTGTTTTGGCAGCAGAAAATGGCTCGACATGGCAAGAAATCTAGGCTTTTCTTGAGTGCAAAGCGGAAGAAGAAAGTTATTAACTTGGGTCTACTGAAATGGCGACAACATCATCATACTAACAGGTGAGTAAATGTAACAAAATGTGTGACCTACCTCCTAAATAAATTTTAAACATAATATAAACCAGATAGGTCTAGGTTTGCCATAATTTTGCTGAGGGAAATCGGAACACTGACTACCCGCGTCGGGGTTAAGGGGGAGGTTCGATGGTGACGAAATGTCACAGGGTGTTTTTTTAAGTCTAAAAAGGTGCTTCAATTTGGATTGTGAAACAAGAGTGTTCATGCTTTTATTCTTATGTAGAATAATTAATATTGCAAATATTACTTATTTATAAATTTATTTGTATGAAATGTGGTAAGTGGCTCTGTGTGGTGGTGAGAAACATATACATGCATTGGGAATTCGCTGAGTACGCAGGTTTGCTGCAGCGGGGGTATTTGGGTATGGTATCTCATCGTGGTTACTCGCAGAGCTCATTCATTGATCATCACATTAATTTAATATAAAATAACTGTAAACTGTTGAAGATAATTTGGTACTGTTTCCAAGGTTCTACATGATCTGAGGATTACATAATTATTCAATCCATTTTTCCATTTTGTTTGGTCATGCAACAATAACTTTTTCACAAACAATTTATGAAACTGGTTGCCTTTGTTGAATAGTAGTAATTATCGGCAACAAAACAAAAGTAAGTCAGTTTTGTTTTGTTTTAGCGAATTTCCCCTATAGGGAAGAAGCTATTACCGTAGTCGGCATGGTAAGGCCTAGGCCCGGGACCATGATAACTTTTCGTTTTGAGGTCCCCAGACCCCAAAAACACCATTCGTTCGAAACTGTATATATATATATATATATATATATATATATATCTATATATATATATATATGTGTCCGTGAGCACGATAACTCTCGTAAAAATTATCCGATTTTGATGAAATTTGGTATAAACGTGTAAAGCAACATTTATGACTTTAAGTTCGAAAACCAGCCAGATCGCTCTACCCGAAGGGGTATTTTGGGGGGGTTTTGTACCCCAAAAATGGGTTTTTTGAATTTTTCACATATAATTTTTGAGATATTCAAACTTTGGTTTTGACCATTGGTTTCAGCTTAAAAAAACACACAATTTGGTATTTTGATCATTTCTCTACGTCAATTGGTTACCGAGATATTGAAAGTGCTAAACACAGTACGTTGTCTAATGTTATTCTTATGGAGGAAAAGAAAAATTTTATATCTCGCTTATTTATGAACGTATACTGACGAAACTTGGTATACGGCTTCATCTGGTTGTGGTCTATTGATATTTGCTCAAAAAAACTATTTTTAACCAAAGGCTCCCGTAGCAGCAAACCTGCGTACTCAGCCCCATGTTATTCTTATGGAGAATAAGTAACGTGTTATCTCGCTTCATTATGAAAATAAATAAATGAAATTAGGTATGTGGCTTTACCTACATGAGTTATATTGATATTTGTATAAAACCCCATTTTTTGTGTTCCTTGCTTCAGCAAACCTGCATACTCAGCCGCCATGTTATTCTTATGGAGAATAATTAAAATGTCATAAATTGTTTATTTATGAATGTATATTGATGAAACTTGATATGTGGCTTTATGTGGTATTAAGATACATATATATGCATTGGAAATTCGCTGAGTACGCAGGTTTGCTGCTACGGGGGTATTTAGTGGTTGTAGTAGTACGCCGTTTGTTTCACGAAGCCGAAAAATCTTGACATTCAACCTGGGCCTGGGATCGAATAAATCGGTGTCTGATGATATGTTTTTGAACAGTAGTGTCAGTAACATGGACGGAGTTCACTCTCTCGAGACTGATGATGAAATAGAAAATGCCCCAATAGAAATTGTAGGAAGAAGAATAGTGGATTTTAGTAGTTTCTTAGAAGAAATAAAACATATAAGTGACCACAATAATGTTATGGGATGCACCATAGTAAACATGAACTGCATTAAAGAGACAAGGTTTGGTTTAAAGTCAATAATTACGCTGAAATGAAACATGTGTAACCTAGTGTGCTAACTTAGTACTGAAAAAAAGGGGGGTGATTTTATGGACATTAATACTGCTAGTGTAGCAGGCGCTATGGATATTGTCATTGGCCATTCTCAGCTAGAGGAGTTATTTTCAGCCATAGAAGTGCCTGCCATGTCGGTCAAAACTTGTAGCAAGTATCATCACCACGTTTCGGATGGTTGGGAGTCTGCTGCTTTAAAAGAAATGGAAATGGCGGCAAACGAAGAGAAGCAACATGCTATTGACGAGGGGCAGAGTAACCCCTGATGGAACTCCCATCTTGACGGTTGTAGCAGACGGAAGCTGGTCCAAGCGATCGTACTGCACAAACTACAACGCGCTTTCAGGAGTGTTAAGTAAACGATAGTTTTATTTGAATAACTTCAGTTATGACTCAACACTTTCCGTTCAATTTCAGTACATCGAATCTCGATGTATTCAAGAGTGTTCGGCGAATATTAATAATTTGGGATTCAAAATGGTGTGTTTAATTTCAAAATATCAACTATTATACTGTATTTAAAATTGTCAGCGTGCTACCCAAACCTCCGAAATCAAAAATGAAAAATTACTTTTTTAACCATATTACAAGTACGCTGTATCCTATACTCTTATATGAGCAATGTTTGTTTGATTGTTTGGTTGGTTGCACAATGATCTCGAAAACGGCTCCAAGGATTTCCTTCAAATTTTGGAAATAACAAAGTTCTGGTATAAAAATATGTTCTAGACAGGTCTCATCCCCAGTAAAAAGCAAATAATGTTAAAGAACTAAATTGAAAAGTTAAAAAATTAACATTGGGCTTATGGAGTTTCAAATCAAAACAAAAGAATTGTATCAGCTGTTCATAATCAACCAGGCAACTGTCAAAGTAATACTCATGTTGTTTATGATTATTAACATGTGGTTTCCTGAGAGCAGATATTAAAAGATTTGAGTTAAGATTACATATATGGAGTAATAAAATAAATCAAAGGAACATTGAGCTATAAATAACAACTGGAGTGACCTTAAAAATTTAGAAGAGGCAAATGAGTTATACAAATCTGATTATCAGTAGGGGGAAGTGGTGAAATATTACTCCAAGACATCTACAGAAACTGACTGGTCTTCCTCCGAGCAAAGCTCGGCCCCCAGGTACTAATAATTACGTATAGAACATACCAATGCCATCTGTTTTAGTCAGCCTCGTTGCAGCAAACCTGAATAATCTGTACAATGTTATTCGTATAGGGGATTAAAATACCCCCGTCGCAGCAAACCTGCATACTCAGCGAATTTCCAAAGAATATATAACATAACACATTAAAACACTTAACAGGATTCATAAGAAATGTATTCACAAACAAGCGATATTTAAAATATTAATTATTCTCCATAAGAATAACATTGGGGATGAGTACGCAGGTTTGCTGCAACAAGGCACACAAAATAATTGGTTTTTATGAAAATATCAATAGAACTCATCTTAGTGAAGTCACATACCAAGTTTCATCCATATACATTTATAAATAAGCGATATATAACATTTTAAGTATTTTCCATAAGAATAACGTGGGGACCAAGTACCTAGGTTTGCTGCTACAGGAACCATAGGCGAAAAATTGTTTTTTTGTGCAAACAACAATAAACCACAACCAGATCAAGCCATATACCAAATTTTGCCAGTTTATGTTCATAAATAAGCGAGATATACAATTTTTCTTTTTCTCCATAAGAATAACATTAGACAACGTACTGTGTTTAGCACTTTCAATATCTCGGTAACCAATTGACGTAGAGCAATGATCAAAATACCAAATTGTTTGTTATTTTAAGCTGAATTCAATGTTATAAATTAAAATTTCATGTGAAAACCCCAAAAAACTCATTTTTGGGGTACAAAACCCCCCTTCGGATGGTGCGATTCGTCTGGTTTTCGAACTCGTTCAAATAAATGGTACTTTACACATTTGTATCAAATTTCATTAAGATCGGACCTTTTTTACGAGTTATCGTGCTTACGGACACATATAAATACATATATAAAAATTTGAAAGAATGGTGTTTTTGGCATCTGGGGACCTCAAAATGAAAAGTTATCATGGTCTCGGGCTTAAGTCTTACCATGAGACCTACGGTAATAGCTTCTTCCCTATAGGGGAAATTCGCTAAAAAGCTATGTCTCACTAATTTATCAATACATTTTGATGAAACTAGGTTATCTAGTTCATGTGTTGGTGAGGTAAATATTTGTATTGGAAATTCGCTGGGTACGCAGGTTTGCTGCTATGAGGGTATTACATATCAAGAATATAATAGTAAAAGTTATAATTAGTGTTTCTTTTCCCCTCTTTCTTTTTTCGGAAACTATTCCGGTGTTTGGAAAAAAAACTTTAAAATGAAACAGGAAACCTGCCTACCCTTTTCAGAATGTCTGGCCTTTGTTGAATCCTGAGACATCCCCAATCAATTTTTGGTGAAGTAACTCATGCCAATATTTGTTGAAGACATCTCATATCTAAGATTATCACCTCCCACTGTATCTAATAAATGTTTATCCCCATAAACCAATACATTGGCAGTATAATCAAAATTATGTATTTTTTACAGGCTGATATTGTGGGGGCTCACACCAAAAAGGTTCTGTTTTTGGGGGTAAGAAACAAGTACTGCACGACCTGTGCTCGAACAGAGGCAAAGGCGACACCAGTGACGGAAAACAAGTGTTATAAGAACTGGAATGGAAGCTCGACCAGTATGGAAGCCGACATAATCGTTGAAGGGTTTCAATGTAGTATAGAACTGTGGTGTATGGGACAATTCTGGCTGATGGGGATTCAAACGAGTACAGTTAAATTTTAGATTCAAGACCGTATCCTAATTGGACAGTCGAGAAAATAGAATGCACAAATCACCTTCTGAGAAACTATTGTTCTAAACTTAGAGACATTGCCTCAGACAAAAAATCTGGTCCTGTAGAAATGAGAAAACTGCTAAGCAGTAACATTTTAAGACTGAGAACAGCGGTCACTAAAGCTGCATAATATAGACAGCAAGAAAGTTATGTAGTCAGTAGCAGTCAAAAGATTTTGTTGCTCCGGCAAGATTTGACTAACTCAGCCAGCCATGTTTTTGGAGAACATGCACGCTGCAAAGAACTAAAATATTTCTGCAAAGAACCCAAGGATGGAGAGAAAAATCATGTTCCAGATTTGAAAAAGTATGGAATTTACCAGAAAATAATGCGTAATATCAGCTTCTTGACAGATGATGCGAGAAGTCTGATATTACAGGACAACAATAACCCTGTGGAGCATTTCAATTCAATAGTGGCCAAAGTAGTAGGCGGTAAAGTGTTAATTTCTCAAAAAGTAGATCATATGAAGCAAGGTGCTCAGCAGCGGTTGTGTCTCATAATACTAGATTACCGCTGTACTCCCTCCACAAGTCAATGTACAAACATAGTCCAAGAAAAGTTCTTAAAAGCTTACAACAAAGGAGAGCTGAAAAAGTATGTAAAGCTGCTATGAAAAGGAAACTAACTGCTTTTAAGAAACGTAAGCAAAAAAAACTACCACTCTTGAAATCAAGGAATCAGGGAAAGGTTACGGGCCCTTGTCCCAAAAACCAGACATGGCACCAGATGTGTTAGAAAGAACAAATAACCCCGTCGCAGCAAACCTGCGTACTCAGCGAATTTCCAATACATAATATATGTCTTAATACCACATAAAGCCGCATACCAAGTTTCACAAAAATGTATTCACATATAAGCGATATATAAAATTTTAATTATTCTCTATAAGAATAACTTTGGTGATGAGTACGTAGGTTTGATGAAACAAGGATTACAAACAATTGGTGTTGAAGCAAATATAAATAGAATTTAACTAGGCGACATACCAAGACATAACAAGTTTCATCAATATTCAATCATAAACAAGCGCTGTATAACATTTTAATTATTCTCCATAAGAACAACATGGGGGCTGCATAAGTAAGCAGGTTTGCTGCAACATGGAACAAAAAATTTAATTTGTATACAAATATCAATACAACTCAACAAGGTGAAGAAGCCACATACCAAGTTTTATTCATTTATGTTCATAATTAAGGGAGTCATTACATTTTACTTATTCTCCATAAGAATAACATGGGGGCTGAGTACGCAGGTTTTCTGCTACGAGGATAATCAACAAAAAATCAATTTTTTGTGCAAATATCAATATACCAGTACTACGTGAAGCCACATACCAAGTTTCATCGATATACATTCATAAATAATCGAGATATCAAATTTTATTTATCCTCCATAAGGATAAAATTGGACAACGTACTGTCTTTAGCACTTTGAATATATCTGCAACGGTTGGACATAGAATCACAATTTAAACACCAAAATGATTGTTTTGTGGAGCTAAAATGATTGGTAAAAGCAAAAGTGAAGTTTACTCTAAAATGAACTGAGGAAAAGCCAAAAACCTTTTTCCCATAAGATTAACATGGGAGATTTTATGAGGAGGTTTTTTGGATTTTCTCCGCAACCACTTAACCTACGTTAATAATTCAAAACACTATATTATTTGTTTTTTAAGCTCTATAACATGGTCAAAACCAAAATTAAGCTTTATAAAAATTGTAGGGTGAAAAATGCAAAAAACTGATTTTTGGACAATTTAAAACCCCCATAAACCCCCCTTCCTATGGTCCGATTTTTCTGGTTTTCAAACTCAAAGTCATGAATGTCACTTTACACATTTGAGCCAAATTTCATCGAAATCGGACATTTTTTACTCAAGTTATCGCATTCACGGACACACACACACACACACACACACACACACACATATAAATATATACATACATTTGAACGAATAGTGTTTTTGGCATCTGGGGACCTCAAAACAAAAAGTTATCATGGTCTCGGGCTTAAGTCTTACCATGAGACTTACGGTAATAGCTTCTTCCCTATAGGCGAAATTCGCTAAAAGGATTTTGTTAACGGTTTAAGACAGACAGAAGAAGAGCGTGAAGAACTTTAAAAAGCAACTATGATGCAAGCAGAATCTGGCATGTGGAAAGAAGAGCGGAGGAAGCTGCTAACTGCCTCTAATTTTGGAACCGTATGCAAAAGAAGGAGGACAACCAGTTGTGCGAATTTGGTGAAAGCCTTATTATATACGGATGTTGATTGCCCAGCAATGAAATACGGAAGAGGAAATAAAATAAACGCCATTTCTTGGCTGGAAGATACTTACTCATTGACAGTTAAAAAGTGTGGGTTAATTATTGACCAAAATATTCCTTATCTGGGTGCAACACCAGACGGACTTGTAGGACAAGACGCCATTGCTGAGGTTAAGAGTCTTCATCACCGGAAGTTGCTAAACGCTATCTTGGAGTTTTGTTCCATAAGGCCAATGTTAACTTTGTGCCTCCATTACTCCTCACCTGATCGTCACAAACAATTAATTTTGGTGTAAATTAAAGGGTTCGTCGTCCTCTAGGGAAATACAATGTCGAATTCCTTAATTTGGGTATCATAGTTTGATAGTAAATAGTTTAATTTTGAACTGAAATACTGTACATGTTCTCATTAATTTGTAACAAAATCCAAATTCAACGATTGTATTTCCCTAGAGGACGACGAAACCTTTAATTTGACACCAAAATTAATTGTTTGTGACGATCAGGCGAGGAGTAACGGAGGCACAAAGTTAACATTGGCCTTATGGAACAAAACACCAAGATGGCGTCCGGCAACTTCCGGTGATGAAGACTTAAATGCCCAGAATCTTGTAGATCCATGACGCCAGAAGAGGCAATTATCAAGAATAAATTTACTTTTTGGACAGTTAATCAAGAGGGCGAGATCGGTTGTGTGAATAAAAAGCACAATTATTTTTATCAAGTACAGGGGCAACTGCATGTCACCAACAGGGTCAAATGTGTTTTTGTGATGTGGACCCCTTTGGGGGCTCGCGTTGAAAATATTGATCGGGAACACTTTTTGGCTAGTGCAAATGGCAGAGCCACTGACAAGATTTTATATTGACTGCCTGTTGCCAGAGCTAATTGATCCTAGGCATACTAGGTTAATGCCAATTAGAAACCCAGAATACATTGAAAAAGCAATGAAGAACATGAAGTCTAAGAAACACTAAAGATAAAACTGATTTTGTTAAAGAATATTTCAAACAATGTAGGCTATTTATGTATGTGTTGTACCCAGTAATGTAAATAATTTTCATTGTAACTGTCAATTACACCTTTAGATTATTTTGTAGATATTGCATATTAATTTAAATTGTATAAGTTTAATTTATGTTGTATTTTACGAGCCAACAACACTTACCATCATCAAGGTCAATTGTCTAAGTGAAATTATGAGCTGTTTTCTTTGTAGGGACTGAACTATTCAGGAACAATGTTCTACATCATAATTTATCAGTTGTTTGAATAAAGATATTCAATATCATAAATTACTGATATTTTCCCCCTATGTGGTTCAGCATAGAGCTGGAAAATATTATTTAAATGGTATTATAAAGTTAACAAGGTTCATTATTGTATAAAGTATAAATTAATAAGGTTCATTATTACAGTAGAGTTCCGAAATCCCGGACTAATGTGGACTGAAGGGTGTCTGGGTTTTTTATTTGTCTTAGTTATCGGAAAATGAGTACAAATAAGAGAAAGTATGAGTTGTTATGCATTTTTGCAATTAAACAATTATTTTCAGGCTAGAAACAGTTTCAGGTATAACTACGAAATTACAATGAATACATTACTACAGCACATGGTATAAACGAACGCAGGCCTTGCTCTGTATATGGCTGCGGCCGACGAGACACCGATATTTGTAGGGATAATCTGTACCCTGCCTGATATAGTAGCTCCGCGCCGGCGCGGCGCCGGGTCCGCATGGACACGGCAGTGCGCGTGGCAACAATGACAATGTTTTCAGAATGGCATGAACATTGACCCCACACCGCTACCCGCCCCACCTCACCAACCACCTAGGCTCCCCCCTCAGATCTCGAATTGGGCAAAGGTAGTGAAGACTCTTAAATAGGTTACCTTAATTCTTAAGCTTAATATTAATTAAATGAATTAATTTGAATCAATACGTATCACAATCTGTAGTTAAAACTAGAGGTTGGAACAAGCATGTCATGAGGGGCTTCACTTAAAAGTGTGCAAATTTGCAAGTGAGCATAAAATCAAATAATGGAAAAGCTGAATATTATTTTATCAGCTGACAGCAAATTTCAAGGGCTGAGTTTGGGATGAGTACTAAGTGAATTAAACTCAATAGGTGAAACTGGTCAAAATTATTTGAGCAAAGGACGAAAATAAAAGATAATTTTGATAATTTATTAGGCCTAACACAGGCCTACTAAATTATTGTAATATATTCTGTGATTTTCTCAACTATTTAAACTAAAATCCTGGTATTAACAGTGTGTAAAATACCATGATCATTAAAAGGCAACAAATTGAAAATAACAGCTAAGTTAGTAAAAAATACTGGCGTGGGGAGGGGGGAGGGGGTAAGATGGGAGAAGGGTAAAATCATGATTGTGATTACTGTGATTTTTTAAATATTACAAAAATATATCCTCTCCAAATTATTGGGGGGCAACTGTCCCTTCTAACTCCCATCAAATTACACCTTTGACCATTAAAATTGAGTATACTTTTGAATATTTTTGCTTGCATCTATCAGCGCATGCCACGAAACAATAGACACGTTCGTCACAGCGTGCGACAATTCCATTGAAAACTGTCATTTCAGCTACACAAGCAATAAGCACAGCTATCACCCTGTATTGATTTTCATAAACTTTTGTTGCCAATATATTCATCCTGCCATTTCAGTTATGTCATTGCATCAATTTAATGTACCGTCACGTTTAAACGTTGTTACATGTGTATATTTTAAATCAAAATTGGTTATTCTTAGAAACTATTACCAGTCATGGTATTCCGATCAGGCTACTTGGAGGCCTAATCCACAATAATGTGGCAAGGGCAGGAAACAACTTATTTGCTTGCTAACTCCTGATACTTGCACACCACATAGAATAACTTCACCATGCATTATTAAAAGGCATCTCAACCTCCCTGTGCTACGTAAAAAAATTAAGAAATAAATTTAATACCAATGAATGAGCATGACACCGCTTAAATAATATGTGATTTGTTTAAGATGGCGAAGTTAGCCAGCCTATAAGACCAAATAAGAATGAGTGTTTATATGTCTTTTATATGAGAGGTTAAAATATAATGTCTGAAGACCAGCAAATGAATCAGGTGCAGCGGAAAAATAATTTGGTTTATTAATTTCAAGACAGGTAAATTAGCCTTGCACGTTTGTTATATGTCGGATAGCCTACCAATTATTAAGGTTAAAAATGAGGGATCCACAAGTACAGTTTTGTTATACATTATTGTATAGTAGGATTTAAGCATAACAATTAAGTCTAAGTTTTATTCGAGTTGTGTATTTGTAGTTATGTATTAGTGCGTGCGCCGTGGCAGTTAGGCTAAGTTAGTTTATCGTAAATCAACTCAGTCACTGATAGTGTAGACACAAAGCGTAGCGAAAACTTACTAATCGTCAAGAGCATGAAGCAATAAATCAAAGAGACCAGACTACTTGCTGTATCAGACGCTACGAGCTCATTGACCACCCGACTTTAACTCAGTAGGAGGGAGAAGCATAACTCAAGCAACGCAACTATGATTATGATGTTTATGATAAACTAACCTAGCCTAACTGTTGTGGCGCGCTGTCAACATTGGTACCCCATGCAATTCGTAAAAACCGTATATTTATATTACCATAGATTTTCACAAGATTATGAGGCTAGACATTTTTAACCCGCTGAGATGAGATTGTCTCTCTGCGCATATTTAATAATATATTTGAAGCAGAATACCTCTCTAAAAACTCACAATTACAACGTACCCTGGAATAAGTAGATATGCAACTGTTCAGCAATTAAGTAATATTAGGTTGTACTGTCTCTGACTTAACACTCTAAATATTTCACTACTGCCCCACCCATGCATTATGTTTTAGTTTACGCTAAATATGTATTTAATAGTTCATTAACTTATAACTCAATGCTTGTTTTCCATAAACGGCATGGAATGCTTGTAGTGTGATAAGTTTTCTTGCAATTCAATCGTTGCATCCTTTAAGAAACATATTTCACCGTAAGATATTGTCATTACTGAAACTTGTAGTATTTTGTTCAGATCTATGACATATTCCAAAAATATTTGTCGTTACGGTAATACAACGAATAACTTTTTAGAAGGCTGACGCTAATTAAACAAAATACATATTTGTATAACACGTGAAAACAGTCTCGGGCATGCATCTGTGGAATGTTTACGATCCAATTTCAGTTTGTTACTGCACTTGGAACAGAATGCACTACCAACTCATTGAACACATTGTAAGGATAAGATTATTACTTCAAAACAAATGCATGGTTAAACTTTTGAACTGGTGATATTTAAAAAGTATAATATTTGTTTTAAACGGGATGAAATTAACTTTGTTTCCCGATGAACAAGTTTTTATATTTTGGCAAACAGGCAAATATATTTTGGTCACTAAGAGGTGTGGTTTCAAACCACAAGAGCACCACGTACTAAAAAAAACGGTTTACTAAAAATAAGGGTAAAATTGTAATTAAGAGCAATTTTACTCTGCTTTATCGAGTAAAGAATTCCATACCAATTTTTTTTTATTCACTGCCCCAAAGGATTAATTTGAGGGGATGAGGGTGTATTTTAAAAAATTTACAAATATAAACACATGCCATGTTGTACATAACTTAAAAGCTCTGTGACAGGCGAACACTTTGATGGAAACAACTCGATTATCTTTACCAAATTATTTTCAAATGGCAACCAACATCATGAAAAAAAATATATATATACCCATATATATTTATGGAATCTTTTATCCAATTCAAGTGTCTTACACGTGAGAAATGAAACTTTAATGAGATATGTCACATGACAGTATTTTTGGACTAAATCAAATTTGAGTTTTTTCATGTTTATAAACCCAAAACTAAAAAATACCCCCGTCGCAGCAAACCTGCATACTCAGCAAATTTCCATGTAGATATGAATGTCTTAATACTGCATAAAGCCACTTACCAAGTTTCATAAAAATATATTTACAAATAAGCGATAGATACAATTTTAATTATTCTCTATAAGAATAACATTGGGGCTGAGTATGCAGGTTTGCTGCATCAAGGAACACAAAAATGGGTTTTTATGCTAATATCAATATAACTCAACTAGGTGAAGTCATGTACCATTTTTAATTCATTTATGTTCATAACTAAAGGAGACATAGCATTTAATTACTCTCCATAAGAATAACATGGGGCCTGAGTACGCAGGTTCGCTGCTACGGAAGCCTTTTGCAAAAAATTGTTTTTTAGAGCAAACATCAATAGACCACAACCACATGAAGCCGTATACCAAGTTTCGTCATTATATGTTCATAAATAAGCGAGATATAAAATTTTTCTTTTCCTCCATAACAATAACATTAGACAACGTACTGTGTTTAGCACTTTGAATATCTCGGTAACCAATTGACGTAGAGGAATGATCAAAATACCAAATTGTGTGTTTTTTTAAGCTGAATCCAATGGTAAAAACTAAAATTTGACTATTTCAAAAATTATATGTAAAAAATTCAAAAAACCTATTTTTGGGGTACAAACCCCCCCCCCAAAATACCCCTCCGGATGGAGCGATCAGGCTGGTTTTCGAACTTAAAGTCATAAATGTTGCTTTACATGTTTGTACCAAATTTCATCAAAATCGGATCATTTTTACGAGAGTTATCGTGCTCACGGACACATATATTATCCTTTCATATATATGACTACGGTAATAGCTTCTTCCCTATAGGGGAAATTTGCTAATAAGGCGAATAATTTATGGAATATTTCCAATTCTACCACTTATCATAACGTCTTTCTTTCCAACTTCATAACTTCCATATTCCATGTAGTTTTACAGACATTGATAGAAAATGAAAAAGATTTGACGTAGTTGTGAACTAGAAAGTTGCTAGAAATTATCAGGATCCTTGAAATTACATGCACTTTATTCCAAGCTGCTATAAGATAATAATAACTCCGCTAATGTAGGAAATGTATGCCAGGTATTTAACGACTACTATAAAACAATGGTTAATCATGACATACTGCCAACAAATTTTGTTTCTAATTTAGGACATCTTTGATCATAATCTCAAAAATTTACTACAACATTTAACCCCTGTACCTTTAATTATGAGGAATTAAAAAGTTGTAATGTTGTTTAATAACAAAAACTGAACAGGATGGGAAGAAGTACCAATGCCAATAATCAAGCAGGCCCGAGCATACTTGTTAATACTTGCTCGGTGCATATCATAATTGCTTTTTTTATTTCCAATGGTTTTCCAAACAAATTGAAAAATCAAGCCTTGTTAAAAACATAGTGACTCAAAATAATCATGCAATTATTGACCTACATGTTTATTATATTCTTTTTCTCATATTTTAGCTGATATTTTAGATGCATTTGCAACTATCAAAATTTCTTGGAAGAACAACACATTTATTATTAGACAAAAAGCAAATTGGCATTAGATAAGGATAACTTGTGAATAATTAAGGGGTTGAATTTTATGAGTCAATCATTGATTCCATTGATAAAAAAGAGAAAGTTGTAGGAATGGACCTTACAAAGGCATATGATAGTCTCTCATTTGATAGTATTTTGATAGGCAATGGTTTGATTCATACCTCATTGGCAGAAAACAATATGTTGTAATAGATCATATCAATAATTTTAACCAATTAATTACTTATGCATCATCGAAAATTATCATAAAACAGAGTCCCCCAGGGACCTATATTGGGACCACAGTTATTTTCAATAGCCCTATTATAACCTTCATTAATAAAACAACGCAAAAAATATTTGTTTTTTGTGGATGACGTAAATATTAAAATCTCAGAAGACTCTGAATTTTATACAGAAATTTCATCAATAATCAATCTTTTCAATGTTCTATGTTACTTACAATTATATACTGAACAACAATACTGATATCAGTAAGTAAAAAGTTTCAATAAAACTTCAGTATTTGAAATAATTAATAGGCTAATTTCAACTTTTTTGTTTCTTTTGAGATTTGACTTATTACGGTGAGACCATCAAAAATATAAATAACAAAAAATACACAGAGGAATGAACATAGGAATATATATATATATATAAGTAAAATATAGATTATATAAAAAAAGAGGTACCATTAGATAAAATAAACTGTCAAATTGCATCTGAATGTGACATTTAGACAACTGCTTTTCTATATGCTGCCATTATTGAAACCAGTATTACATATCACTATGTGGTTGCTCTCAAAATCAAGGTGGGTGATAATTTTACCAACCAGTCTACCCTTCAAATCAAAACACATTTTGATCAAGCTCATTTTGCAAATTAGGTGTACAGCGCACAAGCTGCACGAGTGAAAAACCAGGCCTTCCATAAGATTAGCGTTAATTTTAACATTGGGCTTATGGACGGCCTGGTTTTCCACTCATGCAACGCGCTGTACTTGCAATTTTGGGGTTCAGTAACGGCGGAATTACATGTTGATATAAAGCCACCGAAAATTTGTATAGTATTTTGAATTAAAATATCAATTATAATAGATCCTCTTAAAACCGTGGATTTCAAGAGGATTGATTATATCTATAAGCACCACCAATTAAGCAAGCTTTTGAAAAGACATCCTTTGATCTAATCCTAAAACACTACTATGACAGGTATAGAAATAAACTAAATAATTTAATTAAAGTGTCAAAAGTAAACTATTATAGATCAGAATTAATTAATGCACAGTAATATTCAAACCCAAAAGCTCTGTGGAAAATTATCAATGAATTCTCAGAAAGAAATAACTTAAAAACAAATTTCCTCTTCAACACTTTGTATAGCCACAAGGTTCCTCGGCTGAAGGCCAGGCCAAGCGTATGGCTAACGAATTCAATGAATTCTTTGCAAACGTATGTGCACGATTAACTTCGGCATTGCCCGCTGTCGCGCCTCCTGCAGTCACCGACGCCGTGCTGGAACTGCGGCCCGTCACCTTGGAAACACTAACCACTAAGTTGTACAGGAGCTCAGGGGAAACTCTGCACCGGGCTGTTACGGGGGCTTAATCAACATTTTGAGGGTTTACCCTGTCCTGTGCTACACAAAGTCAATCAGAGCATGAACAGTGGTGTTTTTCCGCCTCTTTTCAAAATTAGGAAAGTGATCCCCATCTTTAAATTTGGCTGAAAGACAATATGAATAATTTCAGACCAATCAAATAGTTAAAAAAGTTTTTTCTAAAATTCTTGAGAAATGTATTGAAATTCAACTCTGTGATTTTTTTAATTCAGCTAAAATTTCAAATGACAATTTGGCTTCACCCAAAATAAGAACACAACATTGTTTTATAAGCGCGGTCACCTTGTTTTAATTCAGTAAAAATATTTATGAGTCCGAGGATTCAGGCTACAAGCAACTCACTTTTTTTATTAATTTAGCCAAAGCTTTTGACTAGATACACAGAAGTATTTTTTTATGCAATAACAGGATATGCTTTAAAATGGTTTAAGAGCTATTTATCAAACAGACTTCAGTTTGTTGAAATAACTGGAATAAAACGTGATAACTTACTAGCCTATTGACTTTGGCGTAATTCATAGAAGTACTTTAGGCCGTGTACTATTTTTGTTGTACATAAATAATTTATGTAAATTGCCAATTAATGGAAAATTGATATTATTTGTTGATGACACATGTTCGAGGGGCCTAGCTGAGAGGACGTATACATGACCACACCTTGTGATCTCGGGCTCATCTTTGATTGGTTCTACTATAGTATACTATCTACAGTGTTGGGGAAGCTACTTTTTTTAAATTAGCTAGCTACAGCTACCTGTAAAAAGTAGCTAAGCTACAATTTTAGCTACTTTTTCAGTCTAGTACTTACTTTCTTTAACGGTGTATTAATTGTCCCACACACCCATATCCAGGTTTTTAGTCATGAATTTTCTCAAATACATACCTTATTTTTTTATGAACATATTAACAAACTTATTCGTAAACCTATGCTTAATGTAAAGAGATTAGTAACATAAAATATTATATGTTTAAATGAATTAAAATACACACATCTAAGAAATAAACAGATGAGGCACAAAACATCATTTAGGTAAATATTCAATAAACCATTAAAAATGTAACAAAGGTTAGGTACCAAGTCTTAAGTTACATCAGACTGGTTTCACAGTTTACAAATACTAGGCCCATAGGCCTACTTGTATGTATAACTATAACATAGGTAGTAGCCTTTTGAAAAACGTTGGTCTTTACAATAATTTATCGGGAAATTCTCACAAATTAGCCTTTTGAAAAACGTTGGTCTTTACAATAATTTATCGGGAAATTCTCACAAATCCCAACTAACTAATGGCCTTGGCCTAGGTAAAAATTGTAAAAGAATTAACCTCAATACAAAGATTCATATTATATGTTAAATTTCTAGAAACAGGTCGCAATTCAAACATCACTTACATGTCACTACAAAATAACATTTTTTATTTATCTTTCTAAAAGTTTGAAAAAATGTTCTTGGACGGTCATGGTAGGGCTTGTGTATGTCCAAAAGGGCCACTTCTTTATCAGCCAGCATTAATATCATCGTCAATTTTTATTTTACTTGCCATAATATATTAAGCAAAATAAAAACAGAAAACAAAGTACCCTGTGAAGTATGATTTATACATAGTAAATGCAGCCTACATCTACATGTTATTTTATTGCAAGTTTTTAACTTTGCATAAGGATAAGGTCAGAGATTGAGGTTATGTTTTGGTTATGGTATTTGAATTTGAAGCGCCTGGTGGCAGTGGATTGAAAAAACAAAACAGTTGAATATAAAAGCTAAATAACAGAAACAGCTGACTAACTATAGAAATTAATGAAGTAAAAGCTTTCAATGAGTAACAAAACTTATGTACTCGGGTCAGTTTGTTATTAATTGAAGTAAAGCATGTATACATAATTACATCAAGATTGTAAAAATAGCAAAAAAAGTAGCTACATAATCCGCTACATCTACTCTAAAAATGTAGGGCGCTACAGCTAAAGCTACTTTTTTCCAAAGTAGCACGCTACTCCCCAACACTGATTATCTGTAAATGTTTAAAAAAACTAAATGTATGACAATCACCCTTAGAGATGCCATAGAGCCTTAGCATATATTAAAATTACATTCATGGGGAGGTGGATGGGGCTCTACATGCAACTGTTTGGAGATCGAACATGTCAACTGCTACAAATACCTTGGTGTCATTGTGTATAGTAGATTAAAGTGGCAGGACAATGTTGTGTACAGTACAGTGTATTAGGTATGTAAAGAAGCGGCGGTGTGGATGCGCGGGACGGAGGGAGCACTATTGTGCATGCGCGTCCAGGGAGCAGCCAACCTGCTATCTACTGTTTCGAAAACATTCCGCATTAGTGGTACTTTTAACCACTGCCACTGCATTTTTCAACTTTTAAGGTTTTACCTGTGGAATGTCAGTTTAATATGGATGTGCAGACTGACTGTTCTACAACTGAACAACCTTCTAAACACTAATTTCGGCCAGCGTTACTGGTCAAAATTACGTAACCAGAGGAGTAGTGCGCCGGCAGAATTTACCCCTCCATTGCCGCTTCGCCCCTTCTCCTGCGCAAGCCGCTTCTTTACATACCTAACGAACTGTATGTTAAGCAGAAATTGAGAAAGCTGATATATGTGTTCTTTCAGTTGAGTGCTGTTTGAGACATTACACTCAAGTTAGCCTATTATGCTATGTTCAGTCTGTACTACAGTATGGTGTGGTGGTGTAGGGAGCTGTGATTCAATCACTCACTAACCCCTTATCAGTGGCTCAGAAATACATCATCAAAATTGCATTTTGCAAAATTGATTATTTGCAAAATTATGTGAACCGTTCATTTCTAACGGACAAATTGTTCAGAACATTTCAAGTATTAGATATTCGACAACTCTTTATTAAAAATGTTAAGCCAAGTAATCAATCCTTTACAACACATGCGTACCATGTGGCCCATTGTGTTTTTCAAAATGTGTCCCCTGACATTAGGGAGCCAGGTGTATCGCGGGAGGATTGTGAGGAGGCTGACGGACGTTAGCCATGACGGTGCTCTTGCCACTTGGCAATGTTGTTGTTCCGCTATCTTCCATTATGGAATTTTTGTAGGAACAACAATCACAAAATAATATCTATTTACTTCAGATAATTGAATAGGCCTATGCCACATATTTTTCTTGGTAGGAAAATATTGTTAAGTTTTATTACATTCATGTTATTAACATCTATTGTTTTCTTGGAATTTATTATTCAATAAAGTATTTCTATTTCAAAGTTCTTAATAAGTATTCCAGTAGGTAGTTTTTCTTTTTCTTTGTAACTGATAATATTATCTCCTAGATTGTCAATCATGTTCAGTGATTAAAGAAAGAAAAACAACGGCTCGTCCCTACGCACAAGGTGCGGACCTACCTATGTGCGGACTATAATTCCGATTTTTCTTGCAATTATATTCTAAATAATTTTGTTGGAAATCAATAAATTTGCATTTGAATCCAAGATCAAAACTAATGTTGATTCAAAAGTTATCAAAACACAAACTTAAGTGACCTCATAGAAACAAATAATTTACCATGGATAATAAGAAAAATAGAATGAAAGAAATCAGTTTGGCGCAGCAGCGTGAAAAGAACGCACTGTCTATATTATTTACTAAAATGTCCCCTGACTTTATATGGTATCAAAATGTCCCTGAATTTTGGCTTTTTCAAAGAGGTTTCCCTGACTTTCCTTAAACAATTGTCCTTGCTTATTGACTTTCAATGGAAACCCTTTTCTGTGGGAACCCCGATATATAGTGATCTATGTTATATAACATGTGCTACTGTTTTTTTTGTTGTTTTTTTTAAGCTTGGCCTTCTTAACACTTTGATAAATTAATGATTTTGTAATTTTTATTCCTGACACAAAATACTGTCATATAGCATATGATATCAAAGCTCAGTTTATCACAATTAAAAAATTTGAATCGGTAAAATATGTGTTTATTGGTTACTTAGTTAAGAAAATGCAGTGTATTCCGTGAGAATATCAATCTTTTTCAAAATATTAAGCCACTATTTTGAAATGGAAGAAATAATTTAATTATGTTTCTGCCAAAATGTTTTTCTAACAAGGGGCTGAAAAATATACACAACACGACATATTTAAACTTTTCTTAAGACACATCCCTACCTCCTCAAACGTCCCAGGACTGCCTTAAAACTGGTCTATACCAGTTTTGTGGCTGACATTGGGTACAGCAAATGAAGTTGTCATTACATATGGTAAGTCTTTTGGCTGTCCATAATGACAAACTTCCCTTTCACCTTTGGTCCCTCCATTTGCAGCGGCTAGGGACAGAATCTCCGGGTTTGGTCTCCACCTGCCAACCTGAGAATGGATGGTCCCTGGCTGTTGTACATGGATACCCTGTCAGTTGAGTTGACCAGTTGTAGGGCAGAATGCGGGTCCCCCGTTTGAGAGCCTCATCCCAGCTGTCACAGGGGCACGGGAGCTGGCCCTCTGAAGGGTCGATTTGGCTGCCGTCCCAACACACCCTTTCCTTTCCATTTAAGAGCTTGAAATGCCTATTTCAATCATTGTCTTGGTCAATGACAATAAAGATTTCTGATTTCCAGCTATATCCTATCTTCCCGGTAATCTGTGCAATATTCCCGCTTGTGGAAGATGTGACTACCAGCTATGTTGGGGTTTCCTAATCCGCAACAATGATGATGATGACGACCTCCTCAAACTAGCCTTTTTTGGACAGTAAACATTGAGAAAAACAAATATTTTGTTAATTTTTCAAACGATAAAAGTAGCGGGATGAAATTGCAATCAAGAGCCTAAGTAAACTAATTTTCCCCAGGATTGCAATTGTGAAGATATGTTAGGTAATATAAAAAGATCAAAACCTAATAAAAATAATAAGTTCTACGAAAATATATTCATAAATAAACTATATCATTTTGTATCCTTCTTAAGAATAACTAACATTAGACTTCATAGGGCCTACTGTGTTTACCACTTAAAATATCTCTGGAATATAACTATACAGCAAACACGGAAATTATTAAGTTGTTTTTTACGCTTCTTCCCATTGAGAAAATAAAGTTTTAGCATTTAAAAAAACATTTATCTAAAAATACTTTTTTAGGATAGAAAACTCTCGTTCAGATTATTCGATTTGATTGGTTGTCAAACTCGTTTATTAACCCTTTGAGTGCCGTGGCGTCATGGCCATTTCTTATGCATAAAGTGCCGGGCTTATTTCAACAGAAAGTGTAGTAGTTTATATAAAATTTCATATAAAATTCAATTTTAAAGGTATCCATGTAATTTTTTTTTTATTTTGTGCGGGAATAAATTCTCTACACAATAAATATAAGATAACTGCAATTAAATAATAAACCGGTTCAAAAAAAAAAGTTTTTCAGAAAAAAAAAATTAAAAAATTTTTTTTTTTCAACTTTGACTTATGATAACTTATGCTAAACAAATTTATTATTTTTTTTCAGCCACACAGTCAGAAAGAGCAGACAATTGTGAACAAAATTCATATATAAATCATCAATATGAGTTCAAAACAAGTTTGTAAACAAATAAAATTCAAATGTGTTACAATTCTACATTTGTGGTTACCAAGCAACGCCGAAGTAGAATGTTGTTATTTTTTTTTGTTAGTATGTTGTCAGTGAAAATTGTTATTATTACTAGTAAAAAACCTTTACTATTGAACAGAAACAAAAACAATAAATAAAAAACCCAATAAAATTATAAAAAATGTGAATTCGTACCTTTTATTTGTACTCCAACTTCAGCCGAAGATTCTCTTCTTTTCATAAGTTCTACACATAACTTAGCCTACACTAAAAAGTTTCTATTTACAATATTTACATAAGAATAAAACTCCTGAATTCATTCCTCAACACATGTGACCACAGATCTCAAGTTTAGCTTTTTTAGCAGGAGAAATATCAGTTGCCTGCTCATAAGAAGTATCTAAACCACTGACACTGTTTTCGAGTTCATTGTAAAGTAATTCCCGAAGGACACTGGAGTTGTTTGGATCAATTCTTTTACTCATGGTTGACTCATTAGCAATAAATGAGAAGTAAATAACACTAAAACACAACTTCAATCACAAAATCAGCGATATTTAAGGTTATTTGCCGGTATTCGCGCACGTATAACCAAACAACAACAAACACACAACAAACAGATGACACCTGGGACCAAACACCGCTAAAATAATGTCTGCTAACGTCTGCTAACTAACGACCAAAGGCAACAGAATTGCTGGAAAATGATAGCAGTATGCTTTTGGATCAAAATGATGTGTTTTTAAAGCCAGTACGTTGTTTTGAATTTGAGTAATATATGAAATACTGAGAGTCGCCGTCAGCGACGCTCGGCAATATATGCGCAACTACAGTGCATCGCTGTGAGCGACGCTACGGCACTCAAAGGGTTAAAGTAATGATTCTCTACACATCTATACAAAATTTCATCAAGATCTGACTAATAACCATTTTTATAATAAAACCACCATGTTGATATAATTTCTGTTTAACTGCTTATTATAATATCCAGTTTAAATTCGCTAACCATTTTATAATTACTCTATTATTGTATTTTGGGAAAAGGGTAATTGCCAATTTTCTGTTAATGTGTATACAAAAATTGCACATTTACAAAGAAAAGATGACTGCTTTGTTAACACAAACAACCTTAACTGAACCTTAACACTGTAATACTGAATTTGACTCCAGAGATGGAAGCAAATGGTACCTTTCTCATTATCCTAAGGCTAAGCAAAATCTAATGACAGCAACACTGCCGCTCTGTGTGGCTGTGATCACTTCTATCATGTAACCAATTAGAAGTGGACACTGCTACACACTAATAAAATGTTACCTATCTGTACTTTAAGACACAACACTTATTCTATTTGGAACAAAGTAACTGCCTGTTGAAACTAATAACCGGTGTATTTTTCAACATAATACGGTACACTGATTTATTGATTATAGAGTAAATGTGTTTTAATTTTGGTCACAAAGGACACAAAAATACTATCATTATTAAAAACTAAGCTTAAAATGTCATATTCCTCTTCAGAAGAAAATTGTAAAGTGTGTAGCGGTGCAATTTTTAACTCCATATCACTAGGGCGTTCACACTTGAGCAGTACCGCACCGCAGCGGTGGCAGCAGTCTGCACAGTCATTTCTCGCTCTCATTTATGAATGTCTACTGTGCAGTCAAAAATACTGTGCAGTGTATTGTTAGTATCGTCAAAATATAGGGGGGCTCAAAAATTGTATGTTTGTGTATAAAAACCATCTTAAATCTACAACTAATATACCTAACCAATTCAAATATCAACACGATAAATAATATAAAATAGGTTTATAACACTTAATGCTAAATGAATATAATTAATTAGGAAATAAGTGGTACCAAATTCAAAGATGTTAATGTGACAAAATAACCTATCTTATAGCATATCAATATGATATGCCATGAGAAACTAGAGATCTGTTACACGAGACAGCTGCACAGCTAGTTTAATCAATGAGCTTAGTAAATAACTCCAAGCTCATTAAGTTAAACCTACGGGCCTTGAGACCTAATATAATGCAGCTGTTTACGGGCTGTCCGCTGCAGCGGTTTTTGGAACAAATTGACGCAACTCTAACTATAGCTGCAGCTAGCTGGTTTGAAAAGAAACATCGATACACCTCCAGTCAGAACTGCGGATCGTAGACCTCTTCCCCCAAAAATGAACTGTGCGGTGTCAAATCAAATCAATTAAGTGTTTGAATCATAAGTTTAAACATTCATTCGATCCATGTATATTGTTCTTAATAGTTTTTGTTCACAAAATCAATAATTTGTCTACATAAATCAGTAATTTATGCAGCCATTTTTAATTTTCTGTGGCTGATATTTCTAGAGCCTTGTTTTTCTTCCGAGACAACGTCACACTGTCGCCCATTGTTTTGCCACCGGCAATGTATATATATATACACATATAAACATTTAGGCCTATTCATTCGTAACACATTTATTTTTAACGTAACAACCTTTATGAATTAAAAGTTGTTAGAGGCCTAATGGGTAGGCTACGTTTTTTACTGTAGGCCTAACACTCCAATTTATAATGTAAGCAGGGATTATGACCATTGCTATACTACCAAATACATAATTCACATTTCAGCGTTGAACAAAAGGTATTCAAAAACTGAGGGTAAAAACTAATTTTTGTTTTTCAAAATGTGACATAAAACCTACTCTAACCACTACAGCATTAGTGTGGGCTTTTCCATATTATGGTAGCACATTAAACCCTCTTTAATGATTACAGAGTGATATATCTTCATTCACATTTCTTCTGAACAGTGCTCAAGAATATAACATCGTTGCACACAAACCGTCAATTCTGAGGATTTAAATAGGTAAAATGGTCAACTCTGTCCCTCTATTGAAACATTGATTATTTATTTAGATTCCCAATCTGATCAAAATACAAATCATAGGCCTACTATTCTAGCAATAAAATCAAAATAGGTCTATTGTTTATTTCCAGATCTTCCATCAAAACAAAACATTCAGTTAAAAAATTACAAATACCTAAATCAGATATGTACAGAATTCGATAACTGATAACCAAAAGACGTCATGTCACCATAACAGAAAAAAAGGAAATGCTTAGCCTAACATATAGGCCAAGTGCTGTTGAGGGGTGAAGTTCTGTTTGTCATCACAATTGTCAATTGACACCTGATCCTTCAATCGCCAACTCTGTCGAGCATATAAGCCTAGATTTTACAAAATAATTTTAGGCCTACTGTAAGGTTTGCTTTAAGTCTAAAATATTCACTCACAATCAAATAAATTATCAGTTCCACGCAAAAATATATGACGTTGGATGCTGACGTTTGAAAAAGTTATTTTTATAAATGTTATTTAGGCCTATTAGAACTATAAACTATACATATGTCAAACTAAATCAGCAGTTCAAAGAGCAAATGGCCTTAACAGAAATGTTACCCCAAGTTACTTTGTCTAACTTAAGTTCGTGGACCTAAAAATTACTTAGTAAAACCGCTAAGTTTTAATTTGTGATATGGGTTTTATGTTAGTTGGGACAGTAAGCAATACAATTAATCAGGACACGAAACACAGTCATATTATTAGGACACTCCCAAATGAATCTAGATGGGTGGCAATTCTTAGGAGATCTAAAGAAATGTTACCTCGAGGGAGGGGAGATAAGTAAATCCTGCATTTTACTCTGGTGATTTGCATTTATGAGCAGCCTTAATCTGGAATTCTACTGATTCCAAATTTTGACCATCAAGATTCACAAATCAACATATGGGAAATAGACCTAGGCCTAGCTGGGAAATTAACCCTTCTAGTGACAGCAAGAAAATATTTTACTCCTGAGGTTAGGTACAATATAATTAATCAATATTGAGAAAAATCTGATAAATTAACTTGATGATTACGACATGTTATTTGAAAATGTAATAAGATATGTATGTAATGATTCTAGGGAACAGTATGACACATTTCAATACTGTCAAGAGCCAAGTTACTTGGGCCTCTGAACTTCTAATGTTTAAGATGTGTTTTACCTCTAACCAATATGAGTATTAAATAAATATTTAACACTATATTAAAACCAAACATTCAATTTTTGCAAAATTGGGGAACCCAACTTATGAAACGATAGGGTTCTCTTTCTCACGTTGATCATAACCCTAAAAGTGGCAAACTAGGCTAGTCGCGTTTAACTACATACGATAAATTTTAGACAGAATCAAAAATATTACCTGAATTATTGTGCCATTTTCTTCTCCGTCTGGTCCAGCAGTATTTTGTAAAGTCTTTTCCTTTTTAGACTTTTCAGTCTTTTTGCCAGTTTCTTCCAGCTTTTTAGCGATTTCATCTGCTGTCGTAAACTTCTTTCCCTTTGACTTTTTCTTATCTTTCTTTGCGAAAAAATCGTCTAGATCAGCCATTTTGCAAGTAAATACTTGTGTGGTAATTAAAAATGTACTAACTGAATTTAATTAAGTATAATTTTTACTAAACGTCCACATGTATCTTCAAAAGCTAGCCTAGCCTTAAAAGAGACGTCATACTCATGGTCGAACCAGAATTCTTGAAGTCAGAAGTCAGTTGCATGATCACAGACAAATAAGTTCAACAAAAATGAATTCGGCCATCGCCTTTTAAAACATGTGTCGATGTAGACCAGACATACTATAGCAAATACGATAGTGGTTTCGAACTAAAAATACTTATTTTTAACCAATTGTTTTTTTAATGAATGAATCGTTGGTTTCGATAATATGCTAGTGAAATTTTTTAATCTATATATTTTTTTTTCATTACAACGGCATAACACCACTTTACATCAGATAAATTACTTCTACTTCCGTTGTTATGAGTACATTAAATATTAGCCTAACAATTGTCAACCTCATATATATCCAGGACCAAAGTAGTAAAGTTATTCGCCGCCATATTATTTATGAAAAATGAGTTTTTTAAAATTATTATTGCTATAATATGTCACCCAAATCCCCGTTGCAGTATTACACTTTGCGGGTCTTCATTTGGAAGAGAGACCAACACTTTTTGTCTAACAAAAAATATAACATTAATCTTATGTTCAAAAGAGTGGTAGGTTTGGTTATACTATCCTATTTGTAGAGCTAGCAAATAAACGTCCATACGGTTTTCAATATTACTCGGTGATAATAGAATAATCAGGTACTGTATATATAACATGTGAAAGTGAATTTTTGTTATAATCCAATGTTTAATTAATTAATTTTAAATCAATTACTTCTTCATAGATATACCTAATCAACCTAATTAGGAGTTAGATTCAGGATCTGTCGTAGGCTCCTAGGCTTAACCTTCAGTACAGGGCCGGATTTAAGCATAGGCTACATAGGCGCGCGCCTAGGATACGGAACCACAAACAAAAGCCTCATACAAGCAAAAAAATAAAAGGTCACAAACCTTTTATGGACCATGTTGCAACCTTTTTGCTGAACATGGACAGTAAAAAGGCCCGCACCACAGGTTGAGCCTGGAGCCCACAGCTCCTAAATCCGGCTACGTTTCGGGGGGTTTGTGTGAAGTTTGGAAATACCCACGTCATCGCATGTCCGGTGGAGGGGAGATTGGGAATGTGCAAAATATTAACGTTGACCTTGAAGATTAAGAGGTAACAAAACAACTTCAAAATCTTACTTATTTTAGATTAATTTTTAACATACACTCTCTATATTTAAATAACAGAGTATTTTCCTCTTTAACTAATAAGATATTTTAATAGCAAATTAAATTTAGTAAAATACATAGAAATAAGTTTAAGATAAAAATAAACAGAGTAAAACTTAAAATCACAACAAGAGATATTTTCTAAATTATAATAGGCAAGTGGGAGCGGACTTGGCCGTGACCTTGAGCGATCAAGTTAGTAGAATAAGGCTGTTTACTGTGGCTGAGGATGTGGTGCGAACACTCTTCCCATCCAAAACTCTTCACTCTTAGGCGCTCCACCAGCAGTGTATAATGTACAGTTCAGAGGCAGCCATATTGTTTGTTTACGTTTGCCGTTTGGTTATATTATCCCTGACGTACCAAAGTACTGTATGGTGGTGTTTACATTAATGAACCGTTTTTTACGGGATGTAATAAAAGACGTCTTACAACACTTAAGATATATTTACTCTTATACTGATTCACATACAGACGGTAAACATATATAAAATATGGTACTATAGTAGATGGTATATATAGTAGATGTTATACATAGATAAGGTGAAAATAGAAAATGGAAGATAAGAACATTTTACAATAAACGAGACAAATATGGGGAATCTAATTAAGAAGTACAGCACGGAGGAAGAAATTGCCTTTGCACATAGCATTTCGGCAGACTTGGATTGTCCCCGAAACATGACTGCGGGAGTAGCTGTAATATTTTGAGAAAAATGTGGGAGACCTTCAACCTCTGATTACCAGGCTAGCCATTTAGCTTTGCAAAATTCACCCGGAAAGGCTGCTGTCTACTCTTTAATGACAAAACCTGAGTATTTTATGAAACCAACACAAGACTACGATCTGGCATTTAAACAACTCACCAAAGACTTCATAAAACGAGGATTTAAGCGCCTAGTTTGTTCCCCAATCGGGACAGTAAGAGATAAGATAAGAACTGATCATTTTGCAGCGAATATTTGTGACTTTCAGCAGAGAACGGGAGCATCTGTAGAGATTGTTTCATATTTTCAAAAATCAAGAAGAGAAATCAGAAATGGCATGACACATGAAGGTCTTATCAAACGCTTGTACGACGATATATCCATTCGACTCCAACCTCAGACTCCAATCTCACACTCAATCAACCCTCCAAGACTTCAAATTTCATCTGAACGAGCACGGTCCGGATTAGACAGCAGCAATGTAGCAGGAGTGACCAGTTTACCAGATCCCTCTAACATCACAGTGTCAAATGAAGGGTGTGATGTAAGCTCTTCAAGTCTACCTGCTGCAAGTTTGGATGAAAATTCATTTACACAAGTAAGCAAGACAGAAGACTTAAAACTTCAGTACTTAAAAATAGTTTCAGAAGATGTGTTGTGTAGTGAGATGTCAAAGCAGAGCAATTGTGTCAGTGATCTAGTGGTTAGTAATATTTGTTTGAGTCCAACTGTCTGTGACAGTTTAAACTAAATTTAAATGACAATGAAAAATGTTCTGCTTTTATATATAATGGTTTAGATATTGACAAAATTTATAACCAAAACGGTTTTACAAAATTTGGTTTGAAAACTGATAACTGTTTTAAAGAAATAGACATAGTAAACCATCAAAATTTAAAATATGAAAGAAATGTAAAATATAAAAATGATATTTGTACATCAAACTTCAGTAAAACTAATAGTATAGAGCGACCCAAAAAATATTATAATATAGAGGAAAAATCTAAAAAAAATTCTATAATGCACCAAAACATACAACATTTACCATAAAGAATAGACATTTTGTCTTTATTATTGGAAGAAATTCAAACTGATATATTGGTACTAACGGAGCACAAGATGAAAGAAGAAGAAATAGACCATCTAAACTTTAAAAATATGCAATTAAAATCCTTCTATGCCCGTAAATCATCACGTGGGGGAGGAGTAATAATTTTAGCAAATTCAAAATTTAATGTTAAATTGTTATTATTGCCGGATATTATTGAATTATTATCTGATAAAGAGTTTGAATGCTGTACAGCAAAAATTACATCTGGAAAATTTTCGTTTGTACTGGCTGGAGCCTATCGAACCCCAAAAGCATGTTATGATAACAATTTTTTGGACAAATTTGATGCCGTATTAGAAATATTAAACAGTAAATTTGAAAACATTGTAATTGTTGGTGATGTGAATATTGATGTTCTTGAGAAATCTAAAAATACTTGCAAGTTAATGAATATATTGGCCTCGCATAAGGTTAAAGCGCTAGTCGATTTTCCAACTAGAGTCTGTAAGACAAAGGAGAGTGGAATCGATAATGTTTTTACCACTATCTCTAAATGCAAAACAAAAATCTATGGCATAATCACTGAATTATCAGATCATGATGCTCAAGTACTTGAGATATATGATCACAATATTGAGGCCTTACTTCAGAAAGAAAATTTTGTTTCTCACACCAGGAAATTTACAGATAATAATATTAATAATATTTGTAAAATGTTATCAAGTGAAAATTGGTTTGAGGTTATGAATGCACCTGTAACAAACAAATTTGATGTTTTCTTTAATATTTTTATGTATTATTTTAATACAGGTTTTCCCAAAATTAAAAGTAGAGTGAAAAAGAAAAAAAATGGGTCACAAATAGTATTTTAAAGAAAAGAAGTGATGTGTTATATCTAAGCAAAACTGTTAGGGAAACCAAAAATCAAGTTGTTAAGACCCTTTTGAGTGAGAAAAAGAAAGAATTGAAAAAAGAAGTTGCAGACACTAAATACAAATTCTATGATGGTTTACTTAACAAATCAAAAAATGTCAGTAAGACAACATGGAACATAATTAATAAGGAAATTGGCTCTAAAGCTAAGAGTGATTGTGGAAATAAAGATTTGCCATATATCGAGGGTTTAAGTTGTGATATTAGAAACGTATGCCAGTCTTTTAATGACTACTACACATGTATGGTAGACAACAATATTTTGCCTTAATCTAACTTTGTTACTGATTTGGGAAAACCTCTAGAAGCATCTGGAAAAAATGAGGCAAAGTTTCACCCCAAAACAATTTGTTATGAAGATCTGGAAAAAATTATTATGTCCTTTGATAGCAAATTTTCTACTGGATGGGATGAGGTACCTATGCCAGTTATCATGCTCAGGAGTATCTGATGCTACCACTGCAGCATATAATTAACTCATCTCTTATTACCGGAATTTTCCCAGAAAAATTAAAAATATCCAAAATTAAACCCTGTTACAAGGGCGGTGAATCAAAAACTTTTTCTAATTACAGACCTTACTGTCCTCATTCTCTAAAATTTATGAAAAAGTAATGCATATACAGTTGTCAAAATTTCTTGAGGAAACTAATTTATTAGATAAACAGCAATTTGGTTTCAGGGAAGGAAAATCTGTCATTAATGCTGGGGTCGATTTCTGTGAATCAATTATTGATGCTATAGACAACAAAGAACGGGTAGTTGGAATTTTTATGGATCTTACAAAAGCCTTTGACAGTGTTTCTCATGAATTGCTGCTTCAAAAATTGCATTGTATTGGGCTGGAAGAAAGAGCCCTATGTTGGTTTCGATCATACCTCATAGGCAGAAAACAGTATGTTGCAATTGATAATATAAACAATTTTAATCAATTGACTACTTATACTTCATCAACGAATATTGTCAGGTACGGAGTACCACAAGGGTCTATATTGGGGCCATTACTATTTCTAGTATACATTACAGGGTTTCCAACCATAATAAAAGAACCAAATAATACTTGTTTATTTGCTGATGATATAAGTTTAAAAATATCAGGGATTTCTGAACCTGATGTCGAAATTTCTGCTTTTGTGAATCTTTCTAATACTATGCAGTATTTACATAAGTTAAATTTATTGCCAAACCCAATTAAAACCAAATATATTGAGTTCTCTGCTTCGAAATTAAAAAATGGTAAAAGCACAAATATTTTCATGGATGAATATTTTTTAAATTAAGTAGACACTATACTTATACTATCGTGAATCGTTAACAAATCAAAAATAAATTGTTGTTCTTTCATTCACTAAATGTTCATCTATGATTCTATCGTTTTAAAAATCGTGATTTTAATTCAAATTAAGTAGTAGGCCTTTAGTAAAGTTTACAAATTAAGTGTTTTTCTAAAGCTTCCTAACATAAGGAACAAACTATTACTTAAAAAAGGAAACGAGAGAGTCATAGATTGGAACCTGACAAATGTGAAACTGCAAATAGTTTAGTACAAATCTATAAAATAACAGTGCGATTGAGGAGAACAAAAAGATTTACAAGTGTAAATATTCATGGCCCTGCTTGGTGGCGTAGCCAGACGGATACCGCGGAAACCTGTCGACAGCTCCCCCATCTCTTATTCCGGCTGGAAACTTCCCCTCTTCCACTTTGTTTTGATTTCACTGCTTTGAGAACAGCTGCATTTTGTAAACACAAAATATTTTAACTCGCACCAAAACAGGTTGAAGACATTTACATTTTGTATTATTTAACATATTTAAAATATATGGAAATGACAAATTTTACATTTTTTGGAAGTATGAATATCTTTAAGGTTTAAGTTGATATAAAACCTTCGCCGTAATAGGCTCTGGTTCTCTCAATTTAAGGCGGTTTTGCGGCGGTCGGCCGGTTACCCGACACGACCCGCGGGTTTTACCTATTCCTGGGCCCAAACTTCCCGATAAACGCTACAGCTACAATCCCCAACACCTTGCCAGCTTTGATGTTTTAATATTTAATTACTGTTGAACTCATTTCCCTAACTAAGACTCTGCCCCCAAAATTTATTTCTGCAAGTTACATGTTCTAACCAAACATTGGATTTAAATAAGTTAATCTACAGTGCCAAATAAATGAAGATGAATTAATTTAATATTTGCTGAATTACATAATACTGTTCAATTCCCCCCCAGACTTACCCCCAAATTGTATGGTTTAGTGAAACATGGGTACCTGAAATATACCGGGGGGTGAAGACGAACTGCGGTCCGATGTGCCTCTCTCTCCTCTCCGCCAACCACTCCGCCTGCCGCACCTGACCTTGACCTTGACTCACCTGGGGTTTGATGCGCGCGCATCCCGGCTGCGACCTTGCCCCCTAATCGGTCTGGCCTAATGTCTTGTAGGGATGTGGGGGGTAGCCCCACAGCTCTCCCCCGCTACCCAGAAAGGAGGAGAAGACAGGGGGATCGATCAAGGCTGCTGGTGGCAGAGCATGGCATGCTGGATCTGAGGTCTGAAGTGATACTTAATTGCAGTATTAAAAGAATAAAGGGGTTTGGAAGGGTGCAGGTTGATTAAATTTTGGGGGTTTTGATAAGGCCACCATGGATTGTGGTTCCAGAGGTGGTTTCATGAAATATTTCAAATAATAATAAATCTCTTTTAATATGTGCACATATGTTTATCTCAATGCAATAACTTAATATAGAATTTTATATAATGAGACAAATACTTAACATAATATATTTTTTGAATATTTTGTTTTAATTTTTTTTATATATTTTTTTTTTTTTTTTTTCCTATAGAGCGCCTTTTTATTGGCATGATGGCTGCCCTAAGGTACTTCCATTTCCTTAAAGATAACTTAGCCTACCGGTTTGAAAGTGTGTGTGTGTGTGTGTGTGTGTGTGTGTGTGTGTGTGTGTGTGTGTGTGTGTGTGTGTGTGTGTGTGTGTGTGTGTGTGTGTGTGTGTGTGTGTGATGTTTAAAATTGTTGTGTTTATGAGCATGTTTCCTCGTCGCGATTCGAGCGAAACAATCCGCACTTCCTCACGATCATTGGCCCATGAACTGCGCTGGAAAAGGGGTAAAAAAGTAAAAAAAAGGCTAGAGCACAGGTCATGGTTTAGGAAAAAGGAAAAATATGTTTATTCACGAAAAATTGAAGTTACTTTAATACCAATGTCGTGAAGGAGGGCTGCCGCTCGGGGTGTGTATGTGTGTCGCGATGGGTGACCGCGCTCCCTGCCGCCACCTGAAGGGGGGGCCTACGCGAAACACCTCCTTAGTCACAGGTAGCGACATGAGTATGTCCCATCGCAACCCGGTTTTGTGTGTGTGTGTGTGTGTGTGTGTGTGTGTGTATGTGTGTGTGTGTGTGTGTGTGTGTGTGTGTGTGTGAAGAACGGTGTGGACTATATGGAATTGCTTTACTTAACCTAACTTAATCTAATATCACCGGCATTGGGGATTATCGTGACTCATCGGGTGGACTCTCTCTTTTTTCTCTTTTTTTTGGGGGGGGGGTAGTGGGGTCTACTATGTACTTGGTGTGATCGTTGGTCGGTTTCCCTGAAATTAGTTGGTGGGCTGGTTGAAAATAACGCTTTAGTTGCGAGACAAGAGCTCGTCTTATGACTTTGCCTGTCTTAGGATCTGTTAAAATAACAGTTACAGGTGATGTATAACCTTGAATGATTGTGGGCTTTGACCACAGTGGCAAAAGTTTGGCATTCACCCCATCTATTGCTTTACTTTGGTGATGCATTCTATACATGACCCAGTCACCTATTTTAAAAGACGGAGGATGGCGTCCCTTGTTAAACTGTTTCTCGCGGGCTTTTCTGGCTTTAGTTAGATTTTGGTGGGCTTGTCTCCATTTGTCTTGGGCGTTTTGGGGGGTGGACTCTTGATTAAGTAACTGATCGAGGTCCCAACTAAGCTCTAAGGGGTGGTGTATTTGAAAACTCAGGAAAAGATCGGCTGGTGAAAACCCTGTGCTCGAATGATTGGCTGAATTGAATGCTATTTGGAACAAATGAAGATTCTGGTCCCAATCAGTCTGGTGTTCTGAATGGTAAATCCTAATAGCTATTTTGATGTTCTTATTTACTCGCTCGGCATGGCTTGGATTTGGATAGTAAGGTGTTGTTGTTACATGGCGGATTCCTAATTGGAGACACATATCTGAAAACTCCTTGGATGTAAAGGAAGAAACATTGTCTGACACCAAATACTTAGGGAAGCCGAAATAAGCGAATAGTCCTGAGCGAAGGAGAGAAACGGTGGTTGATGCTGTTGTATTTCTGGCTGGGAGGAAAACTGCAAATTTTGAAAAGGAGTCAACTACTGTAAGTATATATCTATTGCCTTTTTTTGATCGGGGTAAGGGGCCTATATGGTCAATAAAAATTTTCTCGAAGGGCGTAGTTGGTACTTCCGATGATAAAAGTCCTGCTCTAGTGTTGGGCGCTTGTTTGGATCTTTGACAATAAGTACAGGTTTTCACCATGTTAGCAATGATATCTTTGAGAATAGGGGACCAAAAATGCGGTTCAATTCGAGACCACGTCCTTTTAACGCCTAGATGGGCTGTACTGGGTGCTAAATGATAATATTTAAAAAGAAGTGGAATAAGTCGTTTGGGGATTACAACTCTGGGTTTAGTTTGATTTGGTTTCTTGTATGTTAGCACATTATCTATCATTGAATAACCTGAGGGGGGGTTCCTTCCCTTAAAACTGTTGATAATCTTTTTGGTATCTGAGTCCTCTAATTGGTGTTCCCTAATATCCTTAAAGGCTTCTGGTATTTTGAATAAAACGTTTACCTGATGGGGGTTGAGGGTATTAACTATGGGTACTGTGTTTGAACTAGGGTTCTCCTCAAACATACGTGAGAGGCAGTCGGCTACTACGTTGTCTTTTCCTTTTATGTGATATACCGTAAATTGGAATGAATTTATTAGAGTAATCCAACGTGAAATTTTGCCTACTTGTCTGGGATGATTCAAGAGCCAAGTTAGGGCATTGCTGTCAGTGTAAAGTTCAAAGTGTCGGTGTTCCAGATAGACGCGGAATTTCTCTAGAAAGTGGGTTATGGCAAGGGCCTCCAACTCAAACGCACTATAGTTCTTCTCATGGATGTTTGTGGGGCGTGAACCATACGCAACTGGGAGCAATGCGTCGTCATATTTCTGGGACACTACTGCGCTTATACTTGTTCGACTGGCATCTGTATGTAAAATGAATGGCAAATCAAAATTGGCATCTTAAGAACTGTTGATGAGGTTAAAGACTGTTTTAAATGATTAAACGCAGTTTCCTGATCTTTTCCCCAAGTAAACTTTTCTCCCTTCTTTTTTAACTTGTTCAGTGGAGCTGCAATTTGAGAATAGTTGGGGATGAACTTAGAGTAGAAGGCTGTCATACCTAAAAATCTGGACAACTGCTTGAGGGTTCTAGGGGTGGGAAAATCATCTATTGGTTTGGTTCTGGCTTGACTAATCGTCAGGGAGTTGTTCTTGATTTGGTGACCTAAAAATTCTAATTCGTTGGAAGCTATTACCATCTTACCAGGGTTTACCGTTAGGCCTGCTTGGCTGAGGCGTTGCAATACCTCTCGAATGTGCTGAACATGCTGATCAAAAGAATCTGAATAAATAACCAAATCGTCAAAAAATGAATAGACATACTTAAATTTAATATCACCTAAAACTTTGTTCATTAAGTCATTGAGAACCATTGATCCGTTGGCTAATCCAAATGGGACATAATTAAATTCATACTGGGCCCAGGGAACCACAAAAGCTGTAAGGGGCTTAGATTCTTCGTCCAAGGGAATTTGATTTAGGCTGAATTTAGATCTAATAATGTGAACCATTTGGCCTTGCCCAAGTACTGGAAGGCTGACTCTACTGTGGGGGTTGGGACTGCCTCAAGAGATAACCCATTGTTTAGTGCTTTATAGTTTATGACCATTCTCGTTTTGCCTCCTTTCTTGGGAACAGTGAACGCAGGTGCTGCAAACGGTGAGGTTGACTCCCTAATTACTCCATCTTTCAAAAGGTCATTGATATGTTGTCTCAAAATTTCGGTTTTAGGGGGTGAAAACTGGTATGGACGTGCCCTAGCTTGGTGACCTGGTTTCATGTTGATATGGTATTGAATCAGATTGGTTCGTCCTAATTTTTTGGTAACTGTGTTGGGGAACTGTTTGATTAAATCTCTTAATTGTTGAACCTGGTCGCTGGTAAGATTATCGCCAAATTTGGGGCCGGCTGGCTGTTGATCAACACACTTTGGTGCGTCTTGACCAAGGGTCAGTATGAGTGGCTGATTGTAAGGAAAAACTATGGTTCGTTTGGCTATATTTATGACGGCTCGGGTATGTGTCAAAAAATCTATTCCGAGTATGACTTTAACTGGCAATGACTCGGCAATATAAAAGGGGAAGGTCCATGACAGATACTGAATTTTGAAATGTAGTTTTACCTTGGAATAGAAATGTAGAGGGTTTGAAGAAGCGGTGGTGGCCGAGGTGGTGACTTTGATCGGTGGACTTGTGACCACCCCTTTAATTGCACTAATGACTTTTAAAAACTCTTGAGATATTATTGAACAGGATGCACCTGTATCTATTAGGGCTTGTGTTTCTTGTGATTGAAATTGCAGAGGTATGAGGGCCGATTTACTTAGTTTAGCTTGCAGATCATTATTACTGTTAAATTGCTGTGAACGCTTAGCTTTAGCTGCGGTTGTTGCATGAAGGGCTTTATTTGGAGATGCGGCAGACTTGTTCGTTTGGAGAGATGGGCTGCCTAATGACCTCCCCAGCGGTAGTTTAAATTCTGATGGCTTGGTGTGTGTGGGGGTCGACTTAAGTTGCCTGACTGTTGGTTGGGGGAGTTTGTCTGTCGGTAACCTTGATTGGGGCCAGTTGGCGTGTGTTGCTGAAATTGAGGTCTGTAATTATAATATGGGGAGCCAGTTTGATATTGATTGGGGGATGAATAATAGTATTGCCGGGGGGGTTGCTGGTATTGAAAACGTTGAGAGGGATAATTGGCTCGCCAATTGTTGTGTTGGTGCTGGGTGTAGCTGGGATAGCTATTCCTAGTCTGGCGAAATTGGGGGTTACTACTACGGAACTGATTGTTATTGTTGGCCATTGATTGGCTAGGTTGTAAATTTGGAAGCGACTGACTCAATAGACTTGTTGACAGAGGGGCAATATCCAGCAAATCTTGCAAGGAATTGATTGGCTTAAGGCCTGCAAAGGTTGTTCTGGTCTGTTCATTGATTCCCCTAAAACAGTCTGAAATACTTCTTGGTCAGTTGTACTGGGAGAAAGGATGATATGCAATGTCTGAATGTCCTTAACAAATTCAGCCAAGTGCTCTTGTGGCTGTTGACGTCTATACAAGTAATGATTTTGAAGCGCCCTAAGGGTATCCGTTGTGAAAAAATTGTCCCTAATGCTACCCAGTGTCTGCTGCCAAGTTAAATTCTGGGCTATTGAACTCATCCAAAATTCTCTAAATCTGTTTGTGGTATAGGGGACTGCATTCAAAATGATGTATTTATCTTTAATCAAATTTAACTGCATTATTTGATGCAGTTTTTTGAGAAAGCTAATTGTCTGTTGTAGGTCGTCGCCGGAAATTTTGGGGAGCTCCTTAAGCAAGTCCCTGACGTATGGTGGACATTGGGTGTTATCAGACTGAGGATTACACTGTATACCCTTAATTCGCTCAGTCAGGGTGTTAGCTGTTTGAGCAACGGCGTCTAACGTCATCGTTTGCAAAGACTGGATTAAGGCCTGAACATTCGGATCTAGGATGGGCGTAGAAGGGTTAGGTGGTGGGACATGCGTTGATATGGCGACTGATGAAAGAGGTTGGGTAATAGCCGGTGTTGGTACAGTGGTTGTAATGGTTGAGGTAGTGACTGCACAAGTTGTGGTAGTCGTCGTTGCAAGTAGTATAGCAGTAGTGACTGTATGTGCTGTTTGAGTCGTTGGAGAAGCTGTCGCTGGTGTCTGTGATTCGTCAATGTTTGAGTCTGAATTGTTTTCAAGAACTTCTGTATTGCGAGCTCTTACGAAGTTCTTGAGTATAATTCTGTTTTCTTCAAGTGTTGAGGCTGGCAAGATATTCCAAGCAGAGCATTGAGCTACAGCTTGTGTCGCGGTTAGCGTGTTAACCCACGCTACTGTGTTGGGCAGATTCTCGAGATCATAAATTGGCATTTTTCAATTGAACTTGCTGGGGGTGCCCAGGGGGTGTTAGAACCTAAATAAGTTTTGATTGGGGGGAGTTGACTATTGTGTTTTGTATTGTGGTGTGAACGTATATGCAATTAAAGTAAAAAGGGGGAGGGGGAAATGAGTGACTGAAGTTGAGCGTGTTGTCCCTGACGCATTGCCGGACCACAATTCCCTTATCAGTCCTATAAGTATAAACTCTTATCTATTCCTTCAAATAATTTATTTATGATTGTTAGTAGGTATTGATGTTGATTTACATGTAGAGGGGTTAACTCAGGAACTGGTGAGGGATGAGTCAGTCTCGGAACCACCCTATTCTATCAAACCATCAGCTCAAAAAAAAAGGTGGGGAATAACCTTCAAAACTATTGTCTCTCGATAACACTGTCTCCCTAGTCAGCGACAAATGTGAGTCAACGATGGACCTCCAAGGCGTTCGGTTGTCCGGATGCCTTATGTTGGAGAGGCAACTTAGCGAACCCAGAATGAAACACATCAACCACTCACACAGGGAAGCGACAGTAAACAGAATACCGTCAACCGTGGTTGTGTTTCATAAAATGCATAGACAACCTGAATTACGGTTAAAATGTGGGGTTATAACTTCGAACTAATTGAGGGGGGGGGGTCCGAGCGGATGGTATTGCCAAGATGTTAATATATATATATATATTTTTTAAATGTATGATTACTAGAGCACTTTCTTGAGAAGGAAGGTAAAAAGGATTGATTGATTTTCTCAGCGGCAGTCATCTCATTGCTCTCTGCTACCATTTTCCCCGTCGACGCATCGCAGCTGTTAAGTGCTATGCTGCTGGTTTTATGCACCCTTTCTTGTTTTTTTTTTTTTTTTTTTTTTACTTGGGGGTTGCTACCAGTGATACACTCAACACCGTGGGCCTGTGATGATAGTCTTACATATCATCCCACACTCACGGCTGCCAGAAGCTAATGGGCCGACAAGGGAGGGCTATGTACCCGTCTTACATTGGTCTTACTGTTTACTTTTTGCTTTTTTATTTTTTTTTATTTTTTGTATTTTTTTAAATTTTTTTTTTATTTTTTTATTTTTCTTTTAACGGCTGAACCATAGTTTCAACAAATAGCAGGTGGGGGGAGGTAAGGTATGAAGGTACAGTGCTCAGAAGTTTCTATTAAACCAAGGACTGTATTTTTCTGTTCGCTTAATTTTTTTTTTGTTTTTTTTTAATACAGATTTTTTGTTTCATCTAAATCAACGAGAGAAATGCAATACCATTGCACTCGAGCCAAGTTTAATTTCGCGATTCCAAAGCTAAATGACAACCAAAACCATCAACAATCTAATTGAATTAATGACAGTGTATCTCAAGAGACAAGTTGTATAGTTACACGCCCTAAATCTAAGTTGGGGTTGACTAACCCAACTAATGAGTTGACAAATTCCCTATTTTGGTTCCGGACTGGGGTAGGATTTGAGATGTGGTAATTGAGGTGCCATGATTCCCTTTAGCTTAATACAAAGGATAAATTCACTATAAATACCTTTCACTAGTCATGCCACTTAACATGTTTAAAATTAAATAGTTAGCTCAAAGTAAATTGTTACTGCTTAGTAATGCCATAAAAGTATAATGCTAATGAAATGCATCGATGCTTGTGGTCTCCGGCAAAGGCCAGGGGTTAACGCCATAATGAGTTAATGAATGTGTTGAGATGGACATTTGGTTACTGTATAATATTTTGCTTGGAGGGGGGAAATTATGCAAGTGTTGAAGTGTTGGCCGGTAGTTACTTTATCTTAAATTCTGTCGTTGAACTGCTCCTCTACAATTGCAGTAAGATGCGAGAAAGCATTGGCATTCAAATGAATTCCATCCTTTCGTCCGGAAGGATAATACTTGGTCTCAAAAAACTGATCAGCATTGTGGATCGTGACAGGTAGTCGTAGGATTTGTGTGGAGTGTGATTGTATTGTTGTTAAAAATCTGTTGAAGTCATCAACTCGCCTGAGTGCACAGTCATCGTGAACAAAGCGTAAAAAAGGAGGTAAAGTCAGGATTAACAGGAGTTTAGGTGCATGGCGCCTTTTAATTAATCTGAGCAATGACAAAAACTGGTCTTTGATATTCCCAAACGGTGTATTTCTTGTTACATCGTTCGTACCCAGGCAAATGAGAATAATTGAGTCGCTGGGTATGGATGTATGCGATGCTTTCAAGGCTTTCTTTAAATCGGCTATTGTTGCGCCGGAAATACAAAAGGATACTTTCACTCTTAAAAGGGGTTCCTCCTGCATTGTTTCTTGCAAAAACTTGTGATACCTGATGAACTGGGAATCACCCATTAAATTAATTTCAAGCATGTGAGAACTTTAATCTAAATACATTGATGGGGGGTAGGGGTGGGAGGGGTGTGAACCGTTTGGCAGAGGGGGGGTCCTGGTGAGGGGGGGGGTCCTGATCTAAGGGGTGGGGTTGTCCTAATTTACGGGGAGATGTCCTGTTCTATGGGGGGGGGGGTTGCGTGTAAACCCATGTTGCAATGAAAAATATTCTAGGTGTGGAATATTAAATTATACAATCAAATTATTTAATTTTATACTGCAATTGTCATCAATTAAAGTTTATTACATGGCAAAGGAACCAAGCCGAACGCGCAACTAATTATATCCGTTAATGGAGTGGATTAACTAAAACTATCTATGCAGGTCATTTACTTTATTTATCATAATCAGAAAAAGTACTAAATTTACTAACTGTCGATTAATAATTGGTGATCATTATCAAGAGTGTAATTGGAAGCAATACTAGCTGAACTGAGGAACCAGGTTTTGTTTATTTTTTTAAAATTTTTGTGTTTTATAACATCCACTCATTCAGGTATATGATGCTAGATAATGGTGGGGGGGGGGGGGTGAATTACTTGAGCATTGCTAAATATGTTGTGTATTAAATGTATATTTATGCTCAAACGCTAAGTCATATCATACAGTGTATTCACCCTTAATTTAGCTTGTTGTTTTTGTTTTGGTACCTCAGCTCCACTGTACTGTACTTTAAACTAGGAAAAGAATAAATTACTGGCTTAAATGAATTGCAGTTCCAAATAATAAAATAATACAATAATTATGGACTAACACACTACCCAGATGTAACTGAATGAAATGGAAACTGGGTAAAAATATGTAACTACTGGAATAAGAAGTTGTACAATTAATCCACTGTTGTTGTAAAATTCAATAACTATAATGCATTTAAAAGGAAAATATGCTTAAATGATTGCTTACCGCAAGGGGTGAAGTTGGGAAATTTAAAATTTTATCAACAATTTTCAGTCAGTTGTGGGACTGCATTAGGTGAATTACATTTATACTGGTTTCCTTATATTGTAAAATGACAGGAGGTCAATGACCTTGCTATCTGTCAGAGATAACAAAGTCCTGCCTCCTTCTTGTAAATAACTTAGTTCATCTTAAATAAACAATATTATAAGTAATTGGTATACCTACACCAATTAAATATAATACTTCAGTAGTAAGTTGAATTATATCTGACAAACGTAGATTATATTGTGATGCAAAGGAGTTGAGTAAATCCTTGATTAAATGCAAACTAATAAATCCACAAACGGGCTTGTAAAGAAATGCTTTGAACCTAAACACAAATAAATACTCTGAATTAGTTATGTGAATCTATTTTTACTACGAACCAGAAGGGCATATTCTTGGCTAAGATATCCTGCCTACTTTCTAAACATTGCCAAAAGGATTAGTATTGCTATTGAAATTGAAAATTGGCCGTCAACACTGTTTTATAAATGTTTGTTGTTACCTCCATGACAGAGCTTTAGATTGATAAATGTAAAATGAATATACAGTAGCCAGCTCTGTAACACAAACAAGCCTAACACAATCATTAATAAGGTACTGTTTACTACTGAGGGAGTGGACTGAACCTCCAGTTTATTTAAGTCTTTGTGTATAGGAAGTTCTTGTTACAGTACCAATATTGCATAATTGTACTAATCGCACACTAGGTTGCAACCACTGCAGGCTTATGTCTACTTTTGTCGGTGGTAACATTTTTTGGAGTGTAAAACGACCAACTAAATTAAAATATTGAAATTGGTTGCTGATTTGAAATGCCAAACACAAGTTTGATCAAATTAATGCCTGAAATAGAAGCAATGCTTCCCGCTCGTCACTGCTGACTCAACATTAGTATCACTGAATTTGAAGGCGGTGATTTTTGTAACCTAATAATCGGAAACAGATCGAAAAGTGTTATTTATTAAATTTAATATATTATTCAAACACAAATATTCCTTTATGGATTAAGGTTGGAAAAAAATAAATAAACTGGTTATATTTAATTAATCGGAGTTAGCTTTCTGAGGAAAAAATAAATTATGCTTAGGCTACAAAAATGTAAAATTTCGGAATATTACAAACTTAGAATTAATTATTGATTTGTCCAAGTAAGCTTAGTCATCACTGATTTAAGACTAAAAGGCGTTCAGATTGAGAGCTGTGCAATCATGATTGCAGTGCACACACGCGGTCTGAGCGACATGCTGAAGCTGGTGGGGTGGGCAAACCTGTTTCGTGCATGTTTGCTGGCAACTCGGGTAGCTTAATTTTTAAGGATTTAATTATATTTTCGAACAAAAATTGGAAGGCTATGATGGGATGTAACTGCAGCGTTTCCGTTGATTAATGCGTGTTCGTTACTACACGCGTCTGCTACCAACTGCGGCGGTCGGCCGGTTACCCGACACGACCCGCGGGTTTTACCTATTCCTGGGCCCAAACTTCCCGATAAACGCTACAGCTACAATCCCCAACACCTTGCCAGCTTTGATGTTTTAATATTTAATTACTGTTGAACTCATTTCCCTAACTAAGACTCTGCCCCCAAAATTTATTTCTGCAAGTTACATGTTCTAACCAAACATTGGATTTAAATAAGTTAATCTACAGTGCCAAATAAATGAAGATGAATTAATTTAATATTTGCTGAATTACATAATACTGTTCAATTCCCCCCCAGACTTACCCCCAAATTGTATGGTTTAGTGAAACATGGGTACCTGAAATATACCGGGGGGTGAAGACGAACTGCGGTCCGATGTGCCTCTCTCTCCTCTCCGCCAACCACTCCGCCTGCCGCACCTGACCTTGACCTTGACTCACCTGGGGTTTGATGCGCGCGCATCCCGGCTGCGACCTTGCCCCCTAATCGGTCTGGCCTAATGTCTTGTAGGGATGTGGGGGGTAGCCCCACAGTTTCTTTGACTAAAATTCTCCCATATGAATAACATGGGACAATTTTTGGACTTAATACTTTGTATAATTTAACAACCTTAAAGGGATACAGTGATAATAATTTTTGTTTTGTGGGGTTTCAGAATGTTTGGGCATCAAATTGGTACGATTGTCAGACCACATGTTAGCCCAAACTAATGGATAGTTATTTCATAAAGATTCTCCCATTTAAATAGCATGGATAATTTTTTAAACATCGATATTTTAACAGTTACAACGGTATTTTGGGGTTTTACATTTTTATGAAAATCTGCTGAGTAAAAAGTTTAAAATGACACGTCGTTTGTCCAAATCGGTTGAGAAAAACGACGTAGTGTGCCGAAAACGAAATTCCTTAGCGAATTTACGCATTACTGTGAGGACGCGTGCGAGTGAGGCGTTGCCATAGGCGGTGCATGATCATGATCATTCGCCACTACTGTCGCCGTCGCCATCTTGCTACTTCCCCTCTCGTGCCATTACATCAGGGCCAGCGATAATACTCTCACCGGTCCTGCCATTACATGACAGGGCTCCTAGCGGCTCAGCGCGGCGTTAAACATCGTGCGGATCGTTCTGTTCTGGGTAGGCCGCACTCTTCAGAATATTGTCACCCTCACTGTCAGGAGAGACCTGCATAATTTGAACACAAGACATAGAAACCAGATCGATGTGCCTTTTGTTAGGTTAGTGAAAATAAGGTCAAGCTATGGAATCATGGTATTCAAATGCCTAAATAAACTGCCTAAGGAATTGTTGCGGCTCCCGTTCAAAACTTTCAAATCTATGACCTTGAATTGGTTAATAGAAAAATCCTTTCTATAATGTCAAGGAATTTCTTGAAATCCCATCCACCGAAATTATCATGTAGGAAGCATGCTGTATTTATTTATTTATCTTTTCTATTTATAAATAATATTTTGCACTGTCCTCTTTGACCCCTCCTGTTGTATTTATTATCAGTGACAATATGAAGTTAGTGATGTAAAATTTCCGGGCATTTATAAGTCGGGGCAATTTCCTATTTATCATTTACCATGGTAGTAGGGGGCATTAGATGGTTCAAAACCAGCAGCAATGTGGAGCGCTCCACTGTGGAGCAAGCCCCCCCCGATAAACCTAACTTAAACCTGCGTTGCCCCCCCCCCGACCCCCCCCGACCCCCCCCGACCCCCCCCCCCGAGACCCCTCCCCCGTTAAACCTAACTTAAACCTGCGTTGCCCCCCCCGAGACCCCCCCCGAGACCCCCCCCGTTAAACCTAACTTAAACCTGCGTTGCCCCCCCCCGGTCGTCTGCGGCATTTTTCGTGATGACCTTGAACATGAGGAAAACACTTTTGAAAATTAATAACTAGCTTATTTACCCACCGATTCCCACGGGACTTTTTCCAGAGTGTAGGCCTATCCCAGAGAAAGCGAATGACGAAAGAACCCCATTGATCCACCATCAAACAAGGCCGCTATTAATTTATAACCGCGTTTTCCTTATGGGATCTCAGCTGTTTACCGACCGATTTTGATGAAACTTCACCACATGTCGGGCGGCGGCCTAAGTAAACCATCCCTTAAAGACAATTGAAAATCCACCGTTAAACGGGCTCGCTATTAATTTTTAAACGAGTTTTCCTCATGGGATCTCGGCTGTTTGCCAACCGAATTTGATATGACTTCGTTACACGTTGTATGCCGGCTTGATTAAACCAAACTGCGAGCGGCTCCGCGGCATCACGTGTCAAGGTGCGTGCTAGGGCCTACGTGACTGTCCCAGCCTGTTTACTCATCAGCGGTTCCGGGAATTGGTTACCGCTTACATTACACTGTGAAGCAACTAGGAGCTTCTAGAACGTCGTGGACCGCGGCGGTGACATCACCTCCATGCCTACGTGACCGTCCGGGCCTGTTTACTCATTAGCGGTTCCGAGAACTGTTTACCGCTTTCACCGCCTAATGTATGGTACGTAGCTATGTTACTTAAGTGATTGTCATAGCTTCCTTCATTCAGTTTGTGTTTGGAGCCCAGTGTGTGTAGACGTCCTACTTCAGTGCTGTGCTAGTCCTTACCGTACCATATTCCGAGATCTGTTAAACGTAAGTATATGTAGTCTTATAAGTTGTAGTGTGGACCGCCTCAGGCTGTTTACTCATTAGCGATAATTGCCGCGATTTCGAGAATTGTTCACCGCCTTCTACTGTACGGTACGTAGCTATGTTACTTAAGTGATTGTCATCGCTTCCTTCATTCAGTTTGTGTTTGGAGCTCAGTGTGTGTAGACGTTCTACTTCAGTGCTGTGCTAGTCTTTACTACACCATATTCCGAGATCTGTTAAACGTAAGTATATGTAGTCTTATAAGTTGTAGTGTGGACCGCCTCAGGCTGTTTACCCATTAGCGATAATTGCCGCGATTTCGAGAATTGTTCACCGCCTTCTACTGTACGGTACGTAGCTATGTTACTTAAGTGATTGTCATCGCTTCCTTCATTCAGTTTGTGTTTGGAGCTCAGTGTGTGTAGACGTTCTACTTCAGTGCTGTGCTAGCCTTTACTGCACCATATTCCGAGATTGTTAAACGTAAGTATATGTAGCTCTTATAAGTTGTAGTGTGGAAGACTATTACATTCCCCTTTATAGTAAGATTCTCATTTAAGGTACGATCGTTCAGCAACTGTCAATTCATAATGTGCAAAGAGAGGTCTGGCTTGTTAATAGAAGTTGAATAATTTTCATTATGTTTTAGGGAAAACGATTCGTTATTGCTATAGAACAACTTACACGTCATTCTCAATTTCTTGGAGGAAACCGGTGTACTAACATAAAACGAGGAAACCTGTGTACTAATGTTAGACGTGCCATGGTTTCTAAATCTTGTCTATCACGCATCAATGTAAAGCTTCCATTCTCTAACTTACTATCTTTTCTTTCTTTTTATATAAACTAATTTAATAAAGGAGGAAACCTGTATACTAACATAAAACGAGGAAACCCGTGCACTAACATTAAATTTGCCATGGCCTTGACTCTTGTCTACCACGCATAAAGTATGTGTTATGTTACTAACGAAGTGTTCTCGTTGCGATTAATTTGTAAATGCAAGAGACTTATTATATTCGTTGTTGCAGATGAACAGCCAACACCTGTGCGAGGTCTGTGGCCGAGCCTTCAGCCTGCTCAGAAACCTGAGGCGACACGCGGAGTCCGCCCACAACGCCAGACGTCACGACTGCCACGTCTGCGGTAGGCGCTTCACAAGAGGCGACAGCCTCCGCCGCCACGTCGCAACGGTTCACGGACCACACGCCGCGGCGGAGCCCCGACCACAACGAGCGGACCATCCCTGCCGACTGTGTCCGACCACCTTCACCAGCCTGGAGGACGTGCGCCGCCACATGCAAGCGGCTCACTCCGTGATGCCAGCAGCAGCTCCTTCCTCCTCCTCGAGCCCCGATCGTCACGTGGAGTGCGAGCGATGCGGTAGACGCTTTGACCGAGGCCTGGAACTGAGACGACACGTCCGGACCGTCCATCCTCCCACGTTCCGTTGCGCCTACTGCGACCGCGAGTTTCCCCGTCGCTTCAACCGTGACCAACACGAGTCTCACAACTGCCCTGTTGTGAGGAACCTGGCTCAAGAACCATCCGAATTCCGCTGCGCGTACTGTGACAAGGGGTTTACCCGCCGCTTCAACCGTGACCATCACCAGTCTCACAACTGCCCTGTTGTGAGGGACCTGACCCAAGACCGACTGCCTAGGTTGTCCTCTCCTCCTCTTCCTCACAACAACCAGTCGTCGCGTCAAGGAGCCAGCGCCGAGCCCCGACCGCGCCAAGTGCCTAGAGCCGAGCCACGACCAGGACCGAGCACCGATCCACAGCCAGGGCCCAGCACCGAGCCCCAGCCCCGCCCAGGACCTAGCGCCGAGCCTCAGATCATCGATGACGAGATGGAGGGTGGCGGCCGCCCCGTGTTCCAGCTCATACATCGGGCCTTCCGAAGTCGCCTCCTCACCTACCGCCTGGCCCGGCCGTTAGACGCCTTGCTGACCGTCGAGGATGCGCTGACCCTGTTGTTTGACGAGGTTCTGGACCTGATGGAGAACGTCATGACCCAACATCCGAGCATCAAGGCGAACATGGTCCTGGAATGTGAGTTCTCCAACAATCACGGGGCCACCTGCCTGCGCTACTTCAACACGAAGAACGTCCCGCTAACCGAAGCCTCCGACTTGGAGGCTTTCCTCTCCACTACGTTCGAGACGATCGTGAAGAAGAAGGAGCAGTGCGAACTTGTAGGCAGCGGCTGGACATACCTGCGTATACGGGACCTGGAGATCCGCGTGAACGAGTACACGCCGCTCGGGGGCAGAGCGTATCTCCAGCTGCCAAGGGCTATTGCAGACACGCGCGCTGTTGTCAATGTGCTAAACGCCGACGACATGTGCTTCATGTACGCTATCCTGACCAAGTTCGTTGCGCAACACGCGGAGAGACCTGCAGCGTATACGCCGGACATCATCGCCCGCTACGACTGGACCGGTTTGCGTTTCCCCGTGACGCTCAAGGACATCAAGACCTTTGAGGGCAAGAACAACATCAGCGTAAACGTTTACGGGATCGAGCACGCGATGGTGGGAAGACGCCCTGACGGAACTCCCAAGTTCATGGATAGGGTCTACCCCTTGAAGATCTGCAAGCGAGAGCTTGAAGACCATAGGGACCTGCTGTACGTGACCACCGACGGGAGCAGCCACTACGCATACATCGCGGACCTGAGTCGACTGGTTCGTCGCCAGCTCACCAAACGTGAAAATAGGATCTACATCTGTAAGCGGTGCTTCGCTTTCTTCGACAATCAACCCAACAAGCTAGGGTTGACGGGCGCCCAGCGCCTCGAGGAGCACAGGCGTTACTGCTACGCCAAGGCTCCCCTTCGCCTGGACTTGCCGAAGAAGCAGCAGATCCGCTTCACCCATCCAGAGTATACTAGGCGGGAGAGGTTCTGCATCTACGCGGACTTCGAGTGTGCTCTGCAGCCTGTCACTGTTGACCCAGTGGAAGCGCCGCCCGGCACGACGCCCCTGCGTATGCACGTCCCGTACGCCTTCGCCTACCAGATCGTGGATTCGCTCGGCCTGGAGGAGTTTGAGCCGCGGGTATACTTCGGAGCTGACGCGTCCAAGGTCTTCATGGAACGGCTCAAGATGGACGTGTTGAGCCTGTGGGAGTTCCTGTTCAGCACGAGAGCTCTGCACCCTTCTCTGACCCGGCAGGAAATGGACGAGTACCTCGCAGCGACCCGCTGCTACCTCTGCGCCAAGGAGTTCACCGAGCTGGACATCAAGGTGCGGGACCACAACCACGCCCCACCTTACGAGTACCGCGGAGCGGCGCACCGATCGTGCAATCTGCGGTACAGGGAGCAGCGGGTCATCAACTGCTACTTCCATAACCTGTCCAACTACGACGCCCACTTCGTAGTGCGGGGGCTGGCCATCGACCCCGGCGATGTGGACGTGCTGGCGCACACCGAAGAGCGCTACATCGCCTTTACCAAGCGGTTTCACTTTGGCCAGCCCGGAGACAACCAACGACGGAGCAGTTTCGCGGTGCGGTTCCTCGACACCTACAGGTTCTTGTCCATTAGCCTGGCCAGCCTGGTAGCGGGACTGCCCACTGACAAGATGCGCGAGACCAGGAAGCGGTTCCCCGACGACCGGCTGTTCGACCTGGTGCGCAAGAAGGGCTTGTTCCCCTACGACTTCGTGACGTCCTACGACACGCTGTACAGGACCAGGGAGCTGCCGCCCAAGGAGGCGTTTAGGAACACCATGACCCTGGAGGACGTCAAGGACGAGGACTACCAACACGCCCTCAACGTGTGGCGAGCCTTCGAGTGTCGCCACCTCAAGGACTACGCCGACACGTACCTGCGCTGTGACATCGCCCTCCTCACCGACGTCTTCGAGCAGTTCCGTGACACCTCTTTGGCCGAGTACGGACTGGACCCCGCCCACTACTACACCCTGCCATCCTACGCTTGGGACGTCATGTTGAAGACCTGCGACGTGGAGCTGGACACGCTGCAGGATTTCGACATGTACCTCTTCGTGGAGCAAGGCATCCGAGGAGGCATCTCTCAGGCCGTCACCCGCTACGCCAAGGCCAACCACGATCGGTGCCCGGACTACCGCCCCGACGAGCCGACACGCCACCTCCTGTACCTGGACGCCAACAACCTCTACGGCTGGGCCATGTCCCAGTACCTGCCCACCGGAGACTTCCAGTGGCTCAGCCGTGAGGAGATCGACTCCTTGGACATTGGCGCGCTGGATGCCGAAGCGGAACGGGGTTACATCCTCGAAGTGGACCTCCGCTACCCCGCCCATCTCCACGACCTGCACAAGGACCTCCCTTACTGCTGCGAGACCAAGCGTCCGCCGACAGGGAAATACCCCAAACTGATGACCACCCTGGACGACAAGATGCATTACGTCTGCCATTACAGGGTCTTGCAGCAGGCGCTGAACAACGGACTGGAGCTTGCGGCTGTGCACAGGGCGATCTCGTTTCGCCAGTCTCGGTGGCTAGAGCCCTACATCCTCATGAATACCGAGCTGCGGAAGAAGGCCAAGACCAAGTTCGAGCAAGACTTTTTAAAGTTAATGAATAACGCGGTCTTTGGCAAAACCATCGAGAACGTCCGCAAGCGCCTGAACGTCAAGCTGGTCTGCACTCCGGAGAAGTTCTCCAAGTACGTGGCCAAGTCCAATTTCCTGGACCGCACGTATTACACGGAGGACGTAGCTCTCGTGCACCTCGCCAGGGTCAACATCGTCCTGGAAAAGCCCATATACGTTGGCATGTCTGTCCTGGAGCTGAGCAAGTGGCTCATGTACGAGTTTCTGCGGAAGATGAAGGACCGCTACGGTGATCGCTTAAACGTAGACTACATGGACACTGCCAGCTTCGTGTTCGACATCTCGTGGAGAAAAGTACATGGTGCTGTAGCCTTCCATCGCTTCCAACTCCTTCAACAACGTCTGGACTGATTCATCCACTTCGATTGCACTAGCCATGTTTGTGTTTACTCTGCAACATCACTAGACAAACTGAAGGTGCGCGTCTGCATTTACTGAAGTAACAAAGCTACGTACCGTACAGTAGAAGGCGGTGGACAATTCTCGAAATCGCGGCAATTATCGCTAATGAGTAAACAGCCTGGGGCAGTCACGTAGGCACGGGATGATGACGTCACCGCGGTCCACGACTACACTATTTAAGGTAGGTCAATGCGTGCGTGCGTGCGTGCGTGCAGTTTTTAGTTAGGTTTACAGACGCGCGACGTTCATGCATCCTCAAACCTAACTTAAACCTGCGTCTGTAAACCTAACCTAAACCTGCGTCTGTAAACCTAACTAAAACCTGCACGCACGCACGCACGCACGCATTGACCTACCTTAAATAGTGTAGTCGTGGACCGCAGTGACGTCATCATCCCGTGCCTACGTGACTGCCCCAGGCTGTTTACTCATTAGCGATAATTGCTGCGATTTCGAGAATTGCCCACCGCCTTCTACTGTACGGTACGTAGCTTTGTTACTTCAGTAAATGCAGACGCGCACCTTCAGTTTGTCTAGTGATGTTGCAGAGTAAACACAAACATGGCTAGTGCAATCGAAGTGGATGAATCAGTCCAGACGTTGTTGAAGGAGTTGGAAGCGATGGAAGGCTACAGCACCATGTACTTTTCTCCACGAAGTCCTGAACAACCACCGCCAGCACCATCACTGAAACGGTCAGTCGCCACACCATCGAAGCTGGCGACCTGGAAATGTCCATACTGCGAGGAGTCGTTCACGTCGCGAGATGGACTTCGTCTCCATCATCGTCAGCACCACCTCTGTGTTAGAAGGAAGCGAAGAAACAATCGTTCCTCACAACCGAGATCGTTCATACAAACCTCAGCAGGAAGAGGTCCGCAGAAAGTCAACACATGTATTGATAGCAGTTGCATAAACGACATTGAAAGTGGCAATGCTCCGGAGATATCTGAAGACTTTGCATCACCATCATCCAACCAAATAACCGAAGGGGGAGGTTCCCAGAACGTCAGCAGTTGCATAAACGACAACAGTAGAAGTGTCAATCCCCCGGAACTACCTGGAGACTTGGAGCTTGTGGAAAAAGATTCGAACGATTCACCACCGACTGTCAGTTGGGTCGATTCCGGTTATCAACATACAGTACAAAATCCCGCCAATCAGGGTAATGTGTTCTTGAACATCCAGTTACATCATAGAGGTCAGTATACACATGGTTGCAACTTATATTTGGATGAAAATAAAGACTATGAAATCTACATTATGATTATGAACATCATAACGCGATTGGAAAACCTTTGGGTGGACCGTTATTCAGGAGTCCCCAGAGTCACTGGTTTGACACATACAGTGAAACCGGTGGTGATAAAGTGTGCAACTGGTAGTAATGAGGGTATCACACAATCGGCGGGGACTGCTTCCGCCCGCGATGAACACCACCCAGATTGAGAAGCGCCTGGTGGCAATCCCCGGACTGAGCTACGTGGCGGTCTCTACAACAGGTATCGACTCCAGGGCTACGGTACTTCTGTTTATGACCACTACTGCCTCACCTACCTGTACTGTCGGGCGGTCCTCGGTATACCATTCAGCGACTACGTGCAGCTCTTCGACCCGGTCACTCCCACCATCAACGACGCACTGGTCCGCAGGCTCTTCTACTCCATCTTCGCTTAAGACTATTTTTGTGTAAATACCTTTTGAGTTCTTGATTGTAATATGTTTGTGTGTATATTCTTATTGTGTTTCAATAAATGTTTTGTTTCTCGTTAACTGTTGTTTTCACTTGTCCTTCTCTTTAGTATTTAAGAAAGAATATCGAATTTTTAACAATTTTGAAAGTTTTGTTTTTGAAAACATGATAGTTTTACAATTTCATAAAAGGTTAATTTTGAAAGTAGTTTCGACAAATTCGGTTTTGCATTAGAAGAGTCTTTTGAAAGTAAATGTCAGGGAAATGCAAGGGGTAGTAACAACACAGATGTATGCTGTAAACTAAACTGTTTGACTATATTTGCTTACGAATACTATTTACAAAATATTTACAAAGTTAACCTAGTTCTATTTACACTTAAATCTACACCGGGAACTCTTCGTTCATGTCCTCCTCCTCGTCCACCTCCATAGGCTCGCCTCGCTCCTCCTCGGGATTGCCTCGCCTTCTTGCTGCGGACAGTGGTGGGATGTCCTTATGCCCCCAAGGTAAGGTGTTGATACCATCGGCCAAGACGTAGCGTTTATCATCGGCCGGGCTCAAGGATAGCTTTTCTACTTGTACGGTGAAGACACGGTGCAGGTACGACTGGAAACGAGTGTTGACGGTGGTTTTCAACACCCCATCAAACAGACATTCCCTGTAGTCGTCGGGGGTTAGGACGATTTTAACAACCCCCTTGGCGACTCCCTTGGCTCGCTTGATCGCCTTGGATCCGTTGTCTTCGTCCTCAACGTCCATGAAGTAGAGTTTCGAGCGCAGGCCGAGGTACTCGAACAAGGATCGGCCGTTACACTCGTCCTTGAACTTGCCAATCACCTTGGCGTTGGCGGGGCTGTAGCAGGGGTGAGACCTCGGGTAGGCGCTGGTATCGAAGTCGTCCAAGTGCTCCATCATCTCCCTGTAGATGTCCCGGGATAGGATGTCGAACACGAAGCTGTCAGTGTCCATGTAGTCTACGTTTAAGCGGTCACCGTAGCGGTCGTTCATCTTCCGCAGAAACTCGTACATGAGCCACTTGCTCAGCTCCAGGACAGACATGCCGACGTATATGGGCTTTTCCAGGACGATGTTGACCCTGGCGAGGTGCACGAGAGCTACGTCCTCCGTGTAATACGTGCGGTCCAGGAAATTGGACTTGGCCACGTACTTGGAGAACTTCTCCGGAGTGCAGACCAGCTTGACGTTCAGGCGCTTGCGGACGTTCTCGATGGTTTTGCCAAAGACCGCGTTATTCATTAACTTTAAAAAGTCTTGCTCGAACTTGGTCTTGGCCTTCTTCCGCAGCTCGGTATTCATGAGGATGTAGGGCTCTAGCCACCGAGACTGGCGAAACGAGATCGCCCTGTGCACAGCCGCAAGCTCCAGTCCGTTGTTCAGCGCCTGCTGCAAGACCCTGTAATGGCAGACGTAATGCATCTTGTCGTCCAGGGTGGTCATCAGTTTGGGGTATTTCCCTGTCGGCGGACGCTTGGTCTCGCAGCAGTAAGGGAGGTCCTTGTGCAGGTCGTGGAGGTGGGCGGGGTAGCGGAGGTCCACTTCGAG